>OZ014483.1:28911432-30343020 GCA_963965965.1 Trididemnum nubilum | reverse complement strand
AACTTTCCCGCCTTTTAGCATGATTTCCTACTTTTCCTACTTTTCCGCCTTTTCCTACTTTTCCGCCTTTTCCTACTTTTCCGCCTTTTAGTTAAAGGCGGAAATCATGCTAAAAGACGGAAAAGTTGAATTTAAGGGCGGTTGGGGTTTGAGCTGAGGTTATAGTTGATCCTAACCAAACCCTATACCAATCCCGATCCTAAAACTACTCCTAATAACCTTTCAGCACGATTTCCGTTTTTCCTAAAGCGGAAAAGTAGGAAAATGGGACATGATTGAAAGGCGGAAAAGTAGGAAAAGGCGGAAATCGCCCTAAAAGGCAGAAAGGTAGGAAAGGGCGGTTGGGTTTGGGATTACGATTGGCCCTAACCCTAACCTAACCCTAATCCTATCCCTATCCCTAATTCTAATGGCCTTTTAGCACGATTTCCACCTTTTCCTACAACGAAAAAGTAGGAAAAAGCGAAAATCGTGAAGGAAAAGTAGGAAAATGAAAATGGGACATGACTGAAAGGCGGAAAAGTAGGAAAAGGCGGAAATCGCCCTAAAAGGCAGAAAGGTAGGAAAGGGCGGTTGGGTTTAGGATTACGATTGGTCCTAACCCTAATCCTATCCCTATCACTTACTCCAACGGCCTTTTAGCACGATTTCCGCCTTTTCCTACAATAGCAAAGTAGGAAAAAGCGGAAATTGTGAAGGAAAAGTAGGAAAATGAAAATCGGGGAACGGAAGATGATTGAAAGATAAGAAAAGTATGGAAAAAATGGGGGAAGGGGAGCTCATTGAAAGGTTGGAAAATGGATTCGGGAATGGGAGCTCTTTGAAAGGTAGAAAAAGTAAGAAAAGGAATGGGGAAATGGGGGGACTCATTGAAAGATAGGAAAATGAATAGGGGAATTTGAGTTTATTCAAAGGTAGGAAAAGTAGGATAATGAATGAGGGAATGGGAGCTGATTGAAAGGAAGGAAAAGTAGGGAAACACTGTAAATGGGAGAATGGACAAGTTCATTGAAAGGTAGGAAAATGAATGGGGGAATGGGAGCTCATTGAAAGGTAAAAAAAGTAGTAAAAGGAATGGGGAAATGGGGGGCTTACTGAAAGGTAGGAAAATGAATGGGGGAGTTTGAGTTCATTAAAAGGTAGGAAAAGTAGGAAAATGAATAGGGGAAGGGAAGGTTATTGAAAAGTAGGTAAATGAATGAGGGAATGGGAGCTGATTCAAAGGTAAGAAAAGCAGGAAAATGGATGGGGGGATGGGAACATCATTGAAAAGTAGGAAAATGAATGAGGGAATGGGAGTTCATTGAAAGGTTGGAAAAGTAGGAAAATGATTGGGGAAATGGGAGCTCATTTAAAGGTTGGAAAAGTAGGAAAATGAATGGGGAAATGGGAGCTCATTGAAAGGTAGGAAAATAAATGGGGGAATGGGAGCTTATTGAAAGGTAGAAAAAGTGGAAAAATGAATAGGGTCGTAGAAGCTGTTTGAAAAGTATGAAAATGAATGGCGGAATGTAAGCTGATTAAAAGGTAGGAAAATTAATTGAGAAATGGGTTTTGGGAACAATATTCTATTTTGACTCCATTTAGGGATTTGTGTATTTACTTCTGCATAGCGTGGGAGTTTTTGCACGTGTAGCTAAATTTCTTGGCAGTAGTAAAGCTTGGTATTAGCCATGGGACGCTTGTTATTAGCCAGGCGGTGCACAAGATGAAAAGCAAGTGTTTTGTGTTTTGTGCAGAAAATGGTTTCATCTCAAATGTCGTGCAAAGTGTGCGGACATAAACGAAACTTACTTTTGTTGTTGCAGCGAGTAGCCTTACTAATCGAGCGGAAGTTTATTTTCATTCGTGACAGAGAAGTGAGCTGAGCGGGCTTGTTGTTCTGTCATTGTTCTGGTTACGTAAATTATTTTGGAGAAGAGAAATTGCTTTCCTTCAAAATTTTACAATTTTGCAGTGCGTACTTTTTCGGGGAAATGTTTAGGCTAACTACTAAAAACCCAAGTGTAACGTTAGCCATGTTTAAACAGCAAGGTACTCCAACGTAGGCCGATTTTGGCAATTTTACCTGTACGTGAGTACTATTTAAGCAATGCTGACCTGCAAGGGAGCGCAGTGGATACACCATTTTGATTTGAAATTTTTAAGAAAATTTAGCACATTTTCTACTTCATCGTTTAGTGTAGACCAGCATTTCTTGTATGCATGAATGGTTCTCTCTAGAGTAAATAAAAATTTTTTACGAGAAAAGCGGCTTTTACCAATAGTCCGGATTTTATCCTCATGAGAATTTTTTCCGCAAGTGCCTACTGAAAAAATCCGCACGCGGATAAAATCCGGGCTATCGATAAAAGCTGCTTAACAGAGGTGGAGTCCTTGAGGATGTCCTTGGCCTCGAGGACGTCCTCGAGGACACATTTTGAAGTCCTTGGCCTTGGCCTCGAAGGTCAAGTCCTTGGCCTTGGCCTCGAGACGTCGAGTCCTTGTTAATTGGCCTGTCCTCGGCTCGAGGACAGCACTATTTTTTGAATAGTTAAAATTTTGTGAAGCGCTTGAAAAAATTTTTTGAAAACGTTTTTTTGTGGAGATCGCTTGAAAAATTTTTGTGAAGACCTTTTTTTGGAGAGCACTTGCGCTTGTGTCCTTGGTCCTTGGCCTCGAGCATTCCTGTCCTTGGCCTCGAGAGTGTCTGTCCTCGGAAAGGCTGTCCTTGGCCTTGGCCTTGGATTTTTTTGTGTCCTTGGCCTTGGCCTCGAGCCTTGTGTCCTTCACTCCACCTCTGCTGCTTAAGCCAATGAAGAAGATCTGAAATGAGGTGTAACATGTAACTGAATTATTTTGTGTTGTTTGTCTACATTTTGATAAACTATTCAGGCTATTTGTTATATTCGGGCTATGACATTTTTTATGGCAAGTTTTGAAGCTTGTAAGTAGCGACTGCTATGAACTCAGTGCTGCCGTTGAGGGTAGGCTTGGTAGTCTCTAACCTCAAAAATGATGTAAGCATCGTTGTAATTGACGAAGTATATCTTCGATATTAGACGAAAAAGTACAGCTTTTTCCCATTGAAGACTTCTTTTTCTTCATCTGAAACTGACCGAAAAAGATAGTGACTGCGGTGATCTTTTTTTTTTTTTTCTTGTACACGAGCCTACACACTTCTTGTTTGGAGCCTTCCCACTTTTTTGTTTAGGACGGCAGCACTGTATAAACTTCAATTGAAAAACAGTGCTCTGCTGTGCACAATTTCCGCATTTTCCTACTTTTCCGCCTTTTGCTACTTTTCCGCCTTTTAGTAAAGTCCCGTACAGGATCCAAATTAGGGGAGTCGAATATGGAATTAAATAATCTGGGTAATTTTATGATTCAGGATGAAGTTAGAGCCTCCTTATAAGGCTCAATAACGTTTTTTATGGCGTTATTCGAAGCTCGAAACCTTAAATAACCCAATGTATGAAATAGACGGGTTAAAAAAATTGACGGGAATGTAGGCCTATTGAGGACTTCGATTTTTTGTTATGATACACGTTTTGAGCTTTTCTGCAGAATAAGATGCTTTCATTGCCCACCGTACTTGTTTCATAACCGCTACAAACATGTGTTTACAGTGTATTTAGATACACTGTAAAGTGTATCTAAATAGCTTAGCATTGTTAACATCCTTGATAAGACTTTGTTAAAATCTTTTTCTTAATTTTGAAACTTTAAGAAGGCGTCGTCATTGCTGTAAAAAACGCAAAGCTTTAATCTCGGTTTCCTAAAATGTTAGCATTTTCCAACCATAGAAATATAAAAAGATCAAATCCACCATATAAAAAGAACCGATATTATTGTCGCATATTTTTTGATATTGGTGATATTTTTTTAGACTATTGCAAGTGTGTATTACAGCTTATTATCACCCTCAAGCGCATGAGATGTTGATAAAGTGTTTTCAATTTTTGCAAGTTCCATTCTTTCATCGCTGCTTATAAAGAATTCAGACCTGAAGCTTTTTTTCAGTGCGCAAGTGTTTCATAATTGCATTTGTAAATTACCTCGCTGAATATTTAGCCTGTCCACATTTCGAATTAGTGTGGGCTAATTTGGCCCGTAGGTGGTCCAAATTCATCTTTAGGGGTCAAAATCTTGCAAATTTGGAGGTCCCATTTGGGGGGATCCCCAACGTGTCACCCTCCAATTCAGACGGGCACTAGCCCATTTTGATATCTACATTCGCTCAAACTTTGGATTCTCTGCGTTTTGCAAGCAAAATACAGAAAGCTGAAGATAGAAAAAAAAAGGAAAATGATATCCAAGTCGGATATTATAAACATAGCCATAAGAAAGACGGTGAAAGTGTGTTCTAAAACCGCTAACGTGTTTTTATCAACATCGGTATTTACCGAGATATATCTGTTCAAATTTGACCATTTTCTGCCGAAATTTTGTCTCCATAATTGCAGTCACGTGACCAAGCGTCCCCAAAATTGTTACGTACAAAGTTTCTATAGATGCACTTATGCTGTGTCCAAATTTGAGCTTTCCACGTCCAACCATTTTGAAGCTGTAAACGACTAATATTTCTTTGACACAAAAACGGCCATTTTTTTTTCCGGTTTTCAGATTACTGAATCGCGATGATGTCACCCTTGATCCTAAAAACTGTCATACAAGATGCATTTATCCACAACCAGGTTGTGTACGAAATTCAGCTTTCTGTGTTTAGCCGTTATGAATTTATAACGCTTTGATATCTTTATCTGCAAAAAATCGGCGGGTAAAAACAATGGTACCACGCGCGAAACGCGATGTATAAATGACCTTGCATTTTCCGGATATGACTAAAAGGCGGTAAAGTTGGGAAAAGCTGAAATCGTCCTAAAAGGCGGAAAGTAGGAAAGGGCAGTTGGGGTTTGGGTTAAGGTTAACCCTCATCTAACCCTAACCCCAATCCTAACCCAAATCTAACCTTAATCTGCTTTTTAGCACGTTTTCCGCCTTTTCCTACTTTTCTGCCGTAGGAAAATGGGGAATCGTGCAAAAAACTGACTAATTTTAGATTTGGTTTAAGACAAGGGTTAGACGAATTCACCCTTTTCTACTTTTCCACCTTTTGAGACGAATTCAGCCTTTTCCTACTTTTCTGTCTTCTAGTCATGTCCTCATTTCCCTACTTTTCCGCCTTTTTTTTGCCAATTCCTAACCAATCTCAATTTATAGTTTCAACATTTTCTACTTTTCCTACCTTTCCCAACCACACAATGAGCTCCCATTTCCAAAATTTCCAAAAATTTCACTTTTTGAACCAACAGCTCATGCTTTCCCTACCTTTCAATGAACTCCCATTCCCTCATTCCTTTTCCTACCTTTCAATGAGCTTCCATTCCCATTCATTTTCCTATTTTTCTTACCTTTCAATGAGCTCCCATTCCCATTCGTTTTCCTACTTTTCCTACCTTTCATTGAGCACCCATTCCCCCATTTATTTTCCTACTTTTTCTACCTTTTAATGAGCCCCCATTCATTTCCTACCTTTCAATGAGCTCCCATTCCCCTATTCATTTTCCTACCTTTCAATGAACTTCGTCCATTTTCCCATTTACAGTGTTTCCCTACTTTTCCTACCTTTCAATCAGCTCCCATTCCCTCATTCATTTTCCTACTTTTCCTACCTTTGAATAAACTCAAACTCCCCCATTTATTTTCCTACCTTTCAATGAGGCCCCCATTCCCCCATTCCTTTTCCTACTTTTTCTACCTTTCAAAGAGCTCCCATTCCCGAATCCATTTTCCAACCTTTCAATCATCTTCCATTCCCCCATTTATTTTCCTACTTTTGCTACCTTTCAATGAGCTCCCATTTCGCATTCATTTTCTTACTTTTCCTATCTTTCAATGAGCTCCCATTTCGCCATTCATTTTCCTACTTTTCATACCTTTCAATGAGCTCTCATTTCCCTATTCATTTTCCTGGTTTTTCTACCTTTTATTGAGCTTCCATTCCCCTATTCATTTTCCTACTTTTCCTACCGTACCTTTCAATAAGCTCCCTTCCCCCATTCATTTTCCTACTTTTCATACCTTTCAATGAGCTTCGTCCATTCCCCCATTTATTTTCCTACTTTTCCTACGTTTCAATTAGCTCCCATTCCCCCATTCGTTTTCCTACCATTAAATGAGTTCCCATTCCTCCATTCATTTTTTTATTTTTCCTACCTTTCAATGAGCTCCTCTTCCCCCATTTTTTCCATACTTTTCTTATCTTTCAATCATCTTCCGTTCCCCCATTTTCATTTTCCTACTTTTCCTTCACGATTTCCGCTTATTCCTACCTTGCCGTTGTAAGAAAAGGCGGAAATCGTGCTAAAAGGCCATTAGAATTAGGGATAGGGATAGGATTAGGGTTAGGTTAGGGTTAGGGCCAATCGTAATCCCAAACCCAACCGCCCTTTCCTACCTTTCTGCCTTTTAGGGCGATTTCCGCCTTTTCCTACTTTTCCGCCTTTCAATCATGTCCCATTTTCCTACTTTTCCGCTTTAGGAAAAACGGAAATCGTGCTGAAAGGTTATTAGAAGTAGTTTTAGGATCGGGATTGGTATAGGGTTTGGTTAGGATCAACTATAACCTCAGCTCAAACCCCAACCGCCCTTAAATTCAACTTTTCCGTCTTTTAGCATGATTTCCTACTTTTCCTACTTTTCCGCCTTTTCCTACTTTTCCGCCTTTTAGTTAGGGAGTTTTTCCGTCTTTTCCGCCTTTTCCTACTTTTCCGCCTTTTAGCAAAATTTCCGCCTTTTCCTATTTCCGCCTTTTAGTAATGTCCCGTGATCTGTAAAACGGAACCAATACAGTATAGTAAAAAGTCAATGAAGACGTTAAAGATATATCGAGAGTCATACACTTAGAAGAGATCTGCTTTCTTTCCTACAGAATATAGTGATTTTTTTCCGAATCTTTTCAATTAAAATATTTTCGAAATTTATTGGGATCGACATGCGATTTTACTATAGTGACATTTAATTCATGGACTGATACACGACAGATCTCGGCCGCCCAAAATTCTGACTGGAATCTGAGTCTACTTTTTGGAAAATGATGAGTTTTGAAACAAAATGGATTGCGTTTTTTGGTGCAAAATCGCGTGCTTACTGCCTCGTTTGCGTTCTCCTGTAAAAGCAGTGCGGTATGCTGACGAGACATCATCATTCCAAGAGAGCGCGATACGGGCTATGCAATGATCGAATATTTTCAGTAAATATCAACACCGACTATACAAGCATTCCGACCCTCCGGGTTTTGTTTCTACCCTTTCTACCAAAAAGACAACGTGGCTAAATTCTTGTTTCAATAAAATCAAGGTTTTACGCGCGATTGTTACATTAAGGTGACGTAATAGACAACTTTTTTAATCATATTTACCAAAATTGATTTTAAGATTGTAACTCATTTTTATTGTTGCGTTAACAATCATTCACTTTGCCTTTTTGCTGCAAACGTTTTTTCAACCAGAATATCTTGGAAACAATACAAGCTAGACGGTTGAAATTTTTTGAAGATACAAAAGCTAATGACCTTGGAAAAATTTTTTTAAAAATGCAAAAGTTTTGACGTTGCTCATTTACAACTCAGGGCAGAACTACACTCGAGTTGAGCGTTTTCAAATTAGTTTTTGGACCTTTTAATTTTTTTTAAATATTTTTTTGTGAAATTGTGCACTATTGAAAGGGGGGGACTGATCCCCCTAATCCCCCCTCCCTGGCTGCGCCGGTGGCTTTACTGCGTGTTTTGCAGTTTCTACCGCTTGCACCGAAAGTGTTATGTCAGCAGAAACAAAAACATAAATTTTCTGCAATGCTTTTTGTCCCCTCATCCTCCAATTAGAGCTTTCACAAAATGCCATTGAAAATAAGTTTCAGTATGACAAGCCTTAGTTGGCTACCACGGTGTATTATTTTTCAAATAAGGAAAGGAAATGAATTGACAGACTAGAAGTGTATGTTGTCTTTTGTTTGGTTATTTTCCTTTTTAACCAATCAAAAAATCATGTTGTCTTCGACCGAGGACAGGACATTTTCGAGGATTTGTAAACTTCGAGGCCAAGTGCAAGGACTTGAAAACGTGTCCTCGAGGACTCCGACCACCTCTGTCAATAAACATATCGTTTCAGACACGTTGAATAATCGTCTGTCTGGTATGTCTTCGTATTTTCCTGCACTTGACCCTCAGTCAAAGTCTAGTCTAGGCCTAAAGAAAACACGCTATCTTGCTACGCTTGTACTCTCGTGTATGAATGAATTTGTAATTTCTACTGAAATGCATCTGTTCTGCATGATTAAACTTCATGTCTCAAATATTTATCTGCGGTAAACGCCTTTTCAAAAAAGCCTTAATTATCACCATATTAATAAAAAATTTATAAACCATATTCCTCAATTCTTTTCAACAGTTTATGTTTGTAGAAATATTACCAAACGGTGATTGTTAACCATTTGCGACAATAAGTGCCAGAGAGGGTCGATCTACTTTGCGACGCGGATGTCACATATTTATGTGTGCATTCGTTTACATTTTTTTGCACTGGAACGCAGTTTTGCATCGGTTGAAAGATATTTCGATCGCTTCCAAGTTTTGCGCGCCCGCTTGGAGTTGCTGCGGAGTCCAAAAATATTTTGATTGGTTTAAACTTTTCTGCATTCGTTTAAAAATATTTCGATCAGTTTAAAGTTTTGCGTTTTCGTTTTCAAAATGTTTTCTTCAGTTTAAAGTTTTGCGTTTTCGTTTAAAGTTTTGTGCACTTGTTTAAAACTATTTCGATCAGTTTAAAGTTTTGTGCTATCGTTCAAAAATGTTACCTGGGATCATAGGCGTAGCCAGGGGGGGGCCCTCCCAATCAAAACTCCACTAACGACAAAAAGTTATGACAAGATAGCCTGACGATGTTTAGTTGCAGTTTTTTTTCAATAATTGCGCACATAACAGTAATTAAACAGTAAAGTAACAGTAAAGCTAACGGTTTCGGCCGAAAAACCACTCTCAATTTTGGTGAAGACCTTTTTTTTTTTTTTTTTGGAGATCACCTGATTTTGGGCGGAAAAATCGTTCGAATTTCCGATTTCGGCTGAAAAACCACTCTCAATTTCGGTGAAGACCTTTTTTTTTTTTGGAGGTCACCTGATTTTGGGCGGAAAAATCGTTCGAATTTCCGATTTCGGCCCAAAATTCACTCTCAATTTCGGTTAAGACAGCCGAATTTTTGAGGGTTTGGGCCCCCCCAATCAAAAATCCTGGCTATGCCTATGCCTGGGATTGAGATTAATGTTTGTGTTTTGCACTTCTGGGCTTCCGTATACAACAGTACACGCGTACAATAGTAATTCGTTCATTTTTTATTCTTGACCACCACAATTATAGCAAAAGTACACTAACGCAACAATGACACGTAGAGTCAGGAAAAAAAAGTAGTGGCACAACGTCAGACATTGAGACATGCAGAGGATATTGAAGACAGTGCAAGTGATTTTTATTCGCATGATTATTATACCTGTCTAACCAGTTAAAGTTTGTACAATGCAGACCTAATGAATCACACTTAGCGACATACGCATGCATGCACACAAGACGTAAGAAATTTATTAGCGGGAGTAGTTTATCGATTAAATGACAGAGAAAGAAAAAGAGGGGGTAGTTGACCAGAGCTAGGCCAAGCACTGTTACGTACGTGGTCAACGGGTGGCGCAGTCGGCCTAAAACTACATTTAGCTCAACGAAGCATGGCAAGGAAAGAAAACTACTCCGAAAATGAAACCTCACTGGGTCCAGAAATCCTTTCACGTAGCAGCTGGTCAAAACATCAAAATAATAACAGCAATATGTAATCAATGCATATACAATTAAGTTTACAACATACAGTACAGCGATAGTAATCACACCGTCCACATTTAGCTGGCAGGAAAATAGCATAACAAATAATCTCCCCGTCGGAGTTCAAGTATACTGATTCTTCACAATATGTGACAAAATTTGTGTCTAAGCATTATTGATGGTGTGTATCTCAGATTAGTTTGGCCGAGTCCAGTGATGCTCATAAGTTAGCGGCAATGGCGTCGCAAAGGGGGGCAAGGGGCGGCTCGCCCCGGGTGTCACCATTTTGGGATGACACCATTTTATGATGCCAATCGAACAAAAAAGAAAACAACAATATGTTTAACATTATTAGAAATGCTCACTGGAATGGACCAAAAATAATTAAAAGCATCTTTTGAAACGTTTTTTTCGAGGGGGGCTAATTTGTCAAAAAATATAAATCACCAATCAGTGAAACTTCAAAAAATCGCTAACACTAAACAATCAAATTTGATCGCTTATTGAAACATGCTTAATACAGATTTCATAAAAAAAAGCTCAGGAACAGGGGGGAGAGTGGCTATTCAGTATTATTTAATTAGTTAGTTATTTAGTTAATCGCTTCGACTCAAGTATAGGTCCATTCGCCTTTCCCTCCACCAATTGCTTTCTCTATCAAGTATAGACGAAATGGTTTACTTCTTGTGAGTATGACTAAACTATAAGATTTTATGATTTTGGTACTAGCTTGTAAATAAAAGAACTACAATTTTACCATTAGCCACATCCCGCACAGCCGTTGCCCATTTTTACAACCAGGTAAATCATGTTTTTGCACTGCCAATATTTACGCCACATTTCAAAAGCATTAATTTTTATTAGAATAGGCCTAAAATTAAGTTATTTTTGCAAAAAAAAATTTTTTAATTTTCGAGCGCTAGGGGTTCCGCCCCCTAGACCCCCGATATAGCCTCCTCATTGCAGATTGCCGGCTACGCGCTTGAATCTAATCATGTTTTTCGCACTGCAAATTTCTTTGCACCAGAATTCTCCCTGATACCACGTTTGAAAACCATCATTTTTTCATCAAAATAAGCCTACAATTAAGTTATTTTTGAAAATAAAATAAAATTTTTCGAGTGCTGGGGGCTCTGCCCCCAGCACAGCTTTCCCTTCACTGCAGATTTTTGGTTAAGCGCCTGATATTGGACGTGTGCTGCTCATACTTTCAAGTTTTAGAATCTTAAAATGAGAAGTTATTGAGCTAGCCAAATAACAACCTCTATCCACAGGGATGAAGTAGTACCGCTATCATTCAACTTTTTGCAAAAAATAACTTTTTTGCAAAAATATCTTTCAACCTTTTGCCGCCAACTAATACATTATGAAGGGTGACACCATGAAACTTGCCCCGGGTGTCACCATTCTTAGCGACGCCACTGGTTAGAGGTTAATAGCCCATATTGTAGGAGTAGATTTCGAGTTCTGCTAAATCGTCAGTTTACCTAGTTCTCCAGTTCTGCACTACAGTTCTGTACACTAGACTTTGCCAAAGCGTTCAATAATAAGATAGAAATAAAAAAAGTTGTAAATTATAACAATTCGATGATATTAATATTCACAACCATTAACAACAATTAACAGTGATATTGACGACTTTAGGGCCTGGCTACCTCAATTTGAATTTTTGCCTAACAATTTAAATGTATAACCAGAGATGAATTTAGAATTTTTAATTCTAAAAGTTAAAACCCCAAACCCTCATCTAACCTTTTTGTGAACGTAATGCAATAGATGATTAGTAACCATTTTGGAGCATAACGGTTAATCTAAGAACAAAACGATTGCCAGAATAGAACTAAGTATAACAATTTATTAGACGCATTTTGCTTTAAGATGCTTTAAGTTAAAGCGAAACACGTCTAATAAATTGTTACACTTAGTTCTATTCTGGCAATCGTTTTTGTTCTTAAGTAATCATTTATTGTACCAACTTGGCAACTTAAAATGATAATCCATCACCACCTCGTCTGTTTTTACGTGACAAAATATTTTTGAAAAATAAATTAGCTACGCGAAATATTTATTGGACAAATTATTGAATTTTAATTGCGGGGGCCTGGGCCATCTGTTCATAAATGTACTTCTAAAACTGGTTGTTTTCATAACAAAAGAAAAATATCCGAGGCAAAGCTTGGAGTGAATTACTACGAAAAATAATAATTGCAGGAGGCAATGTGTCTTGCTTATCCCAATTTGGACCAAGTCACTTACAAAAGTAAAACCCCAAAATGCAAAATTTTAAACATGTTTTGGGCTTGACCTGTAAGTAAAGAGAAGACTGAACAATTTAACTTTTTTAATTGGCAATCAAATCTTACAAATTTAGTTCTTTCAATGGCTCTAGCAACGTGCAAAATGTGATCGAAATGGCATTAAAACAGCTATTTTTTCCAAAAAAATTACAAAAAATTGCCTAACGGCTGGGGACTTTGCCGCCAGGTCTCTGTCTGTAATACGATTGAGTTATATCTATGTTTTCGTATGCATATTAGACCGGCAGCCCACAAGGTTTATTTACCCCAAAGACGGCGGAAGGTTTGATGCGCCTAAAATGCACGTCTTTACTCACCTTTCAAGAAAATGTTTTACTGGCAAGTCAAAAGTTCGGCTAAGACCCCCCAAATCCACAATTTATGGGGGGTCAAAATGGCCTTTATTTACCCCAAAGACGGCATGGATAAAAATTGCGTAAAATCGTTTTCTGGGGTCCACTGAACAATGAAATGGCGAAGACAGTAACTTTAGGTTCGGCTAACCCCCCGACAGTAACGAATTTAGGGGAGTCAAAATGGCCTTTATTTACCCCAAAGACGGCATGGATAAAAATTGCTCAAAAACGTCCGTTGGAGTCCACTGAACACAAAAATGGCAAAGACAGTAACTTTAGGTTCGGCTAACCCCTTGACAGTAACGAATTCAGGGGGGGGCTCAAAAATTGCCTTTATTTACCTGGAAGACGGCATGGATAAAAATTGCTCAAAAAACGTCCGTTGGGGTCCACTGAACGCAAAAATGACGAAGACAGCAACTTTAGGTTCGGCTAACCCCTTGACAGTAACGAAATCAGGGGGGGGAGGCACAAAAACTGACCTTCTTAACTGGAATAGGGCAACGGTAAAAATTGTTAAAAAACATTCTTGCAGTTAGTACGCTGAACGCATAAATGATTAAAACAGTTACTTTCGGTTCGGCTATCTCCCTGACAGTAACCAATTTAGAGGGAAGCTCGAAAAAATTGCTCTTATTTATTTGAAAACGGCAGGGGTAAAAACTGCCCGAAAATGTTTCTCGGGAGCCCACTGAAAACAAAAACAAAGGCAATAAACTTTGGTATCCTCAAACTAATTTCTTACTCTTACTGCAAAAGTCATTGCACCACTAAATACGGCTTTTGCACCACTAAATACAGTACTGCTTTTGAAAAAAAATCATTTTAAGTTGATGGCGTCATCAATCATTAAGTAACGTGATAGTCGATTAGAGCAAAAATGACGTCATGTTGCAGTGACGTTGTCTTTACAAGCGATCTAGATTTTGCGTATCAGCTTGTCTTTTCAATGTGAGTCATATGATAGAAAATTGTTGATAGTCAATCTTCTGAAACAGTGCTCGATGATGTACCAAGTAAAATTAGAGCAAAATACAAATATTAAATCACAGTAAAAGTTTACTAAAAAAATTACAAAAAATTACGAAATAATTTTCTATATATTAGTTTAAATAACGAAGTATATAGGCTTCGTTATTGAAAGTAATAAATAGAAAATTATTCAGTAAATTTTTATGGGCCATATCACACCACAAAAACTGCTTTGAATTATAGCACAGACTCAAAACAATCCAGAGCATTTCAAAAAAGATCTAAATTCTTAAACACTGTTATAAATTAATAAGTCTGCGTATTACCAATATTCAAAATGCTCTTTCCGTTATTAAGTCTTTCGTTAATTGCTTTGAGTCCTACGTTCTATGAGTCTTTTGCTAATGCGAATTCTGCGACTTTTATCAACTTCATTGATTTTAGAGTTTATCGTAATGAGTGCACCGTTGCAAAAATTTTAATAAAATTTTTTCTGCTCGCAAATAATTTCGGAACAGGTAAACGCGTAAAGCTTACTTGGAATGAAAGCATTATTCCGAAATGTCACATTATAAAACCCATGGCATTTTTAAAAGAGAACTGAAGTAAATTCACTGGGGCTAGATAAACTTAGAGCAAACGTATTTGATTAGATGGGTGTTGACTCTATCCTCCTTCACCCAGCCGAAACAAAGATATTTTACTTTAAACATGACCTTGGGCATCTCTGGTCATTATTTTTATTGGCAGTCCTAGCTGACAATGATAACCTCTCCGACGCCATTTTAGTTCTATCCTGAGGAAACGCCACTGTTAGACTAAACCACAAAAGCCTTTTAACCTATATAGAGGTTAATATAAACCTCTATGGGCTCGGCTACTGCATTGAAACGTCAGGGTTACCTATGAAATTTTAATTAGGAAGGGTTTGAAGTAAAATATCTCTGGAACGGCTGGCTCAAGAAGGATGGAGTCAATTACGCCAAATCTAATCTAATACGATTGTCTTAACTTTAGATACTCCAATGATTTTGCTTGCAGTCCTCTTTCATCATAAAAAGGCGCATGATAGCATCTAAACTGGAGGCAGATGCAAAAACGTAGCTAATGAACGAGATTGACGGGATTTCTGTAATCGCGCACATTGAAATTATTCTAAACTTTGAGACCATTATTCATATGATGTACTGCACAAAAAAACTAACACTTGTTGAATTCAAGTTGCAGCAAGATCACATTATTCTAGCATTGATAACACGGATTTCGTTTAAAACCACGTTCTACACTGCTGGCAATATTTTAAAACTTCTTGATTATTTTTAGTTTGAACTACTCAATAGACACTATTAAGAATTAATAGCGTTTATTTTTGGTGTTATGAAGACACCAAAGACAATGAGGTGGTCTCGATCACACAGATCAACGAAATTACCACATTAAATGATGACGTTAACAACGACAGCAACTTAATTTTCAATATATGGAAGGCCTCTATGTAAAAATTAGTCGTGCAATTTTGGCCCATTCTAGTACATTAGGCTTAAAATCGTGTGCGTAAGAGTGTGTTCTTATTTAATTTTAACCGACTGTTGTCTGTGTGAAATAAACTAAAATGCGCTTATTTGCTCACAATTTTACACCCAGTGTAGACCGGGACCAACAGTTCATCAGGTTCTTGGAAGGCAATATAAGGCGTTTTTCCATAAGTACGAACAGGTTTGGAACATACCATAATTATTGGCTACTGTATAATCCAACATTTGAAGATAAAGCTTATGTTTTTGCATTGACAAATGCTTGATAAAAGGGCATATAGGACATAGGTCACATTTGGCTTTTCTGGTATTTTAAGACAAGAATCTTCCAAAAATTGTTTTGGTGCCTTACTCTTCTAACATCTTTGTTTGATTGATTTTTATATTTGGGCTGATGGATCAGTATTTTTTGTCTTGCTACTGCAGCGATGCACCTTCTGTTGAACTAAACAACCTCACTGCTTCTTGCTTTTTTTTTTTTGTAGAATAGAGCATTCATTTGGAAATGGTTTGAAATTTTGTTCTCTCCCTTTCCTTACCCACATTCCATTATTCAATCATTGGTTTTTGGCAACGAATACTACGTCCGGTAGTTGCTCTTTGGAAATTAAGTCTACTAGATTGTCGTTTGCTCACTTTGCCAGTGTCCACAAAACTAGGCCCAATTGACGACTTTGCCAACTTTAGCTCCAAATTCTGAACTCATTTCTATCTCTGTAATGGTTTTGTCACATTTTCAAACACCCCGCATAATCTATTACATAAGCTCGTTCAAACTTACTGTATAACGTTTGTCTTGTCTTGTCTCACACCATAACCCCGATGTAATAGAAATGTTTTATAGCAGAGGTCAGTAACCTTTTTGTGACATGGGCCAATTTCAAAAAAAAAAAAATTGTGGAGCTATCCTCAACAAGATAAAATATGGTGCCATTTAGCCAATTCGCAGGAATTTGCAGCTCCATTTAAAGAACCGGTTAAGCCGCATTTACACGGGCGACTTTTAGCTGCGAGAATCGACATTTTGCCTTTTTTCTTTCTCAAATCGCGTAGGTCACTTACACGGCGCAAGATTCACGTGTGATTTTGTCTGCGCGATATCGCCAGACACGCCCCCCGAAAAATCAAATCGTAGCAGTCACTCACACGGGAGAGATTTTAACGCGGCGCTCGCATTCGATTGCAACTCGCTGAAGTCACTTACACGTTGAGACTGCGTGCCAGTGATTGTCGCAAAATCGAGTCGGCGGAAGAGTCGCTATCGCACTGGTTTACTTACACGGTGCGAGATAGTTTCAAAGCGCTGCTTGCTGGTTTTGAATTTGCAAAAAGCGAACTGCTGCAAAAGCACTTCAAATGCGCCGCTTGTCAGCTTTTGCATTTGAAGCAAGCACGCTTTGGAATTTTGAAAAGAAAATGAATGAAGCCAACGCAAGCGTAAAACGAAATACAAAAAATACTATTAAGCAGCTGATGTCAAAACTTGCAATGAAAATGCAAGGTGAAAGATGAAGCAGCAACGGCGGCGTGCTGCTCGAGCCGAATGTGTGATACGTAAATGCTATTTTGAGTTGGCTTGGATGGAGCAAAGTCAAGCGGGCATTAGTGCTCATAATTTATTATAAAATTCTGTCATTTACCCTTTAGGTATTGGTTTTTCTCTACCGCGACCCATCTCTGACTGTGTGTCTTGTTTGGTTATGCATAATGTTGGGTAAAACAATAAAATTTATCAATATTTTTGTGCAGTTAATTCTAAAAACACTTATGAAATTACTTTTTCTCCAAGCATGTGTAACTGACAAATTCATATTGTTTATTTACTTCAAAGTGCACAAGTATTTTAGTATTTTATAGGAGATCTGTGCTGTCATATACTATAAGAAATGCTAATGGTTAGATTTTATTTTTGTTTTTAGAAGTTTACTTTTTGAGTTCTTCTGCAGTGATACCAGGCGCCTATTGTCACTACAGAAGTACTGGCTCTTTTTCAATTAATCCAACATTCAAAAACTCCACATAGCATTCATATAATACGTGTTTTCATGTAATTTTTTTTATGGAGCTACTCAACCACAGCTGTTACATAGCACCAATATCCACAATAATAAAACAAGCAGCGCATGCATTTGCTAAACGCTTGGCAATTACAGTAAGTATAGTGCGGAGGATCAATTATTATGAACTGAGCAAAAATACGCCAGTGACTTCATGTCAAAGCTCATTCCTGGCGTTATTCAAATGAAAAATCCCCATAAAACCACTCGAAATTAAGATCATGATTTCATTATAAACATCATTTTCATGAAATTAACGTTTAATCACAATATGCGGGGCAGTAGGTGTTGTGCTTCTTCACTTAACTGTGGTTATTTTAACCGCAAGAATTGCCGGTAGGCTCTAGCAATCTCGGGTCAGAAAAGAAAGCAAACGCTAACACGTTTTTAGCCGACAAAAACCAGTGGATGGTACTTGTATACAAAGTGCTGGACCCAACGAGTGAGCCTACTCTGCCAGCACTGTCACAGCATCGATTGACCTTTTTTGTGTTGCCCCGCTCTAGTTTTGATCCGGCCGCTTTTTCCTTTTAGTTTGCTCAGTTCGTGCGCCTCACTTTAGTTCCTGCAGCCAACGCTTTAAAAATTACGCGCTTTTTGGTAATTCCTGCACGCCTTTGTGTTTGGCCGAGTTACCTCTGTTCTGGCATTCCTTTTCATTCAAGCAACTAGCAAACAGACGTATTTCATTTTCAAGACCGCTCGTATGGCACTCTTTAAGTTCATTATTTTCAGGCTAAATTTCAGATATATTTTGCCATGTCTTACTGTTCCAAATTATGCATTGTGTCTGAACAATGCAGTTCAAGTTGAAGAATTTCAATTGTGGTTTGCCCAGATGGACACGGTGAAGGCTCCATATTGTAACGGAGGGCTTCTGTAACAAGCACCTCCATTTCCAAAATATACTGTCCAAATGCTATTACTGTGAATTCATTGTCTTAGCTATTCTAGGGTTAAGAACAACCGAAAAAGAAGAAATGCCAAATCAAACAAGAAACTAAATTCTGTACTGATTCAAAACAAAAGAGCTTGAATAACTTCGAGAGTATAGAGTGTTATTGCGCATTGGGCAGGTAACAAAAAAACTTTTTGGTTCTCGTTCAAACGAAAATTAGAGCTTGCTTTTTTGCTTTCCGCAATTTTACGATGCTGCAAAAGCAGCTAAAAAGGCGTTTACAAGCAGACAGACCATTAGCAGTGGCGGATTTAGGGGGGGGGATGCATCCCCCCCACCAGCCTAAAAGTAACGATTTTGGCCGAAAAAACAGCCTCTATTTCGAATAATTCGGCTCCATTTCGAGATGCATTTCCCCCCCACCAGCCTAAACGTAACGAATCCGGCCGAAAAAAAATCGCTCTCAATTTTGGTGAAGACCTTTTTTTTTTTTTTTTTTTTTTTTTTTTTTGGAGACCACCTGATTTTGGGCGAAAAAATTGTTTGAATTCCCGATTTCGGCCGAAAAATCGCTCTCAATTTTCGTGAACACCTTTTTTTTTTTTTTTGGAGACCACCTGATTTTGGGCGAAAAAATTGTTTGAATTTTCGATTTCGGCCGAAAAATCGCTCTCAATTTTGGTGAAGACATTCGAATTTTTGAGGTTTTGTGCTTAAAATCCCCCCCCACCAAAATTTTCTGGATCCGCCACTGACCATTAGGTATTAACAAACATTGTCGCTATAATTGACATCAATGATCTCAAAATTTAAGAACCAATTAAGAGCAACTGATGCTCAACATTGGCAAAAAATTAAGAACAGTCAGCCTCAACTCAAAATTTACTGGTTCTGATGCAAACAGTGTACTTACGGTATTATAAAAACAAAATACAATTAAGGTACTGTTTCCTGTGGTTAATTTATCATACATTTTATTAAGGGTTAAAGCCCTGCTTGATTGGCTTCACAGTTATCAGCAATCAGCTCATGACTGCCGTATCTGCAGTAGACCAGTGCCAGCATCAACAAGAAAATTATTTCTTCTTCGTTTCAAACTAAAATGAAGTAAATTTAGTATCGAAATCACAATTAATTACGGTAAAAGCACTACAGACTATTTTGTACTATGAACACAATACTTTATGAAGCAAATTTAGGGTAATCGCAGCCAGCGACTCGCAAAGCATTTGTGCATTGCGCTATGCCTGGGCGACTCGTAAATTGCATACGATTTGCTGTTTACACGAGCGCGACTTTGCCCTGGGACTCTCGAGACGTTGAAATCGACCTCGTGTAAGTGATCACGAGCGAGAACGATTGTTGCATCGAGTCGCGCAAAATATAATCGGCATCGCAAATCGCAGGTGTTACTTACACGGCGGCGATTCTTCTCAACAGCGATCGCGGCAAGCGAGTCTCGCCTCGTGTGAGTAACCGCTCTGCAAGAGAGATTTTCACGCATAAAAAATCGTCGAATTGCGTTGCAAAAAAGTCGCCCGTGTAAATGCGGCTTTACAGATATAGTTCCCGCAAAACTTGAGTAGCCCCACTGGGTTTACAGAATTACGATCATCCTTCTTGACTTGAAAAAGTGAAACAGGATTTTCTCTTAAAAAGCTTTTCTTTTGTGTTCACAACTCAATGTTCGTTTGTGTCTTTTAAACAAAACTTGATCCTTTTTTTACAACTATTACATGTTCCAGGTCGCAGATCATTGTAAAATAATACTCAGAATAGAGATTCGCGACCAGAAAGCAAATTCCTCAAGGACGTGTTTACTAACACTTGAATTTGTCAAATAAATATGCATGATAGTTGCAAGCTGTGATACAGTACTATTTGACACTTTTCCGCCGTTTTGTGCCAATCTATCTCTTGTATGAGTAGGTCTCAGTTTTTGGATAAGAACTGGGTTCTGTTGCATTAGTCATGTAATCCATTATGTTAATTAATATTTTGGGAATACGCATGTTGGACTTACGAGTTGACTACTCAAGCAAACATCTTGCTGTTTGTACTAATAATGATAGACTAATTAAATGTTTTCAAACATCTCTGCTTCTTCCAAAAAAACTGCAAATTTACGATCTTTGAATTTATTTGAGCTGATAAATGTAAGATTCATGTAAGATAAATGTAAGAGCTGATAAATGTAAGATACATTAAAATTCTCCGCGCTGAGCGATTTGTGCAATGTTTAATCGAAATTGTAAACTAGCCAGCGAGTATTTTGAATGCTGGTAATATGTAAATTTATCACATTTTTTTGAGATTCTAGATTTTTTTGAGATACTAATACTCGTATTAGTTGCTTCGAGACTGTGATGCAAATTTAACGCAGTTTTGATGATGCGATATAAGACATAGAAAATTTACTTAATTTTATTTTTTTAATTTTGCCGTAGCACAATTAACTGCGCGGGACCGGTGCGTCTTGAAATTACTGCTATTGCAATAACATTTTATTCACCAAATTGCCTTGGCCAGGAGACAGCAAAGGGACCTTTTGGTCTTCGAGTCAAGCTGTCACTTGCCCGCCAGTCTACCACACACGATGAAAGCTTCACACTACCCTTTCAATACTGAAAGTCAAGCAAAGAAGCAGTGAGTTCCAATTTTTATAGTCTTTGGTTTGACCCGACCGGGAATTGAACCCAAGTTTACCGTTTCAGTAACAGACGCTCTATCCACTCAAACACTGATCGGTTCAAGGACGTAATCTTTACTGCAAAACACTTTCGTGAGCAATCTTTGAACTTGTACGATTTTTGTGAAAACGAGATAACTGCTCAAACGTAACGTCATTGAAAACGACGGCATTTTTGCTCTAATCGACTATCACGTTACTTAATGATTGATGACGCCATCAACTTAAAATGATTTTTTTTCAAAAGCAGTACTGTATTTAGTGGTGCAAAAGCCGTATTTAGTGGTGCAATGACTTTTGCAGTAAGAGTAAGAAATTAGTTTGAGGATACCAAAGTTTATTGCCATTGTTTTTGTTTTCAATGGGCTCCCGAGAAACATTTTCGGGCAGTTTTTACCCCTGCCGTTTTCAAATAAATAAGAGCAATTTTTTCGAGCTTCCCTCTAAATTAGTTACTGTCAAAGAGATAGCCGAACCGAAAGTAACTGTTTTAATCATTTATGCGTTCAGCGTACTAACTGCAAGAATGTTTTTTAACAATTTTTACCGTTGCCCTATTCCAGGTGAAAAGGTCAGTTTTTGTGCCTCCCCCCCCTGAATTCGTTACTGTCAAGGGGTTAGCCGAACCTAAAGTTACTGTCTTCGTCATTTTTGCGTTCAGTGGACCCCAACGGACGTTTTTTGAGCAATTTTTATCCATGCCGTCTTCCAGGTAAATAAAGGCAATTTTTGAGCCCCCCCCCCTGAATTCGTTACTGTCAAGGGGTTAGCCGAACCTAAAGTTACTGTCTTCGCCATTTCATTGTTCAGTGGACCCCAGAAAACGATTTTACGCAATTTTTATCCATGCCGTCTTTGGGGTAAATAAAGGCCATTTTGACCCCCCATAAATTGTGGATTTGGGGGGTCTTAGCCGAACTTTTGACTTGCCAGTAAAACATTTTCTTAAAAGGTGAGTAAAGACGTGCATTTTAGGCGCATCAAACCTTCCGCCGTCTTTGGGGTAAATAAACCTTCTGGGCTGCCGGTCTATATGTTTTGCATATATCAAATATGCATATATCAAGGTATCCCAATCTATGTTTTCGTATGCATCACCCAAGGTATGGAATTCGTTGCCACTATCTCTGCGTGAAATTGAAACTTTGTATCTTTTCAAGAAACGTCTAAAAGCATATTATTTTAATTTAGTCTTTGAGGATATTACCACTATTTGATGCCAGTATTTTGCTGCTTATTGCTGCAGAATTAGTATCTTTATTGTGTACTAGTTTTATTTCCGTAAAACTATTTGAATGTTACTATGGCCTCTGAGTCAGATGCATTGACGCTTGTTGGTGTTATTTCAAGGGAGATATAAATTGCAATTATCATTATTACACTGACTTGCTCAACACGTCTCCTGATTTAAGCATTCCCCCAATCAAAAACCCTAGTTACGCCTCCAATACCTACTTTGAGTAATATCTGTAGTTACAGGCAATAGCGCAACCAAAGGGGGCTATGAGGGCTTCAGCTCCCCTTAGCCTAGTCACTTAAGAAATTTATCCCAAAATACAAGCGTTTGAATGTGTTTCGGATTTCACCAGAAATTTAATGCACTAGTTGGAACAGACACAGATACGTGGACAGACATGACCACGATCTTGATCTTCAAGATCACATTATTTTAATGATGTGATCTTGAAGATCACATATTTTGTGTGATCTTGAAGATCAAGATCTCTTTCATTTTTAAATATCACGTAGGGAAGCATTGCTGAGGCCAGATTATGGGATAATCTGAAGCTGTTTCGTGGCTCCGACACGAAATGGAGTCTAAACTGGAAAAAGTAATCCGCATTTGCCGTGGTACAGACAGAACAGATACGAACCAATACGGCAGTACCTAACCTGCTAACTTGAGGTGAAAATTAATCTCAAATCAGCTTCGCTAACAACGGAATGTTTGCTGGCTCGGGGCATCATATCGACAATAGCACTCTTTTTTTGCACGCAATTAACAGATTATTAGTAGTAAAGAAAATCTCCAGGAACTAATACTGAAAAAACAAGTGCTGGTAGTCAAACATGGGGCACGATATCTTGATCTTTAAAATCATATCGTGATCTTGATCCTTAAGATCACTAAAAGGTGGTGATCTTGCCCATCTATGTACGTGGAAGGGTGTGATCAGGAAACACGGAGTCACTGTATTGACTAAAAACCGAAAGCATTTACAGTATTGCAGCTATGTTTTAGCAACGGACTCCGCATCATGAATAGCTTTTTTCCAGCACAGAAGGGTTCACAAGTATACGAAGGCAAAATTTACTTCATTGCGCAGTGCTCTCATCCACAGAGACACACTGCTTCAACCAACTAACCAAATAAAACACAGCGATAAAACGGCTCATTTGTAGACATAATTCTATAAAGCCCCTTTTCTAAGTTCTCAAACCTGGCACTGTTGTCCACGGTGCTGATTACTGACTGCTTTTTGTAATTTTGATTCCTGTTCTGTTTGAAGAACAAACTGAAGAAAATCAAGAAAAATATGGAACGTATTTTTCCCAAATTTAAAGAAGAGCAGACCTAAATTTAACCAATGCATAAGTTTAACAGCATAATGAAAACATAATCTATTAAAAGCATAGTGATTTATAAATCATAAAATTCTAAGGTAATACTGGTATACAATACAATGCGCAACAAACGGCATGCAAAATAACCGGAAATAAGCACAAGATACGCAAAATCAATCCAGCAAACGTTGTGTTTTGTTCAAATAAGCAAACAGAATTTAACTCTGCTAACACAGAATAGCACATTAATTCTCGTACAGCTAAGTAGTCAACAAAATGAAAGTAACAAAGCAAAGTAATGTTTATGTGCGTCAAAACAGGACATCCATCCACCCCTTGTGGGTAACGTATTAAGTTGAAAACAACTGGAGAATTGAATTGATGCATTAAAGGCCAATAAATGTTGCATGCACAAAGTAATACACAAGCAAATGAGCAATCGCAACTCGTTTCAAACCTTGCTCAAGGATTCATCTGTCGATCTAACGACAGTCAGAGAAGTAGAAGACGTTAATTAATCCACAAAAAAGTTATGTTTATCGAGTGTAATGCTAGCGTATCCGCTGAATTATCATACAATGCAAACAATAATGCAGTAAATCATTCAACATGAGGGCATCCGCCGAGTTAAGTTTCGTATCAAGAAGAATAACGTCAAAAATTATTCTTGTTTTCATATTTTTAAGTAACATAGTCCTTCATTCAGTGTAAGATAGGTCGGTGCTTTCAGAAAGTGCTCGATGATGTCTCAGAGCAATTAAAATAATAATAAAATACAGACCATAAAAAGTAAAAGTAATCTAAAACTCCCTACAGCCTGTTTCGTCTTTCGACTCGTCAGGAGGGTATCTGCATGGTAAACAAAAACTTTTAAAACTTTCAAAATCTTTAAAACTATTAAAACCTTAAAAAAAAACTTTTACTACATTAGGCTGCGATCCTACTCTGCCCTGGTGCTGTCTACCGCTAGTTACACACTTGCTACCAGCAGGCTTGCTGCACAGCGAACTGGAAGGCGCGCACCACTAACGACATGCAGCGGCAAAACAGGATTGTCAAGCAAAACGGTTATGCACCAATGCGGTCAAATGTACACAAACATCGAGAAACGACAGTGAAAAAGAAATACAAGGCAGTGTGCGCGTTAAAGTTAACAGATATGAGTAAAGATTATGTAACGTTACTGAGTTTGAATTTGCTTCTGTGCCTGCATTTGTTAAACATTTCAGAGCGCTTGTTAATATTGGTGCGTAAATCCGCTTTCAAGATTGCCAATTTCTCTTCTAAACACAGGTTGCAGGATCTAGCCCCGCTCGAGTAGGCAGAGGCTTGCTTTGTAATTTGCCATGTGATTTTCGGGGACAGTCCGCGGTCTTTTTCTTTCCAGACGGCCTTGGATAGCTCGGTTGCATGGCGTTTCTTGGGATGTTTGAACGATTGGTTGTGGTTGTAAAACCGTGCTTTGAAAGTGGTGGAACAGCTTCCGTAATAGATCTTAGGACCATCACTGCTCTCTAGCGTCGCTTGGTACACGATTAATTTCACCAAGCAATTGCCTTGAAGTGGGCAATCGGCTTTCACCCGACATTTGCATGTTTTAGAACTGGTTGTGTTTGCATTGCCGTTTTTGGCCAGTAAGGTTTTATTGTGCCTGTTGATAATTGCTTGCATATTTTGCATACAACTGTAACTTAATTTAACGTTGTTCCGGTTGCAAATTTTGTGGAGCTTGTGGTGCTTGGGGAAATGCTTGTCCAATAGTTTAAAAAACTCTTTACCAATGTTGGTGCTAACGGCGCTGTTGAAGGGAGGGTTGAACCATATGATTTTCCGTTTTCGTATACTCTAGTGGGTATTATTCAGGTTTGGTTTGCTAGCGTACTGCAAGTTTTCGTCATAACCGCTTTTTTTGAGTGCATCTTCGTAAATGGGTTTAGCTTTTTGGAATTCGTTTATGTCTGAGGAGTTTTGCGAAATTCTTGAGGCAATCATACGGGGTAGCTGTGTTTTGATCGGAGGGGGATGATTGGATTTGGTGTTGATATAAAGGGGCTGATTTTCCGGTTTTCTGTATGGCCAATATTTTCCAGTGTCAAGGTTGAAGGTGACGTCAAGGAAGTCGGTTTGGATGAGGTTTGCTTCGGTGGTGATCTTGAGGTTGTGTTGTTGAAATATTTTGATGATTTTCTTTTTTATTTTGTCTACGATTGGTCCACTTGCGTTCCTTACCACGGCCAAGCCGTCGTCGCGGTACAAGCCGAGTTCTGCGTTCTGTGATGGATTACATAAATTGTGCAGCAGGTATAGGCCAACTAATTCACAAATTTCAGCTCCGTCAAAGGAACCCATTGTGACGTCAAAGAGATTGCCTCCTTTTTTGACCCAAACTTGGTTTTGTTCAAACAGCACCGATTTTCTACTGTGCATGATGAGGTCAATCAATTCTTGGTCAATCTCTGTAAACTTCTGGGCGAAGTTGAGGGCCTTTTGTAAGAGTGACTCGTTTTAAAAGTTTTTGTTTACCATGCAGATACCCTCCTGACGAGTCGAAACAGGCTGTAGGGGGTTTTAGATTACTTTTACTTTTTATGGTCTGTATTTTATTATTATTTTAATTGCTCTGAGACATCATCGAGCACTTTCTGAAGCACCGACCTATCTTACACTGAAAACGCTCCTAACCCAGTTGGTAGAGCACTTTTCCAGATGCCTACAGAACGGACCAGATCACCTCAAGGAAACATGGAAAAAGTCAATCTAGGCTATTCTGCAAAGAATATCCCAATACCAACCAAAAATTCATATTTAAAAGCTATGATCACCAAAATAGAAAGCTTTGTTAAACGATTGCGATGGAAAGCTTTCTTCTTTGACCGGGACGACGATTGCAGCAATGTGGACACCACCGAAAGTTATGGCTTCAAATCAGAAAGGACACCCCCGCAACATGATGGCCTGCTGGCGTTTGAGGCAGACCTTCATCAATTGGCTAAGAACATCAAATTTCGGTACGTGCGTAACCAATTCCAAACCAAGTTAGCTGAAGATGCGAAATGTATCAAAAACTCTGAGCACATGTTTGTGCCTGCGGACAAATCCACTAACCTCTACAAGGTCAGTCCAATTCAGTACAAGAAGCTTCTCTCCAATAGTATTACAACATCATACCAGAAAATCAAGGATGACTCCATCTTGGATGATATAGACAAGGAAGCAAAGAAAATTGCGCAAAACCTGAAGTTAGAGGATAGAATAGAATGCTTTCCCCATCGGGAAGCGTTTGTAACACTAAGGACCATAAAGAAAATTTCCACAACAAACCTTCGTGCAGTCTCATCAATCCCGCTAAATCAGAACTAGGCAAAATTGCTAAATTCCATATCGACAAAATCAACAAAATTATTCTAGCCAAAACAAAATTACGGCAATGGAGAAGTACAAAAGAAGTCATTGCATGGTTTGAAAGTTTGAAAAACAAACAAAATTGTAAGTTTATCAAATTCGACATCGCGGAATTCTATCCCTCTATTTCCGAGTCACTCTTACAAAAGGCCCTCAACTTCGCCCAGAAGTTTACAGAGATTGACCAAGAATTGATTGACCTCATCATGCACAGTAGAAAATCGGTGCTGTTTGAACAAAACCAAGTTTGGGTCAAAAAAGGAGGCAATCTCTTTGACGTCACAATGGGTTCCTTTGACGGAGCTGAAATTTGCGAATTAGTTGGCCTATACCTGCTGCACAATTTATGTAATCCATCACAGAACGCAGAACTCGGCTTGTACCGCGACGACGGCTTGGCCGTGGTAAGGAACGCAAGTGGACCAATCGTAGACAAAATAAAAAAGAAAATCATCAAAATATTTCAACAACACAACCTCAAGATCACCACCGAAGCAAACCTCATCCAAACCGACTTCCTTGACGTCACCTTCAACCTTGACACTGGAAAATATTGGCCATACAGAAAACCGGAAAATCAGCCCCTTTATATCAACACCAAATCCAATCATCCCCCTCCGATCAAAACACAGCTACCCCGTATGATTGCCTCAAGAATTTCGCAAAACTCCTCAGACATAAACGAATTCCAAAAAGCTAAACCCATTTACGAAGATGCACTCAAAAAAAGCGGTTATGACGAAAACTTGCAGTACGCTAGCAAACCAAACCAGAATAATACCCACCAGAGTATACGAAAACGGAAAATCATATGGTTCAACCCTCCCTTCAACAGCGCCGTTAGCACCAACATTGGTAAAGAGTTTTTTAAACTATTGGACAAGCATTTCCCCAAGCACCACAAGCTCCACAAAATTTGCAACCGGAACAACGTTAAATTAAGTTACAGTTGTATGCAAAATATGCAAGCAATTATCAACAGGCACAATAAAACCTTACTGGCCAAAAACGGCAATGCAAACACAACCAGTTCTAAAACATGCAAATGTCGGGTGAAAGCCGATTGCCCACTTCAAGGCAATTGCTTGGTGAAATTAATCGTGTACCAAGCGACGCTAGAGAGCAGTGATGGTCCTAAGATCTATTACGGAAGCTGTTCCACCACTTTCAAAGCACGGTTTTACAACCACAACCAATCGTTCAAACATCCCAAGAAACGCCATGCAACCGAGCTATCCAAGGCCGTCTGGAAAGAAAAAGACCGCGGACTGTCCCCGAAAATCACATGGCAAATTACAAAGCAAGCCTCTGCCTACTCGAGCGGGGCTAGATCCTGCAACCTGTGTTTAGAAGAGAAATTGGCAATCTTGAAAGCGGATTTACGCACCAATATTAACAAGCGCTCTGAAATGTTTAACAAATGCAGGCACAGAAGCAAATTCAAACTCAGTAACGTTACATAATCTTTACTCATATCTGTTAACTTTAACGCGCACACTGCCTTGTATTTCTTTTTCACTGTCGTTTCTCGATGTTTGTGTACATTTGACCGCATTGGTGCATAACCGTTTTGCTTGACAATCCTGTTTTGCCGCTGCATGTCGTTAGTGGTGCGCGCCTTCCAGTTCGCTGTGCAGCAAGCCTGCTGGTAGCAAGTGTGTAACTAGCGGTAGACAGCACCAGGGCAGAGTAGGATCGCAGCCTAATGTAGTAAAAGTTTTTTTTTAAGGTTTTAATAGTTTTAAAGATTTTGAAAGTTTTAAAAGTTTTTGTTTACCATGCAGATACCCTCCTGACGAGTCGAAAGACGAAACAGGCTGTAGGGGGTTTTAGATTACTTTTACTTTTTATGGTCTGTATTTTATTATTATATTAGTCTTTTATTCATATTATTTAGTTCTTTTTATTCTACACAACACAGAATGACGTCATTTTTACCGGTTTCCACTCTGGAATTGTCGTAATTACGTCTTTAATTATTCTCACGTAATAATCGAATAAAATTTAATTTTTTTAGTGTATAGTCAGTAGCTGACAAAATTAGTCTGTTTTTACAGAATTGCTCCTCCTTAAAAAGCAAGAAGTTGCATTAGTGTTGTTATAAATAAGAATGCCGAAATAATGAAGTTTGGTGCTACTAGTGTCGCAGTTCCACTGGCAATGGTGAAAGGCAGACAATTATCTCCACTGCAAACGTCAAAGGAACAGTCTTCAACTTCACCGACATCTTGATATTGAGGCAATGTGCCGCAGGAGAAAGATGTTAGCTGCAACAGGCTCAAGCAAAAGCCACTCTCAACGTAGTCTGGAAAGCAAAATTAATCGATTATTGGTATATATTCAAATTTGTAAAGCAAATATTACGGTAATGCAGAGTGAACTTCCCCCCACAAAAAAAAAACAACAAAAAAGCAGAACCTATAAAATTTTATTAATTCCTACAAAGATCCAATAAACTCCAAGCATTTTGTACTTCGGTCTATGCACAGTCATTTCCCAAACTTTTAGTCATTTCAAAGATTTGTGAATTTTGTTTTTTAAAAATTTCAAAGAATAAATATTTCATACCGGTACTCCACGGTGTCTCATTTCACAAAAAAAAAGTACTGAAAACTTTTACACCTTCAACAGCGATTTGACTGTAACGCATATAGGTTGAAAAAGATTAGACGAAAAAGCTTTCTGAAAATATTTTTTCTGTTTATTACATTACCTTGGTTGAGAACAAAGTAGCCAGATCGGTCAGAATATTGAGAAAACTACGCTTTTTTTCCCCTTCTCTACATCATTCACCCCCACCTCTCATTTGGTCTACCTTTATGGGAAACACCAATTCAACTTATCTTACCACGCTTCAGCGCCTTCAAAATAAAGCCGTTCGTATAATAATCTCCAGCGAGCTAAGAGCGTGAATTAATCCCCACTATTTCAAACTAGGAATAATAACATTATCTGAACTTCATAAATTGGAAATTGCTAAACTAATGCACCAACATTATAGCAAAACCTTCCGCACTGCTTCTCAGAATTTTTCAAACCACTTTCCTTTGTAAATGAGCGTTCAACCAAATAAAAATGTTTCAAATATCATGGTGCTAAAATTTGGAATTCCATCTCATTTGAAGTTAGAAAGCAACCCTTCAGTAGATTCAAAACTGATTCTAAAAAAGTCTCCTCGAAAGCTATCGCAAAATATAAAGTATTTTATAGATGGGCCCAAAATACAGCATGTTGTGTATACTTGCAAAATTTCCTTTAGTTTCTATTTTCTTGACTAATAATATGTCGCAATTGCAATTTCTGGGTGGCTGCTTGACTAGAAGACCTGAAATATTGACCACTTCGCAGTCTTCTGTTGAGATTGTTTTGTGTGTCATTCTTGATGTTTTAATTTATTTTACTCGGCGAATAAATTAATTTTGTCTGCCTGTCTGTTCCAATTTTTCTAAGAAACCAAAATTGTTGAAACGTTCTACTTACCATTTCATTCGACGATATTTTTTTCTTAATCTTAAAGGGGCATTCAATTCAAGTTTTTCACTTTTGACCAAATAGTTGGGATAGGCCTAAAATGCATTCTTAGCAAATTTAAACTTTGTGCGTGTTGCTGTTTTCAAGATATTGCAGTTCAAAGTTAATACATTTCTTCTTACCTCAGTGTTACCATTTTGTCAGTTTTGTGAAGAAGACTAATTCTTGGAAAGATGGCTTACACTTATTGAAAATAGCTGATTGTACAGTTTGAAACCTTTACTTTGTTTTATAATAACTCTGCCGTAAAACATTTATTGAGAATCAGCAATACACAGTAACTTTTTGAAGTTCTATTTCTAATTGGCAACCCTGACAAATTTCTAAGGTGTCGCGATCGTTGATACTTGGCTGGAGTACAACTTTTAATCTCTAGAATTGTCTACGTTGACTAAAACTAGAGAACGACTAAGATGTTAATTGACGAATCGAAAATGGCAGTTGATAGTTCCTTTAGCTTCTTGAATCTCAGAAAGCAGCACACCAATCTTAAATTGAAACTTCTATTTAAGATTGAAACACAAACACTTTCACTGAGCAAAATCGCTCCACTAAAACTTCTTACGATCGACCAATTCAGATCGTAAAGACCAATCCACGACCGACCAATTCAGGCCGCACTACTGGCTACGCAAGCCAACCACAGAGACACAAACTTGGGAACAACTGCCTACGAAACTAATATCTAAAAATCACCCACTCTTAGAATATTAGAATATAGAATGCAATACGACCCGCCTATTTGCACTACGACACAGGCCCGGCGCCAGGATAGCGTGACTGGGGGGCACGAGAAGTTTAGTTATAAGAATTCGAAAGGGGCACGGGGGCACGAGAAATTTATCCCAGTCTGGACCAAATGAACAAGGTGAAGACCAAAAATTCAATCGGTCTTTCCGGCCAAAAACAGGTGATTTCCAAAAAAAACAAAAAAGGTCTTCATTCCAAATATGCCATAAAATCCGGTGTCAGTCCACAAAAATTACGAAAATACCGGTGGCAAACACCAATTGGGGCCTCGATTTGCACTCCAGTAGCCTCGAGCCAGTTAATTTCTTCGGGGCACAGTCCTCGCTTGGGGGGCACAATTTTCGTTTGGGGGGGCACAAGCAGTCATTTGGGGGGGGCACAGCCCCGGAATGCCCCCCCATTGCGCCGGGTCTGCTACGACAAAAGCTATCGAATATCCCAGAAAAATCCATGATACGTCACAATAGAAAAAAATACACGAGCTTACGATCACAAATTGCGATGTAATTATGACATCACAAACTTCAAGTCTAAATATAGCATTTAAGAATGGTAAACAACTAAAATATTCCGGTGACTAATAGAAGACAGTAGAATATACTAGAAAGGAATTATCTCGAACATTCCAAATCAGAAAGGCGGCAAAACTAATGAAGCAGTCACGTACACATTAAAACACAGCAAATAATCATAACTCCGGCATTCAAAATTATTATACGTGACATAAGGGAAAAAGCCTTTCTCAAGTGAAATCTAATCTGTTATATCTCGGAAACGGAAGGTCGTGGAAAGTTCAAATTTGGTGAAGTTAGTCTTCAGATCTGTCAAAATTTTTTGAGACAAAACCAAACAAAAAAATTTTCGGCCTAAATGCCGTTTTGAGCGACTTTACTTTGCACCGGAAGTGGAATCCAACTTGCACAATTGTAACCAAAGTAACTTCAAACTAAGAGTGCAGTAAGATTAAGACTGCAGAGGGCAAGACGTGAAATCAGATTTGTTTAAAAAAGCGCAAGGTCCCAAGGCGGCATTACAAGTACATCACAAATTATAAATATAGTGATTACGAGTAATCGACCAAAAATAACTTACTTCTAGCCCCGTTGTCGTCAGTGTTGATCCATCGGTACATTGCGCAAGCATCCCACTGTGCACACGGTTGATCAACGATATCGTCTTTCGTCACTACCCTTGATCGATCGGCGGAAAAAACCACAGTTCCTCGGCTGCATATGAATCCTCGGTCTTCCGGGAATTTTACTGCGCAATTATATGAAATGTAAGAGCTATTACACATTTAGCATTTATCAAATGGTGATAAACAGAAGTTCATTTAGAAGTTACGTAGCAGATTTGGAACTTAAACTTTTTTCACAACTGTGAGGTAGCACTTCCTCACATATCTGCTTTCCCATTAGGCTAGTGTTTTATCAGCATCTGAATTCACATCGGGGCCCCTGGCCGCACATCTTACTTTACTTCCCCCAACCAGGCCCAAACCACGTACAAAATTTAACCCCAAAATGCTAGATTTTAAACGTGTTTTGGATTTGAATTGCGTGTAAAAGGAAGAATGAACTCTTTAGTTTTTTTAATTAGATTTCAAATTAAAAATCTAGTTCTTTTTAATGGCTCTGAACACGTGCGAAATGTGGTCCAATGGCATTAAAATAGCTTTTTCCCAAAAAATTGCGTAGCGGCTCGGGACGAAGCCCGTAAACCCCCGTCTGTTATTTGCTTGAGTCACACAAGTTTACTCTACGCGTCTCCCAATTTATACATTTTCACTTTTTAACTATTAGTTTAAGATCTCTCCCTTTAGCAAAATCCTGGTTAAGTGTCAAACCAGGCCAAGGCTTTTGATCTTCCATTCTACAATGTCTTTGCCCCACAATAAGTTCCTCTCGAAAATTTCTGATGACGTGATTGCATTTGATTTGTGGTTTGGGCCCCCCAATCAAAAATCCTGGCTACGTCTATGTGGTAAACTTAGATTTCTATTTCTAGCCATTTTTAAACTCGGCAAATTTTTGAATTGCTGCTCAGGATATTTATATCAACTGAAAATTAAAATACTGAGCAATAATCAAAACTATAAGATCAATAGGTACAGACCAGTTGTTTACTGCACTCTTATGCATTGGTTGTATAGCCAAGGGTACTCCAAGTGAATCTTCCACGTATTAAGTTTTATTGGAGCTAATTCAGCTAAATTATTTGAAACGTTTTCGGATGCTTCATATGTGAAGCGGAGTTTTTTATGGAAGTCAAGTTGACGCAACGCCTGCTTTAAAAAAATAAAAACTATGATTAATCACTGACGTGATACGAATAGCAAAAAATTGCGCAAATTGCAATTCGCAATGTCACAAATCTTGATTCCTTCTTCATTGTAAAGGAATTTCACAAAACGCATTAGTGGTTTATAGTTAACAATTGTGCAATTTGTGACTGATAGCTAGAGCAAGTTTTTGTTGCGCTAAAATTCTGAAAAAGTTGCATTTTTTTAACGAAAGTTGCTGTAAAAAGTTTTAGTCCTATGCACAACGAGTTTAAACAATATCGTTAAGAGTTTTCCAGCAGTAGTGTCGCTAAGTGGGGAGGCGGCCCACCCCGGGTGGCACCATTTTGGGGTGACACCATTTGGGGTGAAACCATATTGTGATGTAAAACCATAACTTCATTGATTTGTGGTGAAGACCTTGCTTTTTCATTTTGTTTGGTCTCCAACCTTATTTGGACCATAAACCCACTAGTTTTACGGCGAAGACCTTTTTTGTCTTCACCTATTTTTGGACCAAAAAAGGGTGACACCACGTAATCCCGCCCCGGGTGCCACCATCCCTAGCAACGCCTCTGTCTTCCAGAGCCGAATTTGGAGCCAGACCTTTTCTACAATGGCTCCACAGCTCTGGTTGTGACACTATGGTACAAATATATCTACGTAGTAGTAGATAGTAGCTGAACTTCTACAGCACAGAATAATGCAAACCAAGTGTTGCCTCATAGATAACATTGAGACGCAGCCAATCGGTCACAAAGCTCGTTGTAATACATTCTGTATAATTCAACGAGAGTACTAGAATGAAACTAAAATACTGTAGTTTCAAAACATATTTTTTAAACAATACTTTTACATGTAGCGCAAAACTTGACTAAAGTTGCAATAAAAAGATGTATGTGAAATCCAAAAAAGATGCAAAAAGTTGCAGCATAAAATTAATGGAAACAGCCTAAAACATTGTACCACGTAAAGTCTGAGTGTTTTGGAAGCTGTCGGAAGCTGTAAAGAAAAGTTGCAAAAACTTGCCCTCCTGAAAACTTTGTCTTTTCATTAATGATTGTTTTCATCAATAATTTGCGGAGGTGAAAAGTTTGAAAATAAGCTTCAACTTACGCTGTTTTGTTACAGACTTTTACGCAACATATGAAATAACGCTTTTCGGACAGTTCGAAGAAAAAATAATCACTGACCGTGAATTTTGAAGAACTGTCAGTACATTACGAATGTAGTTACAGCGTGATTTACCCTACCAGCTGCTTTTGTGTCATAATGTTTGTTTGCTTCTTGTGCAAACTATTTTCTTTTTGCGTATGAGGTGTTGAGTTCATTGCACAACGAACACCCTGTGAGATAACTTACTTTTTTATATTTTCGTGCATTGGTGTTGTTTAGTGCACTGCAATTGTTTTTTTCTTTTTTTTATATTGCATATTTATCTTCCTACCATCAGACGGCGTCAGACGCTAACTATTGGACAACCTGGACACTTTTCATTGCATTGACTGCTTCGTGCTTGAAGAAATCAACACCTGCATGTAAGGAGTTTCCAGTGATTCAATGCTCTTGTGAATTTATTCGAATTCTTGTCCACTAAATTTGCTGCTTGTTTAAAGCCACCAAGCAGAGATAATCATCGTAAAGCGTCTTATCCAAGGAGGCAACTTGACCAGAGTGCGGTTTGAACCCAAATCATGTGATTAAGTCGTAAAACCGTAAAACCGATGTCTTTACCCTTACGGCCACGATGCCGACGAAAACATTTAGCTTGAAAGAAAGACCAAAGACAATTGATAGCATGTCATAAGTCTACATTCTTTAAGCTATCACAAATTATTTTTGTCTACAGAGAGCGGGGTTTGAATTTTCAATCAAAGTGGCTTCAAAAGCAGGTAGATGGAAGGGCACCCACAAACTTGTTACACGCTTCGGCGAAATAGTGTTAATTAAAGGTTTAATTCTTTCAACTTACATTTGAAATCTTTAAGCCAACCAAGCGACTTCTAAAACTGCTGCCCAATAGCTATAGGCCTACAGAGTTAAAAAGTTGGAAAATGGAAAATACAAAGGTGAGGATAATAAATAAATATCTTAAAAAAGCAATTCTTATTATCACAATAAGTAAAATAAGTCTTAAAAGTCAAATTTTAATATTAATGAAGCGTTTTTAATACAATCTTCGTAAAAAATCTTCCCTATGATGTCCGTAAATAATTTAAAAAAGAAAATTTCATTAATTTTTTTCTGCCCACTCAAAATTAAGCATAATTTTCCTGAAGGTGTAATGTATGGTGACAAAAAAGTCTCGCGGGTTTTGGATGATTGCCCTTGAATGTTCAGTACACGTAACTTCGCCGATAACAAAAATGCAAAACTTATCTGCTTTGATTTTAAACTGCACATGACGAGAAATTTTAGAATTTTGCTTTAAAAAAATCTTATCGCAAACTTACTGCGAAATTCTTCACATTCATTCCCAGTGCAATATTCAAAAGAGCAGTTGTTTACTTCACCCACGCCTGGTAAATCGGGGAGGATGTCGCAATCATTATTGCGGTTTGGACCTTCACACGTCCCATACTCCACATAACCTAAAATGCAGTCCAAATTCAACTAATAAACAATGAATGGCGTGACTCAAGGAAGTTCGCCAGAGAGAGATTCATCCACTTTTCCAGCACTATTGCTTGATTTTGGATCTCGTTTTTTTTTCCTTTTTTTCGAAAAATATAGTTGCAGCAAAATGAACAAGTGATATCTATTAAAAAATTACTGGTCCTTTTTTTTACGTTTGGGTTGGGAGTTATATTACGCTCATACTTTTTAACAACAAGGAACAAACCTCAGTTTTGCAAAAAAACGCAAAGAATCTAAACTTTGCGAACCCTGGTTTTGAGTTATGATACGGACTAATGTTCAAGGAAAAAACGCAACAACACCAATTAATTGTTTTTGCTCATTGGGTCTGATGCGTTCTGAACTTCTAAGGCCCACTTAATATACTATACGTCAATCGTGATGGCCCAGAGGTACAGAGGATACAAAGATAACATAAAATCATTATATTTCCACCTCTTTTTTTTAAAGAACATTTAAGTATGCTAGCTATACATACAGCATGAACTGGTACTGCAAGTAGAGAAGTTCGATTTTTGCTCATTATAGTTTTATATTTTTTTGGCAATAAGTAAGCTAAAATGGCACAAAGTTGACAAATCAAAACCTATGAATTAAGGATGCAATAATTTGCAAACTAACTGCAAAAAAGTATAAATTGCGGCTGCAGCTTCAAAGCAATTTTCAAAAAGGAATTTTCTCGTGAATTATATTTAAATCATTAACTGCATGACATTGACGACGTTAAATTGAAACGAGGACACTGAATCACGAACGCAGCCATTTTAAATACGAAAACGTCTACTAAGTTCTTGACTTAAGCATATTGAACACACTGAACTTTCCTGGCGTAAGGCTACTTTTAACGATTACGTAGATGATGGTCTTGCAAAGAAAATTGATAAACAATAGCCATGTAATTCTAGCTGGTGTTTATACCAAGCACTAATCAAAATTTAAGAAATCACTTTTAAATGATCGGATTCATCTTAAGAACATCTTCATTCCTCCGCATCAATAAGTCAATTTAAGGTCGTTCTGTTTCTCTCCGAAATCAACGAGCTTAAAATGATAATATCAACCAATATCGTTTCTACACTACTGTACATGTTACGTTCACGTTACCTTTTAACATAAGGTTTTGCAATGGTGTTGATCAGGGTTGGAAAATTACTTGTTTTTGCTTTAATTACACTTACAAATACAATTACAACCTAAAGTTTTCAATTACAACGACAATGAAAAGATTCTCAAAACATTGCAACCTATTCACTTACATACGAAGCCTTGAGTTTGCTTATCATACTGTGGATTTGTTTTGTATTTCTATACCATACCTATCCAAGCCCCATTTCTCTCTATCCTTGTTCTTCCATCAATCTTTGTTTAACTTTAATTTTTGCCATACATAATTTCGTTTGTAAGCAATTGTCAAGTATGTTATTGAATTCATATCGCTTCCAGCAACATTATGATTTTAGCTAAACTATGCTGGTATCATACCGCAATTATTTGTGCAAAAGGCACTAAGTTTTAACACAGTTTAAAAATTGTAAAAAAAGTTGAAATCGAGTACGTTACTACCATTATTTAATACTTTTTTTTTTAACTTTTACCAATAATATCACATATTTAGCATGATCATACAAAATAGAACCATTGGAGTTGCTTTGACATGTACAAGGGCAAACAAACAAAAAAGCACACAAAATTTTATATCAAAAATAGCATTGAAGCTACAGTGGTTACTTACCACCGGTTACAGTTACATCTGACGTCATAGGTCAATTCTATGTTAGGCTATTTTTTGGCCTAGAGTTAAGTGCTAGTTATGATTAGAGTAGGTGCTAACTTTAGGTTATGAATATGATTAACCCTATCTGTATAACCAACTATCCCTAACCTAATGTCACTAGGGGTTGAAATGATTATACCCATTTAGACGTGGAGACAGCATTAAGGTGTTGTCAAATGAAGTAGGATTGTAAGACGTGAGGTCTCTGTTTACCTTTTGATTAGTTGTGCCTATTTCACTTTAGGAATAATTCCTGACCTACTTTGATGTTCGGTTTGTGCCGTCAGATGTGATTGCAACCGGTAGAAAATATCGATATCAATTTGCAACCGTAGGAAAATTAATATTGTTTAAACACATTTTGTTATCATCTATCTTCGTGAATAATAAAGTAATTGTGATTGAAAATAGGCAGAAAATTTTCAATTACTATTACAATTGAAATTATAGACTTTTGAAAATTTTCAATTACAATTACACCAAATCGTGTTATTAATCACAATTTTGTCCATTACAATTATAATTTTTCCAAGCCTGGTGTTGACGATAATTTTCAACATCATTTCGTAATAGATATTGGGAATTGAAGAATCACGAGATCTTGTATCAAGAATATTGTAATCATATAAAGTCTTCATAACGGCTGTAGTAATTTTTTTGTGCCGAAATGGTGCTGGTGTTTTTCATAAACACCGTTGCAAAACCTCAAGTAAAAAGGTTGACAATCTTCGCAAACAATAATAATTTTGACGAAAGCTTTGCGAACAAAGAAGAATAAGCCAACTGCCCAACTTACAGTTCAACGCTTTATTCGTTTTGTTTTCAGGTTCAAAGTGAAGCAAAAAATTGTTTGATACCGGTACTCTTTTAAAAAATCTTGAAAAAATTTAACACGAATTTAGTCACACATTTCCTAATTAGATATTTTCCTTTTAATCAGATAAATTTCATTAAAGAATATTTTTAAATTTTATGATGTAGAAAATAGAAATATTAGATGATTTCCAACTACGCGAAATTATGTTTCAAAAGAATCACTCTTTAGGCTGTTTGTGAAGAGAGAGCTCTATCCAATTGACCACAGATCGGTGCGAAAACTACTAATTACGCTAATTAGAAATTAAGCGAAACAGAGGGAACTCACTTTCGTAGCCATCAGCATCAGTGTTCATCCACCTATACATTCCACAGCTCTCTCCGATTTGGCAGTTTTCTTTCTTGACATCGTGAACCAGAACTGCTAATGTTTGGTTATTGACGTAGGCAACACTTCCCAAATTACAAACTGGACCTAAAATAAGCACAGTAAGAGTAGTGACAAAGTTGCAGAATGCAGTAGATAGTTTTTCAAATATTAATAGGTACTGCATAGTTCGCATCCAAATTTAACACCATGTTTTGTTCCAACAACTAAAGCATTTGCAAGCACCAAATGCATTAAATAAATCAATAATTAAGTAAAATAAAGAAAACACCAATTTAAGAAGAGTTGATTTGAGGAACAAACCACTTGACTGTGAATTGCGGAATGTAGATTTCATTAGTACTATAGTATAACGTTTCCACTAAATGAAAAGTTGATTGGTGGTAGAGAACTTGAGAATTGCTTTGATTGAAATCTTCATCATCGAAGCTTTTCGTCTGACACTTGTCAAGAAGAATCGTCAGAATGGCGAACGTAGGAAAAGAAGTGGCTATTTATAAGAAAAAGTCGAGCTGTGATTGGCTGGCTGGAAAATGACCACTGAGAGAGCATTACTAGTGAACAATCTTTAAGCTGTACTGTAAACGAGTTCTTTTTGTTGGTAAAAAGCTGGTTTAAAAGTTTTGATGAAAGTGGCATCAAGAGCAGATAGATGGAAAAGAAAGTGGCCTTGGACAAGAATAGAGAATCTACTGTCATCATAATGTTGAGCACAGACAGGATTTTGCAAAAGGTGAAGTTTAATGACTGAATCAAAAGTAATTAGAGACTGGGTTATGGTCTGGGTGGAAGATTTGCAAACTTTCTGGTCCTCAGCGCAAATTTTCCACCCAGACCAATACCTAGTTTCTTACTTCTGATTCAGCCGTTGGACTACATCTTTTACAAAATCCTGTCCGTGCCCAACATTATGATGACAGTACATTCTCTATTCTTGCCCAAGGCAGCTCTCTTTCTTATTTATCTGCTCTTGAAGCCACTCTCATCAAAACTTCTAACCCCGCTCTCTGCCGACAAAAAGAACTCGTTTACAGTACAGCTTAAAGATTGTGCACTAATGACGCTCTCTCGGTGGTCTTTTTCCAGCCATCACAGCTCGGTTTTTTCTTATAAATAGCCACTTCTTTTCCTGCGTTCGCCATTCTAATAATTATTCTTGACATGTGTTAGACGAAAAGCTTCAAAGATGAGCATTTTGAACAAAGCAACTTCCAATATACGAGGGGCATTCAAAAAGTAATGCACTCAAAAGCAATGCTCGTACAGGATTTTACCAATCTTGTTTGTATTTGGCACAAACGTAATAGGACACACCTTTTAGCGATTGTTATATGTTTTTCTTTGATTTTCTGATTTTTAAAGCTTAAACTACATTTAGAAATGGCTGCCCCTCTTAAAGCTCGTCAAAAGCATAATGCAAAGGCAAAATTATGGCCACTGTTTTCTGGGATTCTCAAGGTGTAATCCTTGTGGATTTTTTACCGAAAGGGGAAACCATTATCTTTGAGGTATATAGATTGAGACTCTTAGGAAGCTCAAAGCAAAAATTCAACGTGTTCGGCCCAACCTGGACATGGCAAATGTGCTCCTCCAGCATGACAATGCACGTCCTCACACAAGCATCAGAACCATGGAGGCCATCACTTCATTTGGATGAACTGTGATACCACATCCACCATATTTTCCTGATTTGGCACCGCCAGACTACCACCTCTTTGGTCCAAAGGAAGAAGGACTCCGGGGCATTCGATATCGCAATGACTATAAAGTGAAAACTGCTGTCTTGAATTGGCTTAGACATCAACCGGCTGAGTTCTACAACACTGGTATACATGCCCTCGTTCATAGGTGGACTGTAGCTCTTAAGGAAGGTGTAGACTATTTGGAGAAGTAAACATGTAATCCTCACACTTGTACCTTTCTTTTGATGTATAATACATGTTGCTACTATAACTTGTTTGTACATAATAAAGTTGGGTGCATTACTTTTTGAATGCCCCTCGTAGTTATTCCCGATTATATTATTGATTTAAATTAAACTGTTTAATGTAATTCTACGTTTGTCAAATTAATAATGTTCATTGATCATTTCACTTTGCTCTGGTTATTTGAAAACTGTTCAATTCAGGCCCTGCCCCACGAGGGGCATTTCGGGGCCGTGCTCCCCCCAAGCGAGAAATGTGCCCCTGCAAGCGAGGATTTTTCCCAAAACAAAGTAACAGGCCTGGTGCCAATAGAGTGCTTTTTGGGTCCTGTTCTCCTTCCAAAATACTGCTTGTGTCCCCAAGCGTGAGTAAACTTTCGTTCTAGGACGAAAACATGGGTTAACATCACGACGAAGCCTAAGAGTTTGAGACAAAGACCTTTTTTTGGTCGTCATCCCTGAATCTGTGGGCAAGTACCTAAATCCGCACCATAGGATCCCGTTGTGCCTCCATCGTGCAAAAATTGTGCCCCAAAATAAGGCTACCGGCCCGGAGTCACGAGATGTAACTTGAGATGAAGACCTTTTTTTTGTCTTCATTCCCAAATTCGGGCACAAATTTAGTTGTGCCCCCAAAAAATTGTTCGTACCCCCAAGTCACGCTACTCTGGCGTCGGGCCTAATTCAATTACTATCAAAAATGGCAGATCTACAAAAACTGAAGTAATTTTTGGAAAAAACGTACGTTTTCATTTTCTCTGCGAAATAATTTACGCTACGGCATTCTTAAAATTTGAATTTTCTCTTTCGACAAATTGTAAAAAGCCCTAAATTAGACAGCTTCAGTGCAACTATATACTGGGTCGAATAAACACGTTGTACATTGCAGAATATTAAACGAGTCGACAAGTTCTGGCCCGCACCCGAAAGCAAAAGCCCGAACCTGACCCGAGCTCAAAAAGTGATTTGAAGCCAAAACCAGGCTTGAAAAAGCCCGAAAGTAAAGTTATGATGTCTGAAAATAAAAAAATGCATAAAAAAAGCTACACTATGAGCAAAAGAGTTCCACACAAGCAAAGGTATTTTGACATTTTCCGTTTATCTATTTCATTTCATTGCAGAGAACTCAAGTAGCTATTTGTTACTATAGCTGCAGCTTTTTGCTTTTGTGAACGTGCTTGTATCATTTTGGCAAACGAGAAATATCAATGAATCGACAAAGCGCATAATATTACTACCGCCGCGGAAATTTTCAGAGAAATTCCTTAATAGTGCTGTGTAACTACTTTTACAGCAAAAAAAAAATACGTGTGATAGCTTTGGCAATTTGTTTGCTGAAAAACCCAAACGCTTCCATCTGGTAAGAAACCGAGAAAGAAAATTGCGTTTACATGTAATAGCTCAAAAAACATTGATGCAGGAAAATTGTGCAAAAAACTTGATGTGTGATTTCGGCCCTTTGAATCCATTGTACTGTTTTTCGCATTTGGACTTTATGGTCTCATTTTTTCCTGCCGAAACTGGCATTGGTCTTAATTTGTTTTTAAATTTTGAGCAAAAAGCAATGTCGTGTTCGAATAAAAAAGAGTGCAATTCGTTGACGTGATGGACTTAAATAAGATTTAAATGTTGGTAACAAGGCAAAATTTTTTCAAGCATTATTAAAAATTAGGTATCGAATATTTCGTAAAAATCAAATTTCTTGTAACTTTCATGTGAAAAGGAATATCCAATTAGATGTATTTGCTTTTTTTTACGAAGAAGTCACCAGACTTCGCGGTTAAAATTCTAAATTGATAAGCATTACTTTTTGTTTGTATTGTTAAGGAAGTTTAAATTTTTTGGGTCTTCACTGATAAGCAAAAGATTTCGAGTAAGCTCTATAAACACAATTTACTCACTTAAAAAATGATTGCATTTATCTGTTGAGCAACGTGTTGTTGAACAATTCTCGACTTCTCCAACACCAGGGAATGAAGGTAAAAGTGCGCAATCGACCGTGTCGTCTTCATCCGCACAAAATCCAGATTCGGTAAAACCTTTAGAAAAAAAAAAAAATATATATATCGTAACAATACACAAAAAAAACTTTTTTTTATCTGCTAATGCATTTGTGTTTTATTTGGCTTGATGAAATCAAATGCTTTAGTTGGCAGGAGGCTAAATTGTTGAAATGTTCGGTCGCCGGCCGGCAAACTTCTATCGCTCGCTAATGATCTACAGCTTTTTATTCAGTTTGATTAAGCGTATTTACATGCTGTGCATACGTAATCCTTTGCAATACACTTTTTTTTTTTAAAAACCAGTGAATTTTGAGTTGAGACTGGCTGTTCTTGATTTTTTGCCAATTTTTGATCTCATTTGTACGTAAACTTTGAGAGCATCGTCGTCAATTTTAGCAACTATATTTGTAAAACTGGTTTAATTCCCAATGTTTGTCTGCTTGAGTAAAGGCTTTTTCTGATGTTTTGGTAGCAATGTAAAACTGCAAAGCATAAAAAGCGAGCTTTTTTCAACTTCAAAGATGGCCAAAAATTATCTCAGATGCGTGAAAAGCAAGCACAGTGCGTAAAACCACTCCATTAATCTTGTAATAGTTGCAATTTGGCTTTACTGAAAGTCATTTTCAAATTAATTTCTTTTTTGATTTAAAACTGCTTGTTCAATTGTTCCCTAATTTATTTTTGCTGCTGATGCTGGCATTGTTCTAAATTTTATTTCTAAGTTTTGAGCAAAAATGAGCCTCGTGATCTCATAAAAAAAAGTGTAGTATTGTTGTAAGATAAAGTTTTTGGTTTTGGAAGGATAATATCAACAACAAGCTTTATTTCACAGGAAAGTTCTATTTATTTTATTACGTTTAAAACGCTTTTGGAAAAATTATTCAAATCGATAGCTTTTGTTTTTATGAAATGTCTGCTGTGAATGTGAATAAGCTTGTTGCGCCTAGTAGGCTAGTATTTGAATGTTATAGGAGTGATGACTGTGCTATTAGTGATTGCTAGTTTTCTTCTAGTTTATCAATATCTTCTGCATGATTTAGCGTCTGACGTTATGTCTCTTTTTCCTTTTCCTGCTTCATCACTACATTATGCATATGTTTTATTGACAGTATTGATCAAAAACGAGCGATTAGAGCCATTGTTGGTGCTCATTTTCGAGATTCAGTAAATCCATATTACTTCCAATTGAAAATACTGCAAATTGGTGACTTGTTCAAATTTGAAGTAGCCAAATTTGTGTATGGTTCCTTACACAACAAACTCCAAATTTATTTCACAAATATTTCTGCAAAACTAATGACCGCTCAAGTCGAGCTACGAGGCAGTCGAGTGATTGTAACAATTTAAACATACCTCGTTACCGTACTAATAAATTACAGAGGTGCATTAAATATCAAGGAGTCAGGATTTGGAATTGCATTCCCACAAATATTAGAGCATTCTCGCACAAAAAATTCAAATAAAGCTACAAAAACTTTCTATTATCTTCGTACAAATATTAGCTTCAAAGATTGTGTTTAGGCAGTTTGCATACTCCTTCATGATATAATTCAGCAAATGTCTGCTTTGGTCATATAAAAAGTTCTTGCTGATGACAGGTCATTTTTTTTTTAAAGAAATCGTCAAAATGTCGCAACTCACTTAGGCAAAGTAATGAAAACCATACATGATACTGGCACAAATTGCCTCTTTGACAAGAGGGTGGTTGCTTGACTCGATGACTGTAAGGTCTTTCGCAACTTATTCCTGTCTCCTTTTGAAACAAATGCTGATTATATTTTCTTCTTCATGCTATTACTGAGCGATGAAATAAATTTGTCTTGTCTTGTTGTCTTATGTCATTCTGTTCACGCTGTCTTCGTGGCCTAAACCAAATTCTTATCTTAAACTTAAAAATTTAATTTATAAACCAAATTTTGTGCTCTGAAAATGCATTTGAAAAATGTGCTGAGTTGAGTATCTTTCATTTTTTGTTCAAAACTGGCAGTTGGTCGAGCGGTAAAACGTTTGTCTCTGGAGCGGGAGGTCTGTGGTTCATATTTTAGGCCGGTCAAATCAGACACAGCGTTTCCAACGGCTCGGCACTGTTGTGACATTTCTTCGGAAGAAGCTGCGTTACCTGGGCGCTCTGACACGGAGATGGGCCCCGCCAACTTGTTGCACACTTCGGCGTAATACACAGCGAGTATACGAGATCTTTTATTGTTTTTCCTTTTTAAGTTAAAATTATCTGGCGAAATGACTACTCTCACTATTAACATAATTTATAGTGTTACCATACTTACTCATCAAACCAGCCGTGTCAGTGTTTATCCACGAATATTTGGCGCAATCTTGGCCAGGTTTGCAGACTTCTACCATTGCGTTCAAGTCAACATAAAAGATTGTTTGATTTGGAGAGTAGACCGAACTGCCAGTCACACATCGAAGTCCTGAGGTTTCCTGGCCCCTGACTGCAAAAATACGAGCTAGGTTAACATACAATTAGCGACAAGCCGCTAACAAAAATTTTACAGAGACTTACTTTGCACAAGCAAAAGGTTGAGAAGGAAGGAATGGAAAACAAGCCGAAGCATTATTTTCTTCTCGTTCTACTAGGCGTCGGCTTAAATGACCTAAGTTGTAAATTCAGAAAATTCTGCAACACAAATTATGACAATGGTATGTACTGTACTTCCTGCACAGGACTTATTTTGATATTTTTCAAGTACGAGCGTATCCTTTGTTTTGTCAGATTTCAAGCTGATAAGAGGGAAGCTAGTAAGTAAGCATGCGACGTTACAGCGTAACGAAGTTTCTGTTTAAAATAAACAAAGGTTACGCTTTTACGTTTACGATTTTACGCCTTTTACGTTTACGATTTTACGCGTTTACGATTTTTTATTAGCTTGACTTTGGGTTTGCTAGCGACTGCCTGAGATATGATTGTCAGATTGTTTTAAAAAAAGGCTGCTATTTCTAATGTTGTCTTTGGCTTCAAATTCAAGCTTTCAGCCTTTCACTTTACTCGCTGTATTTTGCTGAAGCGTGTAACGAGTTGGCAGGGCCCATTTTCGCGTCATTGCACCCGGGCAACACAGCTCCTTTCTAAGCAATGTCGCAGCGGTGGCGAGCCGTTGGCAGGACTGTGTCTGCTTGGACTGGCCCTACATTTGAACCTCAAACCTTCCGCTCAACAAACGAACGCGTTGCTTCTTCTGTGGTAACCTTTAATCAAGAATGAATTTAAACATCGATTAAAGCAGATTTTAATTAATGGGGGCTCGTGATGTCTATGCTTACTCATGGTCAGCCCTGGCCCTAGACTAATTTTTGCTGAATTAGACTAGCGACTTGACTAAGCAGCGAAAATAGAAACACCTAAAATGCGATTAGCATTTTAGGATTAGAAGTTGGCGGAAAGAATAAACGTTCTGTACGGCTAACCAGCAAAACTTTGCCGTAGTCCTCTTTTTTTTTAATTCTTAGAACGGCGAACACCAACACAGAACGTTGCTTTTTTTTTATAGATGCAACACACGTATTACTTACATGCGTTTTACGGAATTTGCTTGCGAAGCAAACCGAATCTCAACCTTTGCTGTCAGGATTTCGTCACCTTGCCCCTTCGCAGGCTGAAAATTTGGTGGAGCGGTATCGCGTTTCTACAGCGGGAGGTCGAAGCTTCTATCTCTGGTCGGTCAAATCAAACACAATGTTGCTAACGGCTAATTAGTTGCTAGCTGCTGATGAGCAATACTATTTCTTCTAATTTTTATTTCTTCGAAAAGAGATGTGCTGCCGACAAGTCTAAAAAAACGGAGATGGCCCCCAAACTCGTTACACGCTTTGGCGAAATACAGCGTGGACGTACTAAAGAAATATTAAACTTTTCAAATGGCACAAAGCTGCTTCTTATTCTCGTTTTATTTTTAGTATTTTGTGAAGGATGAAGTTGCAGAATATACAGTATATAGGTGAAAAGTGCGTGGGCAAAATGGCAGCGCCTTATGACGCCCTTCTGACAAACCAGTTTAGAAGTCACATTAACGTCACCTCTTTATCATTTCATTACTGTAATAATAATAACTTGCAAGAAGGCGTGAACAAACATAAAGGAAACACGCATAATGACAACTGATACAGAGTGAAGCAGAGGTGTCGCTGCTACTTGCTTATTTCTACGTTTTGAAACAGCTGCAGCATTACGTAGCTTGCAAAATCAGGGGCGGCAAAAAATTTTAAAAGGGAGGATAAGATTCAGAAATCATAAACAGACATATTGCAAGCGTTTCGGTGTTTGAAACAAATACAAAAACTTTTCGCGAAGTTTCTGTCTCATTTGATTTATTTTGTTGAAAAAGAAAGTGACACAACCTCATTCTTACTTAGTTTAGGTTGTTGTTTTATCGACCGAGGGTGATTATTAAAACACTCTTTAGAGTTCGACAAAATCATCGATGACGATGTACAGTAGAAATGGCCAACGAAGCTATGCTGATTTAGTGATTACTCACTAAAGAAAATGCATTGTACTGTATTATGCATTCGGAACTTAATGAAAATTATTTTTGTGTCGAGGCAAGCGTTGTTCATAAAGTTTGAGCAAAAATTAGCCTCGTGTTCTAATGAAATTGTTCTTATAAAAAAACGTGCTTTGGGCTGAGATCCTCAACCCATAGCCTGCAAAGTACATATTATACGTATACAACGTAAAACTAAATAAACGACAAGGTATTTAAAATTTGGTAGTTGATTTAAACCCGAAAGTTATGACGCTTGCCTCTGGAGCTGGGGTTGAATTCTAAACTGGGCAAATATGAAACAGTGTTGCAAGTATTCGCCACGTTTTTCGGAAAGTAGCTAGCTGCGCCTAACCCAAAGGCAACGACGCAAAAATAAGGCTGTTGTGACACGCTTCGGCGCAACACAGCAGGTGATTTTGTTTGAATATTCAAATAAACATTACATAGACAAAAAATGTTTAATGCGTTTAAGATTGTGCATTTATCTGACCTTCTTATGGGTTATTTTAAACTTGATTTTCAAAATTGGAAACAAGCAGAGGCCGTATGCTTGCGTACGAATTTAAACGACGTCTTGAGTTATGACCTCGCAACTTTTGCAATACGCTACGTGATACAACGCTTGGACAGAAAATCAGCAATTGTAGGTAAAGAAATCATGCCTATAAGTGTAGTCGAAGTTTTATTGCCTTTAGTGCACCTCTAAAATAAATTAAAACATCACATTTTTATTCCTGTATCTTTAATCTGTTGGGCAATAACTTTTGGTTTCCATGAAACTTCTGCTCTTTTTTGAACCAAGTTATTTTTAGCTTTTCGTTTCGACTAGCCTCCCTCAGATCTCTTACTGTCATTTTTCTTGTGTCTAAATTATAGTATCATCCAGTGTCATTGAGTGGAGAAAGGGCAAAAGTACCTAGGTTCAGGCAACTTTTTGTGGGCTCGCTGAAATTTCAGAGCCCGAATGGTTAAAATGTTGAGCTCAATAAGCACCTAACTCTCAAATTCAAACGAAATCTAACTTTTCTTAGTCAGTTTTTTGGTCTTCATCTAAAATTTCTGAGAAAATTATTTTGGTCTTCCACACCGGAATTTCACTCAATGAGGCACGCTTGTTATTCTTGCCCTCATAGGCTTGATACTTCTCTCAACGACCCTAATATGATCAATTGTTTATAATAACCAAAGACTACTCCAAAGTTTAGTGGACTGAGCGAGCCATCCTTATCGACTGCTTGTGCCCCCCAGTTTAGTGGACTGAGCGAGCTCCCCCTAACGACTGCTTGTGCCCCCCATTTTAGTTTATTCAAAACACTGTTTTTGGAACATCACGTAACGGCAAGACAACAGAAAATGACGGAAAAACGAATAATTACGTTCAAACACAATTCTCCTTTGACGTTTTCTCGACTCTTTGCGAAATTGCTGGCTGCCAACTGCTAATGGCATCTGGCTCAATAATCCGTCTCATTAACATGCCTTTACGGATGCGTCGCGGATGAGAGACGGAAGCCTGCAGAATCGTTACCGGTAGTTCGTTAGTGATTATGACATGAAAAAATACATAAAAACATTATTTTCAAAGACCATCTGTTTTGAATTTTAGAGCACACTCCAGATTTTAGGTCGCAGTCAGTAGCGCAATCTGGGTTAAGGGGCTTAAGCCCTCTTAGCCGAAAAATTTAACCTCAACAAACTAGCGTTTAAACGAAGTAGTGGGGAGTAAGGGGCTGAAAAGGCTAAGTAATTTATTTCTTTGAAATTAATTTTGAATTTTAACAATTTAGTTACTCATATGGCTTCAAAAAGTGCGAAATGTGATTAAAATAGCGTTAAAATTGCTATTTTTTGCCGCAAAATCACAAAAATTGCCCAGCGTCTGGAGGCTACGCCCTTAGACCCCCCTCCACAGTTACTACATTTCTACGTATTTAGTGACTATTCCCCGTCTTTGACACGCTTGAGTTGCATCAGTTTCTTTAGCACGGGGCCTAAATCAGACAAGTTTTGCGCAAAAAAAATTACTGTTGGTTCAATCCTCTAAGCAAAATTCTGGTTGAGTGTCTAGTAACGTTCACTGCTGTAGATAGATTTTTCAGGCAACTATGGGCCGCAGAGGAAACAAGCTATATAAGAAACGCTGTCGGCCTTATATTTTGCTAGGCATGAAAACAGAATTTTTAAAATTGCGCATACTTGTAGCCGTTCAAGATCTGAAAATCAGTTTTTATACGCAAAAGTTCAGTTTATTTTAGTGCTCTCCCCCTAATTTCGGCCATTGCCCCCTCACTTCGTTCCCTATGGCGACGGCACTGGTTCAGAGATGTAAACTTTGGATGTTTAAGCTGGTGTTTGAAACTTAAACCAAAAAAACAGGCGTCGGCAACCTGCGGCTCGCCGAGGAATTTCATCGCCCACGACCTTTTATATTTCCTTAAACCCGGCTGGCGGGATTTCACGTGGCTTCTAAATATCGGAAATCTAAAACCACCTCAAATTATGGCGTAAAGCTTTTGTCTTTTTTTTTGGTATTTACCAATAACTCCGCCGAAATGTACCTCATTTCCTGGCGTAGACCTTTTTTTTTTTGCTGTCCTTGCCATTAATTCGGCCAAAAAATGCATAGTTTTGGAGTTGACTTCGTTACAAAGATGGTGGCGGCCCGCTGGAACCTTACTAAGTCTGGATGTGGACCACGAGGACGAAAAGGTTGCCAACCCCTGCAATAAACCTTCCGTATTTGCAAACTTCAATATTCTGCTAACGTAGGAAATTTTAATGAAGCTGGTAGAATTGAGTGTAGTTATTCCTTCTTGCATCACTGTCGGTTGTCTTGTCGTTACATGATGTTCCAAAAAGAGCATTTTTAGTAAACTAAAAAGGGGCTTAAGCACTTAAGCAGCCATTAGGGGGGGCAAGGCTCCTCTAACCCCCGTAGTGACGGCACTGAGGTGATACTAGTTTTAACTTTTCAAAATTGTCAAAAAATGTACTTTTAGAACGTCCAAAATAGCAACATCAGCACGTCATTGCCTTCTGTTTCAAAGCAATCATCAAACTGTTTAAGTCGTTAGAAAAATAAATAGAATCCCAAATGCTTGTCTTTAATTGGCAACACTTAGTGAGTTGTAAGAGGAAGAACCAACCCTAATATCTCTAATGGTTTTCAAATCAATCTAAATGTTTTAGACATACTTTAAAACAAGAACGTAGCCAGGATTTTGGATTGGGGGGGCCCAAACCACAACTGGAAATGTAAAGTCCGACATCAAAATTCGGCGAAAAAAAGGTTTTCACGGGCTGAAAAACTGAGTTTGTCCTGAAAATTAGGTGAAAACCAAAAATAAAGGTTTTCACGGTCTGAAGTCTAGGTGAAAACCAACCAAGGTCACAAAATCATCATTGCTGGCAATGTGATCGGGGGGCCCCTTCTGGCAACGCCTATGCTTTAAGAAAGAACAAAAAACAACAAAAGTATCGTGCACCTTTGAAACGCGCCAGCGATAGGAAGAGACTTTTTACTCTTAGGTGCAGGAGTTTTTACCAATTTGTCGTGGTTCTGTTACTTAGCACCGAGCCATCTATCGCACAGAAAAGTGTCCATCGAATGCACGAGCGTTAAGAAGGTTTATTATAGACTTAATGTAACCATACAAATACAGGTTCAATTTCAGGCAAGCCAAAGACTATGAATATTGCTATTCACAGCTTCCCTGCTGGACGTTCAGCATTAAAAGGGACAGTGTGAAGCCTCCACCGAGTGTGGTAGAAGGTGGCAACTGGACTTGAAAACCAAACGTTCCTTTCTTTGTCTTCTGGCTAAGGCAACTTAGTGAATAAAAATTACAATACAGCACGAGCGCAAACCAAGTATTGGGCTCAAATTGCGGAAATTTTCCGTACTATACCGAATAGCTTTTGCTCTTGTCGGCGGCGTGGTCGACGAGGTAAAGGCGTAGTTTTTTTACGACGACCCAAATCGCATGATCTAGGTTTAACCCCCGCCCTGGCCACTTTGTTGCATCCTTGGATAACACAATCTGCGCTGATTATCTCTGCGTGGTGGTAGCAACATACGAGGCGATAAACAAACGGATAGAATACCTATTAACCATACAATTTTTTTGACGTAATTTACAAGATTTTGACCGCTAGATCGCAAAAAAGACTTTGGAGAAAAACAAAATAAAAGCTGCGGTTTTACGTTTTGTACAAAACATTTTAGAGTCACAAAAATACTCAGCACAAATATCAGTGCCGCAACTAGAGCGTTGTTTTAAGAGGGGCAAAATTTCTTTCAAAGGGGGGGTAAAAAAATTGCTGCCTTCTCCTGCAATACAAGCATGCTAGGCCAAAAGCGTAGCCAGGATTTTTGATTGGGAGGGGCCCAAACCACATGCAACGAGATGATCAAAAATTTTCGAAAGAAGAACTTTTTGTGGGACAAAGATATTGTAGATTGGAAGATTGGAAGCTGTTGCCTGTGTTAGGCACATAACCAGGATTTTGCTAAATGGAGAGAGCTTAAATCCCAAAAAAACTGGAAGTGTGTAAAATGGGAGACTTGTTAAACAAACTAGTGTAACTCAAACGTATCATAGACATGGGCGATTTTTTGTATTTGTATTTTTTGTATTTTTTTTTGTTTTTTGTTTTGTATTTTTTTGGAAAATGATAGTTATTTTAATGCCTTTGAATCACAATTTGCACGTGTTTTGAGCCATATGAAAAAACTGAATTTTAACATTCGAAAGCCAATTAAAAAAATAAATTGTTCAGTCTTACTTTAACTTACAAGTTAAGCCCAAAAGACGTTTAAAATCTTGCATTTTGAGGTTAAATTTTGTAAGTGATTTGGCCCAGGTAGTGGAAAGCAAGGTACATTTTCTCCAGCAATATTTTAGCAGTAAATAAAAACCAACTTGAAGATTTTCCTTAGAGGTTTTTGTTTTGTCATAACAATAACCGGTTGCCGGAGTACATATACGACCACGGGGCCTAAGCCTCCTAATTCAGGTTTAATAATTTCTTTAATGAGCATTTCCCCTTGCTCATTTTTTTCATTTTTTTTCAAAACTGTTTTGTCGCGTAAAAACTGGCGAGGTGGAGGCGGGTTGTGATTTAAAAAGGGTACAATAAATGGTTACGCCTACTAACCATGTTATTGCCCGGGGCGAACTTACATTGCGCGTGCCCTTGGCACTTTAAAGAATTTCTCTACATCTTCCTTGCAAACATACCGTAGGTGAAGACCAAAAAAGTCTCAGCACCCGAGCTCGGGGCCCTTAGCTAGTACTGCGTCATGTTGTGGTAAATCCGGCCCTAGTAATTGCATTACGTTCATAAAACGGTTAAATGAGAGCCTGAGATACCAACTTTTAAAACAAAAACTCTAAATTTCTCCTGGGTTATATATACATTTAAATTGGCTGGCAAAAACTGAATTAAGGGTGGGGGAGAGGGGCTGGTCGTCAATATTATGGTAAATTACTGTTGTAAGCGAAAAATCCTAGAAGAAACTGAAACTGAAGAAACAATAGGCTTTTTTTGTCACGTTTTTGTCATTGGTGAAATTTCAAATGGGGGGGGGGGGTCAGGCCCCCTGGCTACGCGTATGTGCTGCGCAGTTTTGTTTTAAAAATGAGAAAGGTTTTAGCAACGTCTGAAGCTGAGTTCAATTCATCGGTTGGTGCGGGTATGGGTTCGAAATTATCGGGGACGAAAGCAGCGGTTATTTTTGCCTTTCGGGAATAAATTCAGGTTTTTTTTTCACGACTGTGAGGTAGCACTCACCTCACATATCTGCTATCCCATTAGGCTAGTGTTTCATCAGCATCTGAATTCACACATAGCCTATCCTGGCATCCCACCTGAACCTTCAAACCACACACGTGGGCAATTTCTACACTTGCCATCGTACCCTCTTTTCAGATTACTCTGATCTAAGTCTGACAACTAAAACTTAACAAAACGTGTCCATTACTGCCAAATAAAACTTAACAAAACGTGAAGGATTTGAACGTGAAGGAGTGTTTGAACGTGAATTCAGGTTTGAACGTGAAGGAGCCAAAAGGTTAAGATAACCAGAGGCACCAAAAGCATTTGTGCATAAGAGGAAGTGGAAGGAGTATCGGTAGCTTCAGAGACAGCAGGATTCGGACCGGAGGGAGGGTCTTTACTCCTTCTCTAGACAAACCTGTCCATTACTGCCAAATAAAACTTAACAAAACGCAGTGTACAACAGTTACTAAACAACCTTTTGGCCAAGGTGAAAGCGACCACGTGCACTCATTGGTATTGCCAGCGTGCTATAACAACCGCACCTGACGTCAAATTTTTGATTGCAAAGCAGTTGCTACTGCATGACAACAAAATTTTGCAATATTCTTCAAAGATTTACTTACTAAACAACTTGTAGCTTATCAGCTACATGAAGCAAGAATTGCAATTATGCAATATGCATACCGGGTGCCATCACAATCAATTTACCGATTATAAAAGTTTTTACAAAATGCTATATTTCGCATCAGTTCAAGTCATTAATCAACAGCCTTACAATAGGCTACTAATCAATATTTTCTCCTATTGTCGCTTTGGGGTTTGGGAGGGGGCAAACTTTTTGTCTGGGAGGCGCCGCCCCCTGGCCCCTCTTAGTTGCGGCCCTGACAAATATACATAACTATCTATGTTTATTGTTAATAATTGGTGCAGCGAAAGTGCAAATATATTTTAAAAACTTGCATACTGTTACAGCCAAATAGCTGTTCTGTGTTTCTTGAGAGGTCTCCGCTAATGATGCTTGGAATGGATTAGTTTAATTTTGCGGTACCCGTCGTGCTTCATTGCATGGCGTGGTCAAACAATAGAGTTTATCACATGTCTAGCTCGTAGCTCCTCGATTCAAGTCATTTTGTATTTGACGTGGTCGCGAGAGGACGCATATTTTTCGGAGCTCTCCTTTTGAGTACAAAGCAGCATGTGAGTACGATGTCAGTTAAAGATTTGTTATAAGTTTACAGCATTGGTAATAGTCTGATCAATATTTGAGGTTAAAAGTTATCTATTGTGAATGGCGAAATTGTAAACCTGTAGTTTTCACTACTATTTGCGACAATTTATAGAACTACGCATAGCAGTTGCGACTGAACACTTTGTTAATCGTATGAATATTGTTTTTCAGAATCAAGTCGCAACAAAATTTAAATCGCGAGTATTTGGCCCATTAATTTTCAAATTTGTGTTTGTAGTCGTAATAGAGCACCAAGGCCGCACCTTAATAAATCTGTGTTTTATATTTTCAAGTTTGTGGGCTGTCCGCGCATTTAAAACGTTGCGCTTTTGTCCTGCAGTGCGTCGGCAGACTACGCAGTTCGCCGGGCACTGGTGTAGGTTCGCCAATTCCCCCCAGAGTCGGGATAGCTCCTACACATACTAAACAGCAATATTTTACTAGATGCTTGCAAAATATTACGAAAAACAAAAATTTAAACCGAGAATCGTGTAATGCGTGAAATAGGAAGAAGCAACGATATCAATTTTTCGTTTATTAGCAGATCGGCACAAATACATTAACATAGTAAAAAATGAAAACCCTATCGATCACAAAGGGCAGTGAAAGATTTAAGCGGCTATTACCATGGGCGTAGGAGCTCAAAAGGATTTGGGGGAGCCTAACTTTTGCCCAAAAAATGACATTGAATTTTGCCCGAAAAGCGATCGGTTTTTCTGCCCAAATTAAAGTGATCCCCCCCCAAAAAAAAGGGTCTGCTCTAAAATTGAGACGGTTTTTCCGTCCGAATTCACGAGATCTCAAAAAAAAAGTTTGTCACTGAAATTGAGACGGTTTGATGAATATTAAATTGCCAAAAATTTTGACGCAAACTCGCCTAAAAAATATGAAAATTGCCCAAAATTTTGATGCAATATTGCCCAAATAATATAAAATTGCCCAAAATTTTGACACTTTGATACCAAGCGGGGGGGGCACTGCCCCGCCGGACCCCCCGCCTCCTACGCCACTGGCTATCTCATCACTAAAGAACAATAATGTAAAACATTAAGACAGCGGAATTTGATGAGTGCTCTCACTTATAAAAAAAACAGCAAAAAACAGAAAGAGCCTAAATTCGCAGACAGTTTATGTAAACGCAAGAATTTGCCCACACTTGACGGCGTTGAACCGAACCTTGCAGTTTTCCAAACTGACCGTCTGGCCTTTACGTTATTGAATTTGTTTCGCTTTTGAAGTTACCAAGTAGATGTAATGCCATTCACTGCAGTCACCAAACAACCACAAAAAAAACGAAAACTAGTTTTTGTTCGAGCTAGATAGCTAACCATCCAGTTGGTCGAGCGGTAACGAGTTCGTTTCTGTAGCAGGATACCCGAAATTCAAACCTCGTCTCGCCACCGTAGCTACATTTCTTCAAAAAGAGCCGTGTTGCCCGCAGGCACAATAACACAGTGATGGGCCCCGTAAACTCGTTACACACTTCGGCGAATTACAGCGAGTATAATAAAAGACTGTACTTGAAAACATGATGTCGTAAACTAAACACTTCTCATTGTCAAACTTGTCGGTTACAGGACGTCAAACTTGTCGCTTACTTCTCATTGTGTTGCATTGTCTTGGAAATAATTCTGCTCTGTTGATCTAACAATGATTATCTTTGGCAGACATCAAGAAGTTATGACTTCATACAGATTAGTCAACCGAGAGTTTGGTAAGTTTCTGGTAGGTGGCGCCTTCCCAGTCGCTAAATTACCATTCGCAGATTCATACGCAAATATATTCTAGCTGGGATGCAAGATATTGCAATTCTCGCTCACAACTGATTAAACACATCCAGCGGATGCGAAACGCAACTAAAAAGCCATAGGTTTGATTCGTAACATACTGTAGTTTTTTGCAAAATTTAAATTCCTGCTGAAAATCTGTGGATAGTAACATTAGACTCGATATTTCAAATTGGCCTACGGATTGTAATTTCATCTCCAATACAAACGTTGCCCTGTGCAAATTGAAATGACCAGGCTACAGATAACTTGGATGGCAGGGTACAGGATAGTTTTGAAATGGTGGGTCGGCTAACCAGACACAGAGTTTTCGCTGCTCACCGCCTATTTAAGGTGATGGTGGTGCTACCCGAGCCCTACCAAGCGATGGGAGTAGCTGAGTAACTTGGCAGAGACCTAACACTCCACTTATTTGCTGTCCATATTCTTCAGCAAGATGTAGACAATTTTTCTTTCACTAATTAAAGATCATCTAAAATTCGATCGGCGCTCATATATCCGCTGGCGCATAAACGTTCCAAAGGCAAACGTCCCAAACCGGATTCACTGTCCTCACGCAGGGATCACGTCAATTGACCGTGAACAAATTAACCGGCGACAATTGGTTTAGATCAACTGACCGGCAACAAATCGGCCGGCGACACAAACCAATCGGCAACAAATTAGCCGGCGACACAAATCAACCACTATACACAAATCAACCGCTTGTTGTTTCTAACTAAAGTTTTTGCTAAAATCCAAATTTTCTGCTTCAAAACAAACGAAAAAAAGAATTCTATATTTTTGTTCATTTAAATAAACTGTCAATTTAGCACGGTTAATTTACCTCCCGGTCAATTTTGATTCGGGTTAGTTGGTTTAAGGTAAATTTACGTCACGGTCAGTTGGACCCGGTTAACATGTTCGCGGTCAATTGCGCTCGGTTAATTGTCGTGGAATCCCTCACGCACTCTGACAAAAGAATGAATAAATGAAATGCATTTTTCGGGCCAGATGCTTGCTTGCACTATCTTCTTCTGCTTACACGTGTTCATGCGTTGAAGAGTTTTTTGCGCTGAAGAATGTCCCGACAATCGTTGAAAATCCTGCGGATGTTTTCAGTGTCTACGGCGCACGTGAAGAATGAAAAACAGTTACGCTTTTTAGCGCCATAATCGAATACGAAACGTTTCTGCAACAATTACAATGCAATCAATCGGCAGCATTTATAACGGTAATCTATTGCACATAATTTTGAAACGAAACAAGTCAAACGGAAAGTTTAAAGACATTTTCATTATACAGTATACATAAGTGATTACATGCACTTTTAAAGTTGAGATCGATGGAGCGAGAGTTCAACATCAACACCTTTTAGGAAGACTTCAGTACTATAGCGTGTATTATCAATAAGAGCAGAGCAAGGAACACAGACTAACTGATGTCGTCTCAAAGTGTTTTTGTCGTGAACAAGACATAAAGCTTGATGGCACTCTGGGCAATGTAACTACTACTGGAATGCTAAGCAATAGGGTGGGGATAAAAACAGCCTTAAGAAAAGGGTTCCAAATCCCGGCAAACCACTTGAAATCAGGCTTAACCCTCAGTAGTGGCCTTAGGAATGTGCAAATGCACAGGGGCCCCCCCACTTCTGGGGGGCCCCCCCATTTGACCTATCGCGCGCAGAAAAATTTGATTATTAAAAACTATAGCAAATTATGATAAAAAGTTTATGCATTTGTTTTTAGTGTCATTACATATGTACCCCCTCCCTTAAGATGCACTTGTTCCAAGTGTTATTACACATATCCCCCTTTCCAAGACAATATTACTTTCAACTTTTAAGTCAGATTTAGTAAACAGATAATAAAATTTACTGGTAAAGTCAACTTACCACTCTTTTTTTTTTGCTTGCTACTGTTAGTCTACTGAGGTCATATGCGTAACCAGGGGCCCCCCCAATTGAAATGCTACCCATGATAAAAATGTCACAAAAAAGACTGTTGTTTCTTCAGCTTCAGTTTCTTTTAGCATCTTTGCATACAACAGTACACCCGTACAGCAGTAATTAACAATTGTATTGAGCCATGGGGCCCTGGCCCTCTCAATTTAATTTTTACCAACCAATTTAAATGGGCCCCCAACAACAATATTGATCCAGGGGGCCAGGGCTCCTTAATTTAATTTTTGCCAACCATTTTAAATGGGCCCCCTACAAGAATATTTATATGGCCCTCTAATTTATATGGGCCCCCAACAATAATACTATTTCAGGGGACCATGGCTCCTTCAATTTAATGTTGCCAACCAATTTAAACGTATAACCCGAGTGAAATTAAGCGTTTCTATCCTAAAAGTTGCTAACTGAGGTTCTCATCTAACCTTTTTATGAATGTAATGCAATAACCACGGACGGATTTAACACATAGCACAGTGCCAGAGGCCCCGCACTCAGATAAGACTTTTTTGGTCTTCACCTGTATTTGGCGCGAAAGTATTGCAAAAATCTCAAAAGTGCCAGGGGCCCAACTCAATGTAAATCCGACTCTGGCAATAACATGGTTTGTAGGCATAACTATCTATTGTACATTTTTCAATTACAATTCACCTCCACCTCGCCAGTTTTTATACAACAAAATGCTTTTGAAAAAAATTGGCTTCAGGAAGGGGAATGCTCATTGAACAAATTTTTGAATTGAGAGAGCCTGCCGGGCCCCTGGCCGTATATGTACTCCTATAACTGGTTGTTTTCAAGACAAAACAATAATCTGTAAAGAAAATAATGGACTGAATTGTTATTTACTGCTAAAATATTGCAGGAGGGAATGTACTTTACTTCCCCCTACCTGGGCGAAATCACTAATAAAATTTAACCACAAAATGCAAGATTTTAAACGTGTTTTGGACTTAAATTGCAAGCAAAAGGAGGACTGAACAACTTAATTTTTTCAATTGGCTTTCAAATTTTAAAAATCTAGTACTTTCAAATGGCTCTGAAAATGTGCAAAATGTGATCCAATGGTATTAAAACTACTTTTTTTTCCAAAAAATTACGAAAAATCGTCCAGCGGCTGGGGGCTTCGCCCCCAGACCCTCGTCTGTGATACACTTGAATTACAGTACACTTCTTTACTTAAGCACGTCTCCCAATTTACACATTTTCGCAGTTTAACTAGGCTATTGGTTTAAGCTCTCTCCTTGACGAGTTCCTAGTTACATGCCTACACAAGGCCACGACTTCTGATCTTCCATTCTGCGATATCTTTGCCCCACCAAAAAATTCCTCTTTCGAAGTTTCTGATGACGTTATTGCATGTAATTTGTGGTTTTGGCTCCCCCCCCAAATCAAAAATCCTGGCTACGCCTATGACTCAGGTAGTCGTTTTTCCACTTGTTTTTTTTCAACTGCTTTCAGCAACTGGCAGTAATAGGTTTTTGACTAACGTATACAGTATATCAAATGCTAAGCAGTATAAAGCATTCAAACATTATTGCTAAGTACTCAAACATATTCTGTAATAACACAAGCATACTGAAAGCAATTGCTGAAAGTTTACATTAATTTACTGCAATTAATTGAGTTGATGATCTAGATTAGAGAAACTTATGAATAAACATTGGATTTAATTAGGGCTGCAATAACATTGGTCTTCTGGTCTTGTTATTTATGAAATGCGTTGTTGCGCTTAATTGCAAGTGCAGATAAAACATGGTGAAGTAGTGTGTAAAGAAAAGGGCCCCCCCATTTAATTTGCACAAGGGCCCCCCCTTTCCTAAGGCCACCACTGTTAACCCTATTTTACACGGGATTTAACCAACGCATTTTACACGGGGGGGGGGTTGAGCATTTTTGTCCTATCTTACTACTAAACAGAACGTCATGGAAACAGTGAATTTGGCATGCGGGTTGGTACTCACCAAAATTTTTCAGAAAAATTGGCTTTGAGTAAATGACGTTGTCACTGTGGCGTCACAGCCTAATTTTCGAAAAATGACGCCATTTTGTGATGACGTCACAGGCAGTTTAAATTTTGTGCATACGTTTGTTTTTTGATACTGAATCATAAAATGCTCAAGTCAAAATAGTTACGTCACAAAAATGTCTTATAACGTTATTTTAGTTAAAATTTAGCTAAAAATGCTCAGTTTTGGAAAAGTGACTTAGGGAAACCTCAAACCAATCAAATCTTTCATTATACTCGCTGTATTACGCTCAAGCGTGTAACGAGTTTACGGGACCATCTCTGCGTCATTGGGCTAGGGCAACACAGCTTCTTTTGAAGAAGTGTCACAGCGGTGGCGAGCCGTTGGCAACACTGCGTCCGATTTGACCGGCCCGAGATTTGAACCTCAGACCTCCCACTCCAGAGACGAACGCGTTGCCGTTCGACCAACTGGCCGGTTAAAACTTTCCGTAAACTTAGCAACTTAAAATTTTGAAGAATTATTTTTGAAGAAATTTGACTCAAAGTCAAGTTAATTTGAAATAAGAAGTGTTTTGTTAAGTGATTTATCACGAAAAAACCGCAAAAGGGGGCAAAAATCCCCCCACCCCCGGGTAAAATAGAGTTAAACCAAAATTTGGTGGCCGCCGCTTTGTGTCAGTGCATGTTTTTGCCTGTTTATGCAATCTGTAGTACTGAATAAGTTATCTGCAAGAAATTATTATTATCTGCCAGTGGCGCAACTAGGGATGAGCTTTAGCCACACCTCCTTGGACAGAAAACGTAACCCCAAAATGCGAGCGTTTAAACATGTTTTGGGCTTGATTTGTAAGCAAATGGGGCTTTACAAGGGGATGGGTAATTCAATTTTTCAACTGGCTTCCAAATCTTAGCAATTTAGTTCTTCCAAATAGCTCCAAAAACCTGCAAAATGTGACCCAAATGGCGTTAAAATGGCATTTTTTCTCGAAAAATCGCCCAGCAGCTGGAGGCTTAGACCCCACACCCCCGAGGCTTCCGACGACTACGGGCTCTGCCCCCAGTTCCCTGTCTTTGATACGCTTGAGTTGCACTGGTTTCCAAGCAAGAACCCAAGAGGCATTTTCAAATTTCGATTCGCCGTTTTAGCAAAATCTTGATTGTGCGCATGATTTTTCCGTAATTAACTTGACCAGTGATTAAGTTGCAAATTTCATCCATCTTGTGATGAAATATACTGTATATGAAATTTACCAAAATGGCGTAGAAAGTTGTTCACCTTCACTTACCAAAAATTGATCTCTTATGAAGTATTTTGCTTTTGTAAATCGAACATCTTCGTTTATATTGACGTCATATTCAACTGTTCCTGAAAAATAGCACGTAATTCGTTCGGTATTGACCAAAAAATAATTTCGTCTACAAGGTCCAATAACGTGCATCGGTCTCCATGGCAATACCCAGTTTTGTAGATAGAATCTATCCCAATTTGAGGTTGGACCGCTTGGGTATTTGTTAAAAAATATAGGTTACGAAAAAGAATTTTGAACCGACCTAGACAGTACAGGGTACGAATATTATTTTATTGAATCTTACATAAAAACAAAAATGTTTCGGAAAACATCTACTAAATAGTAAATTCTTAAATTGCACATTTTTCAAAAATTTAGTAATCATAATTTCCTTTTCATATGCAAGCTTATGTTGCAAATGAAATGATTAGACGACCATTGTGTATTTTTGGTATTATCTATAACCTTAACAGGTTTAGACCAAAAACATTGGATTTAGCACTAAACATCTTTTTATTAATTTTAGCGTTAAAATTATTAGAGCCTAGTAAAGATAACCTTTGAAGTAAAAAACAAATTGATTGAGTAAGATCAAGCATTAATCGACAGCATGGCCGAAAGGGTAAAAGTGTCGCTTTTACGACGATTCTGATCGCATGATCTGGGTTCAACCCGCACCCTGGTCATGTTGTTGCGTCCTTGGGTGATTATCTCTGCTAAGTGGCTTCGAACAAGCAGTAAATTTACGTGGAAAAAAGTCAAATGTCAACCGGAAAGCTAGGAATACGGTTTTCCTAAGAGGGTGAGGATGATTCGTTCAAAATAAAAGCGTCACGATCTCTTCCTCGTGAGAGGAGAATAAAAATGGATCAATCAATTCAATTCAAAATAATTGAATCATGTTGGGTAAATAAGATGAAATTGCCCCTTAAGAAAAAAGGACAAAAATTAAGCTAAATAAAGTTGAAACTTGATGATGACCCTCACAACTAGTTAAAGAGATAAATGAAAGAATTGACAAAAATTTTTGCTGGCGGAAAGGAAAAATGCAGCAACTGCTCAATGAGAAATAAGTACAAACTACGTCCAATATTTCTAACTTTCAGCAATTAGAGCACAATTTCAGCTGAAATTTATATCAAACTTGCGTCTGATCGAATTGGGTCTAAGTTTTTTTTTTTTCCGGCGGTGTAGAATAGACAACACGCAGTCAAAGACTATATACTTGTATTTATTGTAATTTCTTTTAAACCGTTGCATCTGCTCTCAGTTGACAACTTTTAAATGCTTCTTACCTTCGTCCATAGTTGGCATAGTATAATTAACAAAGTCAGGAAAATAATATTCTAACGGCGACCTTCCTGACAAGATTTTGTCTCTCAGAAGGTCAATTTTGTTCAAAAAAAGAATCGCATCGACTTGGCGAAGCCACCTAAAATGCAAAGCAGTTTATGAGCAAGAAAAACCATAGAAGATGCTGAGATAACCTGAAAAGCAGTAATGATTAGACGCAATGTGTCAATAACACGCTTTATTTTTGCAATATTGTTCTCTTTCATTAAATTTAAAATACCTCTCAAGGGGCGAAGCCAGGGTTTTCGTAGAGAAAGAAAAATTGATGCAAATGAGAGAAGAGCAAAATAAGACGACCTAAACCAATTAGTGGTAAAGTGGATAACGCGTCTGCTGCTGCCTCTGGTTGATTCTGACGTGTCAAACAAAACTATAAAAATTGATATTCACAGCTTCCCTGATTGATGTTCAGCAATAAAAAGGAATAGTGTGAAGCATCCACCGTGTGTGATTGACTGGTAGGCAGGTGGCAGCTTGACCCGAAGATAGAAAGGTCACTTCGCTGTTTCCTGGCTACGGCTCAGTAATTAGAGAACCATTGAATTGCATTTGCAATGTCGGTGGTATCCAGATTAGAGGCCTGACTTTTCCTGGTGGAGAACTCAGTTGGGTTCTCTCAGGGTACGCCACTTCAAAGCTGGTTCCTGGTGCTATTCTCCCACATTAACACATATTATTATATGTTTCTGATATATTGCAAGCTATAAGCCAATTAAACAAATTACAAGTTTGACGAACTAAAAATGACCGGCCAGTCGGTAGAGCGGTATCGCATTCGTAACTGGAGCGGGAGGTCTGAGGTTCAAATCTCGGGCTGTCAAATCGGACACAGTGTTACCAACGGCTCGCCACCGCTGCGACATTTTTTCGAAAGAAGCTTTGTTGCCCTGGCGCAATGACGCGGAGATGGGCCCGCAAACTCATTACACGCTTTAGCATAATACAGGGAATATAATGAAAAATTTAATTTGATTTAAAAAATGAACCTGTTTGTTCTTTTACGTAATGGACGTCGAGAACGCTTTAGAAGAGTTATTAAGTTCAATTACAAGCTACAAATTAAACACAACCCAGCATGAAAATTGACGGTTGTTGCTTCGTACTTGTAATTTACAATGTCATTAAAATGTTCAATGGCTTCGGTTAAACGATTTCTGCTACGATCACGATTTAAAACCACGTCATAATAACTGCTGGGTATCACAAATATCATGGCGTCGACATCTAAAAACATACAACAATATCTTTGAAATTCATCACAGACAGTACACTGGCGCAACCAGGAGGAGAATAAGAGGGGGCTGAAGCCTCTCCCCCTAGCCAAGCCACTTAGAAAGTTTGTACCAAAATACTAGCGTTTAAAAGTTTTTGAACGTGATCTGCAAATAAAAGGGGTCAAGGGGATGGGCAATTTAACTTTTTTAAATGACTTCCAAATTTCAGCAATTTAGTTCTTTTAAATGGCTCCAAAACCGTGTAAAATACGATCCAAATGGCGTTTAAAAGGCTTTTTTGGGGGACCACTGTTCCCAGGCTCCCATGGCTACCGCTTCCAAACCCACGTCTGTGACCGTTCGAGTTGCATCAATTTTTTCAGCAGGCCGCCTAGGCTAGACAGTTTTCCGACAAAAAGTTTGAAGTTTGGGTTCTAGAGCCCTCTTTAACAAAATCCTGGTTGCGCGCCCGAAACACTATAATCATACGACATTATCAATTACTGCTCACTTATTTAATTAATTGGCCTCAGAAATCTCGTTTTTCCCAATCCCGCGACAGACAGAGAAATCGCTGTATCTGAAGACCCAGACCCTAACCTTATCATTACAAATGCAAATTTGCGTTCATGCTGTTTTTCTCTTCTTGTTCTATAAAATTTACTCTCATAACAAAGCTGGTATAAATGTTTGGTAAAGCACTCACCACTAAAGCACTGCAGCCATTTTTTGCATGCTTGATTCCGGCATCCACGAACATCAAACATGCTGCAATAAACGTGAAGTAAATCACTAAAGCTTATATTGCAATCTTTTATCTTTACTAATATTTCTGAGTTTCTAAATCATAATTTCTACCTTTTAGTGCAGTTAATAAGAAAAACTTGGTAACCAAAATCAAATTGCAATAAAGTCAAGAGAACACAATTATATTCTAAATTAACCCTATTTTACTCGGGGGACTTTCCCTCGACTTTTTGTGAAAAATGCCTTCAAAAAACGCTTTCTACTTCAACTTGACTTGTTTTGGGGTCAAATTTATTCTTATAGTATAATTCCTGAAAATTTGAAATTGTTAAGGTAAGAGCACGTTTCCCAATTTTGCGGTTTATTAGCAAAGTCACTTTCCGAAATCTGAGCATTTACTTTAGGCCGATATTCAACTTTAAGGACGTCATGTTTTTGTTGCGTAACCACTTCAACTTAGGCATTTTGCGATTCCAGTTTCAAAAACAAGCCTATGTTGAAAATTTGAACCGCTATAACGATGTAATTTTTCAAATATGTTCGTGCGTCAGTATGAAGGCGTCATCAACTCAAAACCAATTTTTCTTAAAAAATTAGGAGAACACCAACCAGAATGCCAAATTTGACGTTCCCATGGCTTTTGGATTAAGAGTTAGATAGAAGGGCCTTTCTGCCCTCCACCCTTGTAAAACGCGTTGCTCAAATAGCCAAAATAGAGTTAAACCAGTACAACAAACCGCTTCATATCACATCTTCTCATGAGGTTCAACAAAACAAGTGCAAGTGCATTTTCGACTCCGTTTGAAGCTAACCCTAACGATGAGCGAATAATATTACCTGAATCACAACTCTATCAGTTGCAATTCATGTGCAGTTTGCCACAATATATTTAACATTTAACAATGATGTAACCTAATAGAGTGTTGCTCTTTTTTCCAGATAAATGTTAAACGTAATATTTTTTGAAATTTTGGTTTGGTTTGAACAACTGTTTTGAATATAAACTTGAAACGAAAGTTTAACAAACTGGTGAAATGTGTTAACTCATATGAAAATTTATTCGTATGGGCGTTGACTGGCGTTGTACGTAGCAATTTAATTTACCAGCAAGTAGGTTAATTTTGGCTTTTGGGTTCAAAATTTGTAGTAGGCATTAACACAGTTATGTATGCTTGATGATAACACACAAGTTTGAAGTAAGCATATAATGTACTATTCACCTATTGTGGTAAACTACTAATGCGATGTCATATATGGTGTTCATGCTTAGTGATGCTAGCGCAATGCGGTTGAGCTAAGCGGAGTGCCAATGTGATACTGGTTAAGAATCCTCTTTCTGGAAACCTTGTTGTCAGACTTTGATCAGAGTAATCTGAGAAGAGGGTACGATGGCAAATGCAGAAATTGCCCTCGTGTGAGGTTTGAAGGTTTGGGTGGGGTGCCAGGATAGGCTATGTGTCAATTCAGAAGCTGATGAAACCCTAGCCTAATGGGAAAGCAGTAATGTGAAGAAAGTGCTACCTCACAGTTGTGCAAAAAGTTTATGTTTTGAATCTGTTACGTAACTTGTAAATTTTGAAATCAAGTTTAAATATTGTTTTATTCCTGTTAAATAATTTCGTAAGCCACGAAGGTTACTAGAAAAAGCTATCTTATGAATCACCCAAATTTTATTGATGTGTTGGGTAGGGAACCATGTAAATCACAGGGTGAGAAGCTATAGACTCGACGACCGCGTCATATCTCTTCGTAACTTCTCACCGATAAAGTATTACTGGGTTCATTTTTTTCCACCAGACGATGTTGGATAAAATGGACAAATAATTTTTCAAAATAAAACATCACTCAACATAGACGTAGCCAGGATTTTTGATTGGGGGGGCCCAAACCACATGCAATGATGTCATCAAAACTTAGAATGAGGAATTTTTTGTGGGGGCAAAAATATTGTATAATGGAAGATCGGAAGCCGTGGCCTGGTGTTGGCACGTTACTTGAAATTCGTTTTAAGGGGAGGGCTTAAACCAATAGTTAAAATGTAAAAATGTCTAAATTGGGAGACGTGTTGAGTAAAGAAATGTACTGTAATTCAAACGTATCATTGATGGGGGTGTGGGGGGCGATTTTTCGTAATTTTTTGGAAAAAAAGCTGTTTTAACTCCATTGGATCACATTTCGCACGTATTCAGAGCCGTTTGGAAATACTAGATTTTTAACATTTGAAAGCCCATTGAAAAAATTAAGTTGTTCAGTCCTTCATTGGCTTGCAATTTAAGTCCAAAACATGTTTAAAATCTTGCATTTTGGGGTTAAATTTTGGCCCAGGTAGGGAGAAGTGAAGTACACTGCCTCCTGCAATATTTTAACAATAAATAACAATTCAGTCGAAAATTTTCTTTAGAGATTATTGTTTTGTCATGAAACCATCCAGTTATTGGAATACATATACGGTCAGGGGCCCAGGCCCTTTCAATTCAAAATTTTGCTCAATGAACATTCCCCTTACTGTAGCTAATTTTTTTCAAAAGTATTTTGTTGCATAAAAACTAGCGAGGTGGAGGTCAATTGCTATTGAAAAATGCACAATAGATGGTTACACCTACTAACCATGTTATTTCCCGGGCCGGATTTACATTGTGTTGGGCCCCTGGTACTTTGGGATTTTCGCAATATTTTCCTGCCAAATACAGGTGAAGACCAAAATAGTCTTATATGAGCGCGGGGCCCCTGGCACTGTGCCATATGTTAAATCCGCCCATGGCTATTGCATTACGTTCATAAGAAGGTCACTTGAGGGCCTAAGTTAGCAACTTTTAGGATAAAAACCCTTAACTTCACTCTGATTATACGATTAAATTAGTAGGCAAACACTAAATTGAGGGGTCCCCCGCCCCCTAGATCAATTTTATTGTTAGGGGGGCATTAAATTGGGGACCATTTAAATGTCATTGTAGGAGGCCCATTTAAATTGGTTAGCAAAAATTAAATTGAGGGGCCCGGGCCCCCTGGATCAATATTATTGTAGGGGGCCCATTTGAATTGGTTGGCAAAAATTAAATTGAAGGACCCGGGCTCCTGGATCAATATTATTGTTGGGAGCCCATTTAAATTGGGGGCCATTTAAATATTATTGTAGGGGGCCCATTTAAATTGGTTGGCAAAAATTAAATTGAGGAGGCCGGGCCCCTTGGATCAATATTATTGTTGGGAGCCCATTTCAATATTATTGTAGGGGGCCCATTTGAATTGGTTGGCAAAAATTAAATTGAGGGGGCCCGGGCCCCCCGGATCAAGATTATTAATTACTGTTGTACTCGAAGATGCTAAAAAAAACTGAAGAAACAATAGTCGTTTTTGTGACATTTTTATCATTGGTAGCATTTCAATTGTGGGGGGCCGGGACCCCTGGCCCCCCCCCTGGCTACGCCTTTGTCACTCAAGGTCAAGAGTCTATACAGCTGTTCTTCTATTGCCCTCCGCACTATGATCATTACTTTTTGATTGAACCATACGCGTTATAATTCTGTTGATTTACGTTAGATGTTAACAGATTCCTACCGAAATTTATCGGTTTAAGATTAAATTTCTTATCATTGCCTTGTTTTAAAAAAAAGCGCTGAACAAAAAGCTTGATAACTACTGCTTATTGTATGTGTGAAAGCTAAAAATTTATAAACGATTTATATCTGAATCAAAATGGATTTTGCAAATAGTTTCTAATATCCACAATCAATAAAAACTTACTGGAATAGAACATGATCAACACAAAATTTTGTTTCAAATATTCCTCTTGTAAATATTCGGCATCTTAACACATCCTGAAAAATAATTTTCATAATTATTGTGTTAAATTGTTACAACAACTTTTGTTTGTCAAATTGTCTAGCTGGCGAAAAGACAGCGAAGGAACCTATATTGCGATCTTCGAGTCAAGCTACCAAGATGTCTGCAAGGTAAAAGGCTTCACACTGTCCACCGTACTGACTTTGTATTTAAGCTTCTTATGTAAAAACGATCAGCTATATTCCTACTTAATATTTTTTACCAGCTGAGAGTTGCAGAGGCAGCAGATGGAGGTTGGTCCAATAACCAAGCAATTTATACCACCTCCTTACTTTTGCTCGGGTAAAATTCTAAGCTGATTCAGCTTATTGAACTACGGTCAGACCCGGCGCCACGGGGGGCATACCGGGGCCGTGCCTCCCCAAACGAAAGTTGTGCCCCCCCAAGCGAGGACTGTGCCCCGAAGAAATTAACAGGCTTGGAGCTTCTGTAGCGTAAATCGAGGTCCAAATTAGTGTTTTTTGTGGACTGACACCAGATTTTGTGACGTTTTTGAGATGAAGACCTTTTTTTTTTTGGAGATCACCTGTTTTTGGCCGGAATTTTTTTTGGAGATATCCTGTTTTTGGCTTGAATTTCCGATTTTGGCCGGAAAATCCCTTGCAATTTTAGTGAAGACCTTTTTTTTTTTGGAGATCACCTGTTTTTGGCCAGAAAAACCGCTTGAATTTCCAATTTCGGACGGAAAATCCCTTTGACTTTTTGCTCCTCACCTTGTTCAATTGATCCAGACCGGGATAAATTTCTCGTGCCCCCGTGCCCCTCTCGAATTCACACAAAATAAACTTCTCGTGCCCCCCCAATATTTATTTCTACCCCCCCCCCCCCCCAGTCACGCTATCCTGGCGCAGGGCCTGACTACGGTTATTTTCCGGATCTTTTCGTTTCTATCGATTGCAAGTTGGATTTGTTTGGAATACAGATCTGAAACAGTGAGACTGTAGTTTTTCGTGGTCAAACCGTCTTAGCCGGGATATTTCCTCTCAGTTAGCAACGACTCGTGAGATATTTGAATTTCGAACGATTTTACCTAGGGTATTAACTGATGCACAACACTATTATGCATAATTATGCTGGTACAAACCTGGTCAGTTGGTGTGTATTCTTTTTTTCGTATAACAGAAACTTGGTCAAGAAAACTGAAAACAAATCGTAAAAATCGATTTGAAATTTGGAAAAGCAAACGGCCCAAGTGCCTGGAGATATTTATAATGGAGCTACTTTTAGCCTATTTCTAGCATACACGGTTGGAATTTTTCTTACTCTAAGAACGAAAACGATTGCCAGAATAGAACTATCAATGATGATTTATTCTAGACGCGTTTTAGTTTAAGTTAAAGAATCTTCAGTAAAATGAATTTTATAATTGACTCCACTAATTTATACTCGATGGTGGGCAGTCGCAAGGAGTGACTATACCATAAATAATTCGTGCTGCTATATTATGTAATTCATTCTGCTGAAGATGCTTTAAGTAAAAAGCTAGGTATATTTAGAATAAATTATATTGCTAATATTTGGATTTTGGAATCGCTCTTGTTGTAAAATCAAAATCAGTACTCTTGGTTGACTAGCTTAAATGTACAGCAACTAACTTTTATGCTTTAAACAAGTTTTACTTGTAGTAGCAACATAGGGTGCCCTTTTCGAAATTTTAACATTATAAGATTGAAGTTTTACAACACACTTTCACTCTAACAACTTGTTTAGCAGTTTACGTACTACTTTGCAGAATCAATTAAATCATATTCGTTAGCTCGTTTGTAGCATGCTTGTACTCCGGAATCTTTCCATAAGCACTCAACGGAGTCGAAAAATTCCTACAAAATATTTCAATTACATCTCAAAAACATACGATTATCTCTAAATTATGATGTAATTATCAGCCATAAGACTGTTTTCAAACTGTTCTGGATCTCATGAAAGATCGATCACTCTTCTGCTTATGCCAGCAACACGAATAACATATACAAAAATATTACAGGAAATCTCAAATTTTTTTTTGATGACTTAACTGCTTACATTAACAATATACCCAAACATAAGCTAATCAATGCCTTAACAAAACTCATACATATCAAAAATGCTTAATTTAAAACTGTTAGAGGTTGTGTCTGAGTACATTTGATTTAAATGCAAAGTGGTGGCAAAACAAAATCGGCGTGTTCGAGTAATCATGTAAAAGTAAGAAAGGAAGCAAGTTTGCACGAAATCAAAAATAAGCAAATAAATTTTGCAAATCACTCATAATACCTATTTAAAACAAAAACTACCGCTTACAAATCCACAAACAAAGAAGTTGCAATTTCTTTTCCTAAGACTCCCTCAAGAACAGCGAGAGAGACGATTTTTTAATTATTTATGTTAATCACTAATTACAAAGAACAGCACTCATTACACATTCATTTGTTACTACAAAGAAATATCAAATTTCATACGTCATCGATACGGTCTTCGATATGGACAGAAACGTTGCGAATGTATTCCACTTTGCTTTCGTGTTCCGGCTTTTCGAGTTCGAGAGGAGGTTCCAAACATTTCATAGCATTTGTAATAGCCTAAATTCAGTCTTTATATTGAAAAAAAAAACTGAGGGCAATTGTAATTAGATTTTATTCACCTGGTTGATTTGGCCAACAGACAGCGAAGGGACCTTTTCCCAAAATTAATGGGGGTATCTAAAGTGAGGAAAATTGTATTAAATTTGAGTGGTGTTGACTCAAACCTTCTTGGCCTAGCTGTTCCAGAGATATTCTTCTTCAAACACCACGTATGGGCTCCTAATTATAATTTTTATAGGTAACCCTGACGTTTCAAAGCAGTAGCCTAGCCTGCAGACGCCTATATTGTATATACAGTTGGCTAAAAGGCCTCCGTGGCTTGACCTAATCGCGGGGTTGCCTTAGGATAAAACTAAGATGGCGTCGCCGATGTTATCAACGTCAGAGTTGCCAATAAACATAATGATCAAAGGAGCTCTTACGTCGAGTTCAAAATAGAATAGAATATCTGAAAAGGCTGCGTCAAAAAGTATGAAGTCATCGCCAATCTAATACAATTGTCCTAACTTTAGACACCCCTACTGATTTTGCCTTCAGTCTTCTTTTAATGTGATTGTCGACGGGTTAACAGAGAATCAAACCCAGACCGAAGAGGAACCAGATGACGATTTTGTGGATACGATTTATCGAAGGTGGAACAATTTGCGCTTTCACAAAATCAGTCAAAAATATCTTAAAATCAACTTCTGGTGCATTAAAAATTAATGTTGAAATAAATTTCGGTCTCAAAAGACCATCGCCAGTAACTAAAAAAAAGTTAAAAAATTTAAATTAGAAGCACGAACCGGTCGATAAAACGGCAATAAATTGTGCTAACAACTGTGGCGCAAAAAAGACGTCGAAGCGCTAATGTGGTAAGCATAATAAACACATAGCACTTTTTTGCACCACAGTTTTTAGCGGAAGTCGTTGCTGTTTTTTCGGCAGTTTTTGCTGGTAAGTTTAATTATCGAGCTTTTCTGAGATACTGACAATGATTCTTTGAGACCGAAATAGATTTCAACATTAGTTTTTCATATAGTTTATTTTGAAATATTTAAGGTGATGTAGTTATTGTATTGTATCGATTTTTCTATTTGCAGACATTGAAGATACCTCAATTTTCAAAGGTGAAATATATCTGCTTTATTATTCTTGCTAGTTGTTGCTTGTTCTTTAGTCTCTTACTTAACCATTACGCCATTATAATGATGTTACCAGTAACTGCAGGTTACTTTTTACCTTTTTAAACAATCAAAAACGATATTTTAAAGAGCAAACGAACCCCATATATAACGAGCAACGACCTACGGCTTGTCGCATAATCTTTCGCGACACCTCTAGTTTGATGCTAATTGCGGTAATCCCCCGCATCGGAACCACTTATTGGTTAAACATTGCTTGTATGTTTGTGCTATAGTTTGAAACAAACTCACTCTTTGACTACAATAAGCAAGGGTTTGGCAAATAGATAAGTTGACAACCATCGAATTCCAGCTTTTGGCCCTACCGTTCTAAAGATATTTTAAACCAAGGTATTGGTCTATTTTCAAAAACTGCTAGTATACCCGAAACCAACGCGAACATTTGACGAGACGCTCCGACAACTGAACAAACGTACCACACTGAAAGGTAAGCCCCTGAATTATCCGACGGTGCTTCAATTATCACCTACCAATATAGCATCTCTAATGATTCTCTTGATATCTAGTATTTTCTGTTGTCTTTCACTGCAAAAAAATACGTTACAATATTGTACCTTAGTATTTCATAGCAAGCTACGCTTTATCGTATAACGTGTCCGTTTTGAGTTAAACTCAAATAATCTGAAAAACATTGAATTCAAAATGTAAAATCTCACGTACTTTTGGTTTGAAATTAGAGGTGGAGTCGAGGACACAAGGCCGAGGCCAACGCCAAGGACACAAAAAATTTCGAGGCCAAGGCCAAGGACAGACCCTCTCGAGGCCAAGGCCAAGGACTAAGGACACAGACGCAAGTGTTCTAAAAAAAGGTCTTCAAAAATTTTTTTCAGGCGATCTCAAAAAAAAGGTCTTCAAAATTTTTTTCAGGCGAAAAAGGTCTTCAAAAATTTTTTTTCAGGCGATCTCTACTTGGGGAAACCAAAAAAAGGTTTTTGCAGATTTTCCACAAGGTCTCTGGCGTTTTCCAACGAAATTTCAACGGTTTAAAAAATAGTGCTGTCCTCGAGCCGAAGACAGGGCAATTTTCCAGGACTTGAGGCTTCGAGGCCAAGGACTTCAAAATGTGTCCTCGAGGACTCACCTCTGTTTGAAATGATTGTAAAATAGTCTACTACGAATCTAAATCGTCGTCAAACGATTACTTGTTTCGCTATGTAAGGCTATTTGATTGTTTCGTGATATTACAACAGTGATGTTATAATCGAGAACCTCCATTAAGCTGAGTAAAATTCAATGAAACCTGCAACTGCTGCAAATCTCAAATTTTTTGCTCTGTGCTTAAGTATTTCCAGGTTCCAGCTCAGGTGCACCAATTAACGACGTCACGTTATGATTGACAAGTGAGCTTCAAATATTACCAATAACTCAAAAACGAAGAAAAATCCCCGCCGCTTGGAGCTTTTACTGATTTTTTCTTAAAAAAATAGCCACTATAGCGCTTTTTGGATCGCATTTCGCACGTTTTTAGGTCTATTTGAAAGAAATAATTTGGTAGTTACCGGTATTTGAAAGAATTAAATTGTCCAGTCCTTTTAGACCCCCGTACTTACGGATCAAGTCCAAAATTCGTTTAAATGCTTCAAATTAAATTTAGGGTTCAATGTTCAAAGTGACTTGACTAAAGAGGGGGGGGAAGGGCTGAAGCCTCCGTAGACCTTTCCTGGTTGAGCTACTGACTTTAATGGCAATATCAGTTAGCATCAGTAAAGATGAATTATTTTAATAAAACAGTTTGGAGGTTTTAGAAATATCAAGCACTCTTTTTTAGTCATGGTTGCAAAGAAATTTTGACGTTAATAAATAAAAGAATTCGTTAACGGGTGCTTAAATATACTGTACTCACTGAATATCCGCAGACATAATTTACATAAAGGGTCTGCTATAACTGTTGAATAGAAACATTAAAGCACTTACTATGATTTGAAGCCATCAATGTGTAGAATCCTCATTTGGTTGATAATTGTTCTTCTTCCTGATTTGAATGTGCCTATAAATAATATCAACAGCTCAGAAGCTGTCACATTTTACCGGTTACACACCACGCAACTATTGGTTCTGCAGCGCTACTCTATTGGTAAAGTTTGAGCTCCTTCCATTTCATAATTCAAGTTTCACGTTCAAGTTCTTTGATTGATGCTGTAGATTAACAAGCACAAAGGAACGGACAATACACTAAATTACTGTATAACTGTTAGTGTGTTATATTATAGTGCCAGTGCGACTGCAAAGAGATCGTGAGGTCATCGATAGTCTTCTGCGACTCCTAAAAAGCCATTTATAGAAGTATAGCAACCTTAATTCCTTATTTTTGTCGAATTGGCTGACGACTATTGCAGTACTGATTGACGCGGTGACTTTAACATCGTAAAACAAATTAAAATATTAATGATATACAGTAGGTTAAAAAAACAATAGAGGATTATTTAAACTGCATTAAAAATATCTGCAAAATTGAAAAAAAAAAAGACAAGAACGGATAAAAAGGACTGTAAAGCGATAGTGTAATTATTACTATTTCGGCAAATAACATTAGGGAATTTTATTGATTTGCGATGAAATAAAAGGAAGCAGTGCAATACTCGCTTTACGGTTCCAAATGTAATAATGCAAAAAAGGCAATATACACAGCATCATGAACAGTGCAGTAATATAGGTTTGCTTTCTATCAAAAACATTTTCAATCAGAGATCTCGTACTTCACCAGAAATGGAATTTCAAATATTTACTCCGGAATATTTAATGGATTGCTGAGTTTTTTTTGTTTTGTTAAATGGATATCTTGAAATTAGAGGACCCAGTCTAGTTTAAGTTTATCGACTGCGAGCGAATTTAACCAAAGCGAAATAATTGAGATTAACGCTGATGAACTTGTTCATACACGAATTCCGACGTCTTAAATTTATTGAATTCCACAACATATACTTGTGGTAAAAAAGCAAAGCATTTTCACGCCATCCACTTCCTGTCATCGCACCTATGTAGATTATGAAGTACAGAGGAGGGAAGTTGGAAAATGTACTTCATGGGAAGGTTTGTGAAAACGAAAAAGACTCTTTTAATGTAAAATATCAAACAAACATTTACCCGTGAGAAGTAGCCGGTGAGTGCTTTTGTATTCGTGCCTCTCTTTTTCAAGTTGAACGTCTATCTTTCGGTTGATTTCTCTTTGTTCCCGTACATCCTCGGCTACACATTTAGATTGCAAACAATTAATCGACATGTTTCTGCAACGAAAAATTCTAAGTTATACAACATCTGCGGAATTATCAGATGTGGAAACTGCAAACTTAATAATCATAAAGCAAGTGATACCATACTACCTGAAGATTTTCAATGGGGACTCTCAGTTGTTTTGATTGTCTGGCGAAACTATTATAAAGCCAAAACAACTTAAGCCTCTTTTTTAGCCGGTATAAGAGGTTTGCAATCCCTTACACATAATGCATTTTCCTCCAACTCTAAATAAAATATTTGCAGCTACACCCGCAGCCAAATCATTTTAGCATCACACAAATTAGAGCAGTATTTAAAGCTAACTTAGCATATTGGTCAAGAAACACGATATCCTGCTCACTTACAGTCTTAAGAGGTAGATTCAGAAATCAAATCATTCAGTTTATAATATTTTTTAAGATAAAAAAAAGTTTCACGATTATCTTCAGCAGTGATATACGCTAAAAACCAATCAGCGCGTAACTATAAAACAACTTTTTTTGAGACACTAATGAACAATTTACAGTACTGGGCTACTATAATAGTTTAGACTTGTACAGCACTGTAATTAAATAAGTGAACTAAAAGATAAAACGTCAGCTATTCATTTAGTAGACTTGGATTTAATTACAGGTCTGGTCAAAACAGAATTGTAAACGGGCCGACTAGTTCAGGCCCGAACCCGAAAATATAAGCCCGGACCCGAAAACTAATTTGAAGCCTAAACCATGTCTGAAAAAACCCGAAAGTTAAGTTAGGTCTGAAAAATTTAGCAATGTTGTCAAGTTATTTTGATTATGTTTTTGTGCACCTAAGACAAAAAGTACCTCTCAGGCCCGAATTACGCCCGAAATTTTGTCAACTTTAGGCCCGAGTCCGGCCCGAACCAGATCCAAAAAGCCCCGACCGACTTACAACTCTGGGTCAAAGCAAACACCACAAATTTGAAATTATCATTCACAGCTTTCCTGCTTGTCGCTTAACATTAAAATCAACAGTGAAAAGGCTCCACTTTTTGTGGTAACAGGTAGGCAGGAGGCAGTACCCTCGCTACGGGGGGGAAGGGGGGGGGGTGTGCCCTCCCTAACGGCTGCTTGTGCCTCCCATTTTGGTTTACTCAAAATACTGTTTTTGGAACATCACGTAACGACAAGACAACAGACAATGATGGAAAAAGGAATAATTACCTTCAAACACAATTCTCCTTTGACGTTTTCTCGATTCTTTGCGAAATAGCTGGCAACCAACTGCTGTACATAAATCTGACTCAATAATCCGTCTTATTAACAGGGCATGGTATGGAATGGAATGGAACGGAAATTTCGGTGTGGAATATGGAAGATGCCAGAATGGAAGGAATGGAAGATTTCAAGAATGGAATGGAAGACAACCTTCCATACTTCCATACCAATTCCATACTAAATTTTGTGCATTGTATTTACAGAAAAATGCACACCGATGTCTGGTGGTGATAAATGATATTGCACAGAAGTATTCAACTTCAATATCTACGATATTATTTTAGATAAATTGCGGAACTTTGGTTGTTTATATTGCGCAAGCAGTGTACGTAGTGCATCGTTGTAAATACATTGCAATTTGCAGCATTGGTGTTATACTGTAGTTGACGACTTTGACTTTTTTTTTGAGATTGACAATTTGCCAAGTCCTAAATTTTGCTTTCTTACGTCGTCACGAAAACTCGTATTTGCTATTTCATTCCCGTTTCAGCTTAATTTTATTTATATTGTTAGTTTTTCAGCTTACAATAATTTTTTTGAATGTTCTTTAGCAGTTTGGTTATAACAAATTTTATAGTTGATAGGAGAGCAAACTTGTACAGTAATCATTAAACTATAGGCGTAACCAGGGGGCCCAGGCCCTCTGCCTGCCCCCTAATTGAAATGCTATCAATGATAAAAATGATGACACAAAGCCTATTTATTCAGCATTTTTTGGGCGCAACAGTACATGCGTACTAGAGCAATAAGCAATGACTTAATATTGACGACCATGGGGCCCGGGCCTTCTCGATTAAAATTTTTGCCAACCAATTTATATGTCCAAGCCAAGAGAAATTCAGTGTTATTTTTTCTAAAAGGTGCAATCACAGGCCCTCATCTATTTTTTTATGCATCAATATGTTTTAGACCCTCAACTAACTTTTATACTGCAATAACATGATTAATAACCATTTATTGCAACTAATGTACCAGCTTGAAATACAGTAACTTTAAATTCCATCTTCACTACCTACCAACTTTAAATAACAATCCACGTCTATCTCGTCGGTTTTTACGCGACAAAATGCTTTTGAAAAAACTTAGGTAGGGGAAATGCTTATTGAACAAATTATTGAAGTTGAATCAAGGGTGCCTGGGCTCCTGGTCGTACATACTCCAAAACTGGTTATTTCCATGACAAAACAAAAATCTTCAAAGGCAAATCTTCGAGTGAATGATTTAATGCTAAAAGTGTTGCAGAAAGCAATGAACCTTGATTCCCCTGGCCAGGCCAATTCACAAAATTTAACCCCGAAATGCAAGATTTTAAACGTATTTTAGACTTGACCTGAAGTAAAGGGAGGGATTTGTTCAATTGGCTTTCAAATCTCAAAAATTTCGATTTCAAATCTCAAAATTGTTTGTCCCATAAAAAGTCTTTCTTTTCGATAATTTTTGATGACGTCATTGCATGTAATTTACGGTTTAGCCCTCCCCACCCCAATCCAAAATCCTGGCTACGCCTATGCATTAAACAATGAGCAATTGGCATAACAAATACTGGTTGTTGCATCTTTAGTATTGTTGACGCATCTTCACGAGCGGTTGCTTACAACATTGCAAAATACAAAGCAGCAAAATATACGTTGCATTGCTTCCAGTCTAAATTACTTTGGTATAGAAGTATGGAATGGAATATGGAAGAAAATTTTAGTATGTAATGGAAGATTTTTAGTATGGAATGGAAATGGAATGGAAGAAAATTGCCAGTATGGAATATGAAAAAATCGTCTTCCATTCCATTCCATACCATGCCCTGCTTATTAACATGCCTTTACGGATGTGTTGCGGTCTTGCGTAAGAGAGATGTAAGCCTGCAGAATCGCACAGGTACTTCGTTAGTGATTGTGACAAAAAACAATACTTGAAAACATTTTTTTTTCAAAGACCCGCTGTTTTGATCTTTAAAGCACACTCAAGATTTTGAGGTTGCAGTCAGTGGCGCAACCAGGGAGAAAGGGCTTAAGCTCCCTAAGTCAAGTCACTCAGAAAATTTAGGCTCAAAATACAAGCGTTTAAACGTGTTTTACACTTGACCTGAAGTAAGGGGATAGGGCTGAAGGTGCTAAGCAATTTAATTCTTTGAAATTACTTCTGAATTTTAGCAATTTAGTTATTCAAATGGCTTCAAAAAGTGCGAAATGTGATTAAAATGGCGTTAAAATTGCTATTTTTTTGCTGCAAAATCACAAAAATCGCCAGCGGCTGGAGGCTACATCTCCAGGCCCCCGTCCACAGTCACTAAATATTTAATGACTATGCTGCATCTGTGACACGCTTGAGTTGCGTCAGTTTATTTAGCACTGGAGCTAAATTAGACAATTTTGTGGAAAAAAAAACAAAACTTTTGGTTCACCCCTATTAGCAAAATCATGTTTGGGCGTCTGGTAGCATTCACTACTGTAGGTAGATTTTTTAAGCGATTATGGACAGCAGACGAAACAAGCTAAGAAGCGTTGCCAGCCTTATATAGATTTCTTTTTTCAGCCATGAATACAGAATTTTAAAAATTGCGCATATTTGTAGCCGTACAATATCTGAAGATCAGTTTTTATTTGCAAAAGTTTACTGCCTCCCCCCCCCCACTTTCGGCTAGTGCCCCTCACTTCGTTTGCTCTGGCGACGGCACTGGCAGGAAGCTACTTAATTCGAAAACTGCAAAGGTACCTTTTCACATCCCGCGGCCAAAGCAACTTGACAAAAAAACGTAATTACAATTGCAAGTACGCATGATATGAAACAAAGAACATTTTGAGGAGGGTCAAATGCTTAAGCTGACTATGTTAAATACCGCATTAAAAATACATTAAAAGCGAAATTCTTAACTTTCGTAACATACTGTAACGTTAGGGAGAAATCCAATTCCCCGATGTTTACAGCTTTTTATTATCAGTGCAAAATTTACCTTTTTCTTGATTCTTCTTTCTTCTTTGGTTAATGAATTCTTTTCTTGAAAATAATTAGAAACTAATAAATAAACTTTCAACTTAACATTTCTGTAAACAAATTTAAACTGTGGCCAAATCAAAATCAAAGTAGAAAAATAAGCTTGAGTTGAAACAAAATCCGGTTTTTAAAGTAATGTAAAATCAAAATGTACGCTTGCTTGATTAGTGCGAAGCGCACACAAAAAAAAACAACACGCAGGGCTGCCATCGACATGAGCCCAAAAATAAGGACAGGAGTCGGCAACCTTTTCGTCCCGAGGCCGTGTCAGGTGCAGCAAGGTTCCAGCGGTCCAACACCATTCCAACGGACCAAAAACAAAGGTCTCTGTCTGAAAATTTGGCATTTTACAGCCGATTCAATGGCGATGATCAAAAAGAAAAAAAAAGGTCTTCGCTTGAGAATAAGGCGTTTTTTGCTAGAGATTACTTATTCAGTAAGTTATTCCTAGCTGATTATTCGATCTGACTAATCTAAGTGCCCGGTCTGAGAACCTATACTCCTAAAATGACACAAAAAGTTAGGACACAAGTCAAAATGAGGACATTTCTTGGAAAACTAAGACTAAAATATTTTTTAAGACACAGACCATCAAGATAAGGACAAATCTCAGAAATTAGGACCTTATGGCAGCCCTGCAACGCGCCATAAATCTGTAAAAATAAAATATAATACCATAATACCTTGCCCAAAACAATAGAAAAAATGTCTGAATAGATAAAATTCGTTTGCAAAGCTCGCTAAGTTCGCACCTACTTTTTTCTGCAGTCAAATGCATAATTGCATCCTTACACAGCCTTACAAAATTCCCTATACAGTTAGTTTTCAGTGTTAAACTGAGACCCGAATCTAAAACAATGTACTGTACCTGGTACAAATACGTTTAAAATCAATATCCCGAAGTATCAGCTATAAAGCTTGATTAGAATGGCCCACTAAAAGTAGCCCCCCCTTGCGATTTGCGGCCCATGATGAAACTTTATCTGGTTCGCACCCAGCCTTCCCATTTCTATGACCGAAATTACCTTGCAGATATCAGTGCCGCAACTAGAGCGTTGTTCTCGGGGGGGGGGGGGGGGGGGGGGCAAAATTTCTTTCAGAGGGGCGCTTACAATACTTACTACTATTTTCTTCTATTTTCGCTTTGGGTTTGGGGTGGTCGAAATTTGTGTTTGGGGGGCGCTGTCCCGCTGCCCCCCCCCCCCCTGTAATTGCGGCCGTGGCAGATATGCCAACACATTGAGCATTTTCTTCGCGACTAAAAATTACCCGAAATATAAAGACCTTTTTTTGTTCTTTTTTGGCCTTTTTTATGACCTTTTGGTTTCATCTTTTCACAGGACTCATTTACACATCAGTCAGTAGTCTTGGTCTGATGTGTTGGCTCGAGAGCACTCTCGCGAAGTCTCGTTTGGCACTCGATCAAAAAAGTTTGGACACCCGTAGCATAGTTACATTTTTCTGCAAATAGTCTCGCAATCCTCGTACAATAAAATCGAGCAGCATTGCTCAGAGTACAAATCTTCCTCTTGTCACAGCGGCGTTGCTAGGGATGGTGGCACCCGGGGCGGAATTTCGTGGTGTCACCTCTCTTCAGTCCAAAACTAGGTGAAGGCCAAAAAAAAGGTCATTGCCGTCAAAGTAGTGGATTTTCGGCCCAGAAAAATGTGAAGTCCAAAACAAAAAGAAAAAAAGGTTTTCGCCGCTAAATTGGTTGGTTTTCTGTTCAAATGAGGACGGAAAAAAGATCTTCACCACGAATCAGTGGAGATATGGTTTCACTTCATAGTATGGTGTCACCCCGAAATGGTGACAAGCGGGGCGCCCCCCCCACTAGCGGCGCCACTGTCTTGTCATTCTACATAAATTAGGATTGTATTATCAGCCGTCCTAAATCTACCGGCTTATAAATGCTTTTGTAGCTTTTAGAATTTAAATTAATCTTGTTTTGCATTTTACAATAATAATATTTTACTGTAAATCGCCCCAAACAATCAGCAAAAAGATTCAAATGCATGCTTTAATCAGGAAAATATTTCAGAACCGTAGCTCAGCAGTAGTAATAAGTTCTAGTACAACTTCAACACTACGTGTAAATGCATGCTCGACTAACGAAAACGCTTGACCACCAGTAATTATCATATTAGCTAGATTAAAAAAATACAAAAAAAATAAAGAAATATTAAACAGAGTTGTACGTCGGCCCGAGCTTTACGTGTCGGGTTCGGGCTTAAAAGATAGGCAAAACGTCGAGCAAAATTCGGGCATGATACCTCCTTGATTTGTGTTTTTTGAATGCTATGAAAGGGTAATTCTAGTAACGTTGCAACACTGAAAAAACCACTTGGTCTAAGCATCAATGCGATTATTACAAAATTATTATTATCATTACGTCACAATTTATCAGCAATCATTACTAGCAATAACCGGACATATTTTTAGTTCCTTTCAATTGGAATTTTTGCTCTTATGAGATGCTTTTCGACAAAATTGTCGAAAGAAAATTCTTGCTTGACCATTTTTCTCACTTGTCTTGACTGTGTCTGCATTGTTTCATAAAAAACAAGTAGCTCTAAATCACAGTAGCTGCATTTCGCCTTTGCCAATACATAACTGAAAAATACGCTTTATACAACAGTCTATTTTATATGCCTTAAAATACAGCATGGTCTGGCTAAATTCGTGTTATGATCGCTGATAAATGCTAGAAAGCTAACGCATGCCACGTCACGCACAATAATATTATCGCTTTATTTGAAAGTACAGTACGTATTAGCGACGCAGAAACCGGCAGAAACATGTTTGTCACACGCGAAACTTTTCGGCGCGCGACTAAAAGACCAAAATGCTATGAATTTCATTGGAACGACCAAAGCTCGCGTCGCGTGTTTCCTTGTTTTTCTCGGCCATTTTCAAGCTAACGAACGCAAAGTTTCAGACTTTTGCTTATATTCAAGAGCGGTTTGGTCTAGCTTCATGAAATTTGGACAGCACTTAGATATTGACAAGCTTCATGTTTGTACAAAATTTCGAGGCAATAGATTACGTGACTTCGAGTTTAGGACCCAAAAACCGTCCAGTAAGTTCAACGTAAAAAGCGGTCTCATTCTAAAAAAGTTTAAGTACGGCAAAAAAATATTTCAAATGGTTTTTATGTCTTAAGATTCCTTTTATTCCTATCAACCTACTTTTAGCCGCGATTAGATTGTTTTGTTGTTTTTTTTTCTTCCTAAATCTTGTACGCTCTTCTCTTAAACCGCAAAACATCGAAATCTAATTTTTGTGCAAAGTTGTTGAGCTGCCATAAGCGTTGCCAGGGGGGGAGGCACGGGGCCCGCTCCCCCAATTGAAATGCCACCAATGATAAAAATGTGACAAAAGAGCCTTTTGTTTCTTCAATTTCAGTTTCTTTTAGCATTTTTCGCGTACAGCATACACGCATACAACAGTGATAAACAATAATATTGACGACGAGGGCTCCCTCAATTCAATTTTTTCCTACCAATTTATATATGCGTAACACTGGTGAAATTAAAAGTTTTTGTTCTAAAAGTTGCTATCTCAGGCTCTCATCCAACCTCTTTATAGACGTAATGCAATAACCAGGAGCGAATTTTCCAAATGGCACTGCGCGAGGGGCCCCGCTCTCACATGGCATGACTTTTTTTTTGGTCTTCACATATTTGCAAGAAGCTTTTGCGAAAATTTCTAAAGTACCAAAGGCCCCACGCAATGTAAATCCGGCCCGGTCAATAACATGGTTAGTAAGCGTAACTATCGACTGCACCATTTTTCAATAACGATTAACCTCCACCTAGCCAGTGTTTACGCGACAATAAACTTTTGAAAAAAATTAGATACGGGAAATGCTAATTGAATAAATTATTGAATTTGAATTGAGAGGTTTGGGCCCCCTGGCCGTACATGTACTCCTACAACTGGTTATTTTCATGACAAAACAAAAATTTCCAAGGAATGTCGTCGAGTGGATTATAGGAGGCAATGTAACTTACTTCTCTTACTTGGGCCAAATCACTTAAAAAATTTAACCTCAAAATGCAAGGTTTTAAACGTGTTTTGGACTTAAATTTTAAGTAAAAGGAGGATCGAACAACTTAATTTTTACAATTGGCGTTTTAATGCTAAAAACCTAGTTCTTTGCAATCACACCGAACACGTCCGGAATGTGATCCAATGGCATTTGAAATGGCTTGTTCTTGAAAAAAATCACTCAGTTCCTGGGGCTTAGCCCCCAGACTCCCGTCTGAGATACGTTTGAGTTGCACTATAGTTCACTCACACACGTCTCCCAATTTTGACATTTTCACTTTTTAACTTTGGTGAACCAGATCACGGTTTCTGGTCTTCCATTCTACGATATCTTTGTCATACAAAAGTTCCTCTTTCGAAAATTTTGATGACGTCATTGCATGTAATTTGTGGTTTGGGCCCCCCAACCAAAAATCCTGGCTACGCCTAGGCTATGTGAGCTGCAAATGCACTTTTGCTCCCTGAATTTTTGAGGGCGACTCCCTAAAGAATCCCCCAAAATGGGGCCCTCCAGAAATCGATTTTTTGAACGGCTCAAGCTTGGGCCCTAGTTTTTTGATATCATTAGATATTTAGCAGAAAAATACTTCCACATAGTTTGGGGTACCACCCTCCATGAAACCCCCCTAACGAACCCCCCAAAAAATCAGTTTTTTGAACGGGTAAAGCTAAGGTGCTGTTTTTTTTTTAGTATCAAACGATGTTAAAGAAACAAGTATTTTGACGTAGTTTGAAGTAGGAATTCCCCTGAAACCCCCTCCAAAAGGACCCAACAAAAATCAAGTTTTAGAATGGCTCAAGCTAGAGCGGTAGTTTTTATTTTATTTTAGTAGGTATTTAATAGACGAACATTTTGACATACTTTGGGAGCACCACCCCTTCAGGAATCCCCTTAATGGACCCCTCAACAATATCAGTTCCCACCATTTAATACGTGTCGGTCGTTTAATGGGCTTGCTTCTCAACAAGCTCCCAACTAGTTGCACTTTTAGTCTACGCATTTCAGCAGAATTACAGTAGTAAATAATTCCTGCTTGACGTTTAGCAATTAAAGGGACAGAGTGAAGCCTCCATCGTGTGTGGTAGACAGATGGGCAGGTGGCAGCTTGACTCGAAGACCGAAAGGTCCCTTCGCTGTCTCCTGGCCAAGGCAACTTGGTGAATAAAATGTAATTACTATTACAATTACAATAAAAAATAGTATCATCCTTTCCAGTGTTCCACCTTTTTTTTACCTTTTAACTGTGCAAACTAAAGTTACCGATGATATGTCGATATTTACAGCGGGATCTTAATTTGTAAGCTAATTGTGCAGTTTTGTGTAGCTGTTGTGTACTAACTGAAATCATTATTTTCGATCTATTTTGGTAGTACCGTTAGAGCAGTAGCGTACGCAGGATTTTGAAAAGGGGGGCAGAAAGTTCAGAAAATGTGAGAAGATCAAAAGTCTAAATCAAATTGTCCCGCCCAGTCCGATTTTTTGCCCAAAATCAAGTGAATAGCAAAAAAAAAAGGTCTTCACTCAAATTTGGTCCGATTTTTCACCCAAAGCCAAGAAGAAACACTGAGATCATAGCCTTTGTGTGATCAAAACTTATGCCCAACTTGCAAAGGGGAGGGGGCCATGCCTCCATTCTACTTACTTTTCTATGCAAATTTGCAGTCCTGGCGACCCAAAGGGGGGCCATGGCACAATCGCCCCCCCCCCCCCCCGAAATACGCCCCTGCGTTAGTGTAATTATTGTCGACCAAAGTTGCAGTAATGGTCAGGGAGCTTAGATCCCATTTGGTTCAAATTTAAACTCAGGCAACAGCACCAAATTTGTCACAAACATTTCTCGTTAACTTTTCTATTTTTTGAGGTTTAAACATGCTTTAGGCTTGATATGTGAGTAAGCGGGGGGCTTGAAAGGGCTAGGTAATTTCACTCTTATTTAGCTTTCCAAATCTTAGCAATTTAGTTCTTTCAAATAGCTCTAAAAAGCTACGAAATTTGACACACAGGGCGTTAAAACATCTATATTTTTTTAAATTACAAAAAATGCCCCGCGACTGGGGGTTTCGCCCCCCAACCTCCATGAACTCCATCGGCTGGGGGCTCTGCCCCACGTTTGTGATACGTGTAAATTGAATCACTTTTCTCAACATTCTGCTCTATTGAAATATTTTTCAAGCAAAATTATTTGACCATTGAGTTCAAGACTCCCCTCAACAAAATCGTGGTTGTGCACGCCTGCGACAAGTAACTTTTAGAGCATTTTGCTGAAATCAACCTGATTTAATTTTTGCATCATCAAAAGATTGTATTTTTTTTAATGGTGTTTACACGGGTGTCTTTTGGTCCAAACCAACGGGTCAACAGTCGCTGTCTTTATGACCAAACGTAACTCTTAACAAAAACCGTAACCCAAACGTAACTTAGATAGTGGCAGGCAGGCAGGCAAACAGGAGCATAGCCAGAAATTTGCAACGGTGGCAGTTTCGGAGGTCTGGGAGCAAAGCCGCCGGAGGCAGCGGGGCCTTCGGGGCGGAGGCCCCAGCGCTGGAGAATTTTGATTTTTTTTTTTTAAATAACTTAATTTTGAGCTTACTATGATAAAAATTAATGCTTTTAAAACATCGCATAGAAATTTACAGCGCAAAAACATGATTAAAGTGGTTGCATGAATGGGCTGCGTGGGAGGTGGCTAAAAATAAATTTCAGTCATCTTGAACAGCCCCCTCTTATTCCTCATCCTATATTTTTTTATTGAAATCTATCATGTTCAACATTTTTGTTTCAAAATGACCTGTAACTTGGATGCTGGATATGACGTGAAAGGAACGTCCAGGTCTTCATCGCTCCGACGTTACTATACTCTTTTCTCAACAAAAAGAACTTAACAAAATTTATTGAGCTGTTTAAATTAACATTGTAGCGGCAATAATTAACCAAAAGTTTCCAAAATTAACTGAAATAAAACAGAATAGGCTAGCCGCGAAGTCTTTTCTTCATAAAATAAAACGTCCAACCGCCAGGAAGTCAAACCAAATTTATTTATTTATTATTATTGTGAATATTGGTGCTTTATAACAGCGGTGGTTTATTACCACCTTAACAAAATTTAATGAAAAACACAAATATATACATAAAATGCTATGGATTTTAAAATTTTTAGTTGAAATTAAAAAAGAGCCAGTACTACTGAAGCAACAGCAGGTGCCTGGTATCACAACAGAAGCGCTCAAAAAGTAAACTTACGTACACAAACAAAAACAAAGTTCTAACAATTTAACACAACAGCCCAGATCTACTAGAGTAATTTATTACAAAATACAAGACACTATTACAATAGGAAGGAAATACACAACATGAGTTTGTCAGAACACATCCTTAGGGAAAAGGTAACTTCAAAAATTTTTTTGAGGATCAATTAAAACTTTATTATTATATACTACCAAATTACTGTATATAGTGTGGTAGGTAAGTGCAGACAAGTAGTACCTTTGTACTTTGGGCATCCGCTGATGTAGTGATATGTGAGGCTTAAATACTCTGGTCTTGCTGCAAATACCAATTGCTGATATATGGATCCTAGTCCCACCACACGGTAACGGCCTCGGCTGATGGGCTAAACTATGTCAGTATAGCGATGTGGAGGTATGTGAAGAGTTGGGGAAGAGGAAAGTAGATGCATGTGGCTTGCAAGAAGTAAGGTGGAAGAACAAAGGTACTCGATTTTTCAGAGTTTTTGGACGAAGCTATAAATTGTGGTGGTCTGGAAACAGATCTGCTATCGGAGGGGTTGGAATTTTGGTAAAAGAAGAGCTATGTGAGAAGGTAGTAGATGTCTGGAGAAAAAGTGACAGACTTATGGTGGTAGTGTTAGCGTTTAGAAAGCAAGTAATACGAGTAATATCAGCGTATGGACCACAAGCAGGGAGGCCACTTGAAGAGAAGCACAGGTTCTTTGACGAATTGGCAGGCGAATACGAGCTACAGAATCCTAGTGAAATGGTATTCGGACTGGGAGATTTTAATGGACATATTGGTGAAGAGATAGAAGGCTTTGAGGGTTTTTATGGAGGAAATGGAAAAGGTAAGAGAAATGCGGAAGGAAGAATGCTACTTGAGTTTTGTGACGAAAAAGAATTATGTGTGGCAAACACGTGGTTTAAGAAGACGGACAAAAGAAAAATAACGTTTAAATCCGGCAATAATGAATCTGCAATTGATTTTAGTTTAGTTAGTAAAAAAGCAGAAAAATTTTGAGAGACGTAAAGGTAATTTCATGGGAATTGCAACATCAACTGCTAGTTGCCGATGTGGATAAAAGAAAACTGAATAAAGTTGTCAAGAAAAAATCAAGAGTAAAGCGCATGGTTTGGAAATTAAAAGAAAGGGAAATGCAAGAAAAATTCGAAAGAAGAGTTGAAGAGTTAGTTGATGTTGAAACAACAAATTTGTGGGAATCTTTTAGAGATGGAATTCTGACGGCATGTGATGAGCTATGTGGTACGAAGAAAGTCAGAAAGAATGGAAGAAATAAATGGTGGTGGAATGAAGAAGTGAGGATATAGCAAGGAAGAAGGAAGCTTTCAAAACGTTTTGCAAAACTGGGTTGGAAGAACACAAAATATCCTATAAGAAAATGAGAAATCAAACTAAGAAAATAATTGCTAAAGCAATGAAGACGGAAGCTGAAAAGGAAATGGAGGAATTACGTGAGAAACCAAACAAGATTTTCAAATTCGTTAAATTTATGAAAAGGGATGGAAAAGATGTTGAAGGAGGAAAATGGATTAAGGGTAGAGATGGAAGAATTGGTTTCAGTCAAGAAGATCGATGCAAAATATGGAAGGAACATATGGAGAGAATTATGAATGAGGAAAATGCTTGGGACCAGAAGGTGGATGCGGCTATGGTTGAGGGGCCAGTAGAGAAAGTTTCTCGCAAGGAAGTAAGAGAAGCAATCAGGAAAATGAAACAGGGAAAGGCTATGGGACTCTCTAAAGTAACAACGGAGATGATTGTTGCAGGTGGTAGAATTGCTGAGGAAGTGATGTTACAGCTTCGCCAACGAGTTTTGGATGGAAAGGGAATTCCGGATGAATGGAAAATCAGCGTTGTGGTGCCAATTTTTAGGGGATAAGGAGGTGTGATGAACTGTGGTTCATATTGAAGAGTGAAGTTGCTGGAACATGGCATGAAGGTTATTGAAAGAGTGTTGGAGAGAAGAATACTAGCATTAGTTGATTTTGATGACGCACAGTTTGGTTTCATGCCTGGAAAAGGAACAACGGATGCCTTATTCTTAGTACGAAGATTGTAAGAAGAACATCGAGCGAAAGACAAAGGAATGTACATGTGTTTTGTTGATTTGAAAAAGGCATTTGACAGAGTACCAAGAAAAGTGACGAAATGGGCTATGAGAAAGAAAGGTTTGCCTGAATCCTGGTCAAGGCGGTGATGAGTCTTTATGAAGAAGCAGAAACGAAACTTAGAGTTGGATCGGGGCTGTCGGAAGAATTTTCTGTTAAAGTTGGTGTACACCAAGGATCTGTGTTGTCGCCTTTGTTGTTTGCAATGGTGATAGATGAAGTAAGGGAAAATGTAAGAAAAGGCTGGATGAAGCAAATTCTTTATGCCGCCGATTTGGTCCTATTGGGGAAAACTATGGAAGAATTGAGAGAGAACTATGATGAATGGTGAGAGGCGTTTGAAAGCAAAGGGATGAGAGTCAATTTTGGAAAGACGAAGTTGACGGTGAGTGGGATGCAGGAAGAAGCTTTCAACAGTAACATTGATCCTTGTGGCGTGTGCGGAAGAAGAGTTATGTCAAACTCGGTGTTATGTACAGCATGTGGGAAGTGGGTTCAAGCAAGATGCTCGGATAAGAAGAAAGTTGCAGTTTATTTAAATAAAAATTTTGTTTGTAAGAAATGTAGAAGTGCGGTAAAGAACTTCAAGAGACCAGATGAAAAACTGTGTGATGGTGTGGAGACTGTAAGCAAGTTCACTTATCTAGGTGACAAATTGAATGCAATTGGTGGGTGCAAAACAGCAGTAAAAGCTAGATCAAGAATTGGTTAGATAAAGTTCAGGGAATGCAGCAAAATACTTAAAGGCTGAAGAAGGTTTTCATTGAAGACGAAAGGAAAGATATACAAAAGTTGTATAAGATCAGCTATGTTGTATAGAAGTGAAGCATGGTGCTCGAGAGAAAAAGCGATGGCAATTTTGAGAAAAACAGAAAGAGCTATGATTCGATCGTTGTGTGGTGTGAAGCTGTTAGATCGAAGAAACAGCGAGAAGTTGATGGACATGTTGGGCATAAAAGAGTCTCTAGATAGGATGGCTAAAGCAAGTAGTATGCGGTGGTACGGTCATGTTTTGAGGAAAGAAGATGAAAATGTGATAGTGAAGGCTTTGAAATTTGAAGTAAGCGGTAGTAGAGGAAGACCAAACCAAACGTGGAAAAAGCAAGTAGAGAATGGGATGAAGAAAAACGGACTGGTGAAAGCGGATCATGTAATCGAACAAAATGGCGAGGCGTGGTAAAGACAATGACCATACGAAATCCGGCCAGCTCCGTCGACGGGGATAGTACCGGATCCAACATGATATGATGAATGATGATGATTGTACCAAACAAGAAACACAATCAAAGGTGGGTTGCGGTGGAGAAAATCAAGCCCAAAAAGTAAATGAAAAAGTTTTAAAACAATGTGCATTAATCCCCGCTTGGCTTTGCCCCACCCAAGCCAACTCATACTGAAAAAGAATAGATAAGTTTTTACAAGTATTTGTAAGTGATTAGGGGAAGGTCGGGTTTGTTGACTCATCGGCAGAGTTGACTCATGGCCAGTTTCAAATCAACCATGCGTAAAATCATATAAGTTATTCGATTGTTTCATTGGTTACAATCTATAATGGCAGCCATGTCAAGTTCACATGTTTGGAAGGCAAGGCTAAAGAGTTATGCCAAAAAGTATGTTTTTGACTAAAAAAAGTAAAGTTTGAAAGGGTTAGTGCGTAAGGTTATATTTCTTAAAGTAGGAGTAAGTTCGAAATAATATTTTAGCAGATTATAGGCTAAGTTCCTCTGCGTTTTTTGTATAATTTTGGTAGCTCTACAGTCAGCAGAAAAATAGCGGTAGACATTTTTCCAACTGAAGGCACTAAAAGGTTAGTTGACTCACGGGCGTTTGTCCTAGTTGACTCAGTGAGTCAATTAACCCTATTAATGCAGTTATAAAAATTAAAGCATGTTTTTGTAAGAATTAATTGCTGAATAGCATCATTTAAAGTTTTTGATCGGTACGTTTGGTATTCAGAGGCATTCTTTTAGAGTGAACGTGTTGTCTGGTACACTGCAGCTTAATAATGGGGAAAAAGTCACGCAAAACTAATAGAGGAGAAATTCCAATACACGTGTTTAAACAAGCTGCAAATGCCATGCGTGGTGGTTTATCTGGACGTAGTGCTGCAAAGCAGTTTGGAATTGACCAAACAACGTTTCGGCGGTACTTCAAAAAAGCTTCCATAGAGTCATCAGAACAAGTAAAAATGGGATATGCAAAACACAGAAAAATTTTCACGGATGAAATGGAGAAGGATTTGGCAGAACATTGCATTAATTTAGTGAAGCAACATCATGGTCTATCTATGGATAAAGTAAAAATGCTAGCTTACGAATTTGCTGAAAAAAAACAAGTCACTATTCCCAAAAGCTGGTATGACAACAGAAAGGCAGGAAGAGATTGGATGTGGTCATTTATGAAACGCCATAATTTGTCGTTAAGATCTCCTGAAGCAAGAACACTTGGACGAGCAACATCATTTAACCGCGCCACTGTTGGTGTCTTCTTCAAAAATATTTCTGACATCATGGATAGATATCACTTTTCACCAGAAAACATTTACAACATGGATGAGACCGGGTGTTTTACTACGCAAACTCCACTTAAAGTGATTGCTTTGAAAGGAGCTAAGCAAGTTGGTGCCGTGACTTCCGCTGAACGTGGGTCTCTCGTTACAATGATTGGCACAATCAATGCAATTGGAAACAAAGTTCCTCCATACTTCATTTTCCCAAGGTCTCGTTTCGTAAAGGAATCTATGCTAGCAGGGGCACCAGTGGGTTCTGCTGGGTGTGCCGCAAAAAGCGGATGGATAAATGAGGAAATTTTCGTGAAATATCTTGAACACTTCATTCAGTTCACAAAATGCTCTACCGAAAATCCCGTCCTTTTGATCATGGACAATCATGCATCACATATTTCTCTTACGGCTTCGTTGATGGGGAGAAAACACGGAATAGTGATGGTGACAATCCACCCTCATACGTCGCACAAGTTGCAACCTCTAGACCGCACTGTCTATGGGCCATTTAAAAGATATTACAATGCAGCTCTAGACAACTGGATGAGAGACAACCCAGCGACTACTTTGTCCATTTATGGCGTTGCTCAACTAGCAAAACAAGCGTTTGAGCTTGCGTTCACCCCAAGGAATATCTTGTCTGGCTTTCGGTGCACTGGAATTTGCCCGTTAAACCCAAATGTTTTCACCAATGATGATTTTGCTCCATCTGCGATTACTGATCGACAGCCAGTAGCTTCTACAACTGATTTGAATTCGAGCAGTGTGGAGCGAACAGAAGAATTATTGCCTGCTGAAAAAGACTTTGATGAATTGAACGATACATGTGAGGAAGCGTCATCAAATCGTCCAGAAGCTGAAACAACAGTACTGACAGTCTCCTTGGCAGCAGATGAGCATGTTAATGATAGCAACTCTTTTGCCACAGCGCCAGTATGCAGTGAGACACCGGAATCGGGTGTTAGTGGTGTTTCCTACAAGTCTCCACGTGACATCTTGCCGCTACCAAAGGCCTCAGAAAGAAGACAAACTAACCGAAAAAGGAAGGGCAGATCACTAATTCTAACTGACACTCCAGAAAAAAATAGACTTGAAAAAGAAGCAAAAGAAAGAGAAAGTAAATCTGGGAAAAAGCGGAAGGTTTCGCAAAAGAAAACAACGAAGAAGAATTTAAGCAAAAAAACACAAAGCAAAGCAAAAGCATCGTGTCTTCCGACGAGTCTGATTGCGACACTATGTCGCTGCTGGAGTCAGATAGCGATATCAATGAGAACATATTTGATGAAGATTATATTTGCTGCATTTGCGAAGACACTTGGGTAAACAGCAAATCCGGAGAGAAATGGGTGCAATGCGTTTGTCATGGATGCAGCTATTGCTGCCCTGCAGGGAAGAGCTCTCGCATGTCCAGTGAATGCTCCAGTTGGGCACATCTAGACTGCACAGACACCACAACTTACTTTTTTTGTCAATACTGTACCTAGACTGTGTGCTTTTATTGTTGTTAAGCCTACATGTTGATTTTTCTTTGAACATGGCAACCAATTGCTTTGTGCATTAAATGCTTGTTCGTTATTATGTTCTGTTTGGAATGAGTCAACTATCCCACGTAGTGAGTCATCTTTCCCTCTTTGTAGGGTTATTTGACTCAAGTCATACTCATTTTTGAAACTGCTGGAATTGCCAGTTGCTGACATACTATCACTCTGAAAAAAAGCATGGGGCTAAGGAAAAGGTTTAAGCTGATATTGTGTAAAATTAAGCTTTGTAGAAGAAAAAACATCGAAACTGTGTGCTACTAAGTAAAAAATGAGTCAACTAACCCGACTTTCCCCTACATAACGTTTCACATACTTCATTGTTTCACGAAACGGTATGGAGCAAAAGATTGAACAATAGCCATCAACATTAAAATGAACCGATTGGAGGAGCAAATATATTGAATAAGATGGGGGTACACCCATGGGCGTAGCCAGGGGAGGCCCAGGCCCCCCTCCAATGAAAATACCATTAATGATAAAACAAATTATGACAACGTAGCCTATCGATGTTTAGTTGCAGTTTTTTTCTAGTAATTACGCACATTACAGAAATTAGCAATAACATACTATCTGACAAGCAGGAGCCCGGGATCCCTAACCAAAAACCAGTGGGCCCTGGGGCCTCTAAATGACAACCAGGGGGCCCCAGGGCCCCTAACTAATGACCAAGATGCCCCTAACCGACAACCAGGGGCCCCAGAGCCTCTAACTGACGAACAGGGGGGCCTCGGGGCCCCTAACTGACGACCAGAGGCCCCAGAACCCGTAACTAACAACCAGGGGGCCCCGGGACCTTTAAATGACAACCAGTTAGTCCCAGAGCCCCCAACCGACAACCAGGGAACCCTGGGGCCCTAACTGACAACCAGGGGGTCCCAGGGACCCTAATTAACAACCAGGGGACTCTGGGGCCCCAACCGACAACCAGGGGGCCCCGGAGCTCCTAACTGACGACCAAGGGTCCTAGGCCAGGGGCCCCAATTCAAACTTTTAACAATTTATATGCAAAGCCTGTGAGAAATCTAAAAGTTGCAACCCCAGGCCCTCATTTAACGTTATTATGAACTTAATGCTATGACACAGGCGGTAACGCAAACTCCCTTGAAATACTACCAATGATTAATGTAATGAGAGCATAGCCCATATGTTGCCTTGTCCGGAATTGCAGTTTCTTTAATTTAGGATTTACGCGTACAAAAGCAATTAAGTAATAATAATGACGACCACCTATTACGTCATAATAATGTCATGCACTTCTTGAACGTTTCAAAAAACTGTAAAGTGACTTGACTCGAGTCTTCCACGTTTTAGAAAAAGAGTTATTGTAATTTTGCTTTAAATGTTTTTTTTTATGGAAGGCTTAAGGTTGCAATCTTATCTCAAAATCATTGGCGTAGCCAGGAGGTAGCCCAGGGGGCCCGGGCTTCCTCAATCGAAATGCCACCTTGACAAAAATTTGACAAAAAAGCCTTGTTTGTTCATTTTCAGTTTCTTTTAGCATCTTTGCGTACAACAGTACACGCGTACCACAGTAATTAACAATAACTAATATTGATGACCAGGGAGCCTTGCGCACCCCCTTAATTCATTTTTTTCAAACCTATTTAAACGTATAATCAGGGTGAAATCTAGGGTTTTTGTCCTAAAAGTTGCTACCTCAGGCTCTCATCTAAACTTTTTATGAACGTAATGCAATAAACAGCGCTGTATTTGCTATATGGCTTAGTGGCAGGGCCACGCCCTTAGATAGTAGGACATTTATTTGGTCTTCACTTATATTTAGCAGGAAGATGTTGCAAAAATCCCCTAAGTGCTAGGGGCCCAGCACAACGTAAATCCCGCCCGGGAATAACATGTTTAGTAAGCGTAACCATCTATTGTACTATTTTTAAATAACGATTTACCTCCATCTAGGCAGTTTTTACGCACAAAATACTTTTTAAAAAATAGCTAGGGAAAATAGTTATTGAACAAATTATTGAATTTGAATTGAGCGGTCTTGGCCCCCCTGCCGTACATGTACTCCTATAACTGGTTAACTTCATGACAAAACAAAAATCTCTGAAGAAAATCTTTGAGTGGATTATTATTTACTGCTAAAATATTGCAGGAGGCAATATGCTTTACTTCCCCCTCAGTGGCGGCTCGTGCTTGAAAATTTGGGGGTTCTGCAAATAAGGATAATAAAAACAAACAAACTTTAATATAATTTGAATTAATAAGCTATATTGCCATAAAAATTTGAGCATTTTTAGCAGTTTTTTGCTGGAATTTAATTATTTCGTAAAATTTTATACTCGTACACTTATTCAAAAATCACACCGACTACCTGGTACTTTACTATTTTAGTTAACGCTTTCTCTCCTTTTTTTGCATTTTTTGCGCTAGCAACGAAAATCTCGTTCCTCAGTTAAGCTCAGATTTGAAGCATTCAATGTTGCCTAAATATTTCTATTTTTGAAGAGGAATGAAATTACACTAGTCCGGTAGAAATAGCCTTTACCCGCAAAAAATTTATATTAAGCTGAAATTTGGCACAATGACTCAGGACCATGCTCTGAGCCACCAAAAAAAAATCCCCATGATTTGGACGTGGGACTTTCCCCTTTTTTTGGCCTTTAAAGCAAGGATGGCAGTACGGTACGTTACGTTCAGAATTTGCGTACTACGTACCTCGCACCTTCAACCGTACCGTACCAGCGTACCATACTTCAGCTCAATTTTTGAAGCGTACCTTACCAACGTACCGTACACGTACCATTACAAAAAAAACGTACCATACCAGCGTACCGTACTTTTCAGCAAAAATTGAGGCGTACCGTACCGTACTGCCATTCTTGCTTTTGACTCCTCGCAACTTTAACTGACTTTGAAATCACTAACCTATATATCAGCGATTTCAATTTATACATTTAGTGTCGGTTTCAACTGTTTTTTGCCTCTGTGTACAAAAACCAAAGCAATGTGCAAAAAGTCAGGGGTTTTTAATTCAAAGAGCGTACCAACGTACCGTACCCGTACCTTTACAAAAAAGGCGTACCGTACCAACGTACCGTACCCGTACCATTACAAAAAAAAACGTACCGTACCAGCGTACGGTATTTCTTAGCAAAAATTGAGGCGTACCTTACCGTACCTACGTACCGTACCGTACTGCCATCCTTGCTTTAAAGTGTGTCATCTAGTGTTAAAGAGCCTTTCCTAGCCAACAGCCAATCCAAAAGTTGTAGAAGAGCCAAGTTTTGAATAATAGTTGGTTTTCAAGCGCAGGAATAAACAAATTTACTTTCAAATTGATGACGTCATTGCCAAAGTTTTTTAAAAAATGACGTATTGATGGCTCAAATTGTAAATGAGGGTTAGCTTTTTGGTTCCTACCCAAAAATTGCTTAAATCGAAGTGATGACGTCACAAACGTTTTTGATGACGTTATCTGTAACGAGTTTTGACTGTAAATTTTTAGGAGTGTTTGACCAAACGAAACATTGCAAACTTCTTTTTTTCATTAGCTTTAACTTGGGAGGATTATAATGTGAATTCAGTCGACTGGAAGTCAAAAACTGTGTTGTCAGTAAAACTCTGGGGTAGCAATCAAGCAGATAAAATTTAGACCTCCCAATAGGCAGTGGTGACAGTAACGAATTACTTTTTTAGTAATTTTTACGGCAATGACCCTACTTTTTCAAAAAAGTAACTTTTGTGGTAATTTTATTACTTTTTTAGAGGTGTCAAAATTAGTAATCACAAATTACTTCGTAAATGTTACCATCCAGTAGAAAAGCTTGACTGGCTGCTTATTTTATACCTCCGGCGAATCAAAGAAGTTGTTTCTGTTGAGAATGACGCAGGGTCGTATCATGGGCCGCATATCTTTGCGTTCTGGAATGGTTTATACATGCAGTGCTAGTTTCGTCTAAGACAATCGATCATTGATAGAGCTCAGAGAGACAGACTTGTACGTCAAGCCGGGCTTTTCGAGTCTGGTTTGGGCCTAAAATTGACAAAAATTTTGGGCTTAATTCGTACCTGAGACGTTTTGTCTTAGGTGCTTTGTCTTAAATTTCGGCTTTTTGTCTTAGGTGCACAAAAATATAATTAAAATAGCTTGGCAACATTGGTGAAATTTTCAGACCTAACTTGACTTTTGTTTTTTTCCGGGCATAATTTGGGCTTTAAATTAGTTTTCGGGTTCGGGCGTATATTTTCGGGTTGGGGCCTGAACTATTCGGCCAGTTTACAACTTGCATATAGGGATGCAACAGAAGCATAATAACAATAACAAATTTATTTCAAGTTTTTTAATTCCGCTGGTTTAAGGAGGAGGAGACTTTGGTGGCGGTATTTTGTTGTCTGTTGGCTTAATTATAAACATGCCCAGGATTTTGTTTTTTTGCTTTTGTATCTTTGATTAGCAAACATCGATCTGAATAATCGACCGTATTTTGGGTTAACATTATCATCTACCTTTGCGTAGTATCAAATTTCGATGTTGTGCAAAAACCGAAAATAGGTATTGCAATACCCTCTTCTTTCATACGCCAATGGGTACAATTTTTGTCATAGCTACTACATCAATACAAAAAACGGACTCTATTTTGTCTAAAACAGTTAATATTGTTAAACATTTTGGGCGAAATAAGTTTTTAGGGCAAAAGCTGAAAACTATACGTCCTCTTTCCACAAAATATCAAAGAAAAAAATAAACGCATAATAAACACAGATAAATTTGCAAAAAGCGAATAAAATCACCAACTACCTGTTTATAAACTTTTATGATATTTTTAGTAACTAAAGAGAGGTGATACTTGTAGGCGGGACCAAATTTATTTTGCCCCTGACACTTTGCCACATTTTCTGCCAATAAAAAGTCTTCGCCGTCCAGGGGTCGCAATATTGCATCAGGTACAGTGCCATCTTCGACTCTTTATTAGTAGACCAGATACAAACGCGCGAAGAAAAAGAGAAGAGCTATGAAGAAAAAAGTTTGCTCTTGTAGCGAAGTTTTTTGCGGTCACGCGTATTCGACTGATTTGATTGAACATATTCGTAGAACGAATGAACCGTGAAGAAAAAAGTCAAGCTGATTGGACGAACCGGCATATTCTAGAACAAATAGACCATGAGGAAAAAAGACGAACTGTTAGTTTTCAGTTTACTAATATGGTGCCATTTTGCCACACGATAAACTCAGCTACACCGGTAAGTTCTGTGAAGATAATAGATTGAAAAAATACTACCGGAATGTGATAGATCAAAAATCTTTCATTATACTCATTGTATTTTGCCGCGGGGCCCATTTAACGTATTTGCGCCCGGGCAGCACAGCTTTTTTTGAAATGTTGCAGGCATGGCAAGCCGTTGGCAACACTGTGTCCAATTTGACCGGGGCGTGATTTGAACCTCAGACCTCCCGCTCTAAAGACGAACGCATTACCGCTCGACCAACGAATAGCTCAATCACATAGTATTTTTTTGATTTTTTCTCTTAATAGTACTTTTATGTGAGAATTACCTTAAGCGTGTTATTCAAATTATTATAGCGTACATTAAGCGACTTATCTGAAATTATTTATCTAAACCTGAGGAAGTGCAATAAATTTGGATTTAATTACAGCATTTAGTTTTTATAGCTCAAGTTTGCTTCTTGAATCATGACGTAAGCGTGATCTGGCTTCAGCGCACCAGAAGTCACAGTAGCCGATTTATTATGAAATGACCTTGACCGCAGAAACAAAAGACCCGAAATTCGAAACCCGCTTAGTTTTAAAACTATTCTGTACTCACTCAGTTCATCTGATCGATGCTCTGACGTAATACAGTAATCAAAATAATATTGGTGAGCACTGAGCCGTATCGAAGAGGCAGCATAATAAAAACTTTATCATGAAACTTGGATCACGGACGAAATCTAGTTTTTTTTTGTTTAGCGCTATTAGAAATTGTGACGTAGAGTGTCATTTTGGCTGAATTTTTCATATAAAGTAATTTGTAACGACAAATTACTGATTACTTTTTCCTGGAAATAACGAATACGGTAATTTTGTGACTTTTTTACAGTAATTTTGGGTGACGTAGTGTCATTACTTTTATACAGTAATTAGCGCACCCCTGCCACTAGGGAATTAAAATAAAATAATGCATTTTGCATTTTAATTAAGAAAGCCCGTCAATGTTTATCGAAAAGCTCCCGCGCGCAGTTAAACTTAATCTGGAATTTTAGTTTAAGATGCAAGCTTGAGGAACGATAAAAAAATGACTAAGGCGGCAAATTGTCAAATATTAGCGTGGTTATTATAGATTAAGAAAATAATTTTGTCAGATTTTGCAATAATATCGCAAATACGTAAAACAATGCCTGATAATAATATTGTCGGATATTATTTTGCGTAAGATGATAATATTGTCAGACATTGCACAGCGGTAGAAATTTTGTTCGTATCGGATATATTATCGTGCTCGGCACATATTCGAATCAAATTACATACTGTATAATTTCGCTAGTTATTATTGTTTAGAAGTATTGCATACAAGAGGATGAGGCAAGACCTCGGCCAAGGACTCGAAGATACCTTAAAAACTCAAATGAGATGATGCTGATATTCCCTAAGTGTTGCAATGTTTCGTTTGGTCAAACACTCTTTTTCAAATTTACGATCAAAGTTCTTAACACAAGACGTCATCAAAAACGTTTGTGACGTCATCACTTTGATTTAAGCAATTTTTGGTTTGGAGCCAAAAAGCTAACTCTCATTTATAATTTGAGTCATCAATACAGAATACGTCATTTTTCAAAAACAAAGATTAGGAAATGACGTCACCAACAATGACGTCATCAATTTGAAAGTAAATTTGTATATACTTGCACTTGAAAAACAACTTTTTTTCAAAATTTGACGCTTACACAACTTTTGGATTGGCTGTTGGATAGTAAAGGCTCTATGACACTAGATGGCACACTTTAAAGGCCGAAAAAAGGGAAAGTCCCTTGTCCAAAACATGGGGAATTTTTTTTGGTGGCTCAGGACAAGGTTCTGAGTTATCGTGCCAAATTTCAGCTTAATATAAATTTTTTCCGGGTTTCAATGTATTTTGTCGTATTTCTACCGGACTATAAGGATTGGCTTACTTGACTTCTGAGTTTTGACGTGTGTTTTCTCTCAAATCGTCTGTTGTAACTAATATAGTCGTGAGGCTAGAATACAAATCTTTTGACATTTTTTAATGATTTGACGGTTTTGAATTAATTTTTCCAATTTTTTTTGTTTAGTAGTTCCATATCAATTTGTTGTATTTAACCGATCACCCTTTTTTATTCAATTTTTCATCCCGTTACACCAGAACGAGATAGCTTCTCTATCAGCTTGGTAACGCACGACTTCAGCGGAGCGTGGAAATCTCGAGCACGATATAACTGACGCGGTGAAAGAAAACGTTTTTGCTACCAAGAAAGCTGCCTTGCTAAGTACGCATTTAAAATTCCCCAAGCTCTAAGGGCCGGTCGACACTGTGCGTACAAAATTTCAAAAGTTTATACGCTCGTACGTCGAGGGTGTCTACACTATACAAAACAGCGCTTACGAGCGTAACAACTTAGCAGCGTATTCTGTGGGTGGCCATAATATTATATACTGAATTGGATGACGGAAATCGCACATTTATTACAATTCTTTGTTGTTTTGGTTAAATTTGGGTCAGATTATGCATCACGAGAAGTAGTATTGTCTTTTTGATAATTTAAACGTGAATTTTTTTCTACCTTCCTCACGAAAAAACGTAAAGTACGGCTAATCAGTGATCGAGTATCTGTTACTGATATGCTAGATCTGGGTTCGATTCCTTGCTCAGCGTTCAGCAATAAAAAGGGACAACGTGAAGACTCCACAGTGTGTGATAGACAAAACGTAGCAGCTTAACTCGAAGACCAAAAGGTTCCTTTGCTTTCTCCTGGCCATAGCAACTTGGTGAATACAACAAAATTACAAAAAGTAACTTATAGGCCACTGATGCAGGCCCGGCGTCAGGATAGCGCGACTAGGGGGCAGAAATAAATTTTGGGGAGGACGAGAAGTTTATTTACGTGAATTTCAGAGTGTGGAGCAAATGAAAAAGGTGAAGACATAAAAAAAAGGTCCTCAGTTCAAAAATTTTCACAAACTCTGGTTTTCATCTCAAAATTTTGCGACTTTTTACGAATCCTAAAGTGAAGACCAAAAAAAAGGTCTTGGTCCCCAAAGTTTCATGAAATCCGGTGTGAGTCCACAAAAGCTACGAAAAAACAGTTCTTGCTCGCAAATTCTAGGGCGATAAGCACCAATTTGGGTGCTTTAGGCCTTGATTTGCACTCCAGTAGCCCCGAGCCTGTTAATCTCTTCGGAACACAGTCCTCGCTTGGGGCACACAAGCAGTCATTTGTGGGGGCACGGCCCCGGAATGCCCTTTCGTGGCGCCGGGCCTGCAATGATGGGCGCTAGAGGCTGGTTTCAAAGGACCAGTTCTTCCTCTTTTGAATTCCTCTTAGCGGAGAGTGACTCGGTGGAAAGATCTGATCACAATGTTTTGCAGGGTACATTTTGGTTTCAGCTTTCAACTGTTTTTCGGTTTTACTGATACATTCCGTTTACAAAGGTGGAGTCCTCGAGGACACATTTTGAAGTCCTTGGCCTCGAAGCTTCAAGTTCTCGAAAATTGCCCTGTTCTCGACTCGAGAACAGCAGTATTTTTGGAATCCTTAAAATTTTGTAGATCGTTTTTTGTAGAAAGACCTATTTTTTTGGAGCTTTTGTGATTTTGTTTTTTTGAGATCACCAGAAAAAAAAAAATTTGAAGACCTTATTATTAATAATATTTTTTTTTAGAGAACACTTGCGCCTGTGTCCTTGCCCTAGAAAGGGTTTGTTCTCGAAAAGGCTTTCTTTGTCCTCGGATATTTTTTTGTGCCCTTGGCCTCGAGCCTTGTGCTCTCAACTCCACCTCTGTCCCGTGTCCGTTTAAGCCAAATTTTGAGCGTCTTTCGCCTCTCTCCCATATCAACTTTTATATAAACTTTATCCAGTCCACTCCAGGAAACACAATAGACGGTGCATGATGCGTAGCATGCAGGTGTGGGTTATCCTCTCGAATTGTCGAACAGTTTGAGTGCGCGAACACATTAAACTACTATCTTTTCCGCATTTAATCCCTTCTGCAAAAACAACTCGCATTTTATCATTATTGTATTGATTCCTCCCCCCAAACGATTTGAGTTAACCGCTTGTAATCAATCAGATTGAATTGCATTATAACTCGTGATTTCATAACTAAAATTTTTGTTGACGTGCTTATTGCAGTAGCCTATTCATCTTTTCTTTTTTCACACAAACGCTTCTTCTGAACGCTTTTTTTACTACCACTCTGGTAGTTTTGTATCACAGTAACGCACAAGAATTTGATAATAAAAGTTTGGGATTCAATCCCTCACCTGCTAAACCCAAACTTATTCGGAGAAATGCTTACCCTAGCATTAGCCGAAGATTGAGAGAAATCTAACTGATGTCCAGCTACTTGCACTTTCATAAAACATAAAATGAAAATAGGGCGAACTATGGTAGCTAAAAAGTTTCAATTACCCTATACTGCAGTAATATTATTACCACTGAAACTGCAGAAAATTGATTGCGCGATTAGAGCATTCAAAAAGTTTACTGTACTCCCGAGGAGGAACTTTTGAATTCTCTCAATAAGACAGATATTGCAACTTTTGTAATACAACTGTATTTAATATTTTCAAAAACTCAATAAACTAAATTTGTTGCGAGCAAAAGTACAAAATTCTAAGCGCAAAGCAGTTAATATTTCAAAAAGTAACACATCGGGCATCTCTTACGATTGTAATGTTTCGGAGGGAGTGAGGAACCCTCCATCTGGTTGTCGCTTCACGTAGATATCAGCGCAGGTTAGACAAGCACATATTATTGATAGTATTGATGTATAAACAAGTGTAAAGCGAAAGCTACCTCAGAGATTTAATCAAAACTTGTAGGAAAGTTCATCTGCAGAGTTTTTGCTTAAAGCAAAAGCTGTCTCATAGGTTTAATCAAAACTTGTAGGAAAAAATAACCAGAGGATTAAAAATGATGCCAATGTCCAATCAGTCTCAGAAAGCAGATATTTTATTATACATCACCAACATTTTGATTATAAAACTTGAAAATGAGTAATGCCTTGATCCTGGAAAAGTCAAGCAGCAACCCTTTGAAGCATTAATAATCACCAATGTCTTGATTGATTTCATGGTGGGAAAAGAAAATGCCACAAGTACTTAACCCAAGCCATGAGCAATTTTCATTATGGTGTGTTGACCATGAGGCATGTTCAAGAAATACAGAACAAACATTAATGCAATTTGATGGCTTTACTTCTGCTTTTTACTCTTATCAGTAAAAGAGAAAATATCATTTTGTTAGTCAACAGTGCTTAACCCAAATCATGATCAATTTCCAGTAGACTGTGATGACCATGAAGCATGTTGTAGAAATACACAACAAACATTAATGGAACTTGATGTCTTCTGGTTTTTAATCATGTAGTTCCAACAATTTTCCAATTATCTTCTACTCGTGGGAGGATCTAGAGTAAAACAAATAATAATTACTCCTACCAAAAAAAGTTTAAAATTCTGCAAAGTGCCAAAACCATCATTAGCAGTAGACATATCAAAAAAAACGGTCCAATTATGCATAAAACAGTTGCACTCAGAGAAGAGTCTAAAATTTTTAGAGGCAACCAGTTGACACAAGACGATTGACTTGGCCAACTTTAATCTTAGTCCGAACCAGACCCGAAAGATGTTAGACGCAAAACCCTAACCATAACGCTGTGGTGTCAAATTTTTTTGCATCAAAGCGGTCACACTAAATCTCAAAAAAGCGCCAATACTACATTACACAACAAAGCTATCAAATCAAGTTAGCAAAATTAAAGAAAAAAAAAACTTTTTTTTAAACTAAACAAAGAATACTTTATTCTATCAAAATTAATTCTAGCGAAGATAACACTACAGCATTTTTTAAACCATAAGGCGCAGTAAAGTGGAACATACAACTGTTCATTGGCGCGCTGTCGTATAGTTTCGATACTTGGCTTCTAAAATTATTATTTTCTAGCATAAAGCGCACCAAGTGGCTTCTGTAGCTTTTGTTTTTAGGCACAATGTGCGCCAAACTATAAGATGCACTACATTACATTAAATTTATTAAATTCTGAAAAACTTTTTAAAAATCTAAATGGTTTAACTCTGAATGAAATTATGCAATCAAATCAAGTCTTTCATTATATATGCTGTAATACATCGAAGCGCATAAAGTTGGCAGGGCCCACCACAGCATCATCGCACCCGAGCAACATAGCTGCCTTGAAAGAAATGTCGCAGCGATACAAAGCCGCTGGCAATGCTGTGTTTGATTTGACCAGGCTGATTTAAATTTCGGACCTCTACTCCAGAGACGAATGCATTACCACTTGATCAACTGGCCGTAAGAGAGCATAACCAGAAGTACAGACTAAATGCATCAGAGTATAAGGCACAAGTTGGATTTCTTAAAAAATTGAAGTATCATTGGTGCACCTTATGGTTTGAAAAATATGACACTTTAAAATCTTAGTAGCACCTAAGAAAAACAAGCAATGCTACTCATATGTTACAAGAAACTTGAAATTGTGTAGTTAAGTTGCAGTGATGTGAATACTGTCTTGTCACACAATCACATCAGAAAAAACTTTAAAAGTGACAAATTTTTTTTGGTCCACTGCTAATTTTAAACGATTATTTTAACTAAAAGCAAATGATTTAGACAGAGGTGAGCAAAGCGCAATTAGAAGCGCAAAGCGCAGCTTCCGCAACCTCCGCAATTGCGTAAGTTGCATGCGCTTTAATTTTTTATTTTGGAACATTGCGGGAGTTGCGTTGCGGAATAAAGCCTTTAAAATTTGTTGCGCTTTAATTGCGTTGCGCTTTCAAATTTTTTTTCCGGTAAAAGCTCAATTCTATACATTGAACTTACTTTTGCTCCATTTCGATCGTAATATTGATAAATGTCGGGCTTGTTTAGCAAATTATTTACTCTTTTTCAGTTCAAAATTCCAAAAAACGCGGTATTTGCATTGTGTTGTGAAATTTCAATTGCGGAAGTTAGGTTGCGCTTTAACTTGATACGAAAATGCCGTTCCGCAATTGCGGAATTGCGTTGCGCTTCAACTGAATCAAAAAGTTCATTGCGGAAGTTGCGCTGCGCTTCAGAAACCAAAAAAATTAAATTGCGCATTTTGCGCTGCGCTTTCGCTGGTTAAAAAGATCGCTGCGCTTTGTTGCGCTGCGCCTTTGATAAAATGTTTTTTTGTGCCCACAACTGGATTTAGATAAAACTTCCAAATTTGTTTTTTTATTTTCATTATGAAAACGCTTGAAGTTTTTTTTTAAATAATAGCTCAAATAGCTGGTAAAGATTGTCAATCTAGAAATGCACATAACTAACCTTGAAAACATGACAATGCCACTGTTAGATTGGTTATCATTTTTGAAATCTTTGAGCATTAAAAATCATCATTGTTTCATAAATTCATCAATAAGTCTCTAAGAGTCTGGACCAAGTACCATATCATTGATAAATTTGTTAAATTCCAAATACTTACAGTTACTATATTTTGTTCATTACAATAAAAACTTGCAAATAGAGTCTTAATTTACAATTCTGAAAAGCAATTGCAGAATATAAAAACTTTTGATTTCACTATCTTATTGACATGACAGTAAGCCAAACCTATTGGCTTGGCAGTGTCTACAATTCCACTCAACTATTTGTAAAAGTCTAAAACCTGATAGTTACTGAATAATTAGTGAGCACATTTTGAAGTGGAATAATTTTACGTGCCTATATAGCTGTAACTGCATAGCCCATCATATCAGTAGGCTAGTACCAGGGTACACCTAAATTATTGCATTTTTATTCTGCTTTTGTTACTGTAGCTGTAGGCTAGCTGATAGTGTAGGCTCTAACACTTTTGAGTTTCATTGATATAAAAAATCAAAGCCTAGATTTTATCGGCAGACTAATTTTTTAACTTTGCATATTTTCTGACTGTAGCTTAGGCCATAGGTGGGCACAAGCCCGTTAATCGTTAATCCGTTAATAACGAAGCTAACTTTTCATTTACTTGTTAATCCGTTAAAAAGTTTTTTCATGTTAACGGACTAAATTAACTTCCGTTAAGTTCAGTTAATGGACTTAATTAACTTCCGTTTTTTTAATTAAGTTCTGTTAACTTCCGTTAAGGTTTTTATCGTTAATATCTTGCACCATTGATTCATCGTACCGGTACAAACCAATTTTCAGTGGTAACACTTGTTGAGTATTAGCACGAGTTTTATAGAAGAAAATGAAGAAAGGAACTCTTTGTTGTGGCAAATAATAAGCTGCAGCCAAGTAATTGTTGCGGTTCATAATTTCCCAAGATTTTCTGATCGCAGCGTTGTTAGTGCATTCAAACTAATTTTATTTTAAAATTAGATTATACTGTAAAATGTAACTTCCAAAACAATGAAAGACCACCATAGCTATAAATATTTCCTTACAATCAGCTCAACAGCGTCAATACGTGTTCTAGAAGCGAGAGAATAAAAAGAAATGTAAATTACACGCAAAATATTAACGAATTAACGGACTTTATTAACTTCCGTTAATTAAAGCTGAAAAGAACGGATTAACGTTGACGGAGGTGTGAAGTTTGTTTACAGACTAGTGGTTAACGAAGCTAACGTTTTGCATGAACTTGCCCACCTATGGCTTAGGCTATTAAGTTGCTTGCTTACCAGTATTTCTTACAGGTATAATGCAGCATCACTGCACCTGCAAAGTGCACCAGTAGGTTAAACCTTTTGAACTAAACTAGCTTACAGCAGCTATCAGGCTAAGATTACTAGTTTACTTTAACAACGTGGTATATTTACACCCTAGGCACGAGTACCACCAAGACGTAGACCTACTGAACCATACTGGTAGGCCTATATACTGGTTTTGGCCTAAGCTATGTAGTTCCCCTGGTCAAGACTGTGATCTGCATCGCCACACCTCACATCAGTTTTAATTTTCAAATTTCTTTACTTGGAATAGGCTAACCAAATGTTACATAACAAGAAACAATTTATAATTCACTTTTGGGCCTATTGACCTGGGCCTCGTTTTTGCAAGTTTTTCCTCATATAGCCGCAAATTGACCATTTTCATGTTAAATTAGGCTATTTCAAACCAACACACATACTTTCACTTTTGAAAATCAATTTTTTTTCAACAAAACTTATGAACCTATTTTTAGCCTACCCCGAGACCTGGCAAACCAGTTTTTGAAATTTCACGCAAATCGTGAGCTTACGAGCGTACCGGCGAAAAGAATTTGCTCTTTTAGCAATTTTTTTTCGCTGGCAATTTTACTCTAGTAAGGTGCAGTAGAAGCTAGTCATGCAAAGGTCACGTAGGCAGCCGCATTGAAGTGTAACCCTGTATTGCCTTTTTCTCATACATTTGGTTAAAATACGACATTTTGTCTCTACAATGCTGCCAGCTGGGCGATCTTGTGGTTAATACGCTAAACTCTCGACCCTCGGCATCTGGATTCAATTCGTGGATGGGTTGGGCATACGTGACACAGTATGCAGGACCCTGGAAAGAGATGTATGTAGTCATCTTTTTTTGCTTCAAAACTTTACATTACAGTTAGGGTTAGGGCGGCGATGCCAGCCTGAGGGGATAGTAATTACGTAGCAGCAGCTTTTTGGCTTACGAAAGCGACGTACTGTTACGCTTGAGTGCGGCTCCCTGCGTAAGGTTTGCACGACTAGCTCTTCGTGTAAGGTGCTACGCTCGTAAGGTGGTTTGCCTGGACTTACGGAATTTTCCTTTAAAATAAACTAAGGTTACGCTCGTAAGCTGACGATTTTACGCACAGTGTAGACCACCGGCCTTAGAGCTTTTTCTGTTTATTTTTGTTCAGTAGGGAGAGCTGCAAAAGCAGCAGCGCAGCTAGCAGTGTTACCACGTCATCAAGATGGATCGCATAATCCGTTTTTGCTTTTTTTTGTATTTTTTGTGTTTTTTTGCCAACAATAGAGCAAAATGGGTTTGAAATTTTTGCATTTTTTATTTTTTTTATATAACTTTGAAAATATAAAGTTTATTTTTTTTGTTGGGGGTGCTGCAGCACCGCAGCACACATAGGTGAGCCTCCCCTGTCCTCCCTACATGGACCAAATCACTTCAATTAAAATTTTACACCAGCATAATGCAAGATTTTAAATGTGTTTTGGACTTTAAAGACGGTGAATCATCCAGCCAATTCCAATGGTTTACAATAGCTAAAATTGAACTATAATTTTTGATATTTTTTGTTTTAATTTTGGGACTGCGGTTGCAAAGATATTCAACAAATACAAAAAGATGTCCCCCCGAAAAAAGTTTTTGGAAACGCTGAGTTTTGATCTTCCCGCCAAAACCACAGTAGGCCTAATGGTTTAGAGAACTGTGGTAGGCCTAATAGTTTAGAGATAGTTTATTTCTAAATAGTTTAGGCCTAACTATCTCTAAACTATTAGGCCTAATAGTTTAGAGATAGTTCGGCCTAATAGTTTAATAAGATTACAATAGGCGTAATAGTTTAGAGAACTGTAGTTTTGGCGGGAAGAACAAAACTCAGAGTTTCCAAAAACTTTTTTTGGGGGGACATCTTTTTGTATTTGTTGAATATCTTTGCAAACGCAACCCCAAAATCAAAACAAAAAATATCAAAAATTATAGTTCAATTTTAGCTATTGTAAACCACCGGAATTGGCTGGATGATTCACCGCCTTTAATTGCTAGTAAAAGGAGGATTAAACAATTAAATTTTTTTGATTGGCTTTAAAATGTCAAAAATCTAGTTCTTTCCAATGGCTGTGAACACATGCGAAATGTGATCCAATGGGATTAAAATAGCTTTTTTTTCCAAAAACTTACAAAAATTGCCCAGCAGCTGGGGGCTTTGCCCCCAGACCCCCATAGCCACCGGCGGCTGGGGGCTTCGCCCCCAGACCTCCGTCTGTGATACGTTTAAGTACACTAGCTTACTCAACACGTCTCCCAAGTTAGACATTGGCACTTTTTAACTGTTAGTTTTCGCCCTCTCCATTTACCAAAATCTTGGTCAAGTGCCAACAGGCTAAGGCTTTAGATCGTCCATTCTACAATATCTTTGCCCCACGAAAAGTTTATTTTTAAAAAATTTTTGATGACGTCATTGCATGTGATTTGTGGTTTGGGCCCCCCCAATCAAAAATCCTGGCTTCGCCTATGGGTACACCACTTTGTTTGATAATATAGATTTCAAATCAAAGTTTAGGCCTAATCTTTTCACAGCACTCTGGGAGTGTTACGACCAGTTGAATGATTTGGGCAAACGAAAAGAAAATGTGGAACAGTTTCCGGAACTTTGCATTTCGAACATAAACTAGTGTCAAGGCAATTTATTCTAAATAGCTGGTGATGTAACCAGCAATGAGTAGTTTGAAGTTTAAGAATTTGTTTTGATTGAAAGAAAGGTACATTTTGGACATTTGGGAATAAAGATTTGTATCGGCCACATGCAGAATAAGCGATGCGATGACGATTCCATTTCTCGTAAATATGATCCCGAATGAATGATTTAACTTCTAAATAAAATAATTTACTTTCGGCTTGTTTAATTTGAACGTCGTTTGATGAGAAGGGTCCGAAAACATATTTGATTAAGTTATCAACAATTTTGTTTCCAGAAATCCCGGAATGACTAGGAACCCAAAAAAAAGTAACTTTCAATTTAGAAATTAGTTGGATAGTGATTCAATTACAAAATTTTATCTAAAATGTAATGCTTATCACACTTCTTTGAATTTAGAGCCTGTGAAACAGAATAACAATCGGTTACAAAGAGGCTTTTCCGGGGTCTATTTATGGCTAGCCAATGTAAAGCCCATAGAATAGCACTTAGTTCGGCAGAGAAAGTAGATCCAAGGTTATTAATCGCAATTAATTTTTTTTTTATTTGTTTGCAGTACAAAGAAAGCAGAACTGGTGCCATGCTGACTTTTGGAACCGTCAGTAAATAAAAGAGTGAAATCCTCATAATCAGTATTACTTGCCTATCAGAAGTGGAGTCCACAAGGACGACCTTGGCCTCGAGGACACATTTTGAAGTCCTTGGCCTCGAAGGTCAAGTCCTTGGCCTTGGATTCGAAGGTCAAGTCCTTGGCCTTGGCCTCGAAGCCTCAAGTTCTCGAAAATTGCCCGGTCCTCGGCTCGAGGACAGCACTATTTTTTGAACAGTTGAAATTTCGTTGGAAAACGTCTGAAACCTCGCGGAAAATTTGCGAATACCTTTTTTGTTTTCCTCATTTGGAGCATAGGCGTAGCCAAGGGAGGGCAGGGAGCCCGCCCCCTCCCCCTTCCAATTGAAATTTCACCAATGACAAAAATGCGACAAAAAACCCTATTGTTTCTTCAGTTTCAGTTTTTTTTAGCATTTTTCGCTTACAACAGTAACTAACAACAATTTTGAAGACCAGGGGCGCCGGGCTCTCCTTTATTCAATTTTTGCCAGCCAATTTAAACGTTTATCCCGGAGGAAATGGAGAGTTTTTGTCCTAAAAGTTGCTATCTCAGGCCCACGTCTAGCCTTTTTATGAACGTAATGCATTAATCAGGGCCGGATTTACCATAATATGACGCAATACCAGCTAGGAGCCCTGAGCTAAAATCGTAAGACTTTTTTTGGTCTTCACCTATATTTTATAGAAAGATGTTGCGAAAATCTCCAAAGTGTCAGGGGCCTAGCGCGATGTAAATCTGGCCCTGCAATAACATGGTTAGTAGACATAACCATCTATTGTACCATTTTTCAAAAGCAATTCAGTATTTCAACTCCAACCTCGCCAGTTCTTACGCACAAAATACTTAAAAAAAAAATTAGCCAAGGAAAATGCTGATTGAACGAATCATTGAACTTCAATTGAGGGGGCCTGGGTCCCCTGGCCGAACATGTACTCCATTAACTGGTTATTTTCATGACAAAACAAAAATCTCTACGAAAAATCTTGGAGTGGATTATTATTTACTGCTAAAATGTTGCAAGAGACGATGCACCTTATTTCCCCCTACCTGGACCAAATCGCTTACAATTAAAATTTAGCTCCAAAATGCAAGATGTTAAACGTGTTTTGGACTTAAATTGCAAGTAAAAGGAGGATTAAACAATTTGATTTTTTCAATTGGCTTTCAAATGTCAAAAATCTAGTGCTTTCAAACGGCTCTAAACACTTGCGAAATGTGATTCAATGGCATTAAAATAGCTTTTTTCTTCCAAAAAATCGCCCAACAAAAAAAAGACCTTCAAAGCCTCCGGCGGCTGGGGGCCCCCGCCCCCAGACCCCCGTCTGTGATACCTTTGAGTTACACTAGCTTTCTCAACACGTTTCTAAAGTTAGATATTTGCATTTTTCAACTATTAGTTTAAGCCCTCTCCCTTTGCAAAATCCTAGTTACGAGCCAACAGGCAACGATTTCAGATCTTCCATCCAACGATATCTTTGTCCCACAAAAACTTCCTCTTTGGAAAAATTTTGATGATGTCATTTCATGTTATAGGTGATTTAGGTCTCCCCCAATCAAAAATTCTGGGTACGTTTATGAATTGGAGATCACCTAAAAACTTTTTTGAAGACCTTTTTTTTTTTAGAACACTTGCGGCTGTGTTCTTGGTCCTTGGCCTCGAGCATCCTTTTCCTTGGCCTCGTGAGGTCTGTCCTCGGAAAGGCTGTCCTTGGCTTTGGCCTCGGATTTTTTTTGTGTCCTTGGTCTCGAGCCTTGTGTCCTCGACTCCACGTCTGTTGCCTATGAAAAACAAGATCTAATTGAATTATTATAAGAAAATTGTTGAGAGTCAATCTTCTGAAACAGTGCTCGATAATATACAAAGTAAAATCAGAGCAAAATATAACTATAAAACATATAGGTGGGCAAGTTAATGCAAAACGTTAGCTTCGTTAACCACTAGTCCGTTAACAAACTTCACACCTCCGTTAACGTTAATCTGTTATTTTTAGCTTTAATTAACGGAAGTTAATAAAGTCCGTTAATCCGTTAACATTTTGCGTGTAATTTACATTTCTTTTTATTCACTCGTTTCTAGAACAAGACAGTATTGACGCTGTTGAGCTGATTGTAAGGAAATATTTATTGCTATGGTGGTCTTTTTGTGTTTTGGAAGTTACATTTTACAGTCCAATCTAATTTCAAGATAAAAAAAAGTTTAAATGCACTAACGAAGATGCGATCGGAAAATCTTTGGAAATTGTGAACAGCGATAATTAGACTATTGAGGCTGCAGCTTATTATTTGCCACAAAAATGAGCTCTTATCTTCGCTTTCTTCAATAAAACTCGTGCTAATACGCTGCAAGTGTTACCAGAGCAAACTGGTTTATACCGGTACGATGAATGAATGGGGCAAGATATTAACGATAAAAACCTTAACGGAAGGTAACAGAACTTAAAGGAAGTTAATTTAGTCCGTTAACAGGAAAAAACTTTTTAACGGATTAACGAGTTAATGAAAAAGTTAGCTTCGTTATTAACGGATTAAAAAGCACAACAGTCTGTTTCGTCTTAAGGACTCGTCAGATGCTACCGTAAACTGTAAAAGAAATGTTATAAACTAAAACGTCAAATCTCTAAAAGCTAAAACTGCATACTGTATTATTGAAAAACCTGTCAAGCTAAAACACTACCATAGACTGCGAGTTGCAGTGTTGAAATACCGCATTGATTAAAAAATCGGCTGAAAAATAAAATACTACGCTCGAACGTTTTTCAACTTGTATTTGTTTTTGTGCCGGCATTTCCCCGTAAGCTCTGATCTTTTGTTAAGCGCCGTACGTTTGTCATCTAAAAGAATTCGAGTTTCTCAGTCCGGCATAAATTGCAGGATCGAGACCAGGGTTGGTAAGCTGTGGCTCGATCAGCAATAGACCATTTGATTATAGGTTCATGGCCAGAATCTTTAGCATTCCAAAATGCTTTTGAGAGTTCTGTCGCATTTCTTTTCTTTGGATATCTGAAGGAGTGGGTGTGATTGTAACGACGGGTCTTGAATTCCGTTTCGGTGCACCCAATCAAATGTTTGGAGGAGCCATCAGATGTGATCAAGGCTTTGTAAATGACAGACTTTTCGCGGCATTCTCCATTGAGAGGGCAGTTTGCTGAGTTGCGCTGTTGCAAGGAGGGATAGTGGTCTTTGGTCCCTGCTTGTTACCGAGAAGGTTTTTGTAATGGCTGAATATAATTGTAGCCATATTGGGCATGCAGCTGTAGCTGACTTTTAGGGTATTGCGGTTGCATACTTTCCGTAGATGGTGGTGAGGAGGGAAGTGCTTTTCGACGAGCTTTAGGAATTCTTTGCCGATGTTGTTCTTGATACTTTCGCTAAAGGGAGGATTAAACCATACTATATTGCGCTTTCGATTTCTTCTTCTTCTTGCGCGAGTATCTGTAGCATGGTCGTCGTAAGCAAGTCCTTCATGATAACCACTTCTCTTTATGGCAATATTGTACGGAGTGGCGGCCTTTTCAAATTTCTCGCGGTTGCAAGAAAGCTCAGATAAGCGCTTGGACAACATGCTGGGCAGTTGTTTTTTAATCATTGGCGGATGATTGGATCCCGCATTGATATAGAGAGGCTGGTCATTGGGTTTACGATAAGGCCAGTACTTTCCAGATTTTAGGTTGAATGTAACATCCAGAAGTCCGTTTGGATGAGGCCTAATTTCGTTGTGATATGCAGATTGTGGTCCTTGAAGAGCTTCTCGATTTTCTTTTTAATTCGATCCTTTTCGGGACCTGAAGTTGCTTCAAGAATTGCCAAGCCATCATCCCTGTAGAGGCCAATATTCATTTTGTCTCCAGTGACAGACGATAAATGATATAGCATGTAGAGGCCTAATTCGCACACTTCAGCGCCATCTAGGAGCCCATAGCGACACCAAATTGTGGACTGCTCTTTTTGGACCAGGCAGCTGGGGAATACCTTTGTTTAGAGAAGCTGAGGGCTGCCGATGAGAGCTAAAATCTCGAACAGCGCTGTCCAGCTGTGTGCATGAATGAAAATAAACTGAGTTTGGTGCGATAACAAGCATTTTTGAAAAAACGATCAAATGTGATTGCTTATTTTTGGCCACTTTTTAAAGTTTTTGCTGATTTGTGTGTAAGATTTTTGACAAATTAGATCCCTCCATTAAACCTCTTTAATCTAGCATAAATGGGGCCTTCAAAAAATCAATTTTTTGAACGATTTGAGCTTAAAACCAAATTTTTTGGTTGATTAAGCCCTTTGAAAACAATGTAGTTGTAGTTGTTGTAGTGCACTCTTCTGTCACCGAACAGCGTCAGAGGTTAACGTTTGGACGATCCGCACACTTTTTATTGCAATGAGACTACTTCCAACTTGGAGGAATTCACACCTGCTTAGGAGTTTTCAGTGTTCCAATGTTCTTGTGGATTTTTTTGAATGTCAACTGAATTTGCTGCTTGTTCGAAGCCACCAAGCAAAGATAATCTTCGTAAAGCGTCTTATCCAAGGATGCAACAATGTGACCAGGGTTCGGGTTCAACCCAGTTCATGTGATTAGGGTTGTCGTAAAAAAACACTTTTATCCTCTCGGACACGCTGCCGGCTGATTTTGGCTCGGATTTCACCAGAGTTTTTGGGTGCCACTCCCCAGGAGCCAAGGAGCTAAATAGAATCACAAAATTTATGCCAAATTGGCCAAAACAACGCAAAAATGGCTTTGGCGTGAAAGCATCTCGATCACCTGACGCGTAGGGATATCCCTGCCTCAACAACGTAAATTATAGCGCGGATGGCAGGAAGCTTTCCGATATTCGCATCTCCGAGTGCTAGAAGTGAAAAACTTTTGTTTTACTTTTTTGTTTAAGGTTTGATGGCAGATTAAGGAAACAGCGGAATATCTGGAAGCAAATTGCTTCTGTTACATCCAAGCTCAAATTTAATTTACATGCAAGGATTATTTTAACAATTAACCGCTTTAGAAGTTTGATTTGCCATTCTCACGCGTCTTTGCTGATTTGACCTGTTTTATTTGTTTTTCGAGACCTAGCGTCGATCTTATGACGTCCGAATTTCAAAGTTGTTTGTCAGAGGTGGAGTCGAGGATACAAGGCTCGAGGCCAAGGCCAAGGACACAAAAAAAATCCGAGGCCAAGGCCAAGGACAGCCCTTCCGAGGACAGATTCTCTCGAGGCCAAGAACAGAAATGCTCTAGGCCAAGGACCAAGGACACAGGCGCAAGTGTTCTCCAAAAAAAGGTCTTCAAAATTTTTTTTTCAAGCAATCTCCAAAAGCAGAAAAGGTCTTCGCAAATTTTTCGCAGGTTTCTGGCGTTTTCCTACATAAATTTAAAAATGAAAAAATCCCTACTTTTGTAGGAACTGAAGCAAATGCACATCACACTATTTGGGGATCCTCCGACATAAACCCTTGTGGAGAGGATCTGCTAGCGTATTGTGTTAGTGCAGACCTGAATTTCTATAAGGTTAATGTAGGTAATAAACCAACAATCAGAACTAAAACGCGTGAAGAGGTTGAAATTAGATTAGACTGTAAAATGTAACTTCCAAAACACAAAAAGACCACCACAGCTATAAATATTTCCTTGAAATCAGCTCAACAGCGTCAATACGTGTTCTAAAAGCGAGTAAATAAAAAGAAATGTAAATTACACGCAAAATGTTAACGGATTAACGAACTTTATTAACTTCCGTTAATTAAAGCTGAAAATAACAGATTAACGTTAACGGAGGTGTGAAGTTTGTTAACAGACTAGTGGTTAACGAAGCTAACGTTTTGCATTAACTTGCCCACGTATGTTTGATTGACATGAAATTCTGCGCGGATTATTTGAAACTTCGCGGAAAACTGCGCGGATTGGAGACAATAACAGAGAGCTTTGCGCGGAGGATTTAGCGCAGAGCATTCTCTCCAGTCTGGAATACGGCTAGTGCTAAATAGACACTTTAGTTATCAGATTTTGGATTATAGACTATTCATGACAGATGATGGGCAAAAAGTCGCCTCCTGATGCTGCATCTTATTTTGCTTTGTAAGATTTTGACTGCCGGATTGAATGATGCTGACAGCACATTCCTCTCAATTTTGCTCAAAGTTGTTAGTTTCCAGGAATTTTTTTTTGTAAATGTTCATTATGGGCAAATGCACATCAATATACCAATACCCGATAGGCCTACCTGTAATTTATCAATTGGCAACATGCGCTGGCTATCAGAATTTCTAATTACAGTACTTCCTCGATTATCCGGTCTAGTCGGGACAGCATTTCTTCAAAACCTGAACGGATAAGTAAAAAAACCGCATAATTGAATTTCTTTATTTAAACCAAAACAACGCAGCAAGAAGCAGATTCGAATGCACCAAAACTTAAACGAGGTTCAACATCAAATAATGTACCACATTGAGGGATCTCAGTACTTTTTTATTGAAAGCAATGTAAATTTGCATGATCGTTAAAATTACAGTAGGGCTATCTATTGCCCCACATTAACTGGAAAAGTGTTAGTTAGATCATAAATTATTATCTGACCCAATGGACGGATAATCGAATGCCGGATAAACGAGGTACGGATAATCGAGGAAGTGCTGTATTTAAATACCGTAAGTTATTTTAAATCTACTGTAATTCAGAATCATATACCTTATTTAAAACTTTAAATCTAATTAGTCTATTTACTCAGTAGCCTACTGCAAGTGCAAGTATATAACCTATTTCAGATTTATATCTTGCACAGTCTGACAGTCTTTCAAAAACACCAAGTTCATTGTATTCAAAAACGTTGCTTGAAAAGCCTAATTATCGATTCTGAAAAATGTTAATCAAATTTAAAGTGATCAAACAAAAGCAGAAAGGCTCCTTCATGATACACGCTGGTACAGTATGTTGGTATATTAGTGATCTTATTAATAGATGATAATAATAATAATATAATAATTAGAAGCCGATCCAGTGCAAAAGCACCACAGCGAAACACATACAAACCACAAAATGTCCAACAGATTAGTAAAATGAATTGAAGACATAAGGGCACAGTCGTCAAGTGTAAGATGGAACAGCCAGGCAGAGCAAACAAGTTTTCCACAAAACGAGTAAAACCATCAGATTACCATAATTTAAAATCGTTGCAAGTATCATCCATTGTTGTAAGCATTACCAGTAAGTAAATTCAGATACAAAAAATTTCCAGTATAGGTAATATAAGAATACAATAACACAGATTACAGTAACTTATGAAAGCAAAAAAAAAAAAGAAAAAGTTAGATATATTGAAAGATAAAGTATACAAGGCAAAATAGCACCTAGCCAAATGGAAAGTACCTAGCTAAATAAATACCTATAAGTAGAAAGTACCTACAAAATAGCACCTAGCTAAATAAATAGCACCTAGCTATCACCCAGTACAACTCGGTATCATAGTGGATTAAAGTTTTCTAATGAAAATTGGTTCAGCAAAATAAAAATTCATATATTATCAAATAAAAAAAAAAACACTTATATGAAAGGTCTACAGAACAAATTCTAAACAGTTTTGAAATCCTTAATCACAGTCAGTTCATCATAAATTCAGCAATATTAGATACACTGATATAGTAATATTAGACAGAGCAATTTAGCAATACTAGATATACGGATATGGCAATATTACATATACTGATTTAGCAAATTAGCAGTTTTAGATTTACTAAATCAAATCAAATCTTTCATTATACTCGCTGCATTACGCCGAAGCGTGTAACGAGTTGGCGGGGCCCATCTCCGCGTCATTGCGCCCGGGCAACACAGCTCCTTTCGAAGAAATGTCGCAGCGGTGGCGAGCCGTTGGCAACACTGTGTCTGATTTGACCGGCCCGAGATTTGAACCTCGGACCTCCCGCTCCAGAGACGAACGCGTTACCGCTCGACCACTGATTTAGCAATATTAGATATACTGATATAGCAACACTGATATAACTCAAAGGACTTCAAGTTAGCACCCTTAGTCACAAAACTATTATTTCACTACCACTGGGAGTACAAGTCAACTAAATAATGTAATTAAATTAATACAAAAATGTCACTAATAGAAAAACTAAAGGCACAGCTTAACAAAGAGGTGTTAGTAGAGTAGTGAAAAGGTAATGTAGCTAAAACGGTCACAAAAGTTTTACAATTCTAGTCGAAGTTGATTGTCAAATATGGCCATTCAATATACTGAAACAAAAAGCTGGCTGAAGAAAAAACAAACAAAATCGGTTGCCACTTAATCACAAATCATATCTGCTGTAGCATCAAAAGCATGAACTCCTAGAGTGAAGCATACCACCAGTCCACCACCCATAAACTCAGAAAACACTGCAAGGTATCCCTATTGACCCCTCCACTGCAACACACTACTACAGCACATACCGGAACACATCCACAGCCACATGTGGTGTAATGCTAATGATGCAAAAACAAGGAATGTGCAGTATGGAATAAAATAAACAGGTCCAGACTGTCAAATATTATGTTGTATAAATTTACCTACACATAAATTTAGCCCAAATGAGATCAGAAAATAAAAAAGAATAAAAACAAAGGCTATTAGTATTACAAAAAAAAAAAAACAATAATGTTTTGTGTTCGATTTAAGTGAGATGGAAAGTAAACTAACTAGTCACTATTGTTACAGTCAATTAGGCGGCCAAGACAAACATTTTTAAAGACAAAGCGAAATGCTAAACTGTAAAATATGGAACACTGTTTTCACGCAAATACTTTGCTGCTCTTTTTTTAAATGAATACAGGCTGGTTGAATTAACAATCTCATCAGGAAGGCTGTTCCATAAACCAATCACTCAATTGGCAAAAAAATGCTTTCTGCAGTCAAGCCTGCAATAAACTTTTTTTAATTTGAAATTATGACCTCTTGTTCGTTGTGACAAGTCATATGTAAAAAGCTGATCTGGACCGAGAGATGTAAGGTTATTCAAAATTTTGTACACTTCAATTAGATCAAAAAAACAATGACGAGTTTGCAGGGACTCGATCCCAAGCAATTTTAAGCGGTCAGCATAACTTTTAGACTGCATTCCCTCAATACATTTTGTAGCTCGATGTTGAACCCTTTCAATAAGTTCAATGTCTCTAAAAAAATATGGATTCCACGTACACACAGCATCTTCTAAGTGTGGCCTGACAATTTGCTTGTAAAGCTTTAAGTAAACCTCCTTGTTTCTGCTCACAATGTTCCTTTTCAAACTGCCAAGCATTTTTCGGCTTTTTGTACAATAGCTGATACATGGGAAGATGATTTCAGGTCAGATCTGATTAAAACACCAAGATCCTTTTCAGCATCAGATAGAGAAAGATGTTGATTTAATATTGAATATTGATGTTGTTTGTTTCCATGTCCAAAATGAATTGAAGTGCATTTAGTCAAGTTGAAATGTAATTGCCAGGTACTAGACCATTGGGACAGTGAGTCCAAGTCATTCTGTAACAGCAGATAAGAATTATGATCATTTTATGGAAAAGCTCTATAGCATTTAATATCGTCTGCATACTTTAGCACAGAAGAATTTAAAAAACAGGAATCAATGTCATTGATGTAAACCAGAAATAAAATAGGCCCTAAGCAGCTACCTTGAGGCACACCAGAAACCATGTCAGCAGGCTTGCTGCAGGCTCCATCCACCACAACCACTTCCTTTCTGTTTGTTAGGAATGCCCGAATCCACCTGAGAGTTTTACCTTTAATTCCCAAAGAAGAAAGTTTACTAATAAGCCTTTGATGTGGAACGCTATTAAAGGCTTTAGAGAAATCTAGGTATATTGCATCAACCACAAAGCAGTTATCAAGCGCTAATGTAAGATCATCAAGAAATTGTAACAGCTGAAGAGAAGAAGATGATGCTGGCCTGAAGCCAAACTGGGATGATGTGATCAAGCTTCTTTCTGACCAAAATTCCCACACAAGTTCTCTCACACAAGATTCCATCAATTTGCTGCTGCAGCAAGTTAAGCTGACTGGTCGATAATTGGCTGCATTATCACGATTTCCTTTCTTATAGATTGGCACTACATGTGCCAGTTTCCATTGTGTTGGAATTGTCCCCTTGTCAAAACAAAATTGAAATAGTTTGCATCACACTGGAACCAGCACTGAAGAACCAGCCTTTAAAACACAGTAAGGTAAACCATCAGGACCAGGAGATGAAAAATTTTCCATCTTAGCTAGATTTCTCAACACAAGTTCATCAGTGAATGTAATGTCCACTAGTTCATCAGTGGTTGCAGGAACAGCAAACGGAATTTCATCCTTATTTTCATGAGTAAAAACAGAGTAGAATTTGCTTAAGGTGTTTGCACAATCTTCAGCGTCTTCTGTTAATGAACCACTGCAATCTTTAACCAAAGGCCCAATTGATGCTTTTGTCTTGTACTTAGACTTCACATAATGCCAGAATGGCTTCACTTCTCTGTTGTTTGCTAGGGACGTCTCAAAGTCTAAGACTGCACTTTTAATAGCTTTTTTCAAATCTTTGGATGTTTAATTTCAAATTCTTTTAGTTGTGCTAGATTTGCTTGCAAGATAATTTCTCTCTGCTTTATTACGTTTAGCTCTTAAATCACGAACATATTTAGTTTCCCAGAGACCTTTTTTGGCAGGATGATGCATTTTTTTGGGAAAACACTGTCTACAAATATTGGTTACAATATTCAAAAAATCATGCCACAAGTCATCAACAGAGTCTGTCACAAACAAGTTGTCCCAATCCACCTGTGCAAATAAAGAAAGGAAAGCAGACCAATCACCTTTTTTATAGTTCAGATTACTAAAGAAGATTTCAAATAACCTGTCTTTAGATTGTGTGTATTATATCGAGTCAAGCCAAGATTAAGTTCACACAATACCATTTGGTGATAGCTAGAAATTTCAAATATGCGCTTTGTCTGCTATGCATGGGCAAATGCTCTTTTTGTTGAGTGCTCAGTAGTTTTGTTGTAAATATTTTTCAGAGAAACAAGAAATAAAATTTACTCTATAATTACTGCAGTACCACTGCATGAAACTGAAAGTATGAAATTTTAATTATTAAAACAAATAGCCTATCTTTAGTAAATCAAGCCTTCTATATTTTGGAGCAATCAGAATTTCACTACAGAATTACGTTATTTCACAAAGGTAGTGTCTGCTGCACCGATCCGGTTTCTGATATCAAATTGCTGCTGTACCGGCAGCCTGTTATATTGCTTTTTTCTCATTGATTTGACTTAAATGTGGCACTTTGGCGCACCAAATGCACAGCCCCAGTAGTATAGTAGTAAGCGTGCTTGCGTGTCAAGCGTAGGGTTTGGGTTCGATTCAAGCTGAATGCGCTTGGCAAGTCTCGCCATTAGGTTCAATCGCACTGTGATATTTTTTTCTTTCTCTTTAGAACCTTGCATTAGAGTTAGGGTTTGGGCAGCGATACCAGCTTGAAAGATAGTGAATTGAAGTGCAAAAAGAATTGACTGGTACCACTGGTGCAGCAGGGATTTCATGTTGAAAACCGTGTCAGTGCTCTAGACACTGCCTTTCACAAAATATCAAAAGTTTATGAAATCTCCTGAATACAGTGGAAGTTTGATTGCTTTTGTCCTTGGCTGGTTGCAATGCAATCAATCCAGAATCTCAATAGAGCATCATTGTCTACTTGCTTAGTTCAATACTATATGGTAAGCAGTAGGCTACTTAAATTGCAAAGAAAATCCAGAGGGATGCAATTCTCCATCAACAATTAGCATCCAGCTGATGCTTTTTTTTATAGACTTGACCTAAAGTTTGGACAAAGCAATGACTGATTCAAATGTGAAAACCTTTTTTACCTATCACATACAAGTAGGCTTATCTGATATTATAATCGTTACACATTGGTCAATCTGCTTTGTATGTTTCTTCAATTGCAGGTTTATTATTCTATTTTGATGTTTTTCTTATGGTAGTGGTTTCCAAGCTTTTTTACAATCATACCATTTTGAGCTTTTGTACTGTGTTCGTGTACCACCTACTGTAACTGTAAATTGCATCTGACTAGAACAAGGGTCCTTAACATTTTTTGTCTTGTTTACCCCTTGACAAATGAAAATAGTGAAATTTACCCACATGTTCTAGGCAGAAAACTAATGTCTTTGAGTTTTGCAATGTTTTCCAAAAAAAAGGTCTCCAGTCCGAGGAACCACTAGATATCCGGAGCTGTCCTTTTTTGGGCAACAAAATTATGGTAGATAGGTGAGCAAATTAAAAAGTAATATTGCAAGTTACTTAATGTGAGAGTTTTCAAAATAGGAAGTATATATGAAAGCTTTAAAAGTTGAATGTCTTTGCAAATTTATAAGTAAGCTGAAGTAGCTCGTGCACCACCTGAAAGGCTCTTGCGTACCTGTACCACTTGTGGCACGCATACCACAGTTTGGGAACCACTGTCTTATAGCAATCAATTTGTTGAAATAGGTTTAATAACTATTGTTTATGTAGCTTATTTTTAATTTATGAATGGCTTGCCTTAAATTAGGAACAAAATGGGCCATAAAAGAAACGTTAAAAACTTTGGAAGATATTTCATTTTGTAGATTTGTTCATGATACTGCAACTAAACAATTTGGAAATGATGATTGGAAGCCCTGCCACAATGGAATGTTTCGTTGGCACTGGAATTTACCTGAAACTAGAGTTCAAACTTCTGGTATCTCATTTGATGGCATTCCATTTGTGTGTGTGGGACATCTATACATGGGTTGTCAATATGGTGTAGATAATTCAAAAAAGCCCAAGCCTGGTTGTGGTTCTTTAAAGAAAAAACACAAAACGCGCACTCAAAAGAGCATTAAAAACGGTTGCCCAGCACGAATTAAAATTTCAAGAGTTGCCAAATTTCCACAATTCAAGTTAACAAATGATATTACTCTGAGGAAGAAATATGAGGTTATTGAAGCATTAAGACGAAGTTTACGTGAAAATCCAAGTTCCGTAAATTGGTACAACTTATATTACTTTAGCTTTCCAACCTTCAAAGAGCACATTGGTCATCCTGTTACATTTCAAGCGAAGAACATGAATCCAAGATCAAATGGTTTGAAAAAGCCTGTTGCTGAGTTTGAAACAACTTGCAACAATGGTGTTGAATTAGCTTCTTTGCTTGAGAACTTGGATGAAGTTCAGGGTGACACTGACCCAGCTACAAGCCCACTCTGCACTCAGTCAAGCTCCATTCTACGTAAGCCAGTTAGTATCATTGTTGAAACTGATGATTTTACCCATATTAATTTACCAGAAACAGCTTTTTCTCAGTTTGTTTCACCATCTGTTGTTGAAATTGCTTTTAATGAAGATATCAGTGAATCGTGATGTCCTTCAAGTGCGAAAAGATAACTGAATTCATAACTGTTACAGTACAGTAAAAGTTTGAATGGTATGAGCTGAGGTTGTTGCGCAGCTGGTAAAATATTCTGAAGGATGAAGATTGATCTGCACTTATATTTGAATAATGACAAAACTGCAATGCATTCTGTATAAGAGATACCAGTGCAGAAAGATATCATGTATACTAACAACAGTAAAAAACGCTAAGAGAAGCCAAAGACATTTAGGATTGAAAAGTGTATTTCTCATAGCATTGTGATAGAAAATTCAGACTACCTCAAACTGATCTCCACTCAAGTTGGATGTTGAAGTATTAGTTCCAAAGTTTCATTTTAGACAAAACTTTAACTGCATTGGGATTTTCGATTAAGTTGTATGCATGCATGATTTGTTGTTAAACAGGAAAATTCAGAAACTACATTTTTACAAAGTAAAAGAAATCAATAATGATTGGGCTACAGACTGAACTGCTATATATAATTTGCTGCCACTAATTAAGAATGTGTTTAATATCATTTCAAACATCATTTCAACAATAAGTTAATGACTTGCAAAAAAGAGGTTTAAATGCACTGAAAGAACCCAAAAAATTATTGTTGGAATGATCATTTGTTGCATTGCATCATGACTGCTAAAATGCTGAACAGGCAGACAAAGATGTTAAATGAAACTCATTGTTTCATTACCCATGTTTCTTGTGCTGTTTAAAGTTTGAATGTATCTTGTTAACTGTTCAGTAAAAATAATTGTGAATTAAAAGTTTGACTATCTTCCAATCTACTCGATTAAACTTTTTACCATAAATAGTTTATAGAGGTAATTTTGCAGTTTGCAAAGTTTTGAGAATTATTTTGGTCGGTGTTCCCATTAAGTCGATTTTTTTTCAGTGAATCAGTGATTTGTTCGGTCAAGGGTAAATAATTATTGGCAATGTGACAAACATAGCTTTAGAAAAGTCAACATATTTTTGATAATATTACTTTTACTATACTTCAATACTGTATTGTTATGAAAATTAGGGCACATAAACATATTTTTACTGCTTTAGGCGCAATTTTTTAAAGGAAATTTGGGCACCCTCCAATTAGCCAAAAAGTTAGAGGAAACACTGATTTTGGTTAATGTTCAAAGTCATTAATTTTATCCATCTTTGAGATAAGCCAAAGATTTTCCTGATTTTAGGTAACCCAAATTTGACAATGGAATAATTAATAGCATTTCGCTTTTGACAAGCTTGTGGTCTGTCATTTTTCATGTTTAAGTTTACATACCATAATTATTTTTTGGACTATAGCTCATTGGAGTACAAGGAACTGTATGAACAAATGCCTTCCATAATTTTTATTTTCTTATATAAGATGCACTGGAATACAGTATAGGGCTTATGAATTTACATAAAACTTAAAAAGCTCTAACACTTCCCTGATAATTTTGATTATGGGTGATGCAGTCTGTAAGGTTTTTAACTTTATATGTGATATGTACCAGTACACTGTGTTATGAAATATGCTCTGGTAAATGCTGTCAAGCACTTTTTCGATTCAGTTGAATTGCAACTCTTGTTCAAATTTTAAAAAATCGACATAAATTACTCTAAATTAAATTATGATTAGAAGAAGCAAAGTGCAACCTGATCCATACATAAGTAACACCCAAATATAACTTAGGGCACACCTTCAATTGTTTAGAAATTTTAGGTGTGCCCTATTGTCTGAAAAATATGGTAGTATTGTTTTACTTGTCATGTTAGGATGAATGAATCTACTTTGTTATCAACTTTGTTTTCTTGTGACGCTGTCAAAATTTAGTCTTTAATTAACTTATTTAGTGCCATTACAGTCGAATCCGGTTAATTGCGTACCGGATTATCGCATAATCTGCTTTATCGCATAAAGATCGTAAATCCCAAACCATAACCAACCATTTGTTAAGAAAATAGTTTGGTTAATTACATAGCGGTTTATTGCATAATCCGCTTAAACGAATAGAAATAAAGAGTTTATTCAATAGCTGTGTGAAACATTTCAAAATATATGTGACAGAAACGGACAGTTTCAAAGTCTTAACGGTAATAAACCATAGCAAAGCGCAAAACAAGCTCGCCGATTGCCAACATCGCAATATGAAAGCCGCCGCCGATTCGAGATCAAAACAAGGCAATGTGCGATGTGATTGATGTTCTTTGAAGACAATTACTGATATGGAACAATAACACGTGGCTGCCATTTTGCAATCACTAATTTTCGCACTTTGCACTGTTTTTGTTTCATTTAACTTTTATCAGCTAGTTAGCTACACAGAACAAATTTTACTTATCAAAAATGATCGAAGCAGCAGGGACAAGTAAACAAATTAAGCGCAAAGATTTAACTTTGGCGGACAAAATTCTTGTCCTTGATGAACTTAAAAATAAAACATCTCAAAGCGCAGTTGCAAAGAAGTTTGGAATATCGCAATCACAGGTGTCACGAATTTTTGCTGCAAAAGAAAAGCTTTTGTCCGCTCATCGTAGCAACACAAATCCCGCTCGTAAAAGGGCAAGAAAGAGTACCCAAGAAGAAGTGGAGGACGCCTTGTTACAGTGGTTTAAACAAGCAAAAAGTAGGGGTCTTCTAATCACTGGCCCAATGTTATGTGAAAAAGCAAAAGACTTGGGGAAAATAATAAACGTAGATTTCGATCCATCGTCGAGCTGGGTCACTTGCTGGCGAGAGCGGAATTTAATCGTTTTCAAGCGAAAGCATGGTGAGAAACAAGGTCATGATTCTGAAGCGGCTGAAAATTGGATTACATCAGTGTGGCCAAAAATACAAGATGATTATTCTCCCTCAGAAATTTACAACTGCGATGAAACTGGGCTTTACTTTCGTGCACTCCCAGAGGGTACTTTGTGCTTTAAAAATGAAAAACTCTCTGGCAGCAAAAAGTCAAAAGAGCGCTTTACCGTTTTGCTTACTGCAAACATGGATGGTTCAGACAAGCTACGGCCATTTGTCATTGGAAAATCTGCTAATCCACGCTGCTTCAGGGGAATAAAAAAACTTTCGGTAACTTATAAATCTAATAAAAATTCCTGGATGACTGCAACACCCTTTCAAGAATGGCTAGAATGGTTTGATATTCGCTTGCAGAAACAAAAGAAAAAAATATGTTTGCTGATAGACAATTGTTCTGCCCACAAAATTGACGATCCTGGATTACAATGTATTGAACTTGTATTTTTGCCGCCAAACACTACTTCCGCTATCCAACCGCTTGATCAGGGCATCATCAAGAACTTCAAACACTACTACCGACGTCGAATGTTACAAAAAATTGTCCTAGCCATTGATGCAGATGAAAACAGTACTGCGACCGAAGTGGCTCGGTCTATTTCTGCTTTAGACGCAGTAAATTTTATAAGCCCTGCTTGGAACGATGTTTCTGTAGACACAATTCGAAACTGCTTTTTCCGTAGTCTAACACCAGCAGTACCCGATGAGCCATTTCTTGGATTTTCAGCGGATGAGTTCCACCCTCATTTACGCAGGAAACGTACACGCAATATGTTAGTCTTGACGATGACCTTGAAGTGACAGGTGTTCAAGATGATGCAGATATATGTGAAGAAGTTTTACAAAACAAGCAAGTTGAAGCAGATGATGTCAATGAAGAAAGCTCTGCTGACGCAACTGCTGTGACTCCACCAAAAAATAAAGAATTTTTACACGTACTTGCTATAATTCAGCGACGGCTACAATTTAAAGGGGCCGATATGGACACATTTCTTTGTTTAGAAAGACAAATGCAAGATAGCATGCAGAATAAAATTAAACAAACAACTATCGCGGAATATTTTGCTTGAAATTAATAAACAAATTTGTAATCCTTCATTGGCTTGTTTTTGTTTACTATTTGAGTAAGAATTAGACGATTGTGTTCGTTTTTGAGTAAGAATAAGATGATCGCATCCGTATGCGCTTGTAGGTATGACGTGTGACTTTTTTGTGCGTAACGAGCGTCGCACATCATGTGAACTTCGCACTTTCGCTTAAACGCATAATTCGGTTAATCGCATAAAAAGGCTTGACAAATTGACTATGCAATTAACCGGATTCGACTGTACCACATTTTCAAAACGATCATTTATTTTACCAGAAGTTGAAGTATTTATTTGATTTTAGTGACTGTCTTAGAAATTGTCCTTAGTTTAATGATTGTGAGGTCAATTTTGATCAGTATATACAAAATGGCAAATATCTCAAGAATGATAATAATTTTTGATGCACAAAAATTATCCACTCCTGCTGATCAAAAGTGATTCAAGTTTTTTCTTAAACATAAATTGCTTTACTTAAAAAAAAATTGCATAAGTTGACAAATTTTAGAACTGTTACTATTTCCGATTGTGGTGTATAAAGTGCAACAAATCTTGTCATCATAGTTTTTAATCCCTATTTTTTGTTTTTATTTTTTCATATATGGGAAAGCGTAAACAATACTGCAAACTTTTGCTGTAATCCAATTTTAGTAATAGTTACTAGCCTGATTCTGGGATCACACCATGTTTTTAATATTACTAATGACAAAATTTGAGAGAACTCTTAATTTGATGAGACTAATTTCTCCCAAAAAATTTTAGCAAACCAAAAGCATTGTTCTTTCTAACGGTTTGCATTGTGTGGCCAATTTTCAGAAAGAAACATTATTTTCAAGCAAACTAGGCCAAGATTTACAGGGTGTTTTAAAATTAGAGCCTCCCTCTACAGCATAAACTAAAATAGGAAAGGACTAAACTCCCGTATTCAGATTTAAAGCAGACTGTATTTTTTTTCACTCAAACTTAAAAAGTTTTGTAGGGCCTCCATCTGTGTGCACTACATTCTGGGTTCTTGCGAGGTATAATCTCGACAAATTACAAAAAAGTGGAGAGTCAAACTCCATTTATTCCAGCACATCCATCACAAATTGTCACAAGTTTTTCAGAATAGCTTGGCAAACAGTTTCAAGTATGACAGTAATCTGTTGAACAACTTCCTTTAAATATCTACAAAAATAATACTGCTTTACAAAGCTTTGGGTTAGAGCACTTTTGGCATAGCCTGGATTTGGCAATCCATCTAATTTTCCCTGAGTTTTTAGCTATGTGAGTTTATATAACTCTGTTATTTGATAATGAAAACAAAATAAATATGAAATGAAAAATAGCTTTTTAGAAACTCTTGGTAATCAACTTGAAAATAGACTATTCAAGAAACTTTCATAAATTTCCATGTAAGTGTGGGGTTGGCAAATTTCTAAACACCGTATACATTGTTCACTGTATTTTTTTGAGTTTTATTAAATTGTTCATTATTCCAGGCTTGCAAAGCACGACACTAAATTACATTAGTGCTACATACAAACTTGAATATAGCGAATTAGGTCTCCATTTGATAATGGCTTGCCTGAAATTTAGAACAAAATGGGCCATTAATGAAACATTGAAAACTTTAGAAGATATTTCATTTTGTAGATTTGTTCACCATATTAAATCCAAACAATTTGGAAATGATGATTGGAAGCCGTCACACAATTTATCTTTTCATTGGGATTGGAATGTAGGTGTAACTGGAGCTCAGACGGCTACTATTCCATTTGATGGTATTCCATTTGCATATGTAGGATTTCAAAACTTGAATTGCCATCGTGGTGTAGCTCATTCGAAACACTCAGTACCTAATCTAGATGCTATAAAAGCAAATTATGTCAGTAGAACAGGCGTTCAAATGCGAAAGAGCAAGAAAATCGGTTGCCCTGCTACAATTAGAATTTCAAGAATTGCCAAATTTCCACAATTTAGATTAATCAATAAAATAACACAGAGAAAAAAAAAAGAAGTTATTCAAGTATTAAAACAGAGTTTGAGTGAAAATCCAAGTTCAGTAAAATGGAGTAATTTATACTATGTTTGTTTACCTACTTTCAAGGAGCATATTGGCCATCCTGTTACATATCAAGCTAAGAAAACCCCCTCCCATATCAGAAATCTATGTCCTTCGAAGAATGCAAAGGAGGAAAATTCATCTTATCTTGGCAAGAATTCACTTGAGAAACCCAATCCAAGTGGGTTGAAGAAACTTGTTGCTGAATTTAAATCAACTTTGAGTAATGATAGTAAATTAGCTGCTTTGGTGAAAGACTTAGAGGAAATTCTAGATAGTGCTGATCCAGCTTCATCCCCTTGCTGCAACCAGTCATTTTCTGTTGACGACCCAATCAAAATTATTGTTGAAACTGATGATTTCACTCGAATTAATTTGCCTGTTTTTAATCAGTCTGTTTCACCGTCCGTTGTGGAGATTGCTGTTAATGAAGATGCCATTGAGTTATGATACCAATCACCAGAAAAGATATCTTGTGGAGTTGTGGTTGTCACAGTTAGATAGTTGAATTAACTGCACTACTTAACATTGTTGCAGCCTAGCTTGTGGTCTTCTAACTGTCCAGATCTTTGTCCTGTCTACTACTGCATTTGAAGCATTCAGGAGCGAAATGTTTACTGCAAAAAAAGGATTAAAAACATCATGGAGTTGAAAGATGTCATTCTACAGTGGAAAGTATTGCACCAAGTGCTTATCAATAATGCCATTAGTAGGCTTTGATCTCGTATACAGTTGATGATTCCAGAAAACACATCAAAAATGTGGAATAAACGAAAGATCACCTGCTCGTTGTGATTTGCTATTGTTCAAATTTACTGTTGTCCATTACATGCTATTGCAGTTTGCGATACCGATACACAGTATTTAGAAACGTGTAATTTTGTTATTTGTTGGAAATTTATAATAAAATTTTAAACAGCTATACAATACTCTTAAAGAAATGGTAAAAGTTTTGAAGTGCTATCTCATTACAAAAAAAATATGGCAATTTGTTTAAGTGTAATTGGACAAGTTAAAAAGGTACAGACACTTAAATTGCCTGTTTTGTACAATAATTATGTAAATATGAAAAAGTAGATGAAATAAAGTGGAGAAATATGTTGAACATGAAATATGTTAGCACAAGCTGTAAAATGAAGCAATGGAATGAGTACTTTAGTAATAAATGTCTGATCTTATTATTACTTAAGCAAAATATGTGCTAAGTGAATCACTAAGCATTATGTCCTGTCTACATTGTTCGAGTGGGTGCTCGAGGGTATTTTTGGTTTATTTTTATCAAAAATATGGAAATCTGATATTTGGTTCGCTTAAGGCCTAACAAATCGCCTCACCAGAGTACAAGTTGCCATTTGACTTGTATAAACTAAGGATATATGCTCATGATTTTACGCCCATTGTAGATTGGGCATAGTTGGTGACTGCATGGCTGTGCATGGAAAAGCGAAAAAAGTCACAAAGTTGTTAACTGGTTTGGGAACTAAAAAGTGTGTTCAAGTTTAAGGCCTGGGTTGGTCATTAATTGCTATACCAAGATCCCATACAAACAGATAGAAAACTTAAAAGACTGCTCAAAAGTGGTAGTTTAACAGAACTTGTCATTGTCACCTACTGGGTATTACTGTATTTTTGTATGTAAATAAGGTGCTTTAAAGTAACAAGAGTGTGAGTACTGCGTTTAAGTTAGAGTTTGCATTGTCAGTTGTCATGTAGCACAAGTAGACCATGCGCTATCTTATCAAAAAAAGTTTTTTTGCTGCCAATTTATGTTCTTTTACAAGTGTATATTCAAAAAAAATTTGGATCATCCTCATAAAGAGGATTTGGATCGTTGGGGACAATTTATGTGGATATGAACTGTTCTGGTTTGAAGAAATTCGATGTTAAATGCAGAACTAAGGAGCAAATTGTAACAAAATAAAGTTTAATTTGTAAAGTCTATGGTTTAATTGCAACCCATAGTTAGTTTTAGTTGCTTGTTTCATTACAGTTTCTGAAATAAGAGCAATGACCATGCAGAATTACATAAATTGTCTCTAATGATCTGCAGTTGAGCACTTTCAAATGAACAGTGGTGTTTAGAACTTTATCAGTTCAGCAAATACTTAATTGTGGTGTTGCATTACTTAAACTTTAGATACCCCCTTTGATTTTGCCTTTAGCCCTTGTTTAAGGGGAATGTACCCGTATCTGTTTGTTTTGGTCTGTTTTTGTTCTTTATGTAAAACTATACGTTTTTCTTCTGCCATTTTCATTACCGTAAGCATTCTATACATGTCCATTTCCCTACTAACCAGATTAATAAATCCTGACAAAAATTTTTGTGATGAAATCTTTTGCATGCTTTCTAGCACATAGGATTTAACCTCAAAAGTCAAAGGAAAGAGCCATCAGAACGGTGGCTATGTAACTTGAAACAAGTATTGCAAAAAATTTGTTCTCTCTCACGATTTAAACCTGCAGCCTACGTATTATTAGTTCAGTGCTCAACCAATTGAGCTTGAGAAGATGGTGTTATTTATATTATTAACGTTGAAAACATCATAATTAAATGACAAATATTTTATCGCTGTCATCATTCACACACGAAATCTTCTGACAAATTTTTGTCGTATGTGACACTTCGTGGTTAATACGAATATGGACATGTAAATGTGGCTGAAAAAGCGATAAGACGAAGCGGCCAAAAAGCTAACAAAAAACAAATACTGCATTACTGTAAATCACCATCAGTGAGACTGACAACATGGATCCTTCAAACAAATTCTATGTCGCAAACTAACTCGGCCTATATTAGTTTGAATTTGAAATTTACAAATATTGAAATGGTGGAAAATGTGAGTTAGAAATTTGCGTTAATAAATTACAGTAAACAGTAATTTTTTCTTTGTGTCATCATAATGCGTTCACTGTTCAGTGTTGTAGCATATCTCAATAATGAAATGTAACTTCTGTATTTGTGTTTACAGACAAAAAATAAGGCATTATGATTATTAACGACAGGCTGTATAAATTGTTAGTGTTGGTTGGAATGGGATCTATTACTGCTGCATGTAATTTCTATATTATTTATCCTACTTTGAGAGAAAGAAGGCTCCTTAGTTTGCTGAAGAAATTGGATGAGGAGGGGCGAGTTGATGAGATGAAGGAGGTCATCAAATCACCATATTTGAAGAATTATACATTTGAATTTAAAGATGAAGCACTTGCAACTTCTCAAAAGGACTAATCAATTGTGGTCTGTGCATTTTCTGAAGCTGCCAAATTCGAGGTGTATGTTGTTTGATGGAGTATACTACTTGATTCGCAAAAGTAGAAAACTCAATGATGCCAAACGATCTACTGGCTGAGAGATTTTTAATCTGTATCAACGTCCCAGTTGTATCAATTCGGTCTCCTCTCCGAACTTTGAATTTGCAGTTTGAAATGACGTGACAGACTCCCCTAGGGCTTGACAAGATAGCCACCACCAAGTCTATGGATCAAATTTAGGAAAGCTCTTTTTACAGTGCCTACTGCTTGTAGACACTGGAACCCTTTACACTTAACAGGATTGTTATAGTCTTGCTGATTATCTTGCCTTTGAACTTCTTCATTGAATCTCTCTTTGAACTCTTGTCGAGATCTTGTAGATTGGCCCATCTGTTGGGTCTCTTTGGAGTTCATCCGTGCCCCCATCGTTCAGAAATGGTCGGGTAGCACCGCCACCACCAAAAGTTTTCAATAACTGCATCATCTTCTGAATTACGTTTTCAGCAAATTTAGCAAAACTATAATTAATACTGGAAGTAATGTCAAATTGTATTGATATGACATTATTTTTGTTACATTGTGTATGTGCCCGACATGCAATATTTGCGGACGGTACATATATGATTTAAATTGTATACACATTTTCATTAAGAAATTTGAATTGCGCTTTAATTTTTGGCTCTACTGCTCTTGTCATTGCTGTTTTGTGCCACTTTTCAGCAGAACTGGAGTTAAGCACCCAACGTTCAAAGCCAAGGACTAAAAAAAAAAAATCCAAGGCCCTACTGGAGGACTTTCTCGAGGCCAAGGGCAGGAATGGCTAGGCCAAAGACACAATTTAAAAAAAGATTATAATCGGCAAATTTTCTATTATTTTTTTAAGATATTGCATTTCGTTAAGTTTTTGATGATAATTTGAAAACAGTAGTTTCCAAAAAAAGAAGAACGAACGTTATTCTGAAGTTTTACGCGTTAGCAGCTATGGTGATCACGCTCCGTAGCGGCATCGTGCTATAATGAAACTATTAAAACTGTAACTCATTTATGTGAATAACTAAATTCTAAACTTGAAAATGGTTAATTATAAGGCCTTAACTTCATCTGTTAGCGCCCCGGTGCAAACGTTTGTAGTTTTCTTGTAGTTTTTCAAGCATAAACCTTATTGTATGATTAAACGACTTTTTTTCACAGATTTTTAAAAACATTATCTACTGTAGTTTTTCAATATTGCTTTGCAACTATGATATTATTATTAAAAAGTATTGCTAATTACTGTAAATTTATGTTTTTAAAATGAATTGAGGCATCATACCCGGCATTTGCAAGCTCAAGTCTTTGGAAAAAACGGAGTTTTGGGGACGAGGGTAAAATCCTCATGCCTCAGTTGAACAATTTAAGTGATTATTTTTTTCAAAAAACTGACAAATTTGTGACTTTTAAAGGAGATGCTCAATTAGATTTTCAAAGCGATTTGAAAAAAGAAAATACCGTAAAAGTTGAGTTGAAAAACTTAAGTATTTCTGCATTTTTCCAATCCTAATTTTAAGCCAATCTTTTGTTTACGTTTTAGTGTACGTGATGTCTCTTTATAGTTTCGCTTCTAATGCCTATTGCCTGTTAATGAATGAATGCGCACGTTTCGGCTCCCAAAAGACAATCACTACGAAAAAGTAACCTGAGGATCCCAGCAAGGCTGTATTAAGGAGGAAGGCATTGGAAACATTTGCTATTTGCCCCGGAGCACCCCTTCAAAAGCCCCACAACTGCAGAAACGTAAAACTAATAAATCATTACTTTTTCTAAAAATGCACAAATTGTTTTGGGTGAGCTTTGCCTCCTCATCTCATGACGTCGTGTCATCTTTCCAGCAGGTATTTGAACAATAGCTATAACTAATTTCACGCTTACCTTTTTAATAATTCTTCATGCAGCGTTTTTTCTGATACAGTAGTTTATTATGTGGGATTCTTTGTGGCAATTTTCAATACAAAAATCGTTCAGCGGATGTAACTTTGTCCCCAGACCGCTTGCTAGTGATTAGAGTTGTTCTTTCTTACAAGTTTTTTGCAATATTCACTCGTGTATTTTCAAAAAAGGTTGACGTTCTCAAGATAAGTTTTGTTAGTTGTATCTGCGACAGAGTTGTAAACAGGCCAACTAGTTCAGGCCCGGCCCGAAAAGTGGTTTGAAGCCATAAGCAAGCCCGAAAGTTAAGTTGGGTTTGAAAAATGTTTACTGTTTTTGTTCGAGTGTGGTTGTAAAAAATCTACTTATTGCTGATCAATTGTGAATCAATAATAATAATAATTGTGTAGTAACGAGTGTATTGACGCTTGAAGAAGTCGTCCTTTATTGTTGCAAAATTATTTTCATTACGCGTTTATAGCATCAAAAACTAAATCACACGGGCAAGTACGTAAATCAAGCCCAAATTTATCCTGATATATTGTCAATTTTAAACCCTTGAACCCGATCCGAAAAGCCCGGCCGGGCTTACAACTCTGATTGGGATATACTAACATACTTAGTATAATAGGCTATCCCTGGTAACTGTATTTCATTATCACGCATATACTTTCTTCTGAATTCACACTCGGATAGGCGCGGTCATATTTTAGAATTAGCAACTCAAAAATGTCGTGTCCGGACCCCTGGATCCTTTGTTATGGCCCTGGATGGTTTTAGTGCTTTGCTGTTCGAAAGAACGATTCTGCACTGCCTTTTGCCCCTCATTCTCCAATTAGAGGTTTCACACAACGCCATTTAAAATATGGTTCACTAAGGCTTGGCTATCACGTATTTTTCAAATAAGGAAAGGAAACAAATGGACAGGCTAGCAGTTTAGGTGTTTTTGGTTTCGTTATTTTCCTTTTCAACCAATCGAAAAATAATGCTGTCCTCGAGCCGAGTACAGGACATTTTCGAGGACTTGTAGGCTTCGAGGCCTAAGCCAAGGACTTCAAAATGTGTCCTCGAGGCGAAGGACCTCCTCAAGGACTTCACTTCTGCTCTTTCGACTTTCCATAAGTGTGTAATGTGCATGCTCAGTGATTCTAAAGTAAATCGACAGTAAGGCTTTAATCACAGAGATTGATGTTTTGCTGTTCCACAATGTGTTTTGAATAGCCACTGCGAGACTTAGCTTCACAACACTTTTTAATCTTGTTAGTGAGTACTAACAATGCTAGCTGAAGACAAACGGTAAATACCTGTAAATTAATCTGTAAATATCTAGTTATTCTTGGCTGAAAACATTGAAATAAGAAAAGGAGACGGTGTAAGATTTATTAAGAAGAGCCTTTATGATATTGATAACTTTTTCGTTTGATTTTTTGGCAAACGTTAGTGTTGTTCATTTGCAAAGCTTGACTCGAAGACCGACAGGTCGCTTGGTCTACACCGTGTAACGTATTCAGTATTCACTTTGCTCTGTATTCTTAGTTTTGTCGAAGTTTGGAAAAATTAGATAAAAGTTGTATAACTCTAGCCATTCGCTATAATTAATGCCGCTCTCAATGGCAGAATGTTTTTTCTGAAATCTTTCCGGCTGTTTACGCTATTTAGGTACCAACCAAAATTTACCAGAGTAAAACTTTGATTTTTTGAAATACCATAAAAGTTGGTTGTTTGTGGTGCTACCTGACCGTTTCCATGGATGTGCATAGAAAAGTCGGCAGCGTGGCCGAGAGGGTAAAGGCGATAACTCGTATCCCATGCTCTGGCTTCAACTAGCCCGCTGATCACGTTGCGTTCTTGAATAAGACGCTTTACGATGATTATCTCTGCTTGGTGGCTTTGACAAGCACCAAAATCAGTAGACAAGTATGCAAAGAAAACCACAACAACATTGGATCACTGGAAACTCCTAAGCAGGTGCGGATTCGTCCAAGCACGAAGTAGTCATTGCATGAAAAGTGTGTGGATCGAGCAATATTTGGCGTCTGACGCTGTCCGGTGAGAAGAGGTTGAATATGTACAACAACAACGTAGCAAGTTCAAAGATTTTTAGGCAGTATATTTTCACAAGCCGACTTTACTCTGCAAGTTTTTAATATCTTGCTTATTTTACAACATTCTTCTTGTTTTTTGATGTTAGCCACCAAATCTTGAATTTAAGTGATGAACTGTTCTGTAAATTTGTTGCATTGCATTTTTCCGCCCCGATGATTATCGAGTCATCTAACAGCACTGTTTACTTTAGAACTTATTGACAAATTTGCATCCTTTGTATTCTGGTTAATGTATATATATTCTGTCGTATTTTACTGCAATATACAGTTGTTATTTTTTTACAGTTTGGCCTTATAAATCTCACCCAATATACAATACTTTATATCTGAAGCAGGATAGAATGAAACTGGCCGAAAGAACTTTTTTTTATAACGTTTAAGCTTAGGGTGTCAAAAGTTACCATTGGTTTCGTATCAAATTGTGTCCAAATTTTAATTCAGCCGGTTCAAGTTTTGATCTGCCATTAGTCCGGCCTGTTCGCAGTGGTTAGACATCATGCGTAGTTGAATAGATCGGGATTCCACGATGCTAAATTGTCGGATCAATTGCTCGCGTCTATTGCAACACAAATTTCTCTATTAAAACAAACATTGAAAAGGGAACACAATTTTAAAGGTACATTACGAAAGCAATCGAACAAACATCAAAATTCACGTAAGACATTGCTAAAACCAGACAAAAAAAACACATTTTTTTGAAATTTTTGTCTTTTTTAGAAATTAAAAAATTTTTTTTTGTCTGGTTTTTAGCGTTGTCTTATGTGAATTTTGATGTTTGTTCGATTGCTTTCGTAATGTACCTTTTACATGGTGTTCCCTTTTCAATGTTTGTTTTAATACGTGAGTACTGCACCCTACTCAGCTCGTATGGATTTCCTAATGCTACAACTTTGTTGTCCCTTTCTTTGCAAGTTTTTCTCAAGTGACGTTGGATCTTTGCTCATGTCATTTGTGTTTATTGTTCGCAAAGGACCTGCAAAAGAATCGGCTCAAACATTTCTGTAAAATGATCCACGCGTAAAACTTTTTTTCGAATAAGTTCTGAGTATCCCCGTAGTCCAGTGTTCAATGCCAATCCATCCTGATGTGTAAGTACATGCCTCAACGAAAGTTCGTTAGTGTGTAACATGCAAATGGGCCACTGAAACCGATGCCCAAATGACTTTTCCAATCTTCGTTTGACACCACTTGTGACTTTTGTGTTTACCACCGTTCCATCATATCCAACAGTGAAACTGAATTCTGATTAACATCTTTTTTTGCGTTGAACTTGATATAGTTACTGAGATTATCGATTTACTTGATCCACAAGTTGTTGTTACGTGAGAAAAGTATGCAGAACTTAGCTTTGAAATGATGCTGATATGTTCTTCAGTTATTATATTTCGGTGATATTTTTCATTGTCATCAATAATTTGTTTTATTGTCTTGTCCATCCTTCTATCAAAATATAATCTTGGTATGACAATCATTTTTTTCAGGTTTTTGCTTTTTCCGATTTTTTGAATTGATTTTCTGGAAAGATAATTTTCATTCCTTGCAGAACGGCTGAAGCAATCGTGGCAGCAGATCTATCAGAAACACCAGTGCAATCGCATGCATTTACCAATGATGGTAATGCTGTAGTCATTTTATTGGCATTTGCCGACGTTGTAATATTTCTGAAGGACGAAGGGTGTATTCTACTTCTATATTTTTAACATGGTCGCTATCATCTGCACCACTATATCACTAAAAAGATACACAACGCTTTGTGATTTTCTTGTACTTTACCAATTGAGCTTCTTTTCTGATATTTTCTTTTGCATTGCATCGTTTTCACTGATGATTGTCTTTCTTGGTCCCCTCTGATCCTCCAGAAACTTCCGTTTTTTTCAGATCGAGCGCAGTCACACTTAAAAACTGTTACAATTACTCTTCGAAATGTCAAACAATTAATCAGTTTCTTGAGAAACTATGGAGCTCTTGGTAGTGATAAGGCCTATCCTTTCTTCTAGACTTGTTTGGTTTTAAAATATCCTTGCATTTAAGTTATTGCCGTAGCTTTTGAAATTGGTTTGCAAGACTGTGATGCAGCGGTTAGCTGTAGTCTTGCTTGCAGTCCACTCTCAAAAGATTACGTTTCGCTTAAACATTTTTGGAATGTTACGTCATTACTCAACGCGTTTCTTCACAAGATTAAGGTATTGATACAACTTACAACGTAGTTAACTGTATTTTACCCGGGAGAGGCATTTTTGCCCCCTCTCTCGATTTTTTTGTGATAAATCGCTTGAAAAAGAGATTTTTATTTCGAATCAACTTGACTTTGAGTCAAATTTCATTACAAATAACTTATGAAAATTTGAAGCTGCTAAGGTAATGGGAAGTTTCCCAATTTTTGAAGTTTTTCGAAGTCACTTTCCGAAATCTTAGCATTATTTAGCAAACAGTTAACTTAAATGACGTCATAAGACGTTTTTGTGACGTAACTACGTTGACTTAGGCATTTTATGATGCAGTAAAAAAAAACTATGCACAAACTGCGAATCGCCTGTGACATTGCAAAAATGACGTCAACTGTGACGTCACAATTATAACGTCATTGACTCATAAAACCAAGTTTTCTGAAAAAGATTTTGGTGAATACAAACTCGCATGCCAAATCTGGTGTTCCCATAACTTTTGATTTAGGAGGTAGATCTGGAGGGTGCATTTTTACCCCCCCTCTGGTTAAAATGCGTTGGTCAAATAGCCCGTGTGAAATAGAGGTAAAACAGGTCCGCAATAGGAATATTTAATCGGTTGGCGGCAGATCAAGCTCTTATAACTTAGACATTATAATTTTTGCACATTTAGAATAATGATGAGTGATAACTCTTTCAACCCAAGCTAAATAAATAAAAAAGCTTTCATGCAACCTTTATTCAAAATCAAAAAATGTGAGGATTAGCTTTTGACATTCTCATTAAATAGCTGTTGATGAAGAATAAGTGTGAAACAGCACTGTCCAGCTCTGTGAGCTTGAGACTTGTAATTTTTTATTTAATTCATTTAAATTTAGTTAATGCGATGTACGAAAACATCGTGTTAAATGTAGTTTGTATTAATTCAAAGTATAGCTAGCAAAAATATATTGTGCATTGATTAAAGGGTCACTCCGTATTATTATTTTGTATTTTCTTAAATACTTTTTTATCGTTTATTGAGAACATAATGTACTGAGAAATCTTTATTAGTCTATAGGGGGCCTCTTGGAAAAAGCCTTCTGGAGGTGGATTTTCACACTGGAATTCTATTTGCTTAGTATTTGTTTCAAAAGCACTGAAGATTTCTACCTTTAATTAGCCCGAAATTTACATCGTAATAAAGCACAGATGGCCTTTTCTGCTTTTCAATAATTTGCGATCTTCACCTTCTGAATAGTACGAATATTGGTACATACCTTCTGTTTTTCCCGAGAAGGGGCCACAAGTTTTGGAAGTCTTTCCAAGGAGGGCACATTTTATCCAAGTTTGAGAAGCCTTGATCTCTATAGCTTCTATTGTTGTTTGTTCAAAAATGTAAAGCGGAGGCTTACTGTAGTAAAACGTGTTTTTAGAGTTATTTTAGTAGTTTTTTGGTAAAAATGACGAAAGAAAGATATCAGTGTACTTTATCTGCAGAGCTGCTTGAAAAAGCTGTGACTGAGTTGAACGAACCAAGAGATAATGCAGAACGCTTAAAAGCTATTGACGAGTTAAAGAATAGTTATGACACTGCAAAATATGGTCCACTGCTGCGTGATGACGATGCATTTTTGCTGCGTTTTCTGCGAGCGAAAAAGTTCAACCAGAAAAAAGCTGTAAATGTTTTACAGAATTATCATTCAGTTCGAAAAGAATTTAAGGAAATTTTTGAAAAAGTTCACAATTTTGCTATCATGCAACCAATTGCTGAAAAGGGAATCACTTGCATTTTGGAGGGAAATGCTAAGGATGGTTCTGTTGTGATGCTGTCACGCAACGGCCTCATTGACAGTAGCGTAGACATTTACGATCTGATGGCATACGGCGTTATTTCTGTAGAAAAGCTTCTGGAGGAGGAACGTAATCAAATATGCGGCATATCATCCATACGAGATTTGAAAGATTTCAGTATCTTGATTTACACCAAAGTCTCGCCAGTTGCTATGGGGAGGATGACGAGAGTTTGGCAAGAAGCCATGCCATTAAGGTTCAAAGCTGCTCACGTGATTAATGAGGGAACTATTTATGACGTCATGATGGCCATTTTCAAGCCTTTCATGAAGAAGAAGATGCTAAATAGGGTTCACGTCCACGGAAGCAACTATGTCGCTATCCACAAATTCATCGATCCAAGTCTGCTGCCTCCTTACCTGGGTGGAACAGGACCTAGTTTTGAGGAGTTGAACAAGAAATGGTTGGAAAAAGTAACTGAGGATTGGCCACAAGATACTGCGTTATAATTAGTGATATATCTGCGGTGCTGTTCAATTTACTTTTAATCTTGTTATAAAAAGTGCTGATTATTGTATGTTCCATTATAGTTAAAATAAATTTCAACAGTTTGCTGTGTTCGATAATTATCATTGCTATTACTGGCTTTATAAATAATTATGTAACATTATTTCACTTTTAGTGTTAAACATAGTATTTGATTGTGCTTCCAAGATTCTGCAATACTGTTCTTATCATTGAGTTATTTTTTGTTTTGTGAAAAATCTACAGTTCTTACTAAATTCAATTCCTTTGTCTAAGTATAGCTTTACCAACGCATAATACGGCTTAATTAGACAATTCCTGAAAAATATTATTATGCAATATCTTGCATTTTATATGCAGTTTACACTTGGCGTATAATCAATCATATATATTAGGGCGTATCTTTTGATTATATAACCAACTTTCACGTTGTAAGGTGATATGCTATTAAATGGTTTACCGGGCATACCTAATTCCTGTGGAGAAAAAAGGAAGGATCCGCGAGTACTTGCACAATTTTACGACAAGTATGGACTGCGTTTTTTGCTGTGCATTGGAAATATCAAGCGCGCTATGCTTGTTTGCGAAAATTAAATTTTCGCCTCGTGTTTGGAGAGCTATGGTTTTATTCTTTAATATGACATGGTATGTGAAAATTTGCTGCCATTTCGAAATATCGGGCTTCTTTTGGATGAATTTTATGTTGAAAATGAGGGATGGAGAATTGTCAAAGTACTTTATTGCTTTTATGTAGCTGTTACTGCTATGCTAACCACTGTGATTCTGGCACATTTTAAAATATGAAAGATTTAAAATTACGGTTTAGCTTTAATTTTGTTGTCTTTCGCCACTCCTTTTTTCATGGGTCATTTTTCAAGCTACCCTAGCCACTTGCGACGCGAAATTCGCTTTATCCGAAGATTTTGGTAACATCTTGGCTGGCACCCATGGCATGACTAGTTTGAATGTCTTTGTCATGCACGTTTTCCCTTTTTTGTTTATCTGCACTCTCTACCGCGGTCTCTCATTGCAGAGTTTCGAACAGACTAGATGTTGCCAGCAACACAGCTTGTCTATTCAACCTCAATCGCACATTGCCACTTCTTTTGACACATTGCAGCACTGCGAAATTCTGTGCACTCTTGCTCACAAATACCAAGAGTGTTTTCAACGACAGCTAGAAACAAATTCAATTTTGCGATTACCCAAACTAATTAAAATCAAATTATTACTGATTTATGTTATTAACTTGCTCTGACCAAACGTCATTGAGCTCTTTATGTGGTTTTGCGGCGAAACACTTACGATTACGGAAACTAACTAGATTGGAAGCCCAATCGTAATCATGTTTTCAATTAGATAAGACTCGAACAAAAGCTCGAATGTATATATGCACTTGGTTGATTTGTCATACCACGCTGCTAGCAACATCCAGTCTCGCTCACAACTCTGCAATGAAAAACCCAATTTACTGTTAACGAATTTGGGATACGGATATACAGCACTACAGCAGTTCGATTCTTAAAGCCTGCTTGCATAATATCTACTGTACTGCATCTCGGTGGTTATTTTGTAAGTAATTAAGCATCCCATGAAAAAAGCTACGAGTAATTGTGATTGTATTTTCGGTTATCAAGTTGAAGGAAATGTTTTGGTCTGGCAAGTCAAACTACCTCCTGTTCGCCTGCTTTCAACTCACGGTGGAGGTTTTCACACTGTCCCTTTCTATTGCTAAACTTCAAGCAGAAATCTATGAGTACCAATTCGCTTTGGGTAGGTTTTTTTTAGATTAAAACCACCCGAAAGAGAATGGAATCTGTAGTTGTTTAACAATGTTTTCTTTGGCTTTAAATGGAAAAGCCGATACTGATTCTGCAATTAACTCTCATACGTGTAGTATTTGCTTTGCAATGGCGTGTGTTTTTAGCATTTGCTGAAGTTTTCTATTCATATAACGAAAACAAATAATTGAGGTGCCCAGTTACCGGAAATACTCTTGTTCACCATTACGTTTAAGTCTTTCTGGTGCATTTGCATGAATTTACAAAGTTTGGATTTAGTCCTTAAGATTGATCGTTCGCTTTGAACGCAAAAATCTTCGGCAATACAAATTTGAACAAATAAAACAAAAGTTCATTCCAAATTACGTGATCGACTTGATGGTACATAAAAAACTTGGTACACCGCGTTTCAACTTTTGCATAGATCGAACGTTACGGAAGTGTTTGGTCCGAAAAGCTTCTGAACGAAGATGTTGACTGTGCTGAAAGTTGTATTTAAATTAGATTTTGCGCCACCTCAAAATTGTTCATTTCTACATTTTGCAAACAGTTTTGCGTAGTGAAATTTTATTTTGTTTAATTTACGCACAAATTATTTGCACCTTTTAATTGCTCGTAATTATGTATTAGAAGAAATTTTCACTTCAATTTGATTTCTCGGTATGACTTTTTTAATGCTGTGATACTTTCTGGTGGTAGGTAGGCCGAAGGTGAAAGGTGGTTTCGGTTTTTGAGTTAAAGTTGCTACCTGTTTAACACTTAACTAAGAACTTTTAGAAGTCCTTGACTTTAACTGTGGGATCTCTAACATAGCCATGTTGTATTTTATTTACCCTGGCTATTTTCTACAACTGTGTTTTCGGGAAAAGACCTGCCATACCTGTTTTAAATTTTTCTTGGTTTACGCTACTGGGGAGTGAACCTTCGCATTATTATTACTTCAAGATGAAAATGTCTTGGAACCCTTGCTTTGATAAAAAGTTTTGCTTTACAGTTAAAAAATAAATGACTCTCAAAGGGTTACATCGTATGTTAATTAAACCATCGTTATGTTTATTATAGTGGACGTTCAAAAATCGCATTATGTTTTTTAAACGAATATTGTCCCTTTTGTATGAGCATTGACTCCTGTTTCTGTATAGTAGACATTGAATACTTTCCCTCTTCCTTACAATGGTGAAACTGTGTGTGTGTGAAAAAATTTAGCTCGATGTTTTTTCAATAAATCATTTTTTATGGAAGTTTAGCTACTGATAACAACAACCGTTGCCACCTTATAGGCCTTAGCCAATTATTGTTAATTTGTTGTGTTCCGTAAATAATTCTGCGTTTTTCCGCAATTTAAGCGTTTTTAATGAACAGTATTCATTCATGTTTTTTGTTCTTGCACCGTGAAGCAATTACTATGAACTGTGATAATTTAATAAACGGTGATAAACTCATTGTAGTCGCTGTTGTCGAAATTATTTCCAACGGTCAAACAATACTCTTCATGATACCCAGTAATCGGCTTATACGAAGAATAACTTAATTGAGGATTTTCCTGCCATTGTAGACTAATGGCCTACGTTTTTCCGACTATTTACAAGAAGCATGAGCTTATGCGGGCCAAAATTTTGTTAAAAAAGTCTGACATAAAAATCTTTTCACGTCACAGATTACAGACGACGGGTAGGGCCGATGAGAGGGGTAAAAGTACTTAGGCCCGAGAATTTTGAGGGGCCCGCCCAGATGTAGGGGGCACAAACGGTTTGAATAATAATCTCAATCAAGTACACTTAAGGATTGAATCCGTAGAAAAATAGTCGAAATCCGGCCAAGACCTTTTTTGGAAGACTCCATTTCACTGGAAATTTAAAATTTCTACTTTTGTATAAATTCCACTCAAATCCTTACTCTTAAACTAACCTGGAATTTATCCCTTACCTAAACTCTAACTTTGACCACTAAAAAAAACAAAAAGATGCGCGAATAATTATTCCTCATTTTCGTTTTCCTCCAACTTAAAAATAATAGTCCTCCCTTTTTTGGTCTTCACTCTGATGCCGTAATGAAAAAGTAGCTGTCCGGTTGAGCCGACAAGCATAGGTCCGAGAAATTTGGGTGACTGACCACAAGTTCATTATTGGTGGTGGTGTGTCGGGTGGGGTTGGTAGGCTCAAACAGTCAAGTTCTTGCTGTTCTGGAGACGAATTATCTGTTTAAGTCATTCGTGGTTTGGGGCATAGGTGGGCACAAGTTCGTTGATAACGAAGCTCACTTTTTCATTACCTAGTTAATTCGTTAAAAAATTTTTCTTTGTTAACGGACTAAATTAACTTACGTTAAGTTTCGTAAACTTACGTTAAGGTTTTCATCGTTAATTTCTTGCACCATTCATTCATCGTACCAGAACAAACCAGATTGCTCTAATGCTCTGGTAACACTTGTAGCGTATTAGCACGAGTTTTACAGAAAAAGCGAAGAAAGGAGCTCTTTTTTGCGCTTCTTTCTTCTTTTTTGCGTGCTAATAAGCTTTTTTTCTTTCTTCTTTTTTGCGTGCTCATTTGCCGCAAAAAAGAGCTCCTTTCTTCGCGGTAAATGAGAAGCTGCAGCCTCATAGGTCTATTAATTATCGCTGTTCGCAACTTCCAAAGATTTTCCGACCTCAGCTTCGTTAGTGCATACAGGGGCATATTTAAGGGGGGACATGGTGCCATGGCCCCCCCCCTTTGGGTCGCCAGTGAGTTATAGTATAATTAGCATAGAATAGTATGCAAAATTGCGGCATGGGCCCCCCATTTGTAACTTGGGCAGAAAGTTTGAGCACAAAACCAGACTAAATCTGAGTGAAGACCTTTTTTCTTTTTTTGTCTTCACCTAATTTTGGGCCAAAAACCAGACTAAATCTGAGTAGAAAATTTCTTCTTTTGGTCATTGTTACTTTCAAATTTCCAGCCCCCCCCCCCCTTTCGAAAATCTTGCGTACGCTAGTAAGTGCATATGAGCCTATTTTTATCTTGAAATTAGATTAGACTGTAAAGTGTAACTTCCACAACACAAAAAGATCACCCTATAAATTTTTCCCTAGAATTAGCTCAACAGTGGCATGACGTGTTCTAAAAGTGAGCGATTAAAACGAAATGTAAATTACACTCAAATCGTTAATGAATTAACGGAATTCATTAAGCTGAAAATAATGAATTAACTTCAACGGAGGTATGAAGTTTGCTAACTGACTAGTGGCCAACGTTTCGCATTAACTTGCCCACCTATGGTTTGGGGAGAAATACTTTTTTATAAGAACCAGTAAATTTTGGTGGGAGGCTGCCTGTTCAAATTTTGACAAATTTTCGGCTTCATTTGTTTCATCAATATTGATCAACATTGGCAGTAAGGAAGAGTTTAAGCTCTGCTGAATGTGTTCTGAATTATCTTTTCTATGTTGAGGCTGGAATTGTTGCTGATTTGTTCGTAAATTTTGAGTAAAAATATGCCCTGTGTTCGTAAAATCCAGTATTATTGTTATAAAAAAAAAAGACTACGGTAGAGGTGTTAGTTTTTGAAAGTATCATAATTTATTCTTAAAGAGATATTAGTTTTATTGAAAAATGAGACCTACTTGAGGTAAGAAAGAGGTGTTTCAAAGTTTGCTCCACCATTTCCCTTATCCGGGAATAAGTAGATTTAATCCGTTTGACTCCTCACCATAGGCAACCCTGCATTTCAAACTTTCGTGACATCAGAAAAGGATGGCTTAGCAAAATTTCTTGCAGAATAAGGAACATCGCGTTCCTTAACCTGTAAATTTTCAAAAAGGAACGCGATGTTCGATGATTGAACATTGCTTCGCTTCTTTTGCAAGTCACCCTTTTTTTGATGTCTCGAAAGTTCGAAACGCAAGGTTGTCAATGGTAAGGAGTCAAACGGATTAAACTTATTTTCGCGAGAAGTAATGGAACAAGGTGTGGAGCACCTCGTGATTACCTCAAGTAGTTCTCATTTTTTTAAAAAAATTGATCTCGAGCAGAGTATCTCTATAAGGGCTTCAATCAACCCAACTATTGTCTTCTTGCTGGTCATTTCATCACGAGCCAAGTAAATTTTGCCCAAACGAAAACAGACATCAGTAATTCGCCGTTCTGCGCTACTTGATGGCAAACAAGTTAATTTTTTAATCAATGCTTTATTTATAGCAGTGCAACCAAGAACAAAACAAAATTCGGAAATAAGTTACACGATCTTAGTAACATTATACAACAAAATACTCTAGTACACAGTAATTGTAGAAGACGAGAAAGCATTGTCAGCCCAGGCACTGAATGAACTGCTGGTTGATACTTTCCTTGGAAGACTTGAGCAGCAATAATTTTACGATCAGGAATAGGTCACTTAAGCAAAATAATGTAAGTGCGAAATACAGACCACATCACTCGAAACAAAATTAGGCAGTTTACTCATTTTTTTAATGCAACTTATGACAGTCAAATTCTAGCAGTAAGGACAAAACTTTGAGATATAGGCACTGAAGAGTGAAAGAATAAAACAGTGGCTGCATGAGCCGATGAAATGAACAGCTATGTCAAAACAAAAAATCAAAATAAATTCTTTTCCTTCCGCAAATTTTGTTGCTTCCAAGGAGGCAAGGTGTAAAACTCCTTCTTCGACATTTCAAACAACCCGACAAAATCGGAAGCAGTTAAATAAGTCTCCAAATGGTTTGGATCTACTCCTTCAGGAAGCGGAGAAGAACGGAGTTCTTCCAGTGAGTACGTGAGTCTGCAAAGTGTTTTCAAAACTTCATCTATCGGCTGAGGTTTCTTCAATCGCTGAAAAGTATGGATATAGAAATAAAGCTGCAAATCTGAACGCCACAAGTTATGGCACATGTCAAGTAAATTTTGAAATTCAGGTATCGCTTTTGGATTCGGTTTTGTGGTCTGTGGGCATCTATCAAATAACCCTATTCTTTGACTATTGTAATTGTAAGCACATTTTATTCACCAAGTTGCCTTGGCCAGGAGACAGCGAAGGAGTCTTGCAATCATCGAGTCAAGCTGCCACCTGCTCACTCGTCTACCTCACACTGTCCCTTTTCATGCTTTAATCAAGCAGGGAAGCAGAGAAGTTTTATAGTCTTTGATTTAACCCGACCGAGAATCGAACCCAGAGTCTACCGTTTCAATAGCAGAAGCTCAATCCACTCGATTGCTGATTGACTATGCTGCCGCCGAGCCTCTCAGAAGAGCTATATTCGGCCCTTCCCTCTCAATGTTTGACCAGTGGTCTAGATTTTGGCATGGGGTGAGGTCAGATTATTTGGCGTCCGTGGAGTTTCTCTGCGCCCACATCCTTCGGAAAAAGTCGGGAAACACTCCCACCATCACAATAATTTGGTCTTACCTTTTCTTCAAACAGTATTTTTCTGTCAGGTTCTTTCCAGATCGGAAAGGAATTTGAAAATTCAATTGGCTCGTGGTTTTCATGAACAAGCAGTGGGCTAATTCTTGAACGGAAATCTAGAAGAAAATATTTGAGAAAACTGTCGAAAAACTGAAACTATATCATTACATCCATTACAAGCATAAAATAGACATCAAAATCTAGAGAATTCAGAGACGTTCTTGCTCGAGCAAGAGTAATATATTTTGCTCCCTCATTGGTAAAGTTTCACTCTTGATCATACGCACCTGTCTTTCTAAATCCGCAGAACACTTTTCTCTATTACTCATAGGCAAGCAAGTTTTACTTCTACTATCTAAACTTACTACAACATACGAACAAGTTCTTCACAACGAAATTTGAAACGGGAAGGGACTGCAACCACCAACAATAACTTAAAGGTTTTCAAAAGTTTATGCACGACTCAGAAATGCTAAGCTTTTCATTGGCTGACGAAGTAATGCTTACGACAAAATTTTACGCAGCAATATTAGTGGCGATCTTACTTTTGCAATAATTTTCGGTGGTTTCCATAGCAAGTCGTCTGCTAATGTCATATTGCCGCTTGGAGGAGCCAGTGAGTTCTTCATCGCAGGAACTTTGCCACAAATAAACTCCTTCGGAATTGTCCATTAGAACAAGTGCTGGAAAAAAAGAAATGTAGCAACGCCATACAGCTACAGTTTCAATCTACACTATTGCTGTAAAGCAATAAACAAACTAATGAGATCTGCATCTTGAACCAAACTAAAATCAACAGAGTTCTTTTGAAATCTGTCGTTTGTATGGTCGATTTGTGCATTTTTCAAGTTTGTTGAGCGCCACTATAGTTGATTTACTACGAATGCGAATGTTGTCAAAATTATGTTTATCGCAGATCCAGTAGATCAATCAAGCACTGCAAACTTAAACTTGTTCGTTTAATAATTAATTCGTTGCACAATTAATTATGTTAGAGACAAGATAGCTAGCTACCTGGTTTATTCAACTCTTTGAGCTGCTGTTGTGTGTATGGGAAGCAATTTATTACATTGCCGTCTTCGTCTACAGTTTCTACCACTGGATGGAGTTCCTTGGAAATGAATTCATCTTTGTCCGGAGTCAGATGCCACATCCGCGGGCAGGGAGTTTTGTCGGATTTGAAGCCAGCGAGAGACATGTACTTGCTGCGACGAAGTCGTCCAATTGCTAAAAATAGTACATGCGAAAAATTATTATAGCATGTTGATAGCTGAAACAGTTTGGCCTTTTACTTTTATAAACAAATGGCAAAAATAATGAGATTGAATTTAATTCTCTCCGAAGAAACAGACTGCTTTACCAGTAGGTGAATTATCAACCGTGTCTGCTACATGGCATTTAAAATTTTGAATGTATACAGCAAATAACAGTGAGATGAGATCATAATAGTTGAGGCCGACAACTTACCTTCAGTAAAATCGTCGTTTTCATTTTCCTCTTCACACGCCTCAATGCTGACATGCTTGCACGTTAATCTGAAGCCAACACAGGTGCGTTTCTCTTTTTGAATCTAAAAAGCAGCAAGATTTTACTCGAAAAATTGGCTCTCATTTTTTTTTATCGAGATTTTTCAATTAAACTTCACTTTTACGTTCGATTTTTGTTCGGAAAGAGAAATTTATCTATGTGTATGAACGAATTATGCAATCTGCATGTTTGTACATACACGACTTAAAGACAACAAGACACTGTGCTGTTTCCAGGCGAAACCGAGACAGACAAAAAAATTTAATAAAAATTTTACAGGGTCTATGCACCGACGTGGGTCAACTTTGATCCACGGATCAATTTTCTATCTTCTACACCGATTAACTTATTAAACTGAATTTGCTAGTTCGGAAACGCGGCTTTTGAATTACTTTATAATTAGAGCAATATGCCCGGCTACTCGTTTAGTTGATCTTCCGATCAAAGCTAATCCACGTTGGTGCATATGACCTTGGGACTCAAATGAACAGTGTAGTTATACAAAAGCTCATAAACTGAAAAATTATTTCGGTAGCAACATTTCAATTTACTGACCTGATCAGCAGCGTGCAAAGCTATGTTTCTTGTTTGTTCTGGCGACTTGGCGCCGTGCCAGACAACCACTTTTGCTTGGCGTCCATGGACCGCAATGAATGAGGCACGGGAACGAAGCGAATTGACATGGCATGGAACCTGCATGAAACAGTTAGTTTACATTTATGACAACATAAACCTTTCTCATTGTTTCGCTACTTTATGGTAACCAGCTACGTCTAGCGTACACAGGCCGTGGCGCACATTACTTTTTCCTTTGAAACTTGAAAACAACTTTTTCATATTCGTCTCTCGGCAAAATATAAACGTGCATCAACTTGTGCATTGGACTGTAAAAGGAAAACGTGACGTAACAAAGCCAGTCCAGAGGAGTTTTAGCTGCTTTTAGCCATAGACGACCAATATTTAGCACAATGGCACTACTATTGCAGGTTTCAAACAGGTCTGTCCTGCAGTCAAATTTACTTTCTGAAATCGAAGATTGAACATACAAACATTAACTACTGTAGTTATATCAAGACTGAAATACTCACCTGGTAGAGAACAGCTTCTTCTTTGTAGCTACCTCGGACGCAAAATAACCGCCAGCTGTCAACAACAGTTTAAGGTCAGATAAGGTGTTGTTAAATTTTAATTGTAATTATACTTTTTATTCACCAAGTTGCAATGGTCAGAAGACAGCGAATGGGCCTTTCGGTCTTCGAGTCAAGCTGCCACCAGCCCATCTGTCTACCACACACGGTGAAGGCTTCACACTGTCTCTTTTAATACTGAACGTCAACCAGAGAAGCTGTGACTATTAATTTTTATAGGGTTTGACCCGACCGGGAATCGAACCAGAGTTTACCGTTTCAGTAGCAGACGCTCCATTCATTCGACCATTGATAAACTTTTTGCGAGTATAAAAAGCAAAATAACATAGCTGTCTCAGAAAAAACAAAAAAACACTAGAATGTCTACAAAACGGCAGTAACTGGTACTCATTGGCTAATTAGTTTTAGTTATTCAAATCGTACTGTGGTGATTCCATGAGGTTTTGATGACATGACTACGGGTACAAGCTGTACGTTTTGTAATAATCTAAATCACGTAATATTGATTGCGGAAAGTGGTAAGAAAATTAGCACTTCTTTTATCAAAAAAACACTATGAAAAAGTTCTAACCTGTAATAACCATCTCTTGACCCCTTCTTACCATCCAAGACCATCATCTGCCCGTTAAAACATTGGCACATCGAAGGTGGTTCTTTCCCTTCTGTTACAATGACCTAAAAAGTTAAATAAATTGAAGTATCCATTGGCTAATCTTACAAAGCGCTGTTTAGAACAAATTCTGTTCTGTTTAGAGCAAATCACTATGATCTGGTTCATTTGCATTATTTTGCCTTTCTACGCTCATGTTCATACCTGTAATCCTAGCATTACAGACGAGGAATAGAAAACGAAAGACGATTCCGAAACAGTATGTCTTAGGCTGTTAATTAAAGTTTTCATTGTGCCCCTAAGATTCTAGATACTGTATATAGCTAAACATTAATTTCTCAGTACATTGTTCTTAATAAATCCTGCTTAATAAACGAAATTCTAAAACATGCAAAAATTGATTAAAGTAGCCTGGTCTCACATTTGTCTGGCATAAAGCAGTTTCTTCGAGTAGCTACTACATCGTACGTTTATTTTACACGAATGTGATCATAAAATCGTTTGCTTACTTGTGAGCCAATTTCTTTATCGATTTCGGTAGCCATGAGAGCAGATGCCCCCTTCTCATTCACGGTCGAGTCGCAACCGGTCCACAGAAAGTACGCGACTCTCTCGCGTCCTTTAGGGTCGCTCTTCATATCCCCACGGCCAGATGTCTCCGCCTTCCACTTCCCTGTACTTGATATGACATAGCGCCATCGGACCACATATGTTTCACCCCTAAAATTACGATCATGAAGTTTAATTTTGTCATTCTAAAGTCAAAAACATAGACCTAAAGCGGAGAAAACGTTTACCGTAAATACACCTATTCGCTTGCAGGCCCCATACCATCACGGATGTAAACAGTTAACACAATTAACTTGCAACGGAAAAACGGCTTTATTGCAAATACGTTACTGCATCATGTATATTTAGCAAATATTAACTCTGCTTTCTATTTCCTTATCAGTTGCGAAAGCACTCCAATACTTCCTGTTGGCGAAGTCCCAATGCATGTTGGACAAAGACATTAATAAACTAACAAAGTTTCGGTTTCATTTTTTTTTTTTAGCAAAATTTTAGACCACGGCAAGATAGTTTTAACAATCACCTTTTGTTACTGGCGTTGGATGGTGTAGGGTCAAATCTCACATAGGCCGCCAGAAAGCATAACCCAAAAATTATTGCATTTACACTTACTCACTGATTGGAAAAAATTTACAAGCCAAGTCACTTGGACAGGACTACGTTACAGCAGTATTTTCGGAATGATGCTGAACAAACGCAACCAAAGGTTTTGAAAAAATAGGACTGGAAATGTTCGATTGCGCTGTCATATTAGCAATCCTAAAGCTACCAACAAAAGATCCAAAAACAATGCTTAGAAATTAGTCATCGTGCTCCAGAATCCGACCGAGTCAAACTTCTCAAACCATGCTGTATCATAATTACTGTTTGTTGAGGCGCTCAACACCAAGTAAACTACCTGTGAAAGATTCCTTTTTCTTCGTCTTCTAAAAGAGTTAAGGCCTTGTCCGAAGCATGCCATACGCTAACGGAATTGGTAACAACCATAAGACCTCTGCCATCCTCATCATACATTAGGCCATAACCTTTCCATAAGTTGTAACCTGCAGAATACATAGTGTTATTGAATCCCTAACATAAAAACGAACTTTTGAAGAGATTGAGTGAAAACCAGTTCTCCGTGATAAAAACAAGCAATCAAGCCTTGCAGATATTTTCATGGCGTCTAATTCAGACACATCTCATTATTTAGTACACAAACAAAGCGTTACAGTTACAAGCAAAGTTGATGCCAGCAGCTGGACTAGCGCTTTTTGAACATTTACGCACCAGAAAAACTACCCGCAAACGCTTCTATATCGAGTCCCTTCGAATATTTTTAATTGTTTAGTTTAGTGTGTTAGAATTACATTAAAGAATTTTTCTTGATTGTACACTTGTACAACTGTACACAGGGTTAGTGCGTATGTGGATACCTGCTCGATGCTTGCTTAAGACAATATTCGTGTATTGCCCATTAATTCAAGACTCAAAATGCACTAAGATATATACAAACTACGGCAACAAATTGGTGACAACTTGAAAATCGCGTATAAAACTAAGCCATAAGTTTCTCTAGTTACATTTACCTTCAAATTGAAGCGGAATTGGGGATGACTTGTTTTCTTTCATTCGATTAACGTCACATGATGTCATATCCGGTGCAATATTAGTCTAAATAAATATCAATATGGCTGTAGGTATCACTTTTAATTTCAAAGTAATAATATTCTACGTCCATCTGGTTAGCAGCACCTCGGAATAATAGTCTTACATGGCAAAAAAATGCCCTAAAAGTTTTCTAACACAAACTTACCAAGGCCAATAATTTTCGAACAGCAATCATTTTTGGAAGGCAAGACAATTTTTTCTCAACACTAAACTATGCTAAACCAACCGCATGTGCTACCTAAAAGTAGACTTTTTATTCTAACTCCTATGGAAACAGTAATTACTGACAAATAAAACTGCTACAATCTGCATACTAGACCAATGTGAAATAAACTATTTGATAACCAATTTTTTCAGATATACAGTTATTGTTAGTCGACTTATCATTTTCTTTGTCTTACTTTAACGTTCATTTCATTGGCAAGTTGTCCTCTGGAGTTGACTTTCATCACTTCTTCCCGGTCACCAATCTCTCGCGCTATATTCGACCAATCCTCAAATTTTTCCTGGACAAGCGCTGTCTCCAGATTTTCATTTACTCTACAAAAGCAAATGTTCGATCAAGGTCAATTTTTTGTCATATTCAGAAAATAAAAAATGTAAAAAATCTGCAAAACTTTTTTCACACTTTTTATTTGAGCAAATTTTTTCGCAACCACGCTTTTAATTTCACCATAAAAAAATCTGCTCTTATTACAGTGCACAGCGAAACTTAATAACAAATGAGATATACCTTGCAAAAAGTCCCCACTCCGGTCTATCGCCAGTAACATGAACGGTGGAGACGGATGCAGGGAGGAATGGACAGAAGCCAGCTTGGGAATAGTCATATCCTTGATCCCATAAAGTTTTCGCCAACTTGATAGCCAATTGGCGGTCTTCAAATGAAACCTAAAAAGTCAATTAAAATGTTAAAAATATCCCCACTAAATACTGGAACAAAAAGAGGAAATCTAGTTATACAAATGCGCAGATTAATTACCATGCTTGACAGCAATGCATTTGGTTACAAGCTTGTTCGTCGTTTTTGCTTTTGAGCATTCTGCTAAGTTTAATTACGATTAGCTTTATTACCTGTCAAGACACCAATAACAGAAAATGCGAGACTGGTAAGCAAACCCACGACCATTTCCATATTGGCTTAACCGTGTCATATAACAAATTGAAGACAACGTGACGACAAAATCTTTCAGGTTAAGTACGTTTTCATTGATCATCTAACGCGTTTCGATTAAAGCGTCTGTCCTTTGTTTTACAAACACCTACGAACAGTACGTATAACCTGCCAAAATACCTATAAAAAATTATGGATTTTGGTGGTGGCTTTTCATTCAACACACTCACTCATTCAACAGGCAAACACAGTCCCATAATTCAAAAAATGTCCTTCAGAAATCAATAAACTTTCCTGCAAAAGTTTCAACTTACCTCTTTGCCATGCCAAACATACATTTCAGCCCCAAAATCGAAAACAAACGTGGATGTGGGTGATAGTTGGCCCATAGTTGGAAGTTTTCCCCACGACTTCTGATACGGAGTTAATTTAGAATCCTAGAAAATATATTATTAACTAACAAGCGTGATTGGGTAACTGAAACCACTGCACATTTGTAGTTAAACGTTATTTTAAACATCTTTTTTTTTAGTGGTTAGTGACAAAAATATATTGCTAGTTTACTACTACACTAGAGCAATACCGTATTTAAAAGTTTTGTATCTTAAATTTAAAAAAGAATTTGAAAAAAAATTAAAGAGTTTGCTGTTTCCTAAATGCACTTCCCACGAAAAAAAATGCACTTCATCATGTTGTTTCTTTGAATGGTTTGAGTTCAGTTACCCTTGTCACTAGCAACAAACTTAAATCATATAATCGAGTTTCGTATTTCTGCAGGTCATACCTCTAGCTTGTAGCTTTTGATTGTAGCTTCCGCGTTTGCCTCGTATAGCTCGTCTTCTTCCGAACCGCCTGATGGCTCAATTTTTCCCCTGAAAATATTTTACATTATTAAATACAGTACCTGGAGGTGTATATCGCTAGAAACAATATCTGAATAGGTACGTCAAAATTAGTGTTGTATTTTCAATTTAATTCATGTATTACAAGTTAAAGTAGGTGAAGCATTTAATGAATTCCAGTAGTGTACAATCGCTAAAATCGAAATATAATTTAAAACAATTTTGTTCTCATTCTGGGACGGCAATTGCAAAGGTATTTAAAAATACTAAGAGATAACCCTTAAAAAGTTTTTGGAAACCCTGAGTAACAAAAGGGGAGGTTTACCAAAATTGGATAGGTCACGCGATGTTACCGGAAGGTTAATTATAGTTCAGTTTCTTATTTTCCCTGGAAGTTCAGGCAGAGAGAACAAATTCAGAGTTTCAAAAACTTTTTACAGAGGTATCTCTTTGTATTTGTTGAAGATCTTTGCAACCGCAGCCTCAAAATGAGAAAAAATTTCAAAAATTGTATGTCGATTTTAGCTACTGTAAACTGCCGGAATTGGCTGGATGCTTCACCCTTTTGATGTACTTATTTTTGCACGCAAAATATAATCTCTTACTGAAATTTATAAATTTGGGACTCTAAATTGTTGTCAACTGTCACTTTTCACAAGTTTAGCGGCCTTGTAAGCGAAAACGACTCAACGCATTTGACTTAGACCAATTGATAATCTGTTATGGCTATGTCCAATACCCTTTTTCAACATGGCATCAACAGTTAAAAGAATTAACTTTATTTTGCAATACTTTGATAAGGTTGATTTTTTTTGAAACTGCTGTTAAACTAGACAAAAAAAGGGGATGTTGTTCTTACCAAGTAAAAGTTATATGTCCCTTGTCCAATCAAACTTCGGCAAGCATATTTAAAAAAATTAGGGATCGGGCAATTTGAACACGCGAAAGCACACCATCACAACACCTACTTTCCGCCCATGAGATTCCAAAACTCTCTAGCTCTTATTGATGATGAATTTTCTTCTTTGATGGTGACTAGCGACGTTGCTTTGCTCCCAAGATCGCCCTTGTGTATGATGTAGTCAGCAATTTCCTGTTCAATTTTACATCATTAAATTGGAAATTTATTGTGATGCTGTTTGGTACGATATTGGGCTTTAGACCTCTTAGGTAATTCTTGAACGACAAAAAATAATGTTCAAGCCAGCTATTTCCCAAAGCAAACATAACATATAAACGGTGTAGTAATTTTTAATCCTAAAAACATCTTTCGTTGAAAAATAATCTTGAAAACAGAAACAACTGCTCTTCTGCAACGAAGAAAACTCCTGCAGTGTTGCAGAGTCAGATGCCAAAGACGATGTGAATTCAAAATGAACATCTAAATTATGTATTATGCAAAATAGCTAATTTCGCACAACCACAAAAAGAGCAACATTTTGATAAACAAAATTTCATCCGCCTTAAGCGATCCAAAAAAAAAAAAAACAGTATTCCTCCTAACAAACATTAGTATTTAATTGTTTGCGTGCTTTCTGACCTAAAGGCTATCAGAGCAGAAGCCAAAGGAAAAGCTCCAGAATGGCAACTACTTAAAACTGGTAGTTCTTCCTTAGGCTTCTGCTATGGTAGGCTTTAAGCCAGAAAGCACGCAAACAATTAAATATTAAAGCGCTGTCCGGCAAACATAAAACAAAAAACTAAAAGCACATACTTGCACTTTTGCTTTTTCAATAACGTTACTGTATTCCCCAAACCAAGCATAGAGTTTGTCAGGCAGAATTAGTAAGAAGGCATCTCCGCTGTTTAGCGATGAGCACACCGGCTCCACCAACCGCGTCTGCACGTGTCGACGACCTTTGACCCTGAAAAAAACATAATAATTAAACTTCGACAGTGCTTAGATAGTTTTGGCTGCACAGCTAAGGAGTAATAGCAGGAGTTATATGCCATACTTCAGCGGTAAAAATATTTATACGACTGAGAATAATAATAATGCCAACCCACAAGCATAAACAATCCGTAAGTTAAAACTGAACCCACAACTTACTATCCACCGGATATCGCGACGCCGACTACACAAGTACACATTCTCGTAAACTCTAAATTTTTAGAACGAAATATGCGACATGTTTGCACCGAAAGCAACTTATACTGGGAAACTACATTGGAGCTCTTTCACAAACTCGGAGATGAAATTGAATGATCTTTCAATATATTTCACACACAAATAAGCATCCCTTTCTAAATATTTGCAGTGCTACTGCTATCTGATAATGTCTTGTAATCTTGAACCGATCCATGGTCGAGTGGATAGTGCGACCGCTACTGTAATTGAAACGGTAGACCTGGGTTCGATTACCGGTCAGGGCAAACCAAAGATTATAAAAACTAATATTCACAGCTTTCCTGCTTGACGTTCAGCTTTAAAAAGGGACATTGTGAAGCCTCCTTTATAATCTCACAAAAAGGACAGATGGCAGCTTGATTCGAAGACCAAAAGGCCCTTCGCTGTCTCCTGGCCAAGAATACTTGGAGAATAAAGAAGAAATTAATATTACAACATAAAATACAGAACTAAAATACCTGAGAAGCATTTTATTTTTCCACGGTTTATGATCACTGGCTGAAAAGGCGGGGTTTTTCTTTGTACTTCTTAAATTCACCTAAAAGTTTATCGGCGTGATCATAGATGTGCCAAGATTAGTTGCTGCAATTCGCTCGTTAAAGTAACAAGAGTTTGTTGATGTCGTGATTGATTAGTGATCTATGCCCAAGATGGAATTTGAGATAAACAGCTACTGTGGTAGCAAATGACATTCTAATCTCGCTAAAAGATAGATTAAAATTTTAAGTTAGTTTTGAATTACTGAATTTTTTGATTCTTCCTTTTTATTCTGTTTATCAGATAACAAAATTTATAAATTAAACAAAGCAGGTAAAAAATATTGGCTGATGATGAAGACAAGCATTGCTTTGAAACATTTAGTTCAAATGTACATTCATGTTTTGAGTTTTTGTTTTACAGTATATTAAGATTTTTTATATTAAGAGTACTTACATTAAAAATAAACGTGGATTTTCATTCTCACCTTGCTTAAATCTGCTTTAGCAGCCAGCCCAGCAAGCGCTCCTGAAGTGAAATTCGCACCAAATCCATGCCGACTTGCGATTCTCTGCTGCTCCAACTTGCTCACGTTAGAGCGATGCTCCGTATACGATTGCTGAATGAAGATACCAAAGTTTTGAACCGTAGAAATTGGACGTTAAGAAGAGTTTTACAAAATATAAAGCCAATGCCAGTGCATGAGTTTGATTTGAAAAGCTTTGTCTCCACAAACCATTACATTAACTTTTATTCCAGAGTACGAGTAACGTCCCTAAAAGGTCAGGCACGAAATTTTTAAATGACTAGCTTGCTGCAATACATTATTAAAATACATTAGCTGCTGCAGTCATTATCGTAGCAAAGTAAACCACTTTGAAAGCTCCGAAATTTGAGTAAATGACCACTTCGCATCTTCAATCCTGTGGTATTTTGGAATCGGAATCCCACAAAGCCAAAACGGTACGGTGGAAATTAAGTGAACTCGAGTTTAAGAGTCGTCCTTAAATGAGATGTTGATTACTTCTTGATTTACCAGAGTTAGTAGCATGATAAACCCAGCATAGCGAATCACTCACCTTCACATCTGTTCTAGCAGCCAAGGCTTTCACAGGATTGCGACTTGACCGTTTGTTCCGTACGGAAGGCCGCTTCACATTCGCTTTAAGGCGACCGATATCACTTAGTCGGTTGTTCGCCTGAACGAGAATGAAACGGTTTAAAACAATTTTTGTCATACATTCAACAAGTAAAATAGGTTTGATATAAACCGCGAGTGCGAAAAATAAAGAACCCATGCACTGTCGCACAAAAACCCTGGGGTATTAACTCTCGTTTGAAGCGCTCATATACCGGTATTGCAGAAAATGTTAGAATTTCTTCATTCTTGTTTGAAATGCGGAAATACGATTAATCTAAACGTACTGCATATACAGAGCTGCAGATAAATGATGTGAAACAATTCAAAAGTCAATTTCAAAATGCGTAGATTTACGAGAAATTGGAATCGTTTATTTTTTTCAAGCAAACGCAACAGTTTCAATATTTTGCCTTCAATAAACTCGAAAAATAAGCATCTATAGGCGTCCAAGTTTTATTCCAACTACTTTATTATCACCAAGTTGCCTTGGCAGGAAACAACAAGTCCCTTATTATTGTTGAACGTCAAGCAGAAAAGCTGTAAATATTAATTCGTATAGTCTTTGATTTAACCCATCCGGGAATCGAATCCGAAGTCCACCTTTTCAGAAGCAGACGCTCTATCACTAGTCCACTGATCGGATTACCGTAAATGAATCTACAGTACCTTTGTGTGCTCAATTTCATCATCAAACCAAGCCGGTGTATCGTGGTTTGGCTTTTCTTCTTCCGGACTCGCAACGCCGTTTGTTATTGTGACGTCACCGTTGGAAAGTAAATTGGTGCTGAAGAAATTCTCAAAATCTTCATTCACAATGTCAGGAATTTCAGTGGTGGAAGACTCAGTGGTCTGAAACGGAAAATTCATTGACATTTTTTGTATCATGTTAGCAATAAGGTTTTGACTTCATTTTGATGACCTTGCAATGCACTTTTGACAACATACCAAGAAGAGGTAGTCAATCCCTGGCAGACTGCAATGACGATTAACAAGAACAACCCCATGCTTGCAACACTATAGACCACAGCTAGCCTGTAGGTGTTGCAAGCTTGTGGTATCATATCTACCACGACAACGCGATGTTTGTTACAAAGCAATTATGAAAATAAAAAACGAGCAGTCAAACAAAAAACCTCAGCGACAGCAACAAATTTAGTTTATTTACTTTGATAACTTCTGGTTCCAGTCCCTTTTGCGAGAGCTTTAAAACCTCCGACAATTTGTTTAAACTCGGCGCATCTGAAGCCACATCGTCTATGGTGACCGCGGATTCATCAGCCACGGAAATAGGCTGATTTTTGCGCTTTACGGAATAGTTAGTAATAGGTGCCATCTGCTGGCCATCTGCAAAAAAAAAAAAATTCAAATTGTATGTCGTACAAACACCAACCGACAAACCCTAATCATATGTAGATCAGTACGTAACTTGCACTGCCTCGTATCCAAAATAAGTCGAATGCTAAAATAAGGTCGACAATATGTTGAAATATTTTTTTGGGTGACCTAACTAAATCAGTCATTTTCGCTTCCCAAAATATTACTGCTTAGCATAAAATAACAAACATACGTATTTCGTGGAGTCCAAGCTAATGAGAATATCGTGGACTCCAAGCTAATACGAAAAATCGGTTTTCAAAACAAATGTGATAGGAAAAGTTCAAAAATGACGACAAATTTAAATTCCCTCTGTTTTCATCAACAGCGAAGTTAAGCAGCGGAAAAGCATTGGTGGTCTTTGATTGTGTCAAAACATCCGGGATTTTAAACTCGGCAAAATGTTTACAGTATATTATTATGTGCGGTGGTATTATTGAAGAAAATATTATTAAATGTAACTCTAAACTCAGAGCTTAAACCGAAATCACAACTGGCTATTTTACTCTTTGTAAGATAAAAACAAGGGGCACATTATTGATTAAGATGACATTAGAGCTCGATTACTAGATGGCGGTATGGCGGTATCAGTTGGAGTTTTCGCTGCAAAAAACATCAGAGCAAAAAATGTAACGGCAATAAAAACAATAATTAAGCAAACGATTGTTTACATTGCACGTGCATTTGTGAATACGTGAAGTTCATTTACAGTATGCCCGAACAAAATTTTGGGAAAATTATCTCTAATTTGCTTATAGGGTTTAAATTTGTCTAGTCCATGATCGGTGGGGTTGAGGGGCCTGATGGTTGCGTTATATTGCATGGTGTCGAGGAGCTACATTTCTACCACCCTTTTTACTTGTTGAATTGTCAAGCTTGTTAAATGTTCAGATCGATGCTACTCTTTATTTAAACTGTTTCCTTACCTCTCTTGGCAATTTTCGCTTGCACAGTGAACTGGGTGGCATCGTTTTGTTTTCCAGTTTTGTTTTTCCAGTTTTCTGAGTTGGCCATAATCGAGTTGAGGCGATCAGAAATGTTCGCTTTATTCCCGGATGCCACTCGGTTGGTCGTGACAAGCGGGGGCTTGTTTTTCTGAAAACGATATCCATGAAACTTGGTACATCAAAACAGGAAAATTGAAAATTACAATAATACAGCCTTAAAATTTATTTTCAACCTAGACGTTTCGAACTAGTGACTTTAATTCATCATCAGCAATAATATTATTCGAATAGACATTAAGAATACTACTGATGATGAACTTAGTACATTACTTGGAAACACCTAGGTTGAAAATTATTTTAAGCCTGATAGTTTCAAACTTAAAAATATCCACGAAAAACTTGCATTGAAACTGTGATGCTTTATTAGTAGGGAAGATGTTATTTATATCGTAATGTTAAAAATAATTAATGATTTGATATCCACGGGGTGCCCTCTGAATCCGGCAACGACTAATTTCAATCGACATCAATAATTATAAATTAAGCCTAAAAGAAAAAGCACTTCATGAAACGGTTAAAAGTTCACAGTAAGGTCATTCATAAACTTCGAGTTTAGTTGAATATTTGAAATCAACAACTGCGTTTATAGGTGTATGTGTGCGAAGTCGAACTTAAACGTAAATAGTAATTCCTTATGCACTCAAGTCGACCAATATTGCCCTAAACTTCATACCCCAGTCACACGAGGGCCGAATCAGCCAGAACGCATTACGAATGAAAATTGGACGTGTATTCGTACGACATTCGAACAGGATTCGGGGTCATTCAAAATGGATTCGTGCTTATTCGAAGCAAAAAATACACCGTAACGGCTGACGTCATTGTTGCGGGGTGCGTAGATTCGTAGCCATTCAAAGTGAATTTGTACTGCATTCGAAATCGTGACCCCAAATGAGCCAAATCAAGCCGAAGTTACATTCTGACCAATCCGGTCAGATACTTGCACATTTTGCTGTAGTGTGAGTGGGGTATCACGAATAGCCAAATTATCTATGTTTTTGAGATGACTACAAATCAGTTAGGCTAAACTAAACATGGGGTTATTATTGAAATTGTAAAAAAGCTATCTTGCAATATTATTTTCAATTCTCTGCCAAAACAGGAATATAGCGACATTTCGGGAGCGAAAATGGCAGAAACAAAAGTCAAAAGTATTTGCCAGCCAGGTGTCAGAAGTGACTTGCTGAACTACTTGATTGATCGCATCTCGAAAATTTGCAAAAATAAAAAATCAGTTTCTTTTTCGACCTGACGTGATGCAAGTTGAATTAATGCCAAAGCATCACAATAGCTTTTGTTAAATGGAATGGAAAATACCGAGCGCCTTTCAAATGAGCCTAGTACTGTAGGATTGATAAGTTCAGCTAGGGGATACACATCAATTACACATCCATGCTAAGAATTTCTATGGCAGGCGCAATTACTATCGGTCATATAGAATGTGATACTGGTAGCAATTAAAACAAAACATCACAAATAGCAATAAATTGTTGGAGCAAAATACGCACATTGCATTGCAATTACAAAACCGAAAAAGTTTTTTTTTGGGCAAAAATAATAATCAAGCGTTAAAAGTGTTGCAATTGCAATCGCAATTATAAAACTTAAGAAGTTTTTTTAAGCAAAAATAATCAAGCGTTGAAAGAGTCAATGCTAACCAAATCTATTAAAAGGAACTAGTTCAAATTTCCCCACCTTCCATTTTTCTTCGCTGTCTTGCAATTTGTTAAGTCTGTCTCCTAAAGACGATTTGACGCTTTTGTTTTCTTCCTTTAACCTTTTCTTCCATCCTTCCTCCTTGTTTTTCTCCAAAAGTTTCAATCTGTAAAAAAACAATCAAAAATAAAAAAACATCTGGTTTCACGCAACTTAAAAGAAAAGTAAAAGTAAACAAAACAAACGAAATCAATAAACTTAACTTCACAAGCGAGATTAAGGCTCTATCAAAAAAACAAATTTTTATATTCGAAAAATGAATATTTTGTGTAACTTTAGTGTCACCGACATCTGTTTCAAATATATCTTCAAATGGTAAATCGCAAAATTAAACTTTAAAACAAAATCGATTAAACTGCTCGCATCTAAAATTTGCTGATAAAGTTGTTGCAATATTGGCAACTTGTCCGTTCCGTGTTCTAGAGCGCTTTGCTGGGACGTTGTGCATTATGTTCAATATTACGGAGGGCTAGCGCTGCTAAGCGAGCAGGCTAATTCTTGACCAGCAAACTCGTAACGGGACTGGTGTAAGGCGGTAGCAAGGTACCATTGACGAAATTTAAACCTAACTATTTAGTAACAAATAATGAAAGCAATTCCAGTTGCTTTTATAAGCGTCAATCAGTAGCGCTAGGAAAGCCACGGTAACAACCAAAACATTCTCTTTGGTCCGAATTCCCATCGTCTACCAGTCAGGAACGGGTCAGTGGGCTCACCTGTCATGGATCGATCCAGTAGCTTTGATCTCTGCTCCTCTGTTCTTTCCCATGTCGGAATTTTCACTGCTGGAGTCCTCCTCAGTCTGGCGACGCGGTAAAGGACTGGATGAACAATCACGCAGAGGCTGATGCCGAGTATTGATTGAAGAGTTGTTAGAACTTTCAGATGGGATGTTTCTACGAAAAACGGTTTGTCGATAATAAATCGAAATTTAAGCTGTTTCGGCAATTTAAATAAACTCATGACGTAGTAACTGCTTAATTCTGCGAAATCACCAGTGGTTGCAATGTCCTAATCGGAGGCCACAATCAAGTTTTAAATTGTTAGAAGTTACAACAGGTATAAACCAAATTGTAGCACACTTTTGACAGAATAAAAATTCATGTTATAGCTAAGTAGTATCAAAAGCCTCCAACTCCAATCTATGCGTCTGAAAAATTTGCTCATTAATTACGTTATCGTGTTTGCTTTTCTACGACGAGTTTTCAATTCTTTGCTCGCATACTGCGTAAATTCGCGTCGGGTGTCTAGAATTTTGTAGCATTGTTCTTCCATTGGTGCAATCGAAAGCAATGCTAACTAAACGTATTCAAAAGTAATTACAGTACAAGTTACTTTCAGAAAAATTAGATTTATTCCAATTTCATAACTTTCTACAGTATTTAATACGAGCATTGCAAATTTGCAAAATCCATTCATTTAGGTTGAAAAATGACCACTTGACAACTGCTGCTTTGTTGTCTGACTAAATACTACTACAATCAAAAGTTGGAAGAGAATCAAAAATTGAACTTTGCCATAAATCTCACAGTTTTGTCGTCCAACAGCAAACGAACGCAACTAACCTTCGGGTTTGTCTTGGCGATCGTCGTGGTTTTGCGTCAGGTGTCAAGTTGATTGACTGGTTTTCAAGAAATTTGGTTCTGAAATGGCCACAAATCTATTTTAATAAAACTAAAACGAAAAAAAAATACACAGAAGCGCTTTTTTTACGAAATGTAGAGGAAATGGTAAATCTAAGATCTTAAAAAATATGTAATTTAGCAACCAAAAAAAATGTTAAATGCGAGTGATTTAAATCACAGTCATATACTGTTTTACATCAAGTAGGCTTCATTTCACTGGAAATTTCTATTTAGTTTTTTGTTAATTCTGACTCAAATCTAACCCAAACTCAAACCCTTACTCTAAAACTCATTTTAAATATTGACCCTCAAAAAAGCAAATGAAAAATTTCCGGGTGAATACTCGTCATTTTCATTTCGCGATCTTTAATTCAAAATTTTCCGGTGAAATAGTCACTACCTTTACAAAATGCCTACTAAGTAATCATCATCAATTCAATTTTTATCCGGTGTAGCTAACGAAGATAGTAGCGAAATTGCTATCTACGCAAAATACTTAGTGAACCCAACTTAAAAACTCACCATCATACAATAGCAAGACATGTAATACCAAATAAATTTAGCGCGAATCAAAACTTTATTTACGAATGTGCTTGTGTTAGATGAGCGCTGAGGGTTAAGTTAGGATTGAAAAACTAGATTCAATATTTCTATTTAACAGCACAACACTATTCCGACCACAACGAAATTATGTCAGTTGATGAAAGGATTGCGTTAAAGTTCAGTAATCCGTATGAACCACGCACTCCGCGCCCAGTAGCGTACGCAGGATTATCGAAAAGGGGGAGGGGGGGCCAGGAAATTCAGAAAATTTGAGAATAACGAACACCAGAATGAAAATTTTCTCCAACCAGAATCAGTCCGTTTACCTGCCCAAAATAAGGTGAAGAACAAAAAAAAGGTCTTCACTCAAATTTAGTCCGGTTTTTGACCCAAAATTGGGTGCAGCCAAAAAAACAAAGGTCTTCGCCCACCGTTTGTGCGCTCAAACCTTCGGCCCAAGTTACAAAGGGGAAGGGGGGGCATGCCACAATTTTGCATACTATTCTATGCTAATTATACTATCCTGGCGACCCAAAGGGTGGGGCCATGGCCCAATGCCCATCCCTAAATACGCCCCTGTCCAACCCCACCAACACAGAATGCTCGTTTGGGTTCAGTTCGCCACCACAACGGAGAGACTGCTCGATTTCAACGAGAAATTAGCGTTGTTTTTTCCTCAAACACAACGACGCATTGCCAGTTTTGGAACTGAACCTGAAGTCAGAAAACTTTTGACCATTAACCCAACGTTCTGCCACGTGACCAACGCTGCCGTAAAGGTTGAGCAATTAGCTTTTTTCATTCCTATAAGGTGCTGTTCGATATATACCGAAATATAATCAGCTTGACCAATTTACTTTAATTCGGATGGAAGTTTTCCCACTTTCTTTGGTTTATCTTGGTTGTCTGCTTCAGAAACACTCTTCTTCACTTCATTCAGGTCAGTTTCAGTAACGTTATCGGCGTTGTTAATCTGATCCAATTCCACAGAAATCCCCTTCTCAAACCCTTGTTCTGATCGACTAGGGGCTAACTAAAGAACAGAGTAATAAAACCGTAAGTTTGGTACGGCCTTAGGTCTCGAAATCACAATCATATATAGAATAGTTTATACGCAAAAGTAATTAGAATTTAATGTTTTTTTGACAGACTGGTTACGTAAGTATTAGAGATTAACAAAGTTACCAAAACGCAATTTCACATTGTTTTTAACTTTTAAGAACACTTCACTACTTAATTCTACATAAACCTCAGCTTTTCCTATTAAAACAACGTAGCTTTTTTCTAATGAAAACTGCTCATCTTTCAATCGAAAAAGCAGAGCCAAGATAAGCAGCAAAATAAAATATAGCACAAATTTTATTCAAATATTCAAAACAGGTTCAATATTCATTTGCAGTGCAAAAAAGAGCAAACAGCAGAAGTTGAACAGAAATATAATAAATGTGAAAAATATTGAAAGCCGAAAAGGCTAACATTCTACCTAATAAAATTGATTGCGAGATAATTGCAGCGCTAATTGAAGCTTTTAACACTAATGCAGACACCAGCTTCCTGTAACGTCACATGACCAATTGCGCTGTTTCCGGTTATAAAATCGCTAAACGTGGCCTATAATGAGTTGATACCGTGATATTTTCAAGCGGTACTAGGTCTTCCTATGCAAATCCTCAGTGGCGCTTGCTGGTAATTGTTTGGACACACGTGCATCGACGATATGTGATACAATTTTTGTTGTTTTTGAATTTGTTGCTTCTTAACGTCCAAGAAGACAGAATGGAGAATGCAGATAGTGAAATTAAAAAAGTTCGAAAAAGAGGGTATACAGTGATTCTTGTACTTTTTAATCCGTCGTTTTGCAATCTACGTATCGCACATGAAATCCATTGAAAGCCTACTTTAAATAATCAAATTTAGTGTTTGGTAGGTCAATCGTTGCAACCAAGGACAATTCTGCCTTTCCAGTTCGTTTATCAATTGAGCTTTTTTTCATGGCCATAAAAATGGTTGAAATGAATACCGCACACGTTAATCAATTCCTATGTGTATGAGCTAAACAGGCGACGGCACTGGCTAGGTACCTGAGTTGTTTGAGAATTTCCGTGCAATTCCTTCGCTTGTGCGATTGCTTCACGGTCGATTGGTTGCGTCAGGTAACGCTTCGCAGCTCCTCTGTGCCGACGTCCTGCGCGATCTAAAGAATCCAAATAAATTTTTTTTAGCGAGCCAACAATATACATTAAATTATGATGTAACCATGGGAAAATAGAAACCTTATCCTTAGTACTCCAAAAATAGGATAACGTCTTACAAATTCTAGTGCATGTATATGCTAATAGATAACTGAGAACCGCAATTCTACGCAAGAAAGCTACGACAAAGAATGGAACATGACTGCAACTACGTACGATAAGCCCTAGTGTTAGATCTTTCAATATTCCCCCTGGTAGTAGGCTGAGAGCAAACGCTGCTAGTCGCAACCAACTTGCTTTGATCACATAAACGATCTAGTATTGTTTTTGGGTTTTTGCAACGCAAAATTTACGTTGCAAACAGATTTAAACTTGATTATTTCAAGCACGTCTGTTTAACAGCACCAAAACAGAGTACTTTTTTAGAGTTTTCTTTCCTGTTTGTCGATACTCACTTAAATCTGTGCAAATGGTCGTCTATAATAAAATTCATGTCGGGAATTTTTTTCGTTACACAGCAACCCACATCGACTTACTCTCTTCTGGTTCGAAAACCTTCGATCTGGCAATGAGCTGGTTGAAATATTGGAGTCTTTCGGAGAATGAGAGTTGCTCCTCTTCCTGATTCTCGGATTCTTTCGACGAATAATCTGACGATGGCCTGTTACAAAACAAGTTGCATTGTTGCGTAAGCAATAAAAGTTTTTCTTTTGCTGGTAGACTTCATTTAAATTGAAACATGGCGACGTGCTCGAATCAGCTCGGAAGTTTTGAATGCGATAGCATAGAAACATGCGCAGGAATAAAAGAAGGCATCGACTTCGATGCCGGTCCTCAAGAGTTTCATCGGAGCAGAATAATTGAAGCCCACTTGCCCAACCAATCAAAAAAGACCGCCGATGACTACCAATTGGCAGTAGCACCAGTTGAAGTAATAGACAGGCCAGTCTTTGTGTGATACGAGCCCATTTCATTACCAGGTATTTCTGCAGATAGCTTGAATGTAATGGTATAATTTACTGCGCATTATGCTCCCATGAACTTACCAACCAACTTGAATTACCAGTTTGTCACGAGCATATACAATCGAAATTCGAATGCTAAACAGTATTCACTTATGGGGCACCCTTGACCGGTGCACCTTGGGATGTAATGTTATCTACTTCTGTTTCTTCAGATACTGTATGTAGCACCACTCATAATGGTCTGTAACCACGATCAAGCTACTATTGTAGTGTATCCAGTAGCTACATTTTGGCGAAAACGATAGTATTCTATAAAAAAGGACAACATTGCCATAGTTACAGTAAAATTTCGCCGAAAAATTAGTTAAATATAAGGAAAACCGCCGATGCGGTTAGTTGCTTAGAAATTAGAGTAGACAGTCAAGCACTTTCATCACCTTAGCGCGTGTAATTTATGTAGTTCGATAAAAGCTTACAAAATAAACTTATTTTCAGATAAAACTTCATTGTAACGCAACAAACATAAAACGAAGAATGCTTAGTAGTTTCTGATTACCTGCTTTCAGCAGACTATAAGAATTTCTGCTTCGAAAAACTAAACTGAAGTAACAAAAGTAATTAAAATTAAAAGTAATAACGTATCTAAAAACAGTAAGCAACCTACAAAATAATCAAATCAATCGTAACTGACTGGGTGTCTGTCCATTTCGCAAGCACAATAACGAATTAAAATTAAAAGTTATTGATACAACAAGGAAGACCGATGTGTCGAATTTCTCAAATCGTAGGGCTGGTGCAACCTTCAAACGACCCTTTTCTTGTTCCACAGATCCAGATAAAACACGTGGCGATATAACGCATAAACATGTAGGTCATTGACATTTTTTCTTTTTACCCTATTTTAGTAACAATGCATGGAAGCTCGACAGCGCTGCATTGGGTTAATACCACCAGCACAGAGAGTGGGCTTTAACCAACTGTTGTGATGGGGTCAACGATGAACGACAATGGATGTCATGTCTGCTTTCACAGAATCGGTAACTAGTTTAATTCAAAATAACCGAACATCGAATAAAGGACAAGTATTACAAGCTGCCTGTTACATTACAGTAAACTATGCTAACGAAAAACGTTCCAGACTAAAATAGACGCGGTATTTGCATGTTTTTGCTAATTAATCACAGTATAATTACTACTCACTACAAACTGTCTACATTTACAACCGCTGTTGAAAACAAAGTAATTTTAAGAAACTTGCAGTTATCACGAAACCGTTGATTACAAGTTGCAGACCTTTTAATCTTGATGACAGCAGATGGCAATTAATGGGTTTTCTATAGACGCCAGATAACTGTAAATCATTTATTGCAAAGTAACCACTCAATCATTTCTTGATTTTTCGTCCTGTTGGGGACAGTTTGGTAATATGTACGCAGTAATGTTGTCTTTTTTTTTTTTTTTGGTAAAAATTTGGTCAGTGCGGCATCCTTTTCCCTCAAATCCTACGGCAAGCAATTAAAGCCACCAAAGCACAATCTGCTGTAATTAATTGCTCATAAACAACTTAATAAGTCTGTAAAACAACAACTGGAAAATCAGTAGAGACCAAAAATTTGCTGATCTTGCTTTTAGCTAAGCTCATTCTAGCAAATGCATAACCTGAATCTCCCCTTCTAAACGTAACACCTTCGTTTACTTCTACTCGACCCAGCTCAAATGAACGCTTGATTGCGCCTTTTTCTCAAAACAGGATGTGTGGTTTTCTTAGCAGCTGATTGCGGTTAGGCATTATGTCATCACAACGCACAACAGTCAGACAAAACTCCATCCTCTTTTACACACAGATTAAACGTCAGATGACAAACGGTGAAATAATTTAAGTATCTGTAGCAAAAGAGCACTGCTACTATAAGCGGAAGTTTTGTTGGCCTAATTACTTTATTTTTCAAACAATACTGACAAAAACGTGCGAAAACACTTTTTCACAAAATGCTAATTTGTTTGAAATATCAATTGTCCGCACTGACGCAAATACTTTTTGCATTCTGTTTAAAATAATTCTAAATGAAAAACAACGTTTGATTTCGATCCAATGAACTGGAAGTTTTTAATTGCGGTCTTTTGGACATTTTAACTTTTTAGCCGGTACAAAAACAGTATAAAAGACAATTATATAGGCAATTTCAAATTTAGGTTTGAGAATATTCATAATATTGCATTACATTTCACAAAATTCTTTCATTTGTTTCTCTCACTGCATACTAGCATATCAGTGTCGCGAAAGCCAGAAAAATGTGCTGCAATGTTAAATAGGTTTTGCAGTTCTTGCTACGATAAAGAAAACATTTGGTATTTTATCTTATCAGCTATCAAAATCACCATTAAGTACTGAAAAATAACATTAACGTGCATGTAACATCAGGTTAAGTGAATCTAAAACATCATAACTAGTCGTAATTAGCACAAAAATCAGCATTAAAACTAATGATCAAACATGCTACGTCAAATAGTATAATTTAGTTTACCGGAAATTCATTAAATAATTTAATAAGTGCGTAGGATAAACAAATACACACACTCAATTCCTCGATAAGATATTGAAACATAAACACCTCAATCTGTAGTTATTCTGATAAAGGCTGCATATAGCTTATCGTTTTAGAAATATCACATTTTGTTTTAATCTCAGCATTCATATATATTTATTTCATTATTGAAAGTTCTATGTTTGTTTAAAAAGCTATACGATAGCGTCATAAAGACAATCAAAACGACTACTTGAAATTTTCAAGACGAAAAAGCAACGCACTCACTATCTTTTTGAGATTTGAATCAACCAAATATTCAGCAAGCAGCTCTTCATGTCCCTTAGTTTTTTGTCCACATCCTTGTGCACCGCAGGATTTCGAACTCACTAACCATGTTTTCAAAAAAACAATGGTCAACGCTTCAGTCAAAAATAAACTGAACCTCGGGCTTATTTTTAACACGAGCTTTACAAATACTGTACAGCTTTGATCAGAAGAAAAACTTTCTGTTTAAAGCCGAGTTTTAATTAGATTTGAGGTTTCATGCACAAGAATATGAAAAGAGTGTAATTTGTTTGATTTCACAACGAGTTATTGTAAATCGCGTTCGATCCTGAAACTGTACAAAAAACATACCCACGTTACAATTCTGTCAAAATAGCGACGCAAGCCTAATTTGATGAGGTTCAAACGTTCTGAATTTTCAATTTCTTTGATATCTCTCTAATAATTTACTGGTCATCTCCCTTGACCAGTTAGGACACGGTCTAATTTAGTGGTTCCCAACCTTTTTCTAACCGTGGCCCATTTTCATTTTGAAAATTTTCCATGGCCCTACTCAGTACTTAAATTGTAAAATTTTGCATGGGGGGACGCTTTTGCAGCCTTGACCAAACCTTAGTGAAGATTACGTAATTCCGTCAACGAAATTGAATCAAGATAAAAGTCTTCGCCGAGAGTCTTAGTGCTTTTTCGCCAAAATTTGGTGAAGACCAAAAAAAAAGGTCTTCGCCGAAATCTGAGGTGTTTTTTCAGTCGATTTTCAGTCGCTCTCAAAAAAAAACCAAGTCAACTCGCCATTCACCGCAATTTTCTGCAAACTTTCTGACAATGTCAGGTAATAAACAGTTCACCGTGCAAATACGACTTTTTCAAACCAAAATGCTCTGTGGCCCACTGCAAAATACTTATGTGGCCCACCGGTGCCATGGTCCACAGGTTGAAAACCACTGGTCTAAATGGTTGAGCTCTACTGCTTTACAAAGTATACAGCACTAACTGAATACAGTTGCATTTTGAAGCGCTACATACATATCTTCAACTAAACTAAAAACGGAAACAGCTTGGGAATTCGATCTGCTCGAAGTCAATTACTAGCACTTTCTGCTTTCATTAAATGCCTTGGATTTCAATTCGGTCTTTCAAATTGGTCGTTTCCTTTGTCGTTTACTCGTCAATGCAGTCATGCTTGTTGTTACGCCGCCGAAAGCAGTTTGACTAAATTGAAAAGGCAAAAAAAGAAATTCGATGAGCTTGAGCAGAAAAGAACTTTATCCATGTGCTCAATGTTTTTATGACGTCATTTATTACTTGAAAAGTGAAAGATCTTATTTTAAAAAACAATGTTGAATAGCCCTTCGCTTGGTAGAAATTTAAATGCTATAGATCATAAAGCTTTGTTTTTATCGACAAAACCTAATGAACTTTAAAATTAGCTGAAGATTTCTCTGGTATTTATTTTGTTTATTTGTTACGAACGCTCGTAGTACAATAAGTAACACTAGGAACCAAATCATTAGTTATTGCTTTGCAAATTGTAATTACAGTCAGTTTAGAATTTTTGGAAGCTAAAATAAAGCTTTCTCAACTTAAAAATGTCCATGCAAGCGTAGCTATATCTCAACCACAAAGCACCCAGTTTTCATTACTAAAACTTCAATAAATTTAAAAAGCAACAGGAGGAAGAACTGCTATTAGTAATTGTCTTTTTTGAAGTGGTTTAGGTCAAGCCCACACAAATTAGATATAATGCAATAATAAGCAGGTACCTTGTTCGTGCATACCTTAGCTGCATACGAAACAAACTCATTCAACAATTTAATGCACACTCAAAAGAAACAGATGAAGCAGAACCGCTTGTCATCACATCAATCAATCAGGATTCAAGACTGAGTGCACCAATACTACTAAGTGCAAGTAAACCCAAAACCACAAAAGACATACCATAGGCCCAATCTACACTTTGTGTAGAATTGTGAACAAACGAGCGCATCCTTACTTTATTTTAACCAACTGACAGCTTATCCGCCGTTAAGATGGGTACGCTTGTCGTTCCAAATTTCTGCTTAATACAAACAAAAATACGCTCTTACGCTCACGATTTTAGGCCCAGTAAAAACTGGGCGTAAGTGCATGAAATGTGATGAAGTTTTCGTTTCAAATATAAACCTTATAAAACTTTTAACCAGAATTTTATTCTGTAGATACACTACTGTAGATATTAACAAGAAGAGCGCTTCGAAACGGTTTCTCGACTTTTGATCTACGGTCACTCAATAGCCTTTCTTCAAATGAATATACAATATTATTGTGTTTCAAAAAAAATATCTTGCTTTAGTCCACATTTGGCTGCAATAGCTTAATTAAAAGCACTAATTGGTTACAATATTCAAATTAATCAATAACAAAACGCCTAGCTGGTAAAGCTACTGTCAACTAATTTCTTCACCGTCTGAAATAAGAGTTCTAAAAATGTTCAGAGAGCTTCCAGTCAGAGAGCGAAAGTTTCTCGACATAAAACTCTCGACGTTATTCGACTCTATTTATTTTGGTGTCCACTAGTTTGTTGAAATATTATTTCAGCCAACATGACGTAGTTTGCTCCAATTAATCAAAAGTTTATAACAATGTTGTAAATTATAAATATGTAAATTTTCAAAAAGCGATCGACATTGCACTCACATTCGTCACATGATAAGTATGAGATATTAACACAAAGAAAATAAATGATTGTTTAAAACAAAAAAGGCCATGCTAAATAAAAAAAATGCGTACAAATATTCTCTGTACAGCATTCAATACTAAATGCCAAAATTAACATTAGACTTATTAGATCGCAATCATTACAATCGTTTTCCCGATGTTTTTTGGGCTACAGCACATCAAAATCGTGGTGAAATTACCAAAACAAACTCGCTTAAAACTTTTTTTCGGATCTTTTCTTGACTGCAGCATATCAAAATTTTAATAGCGGTGATGTTACCTAAGCAAACCTGCTTAAAATTTTATTCCTTTAAGATTTTGCAAAACTAGCAACTAATCTTATAATCCACATACGCTAAAAATAGTTCATGTTTATTATTATCTCAACTAAGAAATGTACAACATAAACAAAAAACCTACATTTCCACCGATCTTTATTTCAAAGCCTCACAAATCCTTATTATTTTCCAGCTCATGTTATTGCAAGCCATTTCTAGCAGAAAACACTTAGCACCCCCCTTAGCTTCTTTCTTCTGATATTTAGTTGAAGCTGAATAATTATGGGAAATATTTGTTGTGTCATAATTCAATAAAAAAGTCATAATGTGACAACAGAACTAATCTGTGCTCATAATGTAATGTCATAAATTATTTCATCGTTGGCGTGCTTCTGGCCTAAATGCTACCAGCGCGGAAGCCTAGAGAAGAGCCACCAGAACGGCGACTATACTTTACACAAGCAATGCGAAAAAGTTATCCTCCTATAGTAAAAGTAAGTTGCTGGGTTTAAACAGTCAAAGTTAAGCGTGCGAGGAGACATTCTCTTTAGCTCAAGTAGTAGAGCAGAGGACCGGTAATCCAAACCATTTCAAAGGCTGCAGGTTCGAATCCTGTGGGAGGATAACTTTTTCGCATTGCTTGTTTTACGTAGTCGCCGTTCTGGTGGCTCTTCCCCATACTTGTGCACTGGTAGCTTTGAGGCTAGAAGCACGCATGCGATTAAACATTAAAACTCTGGCGTGAAAGTGTCAAATCGTCATAAATTATTACAAATTTTAATTGTAAAATATTTTGTAATGGGCAATGAAGCTCAGTTGCAGGTGTACTATCTCGATTAATATTTATTTTCCAAGATGACAAATCGAGTTTAAAATGTACTGCAAAAGTTACAACAATACTATGATGCAAGTACTGTACTACAATGCAGTGTGGACTTCGTTGGTTAGGGATGCATTTGTATTCTCGCGACCAAATTCAATGGATTGGCAAATTAGTGCAAATGAAGAGGCTCAAAGTTTTCAAATATAAAAGCCGAGTCCATCTGCCGTAAATGTAAAATCAACTAGATGTAAAATCACCTATGCTCGAAACTACTGAACTGACCGCCAAGATTAGGGCTTCTATCTGAATAACTAGTGATACTGACGATGCGCAAAAGCAGGGCAGTGTTCTACTGTTCTCACATCTAATTTCTGTTTTTGCTGCTGTAATCTGCCTGTGCATCAAATTTTCGTCAAAAGAAACTTGGCCTTTTACTTTGGAAGGCTTTATTTCACCGGAAATTTTTATCTAGTTTTTTATTAATTCTGACTCAAATCAAACCTAAACTCAAACGCTTACTCTAAAACTATTCCCAAATGGAGCCCTAACCCAAACCCTAACCTAAACCTAATCTTAACCCCTAAAAAAGCAAATGAAAAAAGCGCGGATGAATATTTCTCATTTTCGTTTTATTCTCTTTAACTTGAAAATTTTCGGTGAAATAGTCACTACCTTTTACTTTTCTCATGATTGTCTACTGTTTTTGCACCGTTTCTCGGTTTTTGTTCTTGATAGTCTTTTTGCGTTTTGTCTTTTTTCGGCTTTTTTTTTTGGAGAAGAATCGAAAACCGCCAGAAAAAAGGTCTTGCAAAAGGGAATATCAAGTGCCAATACGGCATGAAGTTGGTGCATGATATACATTTATCTTTCTAATAAATTTGTAACAACTTTAATTTCAAAAAGAGCTCACTTTCTTCTTCTGATGACAACTTTGTGTATTAAACACGAGCTTTTTCTGAGCAATCTTCTTGCTACTGCAATTAGCCGTCAAAAGCTCAGTCAAATCGTAATAACAATAATTTTAAGTGAATTTTTCAGTAAACAGTTTTTGTTGTTGCAATTTTTCAAGAGTTTAAGGGCTGCAGAAATGACTTATCTTAATTAAGAGTCTATTATAGACTGATGTTCAATTGCGAGTAATAATAAATGTATAGATTCTGCGTCTAAAATTACTTTTAGTTACATCTTTTTCAGGCTTTTACACATTACAGCTGTGGAAAAAGTTGTACTGAAAAAAATTGTCGTTGAAAAATTTAAATTACAGATCTAAAATAGTTGACGGTACGTTTGTCAACTCACTTAGCTTTTTGGAAGTAAATTAAATAGCTCTTAGGCTGGACTTTTTAATTACTGTAATAAAAACAGTATTGATATTTGCAGAAAATATCCTAGGGCTTCCTACCTCAAGTCTTGATTATGCAATGCTACAATATTTAATGAAGCAGTTACAGCATACTCTTCAAAGCGCTGTCCACTGTCCAACCTGTAAACGATATACGATTGTAATGAGCTCTGTCCGCATGCGACCTCGCGTTTTGTCCTTAGGCATCTAAACACTGCTCTTCAAAAGCATCTAATTATGCAACTCTTATCTCATCAATTATTACGTAAAAATTGGTCTTTCAACGATACAAGTTTGCAATTTTATCCGCGGATGAGAGAAATGGGGGTTTACGAGGCTGAGACGTTTGTGTCAAAAAACAATTTACTTAAATATCCCGCACCCTCTCGAAAACAAAATAAATAAATAGGAGAAAATTTTGATTCTGGCTCTACAACGCTTACAGAAAATGATTAAAAAATTTCTTTTTATGATATATACTATAGCAAAAGATACACACAAGAAAAAACAACAGAAAATTTGAAAAATCTTATCTGAACGACTGGGCTGCACTGACAACAAAACTTCTTCACAATCATACAGTTAACCAAAAACTAAACTCCTGATGTGACTAACAGAAACATTCGGTGAAGTAACAAACAATTTCCAGAAAACCAGTAGATTTTAAGTTTTTGGAAAGGTTAGTTTTTCTTGTTAATTATTACGTGTAATGACGTATTTTCAGATTTACAACGAAGGCAAACAACGTAGAAAAAGTGTAGGAACAAAAAAAGTCGACAAATAATACATTATTTAACCTGCTAACGCAGATCTTGTGACTTTGCCAGCGCTTTAAAAGCTAAATTGTTAACTTTTATGCCATTTCACATAAAACATGACACTTTTGATTCACGTATAATATTGATTATTTGAGTCGTCAGAACATTCTCTACGTATGCGTACATCAAAAATGAGTTAATGCTAGCGAGGTGTTTACATTGAGCGTTAACCGTTTGCGTCGTTTTCTACAGCAAAGCACGTCAATGCAAGCTTCCAATATTTTTTATGGCTCAATTTTCTGGAAGTAGAAAATTACTTGCAGATCAAGTTTCTTGCAGATCAAGGTTACTTGCAGATCAAGTTTAAAATAGCTTCAAAGATAAAAAAAAAACTCCTCAAGTGTCACCGAAAAAAGTAAAAATAAACAATAAAAATATTAACGCACATAAATGATATATACATTTTTTTTTTTACACCAAACAAAACTTTTCATAATAGCAATAGATATCAAATTTTAGACAAGCAAAAACTATGCAAGTGAAAGAAACCACTTTACTGGCAGCCATTGGGCTATGGGCGAATGAATCATAGAAACTATAAACCGTAATTTCAGGGATTATGTAAAAAGAGTGTCAGCAATAATAATTGTGAGGTTAAACATCAAAGTACCAATGTTAAATCAAATTCTATCAATAAAAAGTAATTTAGCAAATCTAAATAAAAGTCCGTTTGCTACGAAATTGACGACGTATGGGCGTCAGCTACGGGCAAAGCAATTTTACTTGTCTACCACGTATGCCAAAGATTTCGAAAAGTAGCTTGCTTTATTCTAAAAAGAAATTGGTCAAGCATGTTGTACCAAGGCGGTGCTAACCTGGTGGCTTTATGAACCATTTAGATTTTTTGTTGAATTCTTTTTTTGTTCAATAGCTAATTGCTTCCGATGAAATCAACTTAAAGAACAACTAAAATTGTTTTGTATTTTAAAAGAGATTTTTTTCGTAAAATCAGTGAATGCAAATGCTTCTTCACAGCGAAGTTTAGTCTTAGAACGAATCTTCAACTACAGTAAGTCTTTTCATACTGTTTTACTTCTACGAGAAAACGGAATGACGGCAGAAATCTAGTTTTTCGACGCTTGCAATCCAGTACAACCAGCTCAACTAACTGACAATGGGACTAGCCAAACCATCAAGAAAAACAAAATAGAAGATCAACTAAAAAAATATTCTGAAATTGCATGATATCTTACTCATCCATCATTATAGGTACTAAGACGCAGTACTACACAGTACACACAGAAGTGTTTTATATGAAACAAAGTATCAAATTCTGTTACTTGATACTTCACATTAAACTCTGGCAGACATGCTTTGTTTTTCAGGTGCTACTATGGAAGTTCAGTCAAGCTTGCCTCTTTGGTAAACAAAGCCTCACTTTTTTAAAACCTTTTGGGCTATAAAGTTAGACATTATCTTTTAGCTCTGGGACTGCGGTGGGTTCCAGCAACAGTAATTGCACCCGAAACAATATACGGTCATTATTAGCTAGTCACAAAACAACCAAATTTATCAAATCTTAACGGTCTGTTCAACAGTGGGAACTCTTTTGGAGGCTATAATTCAATAACTTATTATCTAACTTAAATAAATTAGATAGACTTAAATAAAACCAACAAACGATTTCGATGCTTGAAAGTATTCTAAGGTTGGTAGAGATTAAATTAAGGACGCACACCTGCTTCTAGCACTAATTTTACACCTCCGCGCAGGCGCGCAACCAAGATTTTGCGGAGGGGGCTTGACCCCAAAGTGGCTTGCCGGAAATTATGTGAAGACCAAAAAAAGGTCTTGGCCGGAATTTGGCTAGGTTTTGGCCTGAATGCAGATTTGAGTTAAATTTCCTATTTAACTTGGCTAAGAGGGAAGCTGAAGCCGTCTTAGCCCCCTCCCTTGGTTGCACCACTGCCTCTGCGCGATTTGCCGAAATAAAACTAAAGCTTAAACCTCTAAAAACTACGTATTCCAAAAAACACTTCATTTTTAACTCCATCAACCCCTTGCTGACCGAATCTTGGTAGTTTTATTATAAGATCGCACTTTAAAATGCCCACTGCTTAGTAGCCAAGTAAAGATCAAGCTCTTGGCAATGCATCAAAGCTGAGAATTATAACCGCGGCTAATTTGCATAAAATGACAGGCAAACAAATGTACTTGTTGTTACTTCACTAATTTAATTTCGACAAAACCAGTTTGAACATTGCAGCGCAGCAAGATACAATCCCAGGAGAAAAACTATTTATCTCGTCGAAAGAGAAAAGACTGCGTCTCAAAGTGAATCAGTCTCCAGTACAGCAGCGACTGCGATCAGGATTTGAACCAAATGACCTTTCTTTGAGGCCATTGCTCGCAACCACCAGAGATACAAAATATTTTGCTTTGAGGCAGCGGTAATTTTTCAAAATTGCGATAACTTGGGGTATCTGTAAACCTGCCATTTTTTGAGTCCAGTTTCTAAGTGAAAACATCTACTGCAAGAATTCGTTTTTCCAATATCATTTTCTGTATCAATCTTTAACTAAACTAAGGGATGGTTTTTCTATCATTTTCAAATACTTATGCGCCTAACTGTGTTCGTGCCACTCAGAAGAAAAAATTTGGAATCGTGAGGTGATGGGAAGCCACAGCCCATAATCAAAATAATTCAAAACAAAGTAGATTTAGATACTTGCGAACACGAAACAAACCTTTAATAAAAAACTGACATGAAAACATCAGGCCCCACTTACTCCTTGTTATGTATGAGTTGTTTTGCACTCGTAACATCTTCAAAAGTAATAGGTTGCGTCATTGGTCGCCGATCCCTCTTCTTTCGTGCGGAGATTTTGGACTAAAATATTTGAAATCCAATTAAAGCTTTTGCAAACACCACGTTTACCCTATTTTTCAATACAATTCATCGATTCAATCAAATCTACAATGTTTTACATCATTGTAATTACATCTTTGATAATCACGAAGTTGTCAAGGCCAGGAGACAGCGAAGGGGCTTTCGGTCTTCGAGTGAAGCTGCCACCTGCCCCCTTGCCTACCACACACGATGGAGGCTCTCTTTAAAACGTCAAACAGGAAAGCTGTGAATATCAATTTTGGTGGTATTTGGTTTGACCCTACTGGGAATCGACCTGATTCGACCGTTTCAGTAGAGAATAAATGATATGGTAGTGATACCATTGAAGGTTTAATGGTTTCTAATAAAGTAAAATTTTACGGTACAAAAAAATTCATTTTACCTGAATATTTGATTTTGAAGCATAACTTTTTGTTGGGGAAGATAGAGGTTCTGGCGTAATTGTTACTTCTGCTGAGTTTTCCATCTCTCTGAAAAAAAATTACTTGAATAGTGAGATTGAGCAATCCGAAACAATTTGGAAAACGTGTTTTTGGAGCCAAAATGTTATTACATTTTCAAATGATCAAATTGTGTGACGTCACTGCGATATATTGCCATTACGGACAGCGCAGTACCATAACGTCATACTGGTGACGTCACTTTTTATAAAAATCAGGTCAACGCTTCTGCTTCTTTCAATTATAGTATACGATGGATACGCTGATCATAATACAGTACTGCAAGCAAGGCTGGTTCAAACGCAGAGTGTAAATATTTATTTAAACAGGCCGACATAACAAAGTGCCTAGTTTTGCTAGTAGTCAAGATATTATGCTTTTGAGTAATTTTGTTTCGCCCAGTTGGTCGGTAGGGATTTAATTACCAAATTCATGTGACTTCCTCATACCCTATTTGTACTAGCTTTTCAGACGTAATGGAAATGATTTATGGAAGACCTTTACCGATATATTAAGAGCTTTCGAGTTATTGCATTGGATTTCTTTACATACAGCTGCATTCAATTCATTATTCTGAAATTTGCTGCATTGAAGGTTGAAGCAGGGAGTGTAGCACGTATCTTTTCATAAAACTGCATTTGCCATGCCCAGTCTTTTGCCACTTTTTTACTTGAATTGAAAGAGAAACAAAAAAAGGAACCAAAAAAGGTGCCGTTGAAGTACTGTAAAAAAAGCTGTACACTGCTCAATGTATACACCGTATAGCAAGTAATTAGGAAAACTGTAGGCCATGTGTTAGACAATCGCGATTCTCGCAAATTATGGTAAACAATTCTAAAATATTTTTGAAAAATCGCTAGATCCATAAATGACCGAAAACAATAAGAACATCCCATGAAATGAAGCAGAAACAACGATCTCGGCTGAAAAAAAAAGGTCACAGCAAAAAATCTGGAGAGCTTCCGCTTTGTCTGATGTGATTATCGTTGCGCAATACAGTGTTCCTATCAGCACTCTCAAATGCTAGGCCCTATTTATATTCTTGATCAACCCAATCATTGCTGGCTCCAAAACATAATGAAGACTTGTCACTTACCATTCCTTTTCATTGAACTCACTGATCAATTAGATAACTCAAATTAACAACCAAAAGCACAGCCATGTCTATCTTCTAACTAAACCAGAGAAGGCTGCAACCATTAAACTTAAACCAAAGTATCTCGGGTTTCATAAAATAACGGTAACTACTAATACTTTTTAAGGAAAATAACTCTCTTTTAAAAGCACGTTTGAAGAACAGCAGAATATCGATATTAAAGTGTATTGACCACAATTTAATTGTTTAAAGATTGAAAAGCGCGGTTAAAATTTATTGCGAGCAAACAAAAAAAAATTCTTGCTAATCATTTACTACAACCATACTACAGTACACCAGTACAGAATCGTCATAGGATGAAAAAGCTAACCACCGCAGAAAAGCCGAAACTAATTATAAAGCAAAACGCTTCACAAAATTCCTTGGAGTGCATTGTGAGGCGCATCGAAATTCTTTCCACTTCAAGCAGCATTGAATCCAAAAATGTGCAAATTTTGTGAAAAAAAAAGACAGAATTATTGCAAATTCTTTTCATCTTTTGCTAATAAAATCAAAAGTTGAATAAAAAAAGAATAAATTTTTTGTGCAAATATTATTGACTGGTTACGAAAATGGAATAAAAAAAGAATAAATTTTTTGTGCAAACGTTATTGACTGGTCACGTACATTAATATGCTCAATATTACACGTGATACCTGAATAATGAGTTGAGTAGCTTTAACAATGGTATCCCAACAAAAGAATGAAAGACTTGACCATAAAATGAACTCGTCTTCAACTAAATTAGCAAACCAAATGTGTTACAAACATCAATTAATTAGCGATTCCTTCTTTTCAAGTGAATTCAGAGTTCTTGGGTATTGGCTTCGAAACGCGATCGGCAATTAGATGTCGTGCTTTTGATTGTTTTACAGCCTTTTACGAACTTTTAATGGAAGCTGGAAAATGTTTTTAATGATATACATTATTTAATGTAATATGCCTTTCTAAATCGTGTTTATAAACATTACAAAAAATTTTTTTAAATAATTTAATGACTTCTCGCCGTTCTGAAATATCTAACTGGCAGTCCAAATCAGGAAGTACAGTTTTCAAACAATAAATAAACAAAATCAACGCTTGGTGCGCTTTTACTGCATTAGAGCATCACAACATCTTTAATGGATAAACGCAATTGCGTACCGTATTTTCTGGGGTATAAGTCTATCCGGGAGATAAGTCGACCCAAATTTCTTGGCCTAAAAACTAGAATTTCAAGCTAGACTCGCCGTATAAGTTAACCCCTTTCTTCTAGACTAACAGTTCCAGCGTTTGGTTAGTACTGGTCGACTGGGTATCCGGACACGAGTCCTAAAAACACGAGTCCGAAAAAAAAATCCCTAAAGGACATAAGTCCTAAAGTACACAAGTCCTAACAGACACGAGTTCTAAACTACATGAGTCTTAATGGACACAAGCCCTAACGGACACCAGTCCTAAAAACACTTGTCCTAAAGACAAAAGTCTTAACGGACACGAGTGATAAAGTACAGGAGTCCTAACGGACACGAGTCCTAAAATACACGTGTCTTTTAGGACTCGTGTTCTTTAGGACTCGTGTCGTTTAGGACTCATGTCTTCTAGGACTCGTGTCCATTAGGACTCGTGTCTTTTAGGACTCGTGTACGTTAGGACTGTTGTTTTTTAGGGCTCGTGTCTTTCAGAACTCGTATCCTTTAGAACTCGTGTCCTTTAGGACTCGTGTCTTTCAGGGCTCGTGTCCTTTAGGACTCGTGTCCATTAGGACTCGTGTCCATTAGGACTCGTGTCTTTTAGGACTCGTGTGCGTTAGGACTCATGTATCTAGGACTCGTGTCTTTTAGGACTCAAGTCCTTTAGGACTGGTGTCTATTAGGACTCTTGTTTTTAGGACTTGTGTATTTTAGGACTCGTGTATTCTATGACTCGTTTCTTTAGGACTCGTGCCTTTTTGGACTCGTGTTTTTAAGACTCGTGTACGGGATCCGGTTGAATGAGCTACACAATCCGCCAGTACCATTGCATTGTAAACGAATTAACAGCGACATCTAACGAACTATCATCTGAGTTTTATTCAAAGAGAATAAGAAGTTACTTTTGACAGCTGGCATAAGTGTTGCTTTGAACGTTAGCTAAAACATACTGCGACTATTGATAATCGTTTTCGTGCTTTCTGCCGTAAAGACTATCTTAGTCAAAGAAGCTTAAGAGGACCGATGGATTCTGGTTCGAAAACGATGGTCTCTGGTTCGCTTTCCAATGAGGTTAAACCAACAATTAAGCATAAATTTCTTTGTATTCACTGTTTCCCTGCTTAACCTTCAGCATTAAAAAGTAAAATTTGAAGCCTTCACCGTGTTTGGTAGACAGGTGGTATCTTGATATTGCAAACTAAAGATGGGATTGTCAGAAAATTAAATGTTAAGCGAAAGTAAAACAAGCTGACTTTTCAGAAAGATTGTTATATTTATTTAGTCAAAGGGCGCTTTCTCACCTACTATGTTTAGATTGTGCAGGAAAATTACACTTAAACGTTTGAATATCTTCCAGTCTAGAGTTTTAAAGCATTATTGAAGTGGTAAATGGTTAATGTTATTTACCAATTACCATCATTACGTTTCTTCCAAGTCGAAATACGTCGCTAATGCAATGCTTCCTGCTTGCAATCATAGACCTTAGCTTTCTTTTGTATTTTTTTTTCTCACGACTTCCGAGTAAAAGTTCCGAATTCATAATAGGACCAGTACAAGCTACTATACTTAACTGATTTAAAAATCAATAAATGTCTCGGTAAATAATGTTTACTGAGCTATCATTTCACCTTATTATGTTATTTGCAAACCCATCAATATAAGTAGTTATAGAGACAGATCTCATTGGGTTCTTAATTGCTAACTTTTTAGGCATTGTTTGTTTAATGTTTTTTAAGAAAAAGCATGATATGAAAAATAAAAAATAAACGTTTAATATGAAACCCATAAAGATGACTCTTTAGTCCAGACATGATCTTTTTAAACAATCAACAGACAGACAAAAACACAGCCTATTACTGTTACATTGCATTGTTTTGCATGATTGGCCGATTATTATTAGTGCAAAGATTGATTTGCAACAATATCGGACAGTAAATTCAACAGGCATTACTTAACTGCTTCGTGTTTTCAGTGTTGAAGAGTGCTCAATAACAGCAGTTAGTTAGAGCATGATCATATATTTGACACACCACAGAAAAAAACATCAAAAAGCCTCAGAGTTGTAAGTCGGGCCGAGCTTTTCAGGTCAGGTTCGGGCATAAAGCTGACAAAAGTTCGGGCTTAATTCGGGCCTGAGACGTGTTTTTTGTCTTCGGTGCACAAAAATACAATCAAAATAACTTGGCAACGTTCCTAAATTTTTCAGACCTAACTTAACTTTCGTTTTTTTTTCGAGCAGGATTTGGGCTTCAAATTCGTTTTCGGGTTCGGGCTTATATTATTGGGTTCGGGCCTGAACTAGTCGACCCGTTTACAACTCTAAAAACACTACAGTCCGTAAATTTGATTAACGACTGAAGAACCAGTTAAACGTGAACAGTGTGTAAAGTTTTAATGTTTTTTATCTGTGATATGCTAAATGCATTATAGGCTTATATCTTTTCAAATTCATTAAGGAAAAAAAAATGCTACAATTCAAAAGATGACGCCAAATTACATGTCCGTGTTTACTGTAACTTTTTTTTGTTTATTAAGTTTGGATTACTTGCAGCAAGCTTTTTTGCTACAGAGTGTAAAGCACATTTAAAAATTTTTGCACCTTTGCCACTAATTTTACAAAAAGCATATCAAACGCATTAATTATTACGTAATGTGACAATGTAAAGCAAAGTTTCCTGCAATGAATATACGTCATAATTCAAGCGCAACATTGTCATGACTGCTGAGAACTTTGCACTGAGCACATTAGCTGCAACGCTGCCCACTCAGCGCCTGAATGAACAAGCTGCCAACAGGATATGAATAATCACTGCTCACACTGCTTTTATTGCCAGTTTTGGGCTCCGAATTGATAAATATTGCAATAACTATTAACTTGTGCATAAAAAATTGATTCTTAATTCGAGCAACAAAACCCGAAAATAACTTTAGCATACTTTTGATACTATTGTTTTGCACCGATTTGAAAGGATAAACTGCAATAGGGTGGCAAATAGGAAAATCGTTTTTTTTTTTGTACATGTCCAAACTGTTCCTTTTGTGGCCCGATTCTTGTTTCTCAAGACGAAGCGAAAAAGATGTTAAACAAGAGCTTGCAATTCGGTAAAGTTCAAAAGAGACTGAACTATGTAATTTTGAAATCTTACTTTGTTTTTTGTTCATCTAGTCGATCCTTTCTTCTTCTTCTATTGGATCGGGTATCTTGCCTGTCTGTATTTGTTGTGGTTCTGCAAATTTAAAATGCTGAATTCTATCAACTGCATTCTCTCAAATGAGGACAACAAAGTAGGTGCTTTGCAATATCACGCTTTATGTATAATATTTTGCAAGATTGATTGTCCAGATCCTAAAAAGTTATGCTGTTTCCGGTCAAAAGGCTGTGAAATTCAGTTTCTTATCAAGAAATGTCGTCGGTTGCAATACAAAAATGCCAATAATGGTTGGGGCAAGTTGAGGAAAAGATTGCCTGCCATTCTGATAATGACTACAGTACTACTACTGGTACATACCACCACCAGGCTCCAACCGCACGTATTGACTATTCTAAGAGGACAGCAGGCAAAACCAATGGGGTTGCTAATATTAGTGCAATACTAATCTATCAGCTCCATGCTTCTTGACCCAATTGTTTCGAGAGATAAGCTACTTGGCGATTTGAGTCGAGAAGAATACAAGCTAACGTAAGCATAATCGAATAATATTACCCTAATTTAAGAAACCCCATTATTCTGCCGCTTTCCTTCTTTAAGTATATGATTCCACAAAACGTTTTTGGGAGCTTCATGTACATAAGCCATGATAATTACAAAATTCTGTTTGTTTTAGTGTTCAAAACAATAAAGCCCACCAGTAGTCGTCTTTGTGTGCTTCTACCTTTAGGAATAATTCTTTGGTCATTAACCTAAATTTGTCTCCATAAATAAAATCTAAATTTGCTTTTTCGGGCAATATGATCGCAAAACAAAAAATCATTCTATTCTGCAAATACAGCAAGACTTACTTAACAACGCTTGCAGTGTAGAAATACTGTAAATATACTTAATGACTACACTAAGCTCTGAAACGACCCGAAACTTATTTTCAATTCGGATATATGACCAAAAATTTTAGCAAAGGCCTTTAACTTTGTATAACACAAACACCGCAGCATTAAGATAAACAGTATACAAACTTACAGTGTTTTGGTTTTAACAATACTCTGATTATCTTCTTCGTAAACTTGATGCCTCCTTCTTCTTGAAGTAATGTTCGATGTCTGTTCATTCTTCTTCCTTTCTGTCCTATTTGAAGACGGCGATGAAGATGATGCTAATAAAGAATCTGTTTCGTCATCAATCTCGCGACGTCTTCTTGTTCGTCGTGATCTATTGTGATTTGATACCGCATCAACATTGAGATTAATGGTCGGCTCAGTTGAATCTGCTTGCTTTGAAGGTGGCTTGGATGAATGGGTAGTTTTGTCGTTTTTCGTTGGCGCCGACGATTTAGCGGATGCCAGACTCTTTCTAGATCGTTTTGTTGTAGGACTCGTTGAATTTTCTCTGCGCCGATTGCTGGTTTCGAACAAGCTTTTGACATCATAAACCGGCGTTTTCGCGGCTATAGGTGACGTAGAACCATCTTCATGGTGGGCTCGAGTCTTAATGCTTTCAGTTTGGTTGTGTTTTGACATGTTTTCAAATAAAGCTTTTGTTCCTTTCAGTCTTCCTGCAATGCTGGAGCCTAAAGCCTCATCTTCCGTGGGATTGATTGCAGGACGCTTCATTTCATTTATGTTTTCCCACATTGAAAGCATTGAGCCAACTTTGCGAGGTTCGCCGGCAGAATCGTTGGCATTTTCATTCTGCTCCTTCTCAAAGGACATACGGCGTCGTTGGCGTACTACCGGAGATTTTGGAGTTGTTGAAGTTGCAAAGACAGCTTTTGCTTCACCAAGTTTGTTTCGACCACCTTCAATCTCTATTGACGGTGATGAACGTGTAGACTTGCTGCTTGAAACTACCTTAGTTTCCCACATCGCCATCATATTGCCAACACTGGCCTGTGGTGATTCGCTGCGGTCACCATTAGTAGCACGGCCGTTAGATAAGGAGCCATTGGAAACAAGAATTTCCTTCTTAGCCTTGTTTCGTTTTGGAAGCGACTTTTTAACCGCTTTTTTTTCGCTGCTACTTGAAAAAACTGATTCTTCGGCATCCTAAAAAAAACAACGATTTCAAAGCACTGAAGACAACAAAACCAATATAGCGTTAATCAACTAGAAAAACAGCTCAAAAGCAATCATATCGAATCACGGGTCGCGACAAATCCACTAATCTTATTAGCAAAGCATTATAATTCTGTCAAGTCGAAAGGTTGCATTATTGAAGAGTTCTTGCACACTATACAGCACTACGTAATAAACAGTACAGTAAGCGGCCATGGTTGGCATATGATACAGAAACGTTGTACTATCCAAGCCAAGACAACTCTTATTTAGTCACTTCGAAACAATACAATGGCAGAAAAGTCGAGTAGGCCACAAGGCCGTTCAACAAGGAAGATGATTATTCGATTTTGTAGCTGCTGTTGCATATAGGATCAAAAATCATGAATAAAGTTCACTGCGGAAACATGGCATGGGAATGGCTGTAAAATTGCCGTTTAATCTTTTGTTTGACTAAGCCATATGGTGTTAATTGATTTCTATCTATTTGACGTATAGCTCTAACGCGGAAATATGGACACAATGTACTGTGCATAACAGCTGGGGTAGTAAAACTCGTTAAATTTAGCTTAATACGATTGTCTTTACGTTGCAAAACCTATGAATAATATTAATACGCTTCCATCAATCTATAGCAAAATACTGTCATAACACAGTACAGTAGACTCCACATTGTAATGTAGCCTTTTCAACGGCGCAAGACACAAGAGCATTTCCGACTTTTGGCGACTGTAACTGCCCACTGCACAATTCACATATAACGTGGAAACTATTTGCTGTACCAATTAATTCGACTGGGTCTGCGATGCTAAATGTTAGGAATCTTCAAATTTATGTAACACCTACTAAATTCCACTTCCACCATACCCGATTGTTAAGCTTTAATGTTAAACGTGCAAGTATTACTAATTTATGTTCAGACATTATCGTTTTCATACAGTAAAATGGAAGAATAATAAAGATCATGAAAAAATAAACAAATGCTGCAATATTAACCACAGAAGAGCGTTCATGTATTCGTTTAATCGCAAACATTGGGGTAACTTACGGTATGTCAAATTGATCAAGCCATGGCTTTCTTAACAACATGGCGGTCCAATCTATCCGATCTAGTGTACTTTTTTGTTTCTGGTTAGTCAGCGTTCAGTAATCGTTAGTTCAACTAGTTGCCACTCACAGCGTACTGTTGCAACTATTATTGTAGAAAAAGCGTAAAGGATATTACGCTACAGTATTCTTCGCAAAGCATTTTAATAATCATACCGTACGAGCTCCATAAGACAAACATGTTGTGGAATTGTTTGCTTTGATACCAGTGATTAATAATTAGCTTTAAGCACAAAAACTCAGTTCGCGATGGTCCCGGTACATGTTTTATAGCCTTGCAAGTTTAGTCAAGAAAAAAGGCAGACAAATATGACTATGGAACATGAAAGTAGGAGCCCAAAATGATTCGGGGGGGGGTACCAAACTTTTGCCACAAAAATGAATGGATGAAATTAAATTTTGCCCAAAAAATAAATTGGTTACCTGCATTGTTTTGCTTAAAAAATATGCTCATCAAACAACCTGAATCAAACTCATTTGCTATGCGGTAATTACCGTATTTTTCGGATGGCAAGGGGCACTTAAAATACTAAAAATTTCAACACACTGAAAGTCCGCCTTAAATGTGGATCAGGTGATACTCTTTTTCTCTACGATTTAATTCAGAGCTATTTAAAGCTTTTTTTGCAGTTTTTAAAGCTTTTTGATTAGCATTTCATTTCGTGCGTCTTATATTCTGGTGCGCTTTATATACGAAAATAAAAGCAATGAAGGTCATTTATTGATAGTGCACGTTTTAGTCCAAAAAATACTTGTACCCGTATATAAAAACATGATGAATACTGATACTGAGCAAACCTACTTGAAAAATAAGAAATTGCCTTCCAAAAACATCACCAGAAAAATAAGACATAGGTTAAAATCTAGGCTATTAACTAGGCTGGTTTATTGATCATAAAATTGAAATAGCCAGCACTGATTACAAAAAATAAGCTAAGCAAAATTGCCCGAAAATTTGACGCGCAATCGACACCTTAAAACAAGCGGGGGGAAGGGACAGCGTATTAAAGCAAAATTGAAAAGGAACACCGTTTAAAAGGTACATTACGAAAGCAATCGAATAAACATCAAAATTCTCGGAAAGCATTACTAAAAGCATAGGAAAAAACATTAACAGTTGCATGCCCAATATTATATAATTTCTACTTAGCCCTTGCTGCAGAAACTTAAAATCTATTCTGCTTGCGTGATTGAATATTACTTGAATGGTAATAATATAACACTGTACACTGCAGTATATATGCGAGTAGTACAGTATGAAAAGTAAGAGGACAAAACCGTGCAAATGAGATTGCCTTCAAGCAAATCGCTTTTCGTAATTCAACACCGTTATTCGTAAAATAATTTAATAAAATTTTGATGGCTCTTAATTAGCTCAATTTTACATTTTTAATCGTAACCTGGCAAACTTATTACTGAAAATCTTTAAACTAAAACCATTCGTTAATAACATTCACAACGCACGTATGACTTAATCTTTCTGCAAATTAAAGAGAAACATTTAGACAGTACGCCGATGTTTTTTTTTTTTTTTTAATTTGGAGCAAACTTTGGTTGATTTTTAATTTTGTGACAACTTAAGTCACAGCGCTAGATGTATCTAAAAGAAAAGTTTTAGTCTATTCCTAATCCAACCTTTATTAAAATTGGGTCAAGTAAGCGTAACTAAACGCAACAAAGTATAATGATATTGAAATTAAGACAAGAAGCTATATACTGACGGCTGCTACCGACTTTCCAGTAAAAAATGTCTTAAAAATTTAGACTAGATTGATAAAATCAAAAAACTTACCCCATCCTCCAACCAACTCATATCTATATCACTTGCATTGGAACTAGCGTCTGATAAAAGCGAATCTTCGCTTTCAGATGAGTTCGGGTGACTTCTATGTCTCAGTACAACCTGACGTAACTTTTCTCTACGTTGCGCTGCAGACATTTTGCGGAAGCGTGTAGAATTTCCGTTCTTAATAGGTGGGCTTTCTATCGACACTGACATTTTCAATTGAGCGCTTTGAGTATTGTCTAATTCTTCGTCAGTGGCGTGAGATGCAGTTAAATTTTTTTGAATAAGACTTTCTGTTTTGATTCTTTCGCCGTTACCTTGAAGCTCAGCTTCATGCAAACTATGATTATTTTGATCAAAATTTCTTACGATATTCTTTTCTTGGTCACTCTCACTTAACAAATGGTTGATCACGCTCGTTTGAGGTCTTTTTTCACCAAAATGCTCGTTGCGCTCTTTTTTCTCCTCTTTTTTCTTTCTTTCTTTCTCGTTCGTTTCTCTCGTGAATGACGAATTTCCGGAAATATGATTGTCGGTTACATGACGATGCTCCGATTGTTTTCCTAATGGTTTGTGTAATTCCTGAGCTGCTGAAATAACCGATTCCGGTTGTGATTCTTCAAAAACAGGTTGAATTGGAAGGCTCAGAGAGACGATCTTAGACCTTGGAGCTGGGGGTTTCGGTCTAAAATTAGCTTCGCTTACACTTTGTCGAAAGCCTGTGCTTTTGATTTGATCAATTTCGTGGGAGAGCCTTTTGAAAATGTCAATTGCTTCTTCAGCGTTGTAATCGATTGCAGTAGAATTTGTATCTAGAGGCAAGTTCTTGGAAGAACTTGGAATTTGGTCAACAGTTTCCGGTTGCAGGCCAAGTGCAGCAGAAGGCAATGGAGCAAAACGCGCGCTTTGATCGCTTGTATCTTTCAAGCTACTTATCGGCTTGAAATGATCGTTTTTCGTAGAAAATTCAGCTTCTTCAGCAAGAGGAGTATTCGATGAATTTGAATGCGAGCTATATTTATTATTGGTGTGCACGTTATTGTTCGATAAACAAAATTCGTCTTTGTATTGGTTTGCAGATGTAGATTTTTCCGAGGTCGGTATTTTTGTAGGATTCGATGAATCTGAAAAATAACACATAGTGTTAATAATAATTTTTAATAATTTCAAATGCGTCACACTAACAAGGCATTGTAAACACAACGACGCATCGTAAGTCTGGAAATCGAATCAGAATAAGTTACTTGTGATTATTATGAATGCTAGCCTAATACTAGCACTTATTTTTTAAACAATTTGGTCTGCAAACCTTGCAGAAAAATAAAAAGATAGAAAAACTTTTCTATATTTCTGAATGACAAGCAGAAATTTTGACATTTAACATAATTTTTGAGTACATTCAGCCACTCTTTATTTCGTACACTTTTTGGCTGCAAGGCCTCAACTAAAATATGACTAAAGAATTAGTGCCTCAAACTTCAACAATTTATTTTGCAAGTAATGCTAATACTGTGAAAGATTTTTAAGGTAATAGAGCCTTAAAAGAGTAGTTGCCAAAATGTCTAGCTATGTTATGTTTAAAAAAAACTTACGAAACGCTATTCTAGTAAAAAGTAAGCGATTATTTCAAAAACATTCTTTTGCAAGTTTTTTGGCACGTTAAAGGCAACATGAATTGAAAACACATTACGTAGTTTACAGTAATTCGAAACGAAAGCCTTGATCTCTTACCTGTCACTAGCCAAACTGATTCAAAATGAACATTCATAAAAACTTTGATCTGTCACAACAACTCACTAATATACAGCGATTATCTAAATTAGCCAATCAAAATACGGGATGGCTGTAATGCGCCTCTTGTTTTCCCATTAAAGGCTCTTGAAAAAGAGGTACTTAACTCGAAAGCAAAAAGTTCTGCTAGAGCTACAGTGACAAAACCGTTTTTGAGTCAAGATCCTACGTTTGTCCATTGTTACGGTTATTTAAAAAGGGCTGTTCCATTATGAAGGTAAATCTCAAATGCCTGCGTGATGGTGAATAATTTATAAGCAGTGGCATAACTGTGAATATATTAAACATATGGTCAAAAATCTTATCTGATTTTATGCCACAGATAATTATGCAGACGCTTTTCTATATGTTCAATCACGCAATCACTAGTCTAGTTTAACAGCATATACAGAGGCCATGAGTTACTAAACAGTCAATGCGATGCCTCGTGTATGGGGTCTTTGACATCATTGAAGTCTTCAAAAATTTAGGCATGATGGTAATTTTCTCCACTATTTCTCAAGCAATACAATTTCAAGTAGTTTTTCATGCAACAAGAGAGTTTTCGCTTCATTTTTTTTTTTTTCGGACTAAACTGATGGATTTCTGTTGTCAAGCAGCTTTCACGGCAGTACCTGTGTGTACGCATTATGAATATTTATCAGGAGCTGTATAGCAATCAATTTACCAAAATGAAACCTATCAACTTCATCAAGAAGACGTTACCAAAAGAACAGAAAACACTTTCCGCAGCGGCAATTTTCGATTTTTTTCGCAATGAAAGTAAACTGCAAATGCTGTCAAAATAAGAGAAAATAAGGCAAATGCTACTTGTGTTCACTTAACTTTCCCTTAAGCATAATATGCTTTTGTAAAGTTTTAATGCACAAATTAAAAGGATACAAATTTATTTTGTGGTGCCCTTATTACCAAAATTTAAAATGAATTTAGTTCAATCTTTGATTTGAAAGATAGAACTGTGAAAACGCTAGATACTGGAACAGTAGGACATTGTGACATGCGCCTCCCCCCCTTGTAAGTGAATAATATCCTTTTATCGATATAAAATCGCTAATATAAACCAGCAATTTTTTTGTCTTTATCATCAATGCAGCCTTAGATACGGCAATTCTGACCCGAAGACCTTTTTATTATTACTGTATTTTTTTGTTGGTCTTAATTCACCTTAATTTCAAAATACAGTATTTCTAAGCCAAAGATCTTTTTCGGCCCTCGTCCCCTTTGGAAATTCCTGCTTACGCCAGAGGATTGGAGCAAACAAAAACGACGAAATTTTAAAGCATTCATTACTAATGGATCAATGATTAATCATGTCAAAAAGCATGATCTTTGTGGCAATTGATAGGGCACCACAGCAATGCTGGCTATATGTCAAGTATTTTGGCCTAAAAAGGTCAACAAAACGTTTGATTAAGTTTCTTGTGCTGCAATAGCACGAATGAATTGAAATTCACCATACAAGGAACTATTCAGTCCAGCAAAATCATTGCGCATTTTCAACATAAAAAAGCAATTAGTATTGTTAACCAAAAAGTACTTTTTTTGTTCAAATCCGCTGTGATAAACTCATCGTCATCTGTAGTGTCGTCTGGTTGCCTAGACAACAATGACGTATCGGTACTCTTCTTTTGGGACATATTCGGCAAAGGTTCTAAGTCTACATACAAAATCGGAATTAGCTTCCTTGAAACACTGTGAAAAGTGAGCCCAGTGGCATCCTTACACAGCACCGCACAACTCATGTTACTGGAGCGGGAGGATAGAGCTTCAAATCTCGGGCCGGTCAAATCGGACAGTGTTGCCAACGGCCCGCCTCCGCTATGATATTTCTTCGAAAGAAGCTGTGTTGCCCGGGCGTAATGACGCAGAGATGGGCCCACAAACTCGTTACACGCTTCGGCGTACTACAGCGAATACGTAAGATTTGAGAAGAAAATACGAGATCATCAGTCTACTTTAAGGAATCGTTGCATAGTACTCTCCCAATTGCACAATGCACAGATAGGCAACGCAACAGCGAACCAGTCTTTGTGCCGCCATTAGCTTGTAAATCTCATGGACATTACACTAGAAAGTATTTTTTGCAAATACTTTTGGGCAACAACAAAAATTTCTCAAAAAATATATTCTAATTAAACAAAAACTGCAAGATCCAGAAAAGTCATACTGCATTAGTAAAAAATACTTGTATCTTTTGATTTTCTTAACAAATTTTTAAATTTCAATCAAAAATTTGCCGCAAAGAATTAAGCACACTTTTCTACACTAAAACAGCAATACAATTTGAAGAAATTTACCGTTAGATAGCATATCTATGACGGCTTTTAGAGGAGAATCATCCATAAAAGAAGGCTGTGTCCAGATATCACCAGAAGTAAAATTTTGAAGCTCTTCTAAACACCGCAAGCCACCATATCAAGAATCATCATTTCAATATCTTGTTGAAATGAAACTAACACGAGATAGATGTACACTACATTACCGCATGCAAGATTATCTTTCAAAAAAATAATCCCATAACAACAAAAATACACCAAAATAAAGCAGACATGCTTGATTTAATTTTGGGAAAGTAGTTGAACTCGTTGTACAGAATGCTCAAAAGTTATATATATTCACGAACAGCGTTTTAGCCTGAACCCCACTGAAACCTGTAAGGAAATTTGCGTATGAAAACCAAAATTAAACTTCAACAAATCGAGTTTATCGTTATTCGAATTAGACTACGTTACGGCCTTGATCAATGAATTGCAACCTTGCCATTTGCTATAAAAGTTATTGCAATTTAGCGGCGACAAAATCAGTTGGAAATGCAAACGTTTTGCAACGCATTATTTTTTCAACTGTTTTGGCTGTAAAAAACAAACTTACGATAGAAAAACAAAATAAACCATTCCCTTGAGAGCATTTTGAGCAATTGTGCATTCGACAAATCCAGAACTGAAAACGCCAACAAAAGCACACGATTTTACTAATTCCAAAACCAAACAAGCTGCCACTTCAAATTTACGACACTCGTTCGTGCAACAACTAGCTGCCGCAAAATCCGCAACAGTACCTGGTTTTGGAAGTTGAATTTCTTGGCTGGGAGAATTCAAGTCGGTCCTGGTTAAGTCACTCTGATTGCTGTGACGACGTTTCGGTCTAACAACAAATCGATAATCAAGTTAATGAAAACTTGAGAAAAACATACCAGACAGCGTATTTAAAAAATAAGTCCAATCAAATCTTTCGTTATACTCGCTGCATTACGCCGAAGCGTGTAACGAGTTTGCGGGGCCCACTCCGCGTTATTGCGCTCGGGCAACACAGCTCTTTTCGAAGAAATGTCGCAGCGGGGGCAATCCGTTGGCAACACTGTGTTCGATTTGACCGACCCGAGGTTTGAACCTCACACCTCCCACTCCAGAGATGAACGCGTTACCGCTCGATCGAAGTTACCGGTAATCAAAATAACAGTAAAACAGCCGGTAACCGGAGTACAAACCAGTTTATTTCTGTCAAAAAAAGTTCAATATCATGAAGTGAACCTCAAGGCATCGTCAATCACAAGGTGGTAAAGATTAAAAAGAAACATAATACTGCGGTGCAAAAGAATAAGATGCTTTTATGTTTATAAAACGATGTGCTGCTTGCAAGTTACAAGCGGATCAAATCGTTTCATTTTTGTTCGAAAAGACGATATACAATTCAAAGTACAACCAACTTCAAGCGAAATACACCAGCATGTCTTTTCGGTGAGAGACGGCGAAATGACTTTCTAGTCCAGTTTCGATGCTATGGCGGACAGCAACCCCAATGCAATTTGAGCGATATTGTCCGGTTTCATTAATTTGTCAAAACAAGACCACATTTACTTTTGTTTTGAAACGGTTTGAATTGGAGAATCTGATTGACCGCTGGTTGAAGCCTTTCGTATTCGATCCTTGTGCTTTTCCGCCGCTAACTCTGCTCTTGATCGCCCTCGTTTTCCGCTAGAGGGTGCTTGCGAGTCGCAAATGGTATTCTCAACCTGGTCGGTGCCTGGCACTGGCGTTCCACTGCGTGATGACGTCACTGTAGAAACACAAACGACGCGATTTGAACAAATTTGTAAACAGTAATGTTCATGTGAATGACTTTGTTTTTATTTTACTTGGTGAGTTTGATTGCAAACTTGACAAATGGAGATAAGAATAGTGCAAAGTCCGTTCAAACGAAAGACCAATTTTTGATAAGCATCACAACACCAAAACTCGTCAGGTCTCTTCTCGCAACTTTAACAATACACACCAAACAGAGAATCGAAATCTTTATCCTGAGTGAACTTAAGTCTGGTTCCTTGATAAGCCATTCCGAAGCTTAGTCATGACTCACTGGAGCTGGTTAAAATCTAAATTTCCACCACCCGAACAGACTTTATCAAGGTCGAAGCACAATGTGTTGACTACAACGCAAAAAGCAGGCCTGATGGCGAACAATGATAATGAAGATGAAAAATCAACAACAGTACTCAAATCGCCAATTTAATGATACGCGTACCAATACAATCTAATCAAGCGATTGCCAATCAGTCGTTTAGAGTTAGTGGATAGAGAGCATCTCTGCTGGAATGGTAAACAGCGATTTGATTCGCCGGGTCACACCCAAGCCTTTATCAGTATTCAGAGCTCCAAAGACTATATTAGTTAGCTTCCCTGCTGGATTGTAATTATTAACAATCAACATCAAACAAAACAGTGTGAAGCCTCCACCGCGGGGTCACGACAACTGACCGACACAAACTGACCGCGAACTGTTCGCGGTCACTTTGTGGCGGGGAGTTGACTTGGTTCGCCACCACAAGTGCAGGAGGTGGGCAGACAAAATGAGCAAGTGGCAGTGGGTCTCTAAGCCCGAAAAATCGCTCGACTTTCCCCTACCGAGGCAACTTGGAAAAAAGATGTGATTTAATAAAATTACTTGTTTTAGCTTTGCCATCGTCTTCGTCATCAGCAGTAGAGATTGATTGGTGCGAGTTTGAGTTGGACAAGCGCCTAAACACAATTTATTTAAGATTTCAAAGTAAAAAAAAATTAATTCTAACATTGCCGAGCGCTGATTTCTATTGTGTATTTTTTACTATGGAATGCAATTTAAATCATTTAGGAAAAATCCGAGCGTTTAAGCTCCATACCATTGTAATTGAGTCACCGTGGGCACGAGGTAGTCCTATGGAATAGTAGATCCTAAGGTTTTAGAGCGCTCTAATCTGAAGCATTCAGTCTGCTTACATTACCAAATCGTCTATAATAAGAGGTCTTTAATTTGAAAAAGCATAACAGCAGTTTGATGTTTCGAGAATTTTGAATCTCAAAGCTATTGAATTTACAGTACCTTGTCAAAAACAAAATATACAGTACGCTACTATGCTGTCAAAAAGCGTTGTCTCACAATTCAAAATGCAGTAGTTTTCGGTACACCAAATTATGCAATAAGAGAATAAAAGAGAGCACCAATACCATCGAAATATGACCGAATGGTTGCTCGAAGATAAGCATATCACCAGCGACGACCGGAACAACAACTACTCAAACAAAAGAAAAGACCAGGGCGTCCAATTTTAATAAGCTGTACATTTTTTTTAACCATGAGTTAATAAAGATGTCTTAAGTGATTTGTCTTTTTTGGACATGTGCTTACAATACACTCTCTCGACAGCTCTTTTCAAAATTCTTAAAGCATATATGTAGTTTCTTTAAAAACTTATAACTTTGGAGGTATTTTGATGACAAAAACAAGCCCCTTCAATAATTTTTTCCAGCATCAAATCCAAAGAGCAAGGCACTAAGGTCTTTGAAAGTTAAAACGCTTTCAACCACCAGTATAATAAATGAAGCGACTAATTTTGATTGGAATTGTGCAGTGTTTGTGCACTTACTGTTGATGATTGACCGGGTCCTCTGTGCTTCGCTTACGCAACGAGCTCCTAAAATGATGACGTATATGGCCGGAAGATTGAGATGACGTTGTTGGCCTGCACAAAACATGGTGATGAAAAAGTGAATGGAAGTCATTTTGACAAAACTATACAAAAACAATTTAATATCAAATTGGGTTTATACAGTATTTAAACGCTTATACCAGCAGCTAGCGACAGGGACGGATATCCTGTATACTTATCAGTCGCTGACATGTTATTGATGCGCGACCAAGGCGTAATAAAAAATACAAAATATGTAGTTGAGCTGCAGTAAATCTGTGTGATCATAGCTACACCGAGAAAAATTTTAAACTACGCATAATCAAACCTTAGTTTATTGTAAAGCAGAAATTCGGTAAGTCCAGCTTAACGCATTACGCTCGTACGCTCACGAGTTTACGCCCATTGTAGACTGGTCCTTGACACAAACTAGGCTACATTTTGTGTAAAATCGAGAGCATATCAAGCCAACTTCTTTGTTAAAAGCAGTATAAAGCAAAAATCGGTACGCTCGTGCAGTCCGCTTATCAGCGTAAATTAAATTTGTTAAAATAAAGATTTTTGAATAATTATATCTAATAATTGTTGCAACTGGCTTATTATTGTTACTTTTAATTCTAGTGGGCCAAGTGACAGTAGGCCATCAGGTCTTACTAAAAGTGCATATTAAAAAATAGTTCACATCAGTATAAAATAAAATTAATCATAGACTGTAGAAATGAGCTTGGAAGTACGAAGAAACCGCCTACAAGTGTCACTCACACCATAAGTAAATAACGAAACAGTAGCATTGCCCCTTGGGTAAAGAATAAACAGCCAACCGCCAATGTTTGTTAGCTAACTATAAAAACCTACATTACATAATACTGTAATGAAACATGAAAGTAAAAGTAACAGATTTTCTTTTCAGCTTAACTTTAGCGTCTGTAACCAGAGTCTAAAATAACGGGCGAACACTGGTATACTGGTTCACTATTCATTTTCCGGCACTGTATCACAGGTATCGGTGATGGAAATTTTCTCTTGAAGCTTTTTCACAGGTGGTAAAATCCCAGAACCAAAAAAACGGCTGAATAATATCACAACAATCGCGTGTTTATAAAACCAAAAAACCATGAATTTAGCAGGGAGCGCCCAAAACATGTCCAAGTCAGGTACAACCTGACAAATCGTAGTTAGCAAGGATTGCGCTTATCAATGTAGGATTTATTGGGTACCGGTAACACAAATAAAAGCAATAAAATTATGCAAATGAAGTTATTTTGAGAGAAACTCAGGTTTATACCAGCCATTTTGAATATGTGATACGAGTATTTACATGGTCATACCTTGAGATTCGTGAATTTCTGAGCTAAAAAGCGCGAAACAAGGTAATAACTTCATTTTCTTTTTGTACAGTATCATGCTTGACTACAAACCCAGCTATTTCGACAACGCCCCACGATACCTTGCCATTATTTCAAAACCGTTCGCGATATCAAATTACTTGAGTTATAATCACGAAATATTCCTATAATTGTTGTAATTACCGTACAACAAAATGACAAGCTAATCTAGAAAGAACCCAGTAAATTAGCGTTTTTTTTTTGTTTTTCTTTTTTTGACACAGAACGAAGTCAAGGTTTCAGCAGACGTATAACAATAATATGAATTGATTTATTATGTACACGTACTAATTGATTCGGCGACGGCATAAAAATTCACAGATCAAGTTTTTTGTGTGTGCGCGTGCGCCATCTCCCCAACAGGCTCTCCTCAACTTACAACTATAGTCTACCCCTACAACCTTTTAGTTTTTACCGTTTACCGTTACAACTTTTTGCTTTTTACCGTTCACCATTTACCACTACGTAATCACTAAATGTCTGCAGATATGCCACCAACTCAAATGTTGTTTTTGAATCAGCAAGTCTCAGGGTTGCCATTGATTTCCTACGTCATAGTAGAAGTAATCAGCTACCAACCAGCCATTTTACGGTATACTGTATATTCTGAGAGTTTCCATATTTTTAAGTGCAAAATTGGGACAGGATTGGAAAACTACAAATTTTTGCAGATAAGTGAAGACCAAACAATATAAAAGTCTTCACCTCAAGAAAACCAAAAAGGTTTCGTCTTCGAGAGTCCTGCAGTGAAATATCAAATATTCCGGAACTAGTGAAGAATTCCGGGACAAGGCCTCAAAAACAAGGTTGTCCTGGCGAAAACGGATGTATGGCATCCCTATGTATTCAATATACCTGTAAGCTGTAATGATAAACCATACTAACCTGTGGGATCTTCTCATGTGTTTTGACATTCCAGCAGCCTGGCCATCAGCAGTTCGATAGGAGCGACGGAAAGGTGTTTGATTCGCGGTTTTCTCCTGAAATTTGTGCAGGTTTTCCAGGAATTTCTTTTTCGCTTTAGCGGCAATGTCTGCTTTTTCATCAGAAGGAATATTGAATGTTTCCTCCATTTCTCTTAGATCGTCGGAATCATAAAATTCTTCCTCGTATGAGTCTTCAGATCTTAAACAACACCAGTAGAAACGTAATCATCTCAAAAAATTCTCGAAATTCCTCTGGATCTATGCCATACAATGTTTATTGTTTACTTATTAGCAAAAGCCAAAACTTTAATCTGCCACAAAAGTAAAAAAAACATAAACAGACAATTTTTCAGCTTTCAATGTTTCAAACCCACCATATTATATTTTGAAATCATGTCAACTTACACTGTAAGTTTACACCGTAAGTTTACATGATTTTGAAGTTAACTGCAAAAGTCTTAGAAGACCTATTACTGCATATATCTGACATAGACCTGCGCTTCATTCTCATAAGGCTTTGAGCCAATCTAATAGCTGTGATTGCGTTGCCATACACATTGTTCTTGGACAATTACAAACTTCCCAAATATTTTCTGAGATGGAGCTAAAATTCCTATTGTAGTACAGCATTTTAATCGCGCAATATCAATAAAATCTCTGCAGTAAATGTTGTGGTAAAAACTAAATTATTGAAAAACGCTTTTAAAGTTTCACACAAGAGCCCAGCAAACATACCAACAATCCTGTCATTATTGACACAAGCTTGAGCAAAGAATGATTTCTCATGGCATAGTATTCAACAATCACAAGCCATAAGAAGGGACAAACTTTCGCCTAAAATAACTGGAAGTTGAAAAAAACTAGGTCATAATATTACGATGACATCAATCGATTATTGCGAAAGGCCAATGGATTAAAAATAGGTGCTATAATAGACAAAAATCTTGTTGACTAACGCAAGATATTCTTATACCGAATTCGCAGTATTACGTCCACAAGTTAATTTTCTATCTTCATGCCCTTCAACACATAGGCGTAGCCAGGGGGGAGCCCAGGGGGCCCGGGCCCCCCCAATTAAAATACCACCAATGATAAAAAATTATGACAACATAGCCTAGCGATGTTTAGTTGCAGTTACGAACGACAAGGGAGCCCCGGGGCCCCTAACTAACAACCAGGGGGACCCGGGGCCCCTAACCGACAACCAGGGGGCCCCGGGCCCCTAACTGACAAACGGGGTCTCTGGAGCCTCTAACTGACAAGCAGGGGGCCGTGGGGGTCACTAATTGACAACCAGGAGGCCCCAGGGCCCCTAACTAACAACCAGGAGGCTCCGGGGCCCCCAACTGACAAACGAGGGCCCCGGGGCCTCTAACTGACGAACAAGGAGCCCTGGGGATCCCTAATTGACGACTAGGGGCCCCCAGGGCCCCTAACCAACAACCAGGGGGCCCCTAACTGACAAACGGGGGTCCCGGGGCCTCTCACTGACGAACAGGGGGCCCTAGGGCCCCTAATTGACGACCAGGGACCCCAGAGCCCCTAACAACCAGGGAGCCCCAGGGCCCCTAACTGACAACCAGGGGGAATTGGGGACCCTAACTGACAACCAGGGGGCCCTGGGGCCCCTAACTAACCACCAGGGGGCCCCAGGGCGCCTAACTGACAACCAGAGGGCCCAAGGACCCCTAACCAACGACCAGGGGCCCCTAACCGACAAGCAGGGGTCCCCGGGCCCCGTAACTGACAAACGGGAGCCCCGGGGCTTCTAACTGACCACCAGGGGGCCCTTGGGCTCATAACTAACAACCAGGAAGCCCCGGAACCCCTAAAGGACAACCAGGAGGCCCTGGATCCCCTAACTGACAAGCAGGGGGCCCCTAACTGATGACCAACGGTCCCAGGCCAGGGGCCCCGTAATTCAAATTTTTAACACTTTATATGCAAAACCAGGAAGAAATCTAAGAGTTTTGTGCTAAAAGTTGCAATCCCAGGCCCTCGTTTAACGTTATTATGAACTTAATGCTATAACACAGGCGGTAATGCAACCCCCAAGTGAAATACTACCAATGATAAATATAATGAGAGCATAGCCAGTATGTTGTTCTTGTCCGGAATTGCAGTTTCTTTAGTTCAGGATTTACGTGTACAAAAGCAAGTAATAATAATGACGACCACCTGTCCACGTCATAATAATGTCATGCAATTCCTGGAGGTTTCAAAAAACTGTCAAGTGACTTGACTCGAGTTCTCCACGTTTTGAAAAAAAGTTATTTTAATTTTGATTTAAATGTTTTTTTTATGAAAAACTTTAAGGGCGCGATCTTATCTCAAAATCATAGGCGTAGCCACGGGGGTGGCCCAGGGGGCCTGGCCCCCTCAATTGAAATGCCACCAATGACAAAAATTTAACAAAAAAACCTTGTTTCTTCATTTTCAGTTTCTTTTAGCATCTTTGTGTACAACAGTAATTAACGATAAATAATATTGACGACCAGGGGGCCCGGCGCACCCCCTTAATTCAATTTTTTTCAACCAATTTAAACGTATAACCCGGGTGAAATCAAGGGCTTTTGTTCTAAAAGTTGCTACCTCAGGCCCTCATCTAAACTTTTTATGAACGTAATGCAATAACCAGCGCCGTATTTGCCATACAGTGCCAGGGCCCAGCGCTCAGATAGTAGAGACTTTTTTTGGTCTTCGCTTATTTTGGGCAGGAAGATGTTGCAAAAATCCCCTAAGTGCCAGGGGCCCAGTGCAATGTAAATCCGGCCCAGGAATAACATGTTTAGTAAGCGCAACAATCTATTGTACCATTTTTCAATAACGATTCAACTCCACCTCCCCAGTTTTTACGCACAAAATACTTTTAAAAAAATAGCAAGGGAAAATGCTCATTAAACAAATTATTGAATTTCAATTGAGGGGGCCTGGGCCCCCTGGCCGTACATGTACTCTTATAACTGGTTAACTTCATGACAAACTAAAAATCTTGAAGGAAATTTTCGAGTGGATTACTATTTATTGCCAAAATATTGCAGGAGGCAATATGCCTTACTTACCCCTACATGGACCAAGTCACTTACAATTAAAATTTTCAAACACAAAGCAAAATTTTAAGCGTGTTGTGGACTAAAATTGCAAGTAAAAGGAGCCTTGAACAGTTAAAATTTTTCGATTGGCTTTCAAATGTTAAAAATCTAGTTCTTTCAAATGGCTGTGAACACGTGCGAAATGTGATCCAATTGCATTAAACTAGCTTTTTTTTCCAAAAACTTACAAAAATCTCCCAGTGGCTGGGGACTTTGCCCCCAGACCCCCATAGCCACCGGCGGCTGGGGGTTCCACCCCCAGACCCCCGTCTGTGATACGTTTGCGTACAATAGCTTACTCAACACGTCTCCTAAGGTAGACGTTTGCTCTTTCTAACTATTAGTTTTCGCCCTCTCCCTTCACCAAAATCTTGGTTAAGTGCCAACAGGCTACAGCTTCAGATCTTCCATCCAACGATATCTTTGCCCCACAAAAAGTTCCTTTTTTGAAAATTTCTGATGACGTCATTACATGTGATTTGTGGATTGGGCCCGCCCCCCAATCAAAAATCCTGGCTACGCCTATGCTTCAACATATAGGATCATTCGTGCGAATTGCGCTAAAAAGTCTTTGAAATCATTCAAACAATAGCTAAGTAATAGGTGGCTGCAGACACGAAGACAAAATCAGTCCCTTCGCAGTCTCCTTGTGCCTGTTTTGCTATTTTTTACGTTGCTCTGATTTATGCTGAATGTGTTTAATTTATTTTCATTTGCATTACTTTGTGGGTTTGTGCTGTTTATTTATAACAGGTAACAAAATAAAATAAAGTTCAGTTCAGTTCAGTTCTGGGAAAAGCAAATCTAAGTGATATTTGAGCAAAACCGGCTTATTTGAGAAGTAGCTTGGCAATTGCGCTTAGTTTAAAATTGTGCTGAGTGTTACTCCGTTATAATCAAATCTTCGAATCTCCCTTTCCATTTCAATACTGTGACACTAACTCATTATTTGCACTTATGTAGCCTAAGCTTCTGCTCTTGCCGCAAAAACGACTCTAAGCTACATTAAGCTTTTCTGATTCTGTTCAGTCAATGAAAACAATAGAAATACTTGCTCTCGCCTCAAAATCAAATTTGTAACTGAACTCGCTCCAAAATCTGTTTTCGTCAAATTAATCCTTCGTCCAGATGCAATTTAAAAAGCCTCGCTACGTCGCGCTACAGTGCACGTGCAAAGAGCTTTATCGGGAGAGATTGCACGTCATTGCAAAGTCTTCGCTTTGCAAACAAAACTCGGTAAAGTTAAATAACATGTCAATCAATTAAAGTATTAAATACAGTAAACTAATTTATTTATTTATTTGATCGCGATGAGGCCGGGTTTTGTGGCATGGTGGATAGAGCGTTTGATTTGGAAACTTGTGAAGCGGATTCGGTTATTAGCCTGTTTGAACCAAAGATTCTGGAAATGGTGATTTCTCAGCGCTCATGTTTAAGGTTAGGCGTTTCAGATTCATGGCGTTGCCAGTCTTTTAAAGGGGAAAGAATAAAACAGTATTTTTCTGAGCTGGCATTAATGCTGAACGGTCATTTTGGTTGCATTTATGATGGAGTTGTAGGCCTACTCTTGTATGGAGGACTGACTACTCGGGCAAAAGTATTTTCAGTGATTAGAGTAATGTATCTCAATAAAAATGTTACAATTATTGGGAAATGTCAGAGGACAAATTTTAAAATTTTGCGTTAAATTCAATGCATAAGTAGCACAAACAACGATAGTGTAATGACTGCAATCGGTGCCCGACAAAAAACTTTATTGTATTTACAAAATTATTTCTTTTTATTCAGGCTTAGTGGTATTAAACAATACACCACTGTAGCCTAACAAATTAAATTCAATTTGATCGCTGATCATTACCAGAGGTGGAGTCCTCGAGAACACATTTTGAAGTCCTTGGCCTTGACCTCGAAGGTCAAGTCCTTGGCGTTGGTCTTGAGGCCTCAAGTCCTCGAAAATTGGCCTGTCCTCGGCTCGAGGACAGCACTGTTTTTTGAATTGTTAAAATTTCGTGGAGCCCTTGATAAATTTTATGGAAAACGTTTTTTTGTGGAGATCGCTTGAAAAATTTTTGTGAAGACCTTTTTTTTTTTTTAGGAGATCGCCTAAAAAATATTTGTGAAGACCTTTTTTTTTTTTTTTGGAGAGCACTTGCGCTTGTGTCTTTGGTCCTTGGCCTTGGCCTCGAGCATTCCTGTCCTTGGCCTCGAGAGGGTCTGTCCTCGGAAAGGCTGTCCTTGGCCTTGGCCTCGGATTTTTTTGTGTCCTTGGCCTTGGCCTCGAGCCTTGTGCCCTCGACTCCACCTCTGATCATTACCACTGTCTGGTCTTGATAATGTAGGCATCTTTGAGTTCATCAACCGTAGCCCGAATCAAAAGCACACTTTGTTGGAAATTATAAGGTAGTGACTATTTCACCGAAAATTTTCAAGTTAAAGAGAATAAAACAAAAATGAGAAATATTTATCCACGCTTTTTTCATTTGCTTTTTTAGGGATTATTCCAAATTATAATCCACAAAAACCAGGCGCGCAACCAGGATTTTGCTCAGTGGATCCCAAGTAAAAACTTTCTATTCGAAAATTGCCTTCTTTGAGCAGAGTGCTGCGCAACGTGGTGCAACTAAGCGTATCACAAACGGGGGTCTGGGGGCGGAGCCCTCAGCTGCCGAAGACCATGGAGGTTTGGGGGCGAACCCTGGGCAATTGTGATTTTTTTGGAAAAAAAAGCCATTTTAACGCCATTTGGAACACATTTCGCTCATTTTTAGAACCATTTAAAAGAACTCAATTGTTAAAATTGGAAGTTATTTGCAAGAATTAAATTGCCCAGTCCCTTCAGCCCCCCCTTACAGGAGAAGTCCAGAACACGTTTAAACGCTTGTTTTTAGATGTTAAATATTCTAGATGACTTGGCTGAGGAGGTGGGCTGAAGCCCCTTAGCCCCCTATCCTGGTTGTGCCACCGACAAAAATAAAAGTAAACATGAACGCCATAGCTTACTTGGAATCACCTGCCTCTTCATTTTGTGGGTGTTTGTCCCAGTATCCTGTACGCTTTAAAGAGGATTTCCATGTTTTTGCTGTTCTGGCAAATTCATCAGAACCAAGAGAAGTGTTTGCTGTGAACACATTTGCTGATAGCATTTTATTCGCCAACAAATCTTTCACTTGCTAACACGACCTTAATGAAGTTGATAATAAGATAAAAATACATCTGTTACCCTACATTTTCTGCAACAATTTTTTTTTCAACCAACTGTGTAATAAATACTGATTGTCCTCTGAGTCTGTTGCCAATGGCAATGAGCGCTGAGCAGTAAAGATTTCGAAATTTGAACTAAATTTTATTTTAACACAGTTAAATTAAGGCGCTGAAAGTTTATGATCTTGATAGGGAGTATAGATTAGCACATGGGCGGAGCCAGGATTGGTGATTGGGGGCAAACCACAAACCACATGCAATGACGTCATCAGAAACTTCGAAAGAAGAATTTTTTGTAGGGGGCAAAGATATCGTAGAATGGAAGATCAGAAGCCGTGGCCTGGTGCTGGCACGTTACTGGAACATGTTCAAGGGGGGAGGACTTAAACCAATAGCTAAAATATGAAAATGTCTAAATTGGAAGACGTGTTGAGTAAAGAAGTGTACTGTAATTCAAACGTATCTTTGTCGGGGGTCTGGGGGCAAAGCCCCCAGCAGCTGGGCGATTTTTCGTAATTTTTTGAAAAAAGAGCTGTTTTAACACCATTGGATCACACTTTGCACGTACTCAGAGCCATTTGAAAGTACTAGATTTTTGACATTTAAAAGCCAATTAAAAAAATTAAGTTGTTCAGTTCTTCTTTTGCTTGCAATTTAAGTCCGAAACACGTTTAAAATCTTGCATTTTGGGGTTAAATTTTGCAAGTGATTTGGGGCAGGTAGTGGGAGTAAAGTACAATGCCTCCTGCAATATTTTAGCAATAAATAACATTCCATGCGAAGATTTTCCTTAGAGATTATTGTTTTGTCATAAAAGCAATCAGTTATAGGAAGGAGTACATATACAGTTAGGGGGCCCAGGTCCTCTCAATTCAAAAATTTGTTCAATGAGCGTTCCCCTTACTGCAGCTAATTTTTTTCAAAAGTATTATGTTGCGTAAAAACTGGTGAGGTGGAGGTGAATTGTTATTGAAAAATGTACAATAGATGGTTATTGGTTATGCCTACTAACCATGTTGTTGCCCGAACCGGATTTACATTGAGTTGGGCCACTGGCAGTTTGGAATTTTCGCAATATTTTCCTGCCTAATGCAGGTGAAGACCAAAATAGTCTTATACATGAGCGCAGGGCCCCTGGTACTGAGCCATATGTTAAATCCGTCCCTGGTAATTGCATTACGTTCATACAAAGATTACAAGAGGGCCTGAGTTAGCAACTTTTACGATAAACACCCTTAATTTCACTCGGGTTATACGTTTAAATTGGTTGGCAAACATTAAATTGAGGGTCACGGATCCCCTGGATCAATATTATTGTTGGGGGGCCCATTTAAATTGGGGGCCTTTTAAATATTATTGTAGGGGGCCCATTTAAGCTGGTTGGCAAAAATTAAATTAGGGGTCCAGGGCCCCCTGGATCAATATTATTGTTGCGGGCCCATTTAAATTGGTTGGTAAAAATTAAATTTTGGGGGCCCGGGCCCCTGGATCAATTTGTTAATTACTGTTGTACGCGAAGATGCTAAAAGAAACTGAAACTGAAGAAACAATAGTCTTTTTGTGACATTTTTATCATTGGTAGCAGTTCAATTGGAAGGGGCCCTGGCCCCCCATGGCTACGCCTATGGATTAGTAGTCACGATGAATATGCATCAAACTTTTGGACTTTATAATGGATGAGCATGGTTTTTCCAAAGAAAAGAAAAATGCAACGCTGCATTCTGCAAACCCACTGGTAATCGCTGATTACGTTGGATTTAGCAGGCAAATTAAAAGTCAAAACTATTCTTACTAAAATTCTAAATTTTTTCGAAAAAATCAATTTCAAAAAGTTTACAACTGAAGTGCAGGTCAGAAGCAAACTAACAGTTTATTTCTCAAGAAATTCGATTAACGTAGTTCGGTTTTTCTTGGTTTTATTTTATTCTCTCCAACGCTCGGTCTACGTTTGGTTTAAAATAGTGAGCGTAAGAGGGTATTCTACGTTTATTTTAAGCAAAAATTGGTCCACCCGGGGTTCTGCTGCTTTACTGGGCAAAATTTGTTAAAATATACAAAAAAGGATTAGCTTGTACGCTTGGGATTGCATTTGTAAGCCAAGGCAGACCGGGCGTAAATTTCAACAACTTTTTCGATTTCCTAACCTGTAACAACTAAACTTTCCTTTAGCGCACTTAAAAGAGGGGAATGCACATTTGCACTTTCAGTGAGATGGGAGATCATTTTGGGCCTCCTTCTAGCACTCACCAGCTCCAACACAATTTCGGATACAGCGCATGCTAGGTTGTTGTTTTTTTCTTCTTCTTGTAGGGAAAATTTAAATGCTTTTCCGATATTTTTTCCTCTCTTTTCATTTATTACCGGCGCCTCTTTCTTTCTATTCACCAAGTTAACCACAGTAACCTCATCTTACAAAGTCAAGTGGTTTATAAAACAAAAGCGTTTGATACATCACTTTCGAAACTGACAGCAGGCCTGAAACGGTCAGAGGCCTTATCGTGTTACAAGTTCACAAAATTGTATAAACATAGCATATTACCGCGTTTTATGAAGATGAATTGTAACTCAATGCGGAGTATCCTTATAGAATTACACGTACAGGCTAATCGAAGCCGGATATGCTTCGCTTAAAATTTGCGATATCCGTGCTGCTCTGTGCTGCAAAAACGCAACGTTGTAAATTTTGCATTTTTTTGTTTGTCGCTTCTCTCCTTTCGCTACAAAATTTCAGATTTCTTGCTAGTGTATAGTTTCTTTTGAAGAATCCAAAAAGTTTCGGATTTCGAAAAAGAACGTGACTTCCTACATTAAAACTTATTGAAAACTTCGAATTAACATAATAAAAGTCTTTCAAAACCAGGCAGCTGGTCAAGCAGTAACGCGCTTGTCTTTGAAGCGGGAGGTCTGAGCACCAACGAACGCAAGATTTTCGAAAGGGGGGGCAGGCGCTTAGCCAGGAATTTGGAAAGGAAGATAAAAACGATCTTAATTCCGAACTGGCGTAAATGAAGACCGAAAAGATGAAGACCAAAAAAAGGGTCTTCACTCAGATTTAGTCACATTTTATGCTCAAATTTTCTGCCGAGGTTTCCAAGGGGGAGCCCTCCACAATTTTGCGTACTATTCTGAGCCAATCATACTATATTGGCGACCCAAAGGGGGGTAGCACCATGGTCCCTCATAAATACGCCCTGGGTCTGAGGTTCATGGCGGGTAAAATTAAATCCAGTGCCGCCAACGCCTTGCCACCGCTGCACTATATTTTTGAAAGGAGTAGTGTTGACCGCAGACACAATGACGGAAAGAAGGCAACACGAATTCGGCGAAATACCGAAAATATAATCGAGATTTAATTTTTTACACAGACTTGGAAAAAATACGAGCTTCCTTTGTTCAACAGCAATTACAACGATTTATCGCAGTTTTTCACTAAATTTCACGAACTTTTGTTTGCTTGATTCTGTTTGTTTGAGTGTACCATTTTCAAAAATGCTTTGGTTGTATCTGATTAAAATTCTAAAATTACTAAATTATGACATAATAAAGATTGTAATTATTATCATGTGTGTAAGATCTAAAATAATTACAATCTTTTTCTATCAGTAAATAGTGATGATGATCACGAATAAATTTTCTTGGTAAATGCAAATTAATCAAAATGCATCTGATGCAAACTGCTGCTGCGCGCTGAAAATGAAATAGCAAAATGAATTAAGCCAAGACAACTTTGTCCTTTTGGAAACGAATTTTACAAATTAGCTTGCAGCTGTATCTTATCGGATGGGGGGGAAGGTTGCTATTTGCCATAATTCTGCAACCACTTAATATCTTTTTCTCAAGAACACCAGCAACAACACATTTGAATCTATTTAGTAAGTAAACGGAATTAATGTAATAACAATATCTGAAAAACACAGTGCAAAATGCACCAAAAAATTTTTGCTCTTTGCAACTTCCTTTATACGTTAGAATCGTACTTAATGTCTAGTTCTAATCTGCGGACGCATTGCTTATACAAATACCAAATATTACCCATTGTATGTGTACATAGTGTTGTGTAAACCTTAGCAAAAATAACAAAAGATATCTTTTGATGAGGGCATGTAGCAACAGTTACGGAACAACGTGTACTATACAATGGTAAACTCATTGCGCATTTGTAATACATGCCTTATGTGAATTCGGAAAGTCATCTGCCATCGATCAAAATGATAATATTTGAAACAAATTTCTATTGTTGCTTAAGAAAGCACTATATATTCATACTTTTCGTATTACAATTCTCATTTGCTAGCATTGCTGTATAGTGCATACAGCAAATGAATGCTTTCCAAGCAACAACTCCAAGTACTTTGCTGTAAGTCGGTACTATGCCAATATATATCAGCTATAGATCACCACTAGTTTTGTCAAACCTGAACTGAACCACACTATGTACTGTAGTTACTGGAATAGAGGCCGATAAATTGAAGGAAGGCTTTATTTCACCGGAAATTTTTATCTAGTTTTTTATTAATTCTGACTCAAATATAACACAAACTCAAATGCTTAGTCTAAAACTATTCCCAAATCGAACCCTAACCCAAACCCTAACCTAAACCCTAATCTTAACCCCTAAAAAAGCAAATGAAAAAAGCGCGGATGAATATTTCTCATTCTCGTTTTATTCTCTCTAAGTTGAAAATTTTCGGTGAAATAGTCACTACCTAAATTGAAAGGGACTCAAATTTGTGAAATGAATTGTTTTTGGTCCACAAGACCGAATATAACTGCTTCGCTTTTATTTTTATCAGAAATTATATACGAATTGACATAACCGTTGATATACTTCGAGCATAGTCAGTAGTCATGGAGGCAAGAACATTGCATTTAGCATAGAAAATAGAAACATTTTCTAATATTAATTAATTGTGTTTATAAATTATACTACTTTTCAAATTGGTCGCTCTTCATATTACCTTCTGGAGTACAATACTGATAGTTGCAAAGCCCTTGATATACCGCTGTGAATTTTAAACTATCTGGCGCTATTATAGGCAAATAATTTTGAACCTTGCTGACACCTGAACAACACTGAGCTGTCGTAAAAACGCTTAGAAAGTGCGGCTGGCATCATTCATTTCAGAGCAGTCGTAACTTTTTTCTTCGAGTTTACGACCGTGCCTAATAACTCCCAACAGACTGACCACAGTTTGACTGAGTGCGTACTTTGAGTTTCTGTCCAATCATCACTCATCGAAGTGTACAATGATTGCCTTGTTTAAATAGATCTCTACTGTGTGCCAATAGCAATAGCCGTGATTACAGTATCTATTTCCGAGTGCCAATTTGCTACCGGTATTACCAAAAAACTGTTCTACCGGTAACGTTCAGCAAGAACTACAGTATCTTTATTTCAACCATAAAACTTCGTGGTCTACGATACAACAAATTATATACAGTGCCGATAAGGCACCTTTGGAAAAAAACCTAACTAAAAAACCGGGGATTATGGAAACACCATATTTGGCATGTGGGTTGTTGTTCACCAACATTTTTTGAAAATTTGGTTTTGAGTTGACGACGTCATTATAGTGACGTCACGGTTAATTTTGGCAAAAATGACGTTATCTTTGCGATGACGTTATAGGCGGTTCAAATTTTATGCGTAGGTTTGTTTTTTTAAATCTAAACGACAACATACCAAAGTCAACGTGATTGCGTCACAAAAACGTTTTGTAACGTCATTTAGGATAAATAGGAGCCACAAAATGACCACAGTTTGGTGAAGTGGCTTCGACAAACCTTAAAATTGGGAAACTTGCTCTTACTCCAACAACTTCGAATTTTTAGACTTGCTTGTGAACATATTTCACTATAAGTCAAGTAATTTGAAGAAAAAAGCTTGTTTTTCAAAGGATTTATCACGAAAAAGCTCCCCCATATAAACTAGGTTATGAAAATTTGCATGACAACGCTGCAACATCGGTTGCTCCGGTATCGTGTCATTGTCCCATTGACAGTTTGGTGACTACTTGAATGCTGCAGTATTATTAATGACACTTGTTTATTTAGTTTTCAGTTGATACTTTTTTCTTGTTTCTTTCAAAATTGATGCATTAAAATCTAGTTAAGTAGATTGGAAGTATTTTTCCTTCATTGCAATCGTTTATTTATTCATTCGATTGTTTGTTCATCATTCGATTGTTTGTTTCTTAATTCATCCACAATATTGTTAGAACTTCAAATTTTTGTGTAATTTCCACTGCGACCCCAACTTTGCGATTAAATAATGTTCAGAGCTGCTTTTCGCTATCAGAGTCCAACATAAATTGCCCTTCTCACGCCACTCTTACCGCGGTATAAGAAATTAATCGTGCACCGAGCTACCAGCTCACAAGAGCATACCAGCGGTGCTTCATTATATCACATTATTTGATCAAGCCAAAGTTGACATAAGGACCCTTAAATTGCTGGAATAAAACGTCAAGTTGACACATACACCAATTGACTGGTCATTGAAAAGTCGAAAGCACAAAGGGTCGGCAAAGATTTAATAAGCATTTTCTTATTGGTTGAAATAATGTCCCCTGCTAAGAATTAAAGATATTTTGTCTATTGGTAAAATGCATCGATTCGAACAGTAAACGCTGTTTGAAAGTTCATGGCTGGGAGGACAAAAACAGTTTGATAGTTAATTCGAAGCTTGGTGAAATTCGCAGTCATGTATTTTGTTGTGATTGTCACGTCACAGTTTCCTGTCAAGATCTTTGCAAGATGAAATTTAATTTTGGTATTTTGCTGTTTTACTATTTTGTGTTTATCTTTCTTTTATTTTTTCGCAACTCGCCTAATAATAAAATTCTGGTTAGTTGCCACAGTTCATAGTCTACCATCATAGTTTCGTAGAAATTATTCGAGCATAATATGTTGTAAAATGATCAATATGATCATTTCACATGATCATTTTAACTTCTTTCTTTAGCTCTTTGATATAATTTTTGTACGTTTGTGGCGTGAACTCAAGGTTAACTCCAATAAGCCGCCACCTCCATAAGTCCTGAAACTGCGACAAAAGTATATTTCAAGACCGACCTTGAAAGCTTCAAGTCTGGATAAAATTGCTCTTTAATGTTTCATCAGCAGTTAAAACTTAAGAACTCAAACAGGTTCTAATGAGAAAACCATAAGATTTGTTGATACTATTGCCTCTTTGGCAATGTTACTTCTCAATAAACTTTGCTCCAATTGGTCTGAAATGAAAAAATGATACTATCACAGTAGGCGACACTTTCTCTTTTGTTCCACTTAGCGGAAAACATTTTCTACATCCAGTCCTCGCATTGCGTCGATACAGCCAGAACTGGCAGCTTTTGTAGAACAAAAAAAAAAACTTCTTGCTTTTGCATGATGCTGTTGGCCGGCTTAAGAACTACTTTTAAGCCCCTTTTTGTGCTTCAATGCTGTAAGTCGCAGAGGTTCACATAAATTACTGGTTACCCTTTTTATTATTCTCTTTGTATCACAGCAGTAACTTTACACTGTGAAGCCGTCAATTTCCAGAAAGATAATTTCGAAACCTTCTCCAGGTGACTGTCTCGATTCGTAGAAATTCGAATTACCATCGACACAGGTAAAAGGGCCTCTAGTCTTTAGATCGTATGCACCAACGTAAATTAACTTTGATCCGCGAATCATCACTTTTTTTATCTTCTATACCATGGCTGTTCAACTGGCGGACTGCGGTCCCCGTTTGGACCTCCGGAGTGCTAAAATCGAATCTCGACGACTTCTTGATTTTGCCTGTATTCGTTCGTTATAGCGGAGTAGGTAATGTACGATAGTGATATGCAAATCTAGTAATTGATCGCTGAAAAAATTGATTGACATGAAGTAACAGATTCGCAAGGATGGCAGGTACGGTACGTAAGTACGGTATGGTACGCCTCAATTTTTACTAAGAAGCACGGTACACTTGTACCGTATACGTTTTTTGTAATGGTACGGGTATAGTGCGTTGGTACGCTGTTGGAATTTGCGTACTAAACGTACCAAACGTACCGTACCTATTGGTACGGTACGTTTCATGCACAACCTGCGGCCGTCAATGAAGATATGTGCGACCGTGCACATAAAGTTTAAAATACACGACATAGCAGTAGTTGCCAGACCCGTATTTGTGTCCAGACTTTATTTGATTTAGCCTACGTTGAGTGCATGATGTATTCCACGTAATCATTATAGCCTTTTAATTTGTCGTTACAATTGTATTATGATGTCACAATTCACACGTATGGCCAATTGTGATATCATAACTATTGCCTATGGATGCTAGGGTTATCGTGGAAAGTCATATATTGAAGAAAAATTTAAATGGAAAGAACCGCGACACTTTAGCTGAATACGCAGTGGTTTAAAAATCCCAATCTTTTCGCACATTGCGCCGGTTTTTTGTATGCAGACTGCAGAGGCAAAAGACAGTTGAAGCCGACGCTAAATGTGTGAATCGAGATCGCTGATTTATTGGCAGTACTTAAATTGTAGGGGGGACGCGTCCCCCCGTCGAGAGTAAGCGTCCCCCCATCGAGATTTAGCGTCCCCCCATCGAGATTTAGGCGTCCTCCCATCAAGTGTTGAGCGCTGGATGACCAGAGGAAAAATAGCCAGCCAGGACTAAAAGATTCTGCAAATTTCCTACCGAAAATGGTAGCAAATTGCGGCGAAGACCTTTTTTTTGGTCTTCACCTGATTTCGGGGAAAAATGACTTCAATTTCCGGCGAAGACGTTTTTTTTCTGGTCTTCACCTGATTTCGAGAAAAAATGACTTCAATTTTTGGTGTTCATTCAATTTTGACGACGGAAACATATCATTTCCACTAAACTTTTTGTAAAGTTGGTCAAGGCTGCAAAAGCGTCCCCCCATGCAAAATTTTACAATTTAAGTACTGTTTATAGGCTAGCGATTTCAAAGTCAGTTAAAGTTGCGAGTAGTTAAAAGTGACAGTAGCAAAGTCAGTTAACTAACAGCGGTTGCGAACAAGATTCTGAAGATGTCTTTTCTCCTCCCCCTCGAGTAGGATCACACAAGTAGGCAGCTTCTGGTGCCAGTACTTTCTAAAAGTACTCGTGAACAAATGCAGATGTCTTTTCAATGAACTTACTGCACTAAATTATACGGAATTTGCAAGTTCAGAAAATTTATCCTCGAATTACATAATCATTTTAGCAATTGGCCCAGCCTTTTGTCCAAACTTTTTCTCAAAGTGGCGTTCGCCAGGATTTTTGATGGGGGGAGGTAAACCGCTAATCACAAGCAATGACGTCATCAGAAATTTTCGAAAAAATGGACTTTTTATGGGACAAAAACCAACGTGGAACGGAGGATTAGAAGCCGGTGCCTGGGTTGGGTTTTGCTTGGACGACTTGAATCAAACGTTAAAAGATTTTTAAGCAAACTAATGCAACTCAAACGCATCACAGACGGGCAGAGCCCCCAGCCGCTAAGCAATTTTTTCGAAAAATGGCTATTTCAATGCCATTTGGATCACATTTCGCACGTTTTTACAGCCATTTAAAACAACTAAGTTTTTAAGATTTGAAAGCCAATTTGAAAAAAATTAAATTGTAAGTCTACCCTTTACTTTCTGGTCAAGTCCGAAGCACGTTTAAAATCTTGCATTTTTAGGTTAAATTTTGTAAGTGACTTGGCCCATGTGGGGTAAAGCAAGGTACATTGCCTCCTGCAATATTTTTTAGCATTAAATAATAATTTACCTGAAGATTTTTCATGAAGATTTTTGATTTGTCACGAAAATGACCAGTTTTAGGAGTAACTGTACATGTATAATCAGGGGGTCCAGGCCCCTCAATTCAAAGTCAATAATTTATTTCCTCTAGCTAATTTTTTTTTCAAAAGTAACTTGTCGTTTAAAAACTAGTGAGGTTGAAGTGGATTGTTTTTTAAAATTGATACAATATATGGTTATTAATCATGTTATTGCATTACGTTCATAAAAAAGTTAGATCATGGCCTGAGGTTGCAACTTTTAGGAAAAAGATCCAGAATTTCTCCCTGGTTATACATTTAAACTGGTTTGCACAAACTTGAATTGAGGGGGCGCGGGTCCCCTGCATGGTCGTCAATATTAATATTATTGTTAATTACTGTTGTACGCGAAAATGCAAAAAGAAACTGAAGAAACAATAGGCTTTGTTGTCAATGTTTTTATCATTGGTGGCATTTTAATTGGGGGAGCGGGCCTCCTGGCTACGCCTATGTCGTTCGCTGTCTTGCTACTTATTGGTAAATGTATAAATTACGATAAAAAGTAAAGGTTAAGATCAGTTTTATGAAAGCCCAGAATTGGGTACAAATTTCTACAGTATTATGCTAGTAACAAACTGAGATTCTTAAGTACCTTGAAAATACAAAGAAATTTTTAAGCAAGTTTATTTAAAAATTTCTATCGACAATCAATAAATTAACAATGTACAAACTGAAGATTGAAATCATAAATTTTCTACATCGTTTATAAGAGCTAAAGGTGCCCAACCGGTTGAACCTGTAGCAGATTTACCGGCGCTGTAAAGCTTCGTCTATCCTAGCACCAAAAATAATTGCAAATTCTAACCACCTAATGCGCACTTGGAATTGGAACTTAATTCAAAATTAAAGCTGCATTAAAAGAAACATTATAAAGAAATTGCAAAGGGTCTTTGATTGTTTTTTTTTTTTATAGATATTCTAGAAATTACTCATATTGTACATTGTAGAACATAATCCACAGTAGAACTGCATCACAGAAATAGGGCTACAATGCTACATTCACAGTTTAAATTAAGCACAAAAAAGCAATTAAAAATATACGAGCACACTTAAATTCAGCTTTTAACTAATTCAGTTTCATGCTGAAAAAAAATAAGCAGAAATATATACACAAAAGAAAACAAAATCCAGATAAGCCTTTACTAAAATCAGGGCAAATTGCAATTTTATACACTATACATGTATTACACTATAAAAAATAATTTACTTAATGAAAGTTTATCATCTAGGTTTACAGTACAATCTAGAGTAGAATTTCATTGAACTTCTATCATGCCTTGATTTTTTTAAGCAATTAGTTGAGAAAACTCCAATGGTTTTGAACTAGAAAAGACCGAATTGCTTTTTAAGGTTGTTTTGTTTCCAAACAGGCTTCGACGAGAATTCTGTTTTTGTCATCTTGAACACCTTCTGGAAATTTTCGTCGCTTAAGTGGAGCTGCAAATAAATAAACAGCTAAAGAAAAAATGATAATTGAGGAAAAATACCTATCAAATCTTCATTATATACTCGCAGTATCACGCCAAAGCATGTATCGAGTTTGTGGTGCGAATCTTTGGGTCAATGCGCTTAAGCAACACTGCTACTTTCAAAGAAATGCTGCAGTAGTGGCGAAACTCTGTGCCCGATTAGATCCGCCAGAGAATTGAACCCCTGACCTCCTGTTCTAGAGGAGAACGCGGTATCTTTCAACAAAACTTGACTGGTTAAAAATACTGCATTATGTATAAATTTGTGCTGTTATTTTATACCTGGATTGCTCAGGCTTGTTGCTACAAACATGTCAACACCATTGCTACTAACAATTAGGCGGAATGGAAAAAAATTGCACACCACCTTAGCAGACAAACATAATCATTGAAAAGCGCCCTATTCAAGGCCGCAAGAACGTTACTGACGACCAGGGTCAGGACCAGATCGAGATGGGTGCTACTGATGCTCCAGCATTAGGCCCATTGCTAAAATAAGCCCAAGAAGAAAATATGCAAGTTTTTTTTGCTTTATTTGGTTTAACCTTATTTTCTAGAGTGAAACAAGCCGAATTTGAGCGCAGCAGTATCAACCCATTTATGTCTTCATCCCGCCCTGACCAGGGTTCGGGTGAAACGCAGGTCATGCGGTTAGGGTTATTGTGAAAACGACGCCTTTATGTTCTTGACCGCACAGCCGAAATAACTAGTAGTATCAACTGTACCTCTTTCATTGAAGCGTCTACATCGTCAGGTAGGTCTTCATTAAGTACGCGCAGTTCCTCGTAAGTATAAAAACTGGTGATGTTATGAGCAGCTCCATTCACATTGTTCGCTACCACAGTTGCAGCCTTTCCTGGCGCGGACGCGGCCTTAGCGGGAACCGCAGAGGCTAGGACACTATCGAACAAATCAGTCTGGCCTCCGAGTTCTTTCTTCAACTCTTCGTAAGATTTGTTACCCTGTAAAAAAATTTAAAAAAATCAAAGTCAAGGTAAAAAGAAAAAATTAAGGATTTTTGAGTATTGCAATTTATTTTTAAATCATTCATTAGCAATCGCTGGAAACGTTTAACCCCAAAATTGCTTTGTCCCGCAAGTAGAATCTTAATTGGCTTCATTCACAATCCATGTCTTGCCATGTTCAAGATGATAAATCGCTGGGTAATCGTTGATCTGACAAGATATTTTTTTCTTGTAGCAATTGTGTTTCTGAATGAATTCAAATTTGATATTGAGATTATATTGCAGATGATACAGTAAGTGATATCTATGAAGGCATTTACTCACACTCCATTTAGCTGGGTCCCAAACACCAAACCATCCTGTGAAAGTTGGGGGCTCAAATCCCTGTTTTACAGTGATGATCGGGGTGTGTGGGTCACGTGATCCAGTGGGGTCAGTTCTGAGATAGTTTATAGCGGTGACCATTGCCTCCTTCTTTTCTTCTTTGTTAGCGCCATTGCCAATCCACAAATATAACTGAAAAATGAATAGTTCGGTGATTATTTTTTAGCTGCAAAACTTTTGCTCAACTACTCAATTGTTAATCATATCATTGAATGTAAACATTAAAATAGCAGGCAAGCTAAAACTGATTACAAGCTTTCAAGCAGGGCCGTTAATAGGAGGGGGAAGGAGTACCCAGGCCAGGAAATTTTTTTGGGTCCGCCCAGTTTTTGGGGCTCCGAACGGTTTGAATGTAGAGTTCAACCACACACCCAGCAGAACGGAGCCCCGGTGAAACTTTAGGTGTTTACATTAACTCCGCGAGAAAAAGGATCCAATTCCGGCGAAGAAGTTTTTTCTTCGTTTCCGGAATTTCTCTGCTTGGGGGGGGGCTGTTCGTTTTTGTTTTTTTTTGTCCCATGGCCCGAAATTTTGTCAACGGCCTTGCTTCTGAGTGGTTGCTTATACGTAACTTAATTTAACACAGCGCAGCTTTGTTTGCATTTCGGCGACACGCTTCACTGGTACAGAGGCACACATTATTGAACATCTCTAACCACTCCATCAAGCATCCACCATCGAACAGACTAAATATGACCATTGGGCAGACAGACGAAATTCTTAATGCACCATTTTATCATAATCACGACACCCTCATATACAAGAAGATTTTTTTTTGCATGTAATGCAGTTTATCTTTCAAGAAATTTTGCGTTCTTTTGCTTGAGATTAGGAGAAACTAAACCTACGAATTGTGGGGCCTAATGTTAATACTAATTTTTTTAATCTCACGGGCAATTATAGTATCAAAGCCATTGAGATGGACTGAACATGCGAACAGACATTTAGCAACCAATGTATTAAAATACCACTCCAAAACCCCTTAAAAAATCTAAACTACATTTTACCTCTGTGGATGTGTCCAACAGCATGACGTCATCTTCATCTAAGTCGTTCTGGTCGAAATTTGAAATCTGGTCGCATCGGAAGTTTCCTGATGCGTTTGAACATTCGTAGAGGCGGGCATCGTCGCCTTTGTCCTCATCTTGCAGCTGCACGGAGTTGGCGTACGGAACCTTTCCTCCAAGTGCTACCCAGAAGCGCGGAATCTCGCTACCTTCCGAAATTGTTTCAAGATCTCTATAATCGAAAACATTATGTTTAAAAAATAATCGTTCGAAGATAGCGTCAATTCCTTGCACAAATTGTGCATAAACCACAGACCTTTTTAAACAACGCAATGACTAACTGCAAACTTTAGCCAAAATTGAAAAGCTAATTGGGATTGCTATATGCAGTTAATTCGTGAGCTAACCAAGCGCGCTGCGTCTCTCTAACCGCACCAAAACAAAGAACCCTTTTTTGGTTCTGTTTGCTAGCATTTTGTCAAAACAGGCCAACATTATCTGGTTTACAGCTTGGCTTCAATAAAAATATAAGTGTTAAATTGTCTGTCTTAAAATTATAACAACACTTTTGACCGGTTCACCAATCGAAGTGGTTGCCACCAACCTTTCAATCACTAAGCGGACACTGTAATCAAATGAGCTACGCCAACGTACTGATGATTGCCGACCACAAGTAGAAGCTTACATTTACAAAGCAAAACTGTCGCACACCTTATATGATGTATGTCATAGCTTCTACAAGAGAAACAATCTGATTCTAAATTTCAAGTATTAGTTTTGAGGTGGCGACACAAAAATATCTCGGAAACGTAGGAGAAACCTTTTTGAGATGACTTTGGCCACATTCTTTGCCATTTCTCGCTCATCTCCGCTGCATCCCTTGCCGCACCACATGTACATCTCTCTCGGTGTCTTCAAGAGAAAGACGTCGTTTGAGTTCAGTGATGATGCACTGCAACGATGAAATTGTTTTAATATTTTCATTTTCATCTCAACTATTTTTCAAATGAAACTCATGGAAGATTTTTTGACCAAATCGTAACAACGTAACTATTGATGAAGACACCCAAAAATCAAAAGAAGGGAAAGAATCGCATACAGAGAATAGATCACGACAATCACAAAAAACTCAAATAAATGTAATTGTTTTTAATAATTTTATCGACTGATTTTCTATAAACGCTCTGTGTTGCATCATCAGTAGGCTAAGAACAATCAAACAATAATAGGAACAATCAAAGAATAGAGTGAGGAATACTTTTGGTGTCGATGCTAATGAGAGTCAAAAAATTCGAAACTGGAACGTACAGCTCTGAGAACTATCAAACACTTAAACCACGAAAAACTTAAAACGTAGATTTGGATGGAAATACAATGGATAGCTTATCGTAATGCACTGTCTGGAAACTTTAAAACGAAGCAAGTATGGCCCCAGCATGTTGATGACATCATTGAAAAAAATTAAGATGAAAGGAACAAAAGAATGATTAATAAACAAAAGATTATTAAAATAACATGACAAAGTTAAACGTACGAAGTTTTGACTTCTATAGCTTTGGTGTTGAATTCATCAGTTCCACGGACTTGGAAGAGTCGGATGGGAGGTTCTTCTTGTGGTTCAGGCATGCTTCTTGATGTGCCTCCCTGAAAAGCAATTTAATTAAAAACGAAAAATAAATCGCACGAAAGCAGATTCTTAATCTGGTAAAAAAAAGACGATAATTTATCATAGATTAAAACTATATAGTTAAATCAACTTGGAGTTGCTAGATAAAGTTAAGAAAAGAAATTTTTAATTGGTCAACCAAAAAGTGCTGATATTATTAACAGTATGCAGTATGCACATTAAAGTGATTTTTAATAACTTGATGAAAACTTGATAGTAGCCTTGAAAAGCACCAAGTTTGAAGCAATTGTAGTCATCGTCATCAATGGAATAGGAGTGAAGCAAAACGATGGCACTGCAGGGACTATTATGTGATCGATTGTATCGCTACTGCATTTTCGAAAGCAGGTAGAACGCAACCATGCAAGATATTCTTGAATGTAGCAACAAACCTGATGAATAAATATTGCTTTTTTAAATATTTTAGTTATAAATTTACCTCATAAATAATAAGTTTTCCTTTAAAGATTGCCATGAAATGTTTGGGTTCTTTTCCCATTACAACTCGAATTTGAACTGGTTCTCCATTGTACTTATCATCTAGCGCAACCGCGTGGAAAGCAGAAGCAGCAATTTCATCTTGAGTGGCGTGGCGTCCCTAAACATAATGTCAATGAAATATTTACATTGCATACCTTAACTGTTGTTGTTGTTGTTTTTGTTTATTGTATTTTTGTAAGTGCATGTTTGTATGTTGAGTTATTTTTGAGCATCAACAAAAAAAAACTTTAAACCCAATGTGACTGGTTTGCTCATAACGCAAATCCGCAGTGTAGCCGAGAGAGTAAAAAAGTCGTTTTTGCGACAACACTGATCGCGTGATTTGGGTTCAACCCATAGTCTGGTCACGTTGTTGCGCCCTTGGATAAGAGGCTTTACGATGATTATCTCTGCTTGGTGGCTTCGAACAAGCAGCAAAATTCAAAGGATAAGAATTTGGAGAAATCCACAGGAGCATTGGGTCATTGAAGACTTCTAAGCAGTTGCGGATTACCCCAAACATGAAGTTGTTATCGCTACGAAAAGTGTGCTGATCATCCAATAGTTGACGTTCGACGTTGTCCGGTTAGGGTGGGGTGAAAAATAAAAAACTTGGATGTAAAAAAGTGGTCTTGATATGTGGCCCCAAATACCATATGAATTACTTCTATCACAATTTTGAGTTCTTGCTCCCTCTAGTGGTCATGCAATTTGATCGAAAGGGCTTAAAATAGCCAATTTTGCCGTATCTCACTAACCACATATGCTAGAAAGCTAGTTTTGAGCTAAAAACTTGCAGAAACAGCACATTTATATCTTCATTAAAAAGAACTTTGCCATAAAAATGTACAGAAAAAAGCTACAGCCAAATCATTGATTACAGATTTACTGATTATTGATAAGTTTTCAGTGCTCAACTTCAAACGCGTTGCAATTCATGCTGGCATTGAAAATAAGACAGATGAAGTTAAAATTTATTTATATTTGTACTTTTAGTGTGCCATGCTGCCTTATCAGCTCAAAATAGTTTCTTTAATGGCAATCAGCCTTACACAACTGGGCAATGTCCGGCATAGTATAGTAGCAAATACTGAAAGTTTCATGTTATACCATCATCCAGTATTGGTTTGCTCTTGCATTATCATTTTATTTATGCTGAACTTGAGCAATTATATTCAGTCAATTCAAAAAAAGTTTAGATTGTATACAGCTCAATTCAAAAGCACTGAAAGATGCAAAAGTACAAAATTAGAAAAACAAGAATTAGAAACGCAATTAGTAATAAGAAAAGCTACATACATTTCTAAAAGAAAGAAAATTTGGCAATATATTTATTGAACAATTTGATACCATTGTTTATTGTATTGCAAATACAGTATATACTGTACTCTCTGGCATAAATTTCTTTATATATGAAGCAAGATGCTAACTAAAAAGATCCAAGGTTAATGTTGTAAAAAGTTGTAGGATGAAGAAAATTTTCAAAGTTCTGATAATTTTCCTCCAGGGTTGCTGCCAACCAAGCGACAAGTGATTTGAGGGTTTGCTCACCTTTAATCACTTCAGGAAGTTGGATACAGCTCGAATTGTTGCAAAAGAACAGATGGATTTGGTGTAAAGTTTATTCTATTCATGAGCTGAGTATTGCACAATGAATCCATCAACTAATGCTAAACTTCAGTGGTTTAACTAGATATCCGAAAAAATCTAAAACATCAGATCGATACAAAGAGCTTGAAACTAATTTCTTGCAAGATGCTGATAAAGTTTTTGATATTTTTTGCTATGATAAAAATAAACAAAGAAAGCCATTTGAAATTATATATGGCTTGAAAATGACATTTAATGATCATGCTTTTTTTAAAGATCAAAAAGCAGAACCCAAGGCTAACATCTTTGGCAGAAATATCAGAACTTTGAATATTTTCTTATCATACAACTTTTTACAACATTAACCTTGAATCTTTTTCTAGTAGGCATGCTGCTTCAGAAACAACAAAATTTATGCCAGCAAGTACAGTATATACTGTATCTACAATACAATAAACAATGGTATCAAATTGTTCACTAAACATATTGCCAAATTTTCTTTCTTTTAGAAATGTATGTAGCTTTTCTTATTACTAATTGCGTTTCTAATTCTTGTTTTTCTAATTTTGTACTTTTGCATCTTTCAGTGCTTTTGAATTGCGCTGTACAATCTAAACTTTTTTTGAATTAACTGAATATAATGCTCAAGTTCAGCATAAATAAAATGATAATGCAAGAGCAAACCAATACTGGATGATGGTATAACATGAAACTTTCAATATTTGCTACTATGCTATGCCGGACATTGCCCAGTTGTGTAAGGCTGATTGCCATTAAAGAAACTATTTTGAGCTGATAAGGCAGCATGGCACACTAAAAGTACAAATATAAATAAATTTTAACTTCATCTGTCTTATTTTCAATGCCAGCATGAATTGCAACGCGTTTGAAGTTGAGCACTGAAAACTTATCAATAATCAGTAAATCTGTAATCAATGATTTGGCTGTAGCTTTTTTCTGTACATTTTTATGGCAAAGTTCTTTTTAATGAAGATATAAATGTGCTGTTTCTGCAAGTTTTTAGCTCAAAACTAGCTTTCTAGCATATGTGGTTAGTGAGATACGGCAAAATTGGCTATTTTAAGCCCTTTCGATCAAATTGCATGACCACTAGAGGGAGCAAGAACTCAAAATTGTGATAGAAATAATTCATATGGTATTTGGGGCCATATATCAAGACCACTTTTTTAAATTCAAAATTTTTTATTTTTCACTCCAACCTATTGTCCGGTGACAGGAGGGTAAATATGCACAACAACAACAACAAATTTTGCTTTTACAGTTAAGCTTTCAAAAACTTCAAGCGTGGAATAAATTCGAAGTCAGCTTTGTCAACACTCGAATTTCAATTGCAATCAAGTTTACACAGGCCAGTTGGTCGAGCGGTAACGCGTTCGTCTCTGGAGCGGGAGGTCAGAGGTTCAAATCTTGGGTCGGTCAAATCGGACACAGTGTTGCCAACGGCTCGGCACCGTTGCGACATTTGTTTGAAAGAAGCTGCGTTGCCCGCAAGCGCAATGACGCGGAAGTGGGCCGCGCAAACTCGTTACAGGCTTCGGCGTATTACAGCGAGTATAATGAGAGATTTGATTTGAATCAAGTTTAATGATTACCTAGTTTTGATTGGGTTTCGGTTTGTAAGGTATGTTCAAATTTTAAGAGCTGAATAACATTTCAACAAAACATTAAGGTATTAATAGTTTATTTTGTACTTTCAGGCCCAAAAACTACCGAAGCGGCAGCGTCGGAAGGAATTGCAAAAATTGCCTTTTCATAGGAATCGAAACTGCAGCCTAACAATTACCGCAGTTCAAGCATTGCTTTACCAATTAAGCTGGACAGAGAATAAGTATTATTGTATCACCGTAAAAATAGCATAGGTTGATTGTCTAATTTCGAATCAAATCTTTCATTATACTCACTTTGTTACGTAGAAGCGTGTAGCGTGTAGGCGGGGCCCATTTCCGCGTCATAGGGGCGGGCGACACAGCTCCTTTCGAAGAAATGTTGCAGCTGTGGCAAGCCGTTTGCAATACATTGACCGGCCCGAGATTTGAACCTCAAACCTCCCGCTCCAGAGACGAACGCGTTAGCGCTCCAAAACTCGAGATTAAGATATCATTTGCAACAGATCCTATGCTGTGCACTTGTGCAGCATGTACGATACGTGCTGAATAGCGACTGTCAACTTCTTACAATTAAGGTTGGAGTCAGGATGAGCTATTCTAACGTAGTCGCAGTAAGAAGTAGTTGCTTTGACAATCGCTATCCGGAACGCGAGCTACTGCGCAGATCAAAACGATGCTATAACCTGCTGATGATGAGAATAGTAATGTCTTGAAACGTTCGGTAAAACTGTTCGGCAAACGTTTCGGCTCTTTGCTTTATATTGAGATTTTACTTAAACGTCCCAGTCATGATGGTCTGATTTTGTGTTAGTTTCGTCAAATGTTTTTAATTCTATACCTGCCAGTAATAGATGATGTATGATTTCTTGTAGTTGTACAAATAAGTGTAAAGAATGATGTAGCAATCTCCTCCATAAAACTGGCCGTAGGTGTTGCGATCAACTGGTGCAAGTTCGTTGTTTTCGATTCGCCAGATCTGTAAAAGCAATTAACGTTAACTGTAGAACAAAGCATTAAGCAGAGTTAGCACTTAAAACAATTTTCTTGTTACTTTTTGAAATAATTAGATAGATGTTGGAAAAACAGCTTCATTTATTCCATACGGAACAAATTTAGGCACGTTACTGAAAATATTTAACATAAAACGACAACAAACTCTTTTCTTGATATAAATGAAACTATCAGCAAATATTGATCAAACTAAAACCCAAAATCTTACAAACTGCTGAAAAATCCTAAAAAATCCTGTTAAACTGATACCGAGGTAACTCAGTCAGTGCAAATAGTTCGGTTTAACACAGTTGATATTTTACCACCGCCAATCAGTAAGCTTATACAATTTCTTAGGAGGATAAGCGGCTTCTATGGCCTATTATATTACATAATATACACATTTTATTTCTTTACGCACATTTACCAAGCACTCTACGTTTGTCTAACCAAATCTGTCAAACCTAAGCACCTATTCAGGGTTCCGTTTGCAAGTCTTTTATCCAGCTGGGCCAACACAACGAGTAGATTGCTTGATCTTATTGGAAGCTAAGTGTGTCCTTATTTTAGAAAATCTTTACTTGACTGAAGAAAACAACGAGCTACCAAGGGAATCAAATAGCTAGGGAATCAAACCGGGAGTCAAAAACCCTTTGATATCTTTAGCCGGACCCTCTATCAGCTGATCTTTCGCAATTGCGATCCGTCCAAACCGTGTTGGCTATTGCAAAGAAATGAGAATGTTCTAGAGCTTTTATTGTAATTTGCTGTGTGCTAAAGAGATGTAAAATGTTTAGTACATTGAAACTATGAGTGTTATCTTCTTTGATGAATTAAACTGAAATGTTGTGCACTACTTTACAAAACTACGTGAAGCAGTTCGGCCATGACCCGGTGAACGTCTCGCTCTTTCGTGGTCTGCCTGTGTACCGTACTGCGATTGTTTGCCACGGTCTTTCAATTGAAAATTGTTCTTGTTTGCGTGTACTGGTACGTGAATGGACTGATACTGAATGACTGACTTCGCTGCATTTAATCTTTACCTCAACTTCTCCTGTCCCGTCGTCCACCATCCGATGTTGGGCGGCCACTTCTGGCTGGGTATGCATTGTGGCAGCATCGAATCGGACATGAGTTGTGCTTGCTGAAATACAGGAGAGTTTCAAATTTGTCATTATTTGATTTTTTTATTTTAACATGAATACAAGTGTTTGGATTTTTCTTTCAGATTTTGCAGTAAAATGTCGGAAAATAAAAGGACCATCGCACCCCTCCTTCTCTTCCAAGTTACAATTGATTTCGGTAATACAGTAATTTATTGCACAATACTAAGGTCAGTTGGCGTAAAATCGTGAGCTTAAGAGTGTATCCTTCGTTTTTTTTTTTGTTTTTGTTACTAAACATTCGGTACGCATACCGTATCGCTTTACCAGGAGTAAACTTTTTCATATAAACAAAGAATATGCTCTAAGCCTCTAACCCTCACGATTGTACTCTAAGTGTAATTGTAAATCGGGTCTTCGGGATGCACGGTAAGGGTTACTGCACTACCGGAAGTTATCAACATTAAAATAAAGGTAATTGTCATATTTTTGCAATTAAATTTGGCACTATCGTTGAAGTTAAATGGCTCGTGTGTGTGTTTGATGTATTTAGTATGTTGCAATTTGTTGCATGCATTACCATTAATCTAAGGATTCAAACGCGATTTCAAGTTTATAGCCAAACAAAAACTTGTAACGTAAAAATAAGCATTCAAACTAGCTCATAAAGCAAGTTTCTTTTAATTGACTTTGCATTATTGTGTCAACAAATAACAATTACTGATAACTTGTATGTTGTAAATAGTGAAAAAAGTTGTTCTAGCAGGATTGTTATTCTGAATTGGAAACCTGGCTTCAAAGTAGCTATATAACACTTCATAAATATTCAACTTGGAACGTACCAATGTACAGTAAAAAATATATGTGATTTGCTTCAAGAACCTCATAACATCTCAAAATAAAACTTTAAAAGCACACAAGCATCTGAAGTGGAATTATAAAACACTAAAGGCGACCACTTTAATGTTGAATGCTTAACAGGGACTTGAATTGACAACTAAATGCTTCGATAGTATTTACAAATTTACGGTGTGTTTGAAAAAAGCGTTTATTGTTTAGCGAGCAAAACATTCTGCATTCAATGCATTCAAATTTTCGTCAGAAATTTCTGACTGGAATCGATGACGAATGCTGGTAAAATTTTATTCAATTTCACTTTGATGTCATCAGGCGTATGAGGAAAAAAGGCATGAATTAAAAATAGCTTCCAAAAAAGCAAACCAATATTGTATATTTTCCCTAAGTTTTTCGTCAACTAACCTTTTGGTAGAGACTTGTTATTTCGCGTTGTTATACAGGTAACGTTTTGTTAAGTAATCTGGCGTCGCAATGTTAGCTTCTATTAAGTTTATCAGATGCGGCTGGCTAATAATTAACAGTTGAAAACGATGCCTAATCATTCAGAGATGGCGGAGGCGATTAAAAAGCAAACAAATTAACAAATGATTGCGTTTGGCAATCTAAAACTAAGTCAAATGTATGAGTGAAATAACAATGATCATTCTGTCAATTGTGGCATCTTTTTATAATACAACATCAAATTTCAATTATAGAATTGCCAAAAAAATTTTCACATCCAAGTTCATTGTCGCATTACGCGCGCACAAATAAGTTTGCTATTTGCTGTGTGTGACCTAAGATTTTACGAAAGTCGAGGTTTCGAGAGAATAAAAACAGTTTGTGCCTGGTCCTAGATTTTCTGCGGATCTTCAGCTCAAGAAAGACCATTTATCAGAAATCGCAGCAAATTAATGGGTTAATTTATACATCATCAACAGTTTCATTTGAAAATTGAGTAAAAAATTTTCTTCGAAGAATCCCGCAAAAGTGAAACAGACTGTTAACGACAGAATGTCTGAATCTGACTATTAAAGAAAATCATTACTTAAGACTCGAGTTTGGCGTTCGGGGGTTGTTGACTCTACGCTCTATAGACACTAACATTTGCTCTTTAACTTTGATAATTAGTTCTTGAAACAGACCAAAAAGCTTTATTAAATTTTAGCGGTTGTATTTTAGCCTAAAATTAATTTTTTCATTTAAAAACCAATAAATAGGCTGCAACACCGGCTCTTTCGATCATTACCAACGTTCCCTCTAAGAGCTTATGATTAGTGTGCGCTAAAATGAAAGGCCGGGTGAGCTCCGAAAAAAAGGTCTTCGCCACAATTCGGTTGTATTTTAGCCCAAAATTTCGGAATTTTGCCCCCAAATTCAGGTAAAGACCAAAAAAAAAAATTTCTTTGCCGCTAAATGGTTGTGGTTTAGTCCAGAATTTCGAAACTACGCCCCAAATTCAAAAAAAAAAGTCTTCTCCACAAATCGGGACTGATTTCGGCCGGAATTTCGGATCACCTTGATTTTGTAAACTAATTTTCTCAAATCTCAATTTTGCTTCCGATTGAAAGCACGTACTTAACTTGTCTTATCAACACTTATGTAATGCGCGGCAGAACTGAAGTACTGCGCCGGGGTTCGAGGCTATCTGCGCGGCCGCGCAGCTTAGAGGGAACGTAGATCATTACCAAATATGGCAAACAGTTTAAACGCACCACACCCAAGATTTGCTCAGTGACATCACAACTGCGAGCTAGTCAAACGGTTACCAATAAATTCCGTAAATAATTCCATAAACAAATGCAAATGGCGAGCTACTATTTTATTGCACGGTATGCCCTGATAATGGCGATAAGCTTTTTTCGAAGAACATCGCAAAAAAAGAATGCTGTTATTTAGTCAAAATTATCAAGCATAAAATTCTCTCAAGTTTTAAATTCTCATGATTGAAAGTGCAAGCAATATTTCATCAAAAACCGGTAACAGAAACTTAATAATTTTCGTTCCAGCCTCAATTACGCCAACTTGTTTCTTGGGTAAACAAAAGAGAAAAAATCTAAAAACGTCAGGCGGAGGAAAAAAATAAAGGTCGAACTCTTCGAAAAACTATCCCCCTCAATGGAGACTAGTTTTCTCGTGTTATTGACAACATTACGTTCTGGCTTTCTGACTAGCCAGCCTTCGTACCCGCAGAATATCACTGTCAACGTCAAGCGCTTTGCTCCCGATGTTTATCGGATTTTGGCTGCAAATTAAAGATTTCACAACTAAATCGTTGCAATAATTAATTGCTGAAACGTCTCTCGTTCAGAAAGTCTTATCACGAATTAGCAAGAATTATGTAATGTAAAGCATCTCTAAAGCACACTCTGATCGTAAAAAATTGATAGGGTTTGTATCAATTTTCGGTAAGAACGAGAGGCATTTGTATCAAAAAAGACGGTTTTTCATGTTTGAAATAAAAAACCAATGAGTTAGTTGAAATCACAACAATAACAACCACAATAATATCGACATTCGACAAAGCTAAAAACTACATCGCTTTTGATTTGCGATATGGAACTCCGTGAAGCCAGAAACCCAGAAAGTCAGTCATTTTTGCTTCTCTGCGAGAAAGCCTTTCATCAAAGGATTGCTTTCATTTTTAAAGATCACTAAGTAAACTAATGCAATATTTAGTGTTTTTTTGTTGCGTTCTAAAGTTGCAAGTACTCATCGAATTGACCGGCTACAATTAATTCGATAAGTCATGCGAAATTGGTTTCGGTACGCCTAAACAATGTTTCGGAACATTACTCGTTTGAGCTCAGTACATTATTTTACCCTGTGATCGTGCACACACTGTAGAAATTACAGTCTGAGCAGCCGCATTCAAAGCAACTACTGTACACTGTGTACAGCATAGATGTCACTGATTTAGACAAAAATCTTTTGATTTTTGATTTTCGTGAAAAGTTTTCATGGGGGTGTTGAACAAAAAGTGCCGAAAATTTGGAAAATTTCAAAGTTTTGGGTGCGCCAGTTTTTTTTGTTTGGGCATGAAATTTAATGTAGAAATACTTGATATACGAAACTTCATTGATTGAAAACCATGGAATTTGATTTTATTCTAAAAGTTGAATAATTCATATACCTATTGTACACAACGCGTAAGCATGACTGTTCTCAACAAGTTTAAAGAGCTTGTTTCGAGGTAAAAAAATAAAGTTACCTATTCTTCCACGCGTGTAAGTGGAACCTCTTCCGACAGTCTCTCCTTTCACCTTCCAGCCTTTGAAGAGTTGTTTGAACATTGCCGATTCAGCGCCGTCAGGAACCGTTTCGATTTGTGTGTTGTTCGGATATCCTTTAGCTTGTACGTAACCCTATAAATGAGGAAACAAAAAATTTAAATGTGGGTTTTCAAACATATAAACAAATTCGTAGTGAAAACATACGGAGGAAGCTGAAAATATCTAAGATAATGAAAATGAAAGTCAACACAATGACTGGTTCAACATAAACCCGATGCTAATGTAGAACAAAAGGAAACATCGCCAGAAGGAAAGCAATATGTTTCATAATCAACAACAACAATCAATACAAGATTTACTACTCCGCAAATAATACACCATTAAAGTAAATGAAAACAACAAGGATGGTGGGGGAGTATGACCATAACCTGACAATCATTCGTGACTTTGTAATTGTAATTGTAATTACATTTTATTCACCAAGTTGCCTTGGCCAGGAGACAGCGAAGGGACCTTTCGGTCTTCGAGTCAAGCTGCCACCTGCCCATCTGTCTACCACACACGATGGAGGCTTCACACTGTCCCTTTAATTGCTGAACGTCAAGCAGGGAAGCTGTGAATACCAATTTTTATAGTCTTTGGTTTGACTCGACCGGGTATCGAACCCGTGTCTACCGCTTCAGTAGCAGACGCTCTATCCACTTGACCACTCGTGATTCACATAACCGAGATATAACTTTGATCCACGGTGACTAGATTAAGTCTTTTCTAGCTGATCAGAGGTCTAGTGAAACACAGGAAAGAATTGTGTAACGAATAGCTGAGTGGGGTTTGAGTCCCAGTCTGAAACCAAAAAACTTGAATTGCTTTTCATTATTTTATTGTTCGACGCTTACGATTAAAAAAAACAAAAAAAAACTGCGAAACCTCCACCAAAACAGGCGACAGCTTGACTAAAAACAGCCAAAAAGTTCTTTTGCTCTCTCCTCGCAAGTTTGACTTGGTAAATAATTGCAATATTACTTTGCTAGACGTATTTACTGCAGTTTGCCCAATGCTAACAAACACAAAGGAATTGCATTGTGTCACCAAGATTTCTCGGACAGGAGGCCAATATCTGTGTTTCATATTGTTGACGGTTCACACATTCAAAATTAAATGCTTGAATTTAGCAAAACATATAGCGCTGTGCGTCTAAACAACTCGCAGAGACCTCAAAAAATGCTTCCTATCTTTCGGAAATTAAAATTTATGAATTTCATTTCTAGGACAAAAATTTATCAGCATGCAGGTAAGAACACCACAGAGCTATATTTAAGCTTAAACCTAGCTCAATGGGACAAGAAATAATTCCGAGTCTTTGCTGTCTAACCGGTACATTGCACCACAGATAGTAACACGGTAGCAGTTTGCGAAGGACACCGCACGTGATACCGCTTTTGCTGTTTTGTTCTTATCAAGATTTATTTTTTTATTTTGGACCATTTACGAAAACCAACGGTGTCAGTTACTGCAAGCCACAAAAACAAAAAAAAAACCGTTTGAAGAATTTTTTAAACTAGATTATCAGTAGCGGTACCAACACTTACTACTGTATTTCTAAGAGGAGGAGCACACTCGGCGACCGTGTTGCTTGATTAAGCGACGTTCTTATTTTGGTCTTTCGCTCCTTGTCGTCGTGCTAAATCGTGTCTTTAAATGTTTGCTGAATTTGCAATTTAAGTATTTGTTTTTGCTCGGCAATAAAAGAATACTACTACGACTACTTACCATGGCGCGCGACATCGATCCAGAACGTTCCTCCTTGCTGGCTTTTTTTCCTTTCCAAACGTAAACCTTGCTTCCTCCTTGATCCAGGATGTAGCAGTCCTACATAAATTAAAACTTTTGTACTATGTTTTTAAATGCATCCAAAGTCTGAGTGAGGTACAGTAGACATTTGTACTTTCAAAAGCTTAGCATAGTGGTAAAATAAATGTAAAGGTTTGATGCATAATCCAGAGAAATTGTAAAGGTAATTGTAGCATTCTTCACTCAGCATATTAATTATTATTGAACTTCAAGATGAATATTACTTGTCGATTGCCGTCACTGCAAAAAGGTAGCTTTAATTCACATTATCAAAATATGCTACAAAATTAAATGTTGTCGAAAAACTGCTTGTTTGTGTATACGATCAAATCCAGCAGGAATGGAGTGTCACCTTTACAATACCTATAAAAAAAAATATTACCATGCCCCGATTAATCTGTGTTGATAAAGTGCTTTCAGTAACTGACGGAGCACCCTGTCAACCAAAATCAGCGGGAGATAAAGCTTTTACATTGTTATTAAAGTGAAGTCATAAAGTGAAAGGCGCGATAAAAGATGCCGCAGCAGCAGAAGAACGTGTAGAACTAAATTAGAAAAACTCTTTGGCAGAATTAAATTACACAGCAGTTTCAGCTCCCACTACATACTAGTGACCTGATATTACAAGAGTTGAGATCTCGATTCATTTGCCGTTGCAAATTCCGTAAACGCTTGTTTGCCAATACAGTAATTGCTTTGGGTTCATTTGACTCTTGGCTTATTGAGTGAAAGCACGATCCCATTATTTTTCGTAACTGCAAGAAGTTACTATTTAAAATTCGACCCATTAAAGCCGTCCCAATGGGGTGCCAAGTGTACGTATACCTACATTTAGGGTGGTATTTCTTGCATGTTTATGAATAAATCTTCACCAATTATTAAATAGCCTCTATTAAAAATAAATAGTCATTATTTATTAACTAGTCACTATTTAATGAATAGCGACTATTTATTCATAAACATGCAAGAAAAAGTACCGCAAAAGTAGGTATACACTAGGTGCTCCATACGTCCCATATACCAGCAAGTATGCATTCAAACTAAATGCGCAGCAAAGTATAAAGATGGCAATCCTACGTACCTCGTGGTTGAGAAGGTCTTGGGTGAGAGGTTTGGTTGCGATTTCTTGCACAGTCAGTTGCCCTGAAGCATCTGATACGCTGAAAATAATTATTGTCATTTTAGTTGAGTAAATCATCAAAAACTTTTTTGCTCTATAGTTTCCATTGTTCTCAAAAGTTTGAGAGTTAATTTGTATAGATGCATTCTTCAAAGCTTTACAAAGAAACAGAGTGAATACCAAAAAAATTAGGGCACTTTTGAACTTCTCTACGAGTGCTTACTGCAACCGTAAGTTACGGTATAATGCATACCATCCTAAATACTACTTATTGCAAAAACAATTTCAAAAATTGTTTTAATCAAAGTATGTCATTGTTCTTTTTGCCAATGGAGAAAGTGCTAGTGAGACGGATGCTTAATTGTAAAGTTTGTTTGACTTTTTGAAAGTTTTGTTTCAATAAATTTACAGTTTACTTTTTAAATATTCACACCTAGAAAATTTTGTTTGTATTTGTCATTTAACAAGCTTGATAGATGCTTAAAATTATTATTAGTCACTTTCAAATCAAATAAGTTGGTGAAGGTGTGGGACATGTTATTGACGCAATCGTATTTCATTACACGGAAAAAAAAAGCATTGTAAGGAATTTTACTTTGTTATACGACGATAGTTTGACTTTGGCGTATCCAATATGAGGCAACGAGTGTATACCTATATTTGTGGTATTTTTGTATGTTTAGTAATATTTTTGTCGATTTAATGAATAGTCATTACATAGGTTTCGTTTTTTCTGTTTGGTAAATGGTCACTATCCCCATAATCTGAACTTAAAAATCAAAGTTATAGTCGATATGTTCAAATAATTCCACTGAACATAACTGTCCTGTACAAGCCGTAATTATAATGCCCTTCTGTTGTTATAGTAGCATGTAATTTAAAATCAGAACATGCTATAACTGATATAAATCAAAGTCAAAACATAGCAGTAATATGTAGCCACGGTGCTCTGAATATGTAGACCCAAATCCACATGTTACAAGATTTCGTCGAATTTTTTTCATGTTTAGACATTATACGTTTTCTCGTTTTCCTAATTGAAACAAAATCTATCTACGCATAACGTCTAAACATGAAAAGTACAGTCAAAATCTTGTAACATGAATAGTTTTTTTCATACGTATTCAAAATACCGGAGCTCCGTTTGGTTGAGCGTCGGGTTAGTGATCGAAAGGTTGCTGACTCTTGGTTCGATTCCCCAACAGGCAATGCGTCGTTGTGCCCTGGGAAAGACAACGTTTATTTCCTATTGGGGCCAAGCAGTCTATTCGTTGTGACAGCTCAACCTCACACAAAAACTTGGAAATAGAACCAAAAAGGGTGCTTTAGGTTGGTGTGGTTATACGTATGAAACAAATTCAGTGAAGAAAGATCGTTCAAATGCACACAACTACACATCGTAATCACTAATATTAAAGAAACGACAAATAGTGATAAATAAAATAACTAATGCAAAAATAAACCAACATTCTATCAATTACAATAATTAAATGCTTTATAATGTTTTAATTTTATTTCTGCAAAAGAATTTGGCAGTTAATTTGCCAATGACAATACAATAGGCGTGCCATTATACTATTTTGCCTAACGAGGGTTAGAACTGTCGAAATAGCAATTTGAAAAGAATCACCGACCAATGATTACTTTGTTGATAGTTTCCAAATCTCCAAACGAGGAATAAACGTGACAGCTTTTGGCTTTAGTAGTAGAACCGGTCCAAATTTGAATGTAGGCTAAAATATGCTAAATATACTCCTGTAGCTGCATCAATGTTACCGAGAGCCCTCCTAGAAGACATTGCAATGTACTACTGACCAGGTTTTTGGTCAATAATTTTGCGTAATATAAAAGGATACGGTTCCAATGCAGCGCTAGAAGGAACATTTTGATTTGGGGCATGATTCTAAAATTCTACAGACCAACTCCGCGATGAGCTCAGATCTCAATCTATTCATGCTTTTTGGGAAAAGAAAAAACAGCGGACCGTACTATTTTCAATCCGAACAATACGCATTTGAGAAAAAAAGGACTTATGCGATTGTTCTCGCTTTTCTTCTCGCAAGATCAGACTTTGCTTGTTCAACCAAGAGGCATTTGACAAATTCATTTTTATATGGTATTCGGCAGGATACGTGTGCTAAATAAATAAACCAATCAAGCTTGAAGAGAGTTGAAAACCTAACCCTATTATGCAAGTATTTGCGTTGTTGAATTTGGAGTGAGATGGTCATCATAGTTTAGTGGTACAAGGGTCAATCGAAAGCACGTAGTATTGCCACCATAAAAGGTGAACATTTATTCTCTTAGGATATTTCATTGCGCTGTTGCTATTTTTAGTAACGTGGTATTGAGAAAATAAATTTTAGCTAGATTGATAAATTTATTTGATTTGTATTCACTGATTGATTTTAATGACACTTTCAACCGATATTGGAAATGCTCGGTTTGTACTAGCAAGAATGCTTTTGATTACAACAAACCTATCATTCTCTCGACAAATCTCAAACTGTAATTATATTGTTGCAATATTTGGTAACTGTGCTTTTTGTTTTACATTTTCAGTAGCCTACTTGTGTTGCATGTATAATATTGTGTATGATTCTGCTAAATTTTTGTTAGCATGTTTGTGTTTCTCGTTTGTTTCTGTTACAAAAAAAGTCCAGTTTAAAGCTTGCTGAAATACTTTTTTTTGAAATCCAACAAAAAGCATTTTGGACTACACTACGCCCATCATCAGTGAAATCTTTGAATAAGAATCAATCCAAATAGATTTCACTGACAACGGACATACACTAGTATGCGTAGTGTAGCAGATATTATTGCTTTTCCGTGGATTTTAAAAATTTGCAGTTCTTTTGTTTTTAACAAAAATACAGAAACAGATTTCTTAGAAACAAGAATGGCAATTGCATCGTATGGATAACTTTCTGTGATATTTGCTACGCAAGAAAACTGCGATGCGATTTTGCAATGTGATGCAAATCAGAACCATGGATGCAATGCTCTTGTCATAATCTAAAAATTTTTCGATGCGATAGAGTCGCAGCTAGTTTGCGATTATTTTTGCGATTATCGATTTTTTTGATAAATTTTGAAACCAAAGTTTGTGGTCTAAAACAATGTAAACTGAGCTCATCCAGCGCAAGACTTTAGTTTAGTTACCTATTGCGATTGTGACGTAGCAAATGCCAAAGCGATTCTCAAACTTCTGACCAAACTATAACGTGACGAAACAGAACAAACCAACAAAAATAATGACAAAAAATCGAAATAATCGAAAAAATCGCAGATTTTTTTTCAAACTGTGATAAGATTAAGGATGTGGATTTTTGTGTGTCTCCATGTGCTAATTTAATACGACATTTTCGGGAAAAAAAGCATGTGATGCGATTTCGATGCGATGTGATTGCCATCCCTGGTTAAAAATTACTGAGAGTAATCGTGAATCCGCACATTATAAAGTAAAGATAGGCTTCTCGTATGTACCAGGTGCTGAACATTCTATGGCATTTTTACACAATAGAAACTCCGAATCGAATCATGAATGGAAATTTGAAAGAAGTCAATGCGGCGTTTTGTTTTCGAAGTCAATAGAAAGTCTATTCAAAATCACACAACTAATCTGCCGCGTTACCGGAATATCAATACGTTGGAAGAAACTACAATAGAAAAGGACAAAGCATTTAAGAAATTAATCATGAATTACACAATGCACTATGCTTTAGATGCATTTTTATGAACAATGCGCGATGCTGTTAATGCATTTCTAAAATTAAAAAAAAGCGTTGGGAATAAATTCCCTAGAATGGAGCTCATGTTCATGCAAACAATGAAGTGCATTTTAGTCGTGTAATAACACATTTATCAAGTATCTCAGACTTGTTGACCAGCAAGAAATTTATTTGAAATATCCTGGGGTGGTGTTGAACAAGTTTAACGTTTACAGGGTGTTTCGAAATTAGACCCCCCTTCCCTCTACAGCATAAACTAAAATACAAAAAACTATGCAAATTTAGAACAGGTATTTATTCAAGTTTTTCACCAAAATAATGTCATATTTGTGGGGCCTTTGAGTCAAACTAAAGTCTACAAAAATTGGTATTCACAGCTTCCCTGCTTGACGTTCAGCAAATTAAAGGGATAGTGTGAAGCCTACACGCGTGTGATAGTCAGGTGGGCAGGTGGCACCTTGACTCGAAGACCGAATTGTCCCTTCGCTGTCTCCTGGCCAAGGCAACTTGGTAAATAAAAATGTAATTACAATTACCTGTTTGCCCCATAGCCTGCATTGTAGAGGGATATAATCTAAACAAATTGCTAACAAGGCGGATAATCAAACTTTATTTTCCTTAACATTTCCGCTAAAAAACATTGCAGGTCGATTAGAATAACTTGACAAACCGCCGCAGTTTCCTGTACGACTTTCAAAACGAGCTTTCGAGATGACTGACTACTCAAGCTTTTATGAAGATTTAGGTCAGAAGTGCTGAGAATGCACAGGCATTTCCGGCTTTGCCCAGGTTTCTCAATCATCTAATTTTCCCTTAACCATTGAATACGTAGATTTTCCTAACTCAGTTATTTGACATGAAAATATAAAAATAAAATAAAATGAAAAATAGCTTAGTAGAAACTTACGTTAATGAACTTCAAGCAAGGCTATTGCAAAAAATCTAATTAGCTTCTAAGTAAGCTGTGGAGGAGGGGGGCTCTAATTTCGAAACACCCAGTATTCTGCTTTGCAAGATAGTTTAGACCCAGATACGATATATGTTAGTATGTCTCAAGTTAATGCAAGAATTAGTTCCAATCCTATTTGTAGCGACGCAAGACGTATTTCAGTTTATGTTGCAAAAGTCAACCTCGTTTTGGTGCCGATCTTTGTTGAGCATTGAGGGGGAATAATTTGCAATTTTACTCCAATTTTACCCTATTTTCAACATTGGGGGGATGAACCTCGACCACGATTTTGTTCAGGTGAGCAAATTAAGTGAAGATCAAAAAAAAAGATCTTCACCAAAAATGGAACACTTTTTTTCCCCGAATTCAAGTGGACACCTACGCTCAGATGCATACGAGAGTCAAATCATTGGGGGGATGCAGATGCAGACCATACTTAACCTATTGGGGGGAATACGGTCAATTTATTGGGGGGATATGTTCCCCCCATCCCCCCGGGTTTCGACACCCCTGCTTAAACCACATATTTTAGTGATAATTGAATTTATAGTGACATACGCCGTAAAAGCTTTACGTCTATAATGGTCTACTCCTGAGATGTCTTAACAATTTCCATAGACTGTTAGGTGGCTGCAATAACAACCATCATTCCACCAACCATGCAAGCGCCTCGATGTACAAAGCTGACAGTTGGCTACAAATTTGGGTGTTGACTGTGACATACTTGCGCGAGCGGATATCAAATAGTTATTTTAGACAGTCCATAATGCAGTCATCTGTTAGTTATCTTTTATCAGACAATACATTAGATTGGATACTTTAAAGAAATAAATCGTTTGGTGTAAAAGTCAATTGCGTTTAAAATTTACAGCTGTTAGGAGACGTATTGCTACACTTTGTTCATTAAGCTACCTTGCAATGAAGAATTATTTTCAAATCAATTGTTTGCTTTTATTTTTGTACTCGCAACTAAAAGTACGCTATAGAAAAATAATTTTGCTTGCATTGTAGCATGATTCAGCACACATTGTTTACACGCTTCGCAACAGATTGAAAAAAATGAGGACAAAAATTCCGTTTAAATGCTTTGCCTGCATTTGTTTTTATTACCAAGTTTGTTTTAGAAGCATTTCATATCAACTTTAACCTTGGCCTCGAAAAATGTTTCTCAACATTAATTCTGAAAAAATACTGATTCAAGTTTTTACTTTTGTGTGTTTTGACTTCTCCAAAAATGGTTTAGTTTGCAAAGATCGTCTTGACCCAACCAAACGCGGCAACGGTAAAATGATAAAAGAAATGGGTTTCAACCATGGTTTCAACATAATGATTTAAAGTGAAATACACTAAGTTAGTTTAATAAATACACAATTATAGGCAAAGCATGTTTGCATTGTTTTAGGTGTTATTAGCTTTATTAGTTCCTCGCATGTCTTGGGCGTAATAGAAAACTATAATTTAATATTTCATCAATTGCTTAGCCAATCGTAGTTAGAAGAGAACTGGCAAGGCAGCAAGCCATGAACAACACATTGCTTTATTGAATTTGTTAGCTTTGCTGAAGGTTTAACAATAAGTGCAAACAATCCCGATGCTACGTGGCGTGCTAGCCGCTAAGTCGTGATAGATTAGACCTAGACTCTTCAAAGTGTGGCAATTAACAAATATAAAGTGGGATAATTTTTAACAAAATCTCAAAAGAAAGTCAAGCCATCTTAACGCCCAGAAATTTCCGACGCGACTTGACAACAATCGTTTATTGTTAGAATAGAAAATAATTAAGCCAACACTTTGTAAACTAAACAAAAAATAGCTTTTCACCCCTGGAAACAAAACTATACGTTGAAAGTATGCAAAGCGAAATACTTGTTTATTGACTTCGTGAAAGAAGAATTCTACATTGTGTTTGTAACTTAATTTTAAAAAATATTTGAAGATCAGCAAGCAAACGGTGACGAAATAAAAACTAAGCTTGTTCTCGCGACACTACCTCAGTTACAAGATCCAAAAGACGATTTTCTTGCTGTGTGTAAGTGCAGTGTTTCGGATATAGAATAGTTATAGAATTAATAAGGCGCGCAACCTAAGATTTTGTTAAAAGGTAGGGGAGTTTATCTACCTTTCGCATACGGGGTCTGGAGCTCTTTGGCAGAATTAAATTACACAGCCCTTTCAGCCCCCACATACAGGTCAAGTCTAAAACACGCTTAAAGCAAGCATATTTAGGTTAAGTTTTCTAAGTTACTTTGACCTAATTGGGGAAGGGCTTCAACAGTATATTTTAACCACAGTATATTAATAAAAAGTGCATTAAAAACTCTATGCTTTTAGCGAGAAATTCTTCCTACATTTAGTACATTCTACTATAAAGAATCAAAACTTGTTGTTGTAGCTTTTGGTTTGTTATTCTTGAATTCTATCTATACTTTGCTATAACGTCGAGCAATGCAAGTACATCAGTGCAGTATGCTGCATTTTAACCGGTGTAGCTTGAAGAATTGTAACGTAGGTTACTGGGCATGTTAGAGCTTAGTTGTACACTAATAAGCATAATAACGCCAAGTTTAAGAGCCGAAAGCAAACTAAACAACTTTTAGTGCCACACAATGATCAACAAACAATTAAACTTAACCAATGATAAATTTCCGTTAGGGTTTCGTTTACCGAAGCCAAATGCACAGGTCGTCGAAATACATTCTTGAAAATAGAAGATAAAATATTTTGCGCATTAAAACATTCGCTAACTAAATCAATAAAAATTAATAATTAACTTTAATTTCAAGTAAAAACAGGGCAAAACGGCCTTGCGCAATGTACACGCGTTTATCACAGATGCCGCATTGGGTGTTAATCATCATCAAACCATACCCATATTACAACGAAAGCTGCTAGAATTTCAAAAGGCATTTTCGAAATTTGGGTTTTCCAACAAAATCAGTTGTTGGACAACTTGCGCGAATGTTGAACCAACGTATGACGTAGTAGGTAGGTAAATACAAGATCGAAAATTTATCCCTGCTAATAAATTCTTGGTGTTGACCATCACCTAATGTGCTTTTTCGTTCTTTATTACGCTCTTTCATTCATCAACTTACAACGAGAGCGTGTTTTATATTACGAAAAATTACGCGTGACTGTGATCATTTTACATCTCAGAAGTTCATGCCCAAACTGCTGAGGATGAAATTCCACAAATATCAAATTCAGGGACAATCAAAATATCTTGATCATTACTAAAAAACAAATCGAGAATTTGCAACTATCGTAAAACAGAGTCAAAACAGAATATAGCGTCCTATACAGGATAGATAGTTTAATTTTCAGTAGTTCTGGTAAATAAGTTCTCAAAGTTGTTACATCTTTTATGCTTGAAAGAATTTACGTGACTGAAGAGAACGAGTTTTTCTCTAAATATTGATATAAATTTTGGATACAACATTCTAGGAGCAACAATCTTACTTTTACTTCGTGTATCAGATTATATCTTCAAATTCGTTCAAAGAACTTACTAAAGCAGCTTTAGTGCATAAAATATCCTTCTTACTTAATAAATAGTTCAAAAACTCACTGGAATAGCTTGAGCTGACTGAGAGCTTGCCTTGTGGTTCCAACATCCGGGGTTGCAGGACTAATCACCGGTTTGTCTCCCAGCAATTTACGCAAACCCTAAAGCATAAAAGTGGTAAAGCAATTGACACAATTCAATAGTTGCATAATATTTGCAGGAAACTATCGAGTTTTGTGAGAAATCAAGATCAAAATTTTTCATTTTTGCGTCAACACTTCTTTGTTCAATGTAGTTAAGAGCTCACCGTTCTACGAACCTAGATCAAATGGAATAAGGTTTCTTCAGATAGTACGTCTCAAGCAAAAATGAATCGTTTCCTTTTCTGTTTCACTATCAATCTAATTTAAGGTATTTTCCGCTTCATATTTGCTTTGAGCTCCGAATTTTCAACGAGTATTGATTGCGAGACACGCCACCGCAACGTCGGTTGAGGCATCGCCAAGCTTGCTACCTGAGACTCTACACCAGCTGGTTGGCCGGCCCCGAGGATGTTAACTTGAAAATTAACAAATTCTTGATCAATTTGAGGGACATTCAAGCATGGTTGAGTTTAGACGCTATTCAATGAAACGTTTTGCTATGACATAGTTAATTATTTAATTCGGACCCTAACGCCCCCCCATCTAACTCCTAAACCAAAAGTCATGGAAACACCAAATTTGGGAAGCGGGTTAGCGTTCACCAAAGTTTTTTTTGAAAAATTGGTTTCGATTTGATGACGTCAGAGCGGTATTTTCGAAAATGAAGCTATTTTTTCAATGACGTCATAGACAGTTCAAATTTTGTACATAGGATTAATACGGAATCATACAATGTCTAAGTCAAAGTAATTACGTCACAAATCGTCTTATGGCTTTATGTAAGTTAAATATTGGCCAAAAATGTTAACATTTGGGAAAGTGATTTCGCGAAACCTCAAAATTTCGGGAAGCTTTCTCATACCTTAGTAACTTAAAATTTTTAGGAGTTTTTTAGAATAAATGTAACTTAAAGTCAAGTTGGTTGAAAAAAATTTTTTTCTAGATGAATTCATCCCGAAAAAAACGAGAGGGGGCAGTTTCCCCCCTCCCTGTAAAATAGGGTTAAAGAACGACGTTAAGCTCGTTGCCTTTCGCTTGAATATCTACAAAGAAAGTCAAAGTGTCAACGTCGCCATCCTCGTGGTGATCTATCGATTTGAATCAGGCTACTTTTCCCGCTTAGGACCGGGTTCAATGAACAGATTATAATGTGGTCGGCGATTAGGTCTCTTCTTATGTAATCGCATTTAGGTGAGGCATGCAATTCTCAACATATAAGTAACGTCCTACTCGCGCAATTAAAAGTGATTCAATCGCTTCGCTGAAAGTTTGATTCAAGGGGTAGTTGATCAATAGGCAATATGCCGGACTCGAATAATCGGGGGCTTGATGAACGCCATATATTTGTCCCGATACACGTAATATCTAACAGTTGAGCATTATGCAGCGTGCCGGACAAATAGTTGTCGAGAACAAAGACGCTGTTTTTGAAGAAAACATCCAGAGCTGATTGGAATACAATCTCTGAGCAGGTGGTTTTCAAAGGCAAAAACTTTTTGACGTACTTTCCAGTGAGTGATCCTCTTCTCAAGTCTGCTGAAGGAGTTCTTGTCAGGACTGTAAGATACTACGAGGTTGGGGAAGAATAATCCGGAGACATCTCGTAATAATACGATCCCTGAATATGATGTTCCTGCCAAGCATCGGAACACGCTGTTCTTTGCAGCTATTTTAGAGCGTAAGCTTTCCAGGTAATGTCAGTAATTTTTCGAGCGAGTTTCACTCGCAAATACGTAAGAGGTTAGTTTGACATAGAAGAAGAGATCCAATCACAGTGATATTCAACTGCCTGATAACCTCTCTAGGATTTAAGGAATAGACAGTTGGGGTTATCTTTGCTTTACTACGCCGAAATTTCTATTAATCCAATGGTCAAATGAAACAAAAGATGTTAAAGATGTCAACTTACATCAAAAGCTTTCGCGTTCTTTTTTTCCTCATCACCATCAATTACTAAAACTTGAGCTCTTCCACCTCTTTCACGATCACGAATATCTTTTGCAAGAATCGTTCCCTAAAGGAAACGAAGTTGTACAAGCATTAAATTTACTAAAAACAATTTTCAGGAACATTTTGCAATAATATAGATGGGTAGCAAAAGATTGATGACCGTAACAATATTGGTTTTTAACAAAAGCTGCAGGGTTGTGTGTTGCTGTTTGTCTTAAAAAAAACAATGTCTGCTCCGAACAGTAACGATTAGTTTGTTCAACATCAAATTAATATACTGCAGGTACAATACAAACCTTTAGCCGCTCCATGCGGTTGCTTTGCGGTCCATTCCATTGAATAATCACTTTGCCGAGATCCACAAGGAAGACGTCACCAAGGTTGAACGAAGACCACGCGAATGCAACCTCCGTGGCTGTGACCGCCTTCTTCCCTTTTACATGCAGCAAACGTCTGACGTCATACTGGTTGGTCTCAACGTGCTTAAATCCCGATGCAACACCTCCTTTCATGTACCTTTACCCAATTATGAAAAATAATGCTGATTCAGAAAATAACTGGTCGCTACTGTACAACGTGCTTATATTTTGTTTTTCAAATACAACTTGAATATCCGATTTGCGTCTGTTTTTCTTCACCCGGATACCGGGTTTTGCATTTTGAAAACCCGGGTTTTATCAGCTTCGAAAGTTGGTGCTTTTAGTTACTTAAATGTGCAATATTGGATTCGATTACGGCGGCATACCTCTAGGCATGTCATTGACTATGGCACGCAACTGCGTTGGAGATATTCTTGCAAACTTGCACATGTAAAACTACGTTTAGTTTTACACCTTTTTTCTCCGAAACGTTTTCGTGCAAATTCTTCAGCATTGTAGGAATTTTTGTGCAAAAATACAACGTAATGAAACCTGGGTTTTGCACCAAAAAATACCTGGGTTTCGGGTTTCGAAAATTACCCCAAACCCAGGTTTTCGGGTTCGGGGAAACCTTGGACGAACACACTAAGTACAACTTGATGTTTATAATCATTGAATTTCTAATTAAAACTTGGTCATATTGTTTTAACGACAATAATACGATAAATCTGTCGTCATGTAAACGCAATGTGTGCTGCAGCGAAGTACCATAGATTCCATTGTAAATGGTCCTGAAGCTAACAGTGCTTAAAAGGGTGAATCAAGTCTAATCGTTCAAGTATTAGATTACCTGCCTAACAAGCTCATCTGACGGTTGATGATATGAACATTGAACATATAAGATCTAACTATTGTACATAGCTCATCTAACAAGTTCATCTGAAGGAATTGCGTGATGTCTGAACGAATGGCATAAGCCACTCTTCAGACATTGCTCATAATGCAATTTCGCACCAAGAAGCTGTAAGTAACAAAATTAGCCACAGATTGGAAGTGATCCAAATTATAAAGCTTCATCCTTACACAATCCCGCTTTTGAAATATCCTTTGAACATTTCGGATTCATTTCCTTGAACTTCGCGGTATTGAACAGGGTCTCCACCCAAATAGTCGTCCATTTGTGTTGTGAGCATTGCAGCAGCACCTGAAAAATACGAAATGATTGAAACAGTGACGCCATCAAAGCCACAAACAGTGGACGAGTTTTCTACAAAGTTCTGGTAAACCATGGGTAAACTTTCGCTTTGTTTCGTTATCATATGTGCAGTATTGCTCTTACATGAAAGAGCAGTCATGTGATCAATTTGACCGATGAAAGTACGGGAAATTCTTGATTTAGAAGTTTGCAAACTCTTTGTAGAGAACTCTGGTATCACGTTTTGAAACCTAGGAAGATACGAAAAGTCTCACCATATGGGCATGTGGTAACGCACTCCACATGCAGGGTTGAAAGTCGATGCTGTTTAAAAGCAAAGACGAAACGATATCGATAATTCACACAAAAAGCAAAGAATTGTCAATAGTCGACATTAGAAACAAAAGCAAAGACTCGAGATTAGTAGGCTAATCGATGCCGAAATGCCAACAAAATTTTTATTCCATTTTTCATTAGGATGCACTAAAATTTTTGCTTTACTGATCATTTAATGAAACTTATGAGTGGAGAAACTATAATTGCCGTACTATAAAGGATACAAAAAAAACACTTTTACGATAGCTATATAAAGCAATAAAGAATACGAAAAACGAAACGATATAAGCTTAGGCAGACTCAACAAGAAGAAAAGTAAAGTATAAAGATTTTACCTATCGATAACATGTAAGCAAAAAAGCATAGAAAAGGCGATAATCGATAACAAAAAAATTGAAGGCAAAGAGTCTGCGATAATCGATAAAAGAAAAGCAAAAAATGTAGTATCGATTACTAATCGATATTTCCAACCCTGTCCACCCGTCTATCAATAGATTCATTCCATGGGTAGCTTTGAACAAACATGATTCAAACATATCTATTTGGAGTTATCAACCCTAGCACTTCTTCCAGCTTTAACAAATCTTGTATACTCTGGAATTTGTGTAGAAGTGGTAAGTGCTGCTGTACAGTGATAATGTGGACTATTGCTAGATCGCTATCTAAATTTTTCCATGACTGAAAGTTTCCGAGAAGTTTTGTAAGCTTGAAAGGTATAAAATCAGCACATATTCATTCGCACACTTTTCACAATTTATTATGCACACTACAAGCATAAAAGAGCCTGTTACACCGTATTTTTTACCAGACAGAGAACGCTGCCGAGGAGTTTTGTTCGAAAAGTTAACTGTAGTTTATTTTAATTAAAATCGTTTTAACTCTCCCACTACCTCAGAATTGTTTGTAAAAACTTCTTCAAATCAAAAGTTTGAAAAATTATTATGAAGTACTAACACGACCAACCTTGTTCATCCTGACTTGATTCCTTTCCAAGCCAAAAATGAAGGTTCCAGCTGAAACCACTGCCAACCTTTTTCGTCTGCAGTTTAATGAGATACAATATTCAGTTACTGCATAAATGTAAACACCTACTGTATGTATGTAGTATGCGCATTTTTTTTAGCTCGATAAACTTTAATCTACAGTACATTATTTGTACCGCTTGTTATTTAGTGAGCAAAAACTTTAACCACATCGTGATTTCACTTCAATAATATAGTGATTTTTGCACTCGGATTAAAGCTCATTTTCGTTCTTCGAATTGATCCGCAAGCTGGCTCATTTTGTCATATATTTATCTTTGTCTTTTACCTATGAAATTATTACGAGATGATTTAAGTTTTACATTATCATTTTACACCTTATGTTAAGTTGTACATTAACTAAATTTGAAACTTCTTATGCATGAAAAACAGAATTCCACAAGATAGCTGTTTTGATTGCACCATTTCGTGCAGTATTGCAAATCGTTTCGAATTTTTAGTAATTAAGTCAAACTTTCAGACCCAGTGATGTCCCAGACCATCTTCTTGACTCAGCTCATTGAAACCAGCACCTTAGTCACTGCGCACTGTGCACGAGCAACTATCGACCGAAATTGCCGTCAAATTTCATTTTAAGAGATTTTTCTAACTGGTTTTTAGAAGAAACAATCCATTCTAACCTGAAGTACAATGTATGCATCTCCGGTGTAAAATTTTCCAAATGCTTTTAGAGGAATAGGAACCACTTCCATATTCTGAAATCATGACTAAAAATTAGCGTATTGTCAGTTAGTTACTTCTAATCGTGCGCAGCTTACGTTCCTTGAATTTAACCATTGATAGATTATAAATGGTAGACTGCTAAAAAGTATTCTCAAAGAGGGTGAAGTATGCAGCTAGAAAAACGATGACCAAATGAAAACTTCTGAAACATATCTTCACCAATTTTTCAGCATGGTATGACCTATTGTTTTTGTGATCATTTCAAAGTTATTTCCTGCCGCGTAGCCAGAAAAAAAATCAGTTTTTCATGCTATGAACTCCTACTTAACTTTTTCAAATATTTATTTTGCAACACTGACCCAGTGACCTATTGTAGAAGCCTTGCACTCATGCAGGGGCGTATTTAGGGGGAGCATGGTGCCATGCCCCCCCTTTAGGTCGCCAGAATAGTATTATTAGCATAGAAAGGTATGCAAAAGTGCGGCATGCCCCCCTTTGTAAGTTTGGCACAAAGTTTGAGCGCACAAACGGACAGAATCTGACTGAAGACTTGTTTTTTTTTTGGTCTTCACCAAACTTTGGGCCAAAAATCGGATTAAATCTGAGTGAAGACCTTTTTTTTCGGTCTTCATCTAATTTTGGGCCAAAAATCGGACTAAATCTGAGTAGAGAAACTTTTCTTTTGGTCTTCAATTTTCTCAAATTTCCTGGCCCAACCCTTTCGAAAATCCTGCGTACGCTAGTGCACTCATGCTCTATCATGCTTGTAAAAGTTACCTCACATTTAGAGAAAAGTTTAGATTTCAACACTCTTGGGTAGATTTCCCTAACTTTAAAATATCTCAGAAATGACAGGTTGCAGAAAGCTGAAATTTCTTGAAGTTATGTTTCGGATTCCTCTTTTGCACATAATCTTAGCTGGATGATTTACCTCTTTTAACCAACGTGTGATAATCGGTGTTGCAATTTAAAAAACTGACATTTAGCAGATAAAAATTTATTCGTAGCACCTCAATCCTCCATATCTGCATTCCTTCCTTCTTTCCAGCTTTGTCGAATTCTTCGTGAAAGATTTCTGATGACATCCTGTCTTTTACGATTATTCAAACGATGAAAATTCGTCAGATATTTTGTATACTGCAAATCAAATCAACCTAATTTCCAAACCTATCTGCAAAAAAATCCATAAATCACAAATGCTACCTAGCAATAGCAGGGGTCGAAATTAACTTTTTCATCAACTTGCCCGTCGGGCAAATGATGTCAAATGTTTACTGGCCCAAGGAAATCCCAACTTGCCCGAAGCAAGTAGGCACAATAAGTTTGAAGGTGGTTTCACTTTAAAAAAATTCGTAAAAATGTAGTAACATTTTTCTTCGAAAAAAACACTGAATTTGCATAATAAGCGTATCTTCGAGAATGAAGTTTTTGTGCCAGTTGGTATGTAGCTGTGACGTAATAAATAACTTTTTTCAATCATGCTTCACGCAAAAATTGATTTTTTGATTGTAATTATTTCAATTATTACGTTGCAATGGTGTTTATTATCTTTGCCCTTTTGTTTCAAACGCATTTTCATCGCGAATATCTTGGAAACTACACCAGCAAGAAAGCCGGAATTTTTTGCAAAAGTTAGAGGATTTAAAAGATCCTAAAATAATCATAACAATAAAATGTAAAATTCTTGACGTCGTCTATATGCAGCGCAAGGTAGTACTTGTGGTATCTGCAAGAACGGTTAACGGTAAGTGTGGAAAATATTTTTCAGAAAAAGAACGCAGCATTTCATGCCAAAAACTAGCAAAGAGTGTCTGAGTATCGAACGAATCTGCCTGCGATTAAGCAGGTTTAATTGCGATGAATGATGTGTGTATGATTAAACAGAGTGTGTATTGTCATGATTTCCAAGTGCTAAAATAAAGCAAAAGCTTTCTTTACTTGCACTTTATTTTATTGCAACAAAATCGAACCCAATTTGTGTTTCTAAATAGTCTTGTTGATGTTGGTTAAAACGCTGTATTTTGCTAACTTGCTCATCGGTCAAGTAAAGCTGAAAAATAATTTGCCCGAAGCGATTTCACCTTGCCTCGGGCAAGCGGGCAGGCGGGCAGGCGTTTGTTTTGAACCCTGAATAGCGTTCTTACAGTAGAGGAAAATGGCATAGTGCCGGGCCCTTTTTTTGAGCCATGCTAGCAAAATGCAAAGACTTACAAAACGCTTCAATCTTTTATACAGTCCGTTGCCAGTGCAAGTGTAGTTATGGGGTAGAAAGCCAAAATGAGGAGCCTTAAACTAAAACAAATGTTTCACAAGTGCCTCCTTTTTGTTTTTTTTTCGTTATAAATTCTATCAAATAAAGCTATCAAATAAAAGCAAATAAAACTACTTTGAAACAGTTAGACTTTGACTCAAACTCATTCACATCCAGTGGTGCTATTCTAAATTTTGCCGAAACCGGATCTGTTACCGGTTCTCAAAATGTAGCAACCGGGTCGTTTGAACCAAAAGTGCTGGATGTCTACGCAAGCAATTATTAACAACCGATTCTCTGAGTTTAGATACCAATTTTGCTGCTATATCTTGTACCGTCGTTTCTTTTCATATAAAATAATAAATTTACAATTTATTGCATTCGTAAATTTGGGGAGGTAATTTTTGAATTCCTTCATTTTTTTGCAATTTACCTGGCTATTTGTTCAATCTCTTCCTTGAAGTTTTGTTTTCCGCGAATTAACTCTACTACACGGGGGTGCACTTGACCTTTATGCACCAAGTTGCTGTGGTAACATTAATTCGTTGTTTCAAAAAGATCTTCATCTTTTCGACTTTTGAAATAATTTTTATCGAACTTATAGAACACGAACTAGTCTTTGATCAAAGTTTAAATCCGGAATACAATCATTATTAAAATTTTTTAACAGTAAAACTAAAGCTGATAAAAGCTGGAAGGATCTTTTTACTTGATCTTGAAACGTTACTAACAGAAAAGCATCTATGAACTAAAAGTAATGCTCCCATCAAGGCGGTTTCGCCGAAATGCTTAGCTTTTAGTGATCTTAATCCTTTTTTACATAAGGGGGGAGCGAAAATGCTCTTACCAGATTTTTTGCCATAAATCCCTTCTGAAAACAGGTTTTTCGTTAAATCAACTTGACTTTGAGTTAAGTTAATTTGCAGATACAGAAGTTACATAGCAGACTTGAAACATAAAGTTTTTTTTCACGGCTGTGAGGTAGCACTTACCTCACATATCTGCTGTCCCATTAGGCTAGTGTTTCATCAGCATCTGAATTCACACGTAGCCTATCCTGGCATCCCACCCGAACCTTCAAACCACACACGAGGGCAATTTCTACACTTGCCATCGTACCCTCTTCTCAGATTACTCTGATCTAAGTCTGACAATAAGGTCACCAGAAAGAGGATTCTGGACCAGTATCACACTGGCACTTCACTTAGCTCAACCGCATTGCGCTAGCATCACTAAGCATGGACACCATATATGACATCACATTAGCAATTTACCACAATAGTACGCTATGTGCATATTTCAAACTTGTTTGTTATCATCAGGCGTACATAACTGTGTAAATGCCTACTAACAATTTTTGATTCCCAAAAGCCAAAATTAACCTACTAATTTGGCTTTTGGGAATCAAAAATTGTTAGTAGGCATTTACACAGTTATGTACGCCTGATGATAACAAACAAGTTTGAAATATGCACATAGCGTACTATTGTGGTAAATTGCTAATGTGATGTCATATATGGTGTCCATGCTTAGTGATGCTAGCGCAATGCGGTTGAGCTAAGTGAAGTGCCAGTGTGATACTGGTCGAGAATCCTCTTTCTGGTGACCTTGTTGTCAGACTTAGATCAGAGTAATCTGAGAAGAGGGTACGATGGCAAGTGTAGAAATTGCCCTCGTGTGTGGTTTGAAGGTTCGGGTGGGATGCCAGGATAGGCTACGTGTGAATTCAGATGCTAATGGGACAGCAGATATGTGAGGTAAATTTGCAGATAATTCCTAAAAGTTGAAGTTGCTTCGGCTAAGATAAATTTACCAATTTTGAGGTTTGCAGAATTCACTTTCCAAAATTTAGGCATTTTTTGGCCAATATTTAACTTAATTGACGTCATAAGACATTTTGTGACGTAATTACTTTGACTTAGGGCAATTTATGATTCAGTATCAAAAAACAAACATATGTACAAAATTTCAACCTCTTGTGGCGTCACTGAAAAATGACGACCTCTTTTGAAAATACGGCTCTGACGTCACTGTGATAACGTCATCAACTCAAAACCAGTTTATCTGAAAAATTTTGAAGACACCAACCTGAACCTGGAAGCCAAATTTGGTGTTAACATGACTTTTGGTTTAAGAGTTAGTTCGGAGGGCATTTGCCCCCCCCTCCCCCCGTGTATGGTCAAATAGTCCGTGCAAAATAGGGTTTACAAACGGATATACGGTACTAGTACAACTTGCCTACAAAGCGGTTTTATTTGAACGAACAATTAAACGTAATTGAGATTTTGTAAACAAAACCGGCAATGTGTATTATTGTTGTGTGAATTCACGTATTTGAAAATGAATTAGACTAATTTTGATTTTGTCAATTTTAACTTTAATACTGAGAAGTTTCCGAAGAACAAGATTCAATGCTCGTCTCCTCAGTAATGCTTCGAGTCTCATAGAAATCATTCAAATCATTCGCAACCGTTTTACTAGATTACTTTTAAAGTTTTTAATGCTTGGACACAAGTCCGTTTGTATTACGAAAAAATAATAGTTTCATGCCTTCTTCTGAACATGCCATGCCTCAACAGTTTGTTATTTTCACAATAAAAATCTGAAATAATCTTGATTTTGTACCAAATTCACTTTATTATCTGTAAAATTTACAACACTCTGCATTCTCATATCCACAACCTTTATTCTGGTTGTGAAGCATTTCAAGTGCCTTCTTTCAAGACGCTTAAGACCGGGGAAACAACTTCTACGCCTTTGTGCAAACTCGCTCGATTTTGTCTCACTGCCATCTATATAGATGTCAATATCGCCACCACACAATTTTTAACACACGTTGAATCAAGTTTGAAGTGGAAAAAGCTTGATATGCAATTTGGTTCGTGTACGCCATCTGCTGGTGCACATCACAAGAGTTGTTTTGCAAATGTGCTCTGCAAAGCTACATGGTGACACATTGCAAAACGAAGTCTCGGAACTGTTTCGATTTGCAAACAATTTTTCGTTGGATGGTGAATTCCTAAAATTGAGATCTGCTACGACTTGAAAACCAGGTCTATTTTGTGCTTCTCGCACGGCAGCGATGCAAGTTTTATACGTAAAGTCCGAAGTAACGTGTAGGAGAGGTACGCCAAACTCTCCCGATTCCTCTGTCCTTGAACAACCTGCACACTTGAATTAATGATTTTTTGATAAAAGTTTATTTTTATAATGAATGAATAAAAAATGCAGGATGCGAAATAGCTTTAAATCAATGTAAAAACTATTTCAAGTTAGATGAAGACCAGAAAAGAAGGTTCTCATAGGGATTTGAACTGGTTTTTGTCATTATTTCACTGAAGACCAAAAAAAGATCTTCTCTTGGAGTTAGTGCTTTCGACCATTTCAAATCCATGAGAAATGGCGGAAATTAGGTGGTTGTAAAGCCGAGAGCCCACCTTGTCAAAATTAGTGGGTAGGCTGAGCCTAGCCTCGACGGCAGCGCTGCGCCCTTCTCCCTTTAGCTTACAGGTCAAGTCCAAAACACTTTTAAACGCTTACATTTAGAGGTTAAATTTTTTAAGGGCCGTAAGCACCAACTGAAATTCACTTTGATCCTCGGATTTTCAGTTTTCTTTCTTCTTAACTGTTCAACTTATTAGGTTAAAATAAATCATATTCGCAAGTCCAAAGGAGTCGTTCTTGAATTATTTTATAATTATAGCAATTTGCCCGGCCACTTTGTCTAAATTTTTCTCCCAAATTTTGTTAATCCTTGAAACAAAGTAAATCCACGTTAATACAAGTGATCCTAAGTGACTTGAAGATTTCAAGTTAACAAAAATTTGTCTCGCTGGGCTAAAAATGATTTGAAATTTGACCCAATTGCAGTGATTTTACCGGGTTTTGCGTGTTTTTTTTGTTTTTTTTTTGACATTGAGCCGCAACTGAAAAAGGAGGGAGGTGGAGCAATGATTCGTTCCTAAATACGCTATCTTCTACATCACTTTGTTCCATAAGCATCCATTTAGTCCTCAAATTTTGTGTTTGAAAAAGCATTTTGTTGCGTAAAAATTAGGTGGTCATTAATGGATGATAACTGATCTTGATACTGCATAACTTCATAAAAATAAGTGGCCGGAGTAGGTTGGGCTCTTGGTCGTCATTATTTATCAATTACTAATGTTGAAAAAGGAAATTCATTTTGAATAATGCAGTAGATTACTCAGTTATTTGCAAACATAGAAGAGGACAGCTCCGTAAAATTTAGGTACCCGTATATCTTTCATTTTTTGACAAACATAAAGAGAATTACTAGGAAAATTAAGGTTGATATGATTAAATTAAAACTGGTCAATAACTTTATATGCATGCCTTAGACCTGTAGCGCAGCCAGGGGGGAGGGGGGCTATCGCTTCCCCCTACTAGAAAACGAACCGAGCCGTGAAGAATGAAGATGTAGATAAACGGGGGGAGGGAGACTTTCTGGTCCGAATTTTGGCAGAGCGTGAAATTCCTTTATCTTCTTAGCCATAAACGACTTGATAATGTGCTCCGGGTATCCAGTAGTCTGTAAAATGAACTTGATTTAGTCAAGTTCAGATGGCAATCTTTCAGGAGTATTTAAAAAAATTTATTAGGCTGATTTCAGAATCCTTCTACTTCTTCATCGAAAGATATTTTCATTTCTTTTTCCCGCCATTTGTAGCAATTCTGCCATTTTTAAAAATAATTTTCGATTAAACCATTAGGGCTCGCTCGTGTAAACGCATAGATAATGTTAGGAAAGCATAATTACTTTGACTATAAGAACCCATAAACTACTGCAGAGGTGGAGCCAAGGATACAACGTTAGAGGCCAAAGTCAAAGATTCAAAAAAAAAAAAAAAATCCGAGGCCAAGGACCGACTTTTTGAGGGCAAATCCTCGCAAGGCCAATGACAGGAATGGTCGAGGCCAAGACAAAGACGCAGTCTTTTAAATTTTGTCGGCGAATTTTCGATTTTTTTGAACTTTTTTTTACATTTTGCATTTCGTTAAGTTTTGATGATAATTCGAAGACAATGGTTTTCAAAATGATTTGATGCCAATTTAAAGTTCTAAGCGTTAGCTGGAATGATGCGTAGCGGAATCGTTGCATAATATGAAATAAGGCCGTAGTCTGTGAATGGGAATAAGAATAACTGAATTCTAAACCTAGGCCCTGATGCGAACGTCTACTGATTATGGAGCCCAACTTTTTGCGTAGTTTCTCGAACGCAAACTTTATTGTTTGGTCAAACGATTTCTTTTTTCACGAAATTTTGTTAAATATAGTAGGGGCCGCTTAGTATGACCAATTTGGTACGGTCTGAATTTCTCCATATAAAATTCTCGGTTTAATATGACTAAATTTCGGATAATATGACCAACTTTTTCTCCATCTCTCTTATTACAGTACAGTATTTTTCCCACAACACACTTGTAACTTCGCCTTTTCACCATGCGTCTCTTCTGTACGCACGCATGCCGCGTGTGCCCTGTAGTGTGTGAGGCCTTAATGACGAAACGTTTCTTGAACTGTTGTTTACTCTATTATGCTGTACCACCGCTTGTACACATTGTTACATACTGTACTTAGTTTCATAGGCGTAGCCAGGGGGGGCCAGGCCCCCCCTAATTGCCTTTTCTGGGTTTGGTTTGTGGCTTGCACGCAGACCGTGAAGACCTTTTTTTTGGTCTTCACTTGATTTTCGGGACAAAATAGGCTTTCCAGGCAGCAATTGAAGACCTTTTTTTTGGTCTTCACCTAATTTTCGGGAGAAATCCGGCTTCCCAGGCGGTGCCGACCTTTATTTCAGTTGTTTTTAACTTGAAGTTTGCCCCCCCCAATCCAAAATTGGTCTCCAACTAAACTTCGGCCCCCCTTCAATCACAAATCCTAAATCGAACTGTGAAGACTCTTTTTTTTTGGTCTTCACCATTGTGATTTCTGGTTTGGCCCCCCCCCAATCCAAAATTCTGGCTACGTTTATGCTTAGTTTTACCGTCACTTGTACTGTTACAGTACTGTACTTTGTTTTACTGCCAACGTCACATTGTTGCTTCGGTTAAACGATGAATTTGACGGTATTTGGACTTCTTGCCGCTTACGGCGTCGATTCAGGCGCGGTTATGGCAACTTCGGATTTTTATGACTATTCGGATATTATGACCAAAATGGTCTGGTCCCAAGGTAGTTATATTAGCCTAAGCGGTGCCTACTGCATTGCATTATCTACACTCTACAGTAAAAGTATGCCTATTGCAAAATCAAGTTGTTTTGTTAAAATGAATTGAGATACCGTAGTCGGTATATAGTACTCTCAGGTCCTTGGCTTTGGAAAAACAGGGTTCTGGGTAGCGACAGCAAAGTCCCCAGCATGCCGTTGCTGAACAATTCTAGTAATTTTTTAGGGGGAAAAATAGCAATTTTTATGATGTTTGAAGAAAATTTCACGATTAAATTTTCAAACCTGCATTTAATGCTATCAATAAACGAGTGCGCACGTTTCGGTCGCCGGAAGAAACTTTGTTAAAAAAAGATTTAACATAATGCGTTCGTCTCTGGAGCGGGAGGTCTGAGGTTCAAATCTCGGCTCGGTCAAATCGGACACAGTGTTGTCAACGGCTCGCCATCGATGCAATATTTATTCGAAAGAAGCTGCGTTGCCCCGGCGCAATGACGCGGAGGTGGATCCCAAAAACTCGTTTCACGCTTTGGCGTAACACAGCTAGTACAATGAAAAATTTGATTTGATAAAGCATTTCACGACAAAAAGTAACCTGACAAATGAGTATCTCAACTGCAGAACAGTATTAAAGAGAAAAGCATTGGAAACATATACACCAGCTCCCCCCTTAAAGGGTCCACAATGGCAGAATCGTGAAAATACTCAATCTTTAATTTTTCTTAAAAAGGCCCATATTTTTCGCAGGAGTTTCGCCCCCTTATGTTTTTGACGAGGCGTGAAAAATTAATTAATTACGGCGCGCATTTTTCCAAGCATTCGAATATAACTATTGTGATTTTATTTATTTTCAATTTCACACATGATTTTTTAATGATTCTAGACGCAGCATTTTTTCTGATACAGTGGTAGTTTAATATTTTGAATTCCCAGCGACGATTTCCAGCACAAATATCGTTCAGTGGATGTGGTTTTGCCCCCAGACTGCACGCACGTGATTAGACTTCAAAATATCTGGCCGTCACTAGTTTTGTGATGTTGTTGACTTTTTATTGTTATCTTTATACTTTCATTGTATCTGCTGCACTTTTCATGTGGGTGTCACTATACAGACAGCGCATCTATTTCAACTAATTGTTTTCTCTTAAATTATTGAAGTAGCATTATGCAATTTGCATGCATAGTCTCGAGCAGAAATATGATTGGTGTTGTAGTCATTCCTTGAACAGTAACCTCGGCTATTATTTTTTTCTTCACTTCTTTAACCACCATGTTTACTATTTTGCTGAACTGTGTTATACTTATGGTACCTTTACCTGCAATTTTCCAATTCCGTGAACACATTTGAAACAATAAGGTTTAAACTGAAGCTGAATACGCAGTGGCTTACGCAGGATTTTCGAAAGAGGGGGGGTGGGGCAGGAAATTTGCAAATAATGCACACCAAAAGAAAAATTTCTCCACTCAGAATCAGTTCATTTTTCTTCCCAAAATTAGGTGAAGACCAAAAAATAAAAAAACGTCTTCACTCAGATTTAGTCTGGTTTTTGGCCCGAAATTAGGTGAAGACAAAAAAAAAGGGGGGTCTTTACTCAAATTTAGTCTGGCTTTTGGCCGAAAAGTAGGTGAGGACCAAAAAAACAAACAAAAAAAAGTTCTTCAGTCAGATGTTGTCCGTTTTTGTGCTCAAACTTTCTGCCCAAGTTACAAAGGGGGGGGGGGGGGCATGTCGTAATTTTACATAATATTCTATGCTAATTTTACTATGCTGGCGACCATGGCACCTTGCCCCCACTCTAAATCCGCCCCTGTGAATACGACTGCTCTCACAGTTTTATATACTTTATGCTTTATGACATAAATGTGCATATAATGTGGGAACACTTTTTCAAAAAAAGTCTAATCAATTTGCTAATTTGCTAATATACGGGGCTAAGAAACAAAACAAATTTTAAGTGGTATACGTATCAAACTGGTTAAAATATCAATATAGCGTTTTCTGCATTTTCAAGTAATTTCCACGAAAGAAAAAAAAAAAAAAAACGAGGAGGTCTGGATATTGCGTATAAATTCGGGTTTATGCTGTGGGTGTGTTCAGTAGCGTAGCCAGGGGGGGGGGTGGGGGGGCTATAGCCCCCCCCATTGGCCTGCCGACCAAAATGCTAAATAAGAAAAATAACACGTTTTTAGCACTTTTAAGACTCTCTTTTGCACTGGATTAGACCAAAAACTGCTTTAAAGCATAGTTTGAAACCTTTATTTAGGGGGGGGGGGGGGGGGGTGGGGGGCTAATGAACTGCCAACCAAAATGCAGAATAAAGAAAATACCACGTTTTTAGCATTTCTAAGACTGTGAGTTTGCACTGAATTAGACTATTTTGAAACGTTTATTTAGGGGGGGCTAATGAACTGCCGACCAAAATGCAGAATAAGGAAAATATCAAGTTTTTAGCACTTCTAAGACTCTCTTTTGCATTGGATTAGACTAAAAAATGCTTTAAAGCATAGTTTGAAACGTTTATTTAGGGGGGGCTAATGAACTGCCGACCAAATGCACAATTAGGAAAATACCACGTTTTTAGCCAGTAGCGTAGCCAGGGGCTATAGCCCCCCCCCCCCCCATTGATATGTCGACCAAAATGCAGAATGGGAAAAACACTACGCTTTTAGCACTTTTGAGACTGTTTTATGCACTGGAGTGGACTAAATAGTGATTTAAAACATCTTTTGAAACATATGTTCTGGAGGGGGGACTAATTTGTCAAAAATAAAACCAGCAAATAAATGAAAACTTTGATAAATGGTAAGAAATAAGCAATCAAATTTGATTGCAAGTGTAAAAATGCTGAACATAGGTGTCATCAACAAAGATACTATTAACTAAGAAATAGGGGGGGGGGCTATTCAGTATTTGTTAATTACCAATCATTTCTCTCAAATCTCTTTTCATTAGCCCCCCCCCAATTATTTTTCTCTATAAACTGTATGCGAAATAGATTACTCCGTTTGAGTTTTATTGAACTATTCGATTTTATAGTTTAACAGCATCTAAACTAGAGAACTAACATTTTACCATTAGCCATCTCCCAAATAGCCCATTTATGCCATCAGTTTAATCATGTTTGCACTGCCAATTTCTAAGCCACGTTTTAAAATCATTATTTTTTAATCAAAATAGCTCTAAAATGAAGTTATTTTTGCAAAAAAATGCAAAATTTTCGAGCGCTGGGGGCTCCGCCTCCAGACCCCCCAAACAGCCCCCCCATTGCGAATTTCTGGCTACGCGCCTGGGTGTGTTTGAAATTACAGAAATTTATATTTAAAATCGTACAGTGCTTGTACTTTAGATCCTCATATTCTTCTTTTTAAAGGTTGTTATGATGTCCAATTTCACCATGCTACCGGCAAGATACTGTATTTATTGCACTCCATTCTTTGTCTATGATTGTCTGAAATACCTTTTTTTTCTTTAACATAACGTCAGTGGACACGCTTGGTTCACTTGTGCTAAAGGTAAGATGTAAATCTCCAAATATTTGATTATTTAATGTGTAAATTATCGAAATTCTAGAAAACTAGAGAATTTGGTGGTCTTAGTTTTGAGTTATGGCTGGAAAAAAAATTTTTTTTTGAGGGGTGATGGCCAGCAGATTTGGTTGATATAACAAGTACCGTCATCTACTGCATTTGCATGCAATCGATTTGAAAGTAGAGTCAATGTGTGCTTTGGTTTGTTGTGTTTTATCGATCGGTTTTCTTAAAAAGAAATTAGACGAACAGATGAATGCATTGATACTACCTCTGGAGCAAATGCATGTAACTGCAGTCATTGTCTTGATTATTCAACTGCTATTTGTTCAAATAGCGTGGAGAAATTTATTTTTTTACTAGTACAGTGTTGCCAACATTGTTTCTTCAGATTATGCTTGGTTTTATTTCCGTCAACCAAAAATATATATGACTTTAAACTACATTATGACTGACTCGCCTTCTTACTAAAAAAGTTAAGCTTTTAACAATGTCCAATGTCTAAATAATTCAATTTCTTAAGCAAAAAATAGTTTTTTGTGTGTGTTTTTTCCAAATGTTAAGAGCCAAGCTGGCAACACTGTTAGCGTTATTTTTTGCTTATGACGTTTTGAATTCTTTTTTTTGTTCCATGACTAGGTTAAGTTGATGCCTGTAACTGTTAAGTACTGTTAAATGGTGCAGTTGACCTAGATGACCGCAAGGTCTTATCGCTGTTTTCTGCCTGCGTACTTGTAAGCGTATGGTAAAATAAACTTGACTTGACTTTCTTATCTCAAACAAAATTCTTTTCGTCAGCGTATTTTTAAAGCAAGATGGCGTTCTCAAGATATGTTTTGCACTTATAACAGGGACTTACAAACATATTATGTAGTAGGCTATGTACGAGGTGTGTTAGAAAAGTAACGGGACTGGGTCTATCTTCTTTTATTATACTCGCTGGATTACGCCGAAGCGTGAAACGAGTTGGCGGGGCCCATTTCCGCGTCACTGCGCCCGGGCAACACAGCTTCTTTCGAAGAAATGTCGCAGCGGTGGCGAGCTGTTGGCAACTCTGTGTCCCATTTGACCGGCCCGAAATTTGAACCTCAGACCTCCCGCTCCAGAGACGAACGCGTTACCGCTCGACCAATTGGCCGGTGGGACTGGGTCATAAATGTTTTATTTTATTTGACAAGTAAATTTTCAACATGTCGCCTTCAATGTAATCTCCTTGGGCTCGAATGCACTTTTTCAATCTCCTCTGCCACGATTCCACGCACTCCTGGAAGGATTCCTGCGGGATCGCTCAGAGCTCTCTCGTACCGGCTGTTTTAATGGCTTCTGAATCTTGAAAACGAGTTCCTTTGATGACTTCCTTGAGTTTGGGAAACAAAAAGAAGTCACAAGGGGCCAGATCTGGAGAGTAGGGTGGTTGCTCCAGTACAGCAATGTTATTTTTGGCAAGAAACTACCGAATTTCCAAGGCAATATGAGCTGAAGCATTGTCATGATGAAGCAGCCATGACCTCGTTTCCCCTAATTCTCTTTTTTTCTTCCTTACTGAGCGCATCAGACGTCGTAAAATGTTTTTGTAGATGTGCTGATTAATAGTTTGACCTTGTGGCAAGGATTCTGCGTGGACAATTCCATGGACATCAAAAAAAGCGACCAGCATCACCTTGGTTTAGGATTGAACACCCTGGCCTTTTTGGGTCTTGATGACAATGCGCTCTTCCATTCAAGGCTCTGCCATTTGGTGAGTGGGTCGTACTGGAAGATCCATGACTCATCGCTAGTAACAATTCTTTTCAGCAAGTTGGGTTCAGTTTCAAGTTGCTCCAAAATGTATTGACACATTTGCACACGCCGCTCCCTTTGTCCTTCATTCAGCAACCTTGATACTATTTTTGCACAGATTTTCCTCATCCCCAGATCTTCCGTAATGATCCTCCATACCCTCTCACTATTCATACCCAGCTCATCTGCTATCATTCGAACAGCAAGACGGCGATCGCTCCGGACCTTTTGTGTTACACGCTCAATATTTTCATCTGTTCTGCTTGTGGATGGCCTCCCACTCCTGTTATCATCTCTTCCACTTCCTCTCTTCCCTCTTTGAACCTCATGTGCAACTAAAAAAGACAACTTCTTGACATCGTGTCATCACCATAGACTTCTTGAAGCAACTTTAGTGCTTCAGTTGGAGTTTTTCCAAGGCGGACAAGAAATTTCAGGTCGATTCGTTGTTCGACGCTCATCTTTTGCACCAAAGAAAAAAAAAAACCAAAAATTATTAATTTTATCAAATTTTCACAAAACGGTCACAAATACACTGCCTTGACAGGAAAACGTGCAAAGAAGATTGTACTTGTCACGGATTGCTGAAATTTGGTTTTCGAAACCGAAGACATTGTGACATCACAGAAAGCAATGCTTTTTTCTCTGCGATAAAAGTTGTTCGCGCAGCGTGCACAGTCCCGTTACTTTTCAAACACACCTCGTACATCAGGTTTTCCTTGGTGATACAGTATTGCATTTCATTTTCTTATCATAATCATACTTTCGTTGAATCCACACTCAGGTAGGATCGGTGTCATGTATTAGCACTAGCAACTCAAAAATTAATGTTTGAGGCCGGAACCCCAGATTCCTTATTATGGCTCTGCAGGCTCAAGTGCTTCTACAATGCTTTTTGCCCCAGCAATCACATTCTCTGATTAAAGCTTTTACGCAATGCAGTTTCAAATAACTTACATTAAGTTTTAGCAAAAGTTTGCTACTAGGCTACCACATTTTGTCATTTTTCAAGTAAGAAAAGGAAGCGAATTGACGGGTTAGAAATTTATGCTATCTATTGTTTGGTTTTCTTTTTCAAGCAATCAAAAAATATTACTGTCCTTGAGCCGAGGATAGGACATTTTTGAGGACTTGTAGGCTTCAAGGCCAACGCCAACGGCTTAAAAAATGTCCTCGCTGTTGTCGGTATACTTCCTTTCCCTAACTTTACAATAAACTTGCTGTCTAAAAAAAATAAATAAACAAAAGTAAATAAATATGGGTAATTATCAATTTGCAATGATTATAATGGTCAAGAAGAAAAAATTAATGAATGAATGCACGAATAAGCGTATAAATGAATGCTGAATGAATGAATGAAATTGTAGTGAGTATGGGGTCAGTCAGCTGATACAAAGTGATTGTAACATATCTAACTCCTGGTCAGTCAACTATGGTAAATTTTTTAACGCCAACACATTCCATTACGTTAGAACGGTACCGGTAGTAAAGCAGCATTTTCAGCTCAGGTAGTAAAGCAGCATTTTCAGCTTATATATGTTTCAGCTTATACAGAAGTTCAAAGAACAAAAAAGAGCAGATTTTGAAGCTATTGCTCTAATTTTGCTCAACATCAAAGAAGCAAAGTCGAAGCATTACTTAAAACACTGCTCTGTGATATCAAAAGTCTAAAAGTATGGTGAGAATAGATTGACATTTTTTAATCATTCAGCTACACTCTGGTCCAGCTGCAGCAACGCAAAAAGGGCTTTATGAAAGAATTAAGTGGTTTTTAAGTTAATTTAATGTTACACGATTGGAAAACTTAAACTAATAACTTAAACATTTATATCTGCGTTTGGTCTTTATAGTTTGCCACAGCCATACCACGTGGCAGATTAACGTTTAATTTAGGCGCTATTTATGAACAGAGCTGGGCACCCGCTACTTGAAAAGTAGCGCCGCTGCCGCTTATCGCTACTGAAATAAAAAAGTAGTGCCGCTGCCGCTACTTGGATGCAAAACAGCGGCCGCTGCCGCTACTTTAAAAAAATAAATGGTAAAAAGAACGATGGCTTTCAAATACGGTATTTAATGTTGAAATTTCAACTTTATTTACGAAAGTCAATTGTCATTCAAGCTTTTAGAATATTGGTAGGCCTACAGTTTACAATTGGCATTAGCAGGCTATTGGCCTGCTCCTTAAAAAAAACAAGCATTTCAAGATGCTGGTTGGTCAAACCAGCGCTTTGGAAATTACTTAGGAAGTTACCCTTGGAGGCAGGGCCTCGCAGAGAAATTTTTCCAGGGGGTACGAAGATCGATGCTGGGCCCCCAAAATTAGGTGAAGAGCAAAAAAAAGGTCTTCACTCAAATTTGGTCCTATTTTTGCCCAAAATCAAGTAGGAAGAAAGGCAAAAAAAAAACAAGAAATTTGGTCCAAAACTTAACGCGACAACCTCAACTCTTCCGGGCTCCCCTGGACCCGGGCCCGGTGTATCCCCTTAACCCCCCTCTCGTAGGCCCTGCGTGGAAGTTACACTGGTAGGAAGGTAAATTACTTATCGCATTTTCTACACAAACAAAAGGCAATAAATAGGAAATAGTTTAAATCACTATCGACTCAAATTTAAGGTTTTACCATTTAAGCACGATGACATACGGTATTCAACTTCTGTACAATTCTGTCCGGGCTCTTATTGCTCTGAAGTAGTCGATCTGTTTATCAAACGCTCGGCCCTTAACCACTAAAAGAATTCCTCGTGTAGAAATCCGACAGGAAAATTTATCAATCGTCCAAGTTACAAAACATTTCTACGAGTTTTGTAGAAATGGTAGGTGATTCACGCCAGAGATGGAACCGGTCAGGATTTTCTCGACCCGAACCCCGGTAAATTTCAAAATCATCGCCGGTTGACCAGCCGGTCGACCGGTTTTTTACAGAATGTTTTTTCTTCACTATTCAATGTATTTAATGAAAAATTTTCAAAAGGGGGAGGGGGCATGGGTGAGGTGTAAAAATTTGTGACTTTAGACGGGGGTCTCAGAAAAAAAACGCAAAAAGATTTTTGCGTTTTTTGCAAAAATGACTCAATTTCAAGCCCTTTTTTGGTTAAGTTTCGGTTTGAAAGACCTGTTTAGAGCAGCGCAAAACGTGCACAAAATAAGCATAAAAAGTGTTGGAGAGCACAAGCTAAATTATTAGAAGTTCTTTCTAATGATAATGATATTTTGCGAAAGGCCAAAAAATAAAATTACAATATTTTAGCTGTTGGGGACAAATTATTTGCAATTTGCCGAGCAGCAAACACTAAACTTTTTTTCGGCAGTGCTGCCTTTGCAGTTACAAAAAGATAAATGAGAAAAAATAACATTTTTTTCACGACTGTGAGGTAGCACTTACGAAAAGGACATCAATACGAAAAAGGTAGCACTTACCTCACATATCCAGGGACGTGCGGTCAGGGGAGGCACCTGAAGAATTGTACAAAGAAAAACAAAAATAAAAGCATATAATTAAAATAAAATGCTTTCACGCAAATCAAAATAGTTTTCAAAAACTTTACTAATTTTTATCCTATTTCCTTTTTTTGTGTATTCGCTGCTTTTATGATACGCTCTTCGCATTAAAACGCCGAAACTATTCGGTTAATTGCTATCTCTCTATGCGCGCCAGCGCGCATCGCTTGAAATATGCGAAGTGAGGCATTTTCGATTGTGCCCCACTTCAGCCAAGCAAACTTTAATAAACGAAACAAAAGTATGCCTTTTTCTCTCAGACAAATCGCGGACAAGGCATAATGCTTTAAAATCTGATTTTGAGGCACGCCTCACCTATGACGTCATAGAATAAGAAAAAGTCAAAGCAGTTTTTTTGAAGTAACTCGTTCATTGCGAAATTGAACGAGTTACTTTTCTAGCAAAATTAAAACAATTTATTACGAGGAAATGAACTAAAATGAAAGAAAATTTAGTCTTATAGCTGAGATGTTTTTCGATAACTAAACTTGAAGCTTTAGCTCGAACAAAACCGGTTTAAAAGATTTGCTCGGGACATCAGTACGAAAAAATGCCTCATTTCAGAAAGAGTACAACCGTATACTCAAAAAAAGAGTGGTTGCGCAATACAAATCGTCATTTTTGCTTTCGTATTTTTAGCAAATAATAATGTTGGGACTGAAACCTGGTTTTTGTGACTTAGCAAGAACCAAAACTTCAATCATGTCCACATTCAAAGTCAAATAATTGGCCACCATAGGCGTAGCCAGGATTTTTGATTGGGGGGGGAGCCCAAACCACAAATCACATGCAATGACGTCATCAGAAATTTTCGAAAAAGTAATTTTTTGTGGGGCAAAGATATCGTAGAATGGAAGATCTGAAGCCGTAGCCTGATGGCACTTTGCCAGGATTTTGGTAAACGGAGAGGGCGAAAACTAATTGTTGAAAAGTGTAAAAGTCTAACTTGGAAGACGTGTTGAGTAGGCTAGTGTACTTAAACGTATCAGAGACGGGGGTCTGGGGGCAGAGCCCCCAGCCGCCGATTGCTATGGGGGTCTGGGGGCAAAGCCCCCAGCCGCTGGGCGATTTTTGTAAGTTTTTGGAAAAAAAAACTATTTAAATCCCATTGGATCACATTTCGCACGAGTTCAGAGCCATTTCAAAGAACTAGATTTTTAACATTTCAAAGCCAATCGAAAAAATTTAGTTGTGCAATCCTCTTTTTGCAATTAAATCCCAAAACACGCTTAGAATCTTGCATTATGGTGTAATATTTTAATTGTAAGTGATTTGGTCTATAGGGGGAAGTAACGAACATTGCCTCCTGCAATACTTTAGCAGTAAATAATTAAGTTTATACTAACGTTAAACGAGGGCCTGGGGTGGCAACTTTTAGGTCAAAACTCTTAGATTTCTCTCAGGTTTTGCATATAAATTGTTAAAAATTTGCATTAAGGGGCCCCTGGCCCGGGAACCTTGGTCGTCAGTCAGGGGCCCTTGGGCTCCCTGGTTGCCAGTTAGAGGCCCCGTAGCCCCTTGCTTGTCGGTTAGGAGCCCAGGCCCCCTGGTTGTTAATTAGGGGCCCTGGGGCTCCCTGGTCGTGAGTTAGGGGCCCCCTGGTCGTCAGTTAGGGACTCCAGGACCCCTTGGTTGTTGGTCAGGGGCCCCCTGGTCGTCAATTAGGAGGGCCCCGAGGCCCCTCGTTGTCGGTTAGTGGGCCCCGGGGTCCCCTGGTTGTTGGTTAGGGGCCCCCTGGTTGTTAGTTAGGGCCCTGGAGCTCCCTGGCTGTGAGTTAGAGGCCCCGGGGCCCCCTGGTCGTCAGTTAGGCACTCCGGGGCCCCCTGGTTGTTGGTTAGGAGGCCTGGGGCCTCCTGGTTGTCGTTTAGGGGCCCCCTGGTTGTCGTTTAGGGGCCTGGGCCCCCCTGGTTGTCAGTTAAGGGGCCCCCTGGTTGTTGGTTAGGGTCCCTTGGTTGTTAGTTAGGGGCCCTGGGGCCCCTGGTCGTCAGTTATGGGCCCCTTGGTTTTCACTTAGGGGTCCCAGACCCCTGGTTGTCGGTTAAAGATTCCAGGACCCCCTAGTTGTTAGTAAGGGCCCCCTGGTTGTTAGTTGGGGGCCCCGAGACTCACTTTTTGTCATTAATATTATTGTTAATTACTGTTATGTGCGTAATTACTGAAAAAAACTGCAACTAAACATCGCCAGGCTATGTTGTTATAACTTTTTGTCGTTAGAGGTATTTTGATTGGGGGGGGCCCGGGCCCCCTGGCCCCCCCCCCCTGGCTACGCCTATGTTGGCCACCTTTATAGATTTTCGAAACTTGAAGAATTGATTGGGCTTTAAGTGAACAGCAGAGATTCAATGAGTAATTAATTATCGAAAAATTTGGTCTTCGGTTAATGGCAATGAAAACAGTTATTTTCTTGTCATTCATTGTCGTAAATAAATTTTTTGCAAACATGTGTCAAGGCAGCTACTAGGGGGGGGGGGGACAAAAGGGGGGACGCCCCCCTAAACACCCCCCAAACTGCCCAGCATACCCACCCAAACTTTCGTTACCCTTGCAGCAGTTTCAATATGGTGGCTTTTTTTTTGGAAACCAACCGAGACCTCGGAGAAAAGTAAACCATATTGGCGCGATGACCTTTTTTTTTTGGATATCAACAGAGAACTTGGTGAAAACTAGACCAACCCAAAAATTTTGGCCCCTCCAGAAACAAATTTTGCCCCCTTTAACACTACGTTCTAGTTGCGGCATTGACATCTGCGTGAAAAAAATTGTGCCTCACCAACCAGAAGCCTCACCGCACGTCACTGCACATATCTGCTTTCCCATTAGGCTAGTGTTTTATCAACATCTGAATTCACACATAGCTTGTCCTGGCATCCCACCCGAAACTTTAAACCCCACGCGAGGGCAATTTCTACACTTGCCATTGTGATAAATATTGCGATAAATTGCTAATGTGATATATTGTGATAAATTACTAATGTGATGTCATACATGGTGTCCATGCTTAGTGATGCTAGCGCAATGCGGTTGAGCTAAGTGAAGTGCCAGTGTGATACTGGTCCAGAATCCTCTTTCTGGTGACCTTGTAGTCAGACTTAGATCAGAGTAATCTGAGAAGAGGGTACGATGGCAAGTGTAGAAATTGCCCTCGTGTGTGGTTTGAAGGTTCGAGTGGGATGCCAGGACAGGCTATGTGTGAATTCAGATGCTGATGAAACACTAGCCTAATGGGAAAGCAGATATGTGAGGTAAGTGCTACCTCACAGTCGTGAAAAAAAACTTTATATTTCATGTCTGCTATGTAACTTCTGAAAAAAATAACAGAAGAAGATAGGTAACAGTAAAAACATATGAATATCACAATGCTTGTACTATTATACCAAAAACATTAAAATGATGGAACAATGACATTATATAGTATTGAAACTTATGTCACTAACAGCGTGAAAAAAAGGAATATTGAAAAATTATGTCACTAACAGAGTGAAAAAGGAATATTGAAAAATTATGTCACTAACAGCGTGAAAAAAATTAATAATATTTATAACAACTAGGCTGCTTCACTAACAGTTTGAGAAAGTATGAAAAGGATCTGTTGCAACACACTATGTACTGGAAAAGGTTTTTAGCTCCACAGAGATTTATATTAATTGTTCCCTCCGTATACAAATCTCTGTGGAGCTAAAAACTTTTTCCAGTACATAATGTGTTGCAATAGATCCTTTCATACTTTCTCAAACTGTTAGTGAAGCAGCCTAGTTGTTATGAATATTATTAATTTTTTTCACGCTGTGAATGATATAATTTTCAATATTATATAATGTCATTGCTCCATCATTTTAATGTTTTTGGGTATAATAGTACAAGTATTTTGATGTTCGTATGTTTTTACTGTTACCTATCTTCTGCTGTTATTTTTTTCTCATTTATCTTTTTGCAACTGCAAAGGCAGCACTGCCTAAAATTGTTCTGAAGAAGCTTCCCGGTTTGGGAAGCGAAACGTCAAACCAATAAATAAACTCATTGGTAGTACGAAGTGATTATGAATAACTATCCCGATGAACGCAACGCGTCCGTTATTTTCGTTGAAAACCCAAACTGTTATGACATTGGCTAGAAAACATTCGAAATATAATGTGTCCCAGCAGTTTGTAGAAATGCTGCTACTTCAGAACAAGCCATGGCTAGTTGGATATAAAAGAATAAGAGCTATGTCTTTAACCGACAAGTTTGACGTCCTTCGTGGTCGACTCCTGGGAAATCATAACGACTTGGTTAGAGAAGCTGAGGGCTGCCGACGAGAGCTAAAAGCTCGAAACAGCGTTGTCCAGCTCTGCGCATAGCTATGTCTTTCTTGCCCAGTGTAGAGTGTGGTGAATTTAAGCTGAAAAAAGCTTTTCAAAGCGGCAAGATTTTAGCATGTACCAAAAAATCTGAAATCTGCGCCGCTTCTACTCTTGAGCTGATTAAAATGATACTAAAATGTTAAATAGCGCAAGCCTCTTCCACATGCATGCTTTATTAGAATCTGATAAGCGCGATTTTAACGTATGCGTATTTTGCACTTTTTGCTTTGTGCCGTGGCCCAAAGTGGTGGGCATGGCACAATTCTCCCACCCTAAATACGTCCCTGGATGTGCATGTCTTAATGGTCACAGCATATTAGTCTCAGCTTGAAACCATTCAACAAGTGTTTTCGAAAGATGTGGCTTGTTAATGCTGATTTTTTATAAAACGTTTTATTTATGATAAAACATATAAGTATATTTCGGTTAGTGCTTAGATGTCTTTTAGTTGCCAGAAAGGAGAATTCGACCGGTTTTTCAACCCGCTTGACCTGCCGGTCGAAGAATCTCGACCCGATCGGCAACCCGACCGGTTTCCATCTCTGATTCACGCCCTCGCGATGATTTCGTTAAACTTGGATGGAAAAGTAGATCGAGCGTTTAAGAACTGGTGTAAACGAACTCGAAGTAGATACGTAGTAATGACGTATTGTATAGTGCTGGCAACATGCTGCACGCGTCGCCGCTATATAGAATAGACATGTAAGCAAATGATGCACAATGCGATTCACGTTACACTATTTTTTTGCCAGTGTAACTCCATGACTAAATTTTCTTTGAAGCTTATGTATCACCTGGTTCGATTTATTAATTCAATTCTCAGCGCATGATAAACTCATTCTCGATCAGTTTTACTTTTCACGGTTGTAGCAAATTTTATTTTACTGTGCATCGATGTTACTACTCAGACCCCTGCGCCAAAGGGAAGCATTTCGGGGCCGTGTCCCCCCCAAGTCACTGCTTGTGCCCCTCCAAGCGAGAGTAAACTTCTGTACCAGCACAGTAGCACAAGAGGACCAGCAAATTTTTGCCCAAAAACAGGTCATTACAAACTCTTTTATATGAAACAGTAAGACAGATCAAGTGGACGTGATTAGGTAGCTCTAGATTTTGCGATGAAGGCCCCCTTTTTTTTTTATCTTTACCCCCGAATTTGAGGGCAAAATCCGTACTAAAGGAGGATAGCATAAAATTTAAGGCAAAATATTCACCAGATTGCTGTCGCATTCCAAATGCGTCTGGTCTCAGCTGCGTAAGCGTCCCCCCAAAAGTTTTTGTGCCCCCCGAAACACCCTACTCTGGCGCGGGGCCTGTTACTACACTGTTTTACTTGCAGTGCATGAACTATACTGATAGCAAACAAATCATATTCATTTTTCCTACTAAATGCCAGCATTTTGGGGAAATATCGCGGAAAGCTGTCTATGCAATCTGCAAGGTTATAGCAATTTATCGTAATTATCGCATTTTCGTTAAAGAGATACTGCTCGAAATCGATTTTACTGAAATCGCTTTTATCGGTTCAAATTGGCCCGCAACCAAACCACACTATTCGTTGAATTTTAGTTTAGAAAAAATTGGACCACGTACCGGTGCAATAAAACTCGCCGATACATTTACGAGTAACGACAAAACGTCACAACTTGTTTGTTTTACTGAACTAAGATAACGTAGGAACAAGAGCAGAGTGACAAAAAGCGGAAAGTTAAGACTCCAAACGGTAACGCGAGAAAATGTGAATCAAAAAAGTCTTGGAAGGAGTGTATTAGCAGTGGCGGCAGCGGCAGAATATTTGCTTGAAATAGGGCGCTGAAGCCGTGGCCGAAAAAGTAGCGGCGCTTGCAGCGCCGCTGTGCCTATCACTATTTATGAATAATATTTTACACCACTACTTCGAGTCGAAAAAAATGCAAATTAAGGCTTGATCAACATTACACAGATAGGCCAGTTAAACCATTAGTTTAAAATTTAAATGACATCTCTACAAAACAATTTAATGAAAGCAACTGCTTAAATGCGTTTTAACTCCTAGCAAACATAGCGGTAAGCCACTAATGACAACTTCAAACGCAAAAGATCGACATGTATCCTAGAAAATAAACTCATGAAATTACAAAAGTTTAAAAATGCTCTTATTTGTCACAAGTGAAGGAGATACAAGTGTTCTGTTTCAGCGCCGTCAGTCGTAAACCTTGCATTTGTATCGTACACGGCAAAATGATCTGTCCCAATGTGGTCGACCGGCTTGGTTGAACAACCAATGAAGTCCTTATTTGTGTTGAGTTATTAATCCATATATCCAATTGCACTTCCACTGGTGGTTACGTTGGAGCTGGTGCTGCACTTTTAATAACTGAAGTTAACTACCATCATCTGTATTACATGTTTCTCGCGGGTTACGTGAAAGCAGGCCAAATTTACGTCACCAAAAAAAGCAAACAAAAACTGAATTCTTACAAATTAAAACCTTTTTTCAGTTGTTATAAGTTTTTAGCTTGCATTTAACTCTGATGTTACAAAGAATCAACTGATTTAGAGCTTGAAAATACGCCCTGTGTCTTCACTATCAGTGTTTTTGCATGCATTTACATAGCGCCGATCCGCTATTTTGACGTCCAGAGGTTTGGCTAGAAGCTAGATGTCGTCACGTGCAATCCATCAACAAAAATAACCTGAAACTGCAAATGTGCTATGTTATGACAACGTAATCGAATGTGCTGGCGTTTTAGCATTTACCAGCTTACTAATTGGAACGACCGACGCTCGCGTCGCGTGTTTCTCTGTTTTTACTCGGCCATTTTCCAACTAACGAGTGCGAAATTTCAGACTCTTGCTTATAACTCGAGAACAGTTTGATCTAACTACATGAAATTTTGACAGCAGTTTGAGATTAATGAGTTATATGTTTGTACCAAATTTCGAGCGATAGGTCGCGTGACTTTGGTTTTAGAACCCGAAAACCGCCCCGCAAGTTTGGCTTAAAAAGCGGTCTTAGTCAAAAACGGCCTAAGTACGGCAAAAAATATTTCATAGGGTTGTATGTCTCAAGATACCCTTTCATCCCAACCAGCCCACTTTTGGCCGCGATGAGGTTTATTTCTTTTTTTTTTCCTTTTTTTTTCTTCCTAATTTTTGTACGCTCTTCTTCTCCTAAACCACAACACATCGAAATCTAATTTTTGTGTAAAGTTGTTGAACTGCTAACGCAATTTTTTCTTCGGAAATTTTTTGGGGCAACTCCACCGGGAACCCCCCCAAAATGGGGCCCCAAAAATCAATTTTTTGAACAGCTTATGCTAGAGTGCTATTTGTTTTTGCTACCAGTAGATATTTAACATGGCAGTGGCTGCTGTTACGTTACGTAACACTTCACTTGTAGGATAATATTACGTAATTTGTAACATTTCAGCGATGAGATATTTTTACGTGAATTTTGCCACTTAGCTTTTGCGATGTTTATTGTGTGAAGCGACAAGACTGCAAGTGCAAGAGCAGGTTGCATCGTAGAAGGTAGAAGCGCAAGGGGAATTATTAAATTAGTACTTTTTTTTAGGACGCATTAGGACTGTAGAACACATGAGGACCCGTTATAACAAACCGATACTTTTTTAGGACGCTATCAAAAGTCAACTGAACTCTAGTTTATACAATTAAAAGTTCAATTGAAATTCAATCAAAATCAACTAAAATCTAGTTTTGAATAAAACATTAAATGCGAATTCATGCGGTAATAAATGCAGTACTGGTACTAAACACATCCGTCCTAAAAAAAGGTCGGAAGTTTTTTTACGGCTTTTACAAGTTAAATACGGCATTTTGACGCTCATAAAACGACTTCTCGATAGTGTAGTAGTAAGGGCAAGCGTCTCTTGATTTCTGCATACGGGTTCGATTCGATGCAATTGCGGTGGCATACTACGCGATTAGGAAGACTCGCGGTGATCATTTTTAGTTCTTTTACTTCAGAACCTTGCATTCGAGTTTGAGTTCGGGCACCGATGCCACCCTGCGAGATAGCAAATCCAAGTACAAACACAAAGCTTTTGATTGCCTTAAATGCAAGTTTTTTTTACGACGGAGGTGTTTTAGTATCGACCCGTGCTGCAATTATTACTGCATGAATTTGCATCTAATTTTCTGTTCATAGTTAGATTTTAGTTGATTTTAATTGAATTCCAATTAAATTTTTAATTAAATAAACTAGATTTAAGTTGATTTTTGATAGCGTCCTAAAAAAAGTATCGGTTTGTTATGACGGGTCCTAATGCGCCCACAGTCCTAATGCGTCCTAAAAAAAGTACCTTAATTTAATAATTACGCTTGCGCTTCTACCTTCTACAATGCAACACGCTCTTGCACTTGCAGTCTTGTCGCTTCAATAAACCTCGCAAGAGCTAAGTGGCAAAATTCACGTAAAAATATCTCACCGCTGAAAAGTTACAAATTACCTAATATTATCCTACGAGTGAAATGTTACGTAACGTAACAGCAGCCACTGCCATTTAACATACAAATATTTTGACGTAGGTTGGGGGTGCCACCCCCCCGGGGACCACCAAATGGACCCCCTCAAAAATCGATGTTTTGAATGGTTTAACTTAGGGTGCCAGTCTGTTATGATATCAGCAGATATTTAACAGACAAACAATTTGACATAGTTTGGGGGTGCCACCCCCCCCCCGGGACCCCCCCAAATAGATCCCCAAAAAATCAATTTTTTGAATGGCTCAAGCTAGGGTGCCAGTGTTTTATGATATCAGCAGATATTTAACAGACAAATATTTTGACATAGTTTGGGGGTGCCACCCCCCGGGGACCCCCCAAATAGACCCCCCAACAATTAATTTTTTTTGAACGGCTCAACTTAGGGAGCTAGTCTGTTTTGATATCAGCAGATCTTTAACAGACAAATATTTTGACATAGTTTGGGGGTGCCACCCCCCCCCCCCCGGAGACCCCCCAAATGGACCCCCCAAAAATCAGTTTTTTCTATGGCTCAACTTAGGGAGCCAGTTTGTTTTGATTTTAGGAGATATTTAACTGACAATTATTTTGACTCTACTTTTCTGGAGGTTCCATAATCAGATATTTTTGAATAATTGCTGATTTTACAGTAGACAAAAAGTTACTTTTGAGCGTCACAGCATTAGCTTGCGTCGGTCATTCAAAGGGTTTGCTGGCCAACTCCCATCTAGTTGGAACGACCGACGCTCGCGTCGCGTGTTTCTCTGTTTTTACTCGGCCATTTTCCAACCATAGAGTGCGAAATTTCAGACTCTTGCTCATAACTCGAGAACAGTTTGATCTAACTACATGAAATTTTGACAGCAGTTTGAGATTAATGAGTTATATGTTTGTACCACATTTCGAGCGATAGGTAGCGTGACTTCGATTTTAGAACCCGAAAACCGCCCCGCAAGTTTGGCTTAAAAAGCGGTTTCTGTCAAAAACGGCTTAAGTACGGCAAAAAATATTTCATAGGGTTGTATGTCTCAAGATACCCTTTCATCCCAACCAGCCCACTTTTGGCCGCGATGAGGTTTATTTCTTTTTTTTTTCCTTTTTTTTTTCTTCCTAATTTTTGTACGCTCTTCTTCTCCTAAACCACAAAACATGGAAATCTAATTTTTGTGTAAAGTTGTTAAGCTGCAAATGCAATTTTTTCTTCGGAAATTTTTTGGGGCAACTCCACCGAGAACCCCCCCCAAAAATCAATTTTTTGAACGGCTCAAGCTACGGTGCTAGTTCTTTTTGATATCAGTAGATATTTAACAGACAAATATTTTGACATAGTTTGGGGGTGCCACCCCCTCGGGGACCCCCACAAATGGACCCCCCAAAAATCATCAATTTTTTGAACGGCTTAGCTTAGAGTGCCAGTGTATTATGATATCAGCAGATATTTAACAGACAAATATTTTGACACAGTTTGGGGGTGCCACCCCCCCCGGGGACCCCCAAAAATCAATTTTTTGAACGGCTCAAGGTAGAGTTCTACTTTTTTTTGATATCAGCAGATCTTTAACAGACAAATATTTTGACATAGTTTGGGGGTGCCACCCCCCAGGGACTCCCCCAAATAGACCCCCAAAAATCAATTTTTGTACGGCTCAAGCTAGGGAGCCAGTGTTTTATGACATCAGGAGATATTTAACTGACAAATATTTTGACTCTACTTTTTTGGAGGTTCCATAATCAGATATTTTTGGATAATTGCTGATTTAAGGTAGACAAAAAGTTACTTTAGAGCAAAAAGTTACTTTAGAGCATCACAGCATTAGCTATGCGTCGGTCGTTCTCTGAGTTTGCTGGCCAACTCCCATCTAGTTTTAAAGGAAATTTAGTCTAGGTTGTGAAGCTTGTTCAAGGCCCACAGTATTTATGATTTTAATTACTGTAGGCCTACGCTGTGCAAGTTGCCTAATAGTCAGGCAGAGACAGCAATGTATTGGAAGTCAATTGAAGGGCTTAGTGCATAACTATATTAACTCATTTTTTGAAGTTTTGAGATATTGGGCTTTTAAATTTTCAATTTTTTTGTGGTATTAAATCAGAATGTTTTTAAATTTTGATAGCGAAATGATCAAACATGTGATCACGGAATTTTTTTTAGCTAACAACCAACATAATTATTTAATTAGAACGCATTGTTTTGGTTCGTCAAACAGATGGAACCAGTAGTTGACATACTTAAGCACACAATTTTCATACCTGTCAACATTTGAAAATGCCAAATCGGGAGATTTCTTACCAGCAAATTCAATAGCTGGAAAGTTTCTCCCCACAGACCTCCCTCCTGCTTCTACTGCTTGAATAATCATTGTCATCTTTTAATGTTGGTACATTACCAAAATTTTGACATTCCCTTTTCAGGTTCTAGCAGTTCTAGCTACTAAAGGCACACTAACTAAACCAAGCAGTATTTTTATTTTACATACAGTACCAGGTAACCGGTAACATCAGCACTCTTTCATACACTTCACTAACACATGGCGTAAAAAGTCATGCTACATTCAGCGAAGCAGAAGCTTTCCAAAAAATACTGAACGATAAAAGAGAAATATCATTCAACCACGCCTACTTTAACCAGACCCGCAACCCCCCAAGCATAGGCGTAATCAGGATTTATGATTGGGGTGGGGGGGGCCAAACCACAAATCACATGCAATGACGTCATCAGAAACTTTGAAAGAGGAATTTTTTGTGGGGGCAAAGATATCCTAGAATGAAAGATCAGAAGCAGTGGCCTGGCGTTGGCGCGTAACTAGGAACTCGTTTAAGGAGAGGGCTTAAACCAAAAGTTAAAATGCGAAAATGTCTAATTTGGGAGACGTGTTTGAGTAAGGAAGTCTTCTGTAATTAAATCGCCGCCGGAGACAAGGGGGGTCTGGGGGGCCGAGCCCCCAGCCGCCGGGCGATTTTTCGTCATTTTTGGGAAAAAAAGCTATTTTAATACCATTGGATCACATTTCGCACGTATGCAGAGCCATTTGAAAGTACTAAAGTTTTAACTTTTGAAAGCCAATTGAAAAAAATTAAGTTGCTCAGTTCTCCTTTTGCTTGCAATTTAAGTTCAAAACACGTTCAAATCTTGCATTTCGGGGTAAAATTTTGTAAGTGATTTAGCCCTGGTAGAGCAAAGTAAAGTGTATTCTCTCCAACAATATTTTAGCAGTAAATAACAATCCAGTCAAATATTTTCCTTGTAGATTATTGTTTTGTCTTGAAAACAACCAGTTGTAGGAGCACAAATACGGCCAGAGAGCCTAGGCAGCTTTCTCAGTTCAAAAATTTGTCCAATGAGCACTTCCCTTACTGTAGCTAATTTTTTCAAAAGTATTTTGTTGCACAAAAACTGACAAAATGGAGGTGAATTGTTATTGAAAAATGTACAATAGATAGTTACGCCTACAAACCACGTTATTGCCCTGGCCGGATTTATATTGAGTTGGGCCACTGACACCTTGGGATTTTTGCAATATTTTCCTGCCTAATGCAGATCAAAACCAAAAAAAGTCTTATCTGAGCGTGGGGCCACTGGCATTGTGCCACATGTTAAATCCGTCCCTGGTTATTGCATTACGTTCATAAAAAGGTTAGATGAGGGCCTCAGTTAGCAACTTTTAGGATAAAAAACCTTTATTTCACTCAGGTTGTACGTTTAAATTGGTTGGCAAACATTAAATTGAAAGCGCCCGGGTCCCCTGAAATAATAATATTGTTGGAGCCCATTTAAATTGGGGTTCATTTAAATATTATTTTAGGGGACCCATTTAAATTGGTTGGCAAAAATTAAATTGAGGGACCCGGGCCCCCTAGATCAATATTATTGTTAATTACTTCTGTACGCGTGTTCTGCAGTACGCGAAGGTGCTAAAAGAAACTGAAGAAACAATAGTCTTTTTTATGACATTTTTATCATTGGTAGCATTCCAGTTGGGGGGGCCCGGGCCTCCCCCCTGGCGACGTCTATGCCCCCAGAAAAAAATTTTGCCCCCGGCCTAGACAAAAACAGTTGTACGTGTATAGCGGTATATTAATCAGTTAACTTTCGCCCCCTCCCTCTTAACTAGCTTTCGCCTCCCCACCCTTACCTTCAGCATTTGCTTCTACAGTACTTGCGGGCATGACTTTAACTCTTGTGGGCTTAATTATATTTGTGTGTGGCTTATTTGGCAGCATTCAACTGTAGTTTGAAAGGTTTAAAGCCAGCTGCAATTCGGTCACAATTTAATTTGCAATAACGCGCGCACACAGTGTCATTGTGCAAACTGCTTCTGTTTTCGGTTATAATCTTTAGCACCATGGAAAAGGTTCTTTCGGTAGATGCGGTTGAGTGAGGTATGCACAGGAGCGATTTCATAAATGCAGCAGGATTGCTGAAAATTTGTTCACCGACTATTTTCTCCCACCCCACAAAACCACAAAACTTGTATAAAGCTATACTTCTTTTTTTACTTTCATTCGCCTCTTCTTGCAACTCTTGTTGACCATCTCCTTTGCGCTTTTTAGTACTAACACTTTCTCCGACAGATGCCACCAAAGGAGCTCAGCTCTTCACAGTTGCAATAACCGGTACCAGAGACTGTAATTTGTGCATGCCATTGTTATTTGTAAATTCTTAACAATTCGAATCGATGTTACCCGTTACGTGAAAGCAAGAACACACATTAATTTTCAAATCAAAACTCTTGAAAAATATCAAATCAGTCGAAGCTGGGATCGAAGTGTATTTTTTCCCTTTCAAAAAAAACAAATATTCGCAAACAAAATTAAATAATTTTTCAAAAAACTGTTTCATTTTTAAACTCAAAAAATCTTAAGCTAAATCATGATATCGGGAGATTTTTTGTTGAGATCGGGAGATCGGGAGAAATCCTCGAAATCGGGAGTCTCCCGACGAAATTGGGAGAGTTGACAAGTATGAATTTTTTTAATGAAAGTAGTAGCCTATTCTCTCTGCATCTGGCATTAACATGTTAAGTATCATTAACTTGTTATTTTCGGTTTATTTATGATAACAAATACTGCCAGACACAACAGTTTGAATCAATAATTTTCTGGCTCGGAATCTGCACCACTTTCTTCCAATAAAGTTTCATAAAAATGGCGATGAGGTCCTGGAATAAATTCAGTTTGTTTTTTAATATCCTGCACTTTTTTTGCATGAATGGGCCGTGGAACATCCGGTTTTTTGGTCCTTACTTTTCAAAGCTCACTTGCAACAATAAAGGTTTGTTGATGAGATTGTTTTCTTTTCGGAGTAAGTAATTAATTTCGCTGTTGGAGGTCAAATTATTCAAAAGTTGGTACTGAATTTAAAAAGCATTGTATGTGGCAGCTGACAATACTTATATTGAGTAAGTGATTAATACTGCTGGAAGTCAATATAGGCGCTGCTGGGTCCTGTTTTCAAAGCATTATGTGCTGCAGCTGACAATCAAGTCGTTGCTGGCAATGAATCGGCTTCCAACAAAAAGTAAGGTAAATATTGCATCATTATTGCTGTTGCAGTACTACTTCCTATTGCATCTCAGTCGATACTTTTTGTTTAAAATTGTGCATTGCCCACTCTGATTTTCACGTACCATTCAGAACATGATTAAACTGTTACTGTGCCTGTAAATTAAAATGTTAACTGGCATTTATTTTGCAAAGTCGCAAATAGTTTTGTGCAAAACTGTGTTAACTCCGCCTTTTCCTGCAAGACTGTTAACTCATTGAGTTAGCATTGTCTTGCATGCAAAAAAGGAATTTTTACGTGAGTTAACATAGTAATGCATTGCCTATCTCAAAAACTGTGCATGCTAGCTAAATAAAACCAAGCGCAAAAAGTAGATCTTACGTAAAAACTTACCCATGTGTATTTAACTCAATATCGTAAAAAACTGAGTTAACTTAGTTATGCGCCAAGCCCTTTAATTTTTAAATAGAGTGGCTTGTCTATTTCGCCCAGAAATGTTTTTCAAGGAATCAAAAAAGAGGAATGAGAAATGCAAATACTGAAATAGGCTTAGGCATACCAGTTGGTGGGCTAGTTAATGCAAAACATTACCGGTAGCTTTGTTAACCGCCAGTCCATTAACAAGCTTCATACCTCTGTTAAAGTTGATTTGGTGTTTTCAACTTTTATTACCGGTAGCTGAAGTTAATCAAGTCCGTTAATTCGTTAGCCTATCATTTTGACTATGACTTGAGCATAGGTGGGCACAAGTCCGTTAATCATTAATCCGTTAATAACGAATCTAACTTTTTCACTTACTCGTTAATCCGTTAAAAAGTTTTTTCACGTTAACGGACTAAATTAACTTCCGTTAAGTGCTGTTAACGGAATAAAGTAATTTCCGTTAAGTTCTGTTAACTTCCGGTAAGGTTTTTATCCTTAATATCTTGCAGCTTCGTTGTGCATTTGAACTTGTTTTTATCTTGAAATTAGATTAGACTGTAAAATGTAACTTCAAAACACAAAAATACCACCATAGCAATAAATAGAGGTTTTTACGAAGAATCGAAGGAGTTACACTGTTTAACAAGGTGCGTAGCTCTGAAATTCGAAAATCTCTTAACATCAAGCCGTTACTTCTCCGAATTGAAAGATCACAGCTTAGATGGTTTGGCCATGTAAGCAGAATGCCTCAGGAAAGACTCCCCAAACAAGCTTTACATGCCAAAGCAAATGGGAGAAGACCAGTCGGACGACCTAGAACTAGATGGACCGATTACATTGAGGATCTTGGATGGAATCGCTTGGGACTTCGCCCAAGCGAAATGATGGAGGTGATGGAAGACCGTGAGGTGTGGCGGCTCAATCTTGAGCTACTGCCCCCGCACCCTCACGGAAAAGCGGGCAATGAAGAAAGAAGAAGAAGAAGAAGAAGCAATAAATATTTCGTTGCAATCATGAATCAGCTCAACAGCGTCAGTACGTGTTCTAGAAGCGAGTGAATAAAAAGAAATGTAAATTGCACGCAAAATGTTAACGGATTAACGGACTTTATTAAACTTCCGTTAATTAAAGCTGAAAATAACGGATTAACGTTAACGGAGGTGTGAAGTTTGTTAACGGACTAGTGGTTAACGAAGCTAACGTTTTGCATCAAAACTGCAACATCTTGACGTCCTTCGTGGTCGACTCCTGGGAAGAAGTGAAAAATCGTTTATTCCCTACTAAGCATCTGCCTCTCTGCAAGCCATTAAGGTTTGCCAGTTAGGCCAAGATGTTTGTTCAGCTGGGAATACCTTTGAAAAGATAGCTGAGGGCTGCCGATGAGAGCTAAAAGCTCGAAACAGCGCTGTCCAGCCCTGTGTTTTGCATCAACTTGGGCACGTATGGACTTGAGTATAATTTGCATTTTTTTTTATCCACTCACTTCTAGAACGCGTAATGACGCCGTTGAGGTCATTCTAAGAAAAGATTTATTGCTATAGTGGTCTTTTGGTGTTTGGAAGTTACATTTTACTGTCGAATCTAATTTCAAGGTAAAAATTAGTTCAAATGCACTAATGAAGCTGCGATCGAAAAATCTTTGGAAATCGGGAACAGCAATAATTACTAGACCTATGACTATGAGGCTGCAGCTTATTTATTTGCCATAAAAAGAGCTTCTTTCTTTTTTTCTTCCTTGAAACTTGTGGTTATATGCAACAAGTGTTACCAGTGCTAACTGGTTTGTACCGGTAGTGGTTGACTGGTAGCCTACAATGAATGAATGGTGCAAGAAATTAATGATAAAACCTTAATGTAAGTTAACAAAACGTAGCGGAAGTTGATTTACAGTAGTTCGTTAACATAAAAAAATTTTTTTTAATGAGTTAATGAATAAGTTAGCTTTGTTATCAGTGGATTTAGGGCCTAATAATTAGGCTAATGAATTTGTGCCCACCTACCTGCAAATACCATAAGCATTCAAATGACTGAAAAGTGAAATAAATCATTCAGTCCTACACTTTTTTGCACATTGAGATTTACCGATCGAGGTTTGTTTTGAATGGCTTTGGGCTTTAACTCAAACTGTTTAAGTTAGGTAAGTGCTAAGCCAGAAGCATGGAGCTAATTTTAAAGCAATACTGTAGCTTAGTACTGGTGCTCTGAGAATTTGAGTTTGGCAGTTGAAATTGGGGTTTAAATTACTGTCCTTTTTTTGTTGTATCTTCATATTTGGTTTTCCCACAATCTTGATGCAATTTAGTTTTGCAACAATGCTTGTTGGTATATTATGTACTGAAATAAAGATACTGGTATGTATTGTATAGCGTAGCCTTGCCCAGAGCCTTAGGCATAGGCTGTGGTATCACTGTTCAAGTAGGGTATGGTATGTTTTGTCAGGTGTCATTAAGTATGAGCCGTCGCTTTTTTTTCGGAAGTTCTGCCACTCGTGTATGGGTGCACATCCGTTCTCTCCTTTTCTTTGATCTAAGCTATTCAAATCTAGCCCAAACAGCCTAACCCTAATAGTGCCTGCATGAGAGGAGCGAGAGTGCATGCACGCTCACCCACAAGTTGCAGAGATTCCGAAATAAATCTGATGGCTTATACTTCATGACATCCGTTTTGTCAAGCACTACAACAAATAGCATAACCCAAACAAATTTACTTCAAAGTACTTGATGAGAAGGTAGCAAAAAGACTACAATGGTTATCAAAGTCAGCTAGTATCACCTCCAGTGCGTCATTGTTAGTTTTTATTTTACATAAAGGAACAAAAGCGAGCAGTGTGTATAATTAGTCATAAGATTAAACGTACTCGTAAAAGACAAATACATCACACTCACAGAAACAAAGCAAAGGCATCATCTTAACAGCTTAATCTAAAACATCAGACATTACAATAATTGCAAAAGTTGCAAAAAACAATGAATTAGTATATATAATAGTTGTAGGCATTTAACAATATGAGATAGATACCTGTTTTATTTTGTAAATGTTCATGAAGAGTATATATATCTTGAGATCACATTGCATGTTTGCCCAATATTTTAGTTGAAGAATTTCAATGTTAGTTTTACCAAATTTTGAATTAGTTAGTTTAAAAAAATACAGTATAATAATTGTTGTTTAATCTTCTTGTGGTGTAGGCTAGTTGTGGATTTTGTCTAATGAGTTGTATGCAAATGAATTCACACCAGCACAATCTTTTGTGCTGGTGTAAATCCATATCAGATCTGAGATATGTTACATCATAGATATATCTGAGATAATCTTCTTTACTCCATTAAGCATAAACTTTACAGATCTTCAAAAGATAACAAAACTAAGGATGAAATCAAATACATATTTTGGAAGTTCTTGATAGATGCAAAACAACAGTGTGACAAGCAGCATAATCAATTTATTCACCCAACTCTCAGTTCTCTTTCTCATAACCCAAAAATTAAAATGTATAAATTTGTCAAACGCAAAGGTGTAGCTATATTAAATTCTGATGATTATTACTGATTATGCTAAATTGGATGTGATTGTTAATGATACTTCTAAATTTGTGGAAATCAACACTGAAAATCGATCTACCCACTCTATCATTGACAAAAAGAGATCCATCATGTACTACATATCAGGAAATACCTAAAAGAATTGGGCAAGGAAACAGTTAAAAATCTTATTCCATCATGCAGTATTCCTAAAGAATTATATGGACTAAACAAAAATTTGCAAGAAAGACAATCCAGCAAGAGCAATAATTGTTTCAATGATTGGGACACCAGAGTATAAGCTAGCAAAATTCCTAGACACAATTATGAAGCCTTATATTCCTAACACATATTTGATAAATTCTACAAATGATTTTTTATACCATATGAAAGATTTTTTGTTTTACTTGAATCAATTTTTAGTAAATTTTGATACTAAGTCACTTTTTATCAATATGTGTAGGAAATTTGCTGGCATCATTGCTGAATACATTTTTTCTCCAGAATGTAAAGACCAACCGCCGTATAACAATAAATTGTACAAGCAAATCGGTGTGGTTGCAATGGGCTCTCCCTTGGGATGTGCAGTTGTGCACTGGCAAATATTTGTCTTGGCCATTTAGAGATCTTTATTTTTAAACAGCCATCTTCAACTCATTCTAAAATGTACCTTCGTTATGTGGATGATGTGTTTGCTGTTTTCAATGATGATAAGAAACGTGATTCTTTTATAAACATACTTAATACTCGTCATAAAAATTCACAGTTTACCGTAGAAAAGTTTGCAAGCACCTTGCAGTTTTTGGATGTGAATATCAATGTAATGAGTCGGACATAGATATTTGGGTATGGTGAAAGCCAACTAGCACTGGCCTATTTTTGAATTTGGATGCTATTTGTCCTTTAAAGTGGAAATCTGGTCTCATTATGTGTACATATGCTACACCAAGCTAAAATGATTTGCTTTAAGGATAATGCATTGTTTGCGGAAGCGAATAAATTACAATCATTATTTCTTGTTAACAATTACACAAATAATTTCTTTAACAAAATACTAAAGCAGTTTCTTGACTCATTCTTATGTGCTTGTACTAAATGTGACGATGATACTGATGAACATTTTCTTGAGGTCTCTTATGTTGGTGCAGCTTCTAAGCGATTTATTGTACAACTTTCTGAGCTGGTTAAATGCAGATTTGGCATTGAGATTTGTGCAATTTAAACAAGATATAAAGTTGGCTGTTATTTTTAGCTTAAGTCAGCTACTTCCATCACTCTAAGCTCCAATGTCGTATATCAATTTTTATGTTCGAGTGATTCGAATTTGTCCTATGTGGGCATGAGTTTGCGACACCTTGAAACTCGAGCTCGAGAGCATTTAATCTAGCTGATATTTATACAAAAAGTGCTATCAAAAACTGTTTATAAGGTTGTGACAAATGCTCTTCCGTGAGACATTCAGTGGAATCTTTCAAAGTTCTTAAAAAGTGTGTCACCAAATATGATACTAAAATTCAAGAAGCTTTATTAATTAAAAAGTTGAATCCAAAGTTAAACAAACAGATATATGCTAAAGGGGCCTCATTTTCACTTAGTATTTTTAGTGATATTCTGATGCGCATTATTATTCAGTTCTTACCATAAATTTGCTTGTTTTGCCGTTTTATGCTTCATTTTCTTGATTGTCTGACTTTTAACTACCCGCAAAAATACCTCTGCTTACTGTTGCATAGCTAAATTGTTGCAAATTAACTCACTAACAATTTTTGTGAGTTTTTGGTAGTATTGCATCATAAATTGATTTTATTTGTAATGAATACTTTGGTAATTACATATAACCACGTAAAATTATTTCATTTTATGCAGATGTGTTACCCTGATAAGGGCTTAACTGCTTTAGGCCGAAAACGTTTGATTTTTGTTACAATATGTTTTACTATCAAATAAAAAACTTTAAATATGTCAATTGATGCTGCAAAGTTGCTAATACTTTCAATTCTCTGGTATTCAAAATCAACCTCTTTGCCAAAACTTTTTATCAATATATACTTGATATCAGATATATCAATTTGGCACTGGCATAGCTTGTTGATATAAAAAACTCTGTGCTTATTAATTACCAGTAAGTTATTTGCAGTAGTATTTGCTTTTATTTGTGAGTCTCATTAGGCGCCAGTAGTCAGTACAGAGTACTAGTGTGTGGTGCATTTCAACTAGCTGGAAACAGGATAAGGATAGTTACAAAAATATTTTATTAGGGTTGTTTCAAATTCTGAATAAGAAGGTTGAACTCCAACCCTGCGTGATTCCTGAACCTTAGCATTTCTTAACTTTACTAATAAATACCGGTACTGTATATACAAAGCATTTTGTGATGCAACCAGTCAACTAACTTGTGATTTAAACCAGAAATTAATATTGCCGTAGCAAGTTAATTTGCAATTTAAGAATGTGATTCTTTGCAATTTAAGACTGTGAAGTATGTTTGTTATCATATCTGATATAAATATATTTTCATGGTTTGAATGCCCCTGCTATAGTCTGTGGCTGATTTTTCTGTATAATACCACAAAACAACTAGGCTAAACTTCAGACAACATGGTCTAAAATCGAACTGCTCCCCTTGTAGTTGGTTTTGAGTTTTAGTATGTATGTTTTTTTGAAGGTTTTTTTTGAAACTTATTGAACTCTTTCGTAAAAGAAAAAGAATTAAAAAACTTACAACCAGCCACAAGGGGCACTGTCCAAAGTTAGAACTGGTGTCCAAAGTATAGTCGTTTTACGCTACTGAATAGCCGACTGTACTGACCAGTTGGCCAACCTGTAATGTGTTTGTCTCTGGAGCAGGAGGTCTAAAGTTCAAATCTTAGGCCTGTCAAATCATATTCAATTTTGCCCATGTTTCGCCATTGCAAAGACATTTTTTTGAAAGAAGCTGTGTTGCCTGCATACACAATGATTTAGAGATGGTTCTGCAAACTTGTAACTCATTTCGGCATAATCTGATAATACAGGGAGTACAGTAAAAGATTTGATTGAATGTGATTTGAATACTGGTGGTGCATGTGATATAAAAAGGTATTATTTAAGTAAATATGACTGTATGATAGGGTTAATTATTCTGCTGATTCTTATTTTGTTGGAAGTGCCAGTGATAAAGACTGCACTTTCAAAAACCTCAGTTTAAGATGATTGCTGCTTTTTTGTTTTGCTTACATGAGATGTTGGTTTTTAAAATAAGTGTGATTATGCTGCTGTACCCAGGTTTTGGTTGACTGGCTTTGTGCTCTGAACTCTGCAATAAGCAACTAGAATAACTAAGCTAGTAGTTGTGAATAAATATTTGACTCAGTTTGACGTATTGCTTTTGATGGAATTTTTTAAGAAATTAAAAAATTTGCCAAGTAAGAGACTCACCCATTTTTGCTTTGGAAGGCGTATCTATTCTACCATAAATTATAAATTATTGAAAGCAATGTAGGCTGAATGACAATGCACCAACGACATGAAAACATGGTTTCTCGTACTGGCACCAAAATTCAGGTAAGGTATTAACTAGTAACTACTCTGCTTTGGCATATTTGATGCTAAAGATATGTGTGGTTTTTGAACTATTTCAACATAAAGAGTTGGAATATTTTGGCGTTGCCATCTTACCACTGATATATCAATAAGCTGCAAGCTTGTGCTAGAATAGTGTAGTAGCATAAAGCCCTGTCATCTTGAAATTGTCTGCAAGTAGAATTTAAATATTTGTCAAACTTTAAACTTTTTCTATGCTTGGCTATACAATAGGGTAAGATAAAATTTGTTTACATGTACAAGAACCTAAACAAGCATTTTGGTGTAAGTGTAATCACTGTTCCCACTAAGCTGATTTTGCTAGCAAATCAACAATTTGTTGGATCACCGGCAAGTAGTTTTTGAAAATATGGTGAATAGCTGACTATAGCTTAAGGAAAATTAGTGGTAATATGACTTTTAGTGTACTAAAATACTGGATTGGGAGAAGATAATGTGCATAGGCTATTATCATCTTTTTCTCAGCTTCAGGCACAATTGTTTTTAAAAAAATTTGGGCACTAACAGGTTAACCAAAAACTTCGAGGGAACACTGAGGGTGATTGATTTAAGCTGGACTAGATGAAACTTACGGCACCAAAAACAAAAAGTAATGCTTTATAAACTTGTAATTGGTTAATAATGTAAATAAGCCTTGATAATTATTTAAAGAAGTTGATTGCTATCTCCAATTTGAAAAAATGCTTGAATTGAACTGGCTAGTTGCGCTTAATAAGATAATTTGGTATTTGCTGGATACTACTCATTGGTGATTATTCATTCCAGTGGAACAAGATGGATCTGTTATTATACAGTTGGCTATAGCATAATTACTGCGCAAAAATTGTTGTTGTGTATGTATATCTTCTTGGCATTGAATGGCGTCAAGCGCTAACTTTTGGATGATCCACACACTTCATTTTGATAATTGCTTTGTGCAAGGTGTAATTCGCCTGCTTAAAAATCTCGTAAAGATCCAATATGTTCATGTTGGTTTTGTCAAATTCTTACCCACTGAATTTGCTGTTTGTTTGAAGCCACCAAGCAGAGATATTCATCGTGAAGCATTTTATCCAAGGGCGCTACAATGTGACCAGGGTGGTGGTTGAACCCAGATCATGCAATCAGGGTTGTCATAAAATTGGCCATGCTGCTGACTAAAATGATTTTTTTAACCTTCTCGTGTTTTTGTTCTAGGGTTAATACTTTCAGTTGTTTTGTTTTTTACTTAGTCTTCTTTCAGGTATCATTTACCCTTAGAGATGCTGTCGAAAAGTACAATCGTTCTGGGGTGAATGCTTTACAAGTAAGTTTCCTTAGCACACTTTGCAGCATTCGTTTAAATACATACTTTCATTAATTCCTGTGGTTATTTTTGGTCATTATTGCCGTTCTTTGAGTTGCATGGTTATATCTTCCTGTAGAAGGGCAGCGCTTACTCCTGGACAAATCTGCACTCTGGTAAATTGGTAAATACCAATCTCCCAATCGAGTTTATTTTTGTGATCTGCCTATTTCATACGGTTAAGCTCTTGACTATTTCCATTTTTGGTGATTCAGCTATTTATTGACATACTTTAGGTGATAAAAATTTAGTTTTCTCAATAGTAACGAAGTTACTGGTAGAAAATGAAACTATTGAGAAAATTATGTTTTTGTTGTTTTTTTTAATTGCGATTATTGATCATGAACTGAAAGGTTTGTTGATTGGAGTGTTTCATTTCTAGTCAACAAAGCTGAACGTCAAAGATTTCAGCTTGCTATAGTGATGATACCGTTTCCATTTTTATTCTTTGATTTTTAGTATGATAACTTTATATTGCATTGAATAAAACTGAGCGAGATTTTTATTGTTTTGTAGCTTGACCCTTGCGGTAATCGGATATTTACTGCTGGTAGAGATTCTATCATTCGAATTTGGCAAAACAACACTGAAAAGTCAAAAGACCAGAACAATACTCCACAGTCAAAATACATTGCCTCATTGGAACATCACACAGATTGGGTTAATGATATTGTTCTCTGCTGCAATGGACGAACATGTAAGTTTGTTCAAATTGACTTTTCCAATAAAAATTTCAATATTACCTTCAATGCAAGTCTTTTTGTAGTAAGAACGATTTAATAAGAATACGGAGCTGATTTTGCATAAAATTTTAGGAACAAATAAGGAACAATGCCAGGCTCAGTGTAACAAAATACTGAAAGCATGGTTTGGTACAATGTATTTGTCAGTAATTAGCAGTTTTTTTGCCTTTTATAATGCCATTGTTGATTTGTTTAACTCCATAACAAAAAACAACGTTTAACGGAACAAGAATAACTTCGCGTATTTTTATTCCCCAATAAAGTTAATTGAATAAATTAAGACCAAATAAAGCTGAAAATTAGGAACAGTCTTCCTTAACCCAAAATTTACTGGTTCTTAAGAAAAAGTGTATTGTGCAGATATTTGGTCGGTAAATGATTTCCGGTACCCATACACTTTTAAGATATTCAAAATTTGCATAGCATAATTGAATTCAAAATGGTTGTTCAAAATTCAGATACTTAAAATGGGTTAGTGATTGCTTCGAAGCAGGACATCCTGACGCGACCGACCTGATGCGAAACAACACACCCCAGGATGTCCCTGGCGTCAGGATACCCGGGGTGAGTTGTGTCACATCACATCAGCTGCATCAGAACTCCACGGACCTGATTGTTTAGGGTTCTCTTCAGGGATCTGTATAATGTTTATCGTTTTAGCCGACTTTTCATCAGTGAATTAGCTTTTTTATGGGCGTACATCGATGTATTATTGGATTTTCCATTGTTCACTATTGCAAAAGAACAGCTTTTAGGGCTCTAGCAAACTCTCCAAAACGTAAGAGGGAGCGTAATCCTGATGTAAAACGAAGAAGGTATTTTCTCAGTAGGAAACACAATTTTTTGTATACTGTTGGAGTTGAAAGTTTGTTCATGCTGCAATGATCTTCAAGTTTTTAAATGCGTTTCTAGGCTACTTCAAAAGATTGTTCAGTTCACCATTTATCTTACTGTTTAGTGCTATCTGCTTCTTCTGATACTACTGTGAAAGTATGGAACGCATCAAAAGGGTTTTGCATGTCGACACTACGTACTCATAAAGACTATGTTCGTTCACTTGCTTACGCCAAACACAAAGAGCATGTGGCCAGCGCTGGTTTGGACAAGTCCATTTACATATGGGATGTCAACACTTTAACTGCCCTCACTACTACTCATAATACTATCACAAGTGAGTGCAAATTACTCAATTTTTGGTTATGGTAAGCTATGAGAATTACGGTTGTACTTGTACTAATCAGATTTGTTTACTTGAATTTGAAGTAGGAAGATAAGTTTTCAAGTTTTGTGTTATCACAGTATTTATTGTAGTCATTTATTTTTTCAATTAAGTGGATTTATTCTGAATATTGCTTTCGGTTTATGTGCTTTGTTTGATGCCATTCATATAATACCATATGCGATTGATGTAATTTGCAATGTTTCGATGCGGGTGTTCAGTGTTCACAGGAAACTGCATTATTTATTTATTAGGTTCATGAAACGGCTTTGCAGGAAACACTGCATTCTTCAGTTGGGAGGTTCTAGGCTACTATGAGCAATAAATAATTTTTTTGGAAATCTGGATTACATTTACTCAGTATTTAATTTATTTGGTCGGATTAATTGATAATGGTGCCAATTGCCAAATGTTTGGACCCCTATATGAATGAATAAAAAATTGTCAAAGATCAAATCGTCATACTCGTTGAATTACGCTGAAATATGTAACGAGTTGACGGGCTCCATTTTCACGTCATTGTGCCTGGGCTACACAGCTTTTTTTGAAGCAATGTTTCAGCGGTGACAAACCTTTGGCAACACAGAGGAATATGCACTGTTTAACCAACTGGCGGATTCATAAAAAAAGGGGTGATATATACGAGAAGAATCTCTAGAATGATTATGTGCCTATCCATGCTGTTTGTTTGCAGATTGAATTAATACCTAAAAAGTTTATAAGCTAAAACTACCACTATTTGTTAATTTTACGATTTTAGCGTCGAGTTTCAAAGGTTGCAAAAGTTCAGTGTACAGCGTTGCAATGAATCCCCCTGGTACTGTGCTGGTTGCTGGCTCAACCGAGCGAGTACTAAGAGTGTGGGACGTGAGAACCTGCGAAAAGCGAATGAAATTGAAAGGACACACTGATAATGTCAAAGCTATCATAGTCAACAAAGATGGAACGCAGGTTAATATGGTTGTAGCATTAATTAACTACTCTGATGGCAAAGCAATTAATTGCGAGGCGATAAGCGCTTTGAATGAATATCAAACTTACGAGTGTTTTTGATGAAAAGCTTTGGGATCGCATGTAATTCCTGTTTCTCCTAGTGTTAAATTGTTCTGTTTTTTTATTACATGTGATGGGAAAACTGAACAACTAAACATTCCGGGTCCCAGAAATCAAAGGCAACATACTACCTGTGTCCCGTAAATTTCAGTTCTGTTTAACGGTTTGCGTCAAGTTTTCCAATTTTTACACTGTCACTTGATAGCATAGCTGCCGTTGAGCAAAAAAACAAAATGTTTGATTTTTCAGGTATTATCGGCCAGCTCCGATGGAACGATAAAGTTGTGGTCACTGGGTCAGCAGAAATGTATTGGCACGATACGTGTTCACAACGAAGGAGTGTGGACCCTGGCTGCACTACAGGATGGGTCTACATTCACCACTGTATACTCCGCTGGTAGGGACGGCCGTGTCATGTGCACCGATTTCCGTGATGCCCGATTTAACAGCTACTTGGTTTGCCAAGAAAATGCTCCAGTTTTGAAGGTAACTTGTGACTATCATCGCAAAGTATGGAAATTTTTATGTTGGGAACAAGCTGATTGTGCATGCTGTGTTGTCTTGCATTATTTTTTTTGTATGAGATCCACGACTAACAACTTCACACATGTTTTCAATTTCAATTTATTTGTCGCAAACTGAATTTAGCGATACACAAATATAGCTGCAATAGTTTAAATGAATTTTTTCGACTGGGGACTGCAAAGAGGACCCACTAGGAGTGTTCAAGTCAAACAGCCACTGACTAAAGATTAAATAAAGCAATTTTTTTGTCCTATAAATCACTTCAGTATGCTAACTACGTTGCAGGCGATCAGAATATAATTTATGTAAATTATAGTTGTTTATAGTGTACAGAATGCCATGCGAACCCTCAAGACTTTTTTCCTTTACTAGATTTGGAGATGTTGGGTTTCCACGGATGTTCGATTTAAATCTTTTTCGAAGAATTTCAGATAAATGTTAAAAGTTTTCCATTGAACACAGTGAAAGCGCTAACAATGCCCGAACAAAATACTTTTTTCTTTTCGACATAGTTATGTTTATTGGGCACCGGTTGTACTGTTGTGTTCAAGGAATAGAATTTTCTATGAAGGTAAATTTACACAATATCCGTTTTTTTTTTACTTCGTGAAAATACAGGGTTGGCCCAAAAAAATTGCACCCTTGGACAAAGTGTCATAACTTTTTTTTGAATGAGATAACATTTTGAAATTTTTACCATTTCTTTACAACAATATATTGCGTAGCTGTGTAAAATTTTATTAAAAATTTCCATAAAATAACAAAATTACAGGTCTTTAAATAGTGAGTATCACAAATTGCAATTGCATGAAAATTAACACGGCACAAATAGTAAGCGATTGTTCATTCGTTCAATATTTTTTGATGTGCTGTCCGTTTTCTGCAATCACCAACCGCACTCGAGATCGAAACCCATCGATGGCGTTATCATCGTGGAGCTTGGTATTTCAAAGTTATTATCATTTGAAAAAAGATTTGTTAGCATTCAGGCATTGTTACGTCACAATGAGTGTAGAAAGGCCAATTATAAAAAAAGTTACGTTACCTGCAAAAAAACCTTTGAACGCACTTTGTGAAGAGATTTCAGTCTTCAATGTTTAAATGGACGCCATTTTATAACTTCTTGGAATTTCATTGTAAAATTTTAAACAGCTACGCAATATATCGTTGTAAAAAAATTGCAAAAATTTTAATTTGTTATCTCTATGCAAAAAAAAAGTTATGGCTCTTTGTCTAAGGGTGCAATTTTTTTTGGCCAACCCTGTATATACGTTTTTTCGTCCTCATTTTTCTTAGCCCATATCCGCATTAAGTAGATTGCTACGTACCGGTATTGATAAATATTTCGTTCAAAAATTTTGTGTATGAACGATGAGAGCGATATTTCAAAATAGGGCTGTACGCCTTAACAAAGATATTGTTTCGGAAAATTTTTGTCCTGTATGTGGCAGTCTGGTTAGTGCAGATATGGACATATAAAAATGTGGACGAAAAACGACATAGTTTTTCATGGAGAAAAAAACTAAAAAAACGGACCAAACCGGACGAAAAACGGATACTGTGTAAACCCACCTTATGAAATTGTTAATAGCCAGTCAACAAAATGAGTTTTATTGTCACCAATTCGCAGGTAATCATACAAATGTTATGTGTAATTAATTCAGTCTTGATATTTGAGTTTATTATGCAGCTCCAACTGGATGAGAAAGATGCACCTGATCATATTTATTGTGCTACTACTAGCTCAATGGTGAACGCATGGCCAATTAAACTTGAGAAAGAGCTAGACAACCTCGATCCTGGTGACGTGTCTTCGGAAGAAGATTATTTCGAATCAATGACACCTTATTCAAAAAAGCCCATTTTTACAATTCCGGGTTAGTCTGGTTGCGAATAACTTCAATTTTTTACTGTAAATGCATTTCGTTGAAAGCTTAAATATATTCAAGGAAATACACGAAGCGATGTCAAGTTAGGTTACCACATTTTTTAGGTTGTGTGAACTCATTAATTTACGATCCATAAGCCCAAACTAAAATGCTTCAGAATAGTTCTGGGATGCCTGGCCTTAGCTTTTATGAAACCTGAATTTGTGGCTAAAAAAAAAAACTAATCAAAATAATGAAAATTTTGCTTTGACTTTACAATTTTTGTTACGTGAGATAAGTTGCTCGTACAATTATTATCTAATTTAGTCCATATTTATTTCTACGTTTTACTTTCGATTGATTTCAAATTCTAAAATTTTATTGGCCCTCACCTGAAGGAAATCTTTATTTTTAGGTGGAAGCAGCATTATCAACTACAACGTACTGAGTGATAAACGACACATACTTACTCAAGATACCGACAATCAAGTTGTTCTATGGGACATATTAAACGTAAATACAACACTTACGTGCTTCATTGACACACTGAAAATAATTTAGCGAAACTACTGCAATACGTAAAATGTTTCAGTAATTTACTTTAGACCAAGCCATCGTTAATCCTATTCAAAAAATTTGTTTTGGAGTATTTGAGTAAAAGAGTCTGTTAACGTTTGATTGCCAATAGGTTGAGGCAACAAGCCGAAATGTTTTCGCTTCAAGCGGTTGCTGATGTGGGTGCAGAAAGTGATTAGATAACATTTTTACAGGCTCGCGCCATTGACAACTTAGGAAAAGTTGACATTGAAGAAGAAGCAAAGAAACGGGAGCGAATGGTGTATGTGCCCAACTGGTTTACCGTTGACTTGAAATTAGGGGTGAGTTCATTATTTTTGTGTGTATAAAAAATACCGGGTATAGGCGATTTGGCTTGGAAAAATTTTCCTTATTCGGTAGAGAGATTGTAAGTCACTTCTGAAAGCAATTTACAGAGAACAAATTTACGGGTGGTTGAAGTTGGCTAGTTTAAAGTCATAACGCTGCCGTCATTAATCGTCCCCTTATTAATTATTAATGTGGGTGAAATATTATGAACGTCATCAACACATAGCGCCCGCTAAATTGTAAGCAAAGCCGCGGCAAGATTTTTACGTTAATATAAACCCGAGCAGTTTGTTCAGCCAATCTCAAAACCTGTCAAGTATCCTACTAACGTCAAAGAAGAAGCTTGGGCAAAACCTAATTATTTATTTTTTTCAATAATCGAACTAGGGTTTGAAAACCGGGATCCCGGTATCGGGAATTCCCGGGATTTAATGAATTTTTTAGCTTTCCGTTTCCCGGGTTTTTTGACAAAAATTCCCGGTATTTTTAGTACAGTCACACAAAGCAAATTGCAAAATATTTTTGTTCGGTCTTCGCCAGCGTTAGGTTGGTTTTGCGCAAAACTTGTGAGTAGCATATTATTGGGCACTGTGACGACACAACACCATTTGTATTAAAACTTAAAAGTTGCCTGCCTTGCGAGTGGTTGCGACCAGTCTATGTACACTACAGTATTGTTGTACAGTAATCATTGTTTCGTTGCTTGATTGGGCTTCGTTGGTAATATCAGTCTGAACTTAGTATCAATGTCTGAAGTTTGGAAGCATTTCGATCATGCTGATAATAATGAAGGTACTTGTAAACACTGTCGTAAAAATATTTCCTGCAAAGGTGGATCAACGAGTGCTCTTTTGCGACACTTAAAATCGAAGCACAGTCTTAGCCTTGAAGACGAGGAAAGACCTTTTACCGCAAAGAAGGTGAAAATTCAGCAGAAATCTATCACGTCGTTTGTGAATATTGAAAAGGAAAGTTTGCAAACCATTGTTTCGCAACTCGCTGCTGTTGATGGTTTTTCGATCCATGCTATATGCAAGAGTAAATTCATTCGGGAGTCAGTTAGTGCCAAACGCTTTCGTCTCCGTTTTGCGAAAACAAGTATCATGAATCTAATTCATTGTGAGCACAAGACCATTCAAGAGGAAATAAAAGGCAAAATTGAAGCGAAACTGCTGAGCAATACCCGCTTTAGTATCACTTTAGACGAGTACACCTCGATCCGCAGCCGAAAATAAAATGAATTTATCAATCTAGGCCTAATAAGAATGTTTGGATCATGCGATGCTGCAAAAATGTTATAGCTGCTGGAGAAACACCTGGCTGGTTTCGGAATAACTCATATTCAGGCATCCATTGTTAGTGTTGTATCTGATGATGGGTCAGTGATGAAAAAATTGGGTAAACTTTCGCAAGTTTATAACCAACTTTGCTGCGCTCATGGCAATTATCTCGCTGTGTGTGATGTCCTGTACAAGTTTGGAAATGTTGCCCATGCCCCCGTTGACGATGATGAAGGTGAGCAAGAAGACGAAGAGCTATTTGATGACGGCCTTACTACAGCAATCCCGGCAAGAAAAGAGTGCCCTGCTTTCACTCCCGAAATAGAAGATGTTCTCAAAAAGGTGAGAAAAGTAGTTGAAGTCTTTTGAAAAAGCACAGTGAAAAATGAGGTTCTTCAAAAATATGTAATGCAGGAACACGAAAAGGAGTTGTCGCTTATCCTTGACTGCAAAACTCGTTGGAGTTCTATGTTTCAGATGATCGAGAGATTTGTTCTTCTTAAAAAGTGCATTTTTAAAGCTTTACTGGATTTATCAATTGCACATGACATAACACAAGCTTAATTTTTGTTTCTTGACGAGATGAAGGCCGCGCTTGAACCAGTAAAATTGGCTGTTGAAGCTATGTGTCGTCAAAACGCGACATTGTTAACTGCTGAAGGAATTTTCTTATTTCTAATTAGGGAAATGAAAAAGCAAAGAACAACTCTAGCCAAAAAATTGCTCTCCGCCGTCAAAAACCGAATACAGCAAAGAAGAAAAAATGATCTAATTAACCTGATGCGTTACCTACAGAATTCTAATACATCCTCACAAAATGATACTAATGATATTTTCGACGACGAACCATTAAGTATTACTACAAAAGAGCTTTTTAAAAACAGCTGCCACTTTGATCAGCAGTTTGTTTGGTGACGGTATAAATGATAAATCTGACGGTCAACAGACTCAACAAGATGCAAACGAAGAAGTGGCAGCAAACAGCCAACAAGTTAGCCTCTTTGAACAACTACAGGCACACATTGAGCATTCCACGGATTGTACGGACAACCAGTCGGACACACAAAGTGATGATAGAAATCAGCTTCAAGAAGTCATCAAGCAAGAAATGAATTTGTTTGAAGCTACCAGAAAACGGCCGACTAATTTAGCTTCTTTTCAATGCTTTACTTAGCATTCCACCGACTTCGGTTGAAGCAGAACGTGCTTTTTCTGCCGCTGGATTGTTTGTTACTAAACTGCTTTCCCGTCTGAGTGGCAAATCCCTTAATGCCCTGACTTTCCTTCGCAGTTATTACATGAAAAATAAATGATTTTTTGCATTTTTGCTTTACTGATTGTACTTAACAGTTACAGAAGTAGTTGAAAACATACAAAAATATCGAAATTATAATACGTAATGATCCCGGGAATTTCCCGGGATTCCGGTTTTGTGTTAAATTTTTCCCGTTTTCCCGGTACCACAAAAGGCGCGGGAAATTGGAAACCCTAAATCGAAGTTAACAGTTTTACAATAATCGAACGTTAATAAGATGGCGAAATACTTCCTGATACATTAGATTCGAAGTTTGGTGATATCTTAAGTAGCATCATTTAAGTGTCTAAGACAGCCAGAACACGAGTTTAGATTGGCAAACGTTAATAAGACAATTTGTTCTGCTTATAATAAGACAAAGAAATGAAACCTTTGACTATCCTTATAGCTCGTCTTAAATGACAAGGTCGATACGGTCCAAGCCCAGAACCGGTGACTCGCTGTAATTTGTACATTGACTTAGCTAGAACATTTATTAATAAGTTTCTCGACATTTTGTTGATGTTCTTCGGTACACGCATTGATTTCAATGAAGGTATTTGACTTAATATTGCTTTGTTTGCACCGAACAGCTTCTCAGTGTGCACCTCGAGGAGCGAGATTGCTATGCGGCCTGGGTCACCGCAAAAGATGTGAAGGAGTTCGAAGACCGAGATCCTGTCACCAAATGTAAGCGTTTTTCATAAATCTAAATTGTATTAATTAATGTAATATATGCAGAGTGGGCCAACTGTAAGCGTTCAGCAATCACTTGAAAATGCTTTTAGTTTTTTGTTACGTCAAAGCAGCACATTTCAAAACACTTCACATTACTTGCTAAGTATTTGGTTCTGAAATACGACTTGAAACGAAGTACAGCATACACTGTCAATAAATAGATCTTGAAGCACTTTTGAGCGGTGGCAGTGTACCGGCACCTGCTTTCGGCCCACACTTAATGTTTAAAAAATGAAGTCTGAATGTTTTGAGCTGGTTCTCATTGGCAGTATGCTGTTCGTTCCTTAGCAGTAGGAATATAATACGTTATTGTGTGCATATTTCTGATTTTTTAAAATGTGGTATGATACAGTACATCGTGTGAAACTGTTTCAATTGCTTTAGTATTGTCTATGCAAGAAAATGATAAAAGTAAGTACATCGCATATCCGAGATCTAATTAGTTTCAATTAACAAAAATTGGTGCTAATTTCAAACATTAATCAAGTTTTTGACTTACTTTTTTTATGAAATGAAAAAAAATCAACTATTTTTGACATTTTCCAAGGATTTATTTCGAAATAAAGTCGAATATCGCAAAGACGCTTTAAAAATAATCTTGAAATGTCAAATAAAGCTTCAATAAATTTGAAAAATGAGGTTTTTGAAGCTAAAAATTTTGCCAATTATGTGATTATGTTTTTTTACGTAATTTTAGCAATTCTTAATATTCACAATACATATTAAGAATGGTAATTAAGATGTGCAGAGCTAATCAGTTTAATTCAATTGTTCGTGCTTATGGCGCTGGAGTATTTTTTGCGATTATTATAGCAAAAATCATTCGTTTCTTAGTTTTCAATAACTCCGCTATATTGATTAGAATACAATATCTCAATAAATAAAATTTTGTAATTGATTCCAAGCGATTATATTGATGATTTAGTTTAATCAGTGATCTCCCTTTAATGTGCTTGGTTTAAATGAAAGATATTTTTAGTAAACTACGGGGGCGTGATGCTGAATGCCTTATTGGATTGCTGGGCGTATACACGTGGAGAAGACGAGAAAGACGGTACGTGCTTATTGTATGTGATCGTCTTTCAAAACAGGCGGCTCCTGGTCCGTTCTCTCTTGCATAGTTAAGCTTTTTCGACTGGTTTGGTTGGAGATGCCCTGGTCTTTCATGTAATTACAATTGTAATTTCATTTTTATCACCAAGTTGCATAGGCCAGGATACAGCGAAGGGATCTTTCGGTCTTCGAGTCAAGCTGCCGCCTGCCCACCTGTCTACCACACACGGCGGAGGCTTCACACTGTCTCTTTTTGTTGCTGAATGTCAAGCAGGGAAGCTGTGAATACCGATTTTTATAGTATTAGTTTGGCCCGACTGGGAATCGAACCCGAGTTTACCATTTTAGTAGCGGACATTGTATCCACTCTAATACTGATCGTTATAAGGAATGGGCAGTTTAAATAGTCGTGTTGTAAATGCAGCCTAGTTTTAAGAGATTATTACTGAAGTATTTTAATTTGGGTTTCGTTACTTTTGCAGAAGTGAACGACTCCGAGGAAAGTTCAAAGAAGCCTTCCCACCCGGAAAGGGGACTTTTCCAGGTCCCACCCCACACTCCCATCACGTTTAGTGAGGCTGGAGGCAGAGCTTTGTTTCGGTAAATTGTTTTGTGAATTGATTTTTTATTTTTGCTCCAGTTTAAAGTAACAAAATCAATGATTGTGGACAAAAAAAAACATACCTGGTTACCTGACTGTAGCTCAAGTCCGTATGACCCTATAACAAATAAATCTATTTACAAGTCCGTATGGCCCTGCAACAAATATATCTATTTACTATTTAGTATGAAAAATTGAAAAGATACAAACATTTCTTGGGCATTAAACTGAAATTTTTAAATTCTTTTCTTAAAATTATTTCGTAAATTGCAATTAGTAGCAAACGCAATTCCAAAAAAGAAAAGAATGGGCTTTGACAGGTTAACTATAGATATGTAAAATGGCGGTTTTTCATAATGTAAGTAGCTTGCGACTCCCTATCTTTGTATTTTTTGTGTAGGCCGATTAAACAAAACTTCAGGGGGCACATGGCCTGAAAAAATGCAATAAACATTAGGGTGTCCCACATTTTGGCAACTTCTCAGGAAAAATAAGCTCGAGTCAAATTCTGATCGGATTTTCGTCGCTGATTTCAAAAATGACGTCATTTTTCAATTACGACGTCATCTTGAAGTGCCACCTAGCGGATTTTATGCAAATTTTGACCTATCTCGAAAACGACAAGAGCTAGAGCGATGAGACTTGCATGAAAATGACCAGAAGGGTCGATTTCCTATCTCGACTCTGTACACTGTTAAGCTCTAATTGCAACAGAAAGCGAGTTATCTTGAAGAAACAAATTTTTTCAAAAAATTTTGATTTTTGCTGTTTGCCTACTTTTTCCTTACAAAGCAGTTTTAAACCTTGTCAAAGCAGTTTTAAACCTTGTGTGTAGTTACAATAGATGAAGAAACCATACTGCACTATTATCAACAGCGGTAGTGGTTCATCAGTAAATGATCTCTGCGCCTAAAGTGACGTCATAATTGACTGTGACGTCACAAAAATGTTGCTTACAGATCATGGCGCTCTTAACAACAGGCCATGTCATCGCGCCAGCGCCAATATTTTGTGGGGGCCTATCAGCTGTGAAAACGGTATCGTACTGTCTGCAGTCTGCTGAAGTCTGTCAGTGAGAAGCGGTGTAGGCTAACGGAAAAAGCAGCAAATTAATGCTTTAGTCATGATTAGAATTAAGAAAGTAAAATTTAAATTGATATAATTTTCAGCGTATTTCGGAGGTTGCAGCACTAAATTTGGTAGCATTAGGCTAACCACAATAGAAAGAGTTGTCAAGGCTAGTGCTAGGCTAAGGAACAGACTCTGAGGAAGAAACTCAAGAACGTCTATAAAATTAATATAATTTTCAGCGTATTTCGGAGGTTGCAGCACTAAATTTGGTAGCATTAGGCTAACCACAATAGAAAGAGTTGTCAAGGCTAGTGCTAGGCTAAGGAACAGACTCTGAGGAAGAAACTCAAGAACGTCTATAAAATTAATATAATTTTCAGCGTTTTTTTAGGTTGCAGCTAATACGCCGCACACTCCGCACCTATGGAGAATACGCCCCTGGTGCCAATTATGTAAGCAGAACTGAGTAACAGATTGTCTTTAGTTGTTTTATTTTTGTTTTTTAATTATATAAGAAACTGTAAGGCTTCGACCCAGCAAAACTGTAGCCAAATTTTACTTCGCAACACTGAACCAAGAGGAGCTAAGTCTAGTTGCTTTTAATGCAGGCCTATTTTGAAGAAAATTTTTAAAGTTTTTACTCAAAGCAATGAGTGTAGCCTAATCGAAGTGACAATCAGCTTAACACAAAACTGTAAAGGAAAGCTGTTGCAAGTATATATTGAGTACTAGGTTTGAGCATTAGACTACTGGCAGGCAAACAAAGGAATTAATCATGGTATCTTATTTTAACTTTCACTAATTTACTGAGATAGCTGATTACGTAAATTTGGTTACTAGCCTAATAATTTTATTTCTGATTTCACTTTGCTCACCTATTCACAAGTCGTGCAAGTGTTGCATGTTTTTTTGTTATGGGTAGTCAACAAGATTTTTTTTTACCTGCTGGTTTCTAATGGGAACTTTTAAAGAAAGTTTATGTAGAAAAAGCCTTAGCCTTATAAGCTGAATAATTTCGACTAATCTATAGATGCTAACCTACAAAGTTTGAATGCATATCTTTCAAGGTTGTTGCTGGGAGATGGGTGGTTAGGGATGCAGGACTGAGCCTAGAGGGGCATTAGAGGAGGTTGGAATCACGAATGAATAAGAGTACTACAACGAGAGGTCGCATCTGGTTTGGAGAGAGTGATTGGGGGCCTGGGAGGATATAAGAGATTGGAGGGCTTCCAACTTCTCCCCAAAGCTCCCTAATTCACCCCAACCTCCGCACACCTATATTTTATTTTTATCTCAGTTTTTCTGTACCTGTGCCTAATTTTTACTCATGTGTCCAGAATTTATGGATATCTTGTAGATATAATCAAAAAAATCAATGTCTAAATTCTCCACATAAATTGAAATTAGCATTTATGATTCCACTGCTGCAGGTGCAAAGATGATTATTTTTGTTTCACACTGTGTTTAAGCAGAAAACGTAGCTAATTCTACTTTCTGCATTTACAGAATGTTTGGCGGTAACTAATTCCGATAAGAAAGCTTTGGTGTAATTCAGTCAGATAAACAAATCAGTCAGCTAAACACTATCCTTAGGAGCTACCGGATATAGCCAGTTATGCCAAAAAAATGTTGTGTGTTTGCATGTCACACTAATTATGCAAGTGAAAGAAGTAAAAGTGGGGCCAGTAAGAAAATACCAGTATACCGCTTTCCCAGGGAAGAGGAAGAGAAACAAAACTGGATTAAAGTCATTACAAATGACAACCTAACAGTAAATCAAAACACTGTCATTTGTGAGTTGCATTGGCCTGAAGATTACGAAAAGATTAAAGCCAAAGGAGGGAAACTACGACCAAATATAAGATCCTATATAATACAACTGCCAACAGGTATTATATTATGCTTATCATTGTGTTAGTGTTATTATTTATCTATTTTATGACTGTGAGGTTGCCTATAGTTTCATGCATGGGATTTGCGCGTTAGGACGTTCGAGCGCGTGTGCTTGACTGTGTAATGTGTATTTTGTGATGGTTTTCAATGGTAGTATTTTATGCTTTTGTACCATACTTTTTTTGGGACTTTTCATTGTTTAAGCGTTGATATTTTATACCTAAAATGTTCCGGCCAATTTCGTTACAATACAAGCATAGATAGTGAACCTAGATAAAGGGTGAAACAGACTGTAAGCGTGTTTTATGTTATTATATCTTAGCCTGTGTCAACGCCAGTTAGGAAAAATCCGTTGAGCTTATGTAATACGCGCAATTTATGTTATTGTACTTCAGCAATGTTTGATTTTGAGTAGGCCCCCACAAAATATTGGCGCTTGCGCGATGACATGGCTTGTTGTTAAGAGCGCCATGTTACAGATGCAATGCAGAATTGCTTACAGATCTCACATCACAATGAGATTTTTAGGATGATGCAATAGTGTATCAGGTTTTGATTCAAGTTGTAAAAATGCTCATGGCATTGATCTGAGGAAAGCGCAACCTAAGTTATAAAGGATGCGAATTCATCAAGTGTAGGTGCTTGGAGCAAATCGATAAAGTGAGACGACTTTAATGTTTTTAGATGTTAAATGATTATTATTAGTCCACAGTTATTGTTAGTAATTAAAGTAGCAGATTAAGTGAAATGACTGCGACAAGATCATCCGAGAAGTACATAACCCTAACATGCAGTTTTGGAATGGTAAATTCGCTTGTTCCTGTCCCTTTGAGCATCGGATACCAGCTGAAGAGATAGACTTTTTGAGAGATCAGAGAGAGAGTAGAGATATGATACTAACCTCATAGGTAGATATTGCCCATAGAAAGCAGCAAGAAAAAAAGATAGCTAAAAAGAGAAAGAATGAACAGTCGGAACTGTTGAAGAAGCGAAGGGGAAGGCCTAGAAAAGTTTTAATCACATCTGAACAGCAGCTACCAACTACTGGTCATAATGAGGAAGTCGAATTAGAATTGGTTGGAGATGACGAATTTTGTTGCGTGATAAACAAGCCAAAGATCCAAGTTGCAGAAATTGTAACGAAGACCAAATGTGTGCTGGCAGATCGACGTTGTACATCTCTTCGTCAGCAAATGGATCAGTTGACTCCAGAAAATTTCGAAAATCCTTGAACATCAAAATCGTCGATTCACCGTAAGAGAGAGAAGTACAGAATAGAATTTCTAAAATCAGCTCAGTTAAAACATGTTACGGTGGATGCTTGGCAGTTATGCTATGACGGAAAAATTACTGATGGCATTGACAGATACGTGTTTATCGGTCAATGTTTTGATCAAGAAAAAGTGTCAACACCGTAGCAAGTTAAGTCATTTCAAAAAGAAACGTCCGTTACTTCAGCTGCAGTGTTCAATTCGATAATTGAAACTATTGACAAGCCTTTACTTTCCCGAGTATACTCAATTATGGCTGATACAACTGCTGTAAACACAGGTAAAAAGTCGGGTGTGAATAAAAGATTAGAAGAGTACTTCAAGTCCAACATTGGACACCAAATTCACTCCCTCGAATGCCTATTTCATACCAACGAAATCTATTTTACATCCGCTAAAAACTTTTTAGAAGGCAAAGCCAAGGGTCCTAATGCATACGAAGATGGTGCTTTGATTAATAAAATTTAAAAAATACCACAACCCAGACCTAAAGACATGAAAACACGTCAAGAGTGCGAGATTTCTGTCACATCTATTGCTTCTAATCACTTGAAAACAAAAATCTTATAGTTTTCTGATCACAAAGACAAAATAAAACTTTCATTTCTCTGTGATCACATGTGTTTGCTAGCTCTTGTTGCCTATTTGCTGATGGATGTCCCAGAAAATTTGAAACCTTTGCTTTTCTATCGCCAAGAAACCATAAGTCATGCCCGATGGTTGACAACCGCTAGTGGATATCTGCGAATGTTTATTTTTGGATATTGCGTCGTGCCCGCGCAAATTTCTAGACTTCAACGTATGGTTTCGTTCATTGTATGTGTTTATTTGCCTGCGTTTTTAGCCATCCATCTTAAATCATCGGCTGCTGAAGGTCCTTCAGTTGTGCTATTTACAAGAGATTTACCACTTGCATACAAGGAAGTTGATTTGCCAGTTTTCGAGGCGATTTGGAAGCATTTCGTTTAGCATGCATCGCAATAGTTGAGCCCTAAAAATATTGCTTTAAGTGTGCATGCTGAGGTGCCACCTTACACGGTTGATGCCGTGAAAGAAAAGGCGTTTCCTACAAATGTTGACATCCAGCAAGCGCTTTTGAAACGCAAACAGTTACGAGATTTTTTCACTGAGGAGAGTAAATTTTCTCCATGTATTGCATGCTTTTCGTCCCCAATGTTTTGGAAAAGCATCGATAACAACAATCGAAGCACCGAACGGTTCATTGGCAGATTAAAACTGATTGTTAACGGCATGGTTCGAGATGACTTACAGAATTTCGACAAAACTGACTTACGCATTCTTGCTACTTTGCACAATGTCGCATAATAAGATTTGATTGCTTGGATTTCGTTTGATAGTTTTGATTTTGATATTTTTGTTTTGGTGTTGTTGTTTGCAACCGATCAATGAGTTCTAAAATTGTTAGCGCTAATACAAAAGACCAACTTATTATGGTCAATGTTTAATGCATCACTTGTTTGTTTAATTATATTAATGCGATACAAGGTTTGAAACTGCTTTGTTGCAGAAAAACAGTTAAGAAATTGCAAAAATCGTAAAAAATTATGATGTCATAATAAAATGACGTCATTTTGGGCGCAGAGATCATTTACTGATGAACCACTACCACTGTCGATAATAGTGCAGTATGGTTTCTTCATCTATTGTAACTACACACAAGGTTTAAAACTGCTTTGACAAGGTTTAAAACTGCTTTGTAAGGAAAAAGTAGGCAAACAGCAAAAATCAAAATTTTTTGAAAAAATTTGTTTCTTCAAGATAACTCGCTTTCTGTTGCAATTAGAGCTTAACAGTGTACAGAGTCGAGATAGGAAATCGACCCTTCTGGTCATTTTCATGCAAGTCTCATCGCTCTAGCTCTTGTCGTTTTCGAGATAGGTCAAAATTTGCATAAAATCCGCTAGGTGGCACTTCAAGATGACGTCGTAATTGAAAAATGACGTCATTTTTGAAATCAGCGACGAAAATCCGATCAGAATTTGACTCGAGCTTATTTTTCCTGAGAAGTTGCCAAAATGTGGGACACCCTAACAAACATACAATAATAATTAAATCTTTACCTCTCCTAGCGTACGAATTTGATATATATTTTGTACTACTGTGCTGAACGGTCTCAATTTTCGTTGGTGCATTCATCCTGAGTACCTAAGGTTGGGCAAATTTGAGGCTTGTACTATCTAAATCTCATAATAATAAAAAAAAGCTATTTAATGCAATCAGTGTTGTTGGTTTCATGTATTTTGTGATCAACTTTCCACTTAAAGTATAATCAACCAAATCTTTCGTTATACTCGCTGTATTACGCCGAAGCGTGTAACAAGTTTGCGGTGGTCCAACTCCGCGTTATTGTGCCCGTAACACAGCTCTTTTTGAAGAAATGTCGCTGCTATGGCGAGCTGTTCGCAACACTGTGTTCGATTTGACCGGCGCGAGATTTGAACCACAGACCTACCGCTCGAAGGACAAACTCGTTTCCACTCGACCAATTGGCTGGTTCCGTTGAAAATACCTCATTTTGATTCGCCAGTTGTTGATTATCTGCCATACTTTAAAGATATTTATTTTTGTGTGCCACAATACGGTACCGGTATTTGACTTAAAAACACGCGTATGTAGCATCGTAATCGCACCAGCAACTCTGAATGAAATCTTTTCAGGTGTTTATGTGAAGACACAGCTGGAGAGACAGAAGATCGATTGTTGAGAGACATTGTCCCTTATTGGGTGGCTCAATCTGTGGTCGAGGTAAGAAGAAATCGGAAGAAAACTCAATTTTTTTGCTTCCAATACTTTTCAGAAAATGCTGTTTTTAAGTTTTACTTCAATCACTGAATTTTATCAAAATGAAAAAGCGAGTTTTAATGCAATGTGCTCTCGAAGTTTACAATAAAGTTTTGTCCTTGTTTTGTCGGAATCTGCGTTTCGTTTTTTCCTAGATATTTGGAATTATTTTTCAGCAGCAACGATATTTGTAAAAAATGTTTTCATTTGTGTTTCAAAGCTTCAATTATAATACAATCGTAAGCTTGGTTGTATAATAATAGGCCACGTGTAAATAACATGACCAGGATGTTTTTTAGGTAGTATGTTTGTTACGTTGCTTTAAATAGGCCTAATGATTTTGATTGAAGAATTAATTTTCGATTTACAAGAGTTTTTCGTCACAGTAGAGATTATGACGTGATCAATGTTTCAGGGTAAGGTTCCATCGAATGTCCAGAAAATCTCCTTCTACCTCCAGCCTCATTTAACTGCTGCAATAAAAGGTGTAAAAAAGTAAGGTTGTTTCATACGAGTATTACGACTTTTTTCGTGAAAAATATTCGATTTTCTTTTTTAACTCCCGCGTTACCGTGAAGATCGCAGCCTAGCAGCTATGGAATAAGCCGCGTTTCTTCACGGTCTTCCGATTAATTTTTGATTGAAAAGTTTTGTTTCTAGAAGGTACTGTTTAGTACTTGTACGACTATAATTGTTGGTGCTTACACTTAGTGAACGAACGATCCTTACAGTGCGTCATTGGGTGCCAAGATACCTGCATTTGGGAACCTTGCTAAATTAATGTTTCTGTGCTGCATCATTTCGTGGTGCAGATATCGGGAAATTTATCTTTGTTCTTCAGGCTAATCATAAACTAAATTTCTGTAGTGACGTGCTGAGGGGTTGAAGGCGTCGTTTTTACGGTGACCCTGATCGCATGAACTGGGGGCAGCCCACACCCTGTTCATGTTGTTATATCCTAGAATAAGACGCGTCACGATGATAATCTCTGCTGGTGGATTTAAACAAGCAGCAAATTTGCAAAGGGAGAAGTCAAAAGTCGATCGAAAAACTTGGAATGTGCTCAACTTCTTAGCAGGGTGCGGACTCGTCCGAAGGATGGCGCCGCCTTGCTTTCTCGAGACAGGAGGATAAAAATTCATCAATACATCAATCATTCTCAGACAGTGCAAGTAGATATTTTTTGCGATGTAGATATTTTTTGCAGTTGTTTCTTAAGCTTGCTTGATCTGTGATTTTCAGTGTCAACGTTAAACTGCTTGCGCATGATCTTCTTACTATGGCCAAAGTAATGGAGCACGTTTATGAGAAGATCATCAACCCCCCTCCTGATGAAAACCAACAGCAATCCAGCAATGAACAAACCCAGGAAAAGTAAGAGAGTTTTAAGAACATCAAAGATTTTTGACGTAGTAAATACATGTTTAGTACTAAGCTTACTGAAAGCATAAAGAGCCGAAAAGAATGGTGTGTTTCAACCTTAATATAAGAAACAGCCAAATTGAAATACCCTTACAGTATGTTTCACTGTTGTGCGTCTTCAGAAGAAGCTTTTTACGCAGAACAAAATATAACAAGTGCATTACAATGAGAGGTACCAATCACAACCATTATGATAGAAAATACTCTGTCGGGCTGATGCGTTTCGGGCATTTTTTGCTCTAATATTTTTCATCAATTTTTGACTTTTTTAGTGAAAGCGATGTAGGGTATTGGCCCTGTTTGTTCTAACTTCTATTTAAAATTTTAGTTATACCTGAAATACTTTATTTTAGTGCATCACTTGTTTAATGTGCATTACCGATTTATAGAGGTATTTCGGTATGTTTCAATTACCGTGGTTATTCAAAATTACTAGTTGAGTTTAGCCTAATTCCGGAATCATACAATTCCTTGCGCTGTGCCGACTCCTCTTCACACTGATGATGGAGTCGGTTTGACTCGAAACACGGGAATGCTCCCGCAATGGAGCTCCGCCTCACCTGCGTCACTAGGGGTTGAAATGATTACCCATTTCGACGTGGAGACAGCATTAAAGTGTTGTCAAATGAAGCAAGATTGTAAGACGTGATGTTTCAGTGAACTATTAAATTACTTTTGCCTATTTCACTTCAGGAATAACTTAGCTTATTGGAATGTGTGTTTTGGATACAATGTACAATTGCATGTAACAATAACAAAACAGACTATAGACCAGGGGTGCCCAAAGTTTTTGAGAAGTGGGCAGCATCACACCCTTTCGAGCTTCAGTGGGTCGCACTATCAGTTCTGCTGCACTGGCTTTGAGGCAATTCTCATAGGAAGAAATTGAGTTTCCAGTAAGATTTGATGTAATTTTCAGGCAGAAATTATGTGAAGACCATAAAAAGAAAAAAAAGTCTTCACCGAGATTTGAAGTTATTTTCGGCCGGAGAAATCTGTTTTCAGAGAGATTTGATGTTTATTGTCTGTTTTTTTTAGTGCTGTGTTGAACAAGACTAGCTAGTAGATACTTTTTTATTAGTCTGTTATTTGGTAATTACTCCAGCAAATTTTGCGCTTACTGAACGGTTCCTCTTACGTTTCTAACCGATATAAACGTAAATTTAAGTATGGTTTATGATTGTTCCCATTTTTCAAATGATCGTTGCTTATGACAAGTGAGTAAATTATAGTGTGATTGTTTGCAAACAAATGTTGTTTAGAACCGAAGACAGCCAATCAATGGCTTCGGATGCGACGAAAGAGCATATGAATGGCAACAAAGTGGAAATACTATGTTGTGACCAGGTGGGTGCCTCGGCAGCATTCTATGCTAGGCTTAACGCAAATTATTTTTTTTGTCGTAAACGCGAAAGCTTAAATAATTTAAACAAGAACAGGATAAGATTGGGAGTTGATTGCCCTGAAGTAAACCAGCGCTTTTGTTAGGTAGAAAGCGTGGGTGCACCGGTACAGTATACGTTTTCTCAGCCCGGTGCTGAAGAGCCCGCTAGAAAAATACCTTTACGTCAGAGCGCAGGTGAAGATTGCTGATGGGTGCCCATCGGTCCCTTTTTTTTTTTCCGCTAAGTGGCGTAGCAACTTCACTATTCTACATTTGAAAAGCATGTGAAGGTTGTCTTTCTCCACGGGCCATTCGCGAACGCAGTAGCAATGTAAATTCTGTAGTTTCTGCTTTTAGTCAAACCTTTCCAAGTACCAGTAAATGCTATTTTCTTCAAAGGGAAAAATATAACATTGGCGTTTTGAAATTTGTTTATTGTGAGATGAGAATATATTTTGCTGGGACGTGTAATTAATTTAAATTCGCGTGTTATTGGTTACTACGATATCTTGAAAACGAAATAGAACTTACACGACCTACCAAAGATATTGTGTAACAGTTTAAGCAATTATACTGCGAATCAAAATATGTGAGAGACGTGATCCTGTCCTGTTTCTATATACCTACTGTTGATTGGAGGTTTGTTTGATGCTGTCCGATTCCTTCCTAGGGATACCGGCGCGTATACCCAACAGTCGGACCACACCCCCAAGACCAGGACCAAAGATTCAAATAAAGAAGAAAAATTGTCTTCTTGAAAGTTACAAAAGCAGAGGCATTTAAAAACAAGATGATTGAGGATCTGTTGTGGCTGTTCAGATTTCAGCGGCGTGAAGGGCTCTTCTGTATAAGGGAAAAGCAAGAGACTGTGGCCATGACAGCGAAGTCCGAATAGTTTATGTCGCGTCGGGCGAAATAAGACTATATCATCGGAGAAAATTAAAGATCTGACAATCGAGATAGAAATGTGAATTGTTACGTATTTAAACGGGGAAGAGAGATCATCGAATATCTAGTGTTCCTTATCAAGAATATGACGTTGAAGTGCTTGATGCTTTTCAAGAGGTTTAGATGTGCAGTTGACTGATGAAGTATAACGTGCTAGTAACATCAACGTAACCCTGGAAGTTTCACCAGATACCACAGTATACCGTTGCTCAATTACCTGCAATTTCCGTTTAAAATAAGTTGATCTAACTTTGAAAATAATCAGTTTTCAAATGTACGTTACTTCTGACGAATATGAAATAGGTCCAAGCCGACGAACCGTTCCGTAGCTTGGATTGTCCCGCCGCATAGACTGTGTAGTACGCCTTCTCACAACCCTCGTTTTGTACTCGTATTTTCTGTTGATTTTAGGTCCTTGATCAGAGTTGGAACCTGCGTACCGTGAAGCAACTGATTTGGAAGAGCGGGGCTGACATGGTGCTCCACTTCCGCATGAAATCATGACGTCAGCGATCACGTGCTTTCGGACGGTTCCGCTTCGTGTGTTCGTCGTCACGTGGTGTTTACGTCGTAGTACGTTATCTTCTCCACTATAACTAGCACTTGTTTTCTTTTCATCAAGTCTTTTCAAAATGTGTATAATTCACACTATCCGCTTCATTTCCAACTACAAACAAAAATAATGGCAAAGCGAAGACTTTAAGTATAATTTACGAAGTAAGTCGAATTCAAAGATGGTTCAAACATCGTACTGTACTATGCGAAGTTCAAACTCAAATTCAGTTGTTTTGTAATGCGTGTAGTTGCGTCGGCGATAGCTCAGCTGGTAGATCGTCGTGTTGGTGATCAAAAGGTTGCTCACTTCTGGTTCGATTCCCGGACTGACAGTGCTTCGTTGTAGAAAAGACCCTTTACGCCTATTTTCAATTGTGGCCAAGCAGTCTTACCCGTTGTGGTGGTCCAGCGTGATAAATGACTTGTAAACAGAACCAAAAAAAAAGTGCAATGCGTTGGTGTGGTTAGACAGGCTTGGAATGTTTGGTTTAAACGAACGAACGATAGTTTGGAGTTTTGAAAGCTGCCAGTATGCATTGGGCAATGCAAAATCTCAACTTGAAAGATATTTTTTGAATAAGCATATCTTGTTACTTGGTTGCTTTGACAATAGTTGCATAATCTTATGCGATCTAATTTTCGTACCTGTTGAAGTATTTTTTATTGATACTGACAGACCGACACTTTGGCTTTGGCTTGCATTGCAGATTTTTGAATGGTATCACGTGTTTTAACACTTAGAGGAGCATTGTAGTCTTGCTGTTGTTGTTTTTTTTATCTGTGGGATAACTAGAAACTATTCTCACTAAACTTTCAATTTTTATATCTCTACAGTTTTCGCGATAATGGCTTTTAAGGTTTTTTTCGTTTACATCTCAGTCCAGTGTTTCCCTGTTAAAATCAAAACACTTGTAACGTTAGCTGTTATCCAAACATGCTTAAATGACAGCATTGAGCCCAAAATCGAATTTGAATACGTTGGTAAAATGTCAGAAAAAGTTTTTTGATTATAGATTGACTGGTTTCATCACCACGCTGGCACTCCGACAAAATTTTAGTGTTCAAGAAAAGTCTTAAATTTCGAAACCTAGTAATATCTCGAAAATGATTTAGAGGTGGAAAAGTCAAACTTCGTGGCATAACGTATTTGTTTTGATTTTCAAAAAGAATAATTTTTAAATTTATCCTGCCGGTGCCGGTTTAATGAAATGGAATAGCAGACTTCAAAGTTTTGTTTTTATAGCATTTACAAACATTTTCCTACCACTTAGCTATCGCTTTGACAATAGTTGCATAATCTTAAGCTAGTTTCGGCAAAGAGCCAGCAAAGCGATCTGTAAATATGTTCATCTTTTTTGTTTGACGTAAATTAGATTGTACTGATATTCACACCCTCTTCAATCTTATATTTATTTACTCGTTTTTGTGCGCTGTGTGGGTGAAATTCGCGGTATAGGATCGGGATGATTTTGATGATTAAGTCATTTTTAAAAAGTTTTATAGCCCCATGTATTTCCAAAAGTTTGGATGAAAACAATTGATAATGCTAATATGGCAATGAGCTCTCTATCGCAGCATAGTCACTGAAAATCGTACTAACTAAATATGGTGTTAAATTTAGGGACCATGACTAAGGTAATATGAGGATTCAACTTCGCTTTGAAATTTGATTGTAGTCAAAACCTTAATATGCCCCGTTTTTACGGATTGGAACGTTTTGGGATGCCAGGCTTGTGGCATAACTTCCAGCTTTGATTGCCCAAAATAATGCAAAATTTGGTCGAAAATGGTCAAAACTTTTAATTTGCCTTTACCACGTCGGCCATATGCCTGTCTTTTTATAACGGTACTGTTCATAGTACGATTGGACCAAATTTTTTCATTTGCTGAAAGAACGTTTTTAAAGATAGCTCAAGCCTCGAGGCATGTCTAAAAATTCACTTTAATAAAGAAAAAAGCCCATGTCACGGACGTTGGGTCTTTGCACTTTCCAGAAGCAACGTTTTGTAATTCTGGCCGCAAATGTGTTTGGACGTCATACGCAGAGTGGCTTTCTTATGCCGTTTGGAATGGTGTTGTAAACGGGCCTTCTAGTTCAGGCCCGAATCCGGTTCGAAAACATAATCCCGAACCCTAAAAATGAGCCCAAACCAGACCTGAAAAAGCCGAACGTTGAGATAGGTGTTGAAAACGTTAACGATTGAATTTGCTGTTAACTTTAGTCTGCTTTACCTAAATCAATCTGCTTGTTGATAAATTGTGATGCAATAGACGTAATTTTTTAGTAGTAATTGCATTGATGCTAATGAAGTCATTTAGCGTTGGAAAGTTATTTTGAATAATTATATTTTTATAGCTTCTAATACACAAGGCGTATGTCGGGCCCTAATTAAGCTTGAAATTTTGTCAATGTTAAACCCGAACCCGACCCGAAAAGCCCGACCGGGCCGACTTGCAACTCTGATTTGGAAATTTGAACTAACAATAGGCCTATTACGGGAGCGAACTTGAAGCCAAATCCGATAGGAGTGAATATTTAAGGTGCTAATGAAAATTAGGTTGGTCGAATTGCTACACGTTCACCTTTGGAGCGAGGGTTTGTGGTTCGATTCCTGATGTGGTCAAATCAGACCCGGCGCCACGGGGGCGGCATTCCGGGGCCGTGCCCCCCCAAATGACTGCTTGTGCCCCCCCAACCTAGGACTGTGCCACGAAGAAATTAACAGACTCTGGGCTACTGGAGTGCAAATTTTGTGTTTACCTGCCGTATTTTCATAATTTTTGTGGACTCACACCGGATTTCATTAAACTTTTGGGACGAAGACCTTTTTTTGTTTTTAGTCTTCATTTAAGAATTCTGGAAAAATCGCAAGAATTTTGAGACGATAACCAGAATTTGTGGAAATTTTTGTACTGAAGACTTTTTTTTTGTCTTCACCTTTTTCGTTTGATCCACACACGAATAAATTTCTCGTGCCCCTCTCGAATTCACATGAATAAATTTTTCGTGCCCCCCAAAAATTTATTTCTGCCCCCCCAGTCACGCTATCCTGGCGCCGGGCCTGGGTCAAAAGTGCTGCAAACGGCTCGCTACTGACTCAACATTTTTGAGCTGTGTTGCTGCAGGAGCGATGACTCCGAGATGGAGCCCGCCAACTCGTCACACGCTTCGACGAGAAAAATTTAGATTTGATTCTTTTTGATTTCATAAAAATTTAATGAAACAAAGTACGGTAACCTAATAATTATTTTCATCCAAACTTAAACTTAAAGTTTTGAATGTCTGAAGGAAAGGGCAGTTACTTTGTATTATGCATGTCGGGTTTCCATTTAAATTGAGATTTGAAGGGAACGAATGTTCGTTCTCGTAGTAAGAGTCTATCTACATCACGTGCTGCAATCATGTATGCTTAATTGCTTATATCTGATTGGTCAATTGCAATGGTGATGATTGTGCTGTTTTCGTTACGCTCGAGGAGCTCGATTAAACTGCAATATTTTGTTTCTTTGAAAGCTTCACGTTCTTAAATAAACCTGCATTCTGCATTTGATTGGTGTCTGGTGGAACGACTAGCTTAGATATTCTTTGTAATTTGAGAAATAAATTCGCAAATCAAAACCATAACAAAGTTTCATAAATTTAAAACGTTTGTATGTTATATTAACCCAATTTTACGTTGGTTATTTGATCAACGGAGTTTGCCCTGCCTCCCTTTCTTATTTCTACACTGGGCGTCATTGGAACAGAAAATTTTGGTATGCAGGTTGGTGTTCTCCACTTTTTTTAAGCTCGTTTTGGACAGGTGGGCTGAGCGTAATTAGAAGCGCAATCTTTGCAACTGCGGAAGTTGCGTTGCGGACTAAAGTCTTTAAATTTGTTGCGCTTTCAATTTTTTTTTTTTCGGTTAATAGCGCAATTCTATACACTGAACTAAATTTTGTTTCATTTCGATCGCAATTTTGATAAACGCCGGCCTTTTTTAGCAGAGTATTTACTCTTTTTTTTGCCTAAAATCGCAAAAAATGCGGTATTTGCATTGTGTTGTGAAATTTTAAGTGCAGAAGTCAGATTGCGCTTCAACTTGGTACAAAAATGCCGTTCCGCAATTGCGTTGCGCTTCAGCTGAGTCAAAAAGTTCATAGCGGAAATTGCGCTGCGCTTCAGAAATTAAAAAAATTAAATTGCGCATTTTGCGCTGCGCTTTTACTGGTTGAAAAGATTGTTGCGCTGCGCTTTTACTGGTTGAAAAAATTGTTGCGCTGCGCTTCTAATATAAAGTTATTTGTGCCCTCCTCTGGTTTTGGAGTTGATGACGTCATAGGCGGCTCGAATTTTGCACATAATTTGTTTTTAGAAATAAACATACAGTACCCAAGTTAAAGTAATTACGTTACAAAAACGTGTTACTACATCATTTGCGTTAAATATGGGCCAAAATTGCTCAAATTTTGAAAAGTGGCTAAGGTAAATAACTCCAAATTAGGAAACTTACTCTCACTTTGGCAACTTCAAAGTTTCAGTGGTTATTTGTGAATAAATTTGACTCAAAGTCAAGTTAATTCTTAATAAAAAGCTTTTCAAAAAATTTACCTCAAAAAAAGCAAGAGGCGGCATTTTTACCCGTGGTAATGATCCTTTTCGCCGCAGATTTCATGAAAAGTACAAAAATAGCTCATTGATCATCTCTTTGGGATTGAGTAACCCATCAAACTTCAATGGCACAAAACTGAAAAAAACGCAATATCAAGTACCGGTAATAAACCAAAAAAAAAACTGAATTCACTGCGATGGTTTAAACTTTAAACAATGCCAAGCAATGTCTCCCGAATATACTGTAGTTCTTTGTACCACCAGGAAAATCATTTTCAGCAATTTGAACGACAAATTATAAACTGTTGGCAACGCTAAGCTAGCTCAGCACTCTTGCGGTTTTGGTCACGAAACAAGTTTGGTGCAGCTGATGTAAGTTTCCTGTTTAGGAACCCAAAACGAAAAAAAAAAAGGTTTAAATCTGAAGCATTTAAAAATCTTATACAAAATTTAAACTTTATTTTTATAAAAGCACTAGCCTCGTTAATCTGAAAACAAATTAAGAACAATGTCAGCCTCAGCGTGAAAAAAAAATTTCAGACAAGGGCTACAGTAGTTTTACGCATTTATAAGTAAGCAAGTAGAGTTTTGTCGACTTTTTTCTACAATATATTGTTTTCGTTGATTTGTTGAACAGTAATGATCAATATAATAAAAGACAACTTTCAACCAAGCAAGATTGAATTTGTGTCGCTTCATTCTTCAATAAGTTAGGAACAAAATGAAATGAGGCTAAAAATTCGTAAAAATTTAAGAATATCCAGCCTCAAATCAAAATTTACTGGTTCTTAAAAAAAGTGTAATCTCTCCCAGTGCCGTCGCCAAAGCAAGCGCAGTGAGGGGGCTCTAGCCGAAAGTGGGGGGCACTAAAATAAACTGAACTTTTGCAGATAAAAACTGTTCTTCAGATCTTGTACGGCTACCAATATGCGCAATTTCTAGAAATTCTACATTTATGTCTGAAAAAAAGAGACCCTATAAGGCTGGCAGCGTTTCTTACGTTGTTTCGTCTGCGGCCCCTGTGGCGTTGCTAGGGATAGTAGCACTCGGGGTGGGATTTCGTGGTGGCACCCTTTTCGGTCCAAATAAAGGTGAAGACCCCCCAAAAAAAGTCTTCGCTGCAAAATGAGTAGGTTTTCGGTCCAAATGAGGATAGGGAGCAAACAAAGTGAAAGAAAAAAGGTATTCACCACAAATCGGTAGAGTTATCGTTTCACATCATAATATGGTGTCACCCTAAAATGTTGACACCCGGGGCGAGCCACCCCCCTTTCGTGACGCCACTGTGGGGCCCATAATTACATGAAAAATCTGTCTACAGCACCGAATGCTACCGGATACGCAACCAGGATTTTGCTAAGAGTGGTGAACCAAAAGCAATTTTTTTGCATTTATTGTTTGATTAAGGTCCCTTGCTAAACAAACTGATGCAACTCAAGCGTGTCGCAGACGAGGCATAGTTACCAAATTTTTAATGATTGTAGAGGGGGGCCTGGAATGGGAGCCCCCAACCGCTGGGCGATGTTTGTGATTTTGCAGCAAAAAAGTAGCGATTTCAACGCCATTTTAATCACATTTCGAACTTTTTGAAGCTATATAAATAACTAAATTGCTAAAATTCAGAAGTCATTTCAAACAACTAAATTGCTGAGCCCCTTCAGCCCCCCTTACTTCAGGTCAAGTCTAAAATACGTTTAAACGCTTGTATTTTGAGGTTAAATTTTCTAAGTGACTTGGCTTAGGGGCTTAAGCCCCTTCATCCTGATTGCACTACTGACTGTGACCTCAAAATCTTGAGTGTGCTCTTAAAATTAAAATAGCTGGTCTTTGAAAAAAATGTTTTCACTTATTGTTTCATGCTAGAATCAACAACGAAGTACCGGTAACGATTCTGCAAGCTTACATGTCTCTTCCGCGACGCATCCGTAAAGCCATGTTAATGAGACGGATTATTGCGTCAGATTTATGTGCAGCGGTTGGTTGCCAATAATTTCGCAAAGGATCGATAAAACGTCAAAGAGCAATTATGTGTTTGAATGTAATTATTCCTTTTACCATTATTGTCTGTTGTTTTGTCGCTACGTGATGTTCTAAATACGGTATTTTGAGTAAACCAAAATGGGGGGCACAAGCATTCGTTAGGGGGGCACAGCCCCCTCCCCCCCCGCAGCGACGGCACTGATCTCACCACGTACCCGCATCCACATTTCCGAAGTTAGGAAGATTTATAACATACTCCTGTTTAAGAAGAGAGTTGAAACATAACACAGCTCATTTGCTGTCATTATTTAGTGACTTTTATTGTAGTTTGTGGTCCTAACATCATCAGAAGTTTATCTTGAAAGACCTTAAAATGATAAGATACGATTTAACTTAAATTTACCACCGCTTAGGTTTCTGTCGCATTCAATGTATTTTCGTTGAAAGCGTTTGATTTTAAGTATTACTCCACTGTTTTTCAGTGACTAATTTCAGTAGGAAGTTAGTAATCGACTTGATATTTATCACATTACTTTTTTTGATCTAACGACTGTTTAAAAAACATCAAAATATGTTTTATTGTTCAGAAAATGTTTTGGAAAACAGATTTTCACAATTTCAGTTGAGAAAGTTTAATCGAAATGCGATAGTGACTCCGAAAAACACAATGAATTAATGAGCAAACTTCGTTATTTCAACTCTAACAAAGAAAGATCAAAATTGTACCAGTTATTAAATTTTGGTGAATAGGATCAAAAGAGAATTATTGCAATTGTTGTTTACAATCATTTAAAAACGCAATTACAATTTCGAAGTTTTGCGCCAACTCCATTGTACGATTTGTTTGTTTTAGTCATATCTTTTATGACGCCATCAAATAACAAATGGTACCTGACGTTTTCAACTTTAATGTTGCGGAAGTCAAAACATGTAATAAACTGCGTGACAGTCCGTGAGCGCGCAGCGAAATATTTTTTACCATATATAAAGATTTTTTTTACCTTTGCACTTCATTGAAATGAGTTTCATTAAATGAAAAAGTTTAATTCAACTAAAAGTTACGATAACACAAACTCACTAGTTTTTGAATTTGTGGTATAACTTGGTGAAACTTTTAACGCAATAGCCAGCTTTACGGATACTAACTTTAAAAGTATTTTTAATTAGTGTTCAATAACAATTGAGATGTATTCAGTGTAATTTTTTGGAATGTAATCATTTAGTCAATAAATTGACTTACTGGGGTTGATTTTGTTTTGTTACGGTGGTTGTTTGGACTGGTTTTGTTAACAGAAAATGAATTTAACTGGTAGGTACTTCAAAAGATTAATTTAACAGTAAAGTAAACAAATAGATTAAATTTCAGTTTCGCTCGAACAAAAAGATTTTTTTGATCGAGCAACATTCAAATATTTGTAAAACTTTCTATCTAAGTCACAAGGTAATTTTATGCTCAAAAGTAAAAAACGTAAATCTCCAGTTCTTAATGATTAAACGTTTCGTCCATAATGCAAGGAAATTGTGTTTTCCAAGTGGTTTCTCCTTAAATTGGCTGTTGACCATTAGCTTGACGCAAAAAAAAACGCAGTTGAGCGATTGCTGCGTGGAAATATAAACCACTTTCGTAAAAACAACGCTAGCATGAAACTAGAATTTAGCTTAAATCTACTACGCTTAATACAGATGGATGTCGAAGACGAATATATGTGAAATGTGTACACCTATAAATATTTGTAACCGTGATTACTTTAGTAGGCTATCTTAATTGTTGAGAGTTGAAAGAGAATTGAAGCACTTGTGATTACGGATGGTAGTACGGTACAGTACGTAGGTTTGGTACGGTACGCCTCAATTTTTGCTAAAACGTACGGTATGCTGGAACGGAACGCCTTTTTTGTAATGGTACGGGAACGGTACGTTGGTACGGTACAGCTTTTTTGTAAAAGTACGGAAACGATGCATTGGTACGCTCTTTGAATTAAAAATCCCAGACTTTTCGGATATTACACCGGCTTTTTGTAAACAGAGGCAAAAAACAGCTGAAACCTACGCTAAATATATGAATTGAGATTGCTATTTATTGGCTAGTGATTTCAAAGTCAGTTAAAGTTGCGAGTAGTTAAAAGCAAGGATGGCAGAACGGTACGGTAGGTAAGTACTTTACGGTACGCCTCAATTTTTGCTAAAAAGTACGGTACGCGTTTTTTGTGATGGTACATGTACGATACGTTGGTACGGTACGCTTCAAAAATTGAACCGAAGTACGGTACGCTGGTTTACGGTACGGTTCAAGATGCGAGGTACGTAAGTACGCAAATTCTGAACGTACCGTACCGTACTGCCATCCTTGCTTGTGATACGATTACAATTACGTAGTTGGGCATTTATTAATAAAGTTTTTAAAATGGCAAAATTCAAACAGCAATCTCATAATATGCGCGCTAATCACTGTTCCCTCTATTTTTTTGTAGTCTGTGTGCGCAGAAATTTTGGTGTCTGCGCAGTTTTTTGGAAATGACTAATATTTGTGCAACAACCCATGAAGAAATACCAGCTTTCTAATCTCAGAAATTTAGTTATTCAATAAGTTGTTTTATAGATTGTATTGATTATGTTACTGGCAGACGCGTAGCCAGAATTCTGCAATGGGAGGGGCTGTCTCGGAGGTCTGGGGGCGAAGCCCGCAGCCGCCGGAAGCATGGAGGGCTTGGGGCGGAACCCCTCTGCGCTCGAAAATTTTGTATTTTTTTGGCAAAAATAACTTAATTTTAGACCTATTTTGATAAAAATTAATGCTATTAAAACTTGACAGAGAAAATAGCAGTGCAAAAACATTATTATACTACTTACATAAATGGGCTATGTGCAGGCGCGTAGCCAGGAATTTGCATTAGGGGGGGGCTGTTTTGGATACAGGAAAAAACATCAAACGATCTTGACCCAGATTTTAATGGGTCTTTGATCAGATTAAGTCGTTTTTTTTGTCCAAAATGAGGTGATCTCCAAAAAAAAAAGGTCTTCACCGAAATTGAAACGGTTTTTCCGGCCAAAATTAGGTGATATCCAAAAAAAAGAAAGGTCTTCACCAAAATTTAGTCAGTTTTTCTGACCAACTTTAGGTGAGGCTAATAAAAAAACGGTGGTCCAAATCACAGCAAGTCCTTCACAACTTCTGATCGCCAATCCGATTGGGGGGGGGCTATTTCCATTTTTGGAGCAAAAATCGGCCTCAAAAGCACTAAAAACGTGGTATTTTGCATACTTGAGCCCCCTCCCTGGCTACGCTACTGGCTTTTTGGAAGGAAGCTATTGCTATAATTTCAATTCTCTTATTTACAAGCTGGTAAATCATAAAATCCTACACTAGTAGTTTAATAAAACTCTCAAGGAGTAATTTATTTCGTCAATATTTTAAAGAGAAAGATATAATTAGGGAGGCTAATGGAAATAAGTTTGAGAGAAGCGATAGGTAATTAACTACTACAGAATAGCCCCCTCCTTATTCTTGAGCTTAAATATTTTTTGATGAAATCTACGTTAAGCATTTTTCAATGAGTGATCAAATTTGATTGCCAATTTTCGACAATTTTCAAAGTTTTTTTTTCAGATTTATGAGTATTATTTTTGACAAATTAGCCTCCCTCCCTAAATAAACGTTTTAAAATATGCTTAAAGTAATTTTTGAGTCCATTCCAGTGCAAAAAACAGTCACAGAAGTGCTAAAACCAGGCGCGTAGCCAGAAATTCGCAATGGGGGGGGGCCATTTTGGGGGTCTGGCGGCGGAGTCCCAAGCGCTCGAAAATTTTGCATCTTTTTGCAAAATGAACTTAATTTTAGACCTATTTTATTAAAACATGATGCTTTTAAAACGTTGCATAGAAATTGGCAGCGCAACATCATTCAACTGGTTGCATTAATGGGCTATGTGGGAAGTGGCTAATGACAACATTGCAGTTCTCTTGTTGATACACGCTGGTAAATCATAAAATCTTATTATTCAATAAAACTCACACGGAGTAATCTATTTCGTTTATATTTTATAAAGAAAAATAATTGGGGGGGGGGGGCAAATCGAAAGATATTTAAGAGAAGAGATTGGTAATTATAATTAACTAACACTAAATAGCCCCCCCCCCCTTTATTCCTGAGTTTATAATATATTTGTTGATGAAACCTATCTTTGGCGTTTTTGCACTAGCGATCAAATTTGATTGCTTATTTTTAGGCATTTTTCAAAGTTTTGATTGATTTGTGACTTTCACTTTTGACAAATTAGCCCCCCCTGAATATATGTTTTAAAAGATGCTTTAAATCACTTTTTGGTCCATTCCAGCGCAAAAAAGCAGTCTCAGAAGAGCTATAAACGTGGTATTTTTCTTATTCTGCATTTTGGTTGACAGGCCAATAGAGTGGGGCTATAACCCCCCCGCCCCCCCTGGCTACGCTACTGGCTAAAATGTGGTATTTTCTTTATTCTGCCTTTTGGGTGGCAGGCCAATAGGGGAGTTATGGCGCCCCTCCCCTGGCTACGCTACTGGTTTCTTCTGGTGTCTTCCTCGCACTCGGAGCAGTCTTAACCTACAAACAAATGCATCCGTTTAGCAAGTCCAAGAACAAATTTCCTCAACTGCCAACCGATAATATTGTCACATTACATCACAGTATGTCTATGCTCAGTAAATTTATGCGTGTGCGCAGTCTCTGAAAGCAGTGTGCGCGCGCTCAGCTTAGAGGGAACTTCGGCGCTAATATTAATTAGCATCAACAATACGTTAAATTTTCGATAGTAAGGTCAATTTATTTGAATAATGTGTTTTTAGGGCTTTTTTGCAGGTGTTACTATCAAGTTTGTGCATGCATAATCTCAAGAAAAATCACAAGTTTTAATGAAATTTTTTGTTTTTCTCGTGGTCCTTGTGGGCTACCACGTGACTAACAGTCACGCTCAAGGTGAGAGTTGGTCTTCTGCGAAAAAAATTTTAAGATTGTTTTGTATTATATCTATTAATAGAATTGTATTGTATTATCTATTAATAGATCTGTTTTACATATGCTCCGTTTAAGCCAATGGAGTTACAAATCTATTGTTTATGCTTATGTAGTGTGTAGTGTTTTTTTGTTTTAAACCCGGTCTACTTGGCGTAGAATTGTAAAAGCATGAACGGTTTCTTTGTTTAGTTTGACCAAAAATCCGCGTACCACCCTTGCCAGCGTCAAAAATTACTAGAAAGAACAAGGATAGCCAACGATGGATCGCGCTTACAGTACGATTACTATACGCCAAATGCATACAGGGCCTTGATTGATTCACACGTAAAGTGGCTGTGAAAGCAATTTTTTTGATTAGCCTTTGACAGGGACAGTCAGTGATTAAACGAAGTTGTTTCTTCCTTTTCTTTCTTCTAGCAGCTATTAAACAAACTTAACTTATCAAATATGAAATTATAGTTTTGTTCAAACTCAAAGCAAGTTTTCAAATTAACTAAACGATTTTATTTTTGATGTGTTGCTAAAAATAGACCGTTCTGATCATCATGGAAAGTTTCAGAATTTTACTGAATCTAAGATGGTTCGGGCAGTTCACTCAAACGTGATAGCGATTCAGTTTCTATCAAATCAAAATCAAATCTTTCATTATACTCGCTGTAATACGCCGAAGCGTGTGCCGAGTTGGCGGGGCCCATCTCCGCGTCATTGCTCCCGGGCAACACAGCTCCTTTCGAAGAAATGTCGCAGCGGTGGCGAGCCGTTGGCAACGCTGTGTCCGATTTGACCGGCCCGAGATTTGAACCTCAGACCTACCGCTCCAGAGACGAACGCGTTACCGCTTTTCTGTTTTATACATTCAAAAATCTCTCATGGCGAAAAACTTTGCCAACAATTTTAGTCAAACATGCGTATGAACTTAGGCGTCTGTCTCATATCAGTAACGCAGAGTACCATTCTTAAGTTCTGTGTGCAAATTAAGTTGGTCGAGCGGAAACGCGTGCATCGCTGTAACTGCAGGTCTGAGGTTCGGTTTTCGGCCGGTCAAATCAGTCTCAGTGTTGCCAACGAATTGCCACCGCTGAGTCTTATCTTCGGAAGGAGCTGTGTTTGCCTGGACACATAAACGCGAAGATAGGTCCACCAACATAGGCGTAGCCAGGATTTTTGATTGGAGAGGGGGCAAACCACAAATCACATCCAATGATGTCATCAGAAATTTTCAAAAAAGGAACTTTTTGTGGGGCTAAGATATCGTACAATGGAAGATTAGAATCCGTAGCCTGGTTTGGCACTTAACCAGGATTTTGATAAAAAGACAAGGGCTTAAACTCAAAATTAGAAAGCAAAAATGTCTGAATTGGAAGACGTGTTGAGTAAACTAGTGTATCTCAAACGTGTCACTGAGGGTTCTGGGGCGGAGCCCACACTAGCGGGAGGCTTTGGGTTTGTAATTTTTTGGAAAAAAAGCTATTTTAATGCCATTGAATCACATTTCGCACGTGTTCAAAGCCATTTGAAAGAACTAGATTTTTAACATTTAAAAGCCAACTTAAAAGATAAAATCGTTCAATCTTCCTTTTACTCGCAATTTAACTCCAAAACACGTTTAAAATCTTGCATTTTGAAGTTAAATTTCGTAAGTGATTTGGCGCAAGATAGGGAAAGTAAGATACATTGCCTTCTACAATTTAGCGGTAAATATTAATCCGCTTGGAGATCTTCCTTGAGAATTTTTGTTTTGTCATGAAAATAACCAGTTTTGCAGTATACATGTACGACCAAGGGGTCCAGGCCCCCTCAATTTAAATTTAATAATTTGTTCAATGAGCATTTCACCTTACTAATTTTTTTAAGGATATTTTTGCGTAAAAACTGGGGAGGTGGAGGTGACTTGTTATTGAAAAACGGTCCAATAGATGGTTACGCCGACTAACCACGTTATTGCCCGGGCCGGATTTACATTGTGTGGCGCCCCAGATGCTCGAAAAATTTTGCAACATTTTCCTGTCAAATATACGTGAAGACCAAAAAAGTCTTACCATCTGAGCGCGGGACCCCTCGTACTCTGCCAAGTGGTAAATCCGTCCCTGGTTATTACATTGCGTTCATGCAACAATTAATTAAGGGCTTGAGGTTGCAACTTTTAGAACAAAAACCCCTAATTAGTTAAATTCACCCGGGTTAATACATTAAAATTGGTGGAAAAAATTGAATTGAGATGGTCCAGGTCCTTAGGTCGTCAATATTACTGTTGATCATTGCTATACACGTTTACTGTAGCAAGCGAAGATGCCAAAAAAAACTGAAACTAAGGAAACAATAGGTTTTTTGTCACATTTTTTTCGTTGGGGGCGTTTCAGTTGGGGGATCAGGCCCACTGCCCCCTCCCCCTGGCTGCGCCTATGCCCGCCAACTTGTTGCACGTTTCGGCGTAGAACAAAGAGTATAATGAAAGATTTGATTTAAATTTTGTGCCGAAACACAAGTTTGACCTTCGACGTGTTTTTGCAGAATGCCCGGGCGAGTTTCAATGCAAGAACGGCAACTGCATTCCTCTGGCATGGGTGTGTGACGGAGTCACTGATTGCCAGGGAGAAACTCATCCAGGATCGGACGAATCCGACTGCAGTGAGTTGGATTTTACTTCGCAGAAAATAAAACTCTGTTCGTAGATTTCACTATGGACAGCGTGCTCAAGAAGGTTGCTTTACGAACATTGTAATTGCAGGGTCTGGGTTCAACCCTCATCCTGGTTACATTGCTCCGTTCTTGGATAAGACGCTTTATGATGACTATCTCTGCTTGGTGGCTTCGAAGAGCATTTCATCGGAAAAAGTTCAACGGCAACCGCAAAACTTGCAAAATGGTCAACTCTTAAGCGGGTGCGAATTCATTCAATGGATAGCACCACCTCGTCGCTTTCTCGAGCCGGGAGAATAAGATGCCTATGTACAGTATTAATCAAATTTGCTGACAGCAAAATGTTTGTAGCGAAATATCAACGATAATTGTTATTTTTAATTAAAAACAGCTGGTCATTTAGTACGAGGGTAAAAGATTAGTAATAACGTGATGCGGTAGCTACGGTAAATTATAACACAGTAAATTATAATAATAACTAAACTCAACTGGTAAAAACGGGAATAATTAGAACCTTAAAAAAATTCTGAAATTTTGAATTAACACTCTAACGATCTTTGGAAACCTTGGCGTGTTAATTTAGAATTTCAGAATTTTTTTTGAGTTGCTAATTACTCCCGTTTTTACCAGAAATTGTTGAGCTTAGTTTCATCAGATTAATCTAGTCTAATACAATTGGCCTAACTTTAGATACCCCCATTGATTTTGCCTTTAGTCCTCCTTTAAGAAAACAAAATCTTGTTTAGGTTATCGTTGGTACTTAATCAAGTACTGTAGAGTTGAATATTATTTGAATAAGTTTTGATTGACAATCAACAATAGACTTTGTTTCAAACTTTCTCATCTAGCTTTAATTATAAAACATTTTTATGGTAATATATCAAAGCTGTACAGTTTTTATTCACTGATTTTGTATACTCAATACTGTATTACGTTCTTTTTAACTTGATTTAAGGTGAGAAAGTAAAAATCTTCAATCTAAGCTAAAAGGCTGGTAGTTTAGAGTTAGACTATTACCTTGCAAAAGACTTTTAGCTCTGGTGTCTTGTTTATTTTTTGAATCAAATTATGTTGCAAAAAAGTTTCACCTGACAGTAAACATCGCGAGTTGCCTATTCACAGTAAACCACGAATCTATTGCTTAGTGCTGGAAATGGAATAATGATTTGTGGTAGAAATTTGCTAAGTTGGTCTGAATTTATTTTTTCAATCTTTTCTTTACACCAAAACAATTTTTTCCTCAGTTTATGAAAAATGACTTGTTCCATTTCAGCTCCTCCAACGTGTGCCTCAGATGACTACCAATGTCTCGATGGTCAGTGCATTCCAAATGATTTTCGCTGCGACGGGGATAAGGATTGTTCACGAGGCGAAGATGAACAGGCCTGTCGTAAGTGCTAGTTGTTCCTTGTTACTATGAAATACTCCAAACCATGCCTTTTTATTTATTTTACAACAATTTAGCAAACTGTAAGCCGGGTTGAGTGTCTTGACGAATCAGATGGTTTGATTTTTCATCTTGATGGAGAATGCTTCAGGACCAGATTCCCTACTGAGTAAAAGCTGTTGCAAAGATTGAATGATTCACCAACTCCACTACTCTTGTTACCTGGCTTTTTTTTTATGCTGCATCCGCCCTTTGTATCACGTAGCCGGCAATACAAAAGTGAAAAGTTATCTAGTTGAACTGAAGAACAATGCAAGCGAAAATTTTTGAGCAAATAAAAGCCGAAAATTGATTCTATTTTGACTTGAAATATAATTCAGATTTAGAATCTTAAGCGTTGAACAAAAGTTACCATTAAATTTCACTCCAGTCGTTGTCAAGTTCAAAAAACTCGTTCCGATAAATTTTATTTCATAACCATTACAATTTTATTAAATTTCAGCTGGAAGCACTTGCGGCAGGTTGGAGTTCACTTGCGACAACGGCTACTGTATTCCTGCCCAATACAGATGTGATCATGTGCCAGATTGTTTGGACAGTTCAGATGAGCCTTCCAATTGTGGTAAGGCTTTCAGTATATCGTATTTACCGATCTGGAACAATATTATTCTTAATTTCTTGGATATTGCTGCTTTTTCTTAATAATTCAATAACCTTACGATTTCAAAATTATTATGCTGCACTTTCCTTAGATTCAGGAAAAGCATTACATAATGAATCTTTCGCCTTGAAAAATTGTTTTGCCTGTTAGATCCAGTTTAAAGGCAGCAAAGAATAATCATTTTGGTTATACTGTATAAACTTAATTGTTATTATCTTATTACATAAAAGCAGCGTTTCCAAATTGGCCGCTGCAATTTTTTTCCACCACTGTAATAAATGCACAAAAGCAGAAAAATTCTAAGCCTAACCTTTAATTTGCCAGCAAACATAAAAATTGCCTGACATTCACAAAAAACAGTTTTTACTGTACTGTATTTCGGTAGCTTTAGGAACTTCAAAGTACATTTTTTGCCGATTTTAGACTATGAGGATTGCACGCAGCGTAAGTGCGACAACGGAGCTTGCTATACCGAAGCGCAACGATGCGATGGGATGTACAACTGCAGAGATGAAAGTGACGAATTCAACTGCAGTAAGTATATAGAATACAAAGGAGTGGAAATATGCTAAAGGCGTAAAATGTTTTTGCAAAAACGAAAGCAATCGCATTATTTTTTCTAAAAGAATATTTTGGGAGAAATAGAACAATACAAAACAGTTTTGGTGTGCACCATCACAAATTCGCATTTTGCATTTTGTACCGCGTAGGATTGCAGTAAACGAACTTAAAGTGTACTTTGAAAATATCAATTGTATCGGGTGTTATCCAACTTCAGTCGTTGCTATTTTGTTGCGTAAAATACGCAAGTTTTGTCTGCATTTTTTCATGTTCTTTTCCGCGCTATCCAAATTACTGCTTCATGGACGGACAAAAGTTTAATTTCACGCAATTTATTGCACGTAAACAACAGAATTTGCAAATGGTCCGAAATGAACAAAAGTAAGATGCCCAACTTCGATCAAGCAGACTAAAAGCTGCATCACAAGGTTGAGGCACTCTTAACCCAAGCATATTTTGAAAAATCTAATGCGGTTGAGTTGTATTCACTAGAATCTCAAAGCTGCAAGCACTTCTGTTACTTTAAACGTTCAATAACAGAAGAGCTTGCTTGCAACCTCTTGACTTTGATTGCATGTGTTTAGAAAGCTTTCTAAAAACACGTTTATTGGTCAAACATTTGAATGAGGGTAAATAATGTAATTACGACTTTATTCCCCAAGTTGCCTTGGCCAGGAGTAAGTGAACGGATCTTTTCGGTTTTTGAGTCAAGGTGCCATCTGCCCCCTGTCTACCACAAACGGTAGAGACTTCACACCGTCCCTTTTATTGCTGAACGTCAAGCTAGGAAGCTGTGAATGCCAATTTTTATAGTTTTTGGCTTGACCCGACTGAAAATCGAACCGACCCGACTGAAAATCGAACCAAAGTCTACCGTTTCAGTAACAGACCTTCTTTACTTGACCAATGATTGAAGTTGAAATCTTTCGAGAATCTCGTGCTATAAGATTCTAGACATAATTTTTATGACGGACACAATGTAAATTGTTGATTGTTCAGCAACTATCAAGTGCCCATCGGGTCAATTCCAATGTGATAACGGAAAATGCATTCAACAATCTTTTGTTTGTGACGTTTGGGATAATTGTGGGGACAGAAGCGATGAGCCTGACACATGTGGTGAGTCTATTGCAATTTCACTAGCTTTTACTTCATACTGCCTTGTGAAAAATTGTGTATTATTTGTGAACGATTTTCTATTTCCTGAGAAAACGCATTGGTTTTGTACTTACTTTTTACCATTAGTTGTTTCTTTTTCCAATCGCTTTGTTCAAGGAGTACAAAACTTTTTATGACTTCAAGTAAAAATTGCCAATATTAAAGTGTATTCGATTTTTTATGTTTAAAGGTTAGGTTTAATATTTATCGCTTTTAGAATACTTTTTGGTTGCATAAATAACTTATAGAGCAGAAAACGACATTAATACGTTGAAAGGTTTGGTTCTAGAAAAAGCTACACGAACAAAGAACAAATTTGAAGCAAAACCACTTGCTAATTATTGAACAGTTTAGTTTTGGTATTTTCAAGGATAAATTGGGGAGTTTTCTGGTTATGCTGACAACACAGTTTTATCTGATTGGTTGCATCTTATTTTCCTGGTCTCGAGAAAGAGATTGTTGCGCTTTTTAAATTTGAACGAGTTAACTTAATTCAAGAGGGGACCATTTTTTAATTTTTCGTCGTGAATTTTGACTTCTTTCCCTAAATTTTATTCTTACTTTAAGTCACCAAGCGGAGGTAATAACAATGTTGTAAAGCGCCTTATTCAAACTAGGGTGCTAGTCAGGGGTGCCGAAACAATGGGGGGAAATATCCCCCAATAATTTGGCTGTATCCCCCCCGATAGTTTGAGAATGGTCCACATCTGCATTCCCTCCAATAATTTGAATGGGTGTACATCAAAGCGTGTAAATTTGGGGAAAAAGTGTTCTATTCTTATGGAAGACCTTTTTTTTGGTCTTCACCTGGATTTCGGGAAAAAAGTGTTCCATTTGCTTTTTTTTTGGTCTGCACTAAATTTCCACACCTGAACAAAATCGTGGTCGAGGTTCATCCCCTCCAATGTTGAAAACAGGGCAAAATTGGGGTAAAATTGCAAATTATCCCCGCAATGCTTAACAAAGATCGGCACCACTGGTGCTAGTAGAGCCCAGACCATGCTATCAGGGTTGTAGTAAAAACGATGAATCAACCTTCTCGGTCTTTATGTTGTTGGGCTTCAATGAGGGCTATTTTCAGTGTACCCTTCATGCCCTGGGAACACGTTCACATGCGACAACTCGGTTTGCGTGAACCAGGATTTTTTGTGCGATGGAACGGATAACTGCGGAGATGGATCGGATGAAAGAGATTGCGGTAATTTTCTTACCATAAAAAATCGAGTCATTGTTTTGTGGACGCTTTCTTAATGAAAACTCTGGAACTTAAGCCACGGTTAATTTTGCTTTCATGTATTAGATTCTACTTGGTGAATAAGACTGGCAACTGCTCAGCAACAGAGTAGTCGGAACGCCTCAGATGAAGTGTGACACGAGTTGGCAGAGTTCATCTTCATCACAAAGCGCCTACAGAAATTTTGTAAAATTTATTCCAATTTGTATCGAATGTTATCTTAATCATAACCCGAAAAGACCCATGCATTTTAAAATATTTTTTGAAGCATGTTTTATTCAAACATTAAAAACATCTTCAAGAACCGCAGACAATGCAACTTCATTAATTTCAATCGCTTCGTCCATTTTTGTTTTGATAATAAGAAAATAAACTTAATGCGCAATCAGGTCACCACAAATTAGTGTGTCTTCTAATGCGTCTATCAACAAAACATTGTATGAAGAATATTCAATACAGTATTTCATTTTTGTGATGGTTATACTTGCTCTTACCAAAATGCGTTGTCATTCAATTTCCACAGAATTTTGCTGCTTGAATTTTGGCTATAGTAAACGCTTATTAACGTTGTTTACGAAATAGTGTTGTGGTACTGTAGGATGAATGAATAGTTAAGTGAGCCAAAGTGCTCTGATGGACGTTTTAAGATGGATAAGGATGCTCAAGATGATGCGCATCAGTTCCTGTCAAATATTGAAAATATTTGCTTAATATTAGTACGCAATTTTTAAGAAACGAGGCTATAAAATGATCTATTAAAGAACTGTTACAACTTTGTAATAGTTCAGATATTTTACAATATAAAACAAATACAAACAAAACTTTAAAGCAAAATGGAAGGAACGACAATGAAATAGCTTAAGTTTAATGATTCTCAAAACGCCAGCGACAATAGGAACATTCGCAATAATTGCGGCTCTGCTTCATACTATAAAAGCAAGAAGTTATTGCAAAAGTTTGAAAACGATTGATTGATGATGCATTGTTTATTCTTGTGTCACGAGAAAACGATGGTGGTGCAAACGTTTGCACCAATCCGCGACCGTTTAACAGCTTATTCATTTTAAAAGTTTTGCGGTTGACTTCTAGCTTCCAAATAAATTTGCTATTGTTCGAATCCGGCTAGTAAAAAAATTATCGTGAAACGCCTAATCAAATCATATTTCTTCAAGTATCGATAACCTGGCCTGGTGATCTTTTCATCACCCTTCGCCCTGCTGGTAACTAGTGACTGCGGCATTTGTACCTTACCAACTGACAGAACTATTATAAAGAAGTTTTTTTTAGGTTATGTGACCACGTGCTTGAACAACCAGTGGAAATGCTCAGAAAGCAAAGACCATAAGTGTATCGACGTCATTCAGCTTTGTGACGGCATAGAAGATTGTTCGAATGGTGAAGATGAAAAGACGAACGGAACAAATACGTGCAGTAAGTGGTTATTCAGGCATTCGGTGGCAGGTTTTGTATTGATAGTTAGGATTACGCATTAGCAATTGGAATTGCTAGCAAGTCTAAATAAAGAGGTGGGTAGGCTCTGGATCAAAATCAGGCCAATAAACTGGTAAAAATTGCTAGAAAAATCTTGGTAGCGGACAAAAATTCACCAAGTGTTTGCCAAATTTTTGGCCTGGAAAAAGGTGGAGACCAAAAAACGAAAAAGTTCTTCAACAGAAATCGGTGCAATTTTTGGTGTGGACCTATCGAAAATCAAAGACCAATGACGGGAATGGCATGGTTTAAACGCCGGAAGCCTACTCGAATCTACCCTCCCAGAACAACCAGGTATAGGCTCGAGCCTACCCTCCACAGCAGCACAATTTGGATAAAGTTACACTTGCCATTTTTATGAAGTAGAAGAGCGGGACAGAGTGAGAAAGTCTCAAATTATCCGGTTATTAAGATGGAGGCCAAAAAAAGGTTTTCTCTATCTCTAGGACGCCCGAAACTTTACACGGAATTGTGGAAACGACAATAAAAACAAAAACTAAAAAACGAAACTGTTTGGGCAAAACAGGACGTATGGCTACCCTAGATGTGTTGTTTAGTTATATGTTTCAAATTAAACATTAAATCTTTGTTATATTGCTCGCTGCACAGTACGTTTAAAGCGTGCAAGAGTTACCAAGTAGCCGGATCCAGTAGCGTACGCAGGATTTTGAAAAGGAGGGGGGAGCCGGGAACTTCAGTAAATTTGAGAAGAACAAAGATCAAAATAAACTGTTCCACCCAAATTCTGTCCGATTTTTTGCCCAAAATTAGGTGAAGAGCAAAAAAAAGATCTTCACTCAAATTTAGTCCAATTTTTGGCCCAAAATTAGGTGAAGAGCAAAAAAAAGGAAAGGAAAGGTCTTCACTCAAATTTAGTCCGAATTTTTGCCCAAAGTTGCGAACAGGCCTAAAACAAACGAATAGAGCATACCCTTTGTGTGATCAAAGCTTCTGCCCAACTTACAAAGGGGGTAGCCATGCCGCCATTTTACATACTATTTTATGCTACTGGCGATCCAAGAAGGGGCTATGGCCCAATGCCCCCCCTAAATACGCCCCTGGCCGGACCGTTAGCAATTAATTCCGTTTGAGGTGCCCTTCAGCTTCTTTCGAAGAAAGTATCGGAATGGTGGCGAAAGAAACATGTACTAGTAACAGAAAAAATAAAAATAAAAACTCAAAAGCTGAAAAAATAAAATATACTCCTCGCGATCTATGTATTAATTATATTGTGGGTAAAAATGACTGTTGAGTTTTGAATTTAAAATTTTTATTATCATATTGATAGTTTTTTTTGTAATACTTGCTCAGTACGTTGCTTTAACAAAACGTTGTACCAGAGATAGTTATACAGCATTTTTTAGAACGCGTAGATTAACCGTGGGTTATAACTTAGGCTCCGTAAACTGTGGTATTCTGAGTTGTGAGTGGAGGTGCAGGGAGACACCTTGGGGTGGAACTTGTTATTGCGACGACGGATTTCAAGTTGCAGATGACGGAATCTCGTGTGAAGGTTAGTTTGGGTTCTTACACACAATACAGTATAGGTAGGCCTTAATAACATATTGTGCTATCTTAGTTATTATGATGTATTTTGAAACTGCTAATCTCTCTGGAGCATAAAACAATTGAAATAGTAATTCTTTCTTGGTGCCATCAAATCTAAAATTTTGATGTAAATTGGTGCATATAGTTAATTTTTGCATACGCTCGCCAATACTATGCATCTCCAAAAGTATAAACAGTTTAGAGAGTTTGTCTTGAAGTATTGCCTACTATTTTATCCATCAGCCGTATTTTCAAACGCCTGAAATATAATACAAGCTTTTATAGATGGTTATCAGAAATTTAGAAATTTACAGGAAAATATGTCATATTAATTTGAAAAAAAAAATATCGTAAAAACTTTGAAAAAGTACTTAGTAGTAGACCATAAAACATTTGCTCACCTTTGGTATCGGTATGTTATGATATGTGACTTATATCTTGGCTACTGGCTACTGCAAGGGTTTGAGCCACATTTTAAAGTTTTTTGTTCTGGAAAATGATACTGCAATAATTATCACATCACTGCATTTGTAACGTTCAGACTTCAACGAATGTTCTGTGTTCGGAAAATGCGAGCAGAAGTGTGAAAATGCTGTGGGCTCATTTAGGTGCTCATGTGTGGATGGATACACCACTGAAATTAGCGATGGACATTTACACTGCAAAGCCAACCCAGCAAGTACGTACAATTTGTGCATGAGAAAAGCTTCATTGGAACACCTTGGTGTAAAACTATTTAGTGCATCGCTACTCAACTGGCGGACCGCGGTTCAAATCCGGACCTCCGAAGCGCTAAAGTCGGACCGCGGCGCACTATCGAACCTAAATTCAGACCTTCACTCTTCTCTGGAGGGAACTCACTGTCTTCCTAATGCAAAGCCGTAGCCAGAAATTTTAATTGGGGGGGCCCCAAACCACAAATATAAAAGTCTTTACAGCCCGACTTAGGACTTTTGATTGGGAAGGGGGCGAAATGTAGTTGGAGTTCAATTTCGCATTGGAGGAGCCCAACCTACAACTTACACAGTGAGGATCTAAACAAATGCATCAACAAAAATAAGATCTTCACGGATCGAAGAGCCGATTTTGTCCCAAAACTTAGGTGAAGACCAAAAAAAAGGTCTTTGATGTTTGACAACAAATCAACGAGAAAATCTGAAGCTCCAATGACCTTTTTCCTCACAAATTTATCATTGCTGGCATTGCGATTGGGGGGGGGGCGCCCCACCCTGACTACGCCTATGGCCTAATGCACATGGAGAGCGCAAACCCTTGCCAAATTGCGGTGAAGACTTTTTTGGTCTTCAATCCCATTTTAATCGTCAAATCGCGATGAATAAATTTGTTATGTTTGTGGCTATCAAGCGCACTTTTGGTCATCATATCTTCTGGACCTTTTCCAAGTTTTCTGAATCTTTTCTGGACCTAACGATTTTTCATCTTCCATACTTAGACGTTCGCTAAAAGTAGTTGAGTATCCCTGGTATAGTGTATAGTTCTATGATCACTACAACAAATTAAATCGTCAAGTACTGAAAATGATTATTGGATTATGTGCTACTAGAAAATACACAATAGAATTACGATAGTGATTCAAGTACGAGAAAGTGCAATAAGTTAATATTTATTGATAATTTGCTTGGCCATCTCAATCTGATTCCAAAAAAATACTAGAAAATACACAATAAAATAACAATAGTGATTCACGTGTGAGAAAGTGCAATATGTTAGCATTTAGCAAAATTGCTAGTTAATTTCTTGAAAGCTATTCGAAAAAAATAACTACACCTCAATAACAATTAAGTCTCAAATTTAACCGCAAAACATAATTTCAGTAAGTGTTCGTTATGTTATCAAAACGACATTGATGACATTATCTGCCAAAAAAACGTGTTGGTTAAATTCATCTGTTATTAGAATGTGGAAGTTAAAACTCGCCATTTAGACCATCATTTACGTCATCACAAATACTTTTTAAAATTGTAGTTTAATTGCCTTGGCCAAGAAACTGCAAGAGGATCATTCGATGTCAGCTTCAAGTTGCACCTGCCCAGTGCCTACCGTTGAGGCTTCACACTGTTCCCTTTAATTGCTGAACGTTAAGCAAGAAAGCTGTGAATACCATTTTTATGACCTTTGGTTTAACCCGACCGGGACTCGAACCCGTGTCTACCGTTTCAATGACGTGCTCTCTCTCCACTCGACCACTGATCGGACCTCGTAAAGCGGCGTCTATGCGCACGCGACTTACAACCGCGACATTGTTGCCAAATAGAAGTTTACAGTAAAACAAAATTTGTTGCGGTCGCGTGCCAAAAAAAGGTTATTTAAAACAAAGATATATTTTGATTTTCGCGACACTGACGCGGTCGCATATCGCGTGCACATAAACGCCGCTTAACTCTTATTTCTCTACAGACGGCGCTCCAAAGTTGATGTACAGCGCTGGTAGCAATATCATCTCGTTTGACTTCGTGAATAATCGGCAAGAGATTGTTGTGTCCGACGGGAGCGAGAACCCAGTTGGCGTAGATTATCACTACAAGCAAGGAAAAATATTTTGGGCTGACGCCGGACACGGAAAGGTAAAGAATAATACAATGATCGCAATATGATCGCTAAAAACTATGCTTTCTTGCTTATAAGTTTCTATTTTGAAAACGGTATAATTGTGTTTTATTTGCGCAGCATGCACGCAGTTCTCAACTCGACTTCATTGTAAAGTTTCTTGGCTTTTCTCTCGTTTTGGTTGTGGTTACTTTTTGAAAAACCAACCGCTACAACAACAATATCCCAATCTATCATTTCCGTCCAATTGTGACTAACGTCAAACATGTTTAGATCAGCATGGCAATTTAGTGGTTTGCTCTAAATCCAAACCGTAGCCTGTGATGCTCTGATGAAGTAACATTTCAAACATGCACTTATGGTAGTTTTTACATGCCTAAAATCACTCAAATGTGCAAAAACGAACATGTCAGCGGAAGTGTTGAAGATGAAGTTTTTGAATGTGGTGTTAAAATTTGTGGTTGTCCAGAAACACTAGTTTTGGTCAATGGTATCTGACCTCTTCCGAGGGATGGAGGTGCGGAGGAATTCCGCGGGGTCATCGAAGCAAACTGACCACACCTTAATTAAGGTACGGAACAAAATTCTTCGTTTATCAAACTATCGTTTTGATCACAGGTGTTATCGTCAGATTTGGACGGCAACAATATTGAAACAATTTTGGAAATCTCCATTGTGGACCCTGAGCAGATCGCTGTGGACTGGGTTGGAAACAACCTCTATGTCGTCGAAACTGAAGTTTCTCGGATTGAAGTGTGTACCATGGATGGGAAACATAGAGCTAGTGTCGTTACCGATGGCATAGAAAAACCTAGAGGATTGGCTTTAGATTCCACCCAAGGGTAATTATTGTAGTTTTCATCTAAGTTCCTCTTTATTGGTATGATTTTTTTGTTGGAAACTTGTACAAGAATGATCTCAAGACGAGTGGATGTAGTTTTTTAAAAATATTCCAGCATGGCTAATGCTTGTCAACGATAAAACAGACTTAGACAATTGTTGTTAAAACTTCAGCTGTGCTAAATGAGCGAACTGCATTTTCTGGTGAAAAAAAAAACAAAACAAAAAAGAAAAAATAATAAAACAGTTATATTTGAATTCTGCAATAGATTTTTGTTTTTTGGGGAAATGGTTTCTGCGATATTTTGTGGAATAGAAGCTGCTATTTTAGTCAGGTTTTTTAGGAATAGGCAAGATTAAAAGATAGCAATGTTATTTTGTTTTTTTACAATGTTAAAAAAAACGAATTAAATTTTGATCAAACGTTTTAACAAAAATGCAATGAGGCATTACAATTGTATCGGCGAAATGTTTGTCAAGCCATGGCACAAGACGAGGAATGAATAATGATAGTCGCCTACAAACAGCTATATCGAAGTTTTTTCAGTTCTTGTAGTTTAAAGCGAAATCTTTTATCAGCTAGTGCTACTCCAGTCAGACCGAAATTAGCAAAAGTTTGAATAATATAACTTAATACATTGGAAGGTTTTTATTTGTAATTTCATATGATAGCTACATGTTCTTCACGGACTGGAGCACCACCAATCCTCGTGTGGACCGAGCGTTCATGGATGGAAGCGAAATCTACACCCTGGTAAACACCAACATGGGGTGGCCCAACGGAATCACAGTTGATTTAGTAAAGCAGCGAATTTATTGGGTTGATGGCAAATTTGATTATGTCGAAACAGTGGATTACTTCGGAAAAGACAGGTATGGATTTGAAATGTGGATTTGAACTCCACTAACGTCAAATTCAAGCACGTTCTGGCAAAGCATTTGCGTTTTTAATGCTGGTTGGAGTTAACCGGCTTTTTCGGGTGCTTGAGAGCATGATGCAGCACAAATGCTACACCGCAGCTGGGCCGTGAACCCGATAGGGAAACGGAGCTATTTCGACACCACTCAAAAAGTGGCAGTTCTGAGCACCCCAGGGGTACACAGGCGACCACTGCTGATGGGTACCGATTGATATTCCTATTCGGGTGTTTGGTTTATGGGATACGAACGTTATTAGCCTATATAATCTCATCTTGGCAGTATCACATTGAGTAAAAACTGTGTAAATAGTATCCCAAAAAAACTTATCTAGTTGAGTAACTGTTATTTTTTGTATCTCCATCTAGTGGAATAGATTTTTGTTTGCTAAAAATGCTACTTTCCTGCCGGGTCATTCACCAATGGCAAAATACTTCTACGGGATTTAATTTAAACAATAAATTATGTTACAGACGTATAATCGTTTCTGGAAGTCTAGTGCTTCCTCATCCTGTTGGTATCACTATATTTGAAGACCACATGTATGTCACTGATTATACCAAACTGGGGGTGCTGTCAGCCAATAAATATGATGGAAGCGAACTCACGCTAGCTACGTCATCCGGATTAAACCAGCCTAACTTTGTGGTGTCTTACCATCCGGTTCGACAGCCAGAAGGTGAGAGTTTTTCGGAATAAATTCTTTTGATCCAACATCTAGGTTTCAGCGCAGCAATTATGCAATTATTTAGCTTCAACTTTATATTTCGATTTGTTTTATTCACAAACTTCATGTACACTGTGCAGTACATACTTGCATTGAAGCTGCATTGCTATGTTGTTTTATCTTTTATAAATGACAAAAAATGTTTCAAAAAAAGTCTATAACTTGTTACTGTGCCGATTCATATATATAGAGAGACACGTCTATTTATTTTGATATTACAACTTCAGTGCAAGCAAAAAAGTATAATACAGCACAAAAAAATACAGAATGATTGATGCAAGCCAACAAATTAAAACTCGTACTTGCGATGTGAGAAAGCCTGTCTGTCTGAATAAAGAATTATAAAAAGCTCAACTTCGAAAAGTTAAAAAAAAAGGAAAAAAAAACAAAAAACTGGAGAATTTTAAATAAGATTTTATTGTTTACTGATAATGGACGTAGCTGAGTCCGAAATGTTTAAAAATTTACTGTTTTACATAAGGATTTGTTGCTTTTATTCAAATTACAGTATATACATTATACAAATGCATAGGTAGGCACAAGTCCGTTAATCGTTAAAATCGGTTAATAACGAAGCTAACTTTTTCAGTAACTCGTTAATCCGTTAAAAAGTTTTTTCATGTTAACGGACTAAATTAACTTCCGTTGAGTTTTTTCTGTTAACTTTCGTTAAGGATTTTGTCGTTAATATCTTGCACCATTCATTCATCGGGCCGGTACAAACCAGTTTGCGCTGGTAACACCTGTTGCGTAATAGCATGAGTTTTACAGAAGAAAGCGAAGAAAGGAGCTCTTTTTGTGGCAAATAATAAGCTGCAGCCTCATAGGTCTATTAATTATCGCTGTTCGCAATTTTCAAAGATTTTCCGATCGCAGCTTCGTTAGTGCATCCAAACTTATTTTTATCTTAAAATTAGATTAGACTGTAAAATGTAACTTCCAAAACACAAAAACACCACCATAGCAATAAATAATTCCTTGCAATCAGCTCAATAGCGTCAATATGTGTTCTAGAAGCGAGTGAATGAAAAGAATTGTAAATTACACGCAAAATATTAACAAATTAACGGACTTTATGAATTTCCGTTTATTAAACCTGAAAATAACGGATTAACGTTAACGGAGGTGTGAAGTTTGTTAACGGACTAGTGGTTGACGAAGCTAACGTTTTGCATTTACTTGCCCACCTATGTACAAATGCCGTACAATCTGTATGAAGATTATAAAAAAGTATTAAAAAAAGATACAAGAGATGCAAATGTATTATTCCAGTTCAAATACATTTTAAAAATTAAAAAATTTTCAATTTTAGTAAATTTTTGTAGTCTCGTTATAACTTGCGTATTGATTTACTTTTCAGTTGACAATCCATGCGAGCTTCAAAACGGAGGTTGCGACCACATCTGTGTGCTGAGCCACACTTCTGATAACAACGGGTTGGGATACAAGTGCTTGTGCGATCCAGGATATTCAATAACTGTGGACGGGAAAACTTGCGAACGTAGGTTCTTGCTTTGATGTAAATGTAATATTTTGATCCTGCTGTTATTTGCGTTGTTACTGTTTTGCTGTTGTTTTTGTTGTTGCAGTTTCTATTGTTGTTGATGTTGTTGTCGTCGCCTATGTTTAAGAATCTACACTTAGTTTCTTAGCAGAAAAAAAAAGTATAAAAACTTCTATTAAAATCAGCGAGCTCAATTCGAGCAAATACAAAATGCGTGTTGTCCGAAGGCTGCAACAGTTGAATAGTATACGGTAACTGGCGATGCCCTGAGATGAAATCGATTTTGCGCTTTAACGTACCAAAAATTGTTCTTGTTCGAAGCAACCAACGTTGCATAATTGTAAATTCATCTTTATGGGATCCTTTTCGTTTTTGAGTCAAGTCGCTACCTGCATGCCACCTTTCTACCACATATATAGGAGGCTTCACAATGTATGTTTTTAGTAGACCTTCACTAAACGTCAAGCAGGGCGATATGGATACCAATTTTTACAGTCTTTGGCTGACTCGACCTTGAGCCGAACTTAGTAACGTCTACCGTATCGGTGTCAAACGCTGTATCTCTAGACCACTGATCGGTTACTCGTTGCAATGAAATCAGTAAAAAGTTTTGAACCTTTAAAAATTTTATACCATTCATGCAGCTGTCAGTTCATTTCTCCTGCTCAATTCCTACTACTCGATTCGGGGAATTCCCACTGGTGGATTTTTCTATAGACCAGACGTGATGCTGCCGATTTTGAAAAACCAAGAGCGGAGTCAGTTTTTTGTAGCTGTTTCAGCTGATGCTGTGAATGGTTACGTGTATTACGCGGATTCCACAAATCGAGTCATACAACGCAGACTTATGAACGCTACAGGTTGGTATTACTTTTTAATGTTTTTTTGTTTCCACATTCCACAAAGGCATGATGTAATCTTCTTAAATACATTTTAGAAATATTGTTCCGTTCGGTTTTATTTTTTTACGAACAAAAATATAAAACAATGATTACAAGAAAATGCTAATTTACTATTCGCCGCAGGTTTTATTAGAAGTCCAAGTGATGACATATGATCACCTCTAAGGGTAGCGGTGATACATGAAACCTGTAAGGACAAACACAAAGAAATAAATAGAACAAAGAAGAAAAGTAAAACAAACTAGATGTTCATTTTCCCGTGGGAAAATAATACGGTACTTCCGCCAGTTCCATTTCACCATCATTCTCCCCTTCATACTTTGAAGGTTACCGATATTTCAGTAAAACTCAATCGTATGCAATGCAAACTAACTAATTTTGTTTCATGAAAAAAATAAATGTGGGATTTAAATCGTTTGTGGTTTGGGTAAAACCGATGTCCGACTAAGTATTTGAACCCAGCTCAGTTCATTCTCGACAATTTCAAACCCTGGCGCCTTTAATCATTTCGCCAGCTCAGCATATGAACATAACTGACAAAAATCAATTGGTAAATTTAGCTTTCAAAAAGTGATTTTTGGGAAGGTTCATGTTGGAGGTTGGTACCCCCAAACCATGTAAAAAATTGTCTCTTAAATATCCATTGATATCCAAAAAACTAGCGCCCTAGCTCAAGCCGTTCAAAATAGATGATTGTTTGGTCCATGTGGGAAGGTTCCGGAGGGAAGTACTCAAAACTGATGTCAAACATTTTGTTTTTTAAATAGCTTTTGATGTAAAAAAAACTGGAGCCTTAGCTTAAGTTCAACAAATTGATTTTTGTGGGGTTAACTTGGGGATTTCCGGGGGTCTGGTACCTCCATATTATGTACAAGAAAACTGGAGTTTTAGTTTAAGCCGTTCAACGCAATGACGTTTGGGAGAGTTTGGTGGGAGGGTGCCCCCAAACTATGACAATTTTTTGTCGCTTAAATACCTACTTATATCAAAAACAAAGAAGCCTTAGATTAAATTGTCCAAAAATGGATTTTTGTAAGGTTCACTTTGGAGTTTCGGGGGGTGGCACTTTTAAAGTATGTTAAAGTGTTTGTCTTTTCAGTATTTCATAATATCAAATAAAAACTAGAGCTCTAACAGAAGCCGTTGAAAACATTGGTGTTTAAGGGGTCCGTTTGGGGGTGGGTGGTACCCCCAAACTCTGTCAAAATATTTGCCTCTGACATATCTATTGATATCAACAACACAAGCATCGTAAACTTGGTCGTGCAAAAACTTGATTTTTGGGCTTCCATTTTTTGGGGGGTCCGCGGGGGGGGGTGGCACCCTCAAACTATGTCGAAAAATTTGTCTGTTGTATCTGTTGATATCGAAAAATAAAACTGGCGCCCTAGTTTGAGCCAAACAAAAAATTAATATTTGGAGGGTCTATTTTGGGGGGGTCCCAGGGGGGTATTTTCAAATGATGTCAAAACATTCGTCTCTTAGATATGTGGTGATGTTTTGAAAAAACTAGTTCCATAGCTTGAGCCAATCAAAAAATTGATTTTCAGGGGTCTGTTTTTGGGGGGTCCCTGGAGGCGGCACCCCAAACTATGTCAAAGTATTTGTCTCCAAAATATCTATTGCTGATATCAAAAAACACAGGCACCGTAAATTAAGTCGTTCAAAGAATTCAAGAAAGAGTGTTAAAAAAAGTCGTTCAAAAAGAGTGGGGCCATACCCAAACCACGCCAAAATATTTGTATCGTAAATACCTACTGACAGCAAAGAACACTGGCACCCTAGCTTGAGCCATTCAAAAAATTGGTTTTTGGGGGTCCCTTTGGAAGGGGGCCTCAGCGAGGTGGTACCCCCAAACTCTGTCAAATTGTTTGCCTCAAAATATCTACTGATTTGAAAATACACTGGCACCGTAAATTAGGTCGTTGAAGAAATTGTTCTTTGGGGGGTCCCCAAAGGGGGGTTGGCACCCCCAAACTATGTCGAAATGTTTGTCTATTAAGTATGTGTTGATATAAAAAAAAAACTGGCACGTTAGTGTGAGGCAATCAAAAATTTAGTTTTTGGGGGGTACATTTTGGGGGGTCCGCGGGGGTAATACCCCAAACGATGTCAAAAGATTTGTCTCATAGAAATGTGCTGATATCAAAAAAAAGTAGTGCCCCAGCCTGAGCCAATTAAAAATCGATTTTTGGGGGTCCCCGAGGGGGGTGGTACCCCCAAACCACGTCAAAGTATTTTTTCTCCTAAATAGCTACTGATATCAAAAAACACCGGCACCTTAAATTAAGTCATTCAAAAAATTGATTTTTGGGGGCCCATTTTGGTCCTGGAGGGGGGTGAAACTCCCAAACCACGTTAAAATATTTTTCTCTTAAATACCTACTGATATCAAAGAACACTGGCACCTTAAATTAAGTCGTTCAAAAAATTGATTTTTAGGGGGTCCATTTTGGTTCCCCAAGGGGGGGGACGGCACCCCCGAAACCCCGTTAAAATATTTTCCTCTTAAATATCGACTGACAACAAAAACACTGGCACCCTATGATAAGCATTTTAAAAAATTGATGTTTGGGGTTGCCACTTGGGGTGGGTCCCCAGGAGGGTGGTACCCCGAATGTCAAGATAGCTCTCTGTTGTGTCTTGATATCAAAGATGTAGCACCCTAGCTTAAGCCGTCAAAAAAACTGATTTTTGTTTGGGTCCATTTGGGGGTTTGGTCCCCCCAAATTAAGTCAAAATAGTTTTGTCCTAAAAAGTTTTTTTGACACCCAAAAAATCTAGCGCGCTTGCTTATGGTGTTTAGAAAGTGTTTTTTTGGGGCGTCTTCACATAGAATGAAACTTGATACTCTCTGATCATACGTAGTGTCGAACAGAAAATATTCCAAGCGATTTGGTTGTTTCTGAAAAAAAAATTAATATATGCTAGATTCGATATAATCTTGGTTTGATAAAAGTGATGGCCAAGTAGATAACTGAACCCAGGTCTTATGTTTCAAGCACTGGCGCCTTAAACCATTCGGCCATGGCAGCACGCGCGCGTAGGTGACTACCTCCAAAGTACGTCAAAATATACTTGTCTTTAAAATTTTTGGAGGTAGCAAAAAAAACGAGCGCGCTAGCTTGAGGTCTTGAAAAGCTGATTTTTGGGACGTTTTCAAAGAGAATGAAACCTGATACCCTCCGATCATGTATAGTGTCAAACAAAAAATATTCTAAACGATTTTGTCGTAATGGAAAATAAGAACAGCTAGATTCAATTAAATATTAGTGTGATGAGAGCGATGGCCAACTAGTGAATCGAACCAAGATCGTAGGATTGTAGCAGTGGCGCCTTAACCATTCGGCCATGGCCGCACACGCGAGTATGTGAGTAAAATCACTTAATAAACTTTGCTGTAACAAGTTTGGGGTGCATATGCCGCGAACCACGTGACGTAGCGCCTCCAATATTGCAGGGACACAAGTTCATGTATAGACTCATAATCTGCTCAAATTTCAAGTTTCTAGCTTTGGTGGTTTTAGAGTATTTGTCACCACCATGTAATTTGCTTTAATAAATACATAAATAAAAAAACAAAATAAAGAAAAAAAAAGTGTCAGAATCGTCATGGTTTATTTTTGAGAGCTGAAAGTGCATGCCCAGACGCTTGTAAATTCGAAACTTTTATTCCCCTAGTGCCATTAGTTTTCGAGCTAGAGCTGTTTAAACCTAATATTGGCATTTCATGTTTTGGCTCGGAAACTCGTATGGCATGACTGATTGCCCCCAAAATTTGCACAACGAATGATTCGTTTGTGCCCCAGCTAAGATCTAAATTTGAAGTTTCTACCTTCAGCCGTTTCAACGTTAGAGCGTTTTTTTTGTTTACGAAATCGTAAAATATGCTGGAAAAAACATAAGGGCTTCCGACGCAAAGCGTCGCGGAAGTCCCAACAAGAAAAATAAGCTAAATTTTTGTGGTAATAATTTTGATGTCTTTCATGCAAATCCGTTTTACAGTTTACTTTGGACTTTTTTAGGTTTTTCGTAAAAGTTATTTGAATGACATAGCAACCTGTGGTGACATTCACATTTAATCAACTTAAGACTAACTTAAAAATTTTTCGCTGCAGCCAGTGTGCTAAAATTGCGATGAGGAATGAACATTTCTCGCACATTTATGTCTTAGCAAGGATTAAATTGCAGTAAGCTACACTTTGCTTTCTTTGCCTCTAGGCTGTGCCGGGGTGCCTTTTACTGAGATGGCGCATGAGCTACGTATTAAGTAGTCCGTACAGTTCTAGAAGTCACAAAGTGTTTAAATTTTTTCCAAGCTTCTTTCTAGCTTTCCAAAAAATTGGTAATATTGATGTTTTTGTAATAAATCAAGTAGGAATTATTATTTCTTTCCAACCTCCTACAATTTCAGCGCCTCCTGAAGATGTATTTAACAACGGTTTCACCTACATTCGTGCCATGGCTTTGGATTGGACAACTGGCAACATGTATTACGTTGACACTGGAAGAAGTACCATCACGGTTAAGAATGTGAACGATCCAGACCTATGGAAAGACTTGATCGCAAAGGACTTAGGATTTCCTGCTGGTATCGCAGTCAGTCCCAAAACTGGGTATTTAAGTTTTCATTACAATTATCGTGTTCACCAATATTGTCCAGGCTGTTAAAGAACTTGTATAGTTAAAACCGTCCTATCATCTAAGATGAGAAACTCTATATGGTCTCTTTCTAGCATTGAATACCAGTAGAAATGCTCTAAAAAATAACTTTTTAGTTTTTTGTTTAGTTTATCCTGATTGACTCCAAGTTTAACTTCTTTTTTTTTTCTTCATCGTCATAATGTTCGTTAATAACTTAATTGTAATGTTTTGACGTTTTCAGGCCAGAATTTTTAATGTTTAATCGTTTTGCATGCTTCTGGCCTAGAGGCTACCTGCGTGGAAGCCTAGGAAAAAAACACCAGAACGGCGACTACTTAGAAAACAAGCAGCGCGAGAAAGCTATCCTCCCACAGGATTCGAACCTGCAGACTTTGGATTATCTGTCCACTGCTGTACCACTTGAGCTAGAGAAAATGTCTCTTCGCATGCTTAATTTTGGCTATTTAAACCCAGTACTATGATGTTGATAATGATTTAATTATGATGTTTTGACGTTTGCAACTTTTTCGGTGATGTTTTGACGTTTGCTTGTATTAAGTAGTCGCCTTTCTGGTGGCTCTTCCCTAGGCTTCCGCCCTGGTAGCTTTTAGGCCAGAAGCACGCAAAACGATTAAACATAATGTTTGTTGTCAAGTATGTATAACGCAAGAAGTTTTAAATTTTTTGTTTACAAGTTATGAGTTCACTTGAGTTTGTTTTCATCTTTTTTCGAATTAGTGTCCATTTTCTATTCATTTGTGTGGGTATGTCCGTACTTTTAGCTTTATTTTTTCTAATCACATTGTGCTAAATCCATGCTTTTGGCTCGGAAATGTTTTTGAATTTTGACATCTTTGAAATAAAATTTCAATTATGTTGTTCAGTTACATGGTGTGGTCAGACACACGAAGACCAGCTAAAATAATGAAAGCGTGGATGGATGGTACCAATATTGAACCATTGGTTAACACTACCATCGGATTTCCATATGACCTCACCATCGACCTCACGTAAGTGCGCTGAAAGGTATTGTATTCACATCTTGATTCGCCTAGTTGCCTCCGCCAGGAGACAGCGTAGGAAGCTTTCAGTCTTGAATTCAACCTGCATCTGCCCACCTGTCTACCACACACGGTAGTGGCTACTACATTGTTATTTTTAATGCTGAACGCTACGCAGAAAGCTGTGAATACCAATTTTTATAGTCTTTGATTTGACCCGACGCGGAATCGAAGCCGAATCTACCGTTTCAGCTGCAGACTTATAGACAGTGGCGGGTCCTAAGCAAAAACGAACAATGAAGTGTTTATTTTAACATTTTTATGGATTGAAGGAGAGACCTTTTTCTCACCAGCCGATTATTTTTAACTTGGAACATTTCTTTCTGGAAGGTTATGATATCCCAAACACGATCGTTTTAGGTAAGTCAGAATTTTAGTGTTGGTCTGCAAAGGCCATCTTGCCTGCTTTTTTTGCAGCAGAAATTTATTTTGTTGTATCTATCATATGCAAGATCACACTACTCTATCATAGAATAGATTTAGCGTCATCTAAGATGGCGTACTTTCTTATCTAATACATGATGAAGACTGAAAAGATTAAATTGCTGATGTAACTGATTTAGAACAAACAACGTGTATTGGCTTGATTCGTACTTTGATCGCTTGGAAGTGATTAACCTGTACGGATACGGACGGAAACAACTTCAGATTCAACAGCCAATCCCTAATCCTGTCGCTATCACCTTCTTCGAAGACTATGTGTGAGTGAAAGCATTATTTTATTATTAATGAAAAATCTGTGTTTCAAGAATTGTTTAAGACTATATCATCATGTTGAATACAATTTCACTTACCTTGTAAAATGGTTGGTACGCCAAATCATTCGGAGTATGTAGCCAAAAAAAAAAAAACACCAATGCAGAATACATATTGTTTTAATTGCTGACTTAGCGAGAATTAACCGAACTGTATCTCAGATCAGTTCTGACAATGAAATGAGTTAATTTTCGAAATCCCAGCATTGAAAACAACACACAGTACTTTCAGTAGCGTTGTCTTCTGTTTCATACCAGTAATTTGACTGTACATACTTAAAGCTTATTAGGGAGCGTCTGCTGTGATTCTGCGAATATCTAAAGCTGTTACAACAATGAAAAGCGAGGGCAAAAATGGAGAATTTTTTGGCTTCAAGCTTTTAATCAAACTTGGTGCATAATCCTTTCTCGGAAAACTCTTGTTTTTTTGCTGTAGTTATTGGGCTGACAGCCGACAGAGAGGAATCTACAGGACTCACGAGTTGTCAGGAGATTACCCTGTGTTTGCGGAAACAGTTCGGGAAGGAATTCAGACTGCTCAAACTATGTATTACTACGATAAAGATTTACAGGTATAGATTGAAGTAGTTGCTAATTTTAAATTCAATTTTTTTTAGTTCAATTGCATTTAGTGAAGTGCCGTGAAGTTAAAACAAAAAAATGAAAAGTTCACTCTGCTGCGCTTCCCTGCGACTTTGTGCAAACCAACAAGCTCTTTCACTAAACCATTGAATTGTAATTGTAACTACATTTTATTCACCAAGTTGCCTTGGCCAGGAAACATCAAAGGGACCTTTCGGTCTTGAGTGAAGCTGCCACCTGCTTACCTGCCTATTACACTCTGTTGAATCTTCACACACTGTTCCTTTTTATTGCTGAACGCAAGCAGGGAAGCTGTGAATACAATTTTTTATAGTTTGACACGACCGGGAAACGAATCCAGATCTACCGTTTCAGTAGCAGATGCTTTATCCACTCAACCGCTAATCGGTACAAAAGACCATGGTTGCTATTTCTTTTCGCTTTCTTTCTCAATAACAGATCAGATTTAAGATTTTCATTATGCTGACGGGATGATCTCGAGATTTTCTCCAATGCGTTGACAATGCTACGGAGAATAAAAAAAATCTAGAGTGTTTATTGTTTGGTGGAGATATAGTTTCACAACATCATGACTATAAACATATTTACGTTGAAGCAAAACTCTTAAATTTTTACCAGCTTTTAACTTAATTGCTTTTGATACATTTGATCTCTATCATTACTATCCCACCAGTATATCATAACCAACTTTGTAGGTCCGTTATGGTGACAATCAATGCAATCGACCTGAGTACCCCAACGGTGGATGTCAGAAGTTATGCTTCCCCACCCCGCAAAGTAAATAACATTGTTTGAAACTTGTAACTTTCCTGAAATTTTCAGATTGTTTGTGTTGTTTTTCGGAGCTTGCATCAGAATCATGAAATCATATACTACGTTCAAGGATTTATAGTCCTATTGTACTTTATTCGAAGTTATACAATTTATTGCTTTTCCAAAAAACAAAACATGTTTTTGGTGAGATCTAGGTCGGTAAAACCACCTCGTAATTATTGTCGGACCAACGCAAAGATGACTGCATGGGTTTTTTTGTGAATATTCCTGCGAATGACGACTACGATCGATCACGTAATTCTGTCGAGTGACGAAACAATTGCGTTTTTCAAAATTACGTTAAATTTACTTTCATTATTTATTTTGGTAACTGTTTCCGAAGTTGCAGCTTGTTACCGTGTTTCCCCGAAAATAAGACAGGGCTTATATTAATTTTTACTCCAAAATATGGCACTAGGGCTTATTTTCGGGGGATGTATTATTTTGATATATCAAAAAATGAAGTTACAAAGTAAAAATTACGAGATTTTAAATAAACAGAAATTACGAAAAAAGATCTACATTTACTTGCCATTAACATGTATATCAAAATGTATGTATACATGTACATACCGGTACATGCCATTAACATGTATATCATGTATATCTTTCTGCCACTTGCCATAAGTAATATCTTTCGTCTTTCTGCCGCTCTCAACTAGGGCTTATTTTAAGGGTAGGGCTTATATTAAAATCATCCTCAAAAATCACGCTAGGTCTTATTTTGCGGGTAGGTCTTATTATCGGGGAAACACGGTATATATAGCCAAGCCAGAAATCATAAAAGTACAAATTTAGAAGATCATTTTCGTTGTATTAACAATTTTATTCATAATTTTCATTTTTCTCTGTTCGTGTTAGTAGTAATGAAATACATCGTAAAAGAAACTGTTGATTTTCGTTATGCATCAATAGCCATAATTTCTGTTGTTTTTGTAAAATTCTAAAATAAAATAAATGCAGTGCTTTAATGGCCCAATTGAAGTCCGAACGTAAATAAAAAAAATTTTTGAACATTTCAGATAGCCGTACTTGTGGATGCCCGTTTGGGTTTACTGTTGGTTCTATCGCGACCCAATGTATCCCAGACCCCGATTCTACCCCTCCTCCAGACTGTAATTCCTTTCAGGTATTAAGTCATATTTAGCTTTTCACATTATTTTTGTGTGAATGGCAAATTATAGGCTGAAGTAATTGAAAATGAAGCATTGGTTAGCCGTATTACTAATTTATCAAAAAATAACTGATTAGTTAAGTGTAAAGTCTGCAGTAAAACATATCCAACTAATTTTGCTCCAAAATTATCAAGAACACATGGGATCACACATAAAATAAAGATCGAAGTATTTAACTTTGCCGATAGGATCAAGATGGCACTAATCTAACTCAGGCAAAGGTTAAAAACGAAGGAACAACAAATTGACACGTTTGAAATTTACGATAGCTTCACCATAACCGAGAATCTAACCAAAACTCAATCCATTAAAATTTAACGAAGTGACTTGACGTGCGGAACGTGCGCTCATGACTGGCTTAAGATGCAAGTGACGTCATGTGCATTGAAGTGGAAACAAGGTTTCGGTTTGAATTTGGGCTGAGGTTAGAGTTGTTGAGTTAGGATTAGAATTAGTTTTAGAACTAGAGTTAAGGTTAGGGTTAGCATTAGTGTAAAACTTTCACACTTAATTTTTTTGCGCTCGCGTTCCGTTCAATGCGTGAAACGTCTTTCAAAATATGAAAGATTTAAACTCTTTTATCTCTAAATTATATGGAATGTTTTTAGACGCTTCAGCAAAAGTTAAATTACTCCCCTTTTTTCAAATGTTCCGTTATTATGTTTATTTCAACATCGTTTTGTCTTGTAGTTTCAATGCGATAACGGCCGATGTATCTTCTCATCATATCAATGTAACGGCGTGGATGATTGTGGCGATGGTTCTGACGAGTCTGATGATACCTGCGGTAAGCTTTTGATATTAAGTGTTTACGTGTGGAAAAATTGGCTGGATAAATAACTATCAAATCTATACCGTTTAAGGCCGAAATTGGCTCATGACTGGCGGCTTATTAAAAAAATGCTTGTAAATTCTCATTTTGGAGATTTTATTACCTGAAGCCAAGGTATTTTTTAGAAACGTGCTCAGAAACATTATTGATTTCTTTCTGGAGCTCTTTTATTTTTATATTTTTTTGGTCAGTTTTTTTCCTCAAAATGTCATTTAAGAGCTCGGCACCATCTTAACCGGATATCATTACAGCATCTATGGTAGCGCTACATATTGACCGCTAAAATGCTGCTCAAAAATTACGTCTTCGCTAAATGCAATTAAGCACTAAAATACTTAATGCAGTGAACGTATATGATTATACAGGGTCCACCAAAATGATCTGACACAATTGTTGGTTTAATAAAATGCAAATTAAGTGAAGAAACAAAAGCGTGTTTTTATTTTCGAAAAGTACATATAATGCCATTTTGTTTCATAATGTTTTAAAAATTAAATCAGTGAAATAGAATCCTTTATTATCCGCAAACTGTTGAAAGCGTTCTCGAAAGTTGTCACATTTTCTGGAGTTTTGGCGATGCGAGGTCGGCCGGTTGAAACGAATCTGTAACTGCAACACAACGAGCGTTCCTTTTGCAATTCAGTTTTGATACACACAATCCCATACCAACTCGAAACACAATCTTGTTCTGGGTTACCAACTTCAGGGGTACTGGATCTGCATTGAAACGAAAATCAACCGGCCGACCTCGCACAGCCAAAACTCCAGAAAATATGACAACTTTCGAAAACGCTTTCAACAGTGTGCGGACAATAATGGATCCCATTTCACTGATTTAATTTTTAAAACATAATGAAACAAAATGGCATTATATGTACTTTTCGAAAATAAAAACACTTTATTGTGTATTTACTTGTTTGCCTTTTATTTAACCTACAAATGTGTCAGATCATTTTGGCGGACCCTGTATTTTGTAATTCTCGAACTGATTCACTACAAGGTCAAAGCTTGACGTGATAATTTTCTTAGTTATTTACTGAGACAAATCCAATCCAATCTTTCAATATACTCGCTGTATTACGCCGAAGCGTGCAACGAGTTTTCGGGTCTCATCTCCGGCCATTGCATCTGTGGACAACACAGCTCCTTTCAAAGTAATGTTGCAGCGGTGGCAGGCTGTTAATAACAATGTATTCAATTTGACCGGGGCTAGATTTGAACCTCTGACCTACCGCTCCAAGGACGAACTGGTCACCACTCGACCAACTGGCTGAAAAAGAGTTAATTGAACCTTATTACAATGTCGGAAATGTGAACGATATTATTAGCGTAACAGGATTTTTTCGACCGAGCTGACTATACAAACATATCTAGAAAAATATTCAACCTACCTCCCACTTTTACGTCGTCTTGCAGTTTCAGTTCCCGCGCCTGAAGCATCTATTACGGGGTAAACGGTCTGCAGTAGGGTTTCAAATTCTTTTAACTATTTTTAATGTTTGACTAAACTTCCTCTATTGTCAAGATAGTACCTTTCATGAAGTTGCTCCTGAACAATATTTTATTTTTCAATTGTGCTTATACTCTCAATAAATGCTGATAAATGCTAACGTCACATGTACGTCATTTTCACATGACATTCTTGTACCGATCAGAGGTCGAGTGGATAGAGAGTCTGCGACTGAAACGGTTGACTTGCGTTCGATTCCCTGTAGCGTCAAAGTAAAGACTAAAAAAAATTAATATTCACAGTTTTCCTGCTTGACGTTCAGCATTAAAAGGAACTGTGTGAAGCCTCCACCAAGTGCGGTGGACAGGTGGGCAGGTGGCAGCTTGACTCGAAGACCGAAAGGCCTCTTCGCTGCCTCCTGGTCCGGGCACTTGGTGAATAAAATGTAATTGCAATTGTGATTACACTTCTTTATGTGATGTTATAAAATGGGAAAAATGTTATGTTTATTTTTAAAATAATAATTCTGAAAGAATGGATTAGTTTTAACACAATTGCGCTTTTTAAATTGCTGATATGGCAAGTAGCAGATATGAATGAATTAAAAGAAAGCTTTTTTCAAGCCATTACCACTGAGAATTTTTTTGATTACTCGACCAGCTTCAGGCAAAATTTGCACGTCGCACAGTTTCGAAAACTCTCAAAATCCTTCTTGGTCGGTGTTCCATGAGAAATTCTTGTTTCTTTGTTGTTTAGTGGGAAGCAGCCTAAAAAGTGTACAATTCTCTGCTTTAACAAAATTGAACTGTAATAGGTGGTACATGTCCGTCGTACCGATTTCAATGTGACAACAATAAGTGCATCTACACCAGCTGGCGATGCGATGGGGACGACGACTGTGGAGATAATTCCGATGAGAAAGACTGCCCACCTCCATCGTAAGTTTTTTAGTGTTTATGAAATTTATGCTAGTTACAAGTTTTGCAATAGTGATTGTTATAAATTAAATCTTTAATTATAGTCGCTCTGTTACGCCGAAGGGTGTAACGAGTTGACGAGACCCTTCTCCGCGTCATTGCGCCCGGCAACGCAGGTTCTTTCAAAGAAACGTCGCTGCGGTGTCGAGCCGTTGTCAGCACTGGGTCCGATTTGACCGACCCGAGATTTGAACCTTCAGCCTCCAGCTCCAGAGACAAACGCGTTACCGCTCGACGTAATTTTTATTTACCAAGTTGCCTCGGCCAAAAGACAGCGAAGAGACCTTTCGGTCTTCGAGTGAAGCTGCCACTTGTCCACTTGTGTATCTCTCACGGTGGAGGCTTCACACTGTCCCTTTTGTGGCTAAATGTCAAGCACAGAAGCTGTGAATACCAAGTTTTATCGTCTTTGGTTTGACCCACCTGGAAATGATACCGGGTTTACCGTTTCAGTAGCCGACTCTATCCACTCGAACACTGGTTTTCAACAAGTGTGCTGGATACCTTTAGCGCAAGGAGCTTTTATGCATGAAGGAATTGCATCTTCTAATGTTTTGTTTTCAACAGTATTGGCCGTTGGTTAGTTTAGAAGCGTTTTAGTTGTTGATGCTGTTGGGCTTCTCACAAACCTTGCTGCAAAGAATTGAAATTTGTTTCTTGATGAGTTCCGTTAGTTCCAAACATGGATGTCAAAATTGCTTGCATTTGTGATTGGCGCTGTACTTTTATGGCACAACATCAAACTGATAAATTTTTCTGCAAGTTGCCTTAAAATAAAAACTTTCCAACAGCCTGTACGATTTTGGTATCTTTTGTGTGTGCAGTATTTTTCAGATTTTTACAGCTTTTTGTAAAAGTAGTGGTGTTTTAATTTCTTAAAACAAATTTATCTTGCAGAACTTGCAACCCGACCTTCTACTTCCAGTGTGACAATGGAAAATGCGTTTCAAAACGATGGGTGTGCGACTCAAACAACGACTGTGGCGATGGCAGCGATGAGAAGAACTGTGAGTTGATTCTTTGATAAGCATAGTTGAGCCAGAAACAGTAATGTCGACGGTTCAAATTAAAATATCGGTCAGAAAGCTGCCTGGTCCTTGTTGATAGCTCAGAAATCGTACACGGTAGATAATGGAAATGAAAGGTACTTAGAATGGAAGAGAGAAGACTTTAGAAAAAAATTTTGTCTTTTTTAATACATAAAGCAGAAAACAAATCACTGAAATACAACGTAACGAACTGTGTGTTTATAGATTCATGAAGGAACGCAAGAGTATGAAGTTATAATAGAATCTGATTGTTGGCGTGGGAAAGACAACGCATATTTCCATTTGGGGCCGAGCAGTATCCCCATTGTAGTGGCCCAGCCTGACAAAAGACTTGCTAATACAATCCAAAAAATAGTGCTCTGCGTTGGTGAGGTTTAGACTGACGCAGAGTGTGTGGTTCAAACAAACGAACGATTGGCAAGCATTGACAATTTAGAAAAAAGTCAGCCTTTAATTAATTATTTTCCAAACAACAAACCGATATTTTATTGCTTGTAGGTGAGGATTATACTTGCGATTCCAACCAGTTCACCTGTCCGGAAGGGAGGTGCATCGCCTCTTATTTGCGGTGCAACGGCTATCCCGACTGTAACAACGGTGCGGATGAAGAGGATTGTCGTAAGTGACTGTTATCCTATGTTTCACTGTTGCTTTTGTCATTTGTTTTACTTCTGAATCATTCTCAATCTATTCAATCGTAGTACGGTATCTTAATTGCCTAGTTTTGAACAGATAAATGTTGCTAGTAACTCGAACCACGCAACTGAGCATCACCACTTAACTTCTTCTCGAACATTACAGCGCTTCCAATATGAATGGCCCATCAATGGTAGCCCTTGCTTGTACTCGATAAAGTATTGATTCTGCCCATTAACGTGTCACAACTAGACGACTAATGGGTACCTGTAATCATTGGCCGCCAACCAGCGATTAGTGAAAAGCATATTGTATTTAAAATTTTTCACTATCAAAGAGAACCAGATTGATGCATTTGAAGATGAATGCTGTGTAAAAACTAGCTAAAACCCTCTTCAGCCTGTTTTGTTTCTAGACTTATCGGGAAGATATGCAGAAAAATTGACAAATCAAAAATTGTGTAAGTCTAAAATGGCCTTTTTTTATTCGATATTTTTGCTTTAGCTCCGAAAGAATGCAATCCTTCCTTCTCCTTTGCGTGCAAAAGCGGAACCCAGTGCGTTAGCAAATCTTTCAGGTGCGACGGAAATAAAGACTGCAGCGATGGCTCGGATGAAGAAGATTGCCGTAAGTAGATTGTTTGATAGGAATCAGTAGCGGGTTTTCTTTGCTAAAATGAGATTTTGCTTAATAAACTTTGCAAAAAGTTTTTTTCTTTTCGTCGATCTCACTTTAATTAACTATACGATTTCCCGCAGCTGAGTTTCTAACAGAGATTGATTGGATGTTACTAGCGACCTAACATTTTGTAAGCTTAATTTTGATGTTGCTAGTTCAATTCCCGGTAGGGTCAAACCGAAGACTACAAAAATTGATAGTTCCAGCTTCCTTACCTGACATTCAGCAATAAAAAGGACAGTGTGAAACTTCCACCGTGTGTGGTAGACAGGTGTGCAGGTGGCTGCTTACTCGAAGACCGAAAGGTCCTCGCTGTCTCATGGCCGAGGCTGCTTGGTCAATAAAATGTAATTACAATTACAACATGTCGAACCGTTCAACCGCAAATTTAGTTTTGCAATGGAGATAATGTACTCAAATTAACTCGACCAAAATTAGGCGATAGCAGTTACAATGTGCTTGCTGCTTTTGAACAATATTCACTGCATTGTTCTGCAGTTTAATCAAATTATTACGAAATAAAAAAGTTTTATCTTTTCTAGAAGAGCCTGAAAAACTTAAATTTTGCAGTAACCCTTTATCTATAAATTTTTCTTAATAAATTATTTACAGCAATTTACTAAAGGTGTTTGTAAATATGTTAACAATAGCGTAACCATGGGGGAAGGCTTTAAGCCCTTCATCGGCCTGTCGAACAAAATGCGCAATAAGAAAATTATCATGTTTTTCGCTCATCCCAGACAGTCGTTTATACTGATATGGATTTTGGAATGGTTTAAAGCCGCTTTAGAAACATTTAGTTGGGGAGGGGGTCATACTTGTCAAAAAAAAAAAAAGCTTACAAATCAGTAAATATGTTGAAAAATGGCCAAAAATAAGCAAAAAAATTTGATCGCTTGATGCAAAATGTCTAACGTAGGTTTCATAAAAATATACATTATGGGGAAAGGCTATTCAGTATTTGATTCAGTTAATTACCAATCCTTTTCTCAAATCTCATTTTGATTAGCCTCTTCCCTAAAATAATCTATAAAAGGCAGGCGAATTAGGTTAACACTTTTGAGTTGTTTTTATTAATTGGCCACCGCCAACATATCACATTTATGCAGTCCGTTAAATCATGCTTTTGCGCTGCTAATTTCTATGCCACGTTTTGAAAGCATTAATTTTTCCAAAATCAGCCTAAAATTTAAGTAATTTTTGCAAAAAAAAAAAAACAAAACAAACTGCAATATTTCCGAGCGCTGGTGGCAATCGCCCCCAGATTCCAGAATCAGCCGCCATATTGCAGATTTGTGGCTATGCGCCTGATGGATGATTATTTGTGAAAAACTCAACAAAAAAGCATGATACTGTAGCGCAAAAAGTATTCTGTAGTTCTGCAAAGTCAAATTAATGGTGAAAATTATTTTGCAAAAACTTATTGATTCAATTAAGCGCTTCAGCGTTTCATTTTCAAATGCTTTCGTTTTCAGCCTCCCTCCCACCAGGCCTATGTGACGAAGACGAGTTCCAGTGCCAGACGAGTGGTATTTGTATCCCACAGTCCTGGTGGTGCGACGCGAGGAAAGATTGTGATGACGGCTCTGACGAACCTATCACTTGTCGTACGTTTAAGTATTGTTTGCCTTGCACAGCTACTTCAATTTTTAGTCTTGGTTCAAAGCTATTGCATTTATAGCAACCTTTTTGTTTCTGTTAACTAATCTATTAAAGCTTGATTATTTTTTCTATGGAGGTTTAAAAGCAAACTAGGCAGTGCTAGCACACGGAATTATTCAATTCTCGGATACTGCAAAACCACCTATTTGAAGCGACAAAGCCAGAGGAATGTATTGAATTAATAAAGTTTAAAATTGCAATCTTTTCAGCTCCCTACACCTGCCGGTCTTACCAGTTCCAATGTGACAACAACATTTGCATCAGCACGTTTTACAAGTGCGATGGTGATGATGATTGCGGCGACGGGTCCGACGAAAGAAATTGTCGTAAGTTGATGAAATCATTTAGGCCGATCGAAACTTAGTAATTGTTAATATTTGGATCTTTTGTTCAAATTCTTGCTTTCCTGATGGAATGAATTTGAAACGAACAAGAATATTTTAAGTCGGGAATATCTAGTTTAACCATTTCCTTAAAAAAGCATGACTTCTACCTTAGGTCAAATCGGACACAGTGTTGCTAACGGCTCGCCGTCGCTGCGATATTTTTTCTAAAGGAGCTGTGTTGTCTGCAAGCGCAATGTCGCGGAAATAGGTCTTGCCAACTCGTTACACCACAGCGAGTATAATGAAAGATTTGCTTTTATCTTTATGTCACTTTGGATTAATTTTTTAGCAACTCCCGGCCCGACTCCTCCTCCAGCACCGTGTGAACAATATGAATGGGAGTGCCCTGGTAGTACCAAATGCGTGTCCTACGATGACGTATGCGATGGCACGAATGATTGCCCAAGCGGCACCGATGAGGGAGAATTTTGCGGTAAAAGTGATATTTAGTTTGAAACCAAAATTAGAAGCTGTTTCTGCTCGTGTTTTTTTTTTCTCAACTCTATCATAAGTTTGTTTATTTTTTTTTCTAAATATTGCTAGTTCATGGTTAAGAATGTGATCACTGATCACTAGGGCAAGGTTTTTTTGTTGCACTAAAATTCTGAAAAAGTTGCGTTTATTTTTAGCAAAAGTTGCATTAGAAAGTTGCATTTATTTTCAGCGAAAGTTGCAGCAAAAAGTTAGATTTAGGCCTATGCACAACAAGTTTAAACAATGTCGTTGGAGCCTTGAGACCTCCGGAACCGGAGTTGGAGCCAGACCTTTTCTGCAATGGCTAAGCAGCCCTGGTTCTGCCACTATATATGGTACTAGTACTTCTAGGGTTGTAGCTGAACTTTTGTTATGCATCATAAATAACATTGAGTCGCAGCAAATTTGTCACAAAGCTTGTTGTTATATAATTCAAAGAGATTAGTTGGAGTATTAAACTGCGATGCAGTTGTAGTTTCAAAGCATATTTTTCTAATCAAGCTTACATTTTGCACAAAAATTGATAAAAGTTGCAGTAAAAAGTTGCATATAAAATCAAAAAAAGTTGCATACTAAAATTTATGGAAACAACTACGTAAAGTCTTGAGTGTTTTGAAAGCTGTCGGAAGCTGTAAATAGAGTTGTGAAAACTTGCCCTACTGATCACTCATCAGTGTGGGTTCTTGGCTTTAATATTATATATAGTATTTTGGTTTTAAAAGATTTTTGTATGTTGTTGTGTGGTTAATTTGTTTTATTGAATTGTAACATGAGCATTTAGGCCCGTTTTACACTGACTACCAAATCGGTACGACAGTAGAAGTCAAGACCAGTTTATTGCATTGATTTGAATGGCGCCTTTCACACTTGGTCGTCGTCGGGCATTTGGTCTTACGACGCAAATTTTGGCCGTGTTACATTGAATCTTGACCCAGCTGTCGTCAGTGTGAAACGGTCCGTACTGTTTTCTAAGTAGTGGATAAAGTAGTGGATAAAACAGTAAACTCGGGTTCGATACCCGGTCGTGTCAAACCAAAGACCATTAAAATTTATCTTCATAGCTTCCTGGTTGACGTTTAGCAATTAAAGGGACAAGGTGAAGCCTCTACCATGTGTGGTAGACAGGTGGCATCTTGACTCGAAGACCGAAAGGCCCCTTCGCTGTTTTTTGACCAAGGCAACTTGGTGAATAAAGTGTAATTACAATTACAGTATGTTGTAACCGATTATCATGTTTTGCACAAATATTTACTGCAGTGTTTCAGTGTCTTTTTTAATTATCCTAATCCTATTGCAACATTCCAATTGATTATCCGTTTCCGTTTGTGATATAATGTTTTCCGATTATCCGTTTCCGTTGTCAAAAAACATTACCAGCACTGGCATTAAGCTTCTCCTTCAACATCATGCAATGTGCACTGTATACAGCAGATTGCACTCTACAAATTTAATGCAATAGGCTAAATACCTTTTCAAAAATTGGGTGTATGATTTTCTCACTGCGATATATTGGTCTTAAGTCATTGACAATTTTTTGCTTAAATTGTAAAGGTTTCTGGCTGCGTTTCTATTTGGTTTTGTCTGGATAGTTGTCAGACAAGTTTAAGCATCAACACAAAAGAAGAAATCAAAAGAAAGCATCATTGCTTTTTTATTTTTGCTGCTGCTAAATGCTAGTCAACTGATTTACTGCTAAATTTGTTGAATTGCAATTACATTTTTATTCACCTAGTTGCGTTGGCCAGGAGATAGCAAAGGGACCACGCGGTTTTTGAGTCAAGATGCCACCTGCCCAACTGTCTACCACACATGGTGGAGACTTCACACTGTCTCTCTTTATTGCTGAACGGCAAGCAGGAGAGCTGTGAACACCAAGTTTTATAGTTTTTGGGTTGACTCGACCGGAAATCGAACCCGATTCCCTTACTTCAGTTGCAGATGCTCTATCCACTCGACTGTTAATTGGGTTCGTACATTGTTGTTGTAGTGCATATTTATCCTCCTACTGTCATCCGACAGCGACGGACGCTAACTACATTGAGCGATCCGGACACTTTTTATTGCAATGACGACTTCGTGCTGGGAGGAATCCCCACTTGCTTAGAATTTTCGAGGGATCCAATGTTTTTGTGGTTTTCTTCGAATTTTTGCAAACTGAATTTGCTGCTTGTTCAAAGCCACCAAACTGATGTAATCATCGTAAAGCGTCTTATCCAAGGACGCTACAACATGGCCAGTGTGTGGGTTGAACTCAAATCACGCGATCATTGTCGTCTTAAAAATGACGCCTTTATCCGCTCGACTACGCTGTACTGTGTTGTATCCAATAAAATAACTTCTTTTTTTGTTTCAGAGGTGAATCGCTGCTCCGGATTTGGTTGTGTATCTGGCAATTGTGTCAACCTTCCCACGGGACCACTGTGTTATTGTGATGAAGGATTTGTGTTGCTCAACGATTCAAAAACCTGTGCAGGTAAACTGCAAAGTTATGTGAACTGAAAGCTGTATTACTATAAAGTATTTTAATGCTACGATCGAGTTGATTTGTTCCGATTGACGTAGAAACATCAGTTAATAAATGTATTCTTGCGTTTGCTTGTACTCTTTGGAATAAATAGACGAAAGTCATTTTTGAATTGTGTTAGCTTTAAAAATTTAGAAATGTTCTGTGCCTTCAATATGAGATAGATGAAACATACAAAGGATTAAAAGATAACACTGTACTTACCTGTAGACCTATTTCTCGCTTGAGGTTGTCGAAGGTCAGTTTTTTGAACAAAATCCTTAGAAAATTACTTACTTTGTTCGTATACCGGTATACATAACTTGTACGCAACCGCGTATATACCTTACAATTAATATTAATGGCAATACATTTCTTTACCATCAACCTGAAAATTTTTAGACAACGACTAGTTAATCACGCTGATTTATTTGCTATTATCCAATCTCTTTACCATAGAATAGATTTTTGATCTGTATACCTTAGTCTTTTTTGTGAGCTTCGGAAAGATCTCACAACCGCCCGCAAGGTTGCCTCGTTGAAAGTTTTGACGGCCTCTGATTAAATGCAGTCTTTTTTGGAGAAGTATCTTTTTAGAATTAAAGTAAATATTTTTTCCTCAACACTGATTTGAGCTATTTATTTAGACATCGACGAATGTGCTCTGCGGTATTGCAGCCAACAGTGCGACAATGTTGAAGGATCGTTCTACTGCAAATGTGACCCGGGATATTTGCTGGATACTGATGGAAGAACTTGCAAAATTACTAGTAAGAATCATAATTGGGACGACTAAAATTAGAGTGGACCAAGTCAACTTGGTCCAGTTTCGAGATAAGTACATTTTCTTTTCCAGATGCATCAGTAGATTGTGATGACAATTTTTTGAAGCTATAAATTCAACTAACGAGTTGAACCAAGTTGATTTGGTTCGTTAAGTATTATTTCACACAACATAATAATGAACCACATGCCATTGGTCCAGTTTAAGATTAGTGAACATTAACTTTTTTGCTAATTGGAGATGGACCAAGTCGATATGATTAATTTTTGTAATAGTTTTTTTGTTGAATTTTTAAAAAACAAAAAGACTTGGTCCATATAAAAAACGTATTTTTTTCAAGAAATATGTTAGTTTGCTGCGGCAATGTTGGCTAAGATTTTTTTAGTGTTTATTTTCACTTCAATAATGTCATAAATAGCATTATTTGTCAAAATGCAATAGTAAATTGTTATAGAACCGTGGTTCCCAAACTGTGATGCGCCAGAACTTTTTGGGGAGTACGCCTAATTAAGACTAAATAAAAGTTGATATATTGCAACAAATATTTTAATTGGAAATGTTTTTATACTTCTAATTGTTTTTATTCGGGTTATACACGCCAATATTATTAGGCTTTAAGTAATTTTTCAGTGTGTTATAACTTATATGCTGGTTTAGCCCAAACGATGTTACATATTTCTAAACTACTGAAGTCACCCTAATGTATAGGTAGTATGCAAATATAGCGAGAATCCTTGCAAAGGTATGAAAATATTTGGAACCCTGTATAAACCGCGTGTGTCACCTTCGCGCCAAAATTGATTTAGTAGAACTGCATTACTGTAGTCTGTGTTGAAACAGACCATGAAAAAAGCAAATGTGGTAAACACTAGCCTAACCTAACCGTTACAAAACAAAATATCTCCTTAACAATGTTAGAACCGTTAAAACATGTATGGCTAAAGGAACTTATATTGTCTTTTTACTTTTTTGTAGCAATTTAATTAGCTTAATGTTGCATGCTTATTAGTTAGTGAGTGCTAGTCGATCCCGTCCAAGGAATGGGAGCGTTGAGAAACTCCCCGTAGACCCAGCAATTAGTAATGTTCCAACTTCTAAGGTATGGATCAACTTCAATAATGCTGATGTTCTTTCCTCGTTATTACATTTTGCCTTATCTGTGGTTTTGCTGGTTGCAATGCAGGCCTATTGCAATCATTAAAGAAGTTACATGGACATGTTTTTTTTTGGAAAATAAAAAAATGTATAGTTTTTATTTAGCACAGGTATCGGATTGTCGTGCTTACTTATAATGATTTGCAGCATTTGATTATTTGTAACAAGAATAGTAAAATACGTTAAAGATAAAAGTGCTGATGGCTGATCCTAATTTGTCCGTATCCCTGCGTAATATTGATTGCATGTCTGATTCTTCTGAAGAACCTGATCGAATTAGCAACTTCAACGTTGTCAAAAGATTTGTGTATATTCCGGATAAGGTACAAAGTGTTGCTTATCGCGCCAAAATAAAAAAAACTGTCATAGCAAAAAGTTTGGTTCACTACATGGGGTGGAACAGACGCCACGACGAATGGGTGTCTAATAGGATGTTTCATAATTTCACCTTTTTTGAAATTAAAAATGCTTGGGGTCTCATCAGATCGGATTTTGGCCACAATGAAGAAATAAAAAATTTTTTTGCGATTACTCGTTGTTTTGAGGGTGTCCCGCCCCCCCAAAGTTTGATATTTTTGGACGCGGGACAACTTTTTTGACAAGTGCGATATCTCCTTAACAAAACGAGATAGAGAGTAATGTTTGGTATCAAAATTTACAGAATTGTCGACTTCCTATCTGTAGTCAATACATTCTTAATCGCTAACTCCAACAGAAACGAAGTTATTTACAAAAAACTGTTTTAGCACTCAGTAAAGCTAAAGATAATATAAGTCAGTACCGACTAGGCATAAAAAGCAAATCAAGCTGCAAAGCAGTCATGCAAAAAGAAAAAAATCAAACAGTTTTGGAACGAAAACAACAAATGGGACATCTCGTTACACGCTGCCCTGCGTTTATACTACTCGAGAGGTCCATTCGGGGATGCTCTTTGGCTCCTAAAGGTACGATACGTCGATACAGGATTTTAAAATGGCTGGAAATTTTGAGCCTGCAATAAAGTTTTTTTACCTATCGTGGACGATTAGAGAACCAAAAACAACAAAAAGGGTACCGTAACACAGGCAAAAAAACACATCAACTGGAGCTACTGCATAAGTATGAACGTAGACGAACATCTGTCTGGTTTCTTCGTGAAGAATTATCGAATCTTTTTGCGAAGCAACAAATCTTTCAGTTAGCCTATATTTTTCTTTCATTGCAGCGATAATGATTTTCGATAGCTTTCCAAAATTAGGCTGAGCCAAACGAGATGCATGGCGCGGTTTTACGGGAAATGGTAAAAAGTCACATAAATGAAACTTATCTATCTCACGTTATTGATGAGATTGAAGGTAAAAGCAAAGGTCCAAGTGCATTGGTAAAAGCCGCTCTTTTAAACAAAATCAAGTCTATCACTGGTGGTTCTCCGGAGAATTTGATTGACAGGGAAGCTCCAGATGTGCGCATTACCCCCATTGCTAACCTTCAAAACAAACTTTGCTGGTTTTCTGAACAAAAAAGTATGAGAAACAGCGCTAATGCAGGCTTTCGAAGCGACCAGATGTGCTTACTGGTTTTGTCTCATCAACTTTTTATGGATATACCAGCCAATCTCGAAAGTTTGTTGTGGTATAAACAAGAAGAGATTAATCATTCCCGTTGGTTGACTGCGGCAAACGGTTATCTGCTGATGCTTTTGTTTCACTCTTTCGATCTTACTACTGTAAAGAGAAAACTCTCAAGGCTTGTGTCATATATTTTTGTATATTTGCCTTCATTTCTGTTGACACACCTTAAACCACATGCATGTGAGGGTCCTTTTGTGACATTGCTTCAAAGGGATCTCTTGTTAGCTTTTGGAGCAGTTAATTCGAACGTGTGTAAAGTAGTGAAACGGTACGTTTTGCAGCATGCAAAGAATTGGCTTTCGCCACATAATATTGCTCTAAGTGTCTACTCTGAAAATCTAGCAATGGACAAGGAAGTTTTGACATCTCTTACTTCACTGCCGGAAGAAGTGGCCAGTGAAGATTTGCTTTTGACAAGACGAGCCAAACTAAGAGACTTTTTATCATTTCCAGTAAAACCGCGCCATGCATCTCGTTTGGCTCAGCCTAATTTTGGAAAGCTATCGAAAATCATTATCGCTGCAATGAAAGAAAAATATAGGCTAACTGAAAGATTTGTTGCTTCGCAAAAAGATTCGATAATTCTTCACGAAGAAACCAGACAGATGTTCGTCTACGTTCATACTTATGCAGTAGCTCCAGTTGATGTGTTTTTTTGCCTGTGTTACGGTACCCTTTTTGTTGTTTTTGGTTCTCTAATCGTCCACGATAGGTAAAAAAACTTTATTGCAGGCTCAAAATTTCCAGCCATTTTAAAATCCTGTATCGACGTATCGTACCTTTAGGAGCCAAAGAGCATCCCCGAATGGACCTCTCGAGTAGTATAAACGCAGGGCAGCGTGTAACGAGATGTCCCATTTGTTGTTTTCGTTCCAAAACTGTTTGATTTTTTTCTTTTTGCATATGACTGCTTTGCAGCTTGATTTGCTTTTTATGCCTAGTCGGTACTGACTTATATTATCTTTAGCTTTACTGAGTGCTAAAACAGTTTTTTGTAAATAACTTCGTTTCTGTTGGAGTTAGCGATTAAGAATGTATTGACTACAGATAGGAAGTCGACAATTCTGTAAATTTTGATACCAAACATTACTCTCTATCTCGTTTTGTTAAGGAGATATCGCACTTGTCAAAAAAGTTGTCCCGCGTCCAAAAATATCAAACTTTGGGGGGGCGGGACACCCTCAAAACAACGAGTAATCGCAAAAAAAAATTTTTTATTTCTTCATTGTGGCCAAAATCCGATCTGATGAGACCCCAAGCATTTTTAATTTCAAAAAAGGTGAAATTATGAAACATCCTAGTGTCTAACGTTGTGTTGCTAAAAGTGCCTTATGACGAAATTAATAACGATAAAATAAACACGAAAAATGTGATCAACTTGGACAAGCAGGAGCTTGAAAAAATTTTCAAAGTACAAGTTCATGAAGAAGTGTTTACGACCTCTAAAGAATATGAAAGAAGCTCTGAGCTTAATAAAATTATCATAAATGTGAAGCAAGATAGTTTGAGGGAAAACACAGGTGGAAAAGAAAATCCAATGAAGGAAAGTGTTCAGAAAGAACCAGTGACCAGTGAAGAAACCAGTTTGAGCCAACCAATGACCAGCGAAGAAACCAATTTGAGCCAACCAATGACCAGCGGAGAAACCAGTTTGAGGCAACCAGTAACCAGCAGAGAAAGTAATGATGAAATGTATGATAGCGAAGAGAGAGTGAGAAAGGTGGATCTTACCTAGAGGAATGAACCCGTCAATTCTCTGCAAAGTTTGGAGCCGGCCTATCCCAACGGGGTCCGAATAAATTGGTTGAAATATAAAGATTTAATGCAGCTTTTAAAATTCATTCCGCCAGTTTACCATGACGACTACAAAGCTATTCGTCATGATAAAAGTGAAGAGGACGAGCTATTTCCAGAAAAAATCTAATTTTCTACAACGACTGCTAGCAGCAAATTTCTGTGGTACCATTTTTCATCATTCCTCCTCACATAACAGACTGTATTTGAAGTTAATTTGCTGTATGGGTATTCGTTTGTTTCGTGCAATTTTTCTTACAGTGAAATCAATACATTTCACTATTGTACAGTTACATTCTTGATTTACGTTAAAGAGGTCATTGCTGTAACATGCCAGTATATTAATAGGGGAGACCGGGCAAAAAGTAACAGGGGCAAGTTGTAGCACGCTAATTTTTCCCTTAAAAAATCAAGTAAATGATTCGAACTTTTTTCTGGTAACCACTTAATATAAAAGAAGGATTGTAACAAAGTTTTGCTTCGCTGGCTTCAGATTTACTCCAGTGAGAGGAAGAATTCTATTTTGCCGCGTCAAAGTAAAAATTTTTATTAGTAAACTTTGATTTCTTACTCAATGGTTTGCCAACTTAGAGAACTTGTAGAACTATTGTAGTATTCCTTGTTGATTAGGTTTGTTGTGGTACGACGGTTTTTGAAGTTGCTTTGCATGTTACGGACTTATTATGAATAGTTTAGTCTACCTACTGTCGGGGTAAGTTGTAACATTTTCTTTGGGGCAAATTGTAACACAGTGGTAACTTTTGTTTCACAACTTTTTGAGTATAAACAGAGCCGTAATAAGCCCACAAGCTTCGACAAAAGAAAGGTCATCACCAGCGGAAAAGGTGTACACCGAAGCTGGTCTCCTAAAAAAGATTTGTTTTGGCGAAATAGGTGTACACTCAAGCTAATCTCAAATATAAACTAAAAGATATCAGCACTTTCTACCAGCAGGTTATGGAAAAGTTAAATTTAGTTGTTATCGCGCACTATGTAACCGGTCATTTCGATCTTGGGTCCCTCTTTCTGCGGGGGTGGCTGGGTGCTCTCCCCCCCTTAATACGGTCCTGCATGAGTATAAATATTTGGATAATAATTTGTAGTTTTTTCAATTGATTCAAAAATGCAAAATTATAAATGAAAAACTGAGCGTGGAAAGCAGCTCAAGGTAATATAAAACAAGCAGCAGAGTATGTCACCCAGCATACTACAAGCAGTTAGCGTTGGCTGTAAACAGGCATAGTTTTTGTAAATATAAACACCGTCTTGACTCGTTTTATGTGGCAGCATTCAGTTCGGTCCATTGTAGACGTTATAAACCAAAATGAGTTTCATTTCTTGTCTGGAGAGATAATAATATTTACTGTTACAACTTACCTCTGGTGTTGTTACAACTTGCCCCATCTCCGGGGCAAGTTGTAACGTTTGGCTGCGTCTTTTAAAGTTCGATTATCTCCTAGATGCGATTGCATTTTTAAAAAATTTATGTGGACATAATGTGTCCCCAGACCGTACCTATGCATTGGCACTTCAACCATTCAGATTGCTCTTCTCTTAACCGAATTATAGCAAAGAGTATGAAAAATGTTACAACTTGCCCCTGTCTCCCCTACTGATGATTTCATTGATTTGATAAAAGGCCTCTTAAACACTATTTTAAATGACTCTTAAAATACGGTGCAAAACTTTTCAAAATTTTAGCCCCATATTGATGAAAGTAACGTATTAGTTGATTTTACGCTTGTAAGTAATTTTTTAAAACTTATTTTTATGGATTTGGTCCACTTATTATTAGTAATTTTTGCTACATATTGTGTACCAAACTGATTTGGCCCGTTAAATTTTACTCCTTAACAAATGCTACAGTGGACCAAGCGCTAAAATAAAAATATAAAAAATAATGCAAAAGAAAAATTGAAAAAAAAATTTTAATCGAGTTGTTTTAGGTAGTAGATAATGGATAATCACCATAATTTTATACATCACACCCAATTTTAAAAGTTATAAAACAAACTACTAAAAAACTTTAAAGTCGATTTTCTCAAAACTTGATTTTTTGATTTGGTCCACTCTAATTTTAGTCGTCCCAATTTCACATGTGTTAAATTCTTTCGGGATTCACTTGTTAAGGCTTATATACACAGCATCTGTGTTTTTTTTTTGCCACAAATCATCGTATATGGTTCCTCTCAATAACCCGCAACTTTTACTATGTTCTTATTTTGGAGACTGACGCTATAGCCCATACATACATACACGGTAAGAGTGGTATTATAAAATAACGCTCTAATCAGTGGTGCAAAGATGTATTTAAGGTGTATTTGTTGTACTTAATTTGATTAAACACACTAAAGCTTTTTCTAAAATCTTAAAAAATTTTAAACGTTTGGGTCTCATCTACGTCCATCATCAGCAAAAATAAAATCGAATAGATCTTTTCAATGATGATGGACGTAGCTCAGTCCGAAAGGTTTAGCATTTTGCTATTTTAAATAAGGCTTTACTGTTTTTAATAAAATTAAATAAAATTGCTGTTCAAGCTATAACGAAGATTTTAATTTGTATTTGACGTTTCAACTGAAGTTTAAACTTTGAATTTTAACTCAACTGCAATTGGGATTTGAATTAAACATATGTGGTATATGTTCTTCAATCATACTGCTTGACTGGGCCTAACTGCATAGAGCTCTCTCTTTTTTCATTGCCCACTTTTCCGTGACGATTGCGTGAGCAGTAGCTTGAGACTAAGCTGCCTTACTTCACGGTCTTCCACCACTTCCACCATTTCGCTTGGGCGAAGTCCGAAGCGATTTTTTCCAAGATCCGCAATGCAATTGCTCCATCTAGTTATAAATCATCCAACTGGTCTTTTCCCATTTGCATTGGAAAAAAAGGTTGTTTGTGAAATCTTTTCTGTGGCATTCTGCTTACATGGCAAAACCATATAAGGTGACATTCTTCAATTTGGAAAAATAACGGCTCGATGTTTAGAGATTTACACATCTCAGACCTACGCACCTTGTTAAATAGTGTAACTCCTTCGATTCATTGCTCGCATAAAACTATAAAATTTATTTATTTTTAGGCGAGAAGCGGTTGCTAATGTTGTCCAATCGCTATTACATCTACCAGTATGATATTGATCGAAGGTACTTGACTGCCCCCATCTATTCCAACACTGTACTTGGCATTGACTTCGACTGGGCAACCAGAAGGATATATTACGCCAATCCCAATACTGGAGCGATTTATTCTAGCTACTTGAATCGAACGGATACTAAAGTGGTAGGTGACAAAAAATCTTTTCAATTTTTGTTGACTAACTTATTGATTAGTTCAGTTCTTGCGTTTTTCTCGAAAAATCGATGAAGGTGCTATCCTTTGAACGGATTCGCGCCTGCTTATCGGAGTTGACTGTTTCAAAATTTATCAGTACATTACCAAGTTTATGGGTTTTTCAAACAACTTATTTTTAAAAAAGAAAGGTGACTTGAAATTATAACAGTGTTACGACACATTTAAAATAGACCTTTTTTGTTGGGACTGTGAAGTTGGTTGGGATTTCTAAAATTTGTACAATTTTTATGATTGCGTTTTGTTTACAATTTTGCTGAATCGAATTAATTTTTTTGTGATGTTTTTTGATAATAATAAGTAATCTATTGATTTAAATCAAAAGTTAGAATCACTTATTTAGCACTAATCATTACCAGAGCTAAAAATTTTATCCACTTACTCAAAAATATCTCTAATCTGCTGATTTTTTGTTTTTAGTGTAAGATAACGAACGATAAATGTTGGCGGAGTCAGTTTCTAACCAGCTAGGCCATGCTTAAAGTTTGAAGCAACATTCATTCCAGGTTTTTTAAGCAACGAACTAACACACTTTTGACATTATCTTTCAGGTTTTTAATAGCGGCAAGGCTGTGACCGAAAGCATGGCTGTGGATTGGGTGGCGAGAAACTTGTACTGGTGCGACTATGATTTGGGCACGGTTGAAGTTGTGGGATTGGATGGTAAACATCGAGTAGTCCTTCATTCTGAAAATGTCACCAGCCCACGAAGTCTTGCTCTTGATCCACGAGAAGGGTAAGATAATCATTTTGCTGAATTCATTGCGTTAAAAATTTGCGTTAACATTGCATGAACAAATTTATAATCAGTCAATAAATTATACTTTAAACAGAATTGCTTAGATTATATCTTTATTAACGATTGAAGTAGGTATCATTTTTAACGTTTTTTGTATTAAAAAAATTTTCAAAAACCGACAAGCTTTAATGCTAGTCAGATGCTAGTCAGTAAAACAAGTAAAATTAGCATTTTCATGAAATATATTGTTCCAAAACCCGCTGTGGAATTGTGAGCATCTTAGCAATGATTTTTCGAAAAACAACCTAAACGCACAACAGTCAACATAATGGATGTATTGTGGTATTTGTTAATTTGCTTGTACAGCTTCGTGAGATAATGCGCAACAGTCAGAAGAACTTACACCAATAAACTTTGTTCCAGATACCATTATTTATTCTGGACTGATTGGGGGCAAAACCCTCGCATTGAACGTTCAGATATGGATGGAAGCCATCGACTAGCAATCGTTACTGACAACATTTTCTGGCCAAATGGACTAACGATTGACTATCCAACCAACATCATATATTTTGCCGATGCAAAACTTGATTACATCCACCGGTGTAATTACGATGGTAGCGACCGTACTTACGTGCTTGCTAGCGCATTGGTAAGTTGCTTCAGTTTTTTGGATGAGCGTTTTTTGACGATTACCTTTGAAGCTGTTATACGCTGTAATGCAGTGGTACAAAAATTTAATCTTAAAGGTAAAAACCTTGATTTCAAGTTTTAAAGAAATACCTCCTCTAAACTTTCATTATCTTTCGAGACAGAATAACGAAGTCACACAGCTAGCTCCTTGTAATAGGCGATCAATGGGTTTTCGACTCGTCAGCAGTGACGGCGTATTTAAGCTCTGTATTCGAATGGTGTTAAACTGATGGTTTTTTTTTTTTGATTTGCCCAGCCCGTTGCTGATTGTTGAACCAAAAATAAATTCTGCTGCCACAACTTTTTTCTATTTTGTTAAACTTGTCTCAAGCCGTTCAGCTGTAAGTTAGAATTTGCTATTTGCCCTTGGTGTTGCTACGAAATTTGAACGCACTTATGATGTCAGAAAATAAAAGACATAACGTCACAAGGTAATCTGCCCTAGTTAATTCCTGATCAAAATAAACTTGTTGGTCTCAAATCGCAATCAATTTAATATTTATTAAAAATTACATTTTGTTTTTCAGCTTATTGAGCAGCCTCATGCTTTGACAGTGTTCGAGGACTACCTGTATTGGACCGACAGGGAATCTAGAAGCGTGAATCGCTGCCACAAATTTAACGGCACACGAGACCAGGGCACCGTGGTTACCGGGATCAGTTATGCCACGGACATCATAGCATTCCACCCAGTTCGGCAACCAAACGGTATATGAAGTTATTTTGTATTGTCTGTCTTTCAGCAAAAGCATTAGGTTTTTATTTTCCGGCATTGAATCATTCGTTGCTTGTTCGACTGATGGGTTATCTTCCTCGTTCAAAGCAGCAACGTTTGAGCAATCCTTGCATGCACAGAAGTTGGCCATATTTTAAGCTTTTTCTTTGATTCTTGTTCTTGACTTCTGCTTAAGTTTTCTGCTTCATTTACTGCATTTTAAATGCTGCTTAGCAGATATGTCGTTAAATGCTTAATCAAAGATGTGTAATAGCGTAATCTGTGGGGAAGGAAGAAAGTGAGTTGAGAGTGGTAGACTAGACCATGTAGGATTGTCAAGAAACGACGCTTCAACGTTTTTGGCTGAGTGGCCGACAATATTGTCGTGGTATGACGTAACAAGTCCATATTTTTTTTTGCTAAAATCATTCAGAGATGTTACCTATACTTGAGCGAAGCAAGCATAAGTTTCTTTTTCAAAAAGTACTTGTCAAATTTTAGCAACAAACTACTGCGTTGACAACCCTTGCTCCCATCTGTGCTTGCTGAGCAATTTACGACCTCTCTATTACACATGTGCCTGCCCTGCTGGTTCGAAACTCACCGAAGACAATCACGGTTGTGAACCAATCGATGTAAGAAACGTAGGATCTAATCTGTAATTTGAGAGAAAAAACAAGATTGCATAAAACTGTGCAGTAGTTTTAATGTTTTGTTTTTTGCAATGGCTGTCGAATTAGAATTGGGTCCAAATGCATACTTGACCGTAGGCTATTAATGACGAAACTGTATTTAACTATTTAATAACAGTATTGTTTACGCATTTTTTAAACCATTGCGCTTGAGACTTAGAACCAATTAATTGTAGTATGGTATGCAAAGTTACTGTTCGATTCGTTCTATACCATTATTCAATTCGTTTTAGTTTTCAAGGACAAAAATATTAAAAACGGAAATCTACTAATTAAGGAGATTCAGTCAAAGAGACTACCTCACCTTTAAAAGGTGTTTTCACAGAACTAAATCTCAGTTCATTTATACATGGCCAATTTTGTTCATTTATCATATCGATTTCAATTCTTATTTGATTTTAACAAGGCTACTTTTATATGTATCAAGTATTTATTATAATTTCCAGGAAGAATTTTTGGTGGTTGGGACTCCAGATCGGATTTATGGCATTGGGATTGAGCCAAGCGATCAGGCTAACGATAAGATGTTGCCAATCACAGATCTGGGCAACAGTGCTGATATTGAACACGATGATACTACAGGATTTATATACTGGATCGAATCTGACGTAAGTGAGCGTATTATTTTATGCTTTTTTGAAGATACTTTCAACTTAACAAAAATTAAAAAGACAAACAATAATAGTTCAGTGCTTCGTTTTGTTTAAAAAAAAAAATTAAAACTTTTCTGAACAAAGATCAAATTTTTACTGACTTGTTTGTGCCTTACCCCCAAATCTTGATAGAAATGTTCTTTTTGAAAAACTCAACATTGCTGGACAATCTAAGCCGTAAACGTTTGTCTGCTAAATTTTCTTCTTTCATTTTTACACGTTCGTTTTGTTAGACTGGCAGCATACATCGAGTTCATTTGAATGGATCTTTCCGAGACGATTTTGCGACGTCAGCTACGATAGGCACACCAAACGCCCTTTCCCTTGATTGGATGTCAAGAAATCTCTATTACACTAACAAGAGAGGAAGGTACGATTTAAATATATTTTAGTTTATTAAGAACAATGGACTTAGAAATTAATGATAAGCTATAAACAATATCCAGAGTCTTAGTGGCACAATCAAACCTATGATTAACAGCCTAAGACATACTGTTTCGGAATCGTCTTTTGTCTTTTATTCATCGTAAGTATAGTTAGGACTGCAGGTATAAACATGAACGTATAGAAAGGCAAAGAGTTGCAAATTAATCAGATCATAACGTAATATTAAAATGTTTACAATTTTTTTGATGGAAGATATTAAGTACTACTCCAAAATAATTCCATGTTTATACCTGTAGTCCTAGCTATATTAACGAGAAATAAAAGACGAAAGTCAAATCCGAAACAGTATGACTGAGGCTATCAATCATAAGTTGGATAGTGCCTCTAAAAGACTGGATACTCTCTATAGCTTATTATTTATTTTAGTTATTCTCTTTATTTCTTTGCTAAACTGAGAGTGATAACTGATAGTTCTACTAAATTACTACAACTAATATAAGTGCATCTTACCCAAACTACATAGCATCGTACTGCAAATTAATAAAGTCTTTGGTTTTATCTTGCTCATTAGTGTTCTATAAAAAATATACTTTTTGAATGAAAATTTTGCTACTTTAGTACGTAACATTGAATAAGATGTTTCTTGTATGAATAGATTTTTTTTTATAAGTTTTCACTGTGTTTCTGTATAATATTTTTGCTTCTGACCATATTTTTGCAGGTCAATTGAGGTCATAAAAGTGGACGAGGACTCGAACTCTCAACTCTATCACAAAACCATTTTAAGCACAACGGAAAATGCAACAGGAGTGGGCTCACCGATGGGTATCGCAGTTGATCCCTTGAACGGGTAAGATTTCCTAATTTTTGCTTGAGTGCTGCTGCAAAAAAGGTTGCAGTCGCATCATAATTGACGGATATTTTGCAAATAAATTTTAATACTTTAATTTGCAAGGCACTATAAGCACGCTAAAACTCCAAGGAAATATAAAAATTCATAACGTCATTTCAAGAAACGACAAATGTAAAAGCATATAAAATTGCAAACTCTACGGCTTAGGACGGTTGTGCAAGTTAGTCGTCTATAGAGCAGTTGCACCACCCACACCACACTGATGTAAATATCTCTTCCAATGGCCATTTTTGATTCCTCTGTCATGTGTTCGACCGCTTATGCTCTGTTATTGTTCTAGATTGTATGTTCGAACAGAACCGTATGTTTGGTGATTGTGTTCTTTGTGCAGGTTCGTGTTTTCAAAAGTGATGTGTTTAGAAAAAGTACTGGACTGTGTAATGATGAAATGCAATTTGCTGCTTGTTCGAAGCCACTAAACAGAGATAATATTCATAAACCGCCTTATCGAAGGACAAAAAAACATGGCCAGGGTGCGGGTTGAACCCAGATCCTGTGATCAGGGCCGTCGTAAAAGCGACGCTTTTACGCTCTCAGCTACGTTCCGACGATATCATAAACTAACGGCTAAGAATCGGAAAATGTCAAGATATTTGTGCCTGGTGAGCGATCATGTTTATATAGATCATGTTACATAAACAATAACATTATGTACAATAAGTCCATCAAATATCACGATCAATTCTCTTCTTGCAGAAAAGTCTACTGGTCGGACCAGGGTTACGGTAATGTACCACCTAAGATAGCTCGTTGTGACGCTGATGGCTCCAATCCTACCAACCTGGTCACGTCCGAAGTTGGTCAAGTCCAGCACATTGCATTGGATATCGCTGGTGGAAGAATTTATTGGGGACAGTTAAATCCTGGGCATGTAGGTATTTTAGTAAAATGGAAACACACGAACTGTAACTTTATTTTGTAGGTAAAAAAGAGTAGTAAGAAAAAAAATAGTTCCATATTGGGTCACAAGTTCATTATACTGTCATTAGAAAGTGCTATTGTATTATTTTGCAATCATTTGCTAATTGAAATAATTAAGCGGTGATGCCACAGTTAGTACCATTGTTTAATCTCCATAAAGCAGCGTGGACGGAAGTAAAAATGCAGCCGCGGTGAAGTATTAGCGTTCGCTATTTTAACGCGCTAACTTGATCCATTGTGTAGAATGTGCTTAAACCTTACTGGCTTATTCAAAACTCAAATGTGTTTTCCACATAACAAATTTAATTTTTTCAATACTCATTTCTAAATCCGAACAATTGGCCTGGGCTCTATTGCTGTATATCCCACTCATTACCAAGAAAATGCCAAAAAGTCTACATTAAAAGAATTTGGAAGCAAGGAAAATGATGTTGCCTATGAAGTTCAACAAAACCGAATAATTTCAGATAAAATCAGCTACTTTTGACGGCAGTGATGTGCAAACACTCTCCATGGTGGTCATCAGTCCGATTGCCCTCACGGTGCTGGATGCGTATGTGTATTATTCCGACGTCGGATTGAAGCTGATTGAGAGAGCGGATAAAACTAGCGGTAAGGGCTTGATTAATATTAAGTAGCTTAGTGCTAATGCTACGAAAAGGGAGGAGACTTGACACTAGCTAAAAGCGGAAGCAAATGCATTTTACTACACTGTATGAATAATTGAATACTTCATCGTTATGAAAGGATTACTTAAATCTTATACTTTTCCGACATTAACCCATTAGTTTCTGAATTAAATGAAAATTTTGTTTTTTGTAGATAACCTTCCATCTTACTATATCATCAACATAACGTCATATGAGTACATTTAGTAGTGCCAGATCTTTTTTAATTGTGACGTCATAAAAGAATAAACGTGGTTGAGAAATCGACCACTAGGAACAAATGTGTCAAATTTTTTTTTATTGTCTCGGGCTGAATTCTTATATGTATTGTTAATATTGGAACGGTTTTCAATTGTAAATCAACATAAAACAGCTTCCGAACTAAACAAAACTTCTGGAGACAAAAAATAATAGCATTTTAAACTACAAACTTTTTGTTTTTCCTACTTTTTCAGGAAGGAAGTATTCTTGACAATACTTTTTGAAACTTATTTGACAGTTTTAAAGCTAGTCGTAGTACCCTCTACGCTGCTACTTGCTAAATTGTAATTTTTTACGCGGACGGAATTTTGCTAGTATCAGTACTGGTATGGATTGAAGTAAAACTACACAAAATAAAGCAACGAATTTTATTGCGTTTTCATTGAGCAATTAAACGTTTCACAGACATATTTCAAAGCAATAATTGTTCATATTGTCATAAAATATTGGTTCTTGGTATTTTCATCACGAGTTCTTTTGCTTAGGGCTCCGTGTGGTAGTCGACAAAACACTCGGGGCAAAGACCTCGATCGCATTTTTTGCAACCATACACACTTCGACTACCGCAGTGAGCACAACGACGCCTGGCGTTTCCTTCATTGCGCAAAACAAAGTGGTCCATCCGGTCAAATCGAAGCTCAGTTTCAGCAGGGGCCATGGAGCTTCGCCTTCCTGGCCGTTTTTGTTCAGATCCATAATGCTTCAAATAAAAAATTGCGATAGAGCGTCGAAAAGTCAACAGATTATCACAGTCTTTGCAGTTGGCTTCACGGCCGAGTAACCACGCGTTTTGGATGCTTACGTCAACTAGCCACGTAAATAAAGGAAACCACCACTTTTTTCCGCGAATTCCACTGCGATAATTGTTGACATGCTGGTCTTGACGATCTGTGCCACCCATGGTCTTGTTGTATCGCTCAACAATGTATGGACGGTCAACATCAATCTTCTTCTTTTCTATGCGGCTCCATCTTTGCACCTTTTTGATCGGTTCTGTTCCGAATACTGTAGAGCACACAGTCACAATATTATTATCTTTCCATCGCACCAGTTTCACCTCCTCATTACGGTCAGTGCTTCTCCCAACAGCGGCACAAATATCCCCTCGTTTGCTGCTTTTGTTCATTTCTTTGATGGGGACCAATTGACACTTTTTTTCTACTTTATTTTTGCGTATTGTACCTGTTGCTTCATATCCAATTTCTTTGAGCTTTGAAAACAATGGGAAGGACGTAAACCGATTATCCATTGATATGTGAAATGCCAAATCCTTGAGATTTTCTGGTAGGTAACGAAGTAATGCCAACACAGTTGCCGCATTTTTGCCAAACTCCTCAGCAAGTGCCACATCGTAATTTCCTTTTCGACCTTGGTAAAAATCAAATGCTATCAAATACCCGGAAGGAGTATTCAAACAAAAACATTCGTAGCCAAATCTTATTGGCTTTTGAATTATGTGCTGCTTTAATGAGTTTCGGCCAAAATATTCAATGAGTGCTTCGTCGTGGGATAAATATTGTTGTGGAATGAAGTGATTGCCAAAATTCTTTTGCAGGTGCGTAATCAGAGGTCTCAGTTTACAATATCTATCATTCACATCCAAAGCAGAGTTGCGTGTAAAATGCAAAAACTGCATAATTTGCTCGAATTTATTTTTTCGCATGGAGCTTTTGACCAAATCGTTGCCTAAATCAGAATCGTGGGACCAGTACAATTTTCGTTGGGGTAGCTTGTTATAGCCAGAAAGCATTATTATTCCAAGAAAAGTGCGAAACTCAGCTTTGCTAGACACAAACACATCTTTGCCTTTCCAAATAGAATAAAGTTTCATTTGATCAAGAATATTTTCAATCAGAAGTTCATCCCAAAATAACTCAAACAATTCTACTGGGTTCATATCACGGTATGCCGAATAATTAGAAGGAGGAAAAATTGGTAATAATCCTGATGGGCAGTTTGATACTCTGTGGAACAAATAAGCTGCACTTTTCTTTCTCCTTTTTGAAGTCGATGATTGCGTCTGAACTTGAGCCGTCTGAGTTTGAGCTTCGTCATCTGAATTGTCGGAATCAGAATCGCGATTTCTTCGCAGCAAATGCGCTCGAGCTCGCAATTGAAAGCCAGTGAGCCTGTTGGCTGAGCCAGGATCTAGATCCTCATCTCCACTGTCCTCATCTGTCTCCGCTCGCACTTCCGGAGGCTCAATGGCAATCCCTGCCACATTATCAAACTCTTCTCCCTCCTCAATAGCATCCAGCACTTCACAAACAGTGAAAACTTGATCTCTAGAAAAAATAAGCGGCAAAATAGTAATTTAACGAGTTTGACATAGTTCATCCTAGTGGTCGAGATCTCGACCACCCGTCTTCAAAACCATGTTTCCAAGTAATTTTTTTCGATTGAAATTTTTTTTTAGTTTTCAATGAACGTTAACATTATTACTAATATTTTTCTAAAGTTTCAAAAAATTTTGCTGGTATTTCACACCTAACTCAAAACAATAAAAAAGTGGACACTTACCGAGCTGCTTCAGCCATTTTTGTTCTTCAGGAAATGTTGCGTGTAGCACAAAGCGAAAGCGGGAGTTTAGATAAAATATGGATTTATTATGTCTGACTAATCTAATATATCGCCTGAACAGTTTCTACGAAAAAAGCAACTTTAAAATTTTAACTGTAGCCTAGTAGTGTGCAATAACAAAAATGGTCGATATCTCGACCACTAGGAACTAATGGGTTAAGGTTTGTAGTTATTCAAAATCTGTAGTTTTCACGCTACATGTAGCACATAATTCTCGGAAAGGTAAGATAAAGTATTTATTGATTACGATTTCTAGCAAACTGTGTATATTTTAAGCTGAGCTCTTTTATTTTAGTAAGTATTGTTTTGCTTTTTGAAATTAAGTTTTTAACTTCTAATGGTATTTTCAGGAAACAATGTGCAAGCGCTTCGTTCTGGCGTCCACGACGTCAGTTCATTAAAGGTCTACCATCGGCCTGTGGGGAGGACAAACGCGTGCTACAGGAATTTAGTTGGCTGTGCACAGTTTTGCTTTCCTGTAGGGGCTTCAGGACATGTTTGTGGTTGTGGGACAGGATTTAAGGTAACCAAAACAAGCACTTGTGAGAAAATTGTCTCACTCTGTCTATACACCATAATTTCTGGTTAATGACGTTTCAGACTTCTACGTCATTCTGAAAATGAGTTCTATAACGATCTGTGATACGAACGTCATCATCGTCTTTTGATATTGCTTTGAATCTTTTTTTTGGTGTTGTCATTCATTCAGGAGCATTTATTGTGCCTTATCACCAAGAAAACTAAAACTTTTTTACGCATCCTGGTTTTTCTGTTGTTGTTATAAGACCTTTCAAAAAAAAATTCAGCATTTTTTGGGCCAGAAATCTTTATATACGATATAATGTGATGACTTGTCAATTAAGAATGGCTACTAAATAATAATAGTGTTTATTCCCACATTTTATATGAAATTGTTTGCATATTGTTGTTTGCTTATTGGTTTAGTACATTGACTTGCATAGCAGAGCTTGTTTCTTTTTGATTCGTATATCAATGCTGATTGAAGAAACACATCGTTCTGACTAGTTATATAGAGATGAATGATGTAGTTTAGTTATACAGTCGAACTTCTACGATTTATATGAAATTTAGATGTCTAGCTACTGCAGTATTTGATTTTACTTTAGCTTAATGAAGACGGCAAGACGTGCGACGCTTATGAATCCTACGTTGTAGTCTCACAGCAGACTATTACACGTGGCTTCGATCTTGAAGGGGACACTCATGTTGAAGCGATGCCTCCTTATTCTGGACCATGTAAGTAATTAAGTAAATACAGGGTGTCCCAAAAAAAATATACCACTTTTGTTTTGATCTGTACTTAAGAATCTTTACTCTAATACTTCCACTTTTTCCGGTGTGATAAGTTAAAAATAGGAAATTTGTTTAATGCCAATATTTTGATATTTAGCTGAGAAATATGGAAAGTACACAGTTTTCCTGCAAAAGACAAAAATCGTAGATTGATACACAAAGGCTTCTCGCTCACCTGGCCTCAACCCTTTGGACTTGGTCTTGTGAAATTATGCCAGGAAAAATGATCGCAAAAACGAGCCCCAAACTGCGTAAAAATTAGGCTGAGATTACAGGCAGGCCTCTTAAAGGCTTGTTCACTTGGTCTCAACCCTTGGGACTTTTTCTTGTGAAGTTATGCGAAGAAAATCGTTCACAAAAACAAGCCCAAGTTTTTGCGAAAACCCTAATTGCATACTTGGTCTGGGTTCAATCTGTACCTTTGTCAGTGATCAGTATGGTCACGTTGTTGTGTCCTTGGATAAGGCGCTTATAAACAATGATTATTTCTGCTTGGTGGTTTTCATAACGCCGCAAATTTGCGTGGGAAGAAGTCAAAAAGTCTCCTGGAAAACTCGGAAAAGTAGTTAACTCGTAAGCATATGCAAATACGTTCAAAAGATGGCGTCACTGTCGCTTTCCCGTGAGAGGACATAAAAATGCATCAATCGTTATCATCAACATCATCAAACTGTTGAAGAACTATTGACCGGGATTACACAGTTTATCAAAAGAATTCCAATTTAGATATGCCGAAGCGTCACTGAAAACCGCGTTGTCAGTTTAATGCCACAAGAATCGAAATGGGGGACATATCGAACCTTTTATTTATTACCGAAATCAATGCTAAGGACAAAAGAAATTGAGCTGAACTTTACAGTGAGATAATGACTTAAAATTTTCAGGAAAAAAACTTCATGATATATGCTTTGTATTTGCAAAAGCACAATTAAGTGTAATCGAAAACAAAGATTTGATAAAAATTTAAAATTGTTACATTTTTGGGGGTCACCCTGTACTTACTTCGAAGGTTAATCAATCACTGTCGTCATACGTTTTCTTAATAATTAAAATTTAAAACATCCTTACAATATGCCACATTGCTCAACCAAAAACAAACTAAAAACATGTTTTAAGGAGGAGCTATTACGGCCCGATTTCTCAAACCTATTCAAATATATGCAACTGTACTTCACGGCTTCTGGCTAGATTTATTGCAGAAAAATTGTGACTGATCTTTGCTTACCCCGAAGAAGCACGTTTTTATATTTTGGTTATATTTGATCTGGTTTGTCTCGTGCTGAGAGCATGGCATTAGAAATTGACGGCATTTTACTCTTGTTCTTTTTTTTAGACATCAATGTGTCTGCTTTGGACGTAGACATGCTTAGAGATTCTGTGTATGTAAGTCAATACTACCAAGGTGGAAGCAACAACGGATATTATGGCTTTATTTACAACTCCATTCTCAGAGTTTCCAATGGCGGTAGCGGTTATGGGTATTCGATTGTACGAGGCGGTATCGGAGAACTTGGAATTACTGATTTTGCTGTCGATTGGATGGCACGTAAGTGGCGCTTCTCTTACAATTTTTTAAATATCATTTGATATTAAAACAAATATATAGTTGTGTCAGAGTAAGGATTTGCTTCCTCACACGGTAAATTGCACCTTTTTTCCCAATGTTTGTTTCGTCGTAATTGTATTTTTGTCATGTTAGCTTTCTACTAGATATGGCTTGACTAGGATGAGTATTTCAATGTTTTTTTTTGCTTTTGCAATTCTAGCATCTTTACTTACCAAGTTGTCAGGAGACGTCAGTTTTGGGGACAAGCTACCACTTGTCAGCCACAAACGGTTGAGGCAAAACAACGTTACTTTTTATACTAAACGTAATACTGTTCTGCAAGGCTGAAAAAAGTTGCAATTTCAAATTTAGAATGACGATAATTTTTTTGTGTCTCAACAGAAAACGTTTACTTCATAAACGCATTTAATGAAGAGACTTATTTGGAGGTTGAGCAGATCAACGGGGTTTATCGAATCGTTTTGTTCAAAACTGAAGAAGATAATCCAAGAGTTATTTGCGTGAATCCCATTAAAAAGTAAGTTTTTTTGATTCAAAAATTGTATTAAAAAAATAAGCAATCGAAAACACAACCATTAAAGTAAGATTTTTACCACCATTTTTGGATCATACGGTACGAAGGCAAAAGCTAATATGTCAACAAGATATGAATACGCCAAATGCCAGTAATTTTTCTTTAGCTGTACTGAGTTTTACCTAAATTTTTATTCAGATATCTTTACTGGGCGGACTATGGACAGACCCCTAAAATTGAACGAGCTTTGCTGAACGGTCAGAACCGCACGACATTAGCTACATCCGGGATAGTTACGCCGAGAGGAATGGTGATTGACTACACAAGTCATGACATTTATTGGGTGGATGAAGCCACATCCACAATTTCAAAGGTTTGTGAAAGCACAATCCTGCTCAAGTATTACTTTCACCAAAATACGAAAGCCCAAAATATGTCTAATCAGTGATGATTGCTGGATCTTTAGTCTTTATCCTCCAGTGCTTTTCCTTACCTATGTCCGAATGTTGATGGCACTAGTCGAGAACCAAAATTCTTGCAGCCTTGCGCATCACAGTAAGGTGTACTTCAGCAGTATTGGCCGTTATGTTGAAGTAAAAATTATAATTTACGTGTTCATGTTGATGCTAGTAAAAAAAACTTACTTCTCGGACATTTCGCTCACGACATAGCAGCGTATGTTTCATTAGCAATCTCGTTTAACTTTCACATCGGCTTCACTTTTGGCTTAACCGAACGTTATAGCTTCATCGGCATTTGTTTTCGACTTTTTTGCGTTTGATAGAAGCAACATTTTGCAAAATTTTGCAACCACAGAATTATGTAAGCTTCATATGCTTTCATTTTTACAGATGGCGTTTGATGGCAGCAACCGCAAACTTTTGCGATCTGGAAGAAACTTCCCTTCCCCTCGTGGAATTGCGCTTTATGACGACAAGATCTATTGGATAGATTCAAGCTTCAGAAGAGTAATTTGTGTATAATATGATCTGTAATGTTTCGAGTATGGAGGTTGTTAGGATTTTTTTTGCGATTCAATTTCCAGGATTGTCTTATGATTGCCGAATCACAGTTCTGAGATAGTCAAGTATTAGCTACAAAAGTAAAGCGGTAAAAGAAAACCAAAAAACAGATAAGTTACAATAAATTTTTCTTCGGCAAGCAATCAATCAATTCTAATCAAAATTTATATGTCAACTTAAGATCACAGTTTTTCTTGATTTTGTTGGGTTAGTGGCGTGTTTTAGCTGATAAATGTATCGAAAAACTTCATGGACCCTGCAGAGGTTTTTACCTATTCAAAGAATCACAGAGAGGTTTTTGTCAAAATTCAAATCCTCTATCTATTAACTTTTTAGCTATTCCGAGCAAACAAGGATTCAAGTGACGACGATCCCGAAACGATTCGGAATGGACTCGATAATTTACAAGCTGTTACTGTTTACGAATCCTCAGCGCAACCAATTGATCCGGTTAGTCGCTTCTATATCGCCGACTTGAAATTTATAGCAGCTTTTATGTTGTTGCTGATAGTGATAGATTACACAACTGTACGTCGAGTAGATTTTGTTTTTGATTTTATATGTCTTGCAATTTTGTGACTGGATTGTTAACTTACTGCACAGCAGCAAAACGTTGTTTTCAATCGCTTTATGCCCACGACCAATTTGGCAAAGTGGCCGACAAGGTTAAAGACGACCCTGTGTGCACGACATGGATTCTACTCGCAACCTGGTCACATTGTTGCGTCATTGGATGAAGTGCTTAACGGCCATTGGCATTTCTCGATGGCTTCAAGCAAAAAACAAATTTAACTGGAAAAAAAGCCAACCAGAAAACGTTGAAATTAGTGAAGTTTTAAACAGATAGAAGTTCGTCCAAAAGATTTCGTTGCTTTCTCGTGACAGGAGGATAAAAATGCATCAACGAACAATTTTCATTTCTGCCTTTTGGATAAAGTTCGAAATCAATTGAAACGAATCAACTTGATAAGAGATTGTAATATTTAACTAATTTCTCCAAAAAAAAACAAAGAAACAAACAAATCTCCAGCCATATTTCCACTTTTTGTACTGTAGTTAGGTGTGGCTTCACATTGTATTAGTGCTCGGATATTTATGCAATCTTGTAACACTCTTGATATGTTGCAGTTGGCTTTTGCATGAACTTGCTTTATGCTCGCACAATATGTGCGACTTAATGTAATAAATTTTCTAAAGCGCAGTACTTTTGAACGACCGATTGGTCGAAAGGTAACGCGTTCTTATGGAATTGGAGATCTGGGGCTCAGTTTCCGGTCCGATCAAATCCCATGGAATGCTGCTATAATAGCTCGCCAGCGCTATGACATTTTGAAAGGTTGAGTAGTTGCCCGGACGCAAAGACGCAACGATGGATCCGCCAACTCGTTACACGCTTTAGCGCAATTCTTATTTTGAACTCTGTAGGAATTAGTAGCGTTTGCAATTACACAGAATTTGATTTAATTGTCTTGCAGAGCAACCCGTGCGCCGTCAGCAACGGAGGATGTGCGCAGTTGTGTTTTGCCCTTCCCGACAACACCAAGCAATGTGACTGCATGTACGGCGTGATTGCAGAAGACGGGCTTCAATGCTCAAGTTAGAATTTACTCTCGATTTACGAAGACAAAAAAACATCGGCCAAAAAAAACTTGTCAAGCAGAAACGCATGCGACTCTGGACGAGTCGAGCTGTAGTGCGTGCGTCTCTGGAACGGGAGGTCCAAGTTTCAAATCTCGGACTGGTTAAAACGAACAAAGTGTTGCCAAGGGTTCGTCATCGATGTGACATCTCTTCGAAGGGAGCTGTGGTACCCGCAGGCGCAATGAAGCGGAGATGGGCTCTGCAAACTTTTTACACACTTCGACGCAATACAGCGAGCAAAATGAAAGATTAGATGCGTAAAAAAAACAAGCTTATGGAATGGCTTTGCTATTTTAATACGTGATAATCGTATTTTTTGATCGATTAAAATATTAATTTAAGCCTCGTTAAACTCTGAAAATCATTCAATTTTTCACTGTTTTCTTTCTTAATCCATCAAGTTTTGTATTTGTCTTGTTGTTTGCGAAAATAAGTGAAAACATTAAATGAGTTTCAGGGTAAAATTTAGGAAAAAAATTTAGATTCTGATCACTGTACAACGATACCTCCTGGTGATAAATTGTAACTATTATCATTTTGCCGGTATTTGGTATAGAATCGTCGGTTTGATTCCTCGTCGGAACAAACCTATGACTGCGCAATTCGTCCACAGAATGGACAACGAATTTTTGATCTGTTAGCTCACAATAGCAATTTCAAGCACATTTTAAAGTATATTTGCTTATTTGTCAGCATATAGGTCGCTACCGTTACGAAAATGCGATTGCAATGCTTATGATATTTCAGAAGTTTTCCTGGGCTCAAGTTAAATATTATTTCGTTACTGTTTAAAATTGGTATTAATTTCTTGTCTGCTTGACAATGTGAACTGAATAGTCGCCATCTTAAATTGAAAAAAAGTTGCAAATGGTATTTTGGCTTGAAGGGATATACAGTAAGTTTTCACGGCCAGCGAACCAAATTAACTACGGCGTACACAAAAACGTAATAATTTCTGTGGCAATAGTTCAGTTAGCGAAAGCTCGCGGTTCGATTCACAAACTAGCTATGCATCGTTGCGTCCTTAGAAAAGGCGCTTTACGATTATTTATCATTCGGGCCAAACAGTTAACCTGTTATGGCAGCGTTTCTCAACCTGGGGGTCGCGACCTCCAAGGGGGTTGCGAAGGTGTTTTCAGGGGGGTCGTAAGGTTATTTATAAAATACCGGTATTTCTTTAAACGCAAAGAATTCTGAAATTTGCAAAATCTTCGCAGCGATCGCTTTTAATTATATCGTAGCAAGTTGTCGACCGGTTGTAGGCCTACTACTGCAAGTATTACAATACCAAGTGCAGCTTGGTGGGAAAGCCAAATTTGCTTAGCGATACAATGCAATATCGCCATGTTTGAAAATTTGTCCAGTGCTATTAAAGAAGATGAAGAACTCGATGAACGTTTGAATACATCGACTACACAGCATCTTCAACCTCTTAAAACTGTGTTAAAACGATATTTTCCTGAACTTAAAGAACAAGAAGCCGCATTCGTACGAAATCCGTTCTCGACTGCTTTGAATGTTAGTGATATTCCCGATGCCTGTTAGTGATATTACAAGACCAATTTTATGATCATCAAAATCATTCGTCCACACGAGCCCCCCCCCATTGGCATGTCGACCAAAATACAGAATAAGACAAATACCATGCTTTTAGCTCTTTTGAGACTGTTTTATGCACTGGAATGGATTGAAATAGTGATTTAAAACATCTTTTGAAACATATATTCAGGGGGGGGGGGCTAATTTGTCAAAAATAAAGCTCACAAATACATGAAAACTTTGAAAATTGACCAAAAATAAACAATCAAATTTGATCGCTAGTGTAAAAATGCTAAACATAGGTGATGAGTTAATTACCAATCATTCCTCTCAAATCTCTTTTCATTAGCCCCCCCAATTATTTTTCTCTATAAGCTGTGGACGAAATAGATTGCTCGATGTGAGTTTTATTGAACCACACGATTTTTGTGATTTACCAGCATCTAAATACGAGAATTAAAAATTTGCCATTAGCCACCTCTCAAATAGCCCATTTATGCAACCAGTTTAATCATGCTTGCACTGTCAATATCAATGCCATGTTTTAAAAGCATTATTTTTTAATCAAAATAGCTCTAAAATTAAGTTATATTGCAAAAAAATGCAAAAATTTCGAGTGCTAGGAGCACCGCCCCCAGACCCCAAAACAGCCTTCCCATTGCGAATTTCTGGCACGCACCTGCTCTCATTTCTAATGTGCTATGCGTAAATCCTACCCACAAGTATCCGAACTAGCTTTTCGAATATTACTTACATTTGCCACAACATAACTCTGCGAGAGCGGCTTTTTAGCTCTTGTACGTAACAAAAACGAAAGCACAAAATTAAAGGAAAGTTGAAAATGACATAAGATTGGCTTTATCGAGCACTAAATTACGAATCCCTAAATTGCTTTGTTGTTGCAAAGTCTACCGTCGCACTAACAGATGTAAAATTGATCAGCTATTTGAAATTAAATTCTTTGAAGCGTTTTTTGTGGTAATTTCTATGCGCGTAAAAAGTAGAACAGGGAGGGGGTCGCTGGCAATAATAGAACTCTTAAAAGGGGTCATGAATCGCAAAAGGTGGAGAAACACTGTGTTATGGTAACCCTGCCTGACCAAAAATTTGCAAGCAGAACGCAAAAAGGTTCTCTGCGTAGGGTGATTAGACCCGCGCAGAGTGCCTGGTTGATACGCATGACTGAATAAAAAGCAGCATCGTCATTTTAAATTTCTTTATCTGCTAGAAAAAAGTCCATGTATTTAGGTGTTGACGACTACATCATTTACTCTACAACATCAACAGCCGAAGCTTTCCATATTGATCCTAATGACCACTCCCTTATATTCAACCCTGTGTACTTACCTTACCCCATAGCATTGGCATATGTCAGGGAAGAAAACAGAGTCTACTTCACCACTGTAAGCTGCTGAATTGCTATTTAAATCTTTTTTTGGCTAGTTGTAAATTAATTTACAAGGACAAAGTACACAGCTAACTGTTTGGTTTAGTCGGAAGAAATAGTTATACTCGGCCAAAAACGCGAAACGCTTTGATTAAAGCATACCTTGTGCTGCATTATACTGTTACTACTTTTCATGCTGTTGCAATAAAGTTATATTGCAATAAAGGTTTTCTTATAGATACAACAAAGGAGCGAAACGTAAACCCATAAGAGAGCCGGTTTTGCTCTGCTGTAGCTGGTCGAAATTGCTCAGTTTTGAACCTGAGTCATAATATTTAGGCGAGCCTTTTGATTACTGAACTAGGAACTTTGTATTTCTTTGTTGCAATTTTCTGCCATTGGCCTTTTTTTTTGCTTCTTTGTGTCATCTACAAAAAAATACCTTTTGCCATAATTTCTTTCTAGAAGACTAGCTTTTTATTTATGAATAATTGATACCTATTGCATAACTTTTTTGTGCCTGCATTCATGACAAGGTACAGATTATTTAAGGCAAATGAATTTAATTTGATGAAAAATAGCAAAACCTTTATTGAATAATCATAAAAAAGTAATAGATACGGGCTTCTTTGTTTAAATTGATTTACAATTCACAGCTCCAAGGATCAAGTTCGAAAATCGGTTATTTCCCGTTGGATTCGACTTCGCCGCGGTACACATACATCAAAACATCCGGGTTGCGACAACCAGAAGGTGCGTAATTATTCTTGAAGTAACTAATTTAATCGTTCACAGAGACGTCATGTCTTACAATTTGACTTTATTTGACAACACTTCAATGCTGTCTCCACGTCTATAACGGGTTTTGTTTCAACCCATAGTGACGCAAATGAGGCGGACTCCCCATCGCGGGTCCAGTCCCAAATGGTTCGGAGTCACCTGATTTCATCACCATCTATGTGAAGAGGAGTCGGCACAGCATAAAAAACTCTATGATTCCAGAATTAGGCCACCTCAATTGGTAATTTTGAATACCCAAGTTACCTGTATTCTAAAGTTCTTTTCTCTTAATTTCTGCTGTGAAAACTTTCAGTTAAAGAAAAAGCAACACTAAATTTTTTCTTAAACACGGTCCTGGATTGCAGTTTCGCTTAATAACAAAGCTCATTGGCAGAGCTGTCCTGCAAACAAAAGGTACTTATTTATTCCTTGTTTTCCTCGTTTTTTCCACAACTTATTCTACTTGCGAGTAGAGACTTCCCCCATATCTAACTTTTGTTGAAAGTTGTACTTAAATAGCTTCATTTTAGTGATGTATTATTTAATTTTGAGCGAAATATTGCAATTTTTGACGGTAGACGGCTTTATCCGCGAACAATTATTCGCTGGGGCTGTTAGCCTGTTACGCTTGACTATGTCTGAGGCAACTCATTTTAGAACTTAAAAAATATCTTTTAACCGTTCATGTCAATACTGAAACCAACTGCAAAACCAAAGTGAAAGTAATGAGACGAGAAAATACTTGAAGACGTCGTTCATTTTTCAACGAGTAACTTCCAGAAAACTCAAGACTGAAGTGCGGCCTCTTATCCGTTCTGCTTCAATTTTTAGAGGGTTATTTGCAAAAAAATTGATGTGCTTTGCTCTTGCATTATCCTGATGAAGTTTTAAAGTAAATTTGACTTCAAATTTAAAACCAATTTTATTAAGTTCAGTCGGCAAAGCGGTCTTGAAGCCAAAGACGCCTTTTGACGATCCTGATTGCATGATCCGAGTTCAACTCGCACCCTGGTCACGTTGTTTGTCCTTAAAAAAGCAAACTGTAGCTTTTTCAAGAACAAACTTGCATCGCTTCAACCAACATTAATCTTTGTAGGCATCGACTACGATTGGAAGCACAAGCGCCTTTATTACACCGACGATTATTTCAACATAATCGGAGCGATTGGTCTGGATGGAACGAACGAAACCACCGTCATGACAGGGCTGAATAGACCCAGAGCTATCGCAGTCGACTCTTGCAGAGGTGATTAATCAACAGTTCACACAGTGGTTAAACCAGTATAGTGGATAGAACGTGGCCAACTGACGTAGTAAATTCGAGTTCAATTCTTAATCCTGTCAAACCGAAGACTTTACAATTGAAATTTTCAGGTCCCTGCCGAACACGCTATTTAACGCGTTCTGTGTAGATTACTGTTTTTTAATGATGGACTTAAGTATCAGAGCTGAATGCTGATGTCAGTTTTACTCATAGATGTTTTTACACTTTCTTTGTCAAAACCACTTTGTAATGAAATATGATAAGTGCGTTTTGTTTACTTGTATTGGGGTTTATTTTCATGTTTCGCTATTTTTATTTTTCTTTATTTTCATTAGTAGGCAATATGCAATATTTCATTGTAAAAATGTTTCGATTTTTGTATTATTTTTGCCAAAATAATTCAAAAAAATCGAATTCAAAACTTTCAAAACTACTGCCTACAATCATTTCTTGCAAACCTTGGCAAGTGTTCTTCGTCCTGTATTTTCCTTATAGAATGTCGGCATTAAACGTCAAGTAATTTCTTATGGCGTAAATATTTCTGCAGGATTCATTTATTGGACTGATTGGGCCACTCCCAACAGCAGAATTGAGAAAGCGACTTTGGCTGGAAATTCGCGTACGACAGTGCACGACACTGACCTCTACTGGCCGAACGGACTGACAATTGACTTTGACGAAGATGTAATGTACTGGGTTGACGCGCAGCCGTAAGTAGACCTGTTGTAATTTTGAGAAACTCATGTTTAACAACTTTTCTTTGTATGCTTTTTTGAAGCTCTCCTAGACGTAGGTATAATTCTGCAAAGATGTTACCCCCCAACTAGTGTCACTCTTCAGCGTGATACGGAGAGAATAGTAATCCTTTGTTTTAATTCGATGAGTTTGAAAAAAATCAAGTACTTGTAATTGAAGTATGGTTTATCTGTATTTAACTAAATTTCAGTCATCCAGATTGATTATTTCAATGAAAACGAAGTTAATAATTTTTTATGTTTTTTCTTTGGTTGTATTTTCCATCATGTTCACTGTGTAATTATTGCTTTTTACTCCTAAAAGTTTTTAGGAAATCGTTTTTATTTCTGGTTGTTTTTTTTAGTGGCTACGAGAAAGTAGAAAGAAGCAAATTGGATGGAACAGACCGCAAGACTGTGCTACGTAGCTATGATCATCCTTTCGCGATCACTGTTCTGGATCGTTTCCTGTACTGGACGGATTGGGGAACACGATCAGTTTTCAGGTAGACCTAATCGATCTCTTCTAATGAAATCGTTGGTTTAAAATAAGTGCGTTTGAAGAAATAGTCGAATCAAATTTATATCACAAACAGCAGCTTTTATGAAATGAAATTCTATTAAAAATTAGCACTATAGCCCACACACTACACAAGTAATCTACAGTAGTTGTATAATTTCAAGTATGGCATGCCTTTTGAGTACGATCAGAAGCATATTATGCTAGATTTTTTTAATGCTTGGTCCTTTGGAAAAGCAATTGCAAATAAAAAAATCTTGAGCAGTTGAATAAAAGTATTACAAGTGTTTAATCGCAGATTTTCATTCAGAAAGATGCTCAAAGCTTCATTTTAGAATGTATAGCATATCTCAACTGATGCTTTCATTTATGCAGATTATATTTGTGCTGTATCTTAGGTCCAACAAAGAAGACGGCAGCACTGAAGCTTCGGTATCAGGAATCCGATGGTCTCCTATGGATGTCATTGCAGTTTCAAGCAGAAGCCAGCAGGAATGTAAAGGCTACAATCCATGTGACAGGTAGGCCTTGCTTCTGGTCATTGTCTATCGCGTTTATTAATTCATGTGTATGAACCAGACACACCGCGCTTTCCTAGCCACACCACCCCCGTGCACTCTTTTTACGTGCTGTGTGCAAATCTTTGGTAAGGTGAGCCACCACTGCGGTAGGCTGCTTGGCCCCAAGAGGAAATATGCATTATGTGTCTTTCCCAAGGACACAGCGGTCCATTGCCTGTTCGAGAACCTAACCGGGAGTCAGCAACCTTTTGATCTCAAACCGAATGCTCTACTAACTGAGCTATCGCCACCGCTGCCTATTACGTTTAGCAAAATAGGGTTACATCTTCGATACCAAACACGTGATAGTTATCACAATGATTGCTGCAAGTAAATGAGGATTGTGGTTCAAGCATCTACGCAAGCGAAAGCATCTCGAAAGCAAAACTTTGCAAAGAAGCAGCTCATAGCTTGCAGTCTTCCCATTAATCGATACACGTCTTCACCTTCTTCCATTTCTAGGGCGACAATTGACTAACAGACCGCAAGGTCATCTTGCTATCTCCCTCTGTCTCCTTTTTGTTATTTGAGTGGTTTTAGTGTATGTGAGTCGTACAGTTTATGCTGAAGTTGTTGGCGTGAAATAAATTTTGTTATCTTCCCTATGTGGCAATCGTAATCAAACCTGAACCCATTTGTTTTTGACCTCATCATAATTTCGGTTTTGCGATTGTTATCAAATAATTACTTAAACTAAACAATTGCTTTGTGAAGCAAGATAAACCAGTTGTAGTTAAAGAGAATTTTCTATTTGTTTCCGACTTGATACCTTTTTAGATTTAACGGAGGTTGCAGCCATCTCTGCACAGTGTCAGATAGCCAGGCGGAGTGTTCCTGCCCGACTGATGATGGAAATAAATACTATCTCGCCAACAACGGCAAGGAGTGCATCATCGATGTTAGTTATTTGACATTAAATCTTTAGTAATTACACAATTATTTTTTTGTTGTTTAATGTCATTTTCTATTAGTGTGTTTAGCTTTAAATTGTGGGCTACAATCTGCAGTTATTTATATACTTGAGACTTAAATCCATTCTAAACTAGACCCTTCTCCCACCGATGAAAATCCACCGCAAATGAGTTAAACTACCACGACACCTATCACCTATGCATTGCTTAAGCATCTTATTTTTCCAACAATGCAACTATTATGACATTTTATGACGGGAGCTTTAATCACTAGAAAATTTTAAAGCAAAATACTATATTTTGCCTGCCATGTCTTCAATAAGTTTTATTGTCATGTTTTAAAAGAAACTCACCACCTTTTTAAAGTCATTTTTAATATGTGCGCTTATGTTGAAATGATGTGTCTGTTTTATAGAAAGGCCAGGACCGATGCGATTCTGACAAGTACACTTGCCCTGATGGGTCGTGTATAAGTTCAAATTGGGTGTGTGACGGGTATGCGGACTGCACAGGCGGAGTGGATGAATCTGAGAGAGTTTGCGGTAAGCATCACACTGATGTTTTAAAAGGGCAGCTTTTCATAGTCTAACGTAACTGACCGGAATTAAACTGCCATAAATTAGGAAGAGATTATTTCAGAGGAAATTTTTATTTACTTTTTTATTATTTCTGTTCCAAATCTAACCCAAACTCAAATCCTTAATCTAAACTAACCCCAAACCTAATTCTAACCCAAGCCCTAACTCAAACCGTAATCTTAATTCTTGAAAAAGCAAATGAAAAATGCGAGAATGAATATTGCGCATTTTCATTTTATACTTTTAAACTATGCCTTTCATTTCCAGCCGATAACACGTGTCCTGCGACGTATCACAGATGTCCCACTGGCAGATGCATTCCAGTTTCATGGGTTTGCAATTACGTCAACGATTGTGGAGACAACTCCGACGAAGTTCACTGCGGTAAGTCAAAAAAACACGTTAAAAAATCTCTTGTACACTTGGATTTGTCCAGTGTAAAAGCGCTACTTTAGCTTTTAGAGAGAAAAACTTGATAAAATTGATCACCCCATAAAACGTTCTTTTACCTTTTCTGCCGTGATTTGCTATCTTTTCTTTCTTATTTCTTACAAAATAAACAGTTGCAAAACACTATATTCTTTGTATAATTCAATAATAATGAATGATGTTTGTCATATTTGAGTTTTCAAGTTCAGGCTTATTTTAATTTAGGCACTAATTAAATTTTATATTCATGAAGGACAATCGATAATACTTTAAATCAACAGTAAGGTTTACGAAGGCTGGCAGTTTGGTATGCTTATGTGGTGCTTTGTGTAAACTACTGTACAGTATATCTAAAATTTTGAGGTAAAAAAAAGTTTCAACTACTACTTATAATGAATTAAACACTTCATAAGGTGGCTATGTGCTACTGCATGCTGTAAAATTTAGGCTGTCGCTAACGTTTTACCAGTTTATTTCAGCTGGTTTCATCGGATTATTACTTATCTTAACGGCAATACAATCGGCGGTAGTCTAGATATTTACCAATGTCTAAGTTGCACAAAAAATCGCTGAATTTTGGAAACTGTCAATATTGTTCTCAACTTTAGTTGAATTAGAAAATACTTTTTCAAATGACTTTTCAGGCTCAGTTCATGGTCTCGGTTCATGTTTACTGCTAAATCATGGCAAAAAAGTAGCAAATTGCAAAAAAATGGCCAATCAAAAAGGTTTAGATGGTACCAAAAGAACATGTCAGCAATAAACTCTGATTTATTCGGTTCTTTTGAAACTTGGCACATTGTGGCATAACTTAGCGCTAAACAAAAACCGGGACCTATGTATTAATATCCAGAAAAACCGACGTGCGACTCAAGTGAGTTCACGTGTGAGACTGGAAGATGCATTTCAATGTCGCTCACATGTAACGGACGAGATGATTGTAGCGATGGATTTGCCTCTGATGAGAAGGATTGCCCTGACAATGATTGTGGGGATAATTACGTGAGTAATAGTCTAATAACGACGCAAATTGATGACAAAATGACGTCGCATCCGTATGCTGTTATGGTGCCAAAACTAAGCTTGCATGGTGTTGCTGGTTCAGCTCGTCTAACTGGAAAAATATTGCAGTTTATAGATTTGGACTCTAGGGCGCTCTAATGGTGATGTCACAATGCATTTACTGAATGATTTGTATTTACGCTATTAGTTTTTTAATTAGTGATGTTGACGGTTTGAATCACCAAATTGAATGCTGTAATGCCAGTAAATGATTGTAAAACTGAGCTTAACGTAGGGTTCTGTCTTTTTGATACTGGACAGTTTTTTGTTGTGTATTCCTTTTTTTACTTCACTGTGTTTATTTCTGCTAATTTTGTTATGCAGTTTAAATGTGAAGAGTCAAATCTCTGCGTTTGGGAGCGGTACCTCTGTGACGGAGATAATGATTGCATTGATAACAGCGATGAAGATCCGAAGCATTGCGGTAAGAAAATTTTGGGACTAACCGCATCAGAGTTGTAAACGGGCCAGTACAGGCCCGAACCCGGATCTTTGGCTAGTACAGGCCCCAACCCAAAAGCATAAGCTCGTATCTGAAAAGTGATTTGAATTCCAAACTCCACCCGAAAAGCCTGAAAATTAAATTATGTCTGAAAATGTGTACGGTTATTGCTGCTATGCGGTTAGAATATAAACTACTTGCTGCTGATCAATTGTGGCGCAATAATAATAATTACGTAATAGTAATCGTATGATGCTTAAACAAAGTAGTCGTCATTGAAGGATGCAAAGTTATTTTGATTACGCTTCTATAGCACCTAAAAGATTGAAACATTAGGCAAGTACGTATATCAAGCCAATGCAAGCACGACATTTTGTCAATTTCAAGCAAAAAAAAGATTATTTTATATTTTACTGATGATGAACTAAGTTATTTCGAAACATCTCCAATAAAAATTAATTTTAATTTTAGCAAATAATTTACTGTAATTTATATTCAGTAAAATTATCTTGCTCTATTTTACAGATGATGAATTAAGTTCGTTCAAGTCTATACAATGAAATTTAGTTTAGACTGTTTTGTTTTTAACAAAAACTAACAAATTTGCCGCTTTTATTAACCATATTTTTCGATTAAATACTGACACCATTCAATTACGATTGAATGCCGATACAATATTTTGATTAGAAAGATTTGTTTTCTTCAGTTGGAAAGACGTGTCCTTCTGACCAGTTTCAATGCGAGAACAAACACGATTGTTTACCAATCCATTGGATTTGTGACGGATACGAGGATTGCGACGACGGATCGGACGAGCCGGATTCGTGCGGTACAGAAGCCCACACGTGTCCACAAGGAGCATTTAAGTGTGATAACGGAAGATGCATCGATATTGACTGGGTAGGAAAAGTGATCGAATAATTTAGAGTATGCAATATATATAATATATATATGCAATAAAAACGAGTTGAAGTTGTTTGCTAATGTATTATTACATCATACCTTGCCCACGAACAGTCGACAAACATTCGTTTGAAATGAATAAAAAAACGTGTATTTGCTTTACTTTCGATTTCCTGTTGGAATCGTCTCAATTTGACTCTGTCGTAGTTGAGTTTCAAACAGAGATTGGATGCACAGTGTGCTAACTGCACAGTGTGCATCTAACCAGTCATCACTTAACTACAGAGTGTCTACAGCACGATTACTGACTCTCAAAACAGTAAATGCCAAACTAGCGACTTCCAGTAAAGCGATTGTTAAAAGTTTAGGGTTAGAATTAAGTTTAGGGTTGCACATCGACTTTGTTCGGAGCATTGCGAAACTTTAAGTTCTGCAGTTGATGCTATCCCTGATGAAGACGAACAGTAGCTTTGGTAAGAATCAAACCTGGTCTAACAGTTTATAAGATTTGATTTCAATCATTGCTCTTTTGCCGATAAACACTGCCCAAATATGACGGGAAAATCTCGACAACAACTTACCCGACAAGCTGCAGTGTTCAAGACTGGTTCAGGTTGTGATGCATTAGACTTTGATTTATTTTTTCTAATGTTTTAAGATCTGTGACGGTGCAGATGATTGCCGAGATAATTCAGATGAGGATTCGCGCCACGATTGTGGTAGCAGAACCTGCCAACCGGACCAATTTACATGCACAGCTAACCCGCCCGGATCCAACAAGTAAAGCCACATTAAAATAAAGAAATGACCTTACAAAATGTGGTTGATTTTTTTGTGTTCTCTTTTGCAGCTTAAGCCAAACAATATCTTTTAAACGACTTGACACGATGATGTTTGGAGTTACCAGAAATTGCCAGATGATTCGCGCTCTCGCTTGAATCATTTAACTTTAGACTGCAAAATAATTTGTGCATGATGCCGTTTATAGCCTTCAAAAATCTTATCTCTCATACAGGTGCTAATCATATAAGTTGCAGCAGGCCCTAACCAAGAGTCAAAAAATTATCTATGGATTAGCAAAGGCCTGGTTAAAACTGATCAATTCTGGTTTAAAAACTTTTTAAACATATTTTGTCAATAACTATCAATACAGTAATAGCCTAATTTTTACACCCAGTTGTGGTATAAAACCTGTCTAAATTGTTTTGCACAAAACGATGAAAAAATTAATTTATTGTTGGGTAGCTTGTTCGATACTCTCACGAATTTCGGAATGCTTCTTTTGGATTTACCAAAATTTTTTCTCAACACCGTTATAGGCTTATTGCCTTTTAAGTACAAGTATTTTATTTGTGTCATACAATGCTTAACAGCTCACTAATGTTAATTAATCAACGATCGTACATCCACGCAGCTCAGTGAATAAAAGTCCTTGTGCTCGTTAGGAAATAATTTTCCACAGTTGTTAATTGTTTAAAGTCTAGATTTAGGTTAGAGACTTAACAAATATATTTTTGCGCTCTTAAGTCAGATCTGGAGGCTTTAAATCGTTGACACATGTGTTGTGTTTAGATGTATTCCTAACTTCCAAGTATGCGACGGTGACCCAGACTGTAAAGATGCAGCTGATGAACTGCTACCAACTTGCCCGAAGAGAAACTGCACTTCAAATCAGTTCAAATGTGATAACGGTCTTTGCGTGTACAAAAGTTATCGGTAAGTTGATTCAAAAAATAATTTCTTGGCGTCTCTATCCATGACGATGCCTTCAAACGACACTTTTCGTGTATTCTATATTGCGTACTGAAAATCACTAAACCATGAGCAGTATCTGCGATTCTGAACTGTCTAGAAAATGTAAAGGATAATCCTTTTGGTACGCTGTTGTGCAAAATTGTTTGATGATATTACATGAAATTATTTGATGTTGTGCAAAATCTAATGTCTCCTGGTCAATAAAAATTGCTTCCTGCGTTTTAACATTCTTGGTTTAAACTCGAGCGCTCTCCTTTGATGCAAAGTTAAGTAAGAAAATTGTGAATCCTAGTTTTTAAAGTGCTCGATTTTGTCCTCCACGAAAGAAAAAGGCGTTTTAGCAGCCAGTATATCTAACAAGCCACATATTGATTAGTTTCCAAAAACTTATTTCTTAATATCCTTATAGTTATTGCTTACGTACCTTTGTGCACATGCGGATTGTTTTAGAACATTTTTAAGCCTTTCTGATTTTTTTTAGTTGCGACCACACAAATGATTGTGGAGATTACAGTGACGAAAAGAATTGCGACGAATACCAGACCTGTTCGCCATCTTACCAGTTTACATGCGAAAGTGGAAAATGCGTTTATACCTGGAATCGATGTGATGGAAAAGATGACTGTGGGGATGGATCCGATGAAGAAGATTGCTGTAAGGATAAGTTGTTCTATAGCTCAATATTCAAGTGCAAAAATTGCTACGTCGATTTTTGAAACTGCTGCGGTGTTTTTGTGATTTGGACTTAAATTTTTGTGATGGTCTAACCAACTCCTATATGAAGCGCCTGATGTATTTTGTGAGGCTGGTTTCGGTTTCAGCGGAAAGAAGATGGGTATTGTTTGAGACTATTCGGATCTTTCCTGTGGATAAGAGCATTGGGGAACGTAAATGCTACAATACGCGACGGAACAACAGTTGGGCTGAAAAACCTGGCGGAGAAAGTGGCCGTTTTTATACTCCGCATTAAGAGTGGAGATCCCATCACCACTCTACTGTCTACAACCACTGCTGAAGAGCGCTCAACTACCCACTATTTACCGCAACCTCTTAATTACTGCCCTCTTGGTGGGCAGCTTAACAAATCTATTCCAATGAAGCACAGGGACGCTGTTACTACGCGTTAAGAAGAGTATATATGGGTATTTAAGTGGTAATTTTATTAAAAGCTGGTGATAGTGCCGCTTTGCTACCGGGTATAGGTAACCCCAACCAGTGTAGTCCATGCGACTATTAGCTCCATTAATTCTGTCAGTTCTTCGTAATTATATACTTCCATGATACTTCGTATAATTCAACCAAAACTGAACGTTTGCCTTCTAAAGAGCTGAAGCGCATAATACAGAATCTTTACAAACTGCGTTTAAGTGCATTGAGCTATAAATAATTAGTTAAGTTTTTTACTTTATAATAGTTATTTTTTTCACCACAGCCAGTGCGTTTTCTGACAGTATCTCTACGGCGTTAGTCAACTGTTTCTGACTTTATTTAGACGTCGGTCCCCCCACTTGCCCTTCTGGTGAATTCCGGTGCTTGAACGGAGATTGCATCGATAGTTCACTTGTGTGCAATCGCAACCCTGATTGCAGCGACAAGAGCGATGAGGAGCGGTGCGGAATCAATGAGTGCGCCTCTGTCAGCTCAAATCAGTGTGCGCAGATTTGCGTTGATACACCAACAAGCTTCTACTGCGACTGTAACCCAGGTTATTGCTATGTTGTGTTTTATTTTTGAATATACTTCTGTACTACTAGCTCCTTAGCGTATAATTATTTGAAATATTATTTTCTTTGAAAGATTAATTTTTCTAGTTAATATGAATCTCTTGCGAATTGGAAGTTGATCATCTTATCAAAGTTAGATATACAGTATACATAAGCAGCTGTCGCAGCTAGTCATGAGCCGCTACGTATGCGTGTAGCACTGTTCCTCGCCAAACTATTAGACGAAGCAAGTTAGCCGTCTTGACAGTTGGGCACCAAAATGTTTGATGTGTGAAGAAGCAAATTTTGCACCAAATCTTCAAAATGCGCTAACGTCTCAACAATAAACGTACAGCCTGCACATAATCGTTCTTCGTCTAATTACTGTAGCTACTTGAAAGCAGTGGTTACTTACCGCCATTAAAATACATGCGATCTCTGCAGGTTACCGGTTGATGGCCGACGGCAAGGCATGTGCTGATGTAGATGAATGCGTGGAAACACCTTATGTTTGCTCGCAATTGTGCGAGAATGTGGACGGATCTTATTACTGCACATGCGGAAACGGATACATTAGAGAACCAGACGGAAAATCATGTCGACAGATTTCTGGAATCGAGCCATATTTGCTTTTCAGTAACAGGTGAGTACAAAGCCTCTCTCTCGTTTAATCGTTTGTTGCTTTCTGGCTTAAGCACCACCAGAAATGCGACTGCTTTAAACAAGCAATACCAAAAAGTTGTCCTCCTACAAGATTTAATCATAATTTTAATTATGTTTTTTCGCATTGCTTAATTTAAGTAGTCGTCGTTTTGGTCGCTCTTCCCTAGGCTTTAGCGCTAGTTGCTTATTGGCCAAAAAGCTCGAAAAATTATTAAACATTCAAACAATGGCCCGTAAATGTCAAAGTCAAAAATATTATATATAAAAAATCTGTTATAGTTGATTTTCTAAACTATTTGATTGGACAATAAAAATTTGGAGTTCATCGTGTTCATCGTACTGATGCGTTAGAATATTCTTTGTAGAATATTTTTAATTCTTTTAGGTATTACATTCGAAAGATCTCTACAGATGGCAACGATTATGAGCTTGTTTCGGATTCTCACGACACTATTGTTGCGTTGGATTACCATTACACGTAAGCAAAATTGTTCTTCCATGTTAGGAGAAATAATGTTAAACCTGTATCCATTATTATGTGTGAAGTTTGCTAATATGCAAGAATAAAAATGTTGACGCAAAGCTACTGTATGTGACTATAGTGAGGTCATCGTGAAACTAGTAGACAATGTACTTGCTAAAATGTTTATTAAAAACGATATAATACCTCATTTTTTGTCATCTGTCATAAAAAAGGAATCATTGTACTCAATAGGATTAGATTTGTAACAGTTACCCTACATTATATATTCTGTCTAATTTCACCTATACTAAAATTTTTAATATTCAAGATTGTGTATTTGTTTCTGATTCGGCCCTAAGTTTAAATCGATTTTCAAAAAAAAAAAGTTTGTATATATGGGTCCAAAAACAAGTTGTTTATTTATGACAATTATTACATGGCTCCTTTCATTATGTATCGTAAATAACCTTTTTTTAGCACAAAGAATATAGCCTATTGCTTGTTAAGGGGTGCCTAGTTAGCATGAAAACCTTCAGTAACCAATTATTTGCTGCTTCGATCCTCTTTTTTTGCGTAATGGTTATGTTTCAGTCGGCGTGATAATTTTTTTGTTTAAGCTACAAGCACCAAAAATTTTTGTACAGTATAGGCTACATTTTTCTGAATATTTGGTGATATAGCATCGTACTTGTTTATATTAGTACGAGTAATCACTATCTATTGTAAATGTTAGTGAAAAACGATTGTTCTGGACCGATGTGACCAAAGGAACGATCGAGACAATGAAGTTTGACGGAAGTGACAAGAAAACTTTGCTATCGAGAGAAGTTCCGAACGTTGAAGGCATCGCTGTGGAATGGGTGACCAAAAAACTTTACTGGGTGAGTAACAATTTGTATATGCCAATGGATATCAACATTTCTTGTAGCATTAATCTAATAATTAGTCAACAAGAGCAAGATGGCACCATTTTGCTCTGTTGGAGCCCATTGGTTGCATGTAGACAAAATTTCTCCAGACTCTAGAGCTACTGTAACTGCTTTTTGGACAAAATCTATGTTTGATCAAATGAGAAATGTTTTTTATGTTTGTGTTATTAAGAACTCCATATCTCCCCAAACTTTACGCTTTTTGTCTACGGATTGTATGCGCTAACCACCTGGTCCAAACGTCATCACATGAAAAGCTCATTGGAAATGTATTATATTAAGGCGGTCTGGAACGCGACTGATTTGACGCGGACACGTTTTGCGTTCGCTAATTTTGTCCCCGAGGCAATTTGACGCAAGTGGATCAAAGTTTACTTTTCTTAAGTATTTTTCTCATTTTTCGACTTTTACAAACTAAGCGTTATTATATTAACTTTTCTTTAGGTGGACGCTAATCTGGATGCTCTTTTTGTTTCTGAATTAAATGGAACCAGTCTTAGAACGCTAATCAAAGGTTGCATCGATCCCAATGGAACTTATTGCTTTGATAATCCAAGAGCTGTAGTGGTTCACCCCAAACGCGGGTAAGCAATCCTTCTGTCTTCAATAGTTTAATCGTAAAGTTTGAAATCGTCAGACGTAGTTAAACCCATAATTTACTTGATCTGCATGAAGGACCGAACGTGCTAAAGGTTTTATTGATGTCGATTTAAAGCGGCGTTGTTTCTTGTTTTTTGTATTTTTTATTGTGTGTGTTTATTTTTTCTGTCACAGCAAGACAATTCAAAAATCTGTCCTCACAGAATATGTTTCTACCTCTTGTACTGTTTTCGAGGTATCATCGACTTAGAGGTGGTAAATGATCGATTTAGAGGTCGTAAATGATCGATTTAGAGGTGGTAAATGATCGATTTAGAGGTGGTAAATGATATTTTCTATTACTTCACAGTTACCAAAGTTCAAATATGGTGATGAAAAATTATCTTCAAGATTTTTATCAAAATTTTACTCTTTAAAGCGTAAAACAGGGCAGCTTAGGGGGCAGAAAACCTTCCCCTTAGCCACGTCACTTGGAATATATTACCCAATTACGCAATCTTTTGATTTACCGCGGCGGTTGCAACTCCTTATACTTGCTTAAAACTCTGTGAAATCGTTGTTCAGTTGGGACCGAAAAACAGGGAAAGCTTTTGTTCAGTAACACGCAACGAATAAACACGGTAATGTTTGGCGTATTTGAAAACCAGGCCTATCCATTCTTCATTATTGGCGAAACAATATCATCGTCTGTATTTTTGTCGTTTTTAACCTTACATAATTCACACTAAAGCACTTGACTATTTTTTCAGATACGTATTTTGGACTGACTGGGGTCTTCACGCCCACATCGCAAGAGCTGGTTTGAATGGTGCTTCCCCCACCCCCCTGGTCACCACACAAATCAGCTGGCCGAATGCTCTCACAATTGATTACGTCACTGAGCGATTATATTGGGGCGATGCTCACGTGGATATTATCGCGTAAGTTTTACAAAATTGTTTATATATTTTTGTATTCAGTCAGTTAGAATAACAGGAAAATTTTTAAGCGTAATTTATCGTTAGTCTTTTTCTAGCAAATTCTAGAATTTTTTTCGAATCTAGTGACTGACTGATTGGCTCATGTTGAAAACCAGTAGACATCGCATCCTTTCAACTAATGAAAAGAGTAATGCCGTTATACAGTATTATAATAATGTTTTAGTGTCAACTACTGATATTGGTACAACACATTGATTGATTGTTGATTTAGGTTTTGCGACATAAATGGAGAGAACCGTTACATTGTTAGTACAGCTATTACACCTCCACACCCATTCTCCCTCACTTTCTTCGAAAACTACATGTACTGGACCGACTGGAATTCGCTTTCTTTGTACAAGGTTTGATTACTCAGATTGCTATGCTATTCCTAGTACCGTTAGACGGCTAGACCATATAATCGATGAATTATAAGTGTATGGAACAAAACATGGAAAACATTGAGGATTTACAATATGTTGCTATCGCTACAGAATCTAATTTGGTCGAGACGTAACAGGAATTAATAATCTCTTGGTACGTTGCAAGAATTGTAAAATGCTTAAAGTTTGCCCGCAGCTGTAAAATAACGATTGACTAGACGCGTAACTAGGATTTTGCTAAAGGGGTGGGAGGCTTAAACCCAAAACTAAAATTTGTCTGCTGCGTCTCATAGGCAGGAGTTTGAGGGCGTAGGCTTAGCCCGCAGCCACTGCAAGCAACAGCGGTCTGAAAACGAACGCTGGGCGATTTTTGTAAGTTTTCAAAAAAGTATTCGTTTTTGCGACGTTTGGATGGCATTTCGCACGTTTTTTGAGTTATTTGAAAAACTAATTGCTTTGCTTTGGAAGCGCTATGTTCTGTTCAAGTTCAAAGCACATTTAAAATCGTGAATATTTGAGAGTTTGGTTTGAATTTGTAAATGGCTGGGCTAGAGGAAAGGGGGGGGGGGGGCTTTAGTCCCTTTGGCCCCCATTGGTTACGCCTCTGCCTTCTTATGAAATTTCGGCCTTAATCAAGGTTGGTTTGAAAGGAAATGTATTCTGGTGCATTTTTCTTTATTTCGTTTTGCTTCATTACGCTTTGCTTCATTTTTCTGCATTTTTGTTAATTGAAACAAATCTACACTTCACTGCAATTAAGTGCAGACCAACGCTAATAGTGCGTCTAATTTGTGCACTTATAAAACATAACTGCAAAATGTCAAGCTGCAAACCAAAAAAAAATGTATCAATCAGCTACGAACAAAAAAAACAGGTGTTGGCTCTGAAAAAGGAAGTTGACAAGATTTATAGGTCGCGTTTTCATCTACAACAATAGCGCAATATTATCTTAAAAAATTACGTGAAAATGAGGAATAATTTTATTATTCATATTTGGTTGGTGAATACTTTTTTGATCACATGATTTATTTTCAGGCACACGCACTAGACGGTTCCAACCTTCAAGTCCTGGTCAACACTACACACAGACAGTATGATGTACATATTGTTCACCCTTACAGACAAGATCCAAAATGTAAGTGCTTATTCTAACGATCTCATTTTACATAATTCTGCAATACATTTAACAAATGTTAAAAATATAGAATTTAAAAATAGCAATTTTGATAACAAAAATTACAGCCAAAACGCAGAAAAACTTTCAACAACTGACGTTTCGCTTAACACTTAAAGCATCTTCAACGCTATTCAAAAATTCAGTTGTTTTGCTCCTAATTTGAAATTGTTGCAAAAGGTTATAATTTCTATAGCAAAAACCAAACTTTTTGTTGTGGCCCTATATTAGTCGGGCAGATGTTTTCAACTGTCTTTAAAGTTACCCATAATATTTTATAATTCAATTTCGTTTGTTCAATTTCAAATTCTGTACTTTTGTACACAAGTATTTTGTCTAAATTGCTTGATTAAAAACATTGACAACTAAAGTATAAGAATTTTCTAGTAAAAAAACTAATTAGATGGGAAATAGTCTAAATTTAGACAAATTTATTTTGATTTTAGTGGAGAACCCATGCGAGACCACCAACATCAAGTGCTCTCACTTGTGTCTAATGATGCCCGGAGGCGAGCACGCGGAATGCCAATGCCCGGATCACTTTGTATCAATTGGCGTAGGTCTCAACTCAAACAGGTAAGCTAGTATTTTTCAATACTTTTAAAAAAATATTAATGTAAGTGACGCACAAAATCCTTGGTATTATTTTTAGTTGCAAATTTCTAAGAATTAACCTTTTTTCCACAACCTAATTCAGGAATAATTCATTTTAAGCTGTTGTTCTCTCTTTCCCAGAATCTTTTTTTCCATGACGAACGTAACGTCGAAATGCCTTGTTGAGAGAATAATGGTTCGCATATGTGTTAAATAATCTATTATTTTGAACTGAAAGGTTGGAGTGTCTGTTTCTCCAAAGATTACGGCAGTACCTGGACTACTCGTTTTACTATGTTTCAAACGGTTGAGCTTAATTGCGCAACCGAGGGGGCTAATGAGCTTCAACCCCTTCCTCTTACTAAGTTTCCGAGAAGATTTAATCCAAATCTGCATTCAAGCCAAAACCTAGCCAAAATTTGGCGTATCCGGCAGAACACAATATATTGTAATTATCAGTCTTTCTACCCCCTAAAATATTTCTATCCGAAATTCTGGTTCGCGAAGTTGTACCGGCTTTCTTGCGACGCCACTTAAATGAGTCATTTTTCGAACAAAAAAATTTTACTTTGGGTCAATACCCCTCCTCCCTTAGTAAAATCCTGTTTGCGCTCCTGGTTGAGCTTGATTGGTACTGAATATAGTTTTTAAATTCAGAGAGATAGTTCTAGAATAACTACATTTTATGACAACATAATTTTTGTCATTTTTCCGATATTTTCCTGTAAAGTGTTGTTGATCCGCGAATTAAAGTTAGTCCACTCTAGTGCATTTTTGGTTCTTGGTGGTATAAGTTTTTACCGATCAGTGGGCGAGTAAATAAAGCTTTGTACTGCTAAAATAATATACTCGGGTTTGATTCCCGGTTGGTTCAAATTCACTATACTTCAAAACTTGGTGTATATAGCTTTTTTGCTTGACGTTTAAGCTCTAACAAATATTGTGAAGCCTCCACCGTGTGTGGTAGACAGGTGGGCAGGTGGCAGCTTGACTTAAAGGCCAAAAGGTCTCTTTACTGACTCCTGGCCAAGGCAACTTGGTACATGAAGATTTAATTGCAATAATTGCAGCTGCATTTTTATTCTCCGTTCTAAAGTGCCGTATAGTATCAAAACACCTTTTTGGCAAGAGGGCATGCGTTTTTGATTAATGCTTGATTTATCGAATTTGTGTATGCAGATGTGTACCAATGTGTACCTCAGCTCAGTTCCGTTGCGATTCAACAGAGAAGTGCATTCCGATATACTGGCAGTGCGACGGCCTTGCAGACTGTCCTGATGGCAGTGATGAACCAGAATCCTGCCGTAAGTGACATACTTGTGTAATATTATGTTTATCTTGCTTTGCTTGTGTGCTTATTTAGAGCTAATACTAAAGCACTACTTACAACAACCCCCAAAAAATTAAAATATGTCCTATTGCGTTGCTACCACATTTAGTGCGTTGCGTTGCTATGTAACTGCATTTAGCTAAAGGGATGACAGGTAACCGGTAAAACGTTTCAAACATTTTTCTTTGGTTGAATAGTCTAGTGAGTGGAGTGATGTTTCATTATTGGTATACATAGACTAAAATATACTGCTCACCGGCCAGTTGGTCGAACGGTAACGCGTTCGTCTCTGGAGCGTGAGGTCTGAGGTTCAAATCTCGAGCCAGTCAAATCGGACGCAGTGTTGCCAACGGCTCGCCACCGCTATGACATTTCTTCGAAAGAAGCTGTGTTGCCCGGGCGCAATAACGCGGAGATGGGCCCGCAAACTCGTTACACGCTTCGACGTAATGCTCAGCGAGTGTAATGAAAGATTTGATTTGAAGTTTCAAGTTCGAATTTTAGCGAGTCAAACCAAAAGTTTGAATTTGGTATCTACAGTTTTCCTAATTGACGTTCAGCGTTAAAAAGAAACATTGTAAAGCCTCCATTGTGTATGGCAGATATAGGCGGCCAGATGAAAGTTTGTTTTAAGGACAAAAAAGTCATCTCTGTTCAAGGCAACTCGAGAACTAAATACGGTAGCCTAACTTTATAAACGTATTAAATTTATTTGTGCAATAAATCTTTAACATTTAGCACAACTACATAGCTAATAAAAAACTTTTTGCGGTAGATTTATTGCTTTTAGTATCACACCTCACACTGTTTCGAAGTTGAGTATCACACCTCACACTGTTTCGAAGTTGAGATTGCTCGTAATTACGGCTTATTACCATAACGTTTCCATTTTCTACTTATGTTTAAGCCTTTTGACGTTTAGAAGACATAATTTTATTGACGTCGTGCTAACCCAAAATCTTTTTTTTTCTTTGTCTTTTCTAGTGTATGGTTGAAAACATTACAGTACGAAATAACTGCAAACCATAAAATCTTTTCAACCTCAACCTTTTGGTACTTTTAAACACAAGAGGTTTTCTTCAGAAGTGCTCAGTGAATATAAATAAAAAAAATCAACACAATCTGAGTTGCAAAACGAAGAAAAAAAAAGACAAGTAGAAGCCCTAAAAACAGGGACATGGAACAAATACTGTATGAAGCTGTTTATTGTAAAGAAGTAGGTTTACTGTAGAAAAGTTTGTAAAGCGCGAGATTTTAATGACAAATCATGTTTTTCTTTAGCTCCTCGTCATTGTGATATCGGTCAATTCCAGTGTTTGAACTATGACTGCGTTCCACCGGAGTACAGGTGTGACGGAGAAAGTGATTGCGGAGATGGATCTGACGAACTCAACTGCGGTGCGTTTAGTTTGATGTGCATGAGTGTACAATGGAGCATGAGCAAAAAACTTTTGAAACAATTTCTAGCATTATTCATTGATTTACTGCGCTGTGAAGAATGCATTTTGCGCTTTTTTTCTACATTGTTTATTTTCGTTAGACTCAAAGAAAGCCGTATAAAATACATTCAACGAAGCAACAAGAGACAAACCTATAACCGCTGGCAACTAAAGGGTTTTTCAAAATTAAGCCCCCCCCCCCCCCTTTTCGCCTAACTTACATTGAAACTAATCAAGTCTTTGTTTTTTAATAGTCCAGTTTGGAGTACATTAACGTAAGTTTCTATTGAGCTGCTTTTCCTTTTAAATTTCTCTTATTTTCATGTCAAATTACTGAATTAGATAAACCCACATAGCTAACGATTTAGAGAAAATTAGATGGATAGACAAATCTGGGCAAAACCAGAAATGCGGGTGCATTCTTAGCATTTCTGATCTAAATCTCAAAAAAAGCAAGGATAGCCAACTCAAAGAAGTGTGTTGTAGTTTATCAAGTTATTTTCATCGACGTGCGACGATTTATGAGCGAAGTACTTAAAAAAATAAAGCTTGATTCCTTGCCTCTTTTTATTTTTTTATTTTGCAATTTGTAAGGATTAAAGGATTATTCTTTTCTAGAATGCAGGTTATAGGGCAGGCAAGTGGAGGCACCGCAAAATATTACCGATTTAGGGAGAAATTTAATAAATGCTGGTTCTAAATTTGTATAATTCTACTACTTTGGTATTTTAGTTTATGCTGTAGATAGTTAGAAAACAGTTTATTTGCCTAGTCTGACCATTACGTACTTATACTAAACTAACATACATAAAACAAAATTACGATCAGTTTGTTCAGGACAGGAACCCGAAGGTTTTTTAATCCAAGATGTTTCCTGACTTGTTACTCGACGTGGTGACAACTTTGAAAGAAAAAAAACAAACAAAACAACAAACAATCAGATTAGGAAGAAACAAACAATTAATTAGTTCAACTGGTGTTACGGCAAGAGAAAATTAATGCACAATAAATGGCGGGGCGAACTTTAATTTCGAAACGCTCTGTACATATACTACTCTGCAGTTAGTAGTACTAGATCGTACATCTATTCTATTAAATAGTGTTTTACTTACTTAACTTGGTTTGTAGATGACTATCCTTGCCTACCAAGTCAATTTAAGTGCGAATTGGACGGCAAATGTTTGAATGACGTATATGTTTGTGACGGAAAGAACGATTGTGACGACGGCAGTGATGAAGAATTGGCATTGTGCGAGTACGTTAACTATTTGACTCAGACGCTACACTTGTGCCTAATAATTTTGACTTGCAGTTTGGAGCGGAAAGATACCGCGAAATTTATGCAAGCACATATTGAGCCGTTTACTTAAAGATTTGCGATAGTGTTTGTAAAAAAATCTACACCTTGCGTCATAAACGATATCATGGCTAATAATATTTGTGAAACGAGCGTTTGTGATAGAATAATAAAGCTAGAAATGTTGCCATGCCCCTGGTGGAAATGATCTGAGGAAACTAGCCGACTGTTGCTGCTATAAATTTTGCTGGTAAGGCCGCGGTCTCAAATGCTGCCGTTCAAGTTTTAATAAAATTTTGCAACTTTTTTTGATTTATTCAAACTGAAATTTAGGCACTATACCAAAAAAACATCGTATTACTAAAACCACTGAAAACTTTAATTGAAACCTTTCATATGAATTAACTAAAACTGGCAGGGGACCAAACCCTCACACTAAAGGTGATATGCTTCTTTCGGGCGATCGAGTAAACTCTAATTTTTTCAATAAGATATAGTTTTTTAGGAGCAAATTCATGCCACTTTTTTATGTATTGTACTTAATTGCATAACTACGGTTTCAAGAAAAGCTAACATAAACGGCAATAAAGATATTAACACTTTTCTAAGGTTCAAAATACAGTATTGGTCTGCACATTACTAATGTTGTAATCTAACAATTGGGTCTAATAACTATGCAGTCTAACTGACAGGGCCTGATTTACCATATGGTACAGTGCCAGGGTTTCCGCGCTTGGAAGGTTAGGCCCCTTTTTTGGATTTCATCTCTATTTGGCAAGTAAGTGCAGCGAAACTACAGGGTGTCCCATAATATGTGGAACCCATAAAAACTGTAATAACTTTTAAAGTTCTCATTATATTTAAAAGACAAATGTATTTTCTGAAAGGTTGAGAAATAACAATTAAAAAAATTAGTAAATAATATCAACAGCTTAGTTTGTTAATGTATTTTAGCACAAGTTCCAAATGGCCACCATTTTGCTTCAAACGCTCGTTGATTCTTCGGGCAAAATTGTTTATCACTTTCACACATTCTGCTTTTTTGATTTTCCGAATCTTGGAAGTGATGGCTTGCTTTAGTTCAGCTGATGTTGGGTGGTTTTCATAAACGGTATCCTTTAAAAATCCCCATAAATAGAAATCGGGTGGGTTGCGATCCGGTGAGTGTGGAGCCCACTCAGGATCGCGGCGTTTGCTAATCAGACTCTATGGAAATTTTTCATCAAGCCATTGCATAGCGAAGTTTGCCGTATGAGGTGTTGCTCCGTCTTGCTAAAACCATTGAATTTCTTCATTGATGCCACCACGAGATCTGAGTCTTGTGTAAAACTTCATAAGAACTTCATTGTAACGTCGGCGTATAGATTTTTTTGGCTTATTTCATTCGATTCTCTAACAACGTTCATATTCTGTTCTGTTCTAACCTTGATCTTTGGGCCACTTCTAGTGGTTATCTTCTTACTGAGTTTATTTACTGTTTCTTTTGCTTCAAATTTTTTAACCCATCGATAAATTTAAGTTTTTTGAGGAATTTTATTGAAATCAAATTTCGCCGATATTTGGCTTGGACAGATTTGAAAGATTTTGTCTCCAAATATTTGCTTACGCAAAAAGTTCTTCGTTTGGTTGTCCAAGACATTTTGGTTTCGGTTTAAACTTAGTTTTAATTGTTATTAATTCAACAGCTTAAATCTAAAAAATTACAGCAATTGGTGTTAAATTTTTCCAGTTATTGACCAATATGTGGGTTCCACAAATTATGGGACACCCTGTATCAAAAGTGCCCGGCCCCCGGCGCAGTATAAATCCGCCATGCTTCAAAGCGTAACTATTCATTTCCTCAAAAACCAGGCTATGGTTTGATCTATCAGAAATAAATTTTGACTCTTCCTCTCAATTAAGTTTACTAATTTCTAAAAAATAAAGGATCAAGTAATATAAAAATAACCTATTCCTTTCAGGGCAAGAACGTGCCCTCCTGCTAGTTTCCAGTGCAAAAACAAACGATGCATACCCAGCAATTGGTTCTGTGACGTGGATGATGACTGTGGCGATGGTAGCGACGAACCACTCGACGTTTGCCGTAAGTCTCTTAGTTAATAATACTATCAAAGCGTTTTTACCCAAGCGAGATTGCAGCGATTATAAAGAATGAATCGATTTTGCCTTAGGAAAATCAACATCTAAAATTTCTAAATACTGTTGATGAAAACTGAAGGTAATGTTTATGTAAAATCGATTTTGCTATTCTAAGATCCATACTTAAAATAACTTTTAAGTTTTTAAATGATTCTTATTTAGCGAATAAACTTGACGTAACTTTATATTATTAAAGTGTCAACTTTTTGAAACTGAAGCTGATTTTAAACAAATAATTTGCAAGCGTTTTTGATACCCCCCGCTTTTTTGGTAATTGCATCAAACGTTTAATCTGTATCATATTTTTTAGTAAGTGACCAGCACAGATGCAATAACGCGACTGAATTTGCCTGCAAAACCAATTACAGGTATTCAATGGATATTTCGTAGGTCTTTACTTTTGTTTGCTTTTTCTCTGACGTTAGAATCAGGTTATTTTGTACTTTATGCTGGTCTTATATGGAACAGTGAATGATCACTTGCTTTTAAAAGAAATAAAAACACCTCTGTATTCAAATGCCAAAGTTTTTAACTGAAAACATAAAACAAAAGATGTAGCGGATAAACTGTGAAAAGTTGCATTTAGTTGTAAGTTGCGTTCCACTAAACGACTTATCCATTCACTGCTGCCGTTTTTAGTGCGTTGCAATTAAGGTGTGGAAAATAGAATATCAAATGAAAATACATCAACAAAACATAAAAACACTTTAAACGCAATAAAAATTGATACATAAACACCGTAAGTTTTATCCATTGTTGTGTGGTTTGCCTACTTCGCCATTAAGCACCTAATGCAAGACGCATCAATCAAAGGTGCAAACTTTGTTAACCTCAGACTGCAACGCTTCAGAGTTATCATCATCATGATATATCCATGTTGCAGTGTTGGGCTACGAACTGTGCTCTCGTTTTTCCTTAAAAATACCTCTCACAAGATTTCTGAATATTGCGTGTCTGTGCCAATGGATTGCAATTCTGTTTTTAAAAAATTAACCAATAGCTTCTATAGCGGCTTGTCGGAGTTTATGAACTACCTAATTGATTTTTGTAGGTGTATTCCAACGTGGTTAGTTTGTAACGGCAACGATGATTGCTATGACAACAGTGACGAAGCCTTTTGCGCTGCCTCTACCTGCCATCCGTAAGTTTTAATGACCTTGTTTTACAACCAAATACAAATGACCTGCCAGTCGGTCAAACGGTAGCGCGTTTGCCTCTGGAACGGTAGGTTGGTCTGGGCTTTACTCCCAAGCCTGTCAATCGGATGTAGTGTTTATGTTGCCTTGATGCGACGATGCTAAAAAAGACTTCGCAAACTCATAGCACGCTTCGACGTAACTCAGCCAGCGTAATGAAGATTTGGTTTTGATTGTTTTTGAATACAAATTTGATTAGGATTAAAATTCTAAGTGCTTGCCGACACTGGTGTACACTCTTTTTTTGTCTACTGTTTCTCCTTCACGATATTACGACGACATGAGTCCAGATTGTGTGAATACATAAAGCGTACGTTAATTATTATTTGCTGCTTTTCGAAAATTTTTTTTAAACATCAAATGCTTCAGCATTTATCACTGCCGCGCAATTTGCATTTAATTGGTTCAGAACAACGCTGATTGCAACTCCACAAATGTTGAAACAACTGAATAATTTGCTCAGTATTGTTGTGATTTGTTATTCGGAGTAGAACTGGAGATTTTCGATGCAACAATCATCAGTGCATACCTCTACGATGGAGGTGTGACGGGTTCAACGACTGTGGAGATAATTCCGATGAGCTGGGTTGCACCCCACGTCAATGTACTGAAAGTGAATTCAGATGCGACAATCAAAAGTATGTTAATGTTTTCGTACTGGTTACAATAATAAACTGAAAAGGTTTATTTTGAACGGCCAATTCTCATCAACAACTCACTCAGAACATCTGAGATCAATTTTCCACACCAATATAGATCTTGAACGATATCATTACGATAGCTCTTTTCCCGTTAATTTGTTTTGTGTCCCAACTTTTTAGAAGGATTTTAAAATCCTTGAAATTCATAAAAATACGATTATCTTACAAACGATTTTGTAAAGTTATGCTTTCTTTTTTTTTCGATAACAACAAGGCAGGTTTGCAGTATTTGCTGATATAGTTTGTTTGAACGTAGCAACTTCGAACTGCTTTAGTTATTGGTACCTTTTAACTAATAGCATTATTATTTAACATATTTTTGGTTTTGCTTGAGGGCTAAAATACTGGCTTAGTAAGTCTCGCATATCGATTTGTTACAAATCTCATTTACCCACCTGATACCGCAGCTAAACGAGTGAATGTTTTATGTACTTTTTGTTTTGCCTTCCAGTTGCATACCAGGAAGATGGAGGTGCGATCACACTGATAACTGCGGGGATGGTTCCGATGAACGAGGATGCGCTGCAGTTGATTGCGACCCAGGTATGCTAGTCAGGAAGATAAACATGGAATACTGGCCAGTTAGTTGAGTGGTAATGTGTTCGTCTCTGAAACGCAAGATCTGAGGTTCAAATCTAGGGCCGGTCAAATGGAATACAATGTTTCCAATTGCTCCCCACCACTGTGACATTTTTTCAAACGGAGCTGTGTTGCCCTCTGGCACCATGACGCGGAGATGGGGCCCGCCAAGTCGTTACGCGCTTCGTTGTAATACAGCGAGTATAACAGAAGATTGTGTTTGGTTTGTAAACACTAAATTCATTTTTGGAGCCTAATATTAGTTTATTAGCGGGAATTAACCTTCTTGTTTCTCGGATGAAAACATGGTCCAACGGCGCATTACATTTTATAACGAAGTTACTGTCCAGACAGACAGACCAAAAATAGTTTATTTGTGGAGTTGATTAATTTACGTAAAATTTAAATCCTCAAAAGCTATCTGCCAATACTGCTTAAGTGACCAATATTTCAAGTTTTTGAGTTAAGCAATTTTTTGACGATAGACAAGTCTTTTTTTCGTTCGTTGAAACAACAGCCAGTACTAGGCTACAATTTTCGCGGTTAGGCTATCACAACAGACATGACTGCGTTGTAACTCATCGGGTGGTTCTCTTTTTTTTTTACTTATTTTCAAGAATTTTTTTCTTCCCAATTAGCAAGATTAAGGACTTGTCATCCTGCAAGATTACTTTTTTAGTTGAGCTCAATGGATCTTAGTCATTTAGCATACCACTATACTAAACTACTTTCTTGTCTTTCACTTTTATCCAGGTTACTTTGAGTGCAATTCCGGCCACTGCATTTCAAACGAACTGACTTGTGATGGGGACAGGGATTGTGAAGATGCCAGTGACGAGGCGTCATGTGAACCGAGGTTTGATGGAAAGTATTGCCCTCCGAACGTGTTTGAATGCGACAACCACGTGTGCATCAATAACAAGTAAGAAGACTTATTTCCTAACATCAAACATATAGAAAAGATTGTAAGACAGAGGTGTTATCAAATGAATTAGGGTTATAAGACGTGATGTCTCTGCAAAACTATTAAATTATTTCAGTCTATTTTGCTTCACGAATAATCTAGCTTGTTAAAATATAGAGAAGAATTTTAACTAAGCCTATGTTTGTGATAAAATAACAATGTCAAATCGGTGTGGTAGCTGGTATTTTCATATGTTAACATACAACACGCCATCCAACCCATCCAGCTGGGACTCAAACCAATTGTCCAATTAAGTGTCCATGGCACTAGACAAGTTTTTGAAGCAGCAAATCAGATTAAAAGTTTATTTTGGACAATTATTTTCGAAGCGCAGCTTTGGACTCGAGTTTCACTTGATTCCAAATCTAATCAGTAGGTTGACGTAAACGCATTTTGATTTTGCTCTGGATGATTCTGGAAAAAGTAACAGGGTTTGGTTTTTGTTAAGGAAAAACTAACAGGGTCTGGTCATCCTCCGAAATATTGTAAGTTAGTTATTTAGAAAAGTAATGCAAAAAATATATATGTTAGTTCTTAGCTGTTAAGGATTTTGCGGCGCTTTTGCAGTAGCAAACTGCGTCACAGAAATACAACAAAACTTTGATCATAATCTAATAGGGGTTTACAATAAAATTTTCAATTTGAAAAGCCTTACTGTATTTTCCAGAAAAATAATGTTGTTGTCCTTGTTAACATTTTGAACGATTCAAATAATTTGTCGCTGATATGTTGTGCATTTTAGTTTCCGTTGTGACGGATACAATCACTGTGGAGACGGAAGTGATGAATATCCTTCAGTTTGTGGTGAGTTATTACTACTTAAATAAAATCCAATCTTTCGTTGTACTCGCTCTATTACGCCGAAGCGTGTGACGAGTTTGCGGGGCCCATCCCGTGTCATTGCGCCCGCGCAATACAGCTTCTTTCGAAGAAAATGTTGCTGCGGTGGCGAGCCGTTGATAACACTGTGTCTGATTTGACCAGTCCGAGATTTGAACTTCAGACCTCCCGCTTCAAAGACGAACGCGCTACCGCTCGACCAACTGGCTGGTCAAGTTATTATTATGGAATGCTAATTGTCAAATAATAGTGCAACATCAGTTGAGTAAACGTACAAAAGCATTACAATAGATTACCACAGTATTTAAAACTTAATAAAAGTTATAAAACCCATTGGTCTGCTTCACCCGTAAATGGAAGAAGAAGTTCAAAAGCATTAGGCATATCAAGACGCTTACTTTTCAAAGGAGACTACAAAATGAATAGATCGACAATATAGTAGATTCTTGATCACAAAAAAGCAGACAGAGTGCTTTACATGGCATTGCATTTCAGAAGAATTATTTTTCTTTTCTTGTAGCTGTTCTTGTTTTAGCTGTTCTTCTTACTGTGATCAATTTTCATTCTGGCTCTAGTTTTGTGTCCAAAATGTGTTTTGCTATTTGCAGCTTCCATAACCTGCGAGAGTCCTTACTTCCGTTGTGAAAAGACACAAATCTGTATCTTTGGATCGAAAGTTTGTGATGGAGTGGACGATTGTGGTGATGGGAGTGATGAAGCGCTAGAGCGATGCCACGTTACGACACCTAGTGGTATTTGCGAGTAAGTTGATTTCTTGTTTTCACAATCAAAACTATGATTAACAGCCTGAGAACTTTCCATTGTGATCTGATCAATTTGCATTACTTTGCCTTTCTACGCCCTTGCGCCTAATTGTAGTACTAGCTGCAATATTTTGACGTAAGATATAAGACGGAAGTCGATTTCAAAACAGTATGTCTTAGGCTGTTGATCATAGTTTTGATTATGCTTCTACGGCTCTGAATATTGTTTACAGCTTATCATTGCATGTTGTTCGGTCTGTCTTTTTGTGCCAAGCTCTGAACTATTGCTTGCTCGTTATATGTCGTTGATTAGACATTACTATCATTGCATTGCTTTCATTCCAATCCTAAATCAATTTAACGTTCTAAATAAAGACGTCTAATGCCGGAGGATTGTGTTGCTCTCTGAAAATGACCTGATTTAGAAAATTATATGTGGTTGTTTCATGTGATGCGATTGAACGTCACTTTAATGGTAATATTTAATATAATATCTTTAAATCACACCCATAATTCTGCTTAATGTAAAACTTCGTTCGGCCCAAAGCGCACAAACATTCTGTAAAGAGTGTTTAATTTAACTGATGCAGAATTGTGCTTCCTACAGACATAAATAAAATAGTTTACGATTAGTTTCATCAAGTATACTAAACAAAATTTTTTCTATACTGCACAACAAAGCATTGATTTCGGTGCAGATCCGGCCAGTACAAATGCTTCAACAAACGCTGCATTGACGCGGGCTCGGTTTGTGATGATGTAGACGACTGCGGCGACCAGAGTGATGAGGCAGCCTGTCGTAAGTTGTTTTTGTTGAATGGATTTAGCATCTTTGTTGTTTTTGCTCACCAAGAATTTTAAAACTAAAAAATACACGTTTTTTTTATTGCTTTAGTGTAATCTTTTTTCTTAGTTTATTATAAGTTGTTGATTAATGACTTGTAAAATAATGTTTTGTTTTTTTGTACACTGTATCATTTTTATTTTACAACATGAGAAAGACCCGCTTAAAGTTCTTTTTTTAATAAATGAGATAAGCTTTTCTCGTTTAACCAATATGGTATTTTCTGTCTTTCTACGGAAAATATCAATTTTTTACGCTCTAGTGTATACAAAGCAGGTATCCATTCCAAATTTCGCAATGCTTTGAGAAGAAATATCTTTCAGTCTTGCTGCAATGAGAGAAGAGATTAATTTTTAGCCAAAGCTCAATGGTTTGAAAATTTTAAACACTAAGTAGCAGTTTCTTGCCCAGAATTCAAAGAAGAAAGATCCTTTTTGTGCAAAATAAAGCAAATTAAAAATCATGATCAGAATTTGCAGTTTTGTTAGGACTGCGAGACCGTACATTAAAATATCGCCGCAAAGGATCTAGAATCAAAATATTTGCGAAACTTTATTGTTGCAGACAAAGGCCAGACAGGCCTAACGTGTGAAGATTCTCCTTGTGAACAAATTTGTACATCAATTCCAGCCAAAGATGATTTCCCCGAGTATTATCTGTGTTCGTGCGACGATGGGTTTAAAGTGAGTGTACACTGTACAGTTGAGATAGTAGCTAAATGCGCGTTTAGTACACTGGACGCGAAGCAACGGAAAGCAACTAAAATTTGGCGTCATCAATAACTTGCGAAATTACAAGACAAAATTGCTGATGAGTTGTTCGCCTATTTTGAGTAAGTAACATCAACGACCTCTCGCGGTAAACGCCCTTTAAGAAGCGTGATTATTGATGGGGGCATCCAGAGAATTAAACCCAGACTGAAGAAGTACCAGCTGACAATTTTGTGAAGACGGTTCATAAAAGATAAACATTGAGCTCTTACACGAAATCAGTCAAAGTTGTTAAGCTTTTTTCCTTATGAGGATTGTTTGAGGCCGAAATCGATTTTATCATTTTTATGAAATTTTCTTAAATAAGTGTGCAGTAGATGTTTTAATACTGTAATCATAATGGTTTTATGTAAACACTCAATGTTTTACTATGCCGCTGAAAACATATTCTTTTACGAGTTTGATACTGTTGTGATCAGAATAATTAATTTTGCTAAATGCAATCAACATATTAAATTTGACTTTTGTCTATTTGGGCAGTGGACAACTGCGCACATAGCATGATTATGAAGTCCATGAACCAGGTGCACTGCATTTTGAGATGTGTCCAACCTAATAAAAGTCAAATTGATTTTTGTAGAGGAGATAGAATAATGTTCGTACCATTTGAACTAATAATGCCGTTTATAAACTTTTTTTTTACTTAAAAGTTACGGTAAGACTCTGTCACAATCGCTCTAACTCATTGTTATTGAACATTTTTTTAAACCTTGGTATCAACTGTTATTGAGCGTTTTTTTGAAACCTTGATATCAACTACAGTCTATAACCCTGTGTGTGAACTACCTTTGTTACACATACACAACACTTGCTATCTATCATTTTAGAACATAATCCTCCAAAAACTGTAACGGTGAAAATAAAAAGGAATACTTTTTTTTGAATGTAGAAACAAGAGGAATAAAACGCTAAAGTGTTCTAATACTACGTTGAAGCATACACTGCCAGTATTACTCGCTACGTTCTCGTGTTGTTTGTCACTGATAACTTTTTTGTTCGTTGCAGATCAATCTAGATGACAAACACTCTTGCCTTGACATAGACGAGTGTACTGAAAACTGGGGAGCTTGCTCACAAATATGTCGAAACCTAAAAGGTTCCTACCAGTGCAGTTGCCGGAACGGCTATGATTTATCTGCTACCAATGAATGCTCAGCTTCTGGTAGGTTGTTAAATTGACGAAGAAATCTTGTTTTTTTTTGACTAATTTTCTTGTTATTTTTTATTGAATAAACAAGCAAAGCATACCGACTGAAAGGAAACTGTAGAGGCTTGGCAACACTTTTGAATACCAGTGTAAAAGTACGAAGTTCAAAAAAATGTTTCTCTTTAAATTTCTTCAGAATGTTTGCCAACATCCTCAAGTTATCAAAATGGCAACCTTTTCCAAATTTTCAGTGTTTTGGAATTTTTTTGCTTTATTGTAAGTTTGCCATCATCGTCAAGTAGCTGCTCAGCGTGAACCATAGTTCTGTTATTGGTAGCCGTTCTTTTGTATTTCTTCTTTTACTGGGCCTTGGAAGTCAGTCATGCATGACGAGGTGCAGCTTTTATTAAACAAATGCTTTTGCAGGTTTTTCTGTCCAGCTAATAGCAAACGAGGAGGACTTAGTAACGTATGATCAGGAAAATGACCGAGAGACTGAAATGATTTCAAAGCAAAGAAGGATGGTTGCCCTAGATTACCTCTACATTGAAGGAAACTCGAGTGTCGCGTATTGGACTGACACAGCTTCCAAAACTGGTAATTAGTTTTGATTATTTTGGGGTTTTGAAGCAAGGCAACTTGGAAAATTGAATTTTAGTTTTTAGGAAAGGTGGATTAGACTCTTCACTATTTGAGTGGCATCTGTGCTGGAAATGTCGTAGTCTGAATTAAGTCACTTATTGAAATTTTATACTCTACTGTATACAGTAATTTATGCAGTGATGCAATATAAAATAAAACAACTGAAATTAATTTATAGATCTGTGAATAAGATTTGAATGAATGTGTCAATTTGATTATTTGAAGCGTTATGTCGATACTGCCATGAATTGCTGAAAACGTTGTTATTAAATCGACAGTCGACGACATCACAGCAGTCCATGATCTGTTAGAAAATTAAAATAGCTGTTTTACAGTATAAGCATTATAAAATTTAATCATGCAAAATCACCATCTTTTGCTTTAGACACCAACGGCTTCCCCATCTTATCACCTCGTATTGTTCGTACTCTGATTCCGTACGTTGATGGCTCAAGCAGTAACCTCGGAATGTCTCAAGACCTCGGGATCGATGAACTCAAAGAGCCAAACGGAATTGCTGTTGACTGGATTACAAAGTAAATCCGTTTGTTTTCAAAAACAGTTGGAATGATAGAAAAGAACTTGATCAGTTGCCGAGAGATAGAGCATCTGCTACTGAAATGATAAGACTCTGGTTCGATTCCCGGTTGGGTCAAACCAAAAACCATAAAACTTTTTATTCACAGCTTTTTTGCTTGACTTTCAGCAATTTAAAAAGGGCAGTGTGAAGATTTCACGGAGTCTTCTAAGTTCTGACCAATGTAATTAATTTGGTGAATAAATCTGTCATTACAATTACTATTAATCAATTAAATAGCAGTCAAAAAATAAATGAACCACCCCATGAGTTACACCATATGTCTATCATGTTTTACTTCTTTTCAAGAAAGTTTTCGTTACTGAATGGCAGGGTTGAAGTTTTTGCTAATCTTGAGATATTGATCAATTAGTTTGAGATTTTAATTAGTTTGACTCTTCAAGACAAAATAGCTGAGTACTGCGACTGTTAAGTGTTTGCTTTTAAAGATCTTGAACTGTTTTTGACTAAGATCTGTAGTAATATATTGTGACTTGGTTGTGAATCCCTGGCTACCTTTGTTTTGAAAAAGGGTTGTTGCAATATACTAGTATTTTTTTCTACCACGAAATAAGCTTACGCTTATTATACTGTACATTACGATGCATGTACTTAATACAATATTTTATCACGCAATAGCAGCAATAAGAAGCTCTTGATTGAGGGAAGTACTGCAAAAAGTTGCAACTTCTTTTTTCCTCATAGTGTATGTCTAAGTTTAGACCTTTTCCACTATTTTTGCGATCTCTATTTTCGACAACTGTTTTGGTTTGAGCCAAGAAAAATAAAACACAAAAATTACGCAAACAAATTGCCATGATGAACAAGACCATAATGTTGACTATCTACTGTAGTACTTAACACTCACCAGCCTCTCTTATTCAAATAATTTACGGCATGGTACAAACTTTGAGGATAACCATTAACCATGGGACAAACGCCGACTCAAATTGTATTTGAGCCAGAATAATCTCAAGCCTTTAATTGCTGTATTTTTTTCTGCTCTTCAGGAACTTATATTGGACTGACGCGACCGCGGGAACGATATCCGTTTCTCTGATGGATGGCCGATACAGGAAAGTGCTGCACAGTAGACTGGATATTCCACATGCCATCGCTCTCGATCCCAGACACGGGTAATTTTGAACACTATTTTGTGTATTTTAGTAAAACAATTTTTTTTAAAAATCACTTCAAACAAAAATGTCGTGTTAGCGATCTTGGACGTGGCAAAGAATAGCCTCTCATTGCAAGTTTTCACTCTATAAGCAAAAAACTCGCGTTTGTCAACAACATTATCACGGCCCGCCCGAAAAAATAATGGTCTTAAAATTTGTCATAATCGATCATTAGGTCTTCACCTATATTGATGCCTTATAGGCCCGAGAGCCCATCTTTAGAGATTTTACTGTTTCCAGCCTGAGAAACGCCTCTAACTTCAGCTGTGGTTGTGATTCATCAAAATTAACGAGGATACAAGTAAGCGGCAGCAACCACACTTCATGATTGTTGCAAAAGAAATTTAAGCAAACTGAAATGAACTTGGTCGACAAAATTGTGAGATGTTTTTGGAAGTGCTGAATTACTAAGTCATTAGTTTTTTTGCAGCCACATGTTTTGGAGCACCTTGGGTCAAAAACCTGGAATTTACCGGTCACACATGGATGGAGGGGAACTGGTGCAGCTTGAGAAAATCATTGTAGCCTACCCAACTGGAATTGCGATTGACTACCAGCATCAATCAAGGTGGAGTTGTTTCTCTAAGTTTTGGTCTGTAAATTTAACGCATGTGAAGCACAAATTAACAAAAAACTGTAGACCAATAACGGAAAAACGGTTCATTTTAAATGAGCAATTGTGCATATCAAAGGACCATTAACTATTTATTCCTCTATTAGTACTTTCGATGGAATCATTTTTCACACGTGATAGAAAGCAAGCAAGGATTTTATTCTGCATTATCCAATCATTAACTTTTAGTTTATGCATTTACAAGCAAGTTATTTTTATGTCAAATGCAGTCATTATCGAATAGACTTGTCTTTTGTTTTTTTTTAATTTTTATTGCAAAACTAATGCTGGTATTGCGTCACAACATAGTGATTGTGTGTAGACTTTACATATCCGACGAAGAAGGAAACATGATCACATCAACAAACAGATTCGGTGGCGACCAACAAGTTGTTGCGAGAGGAGGTGAGAATTAGATTTGAGCTTTTCAGTTCACAAGTTGGAGCGTAAAATCATGCACTGCAAAAGGCGCCATAACTCAGACGTGTACTGTAGTAGCTTTTTTTGGTGAGAAATTTCTTCTCGTTGAAGTTTTTCATTTGGTTTTGTTGCGTTAGGATGCTTGTGGTTTGATTAGTGCTCTAAAATAACAAATTTACTGATACACTATTCCATTTTTTCGTATTTGTTCGTAAAGCAATTAATATGCTTTCTCATTGCTCAATTTTAGAGATCGATGGCCTGGTTCTGTGGTTCATATTCAGGAATAAAAAAACGAATGATTTTTGTAGGACTCGGAAATCCCGTCTCAGTCGATGTGTTTGAAAACTCTGTATATTGGACATCTAAATTAGACGGAGCACTTTATCGGTTTGACAAATTTGGACGAGGAGTGAAAAAATTACTCCGTCAAGGTTTCCGAAACCCAACCGGAGTAAAAACTTTCCATCCAGCCAAGTACGACACAGAAGGTAATTTTTTTTTCTTTTTGATTTCAGTTTTATATTTGAACTGTTGGTCTATCCCTGTAGTTATCAAAAATTGATTTGCTAAAGTGGCACTAATTTATCGTTGAGCTTGTTGTTCCAACTTGATCTTTGCCTTCATGCAGAACAGTTACCATGATTCATACAGATGAAGATTTTACAGGTGAGTAGGACAAACAAGTATTTTGAAGAGACAAATTGAAATTCTACCTTATAACTATAATTTTTGTGGGTTGGCCAGCAAAACAGACATACAGTGCGCTGATCGTGTGATTTATGGAGCGGTTCTATTTTTTGACTTTTTCATTTTTCAAAACAATCACTCTTTTCAGTATCAAGTCGGTGTAAGCCTGGGTCATGCAGCCATTTGTGTTTGTTGAGTCCGGACTCATATTCGTGTGCGTGTCCGGAGGGAACTTCGTTCCTGCAAGGCAGTGCGCGCCAGTGTGACGCCAGTTACCAAAACGAACTACAGCCCCTACCTGTGTGTCAGTGTAGGAATGGAGGCACTTGCGTTTACGATGAAAACTCAGCCCCATCTTGTGTGTAAGTATCAACCAATGTTTTGGGTTAGTCCTGCGAAAATACAAAATGTATCTATTTTGATCTACACACCGCGGTTAAATACTTAATATTTGAAACTTGAATTTTTGAAGATAAGTGAAGCTTTGTGCGGTACGTTTAGTTATAGATTTTATACGGAAACAAAGTTTTTTCAAGTGATGACAGTTTTACATACTTTTTAAAATTTTTATCCATACAAAATGATAATGTAATAAGAACTTAATTAAAGACAGTAAAGCCTAGAGTAAAACTTTTAAACGTTTCGGACCCAGCTACGTCCATCATCAGTAAAAAGTAAAATCTTACTGGAGTAAATTTTAGAGTTTACCCACTTTTCTGTACGTCTATAAATTTTTACTGATGATGGACATAGCGGAACCAGAAATGTTTAAAAATTCTACTGTTGTGAATAAGACTTTACTGTTTTTAATTAAATTAAATAGAACTGTTGTGCTCGGTAAACTGATGATAAGAATTTCATTCAAGAAATTTGCACCTTTAAAGTTTCCAAGGTTTCAAATCAATAATATGATTGTTTTGACTTCCACAATCTCCAGTCAAATCTACTTTTACTGGGTACGTCCTTCAGCAGAGTTGTCGCAAAATTTCTGCACTAAAACGCGAAGGAAAGCCACCAACTTTCAGATAAATCCAAATCACGGAATCAAGATCATTGAAATGGTGTTTTTAGTTTTCTGCTATAACACCTACACTTGTTGTTTAGAGTTTATCGTACTATTATAAATTATTGTAGCCTTTTTTTTTAGTCTAATCAAAAATAATGCAATGTTTGATTGACCCAAAAAAAGATTTCATTCGGAATTATACTTTCCTGGTGGAATAAGATCCGATGGAAAAAATGGCGTGCTCATAAGTAGATTATTTTCTCCTGCTGACAGTGTTACTATACTTTTTAGATGCTCATCGGGTTTCTCTGGAGAGAACTGTGGAATTGAAATCACTGTAAGCAATCAGCCTTCGGTAGACCCCGGAAGTAAGTATTGAAGTGTTTATGCGCTTGCAATGTAAGACCATAAAGTGCAACAAGAACTTGGTAGTTTGCTATTCTCCTTCCTTCCGGTGGATTGACGCTGCCGCTTGTTTTTCAAAATCCACGCCTGCTTTATGTATTTTTTCGTTCCTGGTTTTTAGCCTGTATGTTTGATTTAGTGCGAAACAAAGAGCTCATCATGATATCTTGTCGCATCACAACTTTACCCATTGAACGGCTGTGGGGTTTGCTTCTTTTAGTTCAAAAGTTTACACTCCTGAAGGATGTGCTCCATTGTTCACAAAGAGCTAAAACTAATCAATGCATTTTTTCTGCTGACATTTCGAGAATTACCTTATCTCATTGCCAAAGTTGATCTATTTTATTCAAAAAGCAATGAGATAAGATACAGTATTTCTCAAAGCGCCAACAATATAATAAATATATTTGTTGAGTTATTTTGGAAAATTTATTTCGAAATATTTATGAAAAGAACTCATAATTATTACGAATCATTCCGAGTTTCAGCAATTTTGATATAACATTTAAAATATTTTTTTATCAAAAATTTCTTTCAGAATAAAAATTTAGAAAAATCTTATAAGTTTTCATCGAAAATTGCTAGGAACTTTTTTTTCCTAAAAGAGATGACAACTTGAAGTAGATTTAATGTTAAATTTTGTATGGTTTTATTTCTTAAGCAAGATTTTCTCTTCAGCTATTGCGGGAATTGTGATCGGTGCCATTGTCCTTGTTGTCCTTATCGTCGGTGGACTCTACTATGCAAGAAGTCAAGGAAAAACGTACGTATGCTATAGGATGGTTATTGCTCATTAGGGTGTTTCATTTTTTCACCATTTTTGAAATTGAAAATGCTTGGGGTCGTATCTGATGGAGTTTTTGACGCTGATTTCGAATATGTAAATTTTATTTCGCTATGACGTCATTTTGAGGTTGCAGCACGTGTTCGAAACTCTGGCAGAGCACGATTTCGGGAATTTCCCGTATCTCGATAACGGTACGAGATAGCGCGTCGAGACTGGTGTCAAAATGCGCAGAAGAGTCGATTTCCTATACCCTCTCAATACAACACTTAAGTGTATCTTGAACAGAAAAAAAGTTATTAGCAAATAACACATATATCATGCAATTTTCATTTTCAACACACAAAGGCATTATGGCATTCGCTGTAATCACACGCAAAACGTAGTTTGTAAGTTCACACAAGGAAAGAAAGTCAATCAGCCTTGTCTAACTCCATACTATACAAAAATGCGCGCAAGTGCATGTCAGTTTTATTCATTCGTGATGGTTCATCTCCAATTTTGTCATTCACTGTATTCTCCAGCCTCCCAATTCTGCGTTCGTTTGATCTGTAGTTGTTGTGGATAGATTGTGGAGGAATTCGGCTATACGAAATACACGGAGCTTTTTTAGTTTGAGTAGTGAAGAAATATTTTTGTCGAGTAGTTCTGTCCATCAAGTGTGATTTGATGTCAACGATATCAGGAATCATGCAAACTTTCACGGCCTCCACGCTATAAGAATGAGTTCCTCCGTACACACTTAAAGCAACATTTATTGGGCTTAGCCAGCATGTAGCGTATTCTAAAAAGTATTTCAGTGCTACATCCGCTATTTCTGTGTCTATGTCTCGATATGCCAAAAGGATATCTCTTTGGAATAGCGTGAAAAAAGGCTCTTCTGATGCTGTTGGCTTTAAATGATAAGCATAAAAGATGGCATGTAAACGCATATAATATACGAGGCAATTTCGAACAATTTTTTTTGTCAACCCCAAAATTACCTAATCCAAAAATTAACAACCCTAGATAGCCACTAGCTGGTGTGATCCATCTGGAATGTGGATCCATTGTTGATGCTTTTAATGCAGTTAAGCAACGCACCGACTTGCATTGCTCCTGGATTTTTTGTTTTTTCTTCGATAGTTAATATAACATGCGAGAAATGAATTTCGTTAACACGAAACATGCACTCCAGCTTATGGACATCGTGACCAACGTTTTCATTGAAAAAAATCAACTAGCCTCTTATTCACTCCGGACTTTTTACCTCTATTAACGGATATTGAGTCAACCATTATCGAAAAAACATTGTTTATACATGGACCGCAAACTTCATTTACAATGGCATTAAAAACTGTTGGGGCAGTGACTGATACACCTGCAGGAAACAATTTCATGGCCATAATTCGCTCGGAGAAGTGTTGATCGGGGTCATAATATTGCCCAATAAAAACATATCTATCAATTTTGTTAATGATTTTGCCATCATAGCAGAGTTGTAGAGCATCTGCTTTGTTCAAGTCAGCTTCGCATCTCCGCAATGCATGCAAACGACATTGTTCTCGTTTGCAGAAAAATTGTCGATGGTGAAGCAGCAATTTTTTCTGAACCCACAACTGCGAGAAGCTGATCAGATTGCTGACGGATAGACGTTAAACGTCGATCAGCTAAAATGCAACTTTCTTCAGTAACTGAAAAAGTTCGAGCTTTAGTATAATTTTTACCCCCAGTGGAAGTCATTTTGCAATCGGTATACTCTGGATCATGAGATGATTTCGAGCTGTCTTCGCTGATGTCACAGACTGGCGAAAGGTTGGAAATAACTAAACTTTCTATTGGAAGTAACTGCGGGAAGTAAGACCGGCCATTATCACCACGATTTGATAAAAGAGTAAGCATTGAAATCAATTAGTACAGAGGATCAAAGCTTTGCTAGAACACAATTCACCCTCATTCCTCAGTTTTAACTGCAGCAGTAACAACAGATCAAACGCTTATTTATTACGTAATATGGAGTTAGATAAGGCTGATTGACTTTTCTTTCTTTGTGTGAACTTACAAACTACGTTTTGCGTGTGATTACAGCGAATGCCATAATGCCTTTGTGCGTTGAAAATCAAACTTGCATGATAAATGTGTTATTTGCTAATAACTTTTTTTCTGTCGAAGATACACTTAAGTGTTGTATTGAGAGGGTATAGGAAATCGACTCTTCTGCGCATTTTGACACCAGTCTCGACGCGCTATCTCGTACCGTTATCGAGATACGGGAAATTCCCGAAATCGTGCTCTGCCAGAGTTTCGAACACGTGCTGCAACCTCAAAATGACGTCATAGCGAAATAAAATTTACATATTCGAACTCAGCGTCAAAAACTCCATCAGATACGACCCCAAGCATTTTCAATTTCAAAAATGGTGAAAAAATGAAACACCCTATATTGCTCATGTAATTTTACTATTTAGAAATAGATGTTTCTCTTCTGCACTTTATGTACCGTTGCTTTTTTTGTTAAGTATTTTGGTTGTCAATAAGTCCAATGTTGTATTGAAGAATATTCATAGTTTTAACTGTGTTGGATCATGGTTTGATATACCGTACACTCGTACAGTACTACTGAGATTCTCGGAAGAAATTTGAAAATTTAAATCAGTATTAATTGTCAATTAAGACCCGCGGCATTTGGCAGTTTTTGTGAAAAAGGTGTTCAATAGTTTCACAGAACATCGAAGAGCAGAGAATAAAATCAGCGAGAAAGTTACCACAAGGAATCCATTGAATGGAGAGCAGATTCCCAATCGATACTGGTACCAGAAAACAAGGCTAAGGTGATAAGTTATGACATAACTGATAGCAAGTCAGATAATTATAGAGCAAAACTGATTTATCCTTGTTCATAACAAAGGGTTTTAGAATAAAGCTGTAAGAGATAGTAAAAGTAGTAGTTCGAGGAAAAATTATGCACTACACGGACCCAAAATTTAAAGAAAAAATCACAATTGTTCAGTCCAGATGAAGATTTGAGGAGAGGGGCAGGAAACCAAAATGGTGGCGCTCAGCTTTTTCACGCACTTGTTGAAAAATAAGAAAGCAGCAAATCGATATTCTGTATTTTTTGACGTATAGTTTTTGAAAATATTTCCAGTTTGGACGATTTGAAGCCGGCATCTTGTCCACAAATCTGGTCGTTTTCTGGCGGCAAAGCCGAGTCAGCGGTGTCGTCGTTTGACAATCCCGTTTTGTACAAAGTTGACGTCGAGCAATGCGACCCCTACAAAGAACCCGAACCTACTGTGACAACCGAAGTAAGATTTTATTGAACTTGCGGGTAGGGTTTTTAGCTTTTTCGTAGATTTAGCTATATTGTGTGTCAATCCAAAACAAATCGTTATTGATGGAATTTTTGCCAGTGAAAGAATTGTTTACTTTCACGTTATTCGAAGCACATGTCAAAGAGTAAATGAAAGTCATGATACAGTGTGTGTATCCTTCGATAGGGGAAAAGTTCGTGTTCATCAAAACACTTAATATTGAAATATCTGAACGTTCTTCACTAGCATCTGTAACTTGGTAACTTCAGCTAAGTGGAATAACATTAGTGTTTTTTTATTCAAGTTAACTTCACTCTTTGTCATGCTTAACTAGTTTATAGATTGCAGTTTATTTTGTTTTAACACTTGGGCGATTTTTTGCAGGTGACGGATACTCAAGCAGTTAGTGCTTCAGCATCAAAGGTAAGAACGTACCATCTTGCAAAACATTTTCTCACATAATTATGGTTATTGTGCGTTTCTCAGAAATTCATTCTCATTATATTGCGACCAAGCGTGTAACGATCCAGTATACGTACGTTGCACACTATGCAGTTTTTTTAATACGGTCTACACTAGACTTCCCGGTACAGGTAGCATCTGTGATGGACCCGTTAAAATTGTTGTCTCCGTAAACTGTTAGACTTAATCTGCCATGAATAGAACCCGAATTTTCCGTTTTAAATGTAACCAATCGAGCAGTAAGTCGGAGATGGTTTTAAAAAATTGTAGTTTCTTTCAAAAATTGTTTTTTTTAATTTGTATTCCCCCCCCCCAATTTCAAAAACAGGTTGGTACCGCATACGATGTGAAAAAGCAAGACATTGGACCTTATTTTTATTCATCTGTTTATACGCATAGGTGGGCAAGTTAATGCAAAACGGTAGCTTCGTAAACCACTGGTCCGTTACCAAACTTCACATCTCCGTTAACGTTAACAGTTTGCGTGTAATTTACATTTCTTTTATTCACTCGCTTCTAGAACACGGATTGACGCTGTTGAGCTGATAGTAAGGAAATATTTATTGCTGTGGCGGTCTTTTTGTGCTTTGGAAGTTACATTTTACAGTCTAATCTAATTTCAACATAAAAATAAGTTCAAATGCACTAACGAAGCTGCGATCGGAAAATCTTTGGAAATTGTGAACAGCGATAATTAGTAGACCTATGAAGCTGCAGCTTATTATTTGCCACAACAGAGCTCCTTTCTTCGCTCTCTTCTATAAAACTCGTGCTAATACGCAACAAGTGTTACCAGTGCAAACTGGTTTATACCGGTACGATGAACGAATGGTGCAAGATATTAACGATGAAAACGTTAACGGAAGTTAACGGACTAAATTATGAAAAAACTTTTTAACGGATTAACGAGTTCAAGAAAAAGTTAGCTTCGTTATTAACAGACTTGTGCCCACCTATGGTTATACCACGTCCAACTAAAATTTGGCGCCCGTCCAGTTTTCTAAATGCCAAATCAAGAGCCTAAAAAGAAAAGTTTGCTGTATCCATGAAGAATCGAAACCCAATTTTATTGTCAACAGTATTTTGCAGCGGTACAAGCCTTTAACAGTAACACTTTCTTTCAATAACTAGCTCTGGCACATATCCATCGAGCACTTGGAAAACTGGGAAGACAATGTACAAGTTGACTATTTATTTGTGGTGGCTTGCTTTCGCCTTATTTCGCTCATTAAGACCACTATTAAATGTCCTAAATTGAACGTAATTTCTGTCATTTCATAATTTATTTCGGTCATTTTCATCATTGCAAGCATGATTTTAGGCCTTAAATGAAAAATCTTGCTGCTTGTTTTGACCATAGATCCTACAAAGTCTTTTTGTAGAATTAGGATCTATCCTTTGACCGAACCAAATACTTTATTTTGGATTATTTACTAAAAATGTGTTGGTCAATGACGACCAAATAGCTGAAAAAAAACTATAAACCAGAAGCTTTCGGCTTGTTCCTTGGTAAAAAGCTGTTGCAATCAGTGTAAAACTGATTTTGGATTCTCGCTGAACATGTATCTCTTTATGAATTCTTTTTCAAGGCTGCAGAGATTTTGAAACTAAAACAACGATTTGGGTTAACTGTTTTTGTTTGCAGAAAAAGCCGAAAAAGGACAAAAAAGTACCCGCTGGTGGCGTGAACAATCCAAACTTTTTTAACACCGATAAAAGCGAGCTGGTGGAGAACGACTTCGCTGAAGTGTGATCCGCCATGTTTATATTCTACGTCGACTTTCTGTGAACTTTTTCTTTTTTGTTAATTTTCTTGTACGCAATTAATAAAGCATTACAAAAAATTTGGTGTGATTCAGTAATGTTGAGATTGGGATGATGCAAGCTGCTGTTGAAATTCCAAATTTTTACGGAAGAATAGCAGCTATATTTGAAAAACTTCCACAGTAACCAAAAACAAGCTTTACAAAAGACAACCAAGAGACCACTTGGCATCTTCCTATTTAAATAGCCGTTTACAATGAAAATTTACTTTGCAAAAGTGACCTAGGTGCAGACTGCAGCTCCTACTAAGAAACAAACTTCAAACAATAGCAAGTTGATTCGTTTCACCAGCTTAAGATTACAAAATAGGCTTGCGTTATCTTTCACAATATTCACGTCTTGGGCTTTACGGTTCGAATAAACGGGGATTCTTGGTAAGTGAAACAGTAAGATGATGATCGTTTTAAGTAAAACGTGTTGCTTAGCGGCTAATAACAGAAGTACACAATTATTTTCACTACGAAGTGCGCTACCAATACTTTGTTGAATTTTAAGCCCCTGCCTTTTAAACTGTAACTCGGAAATTTTAGAGGACATTACCAATTCATCACTAAAACAGTTTTTTACCGCTAAAATTGTGCTACGAACTATGGCAAGATACTACAAATGAAGTCAGGCCCATCCCCGCTCTTCATAAAAATTTCTCGCTGAAAAGTTATTGGATCAATCTCTTAGTTTAATTCAAAGTAAAATTAAATATGCTTGTCATCCCTACACAACCGCTGGCTACGCGATGTTTTTAACAGCTAGTACCTACTACAGTCCTACCAAATCCAGTAATGCAATTTGGAACTTTTGGCGGCAAAATGCTTCAGAACGCAAGCTGAGTTCATTTAAATGGGTCCCGCAAATGGTAAAATTCGAAGCAAACTAATGCAGTTTTGAATCCTTTAGCATTAAAGAACTCGCGAAATTTAAAAAAAACAAATCTTTTATTCAAAAATATCGTAAATTTAAAGCAATATGAACAATGAATACGTATAAATTCATTATACTCAAATACTGCATTGTTTTATTGAGAGCTTTCTTAAGTACCTGGTTGGTACCAGAACCAAAAAACACAGAACATTTGTGACCAAATCGCTTTGTGAATTCAATTCACCTCCTTCCAGCACTCTCTTCCTGACCTTACGGAAACTTTTCAACTTCTCAGAACGACAAAAATTCCAATCTCCATGTTATTCATGTTGTCCTCTTCTTGATGCTACACTTCCCTCTGTGCAACTGCGAAGCGAACACACGAACCTTCGAGCCGTCGGCAACTTTCTGTATCCATATTTCGCGTTCTGTGATTGCATTAAGGACGCCACTGATCCTGGTACCTTCCTTGTGGTACTCCAAGAACACTGGCTGGCCAGTGTGATACCACCGTTTGTCATAGAAGACTTTGCCTTGTTCGACGCGACATTCCACGTGCCGATTGGGGGTGATGTTCGTATCGCTGCTTTCGTCTCCAGGAGGCTTTGTGACGTTGCCGTTATTCATCATCTGCATAACAAAATATTAAGTAAGGCTGTTAAAATAATCATTCATAACAGTGAGAACAGCTGAAATTAAATACAATTAGTGAATAGGTCTAAAAATTCATCAAGAACAGATGAGATCAGCCAAAAAACTTAGGGATCACAGACAACAGTTCCGTCGAAAAGACATGGGAGGCAGTAATCTGCTCGGTCGCAAGTGGTAAAACTAGAGAAACAGCAAAATGATAGGCTAGAAACTCCACTAAAATTCAATGAAAACCGAGGATCATGAACAACCCTGCAGCAGTACCATGAAAAAAATTACTTGAGCAGTACCATGGGGTCAATATGACCCCATTCTTAAAAATGCACTGAAAGTCCAAAAAAATAAGTCAATTGCAGATCTGTTAGTGTTTAACGTTGAAATAATTCCAAAGAGTAAATGATAATGCACGAAAAAATCTAAAAAGCACTGGGAATTTACTTACAATTGAAAAGTAACTCTGTTTACTTCTGCAGTAGACAATTATGCACTTCAATGTGCTCTTGAAAACAGAGTATGACAAAAAGAAGAAAAATTTTTCAGCAACAAAAAAATTGACTGAAGTAATCAAATTTTGACAAATAAAGAAACTTAATTCTTCATCAAACGAAGTATATTGGTAAATTAGTTCATTCTTCACACAGATTGCATGCCATTTTGATGTGTTCTTCGCAGATGCTCTTGTTAGATCTATAGCAGGTAAACCTGTACTTTTTGTTGTTGGATCTTGGACAAGGAAAACAATACCGGCATCTTTTGCCGTCTGGCCATTGATTACTCTTTTAACAAGTTTTTGCTAAACTAATCAAAAAATAATCTGTAAAACACGAACACAATTTCGTTTTCCAGATAGTACCATGGGGTCAATATGACCCCAACCAGAACAATGCAAAATTTTTACGAAAAAACAAAAGTGGAAATAAGTTTGCAGCAGTGGGAATGTTAATTAACGAGCTATAAAAAAAATACAAATAATAGTAATTGGATTGGGTTAATATTGACGACATGGTATCACAGCAAAAGAGGTTGGGGTCATATTGACCCCATGTAGAGTTGCCAGCCGTCCCGGAATGCCCGGGACAGTCCCGGAATTGACGTCTGGCGTCCCGTGTCCCGGACCGGGCCACGTCTGTCCCGGAATTTACTGACAACCAAGGCGTTCTAACATATAAGGCCATGTAAGCAAGTCGGCTTTGTTCAAAACTGGAAACGGATGTAATTCACGCAAATATTTTTGTAAATAAAAGCAGTTTACATCATTCTGTATGCGTCAATCAAATAAAAATGAGTTGAAAGTAGTTTCGTCGACTGTGACGTCCTGATGACATAACAATCAAATAAGTTAAACAATTGAAAATGGAGGATAAATCACCAGTCCCCTTAATTTGAGACGATCATTCGACTTCGTTAAATGATTGAAAAAACCGCAGGTACCTTTTAAAACGGTTTAGTAGCTTTAAGCGTAAAAGGGAAAACAGGAAGCAGTTTAAAAGTAAAGGTGAAGATATGATTATATTGATTAGTTTGTACAAAGTTAGTTAATAGGCCTATTTAGTTTATAGACCTATATTGCACTGTTAGTGTGAGGCTATGTTAAGAGCAGGTTTTCATTATTCAGTCAGTTTTCAGGCTTATATGGCCTTCTAATAGGACGCCTTGTAGGATAGTTCAAAGATTCACTATTTCACATGCTTCTTTGATTATGATAAAATTATTTAGACGCTGGGAGTTGGTTAATAACGCTTCTCGATCATCACTCTGATGTCATTCGTGTGTCGTAAGCTTCTGTAGCATCAGTTTTCAAATTCTAAGCATTAAGGTGTCCCGGAAAGGTTAAATGCAAAGTTGGCAACCCTAACCCCATGGTACCACTGCAGGGTTAAGCCATCATATATTGCAAGATTCGCATAGGCTAAGAAAAGTGCTCGATAATGGTATCCGCGAAGTCCAAGGCATAACTCTTTTGTTACGTCATAGAGCTCAATTAATCTCTTGACCGAACTAGCACCAAGCATAACAGTCGTGCGGCGAAAAAAAGAAAAAAAAAATCTGCAATAAAATGAATTTGAAAGTACAATAACCCTCCAAGCGACGCTCAATTTTCGGTCAATACCAAACCTGGTCAGCTGAGCTAGCATGAATCGAAATAAGAAAAAAAATCTCACTATTTACAGAATTTCAGATACAGTTGAAAATCGCCGAGCCGAAAAAAATAGAAGGTCCGAACAAAAAATCGGTAAAGCCAACCATAAGCTCCGAAGTCAAAATTATCGTTTCGCCTGCGATCAAAATACAAATAAAGCGTTGAAATCGGCCACGAATTTAAATGAGCCGAGAAAATATGCAAATTAGGCGTTGAAATCGGTCATGAGTTTCGCGCTAAAAAAATTTAGAAACAAAATTGTGCTTAGAAAATGGAAGACTTTGCAAAGTACCAAGGCCAAACAAAATTTGAAACACTAAGCTGAAAGGAGAATAGCAAGGAATCAAGCCCACAGGCTATTCTCAACAACCAATTCCCGAACATCAAACAATTAGTGGATAGGTCTAAAAATTCATCAAGAATAGGTGAGATCCGCCACAAAATCGGAAAACACAAACATCAATTCCGTTGAAAGGACTGTTTGATAAACACCATTTAAAATTAAATAGAAACAGCGGAAGGGCTTAATGGTTTTCTGCTGTTCTGAAGCACAAACATTGCTCTACAGCGCAGTTACGGTAAACACGTGTTGTTAAATTAAGAAAAGTTGCAATTATGATGTTTCAACTACCGTTTAATGCATACCATTGAGACTGATAGTTAGAACCACATACATACCACCTTCAAATCAAGTCTTTTATTATACTCGTTGTATTACACCGAAGCGTATAAAGAGTTTGCTGGGTCCACAAATGCGTCACATCGCCCGAGCAACACAGCTCCTTTCGAAGAAATGTCGCAGCAGTGATGAACCGTTGACAAAACTGTCCGATTTGACCATTCCGAGGTTTCAACCACAGAACTTCCGATCTAGATACAAACGCGTTACCGCTCGATCAACTGGTCGGTGAATTTTTATACGAGAGCCAAAGGAAAAGTGTAACATGGGCTTATCGTATCTTTATCCTAGTTGCATTGAATACGTGATTCATGCAATTCGGGTCCTAGCAAAAAAGGAAAAAACCTTTCGTGTACGGTATCTCTTGCAATCTGCACAAAGCAGATTGGATTGTAAACAATTTCAAATGAAAGTCTTCACGTTTAACACTATTTTACACGGGAGGGCGCAAAAATACTCCCTTCTCGGTTTTTTCGAGACAAATCACTCATAAACAAGCTTTTTACTTTAAATCAACTTTGACGTTGAGTCAAGTTTATTCACAAATAACACTCGGAAATTTGAGGTTAATCAAAGAAACGACCTTGACAAATGAGCATTTCATTTAATTTTTGAAAGCCAAGTTTTGAAAAAAGGTTTTTTGAATTCGCTTCCTGCCTTATGGGCTCCGCGAACTCCTCACACGAATTCGGCGGAATAAACCGAGAAAATGAGTGATTTGATATGGCGTAGCACGGGGACAAAAGACTAATTAATTGTTTGCTTAACGGATTAAGTACAACCGTTAAATGACTGCGTTTGAAAACAACCATGAACGTGGTTACGTAAAGTAAATAAACTCATTAAAAATAAGCATTTCTTTTTAAAGGTTTGTTCAAGATTAGTGTACGGCGACTTAAAAACAGTTTAAGGGTAGTGCTTTGTAAGATAATTGAGAACTGGAAAAAGGAAGTGAATTCAAAAAACTTCTTTCAAAATTTTACTTTCGAAAATTGAATAAAATACTCATTGATCAAGTTCGCTTCTTTGATTACATAGTATTTTCCGAAGCACGAAAATGTTAACGCAGATTGCAATTTACGTCTCTGCGCTCTTAAGTTCCTGCGAACTTATGTCTGCGCCCTTTTGTCTACGCCCTTATGTCGTAGATCGCAAATGTGGTGTTTCCATGACTTTCGGTTAAGGAGTTAGATAGCATAGACGTAGCTAGAGGGGCCCCGGCCACACCTCCAATTGAAATGCCACCAATGATAAAAATAATGACAACAAAACCTAGTATTTCTTCAGTTTTAGTTTCTTTTAGCATTTTCGCATACAAACATTTCGTGTACAAACAAACAGCCGTAACTACTAGGGCCAGTTTTTGCTGCACTGAAATTATAAAAAAGTTGCGTATATTTTTAACATAAGTTGCAATAAAAAGTTGAATAATTCAAAGAGAATACTAGAATTAAATTGAAACACTGTGTTTCAAAGCATATTTCTCAAATCACGCTTTCACAATTCGCGCTAAAATGGATAAAAGTTGCACTAAAAATCGAAACAATTTGCAAAAAGTTGCAAAATAAAATTTATGGAAACAGCTTAAAACATAGTACTACGTAAAGTCTGAATGTTTGGAAACAGCTTAAAACATTGCACTACGTGAAGTCTGAATGTTTCGAAGTTTCGCTACCGGCAGCTGTAAAAAAAAAACTTGCCCTAGTAATTACCAACAATATTAATATTGACGACTAAAAGGCCCGGGCCCCCTCAATTCAATTTTTTGCCAACCAATTGAAATGTATAACGCGGAAAAATTCAGGGTTTTTGTCCTAAAAGTTGCAACATTGGGCCCTCATTTAATCTTATGAACGTAATGCAATAACATGACTAGTAACTCTAATATATCAAGTTTTAATAACAATCCATCTCCATCTCGACAGTTTTTACGCGATAAAATACTTATCAAAAAAAAAAAATTAGCCCGGAAAATGTGTACTGAAAAAATTATTGAATTTGAATTGAGGGGACCTGAGGCCCCTGGTCATACATTTACTTCCAACACTGCTTATTTTCATGATAAAACAAAATTTTCCAAGGCCAATCTTCGAGTGAATTATTATTCACTGCAAAACAATATTGCAGGAAACAATGTACCTTGCTTTTCCCCACCGAGGCCGAGTCACTAACAAAATTTAATAAAAAAATGCAAGATTTTGAACGTGTTTTGAACTTGACCTGCATGTAAGTAAAAGGAAGACTGAACAATTTTAATTTTTTTCAATTGGCTTTTAAATGCTACTAATTTAGTTATTTCAAATGGTACCAAAAACGTGCGAAACCTGATCTAAATGGCATTAAAAATAGCTATATTTTCCAAAAAATTGCCCAGCCGTTGAGGGCTTTGCCTCCAGACCCCCATAGCGCCCGGCGGCTTCTGATCCTCCATTTTACGATTTCTTTGTTACATAAAAAGTCCCTCTTTTCGAAAATTTTTGATGACGTCAATGCATGTGATTTGCGGTTTGTTCCCCTCCAATCAAAAATCCTAGCTACGCCTATGTTAGATAGGGGGGCATATTTTCCTTCCCTCCTGAGTAAAACGTGTTGATCAAATAGCCCGTGTAAAATAGGGCTACTGGTAATGGTTAAAAAACTTTTACCTTTAGGTCGTCCGAAATTTCTTCATCAGTGAGTACGAAATTGAGTTGTGTAGGACTCGGTTTTCTGCGCTTTTCATTTGGGACTGGAGCGGGCTCGTTCGGGCGCCTTCTGAGCTTCCTAGTTACTGCTTTCACATCCACCAGTGATATAAAAGGGCTAGTCAATTCAAGACTGTGCTTTTCACTTTCAATTTGCTTTTTCTTTTCCTGATTGAAAAAAATAATAGTTGGAATTGTTAGAATAGATTTAACATAAAAATAAACTATTGGCCTTTAAAAAAACTTCATAAAACCAAACAAAAGCAATGTAAACATATATCGTACGATTAAAACCTGTATCAGCCCCCAACCCATTTTTACATTCATTAGCAAATTTATTTATCTTCTTTAAAAAGGGACTGAAAACTAAATCAATGGATCCACGACAACTGACCACCGCAAACTGATCGCAAACAAATCAACCGTCAACTAATCTAAATCTAAAGTTGGTTATCAGTTGGTTCGTTGTCAGTTGACTTGGTTTGAAATCACTAGGAGTAACAAAAGCAGAGCAGCAAACTCAACCTTAAGATTGAAAAAACTTGATCATTTTGTCAAACTTGAACTTGAAAAAAATTATTTTTTTCGAAGCCGAAAAAATCTGCTCGAGTTTAAAGTTTATCAATAAGAAATTCAAAGATTAAAAATTTGTCCATAAGAAATATTTTTTGTCGATCAAGCCATGTAAATTGAGATTGCAATTTTCTCAACAGCTGAGGTACAATCGTAAACATACTGCAAAAACAAACTTGTTTTATCTTTTTAGTAGCAAAGAACACCGGCAGTAACCGAGCAGACTTAAAATTTGTGTCAGCCTGAATTCCAAAAACTTGATATCCTCCTCAAATTTGAAATTTGCAACTCCTGATCTAAAGTTGGGACAATTGTATTAGATTAGATTGGCGTTGACTCCATCCTTCTTGACCCAGTTGTTTCAGAGATATTCAACTTCAAACACGACTTAAAGGCCTCTCGAATCATAATTTTTATAGGCAACCCTGACGTTGAATAACATCGGCGACACCATCTTAGTTCTATCCTAAGGCATCGAAGCAATTAGGCAGAGCCACAGATGCCTTTCAACTTATGTATGTGTTAATATTAGCCTCTGTGGGCTAGGCTACTGCACTGAAACGTCAAAGTTGCTAATACGAATTATAATTAGGGACAAACGTGGTGTTTTCAGTAGAATATCTCTGGAACGTTTGGGTCAAGAAAGATGGAGTCAACACCAATATAATCCAACACGACTAGTCGATTACCCTAACTTTAAATAACCCCTTAAGTCCTACTTCAAGACAGTTTCAGAGATTATTCAAGCTAACTTTTCTTAAATGCACTGAGGATGCATTAAGGAAAGCAAATTTATGCTAGTGGTGCAGGCTGATATATCAATTAATCTTAAATTTTACCCCATGGAAATTGGTGGCAAGAAAATACTAAATTTAATACATTATTTTGCAATATTTATTATTTTGATGCAATGGCTAAGTAAGTGGTTCCCAAACTTTTTTGGCTTTCAGTGTACTGTAAGCAGTAAAAAACAATAAGACAGTTTCATACAGCAGGTGCCGAAAATTTTTTTTGTAGTTTGCACAACAACAATCACTTTTTACTGTTTGCGCGACAGTAATTAGCAATGCATTATAATGGCACAAGGCGAAACTAACGTCAGCACAACTATTTAAAATCGTCAATAGTGCATTAAAGTCAAGACAAATGACAATGTGTTTGGATATAAAATGTCTCTGAAACTCCTGGATATTCTTAATTTTAAAACCAATGATTTTGTGTCAATGTGTAACTGTATAAAAAAACTGCTTTTGTAACTTATGTAGCATACGGAAAAAAAGAGAAGAAAATCCATTTATGATGTCATAGACAGATTCAAAACTAGTTTGCACCTTGTTTCGTTACATGTGCAAGTAAAAGAATAAACCTTTCCCACCTGAAGTTCAGTTAACAAACTTTCTTTCAAGTCAACTTTTTTCCTTTCAAACTCTGCAAAGGCAGCTTCCTGATCTTTTTTGAACTCTTTTTCAATCTAAACACCAACACAACATCAATCTATATGCTTGCAAAATACAGAAACGTCAGCCTTATAAATAAAATGCCCAAAATGCAAACTCTTATAAATAAATTGATATAAGGGGATTAAACTTTCAAATACGCTCAGTCACTTGTATATATATCAGATTCTAGTCAACGATTCTCAAAGGAAATCCAACAATTAGTACAGAGAAGCATAATGTAAACATTATTATAATGACTTGTTAACAATTTGCCCTGAAGAAGTTAAGAAGTTAATAGAATACTGGAATCAGGGCATCTCTAGCTTAGTTGTTCTGATTTGTCAGATGAGTTAGACATATCTGATTTTTAAGGTTGGCGAAAATTGCAGTTCACACAAAAATCCTGCATTCTTAGTGCGGAGTCACTGAATTTTAAAACAAACAAACACATTTATTGTAAAAATCAACGTTAACTTGATTCTTACTTTATTCAATAAAAAGGCATGATAGGCTTGAATTTGTTTTTGACGCTCTCTATATATTTGCTCTAACTTTTTTTGTTTTCGAGCAAATTCTGGCATTGTTTCAGATTCCAGCTGTGATTCTTGTTGTCGGATGAGAGCAAGTTTTTCTCTGTACATCTGTTCTTTGATCTCTGTTGCTTCCTCCTGTTTAGCTCTATCTGTTTCACTTGCATCATCAGTATCTTCATCTTCAGATAATGCTACGCAAAGAATAGCAAATGTAGGTATTAATCCAAAATTTTAAATGGTTAGAAATAGAAAGCATGAACTTAGAACTGGCAGATCAGCCATAATACAATATATCAGTAGGCTACTGCAGATGTTTTATCACTTGTATACCAGCACAGTATTTTACAGAGCTTAGGCTACTGTGTAGCATATAAAGATATTAAACTAGGCTATCGGTACAGTATTTACCTTGTTTTTTCAAAGATACAGCTGAATTTTCATCATCATCTATGCTGTCATAGCCATCATTTTCCGCCATCTTTGTAAGAGTCATAAGTATTTAAGTTTTAAAAATAACAATTGCTTTGAATTCCCTGTAACTAAGTTATCCGTATCACTATTAGCAGCCAGCACATTAGATATGCAATGCTTACTAAAAACAGCTGTAAAACAGTACCAGTAACTTGCACTTGCAGCATAACTTGTAGAAACGCAAGAGAACTATTTTGAGCCAGTAAGCCTACTTCAGAATTGCATATTGGCTATTATTACGATATATTATACAGTTAATACAGCATGCTTTGCGCTAATACATGTCAGTATGCAAGTATTGTAGGCCTATGCAGTACCATACAGTATATGCTGCAGGTAACAGTGTGCCTAGTGATACTGCCCAATGGCCAAGGCAGACCAGCATACTGATACACGTAATTCAGAATTACATGGACTTAGGTGACCAATAAAGACCAAAGGATGAACACTACCACTATACCGGTACTGACCAGCATCTCGTGATTTAGTAAATATGCCCATTGGAAAGTTGGCAACTTTGCTGGCTGCATTCATGCAAACAGTACCACAGCATTAAAAGCACAGTCACAACATTACTAGGCTTGCCATAGTAAGCCATAATCATGCTTGATAAGCTACAGTGTATACAAATCTGGGGGGTCATTACATGCTCTTCAGTATTTATTGAATGTTCGTTATTCAAAAAATAACACAAAATGGTACCGTAATACATGCTCCAAAAAAAGCAAATGAATGGTAGTAACCTTTCCAAAATTGTCACAAAAAATTCCATAACTATGGAATGTTCACTATCTGTAATTTGGAATGATTTGCTTTTTGTTAATCATTATTTGGTATTATTTGCTATTCGTAATTCATTATTTGCTATTACATGCTCAAATTATATGAAGAAGGAATAGTGAATATTCGATAACTAAGTCATTTTTTGGAAAATATTTTGAATAATATAAACCATTTGTTAACTTTATTTTTATCACTCTTGACACAATATTTTATTGTCAACCAGTATAAAAAGTTGCGAAAAGACATATGCAGGAGCATTTTTATTATTTTATATGTTCGTATTGTCTTAGACAAGAAATTGATGAATCTTTTTAAAAAGACCAAGTTGCGAATAATATGGTATACCAAAAATTTAATGAAATAAAAATTGCTGATAACAACAAATTTTGCATTGGGCTAGTTTTTTTTTTCCTTGATAACATAAAAGCTTTATCAACAATGTATTTGTGACATAATAGCCTAGTACCGGTAGCCTACTATATACGAAGTGTGTCATAAAAGTTCTAGGACTGTGCTCATTGTGTAAATTATAGTCAATCTATAAGACTAGTTATATGGCAGAAGATTTAACAACTTCTAGGGAGTATCTAACCACAATTTCAGCTCACTGTAACATTTATTGTGGACTTCAGGGGTAGAAAAAAGTAGTTAACATATTTATTGTCATTTCACAAATTTTGTTTTTGCTCAACAATTTTGTAACAACAACAAAGCAACAAACCAGCCTCAAATATTTGATTCATTTGGGAAAATCTTTGTCAGAAGCTCTTTGTATGCTTAAACAAGTCGACCAAGAGCAGACTTTGTCTCATTCAACAGTTTTCTATGGAACAAAAGATTGAAAGAAGGAAGGGAGGATGTTGAGGATGATCCCAGGTGTGGAACTACCATGGCACCATCTTTGCACAAACTTCCCAGATCTTCTGTGATTAACTGCCAAATGCTACTTTGGTTTAATCCAAGTTTACCTGAGATTAATTGCAAACTTAACCAACGTTCTCCACACATCATCTTCTTTACAAACTCGAGATTGGTTTCATTTTTACTGGTGGAAGGCCTTCCACATCTGGGATCATCCTCATGTCCTTCTTTGAATCTTCTGTGCTAGAGAAAACCTGTTGAATGAGACAAAGTCTGCTACATGTAGACTTATTGAGGCATACAGAGAGCTTTTGAAGCAGACTTTCTTAAATAGATCAGAAATTTGAGGTTGGTTTGTTGCTTTGTTATCATTACTAAACGGTCGAGCAAAAACAAAATTTGTAAAACAACAGTACATATGTAAACTATTTTCTTCTACCCCTGAAATGCACAATAATTGTTACAGTGAGCTGAAATTGCAATTTTGTACTCCCAAGAAGTTATTACATCATCTACCATTTAACTTAGTCTTATAGCTTGACTATACCTTACACAATGAGCACAGTCCTAGAACTTTTGTAACACACCTCGTACAAGCCAATTAATAAATTCATCAAATGCAGTTAATTAAAGGTAAATTATTTCTTAACTCAGACTGAACTAAGCAAGAATTCCATCAAATTTAGGATGTAAACTTTGGAACAGTATTCTTATAAATGCTTTAAGAAAGAACACAAAAAGCATTTAATAAACAATCACAAAACTAAATGTCACTAAGTAAAATTTTATCGAGGTTCAACAATTAAAAAATAAAATAAAAGAATGCACAATAAAGTTCTGAAATGACCAAAATTTTTTCAAGTTCTAGCTGCATTAATAGATTGAGTACATTCATTACACAATTTGCTATTAGTTTTTACAGGATTAAACGCTCTAGTGAAAAGGTAGTTCTTACTATCAAATTGATAAACATCCAAGTTTCCGGGCTAGACCTTTTACCCCTTTCACTCATGTTGTTTCATAGTTTTTTCTAATACCTGGTTTTGGTTAATGAAACTTATACCAGTGATATATTTTTCTTTCTAACAAATGAATGAGTGAAGGTCATTAATTGACAGCAGTCGAAGAGATGGAATAATTGGAATGTTTTTTTTGCAGAAGAATTCCAACCAATTATAATTGATTGCAACGGTTAGAACCAGTGTTCCCTCTTATTTTGAATCTACAGCGTAAATGCCAGAAAAGACGTGAAAATGCTTGAAGTCGGTGCGAAAATGCCGTCGCAAATCACAAACAACAATGCCGTTTACTCAAAGTTTTGTGCGATCTCAAACAAAAACAAAAAGGTCATCGCACTTGGAGACTGCCAAGAGTTTTTTCTTTATCGACGTACTTTAAAACAAATGAAACAAAAAAGGTCTTCAGGTAATGTAGTGCATCTTTTTCTGCGACTTTCGGTACTTCTGTATCAAGTTTCGAAGAAACAGCGCCGAACGAAGAAAAAATGGAGTTGTGCCAGACGCTACAGTCAAACAAAAACGCCGTTTGCAGTTGCCAAAAAGTTGTGAGAAAATGCCGTAAAAAATTTTGCACTATTTGCACTTTTTTGCGCTTACAGGGAACACTGGTTAGAACTATAGGTGATACAATTATGATGTACACAACAGTCAGAACCGAGTTAACGAAATGATTTCATTCTTTTCAAATGAATTTTTCTGTTAGGAACAAGGCATGTAATAGCCTTCGATTGGTTATTTGTTTCTGGTTACAGCATAAAAATATGTTATTAGAAAAAAAAAACTTCAAATAACGCATATGGATAGGGTTAACTGGGTAATTCCAGACAGGAAAAATTCCGGACAGCCTAGGGTAATTCTGGGTCCATGAAAGTAAAATTGCAATTATTGCATTTGTGTATTACTTAGATCACTGTAGATTACTATTTTGGTTACTAAATAATTGCTTAGTTATTTTATGTGTGATAAAACGATTCTGTGCAGTTGCTCTCTACTTTTGCTTAGATTAGGTTAGATATTAATTTGTCCTACCGTATATACTTGTGTATAAGTTGAGTTTCTGGGACCCGATTTTAAGGTAAAATTTCTGGGGTCGACTTATACACGAGTAATGTTTTTAGACATGTTGCTGCTGAGTCGAGTTGAATGTGGTATGAAAAGAAAACTCCATTATTACTTTATTACATCATTATTACTGGTATACATGCAATATACAAACATGTTAAAGTTACTTAATAGTATAGTAGTACACAGTAGCAAGCGATTGCTAAATTGCACGTGTTTAAATGTTCGATCAGTTACCCGATTTGCTCTTCAAGTTACTAGTAATTATTCCAAAATGTTCTCAAATTGCAGAATAGACTTATACACGGGTAATACCTTTAATGATGCAATTTCTTGTCTTAAAATGTGTATCGACTTATACACGAAGTTGACTTATACACGAGTATATACGGTATATATATTGCAACCAAACACGCTCTCAAAACCTTCATTTTAAGCAAACCAAATTCCTACATTTATTTTTTCGTAATTCTAATTTTTTACAAAGGAAAGTTAAATCCATTCCTACTCCGTGTCCAAATCTGACTTTAAAAAATCTGTCACAGAATGAGTTTGGATGTAAAAATGATTGTAAACCAAAAAACAAATTTAGATAACTTGGGGAAAATAATAAAAAACTTACACTGCTGCATTTACTAAAAGGCTTATGCATTAAAAAGTTATAGACAAACTGTACTCGATTCATTCGCAATCTGCAGCAGAAAATCACAGATCAAATCATTTAAATCTGGCAACGGTGAGGTGCAAAACTATTCACAACCCCAACTCTACAATAATTTTGGAGTGAAGGTTAATTTAAAACAACTACCCATTACAGCACATTTGCTGAGTAATGATTTCTAGAAGTGGTTCAATCACAGCGAAGGTGTTAAAAAGGAAATTTTAATCAACATGGCGTAGGCTTATCCATTTTATTCGACATAGCGTAGTGACTAAATTGGAGCAAATGTCAGGCAAAGTGTATCAAAATTTCCCAAAAATTACCAATTACGCTTCTTAGCATATTATTCTAGTTTAAAATTTTTGTAAATCTGCTATTAAATAGCATCAATTTTGCACTTTTGCCTTTAAAACGTCCGGAATTACCCTTTCAAGGGTAATTCTAGACACGTCTGTTCAGACTGGTTTTTTCATTCATTCCTGATATTTTTATTGAACCAGCATGAAAATATATAAGTCCACAATTGAAATGCACTAATACAAGCAATAGTTTTGGAAATGATTGTAAGAGAGAGAAGAAAGAATGAAAACAGCGGAATTTTATTCAGAATTACCCAAGTCAACCTTAATGTATCACAAAATACCACATATGAATAGCGAATATGAATAACAAAATACCATTACAAATGTTCGGTAAATGACGAAGAGCATGTAATGACCCCTTTGTCCTTTAATTGTAATTTTATACTACATAAGTATATACATACCAGATATATACAAGTTAAGTTTCATATCAATTTAGCTCTGAGATTCTATAACTTGTCTTGCATAAACATTAAACAACTTTGGCTCTAAGCTTTTCAACTTAAGGTGAAGAAGAGTTATGCAATAGCAGTTTCAATTGTAACATCTTCAAATGACTTACATTACTGTTACTGATATCACATATGATATGGAAATTATAATACTAATAAATATGAAAGGTGGTTTAAGCACTTAGTGCTTTTTTACCAATTAATCAATGAGCATTGACAAGCTGAATTTGAAGTAATGTTAAAAGCAATTATTATCAACTATGGTATGTCTGAACAGTATATTGAATTTGAAGTGAAAAAAATACACTGGCATCAAAATATGGCTCCTCTTAAAACACTAGAACTACCGTACTTTACGCTGTGCAGGAATTGGCAGGCATGTGGAGTTGGGTGATACAAACTACAACCCAGAACCACATATATACTTAGAGGTAGGCATACTGGTAATAGAGATTTTCAAATTATAAATGAATCTGAAATTCTTAACTAAGTGCTCAGACTACACTGCTACAGTACCAGTATGTTGTACTGTATATTGGGCATGGTTTGAAATTAACTTTTTCATCAACTTGCCCGTTGGGCAAATGATATCAAATGTTTACTTGCCCGAGGAAATCCCAACTTGCTCAAAACAAGAAGGCACAATAAGTTTGGAGGTTGTTTCACTTTAAAAAATTCGTAAAATGTACTTATTCTAGGCAAAAAACTGACTTTGCATAATACACGTATCTTCGAGAATGAATTTTTTGTGCATGATTGGTACGTAAGTGTGATGTAATAACTTTTTTCAATCATGCTTTACGCAAAAATTTTTTTTGATTGTAATTATTTGAACTATTATGTTACAATGATGTTTATTAACTCTGAACTTTGCCCTTTCGTTTCAACGCATTTTCATCGCAAATATCTAGGAAACTACACCAGCTAGAAAGCCGGAATTTTTTTGCAGAAATTAGAGAATCTTTAAGATCTTAAAACAATCAAAACCAATAGAAGTAAAATTCTTGACGTTGTCTATATGCAGTGCAGGGCAGTACCAGTAATATCTGAAAGAGCAGTAAACGTGGCAAATGTGGAAAATATTTCTCAGAAAAAGAGCGCAGCATTTTATCCCAAAAAGTGGCAAAGAGCGTTAGAGTACTGAATAAATCTGAATGCGATTAATTAAGCAGGTTTAATTGCGATTAATGATATGCGAATAAAATTAAACAAAGCTGAAAATGTTAACTGTGATGACTACCAAGTGCTAAAATAAAGCAAAATCTTTCTTTACTTGCATTTCATTTTACTGCAACAAAAGCAGACCTAACGAATGTCTTAAAATAATCTTGTTCATGTTGGTTAAGACGCTGCAAAATGCTAACTTGCACGTCAGGCAAGCAAAGCTGAAAAACAACTTGCCTGAAGCGAATTCAGCTTGCCTTGGGCAAGCGAGCAGACGCTAATTTCGAACCATGCTGTGGCACAGTAGACTTAACAGTCAATAAAACTTTGTAATGCTCCCAGTAATGCTTCAGTACCATAGCCTGATAAACTTTAAATTTCATTATCATGGATCCTCCATCACTGTCCAGTCCTTACAAATAAAATAGCCACTACTGATCTGCGATCTATGCAACAAACTTAACATAAGCCTGGACTTTACTCTAAATGACAAAAAACTAAAGTACCGGTAGGTCTACCGTTCCAGTATCATTATCACATATGGTGCCGGTTGGCCTACCGGTATCAGGCTAAACTATAGCCTAGTAGCCTATTTGGTTCAACTCAAACATACAAGTATATAGCCTACCTGCTTATAGTTCGACTAATATCACTTTATCTGTATGGTAAGTGTCTGGTGTTATCAGTTATGCTGTATGCAATAGCTTACAATATGACGACTGGTACCGTACAGAATTACCAGCTACCAGTACCGGTAGTCGGTATCGGTACCCATTCAGCCCATTTGAGTTTACTTACCAGCTTACAGGTTGCATTACCAGTACAGTACTCTTAGATATGCACGATAGGCCTACGATTTGAAGAATAAGCCTAGGCAACCAGTAAACCATGGTACGCTGGTACGGCACCAAAAAGACCTAAGCTGGCTACATTAGCGACTGAATTTTACAACTGAGGTAAAGAGTACCGGTAACCGATCCCTAACCTAATCCCAAGAATTGGTCTCATCGTCAGTCCTCGTTCACGCTGCACTTGGTAGGCTACTTTAAAAACTGCTGGAATGTATGAAGCTGCGTGGCGCGCGGCGGCTGTCTATTGTCTAACCGCGAACGCGGCCGCGTACACTGCGCGGCTACCATCTCTAATACAATTACAAAGTAGAGGTGGCCGGATCGAGAAACTTAAAGGTCCAGAACCGATCCAGATGCATATTTCTAATTTGTTCCACATTTCAGTGCATAAGGCTATTAACCCAAGGTCACTTCTACGTCACAATACAAAAACTGGATCAAAAGGAAGTAAGTTCTATTTAACTTCTTAAAAAACAATACAAAGTGGCCATTTTCAAACCACTCAAAAAGCAAGCATCCTATCACCACACAGGCGGCCACCGCTGATCAGTATGCTACCCGTTGCCATGTATCTAGATAAAACAACAGAAAGCATGCAAACGATTAAGATGCTCTCATCAACGAAGATCAAAAAGAAAAAAGTACGTTTCGAGTTCTGAAAAAACACTCAGCATAATGCTTTCCAGCAAAAAGCTTTTTCGTTCTTTTATGAACGGCTTATTCTATCACTTGCAAAAGCTATTCTCGGACTTATTATTGGAACGACCGACGCTTGCGTCGCGTGTTTGTTTGTTTTTACTCGGCCATTTTCCAACTAACAAGTGCGAAATTTCAGACTTTTGCTTATAACTCAAGAACAGTTTGGTCGAGCTACATGAAATTTTGACAGTAGTTTGAGATTAATGAGTTGTATGTTTGCACCAAATTTCGAGGCAATAGGTCACGTGACTTCGGTTTTAGAACCCGAAAACCGCCCCACAAGTTTGGCGTAAAAAGCGGTCTCAGTCAAAAGCAGCTTAAGTACGGCAAAAAATATTTCATATGGTTGAATGTCTTAAGATACCCTTTCATCCCAACCAACCCAATTTTGGCTGCGATGAGGTTCATTTCTTTTTCTTTTCCTTTTTTTATCCTTTTTTTCCTTTTTTTACTTCCTAATTTTTGTACGCTCTTCTTCTCCTGAACCACAAAACATCGAAATCTAATTTTTGTGTGAAGTTGTTGAGCTGCAAACGCAATTTTTTCTCCTGAAATTTTTTGGGGCAATTCCACTGAGAACCCCCCCAAAATGGGGCCCCAAAAAATCCATTTTTTGAATGGCTTAAGCTAGAGTGCTAGTTTTTTTGCTATCAGTTATAGATATTTAACAGACAAATATTTTGACATACGTAGTTTGGTAGTGCCACATACCCCCCCAGGGACTCCCCCAAATGGACTTCCCCAAAAATCAATTTTTTGAATGACTCAACTTAGGGTGCCAGTTTGTTTTGATATCAGCAGATATTTATCTGACAAATATTTTGACGTAATTTGGGGGTTGCCACCCCCCAGAGACCCCCCCAATGGACCCCACCCCAAAAATCAATTTTTTCTACGGCTCAACTTAGGGTGCCAGTCTGTTTTGATATCAGCAGTTGTTTAACAGACAAATGTTTTGACATAGTTTGGGGCGCCCCCTCCCCCGAGACCCCTCAAAAAATCAACTTTTTGAACAGCTCAAGCTACAGTGCCAGTCTGTTTTGATATCAGCAGATATTTAACAGACAAATATTTTGACATAGTTTGGGGGTGCCATCCCCGCGGGAACCCCCCAAATGGACCCCCAAAAATCAATTTTTTGAACGGCTCAACTTAGGGTGCCAGTCTGTTATGATATCAGCAGATGTTTAACAGACAAATATTTTGACATAGTTTGGGGGTGCCATCCCCCCAGGGGACTCCCCAAAAAATCAACTATTTGAGCAGCTGAAGCTAGTGTGCCAGTCTGTTTTAATATCAGCAGATATTTAACAGACAAACATTTAAAAATAGTTTGGAGGTGCCATTCCCCTGGGGACCCCCCAAATGGACCCACAAAAATCAATTTTTTGAATGGCTCAACTTAGGGTGCCAGTCTGTTATGATGTCAGGAGATACTTAACTGACAAATATTTTGACTCTACTTTTCTTAAAGTTCCATAATCAGATATTTTGAATAATTGCTGATTTTACGGTAGACAAAAAGTACTTTTGAGCGTCACAGCATTAGCTTTTGCGTCGGTCGTTCACTGGGTTTGCTAGCAAACTCCCATCTAGTTGACTTTTGAATCTCATTTTGCCTGCGTCCTATGGTAACCTTGACAATTTCCCACTTGACCTCGAATATACCCTGCCAGTTATACTTGAGCAGTTTTTGTATTGTGACGTAGAAGTAATCTGGTGTTACATAGCCTTATGCACCGAAATGTGAAACAAATTGAAAATATGCGAGATCTAACAAGAAGAGATCTGGATCCGCCACCTTTTAAATTTTAAAAGGACCCGCCAGTAAACAGTGACACTTTGTTCATAACAACGAAAACCAAAAGTAGACCAAATAAAAAAAATGTCTTCACCCAAAATTGGGGCATTTTTTCTGCCAAAATTCAGGTGAAGACCAAACTAAAAAAAGGTCTTTACCCAAAATTGGGGCTTTGTTTCTGCCAAAATTCAGGTGATAACCAAAAAAAGAAGTCTTCACCCAAAATTAGGTCAAACTTGGGGCCATTTTTCTACCAAAATTCAGGTGAGGGCCAAAAGTGCTGATTTTGTCCCCAAATTATTTATGGGGGCAGGGCCAAATTCAGATCCGGATCCGGATTCGCATCTTTTTTTAAAACGGGATCCGCATCCGAAAAAAACATGTGTATTCGGGTCCGCTCCGAGATCCATTGCAACCTTTCATACAAATTTCATACAAAATTAACCATTGCAAATTTGCGCAAGTTTGGGCACAAAAAATTTCAAAAATAGCTTTGGCGCGGCGTAAAAATCTATTGACAATGTCTATTAAAGCTTGGGGGGGAAGGGGTAAAAAACTGCCTGATAATGCAATCCCGAGTGGCGAAGGTCTTTGTTTTTTAGAGCAAGCTTATTTTTTTCCTATGAGTTTATTTTGTTTAAAGTTGAAATGAAGATGTTAGGTGAAAGATGAAGCAGCAGGGGCGCCATGCTGCTCGTGCAGGTCAGCTATCAGCAGCGCACGCACTTGCTAAACGCTCGGCAATTAAGTAATTAAGGATAGTGCAGAGCTGAGGTGGAGTCGAGGACACAAGGCTCAATGACAAGGACCAAGGACACAGGTGCAAGTGTTCTTCAAACAAAAAAGGACTTCAAAAATTTTTTTCAGGCGATCTACAAAAAAAGGTCTTCAAAAATTTTTTTCAGGCAATTTCCAATTGAGGGACACCAAAAAGGCCTTCGCACATTTTCCGCGAGGTTTCTGGCGTTTTCCAACAAAATTTCCACGGTTCAAAAAACTGGCTGTCCTCGAGCCGAGGACAGGGTAATTTTCGAGGACTTGAGGTTTGGAGGCCAAGGACTTCAAAATGTGTCCTCGAGACCAAGGACGTCCTTATGGACTCCACCTCTGGTGCAGAGGATAAAAATTATGTCATGAACAGTGCAAAAATACGTCAGTGACTTTAGGTCAAAACTCACTCTTGGCGTTATTTCAGTTAAAAAGCGCTATAAAACCACTCAAATTTTTAGAAATGGTACAACTAAAATCAGTGGTGTGAAGTAACAAAATACTTTTACTTGAGTAAATTATAAATTACTCAAGAAGCTTTTTCCGGTAACGAGTAGGCCTACTTTTTGAGTAGTTTTTTTGCGGCTACTTTTAGGCCTACTTGCTTACTTTTAGTGCAAAGTAAAGCTACTTAAGTAGTATTTTGATTCAGAAAAGTACGAAGTCCCGTAATCTTAAACTTGAATCACAAATTCGTCAGAACGATCGACTTTTCTATCGGAAATTGTTCAATTCAGTTAAGTTAGTTGTCTTTTACTCCTTTTTTCGTCTGGCAACTCTTGTGTCAGAGATTAGACCATCACAACGACTGTCGCAACGCCTTTTTCCACAGGTGGGCACAAGCTCGTTAATCGTTAATCCGTTAATAACGAAGCTAACTTTTTCATTAACTCGTTGATTCGTTAAAAAGTTTTTTCATGTTAACGGACTAAATTAACTTCCGTTAAGTTCTGTTAACTTCCCTTAAGGTTTTCATTGTCAATATCTTGCACCATTCATTCATCGTACCGCTACAAACCAGTTTGCACTGGTAACACTTGTTGCATTTTAGCACGAGTTTCATAAAAGAAAGCGATGAAAGGAGCTCTTTTTTGTGGCAAATAATAAGCTGCAGCCTTATTGGTCTATTAATTATCGTTGTTCGCAACTTACAAAGATTTTCCGATCGCAGCTTCGTTAGTGCATTTGAACTTATTTTTATCTTAAAATTAGACTAGCCTGTAAAATGTAACTTCCAAAACTTAAAAAGACCACCCAATGGTTTTATGCATAGGTGGGCAAGTTAATGCAAAACGTTAGCTTCGTTAACCACTAGTCCGTTAGCAAACTTCACACTTCCGTTAACGTTAATCCGTTATTTTCAGCTTTAATTAACGGAAGTTAATAAAGTCCGTTAATTCGTTAATATTTTGAGTGTAATTTACATTTGTTGTTATTCACTTTCTTGTACAACACGTATTGACGCTGTTGAGCTGATTGTAAGGAAATAATTTTTGGTATGGTGGTCTTTTTGTGTTTTGGAAGTTACATTTTACAGTCTAATCTAATTTCAAGATAAAAATAAGTTCAAATGCACTAACGAAGCTGCGATCGGAAAATCTTTGGAAATTGTGAACAGCGATAATTAATAGACCTATGAAGCTGCAGCTTATTATTTGCCACAAAAGAGCTCCTTTCTTCGCTTCCATAAAACTCGTGCTAAAACACAATTTAGTGTTAGCAGTGCAAACTGGTTTGTACCGGTATGATGAATGAATGGTGCAAGATATTAACGATAAAGACCTTAACGGAAGTTAACAGAACTTAACGGAAGTTACTTTAGTCCGTTAACAGCACTTAACGGAAGTTAATTCAGTCCGTTAACGTGAAAAAATTTTTTAACGGATTAACGAGTTAATGAAAAAGTTAGCTTCGTTATTAGCGGATTAACGGACTTGTGCCCACCTATGGTTTTATGTCATTGGACCACCATAGCAATAAATATTTCCTTGCAATCAGCTCAACAGCGTCATTACGTGTTCTAGAAGCGAGTGAATAAAAAGAAATGCAAATTACACGCAAAATATTAACGAATTAACGGACTTTATTAACTTCCGTTAATTAAAGCTGAAAATAACGGATTAACGTTAACGGAGGTGTGAAGTTCGTTAACGGACTAGTGGTTAACGAAGCTAACGTTTTGCATTAACTTGCCCACTTATGCCTTTTTCCTATGGGTGCAAGTAGAGTTCAAGATGCTTTTTTTTCACATTGCTTGATGTTTGCCCTTCGCCGCAGCCGCATACTGGCACAGATACTCTATTGGCATATAATGGCATACCGGTACTCTATTGAAAGCTAATCATGAAAGAAGTGAACAGAGATATAAATTTGCAACAATTCGTCCTATGATTACCAAACGTTTCTAAAGCTAACTTCAACGGAGTGAGCCAAAAATCACACAACAAGCACTATCAATCGTGCCGTACCATCGTACCGTACTTCAGTTAAATTTTTGAAGCATACCGTACCAACGTACCGTATCTTTGTACCGTACCAGCGTATCGCACATCAGTTTAATTTTTGAAGTTAGTTTGAAAATGGCCGAGTAAAAACAAAGTAACACGGACGCGATCGTCGGTAGTTCCAATAAAGCCGGTGTTGTGTTTCTCCACATAACTGTGGTTATATTAACCGCAAGCGATATCGTCCCAGGGTAAGCTTCTAAAAATCTCGTAAATGGTATAAATGTTTTGAGGCAAATTTGAGCAGCATCTTTTAGGTTTCTGATTAAATAATTTTGTCTGAATGAAATAGCAATTTCTGTTGCGCAGCTCAGTTTATGAGGGTTAAAGTACGGCTTGATTGGCTTCACAGTTACCTGCTCTTGATTGCCGTATCTGCAGTAGACCAGTGCTATCATTCAAAAAAAAAAAATGGTTGTTTCTGCGATTTATACTAATATGAAATAAATTTAGTATCGAAAAATCACAATAAAATACGGTAAAAGCACTACAGAATGTTTTGTAGTATGAACACAATATTTTATGAAGTAAATTTAGGATAATCGCAGCCCGCGACTCGCAAAGCATTTGTGCATTGCGCTATGCCTGGCGACTCCTAAATTGCTTACGATTGCTGTGTACATGAGCGTGACTTTGCCCTGGGACTCTCAAGACGTTGAAATCGCACCCGTGTAAGTGATCACGGCCGAGAAAGATTTTTGCCTCGAGTCGCGCAAAATATGATCGGTGTCACACATCGCAGGTGTTGCTTACCCGGCGACGATTCTTGCCAGACGCGACCATGGCAAGCAAGTCTAGACTAGTGTAACCACTCTGCGAAAGAGGTTTTTACGCGGATAAATTTTTGAATCGCGTTGCAAAAAAGCCGCCCGTGTGAATGCAGCTTTATGATGAATGGAGTGTGAATTCAACCGATTCAAAAAAAGTACTCGACAGCTTAGGCCAGATAGCAAAATATCATATCACAGTCAGTACACGTCAAAAATTAAAAACCCTAGAGTCTGTTTCACCCGTAATCGGAATCATCAGGGGCGTCTGCCAAAAAGAACACAAACAGTAAAATCCTTAAAATCAGAGGCTAAAAATTAGTTTTCCGTTTCGGTATCAAGGCCGTAGCTGGCTCCTGGGCTGCCCGAAGAACGTCTAATTAACAGAAAAAAACTGAACCTGGCCCCTCCTTAACTCGAACAGTCTAAACCACTTTGGAGCCGAACCGAAGACTCGGTATCGAAACTAAGACATTAAAAGCTCATTTAACCTCGGAGTAGTAACTGCACAAAAGACCAACACTATTGATACAAAACCATAGCTGCAGATACAGTTGCCATAGCTCTAGAAGCATACACTCAGAGTTGGCATCTACGCAACGCTGCAAACGGCTCATAAACAAACACATTTAAACACATTCAAAAAGGCACGAGAAGTTTTGTTAACCTCTTGTTATCTCAGTTCCGGTGCCGAGTTTTCGGGCTCGGCTCCCAGATGGTTTAGACCATAGTCACTCATAGTGACTATGTTTAGACTATTCAGGTTAAGGGTGGCCAGGTTCAGTTTTTCTTTGGTAGTTGGGTGTTTTTTGAATCGCCCACTCTTCCCTAGGCTTCCGCGCTGGTAGCCTTTAGGCAGGATAGCACGAAAACGATTAAATATTAGAAGCTCTGGCCAGCAAACGTCAAAAACATCACAACTGAATTATTATTATCGTCATAGAACAAGCATTAAGTTGCTGGGTTTAAATAGCCAAAATTAACCATACGAGGAGGCGTCGTCTTTTGCTGAAGTGGAAGAGCAGTGGACCGGTAATCCAAAGGCTTCAGGTTCGATTCCTGTGGGAAGAAAACTGTTTCGTATTGCTTATTTTTAAGTAGTCGCCGTTCTGGTGACTCTTCCCTAGTCTTCCGCGCTGGTAGCCTTCAGGCCAGTTAGCACGAAAATGAGTAAATATTAAAAGCTCTGGCCAGCAAACGCCAAAAACATCACAATTAAATTATTATAATGTTGTCACTTTTACCCAATCATCAAAGGTGGAGTCAAGGACGCAAGGCTCGAGGCCAAGGCCAAGGACAAAGCAAAAACGCGAGGTTAAGGCCAAGAACAGCCCTTCCGAGGACAGACACTCTCGAGGCCAAGGACAGGAATGCTCGAGGCCTAGGACCAAAGACACTAACGCAAGTGCTCTCAAAAAAAAGGTTTCCAAAATTTTTTTCAGGCAATCCCCCCAAAAAAAAACGGTTTAGAAAAAATTTTGCAGACGATCTACAAAATTTTAACCATTTAAAAATTAGTGCTGTCCTCGAGGCGAGGACAGGGCAATTTTCGAGGACTTGAGGCTTCGAGGCCAAAACCAAGGCCTTCAAAATGTGTCCTCGAGGCCAAGGACGTCTTCGAGGACTCCACCTCTGCCAAACATGACTTACAATTCCTCATATATTGGTTGTTTTTGTTCTTGAAACAGTCAGTAAATGTAGCGATTTGTCAAGGAAGTTAACATTTGGTTATGATGTATTAAAATTTGAAGCAATTGTTCTTCGGTCCGACCGGTCATTTCCGATTTGGAAACTCCGTTATTTCTCACCAGTGGGAAATTCCCCGCAGGTTAAGAGCCACTGCTCTAAGGTTTCAAAATTTTTAATTTTTGACGTGTGCTGTGTTATGATACTGTAATTATTACATGAATCAAAGATAAATTCTCTGAAATTGCAAATTTAGTTTGTTTTCTAATCTGTTACTGTAAGTCAAACGATTGAGATTTTAGAAGATAAAAAATTGATTAGCCTATCCGTGGATCAAAGTTGATTTACTTTGGTGCATACGACCCATAACAAATCAGAATACGCACCCTCTTTTAGGCTGGAGTTGAAAAGATCACTCACAAATTAGGATATTAGAGGATTCGCATACTTAATACCTTTAGTTTCGATATCGAATGTTCTTATAGCTTTTTAAATTTTCAATCGTCTAATAACATTATACACTTTTTGCTGACAGCATGGGGACAGAAATAGAGGGTTACCGTCAGGCGCGTAGCCAGGATTTGGAAAAGGGGGGGCTATTTTGAAAGAGTGAAAAGTGTGCAAATGACCTTGACTCGAATTTTCATTGTACTTGAATCCGTTTCAGACGGTTTGTGCCAGGGTTTTTTCCGCCGAAAATTAGGTGGTCTCCAAAATAAAAAAAAAAAAAAAGGTCTTCACCGAAATTGAGAGTGATTTTTCGGCCGAAATCCGAAATTCAAAGGTTTTTTCCGCCCAAAATTAGGTGGTCTCCAAAAAAAAAAAAAAAAAACAAAACAAAAAAAAAGATCTTCACCGAAATTGAGACTGATTTTTCGTCCAATTTCGCAAATTCACACGTTTGAGGGGGGGCCGTTTTCCTATGGGAGGGGGCTATTTTCAGTTTTTCACAAAAAATCGGACTCAAAAGCACAAAAAACATGCGATTTTGCATACTTCACAAGCCAATGGGGGGCTCGAGCCCCCCCCCACCCCCCCCCTGGCTACGCTACTGGTTACCGTAACTCACGTAGTTTATTGACCAGACGTAGCCATTTAAATATGATTTGTTTGAACTTCCAGGTGCAATTAAATCAGCCATGGATTTCCCCTCGTTAATACATATTGAATTCTTCTGCACTTGTCTAATGATTACACTGTAGTGATGACAATGCAACGCTCATTGATTAATTTAAAAGACACCGTCCAATTACGCTGTTTGTTGTAGGTTAATTTATTCACTAGGGCTATAGGCTCGAGGCCGGTCTCGAGACAGGGTAATTTTTGAAAGTGAAATAAAATAGTTTTGTAAGAGGATAACGCCCCGTTTACGTTATAGGTTTGACAACTAGGTTTCGCGCCTGGAGATTAAACCTGTTGCGTTTACATATGAGCAAAGAAGTCGTTTGCACATAGCAGTTTTGATGACGAGGAACGAAACCTTAGGCGTACGTGATCGGTCAAAAGTAGCGAAAACTAGTTTTCAAACCCGCAATTTTCGAGGTTTTTAAACCCACTAATGAATGAAAAACAAAGAAAGTCCAGGCAAAATCAAAGAGTTCTTGCCCAATTCGAGCGCCGCAGCTGCTTTTGCAACTTACTCTAATTCCACACAATACACATCATGTGATCGAAGTTTTTGTGTCAAAGCGTATACACCATGAAGTTTGACAATTCGCGTTGTGAAACCAGGAGTGAAAACTGCTCGAAAAATAAAGGAGCCAAACCTGGTTTCACCATGTTAAAACTTGTTTCCACATAGCTAAAGTTTCGTTCCCGATCGCGAAAACAGCTATGTGTAAACGCAGCCCAGTGTTTTCTTCAATTTTGTACCGATTCAAAACGTATTTCCGAATTAATACAAACTAGCCTATATTTTGTACTGATTCAAAACAATAAAATTTCAATGATTTTCTTGTGTTTGCAACCTAAATTGCTACCGTACTTTTTTAAGATTATAGAGCGCTGCGCAACTAACTCAGAAATTTTTTGGCAGTCGTTTAAGACAGTTGAAAAAAGCTCCCTTTTTCACTTTTGCAATTTTACGATGCTGCAAAAGCAGCAAAGAAGCCTTTACTTAAGCAGATAAAGCAGTGGGAATTAAACAGTTTTACAAACATGGGCGCTAACATTGACATCGATGCTCGCAAAATTTAAGAAGAAATTAAAAACAAATGAGGCCGAAAATCGGCAAAAAATTAAGTCCAGTCATAACTCAAGATTTACTGGTTCTTATAAAAAAGAAAGTGAATATATGCATACCATTTTAGTGTCGATTACACTGGTGGACATGATTTTTGTTGTTTCAATTTTGAAGACGATTTCGGGATAACTTTAGGGCGCTGATTCCAAATCTGAAAACCGTTTTGCTCTATCACGTCAGGATTTTTCGCAATTTACGATTTAATTGGATAAATTTCTCTAATCATACATGCATTTTAATACTGTGCTGCATTGTCTGCTATTTGTTGGCTATTGTGATGTCACACTGCATCAAAGGCTTGAGCAGTTGTACCCAGGTAGCATCAGCAGAGTTAGAAAAGAGAATAGATAGCCATTACTATGCATGAGTACTTGAACAAAGTCGATTTATTGACCGTTTCAGTATGGGAGTAGAAAATGATCAAAAGTATTAATTGAGTCTGCTAGCAATACTCCCAAATCAGTTACTAATTGGCTACTATGCTTTAAACTCTATATGCACCACGTCATTTGTAATGTACATAGACTAACTGCTGGTAGTTGTAGACACGCACAGTAAAAAACTGAGTAAGCTACTTGTCAGATCGTACAGTTTTGTGGACATTACACTGCAGTCATTCGCTAAGCTTTGCATCTGATAGAATACTTCAGTTCGTGAGGATACTAAAAGTAGACTTCATACTCTTAAAGCAAACCTTTCTGTTTAGGAAAAAGAACAAAATTGCTAGTGGTATAAAGTTACAAGATTCGCATAGGCTAGGAAAAACTTTTGGTGGATAATCGGTACCGGCAAAGTCCAAAGCATAACAATTTTGTTAAGTCATAGAGCTCAGTCAATCCACTAATTGGTATAAAGTTAGTTGGAAATTTTAGGCTGCTGTGTGAACAGTACAGTAAATACTATGTCATCACGATCAAGAGGCTGTACGAATGATCCTAATATTTTTTGTTATATTTGTGGAGAATATGTTGTAAAATCTCAACGCCAAAACATCACAAATTTTGTTTAAAATGTTTACTCTGCCTACTTTGGAATTAAGCTTGGGGACCAACATAAAACATGGGCTCCACACAAGGTTTGTCGAAGTTGTGTTGAATCACTGAGACGTTGGAGCAAAGGAAAGCAGAAATCTATGTCATTCGGTGTCCCAATGGTGTGGAGATAGCCTAAAGACCACGGCAATGATTGCTACTTTTGTAGCTGTAATGTTTCTGGGTTTAACATGAAGAATAAGCATAACATTCAGTACCCTAATTTACCGTCCGCTATTCGTCCTATTCTTCACCAGCCAAATGTTCCTGTACCAACTCCTCCTCTAGTTTTGATAGACGTTGAAGATTCAACTACCAGTTCTGATTTGTCGTCTTCTGAGTGCCAATCAGAATATGAATGCTTTGAAGGTGAAAGACCAAGACTTTTCAGTCAAGAGGAACTAAATGATTTGGTACGAGACCTGGATTTGCCCAAAGTTTCTGCTGTTCTTCTTGGTTCTAGGCTAAAATCTCGGAATAATGTTGGATTCTGAGGTCACATTCTCTTGGTACAAGCATCGTGAAAAAGAATATCTTCCATTTTTCACCAAAGAAGATGATGTGGTTTATTGTGTTGATATCAAAGGTCTTATTGAAAAATTAGGCACTACTTATGAACCAAGCGACTGGCGCTTGTTTATTGATTCATCTAAACGAAGCCTAAAAGCAGTGTTGCTCCATAACGGAAACACTTTTGCATCCATACCTCTAGCTCATTCCATTCATATGAAAGAATCCTACGAAAATATGGAAATTTTGTTGACCAAATTGAAGTATCACGATCATGCATGGAAAGTATGTGTTGATATAAAAGTATTAAATGTGATGCAAGGCCAGCAGTCTGGATATACCAAGTTTCCTTGTTTGTTATGCGAATGGGATAGCAGAGATAAAAAGAATCACTGGGTCAAACGTGAATGGCCAACAAGGGTATCAAGAACACTTGGTCAAAAGAATATAACCAATCCTGCCCTTGTAGAATCTTCCAAAGTAATACTCCCACCTCTGCATATCAAATTGAGCCTAATGAAACAGTTTGTTAAAGCCCTGGATAAACAAGGCCTATGCTTCAAATACATATCTGAAAAGTTTCCCTATTTGAGTGCAGAAAAAGTCAAAGAAGGTGTCTTTATTGGTCCATAAATCAGGATGTTGATTAATGATGAACTTTTCATAACAAAGATGAACGATGCGGAGAAAAACGCATGGCAGTCGTTTAAAGATGTCGTGTCTAATTTTCTTGGTAACAAAAAGAGTCCAAATTACCAAACGATTGTGGAACAAATGCTAACCAATTTCCAAACACTAGGTTGCCGAATGAGTGTTAAAGTCCATCATTTGCATTTCCATCTTGATTTTTTTCCTGCAAATTTAGGCCACATGAGCGAGGAACAAGGTGAGCGATTTCACCAGGACATTAAAACAATGGAAACAAGGTACCAGGGACGATGGGATTGCTCGATGATGGCTGACTATTGTTGGTCACTGAAACGAGATTGCCTAGTACACAATGAACTTGGACGCAAAGCAAGAAAAAGAAAATTTATGGCTTGTGACAAAGATGTGTAACTTTCTTGATGATTATGCCAATGCTAAACGAGCTAGCTGCATGTCCGTGTACTCGTATTTATGTTAAATATCGCTATTTTACTTAAAAAGTGTTTTCATACTTTGTGAAAAATTCTTACGTGATAGAAAAATTCTAACTACAGATTCGGAATCAGCACCATCAAATTATCCAGAAACACCTATTGCTATCCAAACAACATAAATTTTTTTTAAAAATGTCCACCAGTGTTATCGATAACAGTCGAAATAACCTAAGTTACTGGGGGCGAACCTCCGACTGTGATACGATTAATGAACACCAGTTTGCTCTGCACAACAACAAGATAAGATATTTTTCTGGTAAAACAATTTATTGTTTGGTTAAAGTTTAATCGTAGTTGCGCGCCTGAAAATTCTCTCCACTCCCCCTAATCGAAAATCCTGGCTGCGTCTTTTAGGTGCATACAGCGGCGTATTTAGGGGGGCCATTGGGCCATGGCCCCCCCTTTGGGTTGCCAGGATTGCAAAATTGCATAGAAAAGTGAGCAAAATTAAGGCAGGGCCACCCCTTTACAAGTTGGGCATTAGGTTTGATTGCACAAAGGGTACGTTGCGTGCGTTTCTTCCAGGCTTTGGGCTTGAACTCGGACTAAAAGCGAGGAAAGACCTTTTTTTTTTTTGCTCTTCACCTGATTTTGGGCGGTAAATGGGACGAAATTTAAGTGAAACAATTTCAAATTCTGATCTATGTTCCTCTCAAATTTTCTGAAGTCTCTGGCCCAGAGATGGAACCGGTCAGGATTTTCTCGACCCGACCCGACCGGTAAATTTCAAAATCATCGCCGGTCGACCGACCGGTTTCTGACTGGTCAACCGGTTTTTTTCGGAAGGTTTTTGCTCACTGTTCAATGTATTTAATGAAAAATTTTCAAAATGGTGGGAGGCTTGGGTGAGGTGTTGAAATTTGTGACTTTGGACGAGGGTCTCAGAAAAGAAACGCAAAACAATTTTTGCGTTTTTTGCAAAAATAACTCAATTTTAAGAACTTTTTGGGATACATTTTTGTTTGAATGACCTGTTTTGAGCAGCGCAAAACGTGCACAAAATAAGCATAAAAAGAACTGGAGGGCACTTGCTAAATTATTAGACGTTTTTTTCTAGATTTTATGCGAAATGCCAAACTATAAAGTTACAATTTTTTAGCTATTGGTGGCAGATTATTTGCAATTTGCGGAGCAGCAAAAACTAAATTATTATGACATTGGCTACAAAATATTCAAAATATAATCTGCCCCAGCAGTTTGTAGAAATGCTGCTACTTCAGAAAAAGCCATGGACAGTTAGATATAAAAAAAATAAGATCTAGGTCTTTTTTGCCCAGGGTAGAGTGTAGTAAAGTCAAGGTGAAAAAAGCTTTTCAAATAGGCAAGATTTTAGCATATATTAAAAATCTTAATCTGTGCCACTTCTACTCTTCAGCTGATTAAAATGATGCTAAATGCCAGATAGCGCAACATAGGCGTTGCCAAGATTTTTCATTGGAGGAGGGCAAACCACAAATCACATGCACTGACGTCATCAGAAACTTGGAAAGAGGAATTTTTGCGTGGACAAAGATATCGTAGAATGGAAGATCAGAAGCCGTGGCCTGGTGTTGGCACGCAACTAGGAACTCGTTCAAGGAGAGGGCTTAAACAAATACCTAAGGTGCGAAAATGTCTGAATTGGGAGACGTGTTTGAGTAAAGACGTGTACTGTAATTCAAACGTGTCACAGACGGGGGTCTGGAGACGAAGCCCCCAGCCGCCGGAGGCTAAGGGGGTCTGGGAGCAAAGCCCCCAGCCGTTGGGCGGTTTTTTGAAAGTTTTTTGAAAAAAAAAGCTATTTTAATATCATTGAATCGCATTTTGCACGTATTCAGAGCCATTTCAAAGTAGTAGATTTTTAACATTTGAAAGCGAATTGAAAAAATTAAGTTGTTCAGTCCTCCTTTTGCTAGCAATTTAAGTCCAAAACACGTTTGAAATCTTGCATTTTGGGGTTAAATTTTGTAAGTGATTTGGCCTAGGTAAGGGGGAAGTAAAGAGCATTGCCCTCTGGAATACTTTAGCACTAAATAACAATCCAGTCGAATATTTTCCTTAGAGATTATTGTTTTGTGATGAAAACAAGCAGTTATAGAAGTGCCTACAGCCAGGTGGCCCAGGCCCTCTCAATTCAAAAATTTTGTTTAATGAACATTCCCCTTACTGGAGCTAATTTATTTTTAAAGTATTTTCTTGCATAAAAACTGGCGAGGTGGAGGTGAATTGTTATTGAAAAATGTACAATAGATAGTTACGCCTACAAGCCATGTTATTGCCCGGGCCGGATTTACATTGAGTTGGGCCCTTGGCGCTTCGGAATTTTTGCAATATTTTCCTGCCAAATACAGGTGAAGACTAAAAAAAATCTTACCGTTTGAGCGCGGGGCCCCGGGCACTGTTCCATATGTCAAATCCGTTCCTGGTTATTGCATTTCGTTCATAAAAAGGTAAGATGAGTGCCTCAGTTAGTAACTTTTAAGATAAAACCCCTTAATTTCACTTGGGTTATACGTTTAAATTGGTTGTCAAACATTAAATTGAAGGAGCCCGGGCCCCCGGAACAATATTGTTGTTGGGGGCCCATTTGAATTAGGGGCCATTTAAATATTATTGTAGGGGGATTTATAAATTGGTTGGCAAAAATTAAATTCAGGGGCCCAGGCCCCCTGGATCAAAATTATTGTTGGGAGCCCATTTAAATTGGTTGGGAAAAATTAAATTGAGGAAGCCCGGGCCCCCTGGATCAAAATTATTGTTGGGAACCCATTTAAATTGGTTGGGAAAAATTAAATTGAGGAAGCCCGGGCCCCCTGGATCAAAATTATTGTTAGGGGCCATTTAAATATTATTGTAGGGGGATTTATAAATTGGTTGGCAAAAATTAAATTCAGGGGGCCCGGGCCCCCTGGATCAAAATTATTGTTGGGAGCCCATTTAAAATGGTTGGGAAAAATTAAATTGAGGAAGCCCGGGCCCCCTGGATCAAAATTATTGTTAGGGGCCCATTGAAATTGGGGGGCCATTTAAATATTATTGTAGGGGGATTTATGAATTAGTTGGCAAAAATTAAATTCAGGGAGTCCGGGCCCCCTGGATCAAAATTATTGTAGGGGGCCCATTGTAAATTGGTTGGCAAAAATTAAATTGAGGTAGCTCGGGCCGTCGATCAATATTATAGTTATTTACTGCTGTACGCGTGTACTGTTGTACGCGAAGATGCTGAAAGAAACTGAAACTGAAGAAACAATAGTCTTTTTTGTGACATTTTTATCATTGGTAGCATTTCAGTTAGGGGGCGGGCCTCCTGCCCTCCTCCCCCCCCCTGGCTACGCTTATGTAACGCAAACCTCTTTCACATGCATGCTTTATTATAATCTGATTACGCGATTTTAACTTATATTTTGTATTTGTTTGCTTTGTGCCGAGGCCCAAAAGAGGGGGGCATGACACAATACTCCTACCCTAAATACGCCTGTAGTTGTGCATGTCTTAATGGTCACAGCATATTAGTCATAGCTTGAAACCATTCAACAAGTATTTTCAAAAGATGTGGTTTGTTAATACTGTTTTTTAGTCAAAAGTTTTAGCTATGAGAAAATGTATAAGTATATTTCAGTTGGTGCTTAGATGTCTTTTAGTTGCCAGAAAGGAGAATTCGACCGGTTTTTCAACCGGCTTGACCGGCCGGTCGAAGAATCTCGACCCGACCGGCCGGTCGACCCGACCGGTTTCCATCTCTGCTCTGCCCCCCCCCCCCCCCCCTTTTTCAAAATCCTGCGTACGCTACTGGGTACATATATACGATACTTCAAATACACAGTACAATGAGCTTTTTATAATTTTCTTCTTTGTATAATTTTATTTAATTAAGTTTTAATCAGTTTTATTGACACGTAATTCTGAAGAAAATAAAGGTAATCATGCACCGATCTTAGAGTAAAAGGCATTCAGCTTAGTTGAAGGCACTCTTCAAAAACAATTTCAGTGAAAATCTACATAAAATGATGTTTTGATGACGTAATCACTTCGGCCAAAGCAATTTGTCATTTGACTCAATTTATAATTTAGGCAAAGAGGTTGATTTGCAGAACCATATCAAAGCAATAAGCAGCAACTTTGTTGGATTTAACATTTTTTTATTAACAGCAAAACATATCGAACGTTTTCGGCTTAAAACAATTAAGCCCTCCTCAGGATATTATAAACAATAATACATAAACATCTGTAAAGGAAATAGAAGCATTACGGCAACATAAATTACGTATACTTGACTAATAACGTACATTATATGAGGAAATACTTAAAATTATTATCTAACAAAATAAAAATGCCTTTCCAGTTTCGGAGCAAAGCAATCAGATTAAAATTACAGTCAAACAAGCAACAGCATAAAGTATTTAGCGTGAAATAAACCAATTCAGTTAGAATAACTATTAATGTGATAGTAAAGATGAATTGAATTAAAGAGAAAATCAAGTGAAATCAAGGTAAGAACTAACTTATGATATTATGACGTAACAGAAAATTTGGGAAATTAGAAAATACTTAGCAAGAAAGAGGCACCTTTAGCATAAAGTTGCTTATTTAATTTAGGATTTAGTTTTTTGATCAAAAGAGCTTCATGGATTTTAGTTTCATACTCAGTATGGCAACTTTTTAAAATCTGGAAAGAGTTTACGGTGTACTTTTCCTCACGGCAAATGGCACATGAGCGTATGTGTTCTTTTATAGCGCTCTTTTGCGGTCCAGCTAAAACCAAATGTTCGCAAGCTCTTGCAGCCAAATGTCGGGTAGTCATGCCTACGTAGGCAAGGTTCGTATCACACGGACATCGAAACTGGTACACGACATTGGAGCAGAGAGCATGCGGTGTTTTTGTTTTCAGCTGGAAGTAGCGATTAATCTTAAATGTATCGTAAACTACTTTTAACTTTAAACCAAATTCCCGATACACAAGTTCAGACAGACTTTTGGTAAATTGTTTGGATGCAGAACCTATATACGGAACTTTAAAAAAGCAAGTCTCGCATTCATCGCTGTTTTCGTTTTCTTGAGTATGATGGGATGAAAGCGCAAGAAATTTGCGCAATATTTTATCAAAGAACTGTGGGGGGTAATTGTTAGATAAAAATAACGATTTAAGAATTTCAACCTCTTTGAAAAATAACCAATCACTTGAACAAATTAACTTGGCACGGTGGAGCATACAAAACACTAAACTATGCTCCACCGTGCCAAGTTAATTTGTTCAAGTGATTGGTTATTTTTCAAAGAGGTTGAAATTCTTAAATCGTTATTTTTATCTAACAATTACCCCCCACAGTTCTTTGATAAAATATTGCGCAAATTTCTTGCGCTTTCATCCCATCATACTCAAGAAAACGAAAACAGCGATGAATGCGAGACTTGCTTTTTTAAAGTTCCGTATATAGGTTCTGCATCCAAACAATTTACCAAAAGTCTGTCTGAACTTGTGTATCGGGAATTTGGTTTAAAGTTAAAAGTAGTTTACGATACATTTAAGATTAATCGCTACTTCCAGCTGAAAACAAAAACACCGCATGCTCTCTGCTCCAATGTCGTGTACCAGTTTCGATGTCCGTGTGATACGAACCTTGCCTACGTAGGCATGACTACCCGACATTTGGCTGCAAGAGCTTGCGAACATTTGGTTTTAGCTGGACCGCAAAAGAGCGCTATAAAAGAACACATACGCTCATGTGCCATTTGCCGTGAGGAAAAGTACACCGTAAACTCTTTCCAGATTTTAAAAAGTTGCCATACTGAGTATGAAACTAAAATCCATGAAGCTCTTTTGATCAAAAAACTAAATCCTAAATTAAATAAGCAACTTTATGCTAAAGGTGCCTCTTTCTTGCTAAGTATTTTCTAATTTCCCAAATTTTCTGTTACGTCATAATATCATAAGTTAGTTCTTACCTTGATTTCACTTGATTTTCTCTTTAATTCAATTCATCTTTACTATCACATTAATAGTTATTCTAACTGAATTGGTTTATTTCACGCTAAATACTTTATGCTGTTGCTTGTTTGACTGTAATTTTAATCTGATTGCTTTGCTCCGAAACTGGAAAGGCATTTTTATTTTGTTAGATAATAATTTTAAGTATTTCCTCATATAATGTACGTTATTAGTCAAGTATACGTAATTTATGTTGCCGTAATGCTTCTATTTCCTTTACAGATGTTTATGTATTATTGTTTATAATATCCTGAGGAGGGCTTAATTGTTTTAAGCCGAAAACGTTCGATATGTTTTGCTGTTAATAAAAAAATGTTAAATCCAACAAAGTTGCTGCTTATTGCTTTGATATGGTTCTGCAAATCAACCTCTTTGCCTAAATTATATTACAACATCAGCAACAAAAGAGGTATTTCCATTAACAAGCTCCGAGTTTGTGAGAAGCTTGGACAAAAAGCTGTAAAACTTCGTTTAGACTCAATTTATGTAACCACAAAACCAATTTATGAGCAATTTGAGCCCCAAATTTTTTTCAAAAAGTCGAAAAAAATGATGACGTCATTTTTTCCGGTCTCAGTCTTGAAGCCAAAGTCAAGACCGAGACCAGTCTTGGTCTCGCAAAACTTTTGCGTTCTCGGACGAGTCAGTCTCGACTACAGCCCTGTCATGTACGAAACATTTAAAAAACAAAACGAGAAAAAACATTAAAAAGAGAAAATGAGTTTACCAACCCCATGTAGAGAACTCTAGTCACATATTTCTCAATATTCATTCAGGTCAGAAAAGCTCCAATGAACTCGAAGATTTCCTTTTTTAGGAAAGCCTCGTCACAACGCAAATTTTGGTGCGAACCAATTAAGTACGGTGGACTGTGGAGAAGAGTCGTACGTCCTGTCGAGCTCGGGTTCGGGCTTAAGATTGACAAAATGTCGGGCTTAATTTGGGCTTGAGTAACGTACTTGACTTGGAGTTTTTGCCTTTTAGCTGTTATAAAAGCATAATTCAAATAACTTTACAGCACTTAATGACGACTTTTTTTAAGCATAAAAGTTATTATAATTACACAAGTATTATTATTACGTCACAATTTATCAACAATGAGTAATTTTAATGCAAGCAATAATTGTACACATTTTCAGATGTAACCTAATTTAATTTTGGGGCCGGTCGCGGACTGATGTTTTCGGATTCGGGCTCGCACTTGTCCGCCCGTTTACAACTTTGCTGTAGAGAGCCATCAATTTTCGTGCACTTGTGGAATAAAAACCTTTTCATTATTTTTATTTTTCGGGGCCCTGTTTTGGGGGGTTGAATAGAAATAAATAACTTGTAGCTACGATAGTACTTCACTGAGGTGAGCGAATTTCGACGAAAGTTTTTAAAAAGTATATTTTGACAAATCATAGAAGTAAATACTAATCTAGTACAATAGGCTTTTTGGGGTGGGGCAGAAAAACCTACGGTATTTTAAAAAGCATTCAGGTAGAAAAATTTTTGCTCGGTTTTCTCTCAAAAATTTCGACAAATACGAAGAACATCTTCATCAAATTTGAACTTTCTATAACCTTCGGTTCCCAAATTACGACAATTTAGACTTCCCCTAAGAAAAGTTTTTTTCAAAGAAATTTTACCTGGGTTGCCAACAACAAACAAAGTTTCAAAAAGCTAGGGCCCGTTTGTAACTCTCCAATTGGTGTTTTCTGCAGTGTTGTCAAAAGAAAGCAAAAAATTAGAATTATAAATTAGCTGCTTTTTAAGTAAATTCAGTTCCACTTTCCGAAAGTTTATCTTTTGCCCTGCCCCACACTGGCAAAATGGCAAGACTGAAGGAAGAGAAAATTTTTTAATTTTGAATTGCAATATCTTGAAAACGGAGAGAATGCATTTTAGGCTTTTTCCAACAAGTTGGTCAACAGTGAAAAACTTAACTTGAATGCCCTTTTAAAGTCTTGCGTAGTCTAGCAATGCAGTTTCTTTTATCCACAAATAGTAGGAGCGAAATTATATTGTGATTTAATTGCCTTCTGGCCTAAAAAGAAAGATTAGAATAGTAATGGTTAATGAGTTTAATTATTTTCCAAAAAAAATTTGTCACTTATGTAGAAGCACCATCTACAAAGTAAGAAATTTTAGAAATCATTTTCGACTGGGCAGAAAAGACCCGGTTTCTGATGAAAAGCTTGCAAATTCTCTCTGCTATGGATTAAAAGTTTAGAGTTACAGACTCTACACGACCTCAGTTCGGTACTGCAAGCCTCCTTCTCAACAAAGTAGGCACATCTCAAATTGTTGTTAAGATCAAATCGAAGCATCAAAACTCTTGAAAAAATTTAAACAAGTTAATCACTAGTTTTTCTAATCTTTTATTCCAGGCCAAATTGCAAATCATTCACGACATAAATTCGCTCCAACTACGTGGACAACTGAAGCAGCATTGCTACAGTACGGTTTTAAAACAGGGTCGGCTTTTCTGCCCTAATTTTGTATTTAGGCAATACTTGCTAAGTTCGTGGTTATACTTTATTTCACTAAGGTTAGCAAATTTTATCCAAAATTTTTACAAAGCATAGTAAATTTTTTCCTTGCAGTTTCTTCATTGCTTTTTTTTCTCTGACCTTTTCTTGTTTTGGTCTTGCCGGCTCCATGCACACTGTCAAGCACAAAATCAATATCTTTTCGACAGCAATTCTATTTACAGTAAATGGAAAAAAGCAGAAAATTTTCAAAGTTCCTTTAAACGTATTTCACATTTGGGTTAAGGGCATAAATAGTTTGAAATTTACTCTCAAATAATGGCGCGGTCTCATTGGCGATAATTTGCTTGCAACAAGGTTCGACAAATAACCTACCTGCGATAATCTGTACTTTTGCTTGCTTGTTTAGGTTAAATTTCCAAATGTCTTACTAATAAAATTGTACCTTTGCATAACTTTGCAAAGGTTTTTAAGCATCATCGTGGATTGTTTTTTTTCTTGAAAAATAATTTTGAAGGTTTCAAAATCAACAAAAAAGTAATTGCACCTTGAAGCAAGCTTGATAATAACTAATCAAGAAAAAACAAGTTATTTGTCTAAACTAATTTGATTCAAACAGGTAGCGTTTTTCAATCAATTTTTGGCAAGAGTTAGTTTCAAAATAGCTATCGTATGTGACGAACAAGACTATTGATTCAAATTAATTAAAGTGGGTGTAGTTTTACAAGTTAACAAAAAATCCAAACGTCGACTTTCAACGATCTTGGTTTTGTATTTTTATAACCTAGACAGCTAAAAGTGTGAAACGTTATATCAATTTTTTAACCTACATTTTGGCCATGCTGGCGTGTTAAAAAATTTTCATAGTATGAGGCCTTTTTTAACTTGAAGAAAACACGCCAAAATCATAATAGTATTTGATGAATGCTCGACAACTATTGAAAAAGTTTAACAATGTTTTTGTGGCTTCGACAAAAAAATCGTATCTTGTCGTAAGCAAATAATATCGCCAGTGAAACAGAATCGTGAAGCTATTTGTTTATAAAAAAAAGTGCTCTTGGTTGGTGTGGTTAGGCAAACGCAGAATGCCTGGTTCATACGAATGAACGAACGAATCAGTTCAAATCTAACTTTTCTAAAAAATTCACGTTAATCTTTATGCCCTTGGGTGTGTTCATGACTTCGATTTAGAGGTTGGCCCGGGGAAGTGATTTCCCTCGTACACAAAATTATTAATTTTTGCTCTTGAAAAATTGTATTAAAGTAGTATGGGGCACCGTTTGTGTACCCTAATTTGTGCAGTGTTTTTTTGCATATTTAATTAAATAGTCATTTTAAATAAGTATACAAAAATAAATATGCAAAAAAAAACTAGTGCAAAAATAAATAGGCAAAAATTTTGTGTGCGGACTTTTTTTGACTATTTATTTTTGCAATAAGAAAAAACTGCCGTAGAATAAACTGTTGCAAAAATGGATAGTCAAAAAAACTGCGCGCAAAATAAACCGTTGCAAAAATAAATTGTCAAAAAAACTGAGAACAAAATAAAGCGTTGCAAAAATGCGCTGCAGACATTTTTGTATATTTGTTAGTGGAGCATGGCAAAGCGCTCTCGGCTGCTCATAGAGCGCATTAAACAACAGCCGATAGCGCATCAAAGAACAGCCGAGAGCGCTTTGCCACGCTCCACTAACAAATATACAAAAATGTCTGCAGCGCATTTTTGCATCGCTTTATTTTGTTCTCAGTTTTTTTGACAATTTATTTTTGCAACGGTTTATTTTGCGCGCAGTTTTTTTGACTATTTACTTTTGCAACGGTATATTCTGCGGCAGTTTTTTCTTATTGTAAAAATAAATAGTCAAAAAAAGTCCGCACACAAAATTTTTGCCTATTTATTTTTGCACTAGTTTTTTTTGTATATTTATTTTTGTATACTTAATTAAAATGACTATTTAATTAAATATGCAAAAAAGCATTACATAAAATCGGGTACATAAACGGCGCTCCATAAAGTAGAATAAAGAATTGTTTTCATTGATATAATTTTTGGTTGTGCCTCAGCGTGAAGACAATAGGGACAAAAATTTGTTTGGAACTTGTAAAACGATAATTTTTGTTTCACGTGATAGCCTAGCCTATCATAGGCCTATATTTATTCTTTTCAAGCTGCTAGGCCAATAATTATAATTTTTTTACATGGGTACTTGGTAGCCTTAAACCATTAAATTAGCAATTACATAAAATTATTGATAACTAATGCGATGTCATCATGAACTATTAAAGAGCTGATAAAATAATATATCATCGGTTCTTGATCTTTTGCGTTGACGTGTTCAGTGAATTTTTCAAAAGACGAACGAAAATGCCCTCTTTATATCTTAATCAACGGACGACCGCAGCGGATAATACATCTCTGTATCGAAATTGTACCAATTACGCGCGATTACCGCTGAAAATAGAAATAAACCGCTTAACTTTTTTGCGGCTGGCTATTTAATTACGAAACCTAATAGTATTTTATTATGCTCAAACTCGCCACCCCGTTAAACTTTCAAAAGAAAATTTGGAAATATCTGGATGACTGGATGTAAGAATTTAAGTTGATACCTAAGATTTTTATGGCACGACGACAATGTAAAAAGATGAAAAGTATTTCCGTGAGTTCCAATTATTAGAACCGATGTAACTGACTAGTAATAGCCAGGGTTATCATTTATCAGTACCGTATTTTGCATAGAATGGTGATGAAGACTTTTGTTAATTCTATTCACTCCAAAACAGCAATGTTGGGTACAAAGCGCATAAGCGAGCAACAATATTATTTTTGTCAAATAAATACACTAAAAATAAATCATGTGTAATTACGTGACTTAATTTTGTTAATTTGTAGGGAATCTCGGAAAGAGTCTAAAAGGGATGCCCAAACTATTTTGATGGTGGTCAAATTAGATCCATTGAGGTTGCATTTGGGCAAATACAATAAATTTTTAGACTTACTTTTACCCCAAATTCGAGGTGAAGACCTAACCAAAACAAAAAAAGAAAATTAAGAGTCTTCTACAATTTTGAGTCTTATTTTTGTGGTGGCGTCTACAAAACGTCTATATCTTTCGACCGCAATAACTTGCACTAATCTTGGTAGAGGGCCAAACTTGCATTCTCGACGTGGGCCGGGATTAAATTTCTTCGCTGACCGGGACGTGTGGCACTCTTTTGGTTTTACAGGTAGATTTTGCTGTCGTCGAGCCAACAGTCCACTGCCGTCAGTTGAGTAGTACAGCGGTTGAAGTAATATAGTACAAAAATAGCGTTTGGACAATTACTGTTGAGTATTCAACCCAAGACGAACCGTTTCGCTCAGTTGATACTTATCAGTGACGCGTAGCCTATAGTGTAGACAGCATTTGATTCCGGTTGCAAGTACAGTAACTTAAAAGTTTTAAATTTTGTGAGACTTGGAAGCTATTTGTTACAGCGAGAATGCTAAATTTGCTATGGCGCTATGAAGCAATAAACAACGCACCAAATATACTGTAAAATATGCGGTATACTCTTTTTATTTTATACCAACAATTTTATATAAACACGAGGCTCATTTTTTGCTTAAAATTTGAGAACAATGCCAGCCACGGCGTTAAAAAGTGGTTAAGAACATGGGCCAAATATAAGAATCAAAAAATCTATTTCTGTTATACAATACTTTAACATAACAAAATAGCCAGGTTTTGCAACCATGGCCATTGGACTTTTGTGTTTTGTTCTTGCAACTTTGAAAATCGGCGAAATTGCTCTTTGCACACTTTCAAGTTAAGAAAATTTAAGAACTGTTAGCCCAACCCAAAAAGTTATTACAAAAAAAAGAGTGTAAAAAAAGACAAAAAAGCCAGGGGTGCCGAAACCCGGGGGGGGGGGGATGGGGAGAATATATCCCCCCAATAATTTGACTATATCCCCCCCAATAGTTTGAGTATGGTCTACATCTGCATCCCACCCAATAATTTGGCTGTGGTGTGCATCTGAGCGTAGGTGTTAACTTGAATTCGGGGGAAAAAAGTGTTCCATTTCTGGTGAAAACTTTTTTTTGGTCTTTACCTGAATTTGGGGAAAAAAGTGTTCCATGTTTGGTGAAGACCTTTTATTTTTGGTCTTCATTTAATTTGCTCACCTGAACAAAAACGTGGTCGAGGTTCATCCCCCCAATGTTGAAAATAGGGCAAAATTGGGGTAAAATTGCAAATTACCCTTCCCAATGCTTAACAAAGATCGGCCCCACTGATCAGTGGCGGATTTAGGGGGGGGTGGGGGGGATGCATCCCCCCCACCAGCCTAAACATAACGTGCATATGAATAATACTTAACTTATATAAAAAAAGCAATCAGTGAATAGTCGTTAGCTAGTGTAACTGTGATATAATTTGAAAAGCCAAGGGGAGGGGAGTGAAAGAAAATAGTATTTGTGCAGCGAAGTTTTTACAAAACAAAAATTAGTCTTTTTCAAGTCCGATTGATTTGAAGGCGCCAAATCAGCAACACTCACAACGTGCACTTTTCAGCGATTAAGGCATAGGAGCACAACCAATGGCGGAGTTATGGGGGCGGATGGGGGGATACATCCCCCATCAGCGTAAACATAACAAGCATATGAATATTAAACTTATTTGAAAAAACAATCAGTGAATTTTCGATAGGCTGTGTGACTGTGATATAATTTCTAAAGCCCTGTGAGGGGAGGGACAGAAAAATGTAATTTTTACAGCGAGTTTTTACAAAACAGATATTAGTCGTTTACGGGTGCGATTGATTTGGAAGCGCCGAAATTAGCAAAATTTACAACTTGCACTTTTCAGCGATGAAGCCTACACAATGCAAATCATTTCTTTAGTGACATATTAGGCTTATAAACAGTGAGCATTAGGCGAGGACAAGAACGTTAATCCTGAGCAGTAGAGTAGCCAGGAGGGGGGCTATAGCCCAGTGGTGCAAATCTTTGTTGAGCATTGGGGGGAAAATTTGTAATTTTACCCCAATTTTGCCCTATTTTCAACATTGGGGGGATAAACCTCGACCAAGACTTTTTTCAGGTGAGCAAATTAAGCAAATTAAGTGAAGAGTTTACCAGAAATGGAACACTTTTTTTCAGCGAATTCAGGTGAAGACCAAAAAAAAAGGTCTTCACCAGAAATGGAACATTTTTTTAAGTACTGACCTGCGCTCAGATGCACACCAGAGTCAAATTATAGGAGGGGATGCAGATGAAGACCATACTCTAATTGTTGGGGGGTATACAGTCAATATAATGGGGGATATATCCTCCCCATCCCCCCCTTGTTTCGGCACCACTGCTATAGCCCCTCCGTTGGCCTGTCAACCAAAATGCAAAATAAAAAATATCACGTTTTTAGCACTTCTGAGACTGTTTTTCGCACTGAAATTGACCAAAAAGTGATTTAAAGCATTTTTTGAAACATATGCATAAGGGGGACTAATTTGTCAAAAATAAAACTCACGAACCAAAAAAAACTTTAAAAAACGACCAAAAATAAGCAATAAAATTTGATCGCTAGTGTGAAAAACTTGAACACTGGTTTCATCAACAAATTTAATATAGGCCTAAACGTGGAGAGGCTATTCAGTAATGGGGTGGAGAGGCTATTCAGTATTGGTTAATTACCAATCACTTGCCTCAATTCTCTTTCCATTAGCCCCTCTCCAATTATTTTTCTCTATAAAATATAGATGAAACAAATTACTCCGTGTGAGTTTAATTGAACTAGAAGATTTTATGCTTATGATTTACCAGCATCCAAATAAGAGAACTCAAATTTTACCATTAACCACCTCTCACATAGGCCGTTTATGCAACCACTTGAATCATGGTTGCACTGCCAATTTTTATGTCGCATTTTAAAAGCATTATTTTATCAAACTAGCTATAAAATTAAATTATTTTTGCAAAAAAACGCAAAAATTTTGAGCGCTTGGGGCCAAGCCCCCAGACCCCTAAAACAGCCGCTCCATTGCGAATTTCAGGCTACGCGCCTGGTTACAACACATCCGAATTTTTGAGGTTTTGGACTTAAAATTTTTATCATCCCCCCCTCCAAAATTTTCTGGATTCGCCACTGCCACTGATAATAGCATTTTCCCCAGAAGTTACTTGAAATTCCAATTGGTCGGCTGGAAGCTCTTTTTCCAGCCATCTTGCAAAGTTACGTATTTTACAAATAACCCTGCGGTATGCTTTCGTTTTTGACAAGACGCCAAAAATTTTTCAGAGCTTTTGGAGGCGAAGAAGCATAGTCCGAGTAAAATGCTTTCCTTAATTACCGAATACATCCTCAATTATCATATGCTGGCAGGGGCGCCGAAAGCCGAACGTAGGCCCGGGGCCAGCTTAAATATGACGGATTTTCGGATTTATGAACTCCAAAACAGATGGAGACAATGCCGCAATTTTGTCCAAATCATGATGTGATCTCAAAAAAAAAAAAAGGTCTTCACCGAAATTCTAACGGTTTTTTCGGTCAAAATTTGGTGATCTTAAAAAAAAGGTCTTCACCGAAATTCTAACGGTTTTTTGGTCAAAATTAAGTGATTTCCAAGAAAAAAGTTCTTCAAGCCTCACATGCTGATTTCTTAGAGTCATTTCGATGGGCCCCTTTCGAGCTCATGGGTCCTCTGCTGGGCCCACTGAAGCCAGGGGCCTTCCTGAAGCCCACGAACTCCCCAAAGTCCATGGGCCCCGGGGTCATTGTCTCCCCCTGCCTCCCCCTCTCGGTGGCCCTGTATGCTGGCTATGAATTCCTGGCCTGCCTAAATGTCCGTATCACATTTTTAAGCATAATGAGAAAGAATAGCCTTAAACCGGTCAGTTCGTCGAGCGGTAACGCCTTCGTCTCTGGAGCGGGAAGTCCAGAGTTCAATTTTTGGAACGGTCAAATCGGATACTGTGTTGCCTATGGCTCGCCACCGCTGCAACATTTCTTTGAAAGGAGCTGTGCTGCTCGCAGGTCCAATGACGCTGAAATGGCGCCGCAAACTCGTTACACGCTTCGGCGTAATACAGCTAGTATAATTGAAAGATTTAATTTGATAAACTTAAAGTAGCATTTACGCCCAATTAAAAAACTGAAATGTGCTTAATTTTTCCAGAAAAAACTTTTGGCTACCGTGCTTGTGATTACCATAAAACCGTACAGTACGATATCCTGTAATCGTTATGTATTGTTGCAGACAAAAGTAGGGACCGAACAGTCTTAATCTACATGGTTTTTGATAACGCTTCCCTAAGTTAGTATATTTTTAACTTTTTCCAGTTTACGGTTTACCTCTCTGTATGGCCAATGAGGCAAAACAAGAAAATCAGTCATGTTGTGCTTGCAGAAAAACTTGGCCATTTCAAGATTTTATAGAAGATCAACTTTAGCGTTACAAAATATATGCAGTAAAATGGTTGTTTCGTGAGTTTTCATTCATTTGAATAATGCAAAAGTCTGCAGCACTTAAATAATGCTGTAGGCGATGTTGCACTACAGGCTACAGCGTATACGCTAGGAATGCATTTCAAACACGCAGGCGTACGTCCGTTTACATTGGTATGCGATGATATATATCATATACGCAGCGTGACAGAGAGCGAAAAAAAGTTACTACTGTAATTACATTTTATTCACCGAGTTACCTTGGCCAGGAGGCAGCGAACCTTGGGGTCTTTGAGTCATGCTGCCAGCTGCCCACCTCTTACCACACACCGTGGAGGCTTCACACTGTCCCTGTTTTGCTGAACGTTAAACAGGGAAGCTGCGAATATCAATTATTACAGTTTTTGGTTTGATCCAACCGGGAATAGAGTCCGAGTCTACAGTTTCAGTAGCAGACGCTCTATTCACTCGACCACTGATTTAAATAAAGTGTACAAGCATGCTTTTAATTTTTAGCGTAAACCGACGTATGAAATAAGCGCTCAGCATACGCTGAATACGCTGGAGGTGCGTTAAAGTTACGTTGCTCATACGTCAAGTACGTTTTTCCTACGTATCTTCTAAATTAAGCCATTTTCTAATAAAGTTATCCTTACTGTACCGGCGTAACTGCGCTACTAAGTCAAATTGATCATACTGTAAAAATGGAAGTTGCTTTGCTACATCACCAGCAACATTCCACAGCATAGGATTGTCGCTTATAAAGTTCAATATCATATCATCCTCTTCCACATTAAGATTAAAGTGCTTCTTTTCGGCTCGTTTTTTTGTTTGTGAGAAATGGTGAAGAATAGCCGGATGAACTTATTAAAGAGATACTGCTCGGCATCGGTTTTATTGAAGAAATGAGAGCTGTTTGAGGTAATAAGGAGATGCTCCAAAGGTTTCTCCTCAATTTCCTTTATTCGCGAAAATACTTCTTACTCCGTTCGACTCCGTACCAATTTGTGACGTCACAACAGGCATGAGTTTGCAAAATTTGTCGCTGACTAAGGAATGCGATGTTTGATGAAGTAGGTAAAAGAATTCTGCTTTAGACAGCAATTGTAATTTCAAACTAAATTCATGTATCAAAGTTAGACCAGTTTTGGAAATGTTTTTAGCCAATGAATATAAAATTTGAAGCCAAAAACGATCTTACTGTAGATCAATTCTGGTAGGCTAGCCTATGTCTGCAGGTACCGATAGCAGTAGCCAAGTTTTCATATTTGATTAAACTGCTTACTGCTGCTTGCTAGCAAGTTGTTGGTGTTAGCTGTTAAGTTGTTGATTGGTACCTACAGTACTATTGCGCTAGTTTCAGGTTACAGCTCTGAGAATACTGAGTACCGGTATAACGTACCGGTACCTATTCTGTTATTTTATAAAATTGCTTTGTTGGTGATTGTACAATACCGGTTACGGAACTTCCCATTGCTTAATAAAAAAAAAGTTGGCGAGAATAGCACTGGTAGACCAGGTTGGTGTTGTTTTAGCGTTGTTGTGGTAGGCAATAGCTTACAGTAGGCTTATTTAATTTGAACTTCCAGCAGACATAGGATGCCAGACCTGATCTACAATAGCATCGTTTTTGGCTTCAAATTTTATATCATCCTGTGGCGATTGTATATCATTGTATTTTATATCATTCTGTGGCGATTCTGTGGCGCTCCGATTGCGGTTTACCGAAGTTTATGATTAAGATTGCGGTTTATGATTGCGGTTTACCGACTCGGTTGTACAATCTTCGAGTAGGCGTGAGTTGTTGACTGGATAGCAGCCGTTGCTTAGACTGGCAATCGTCGGTTTGTGGAACGCGCTCCGATTGCGATTAAACGGCTCGGTTGAACAACCTACGAGCAGGCGTGAGTTGCTGATTGGATAGCAGATGTTGCTTAGAATGTGCACTAGATGGCTTGTGGAACCCATGAGCAGCTATGGTCTGTTGATTTAAGAAGCTATCGATTCCAAATATTTTTCGTTTGTGTTTATGTCCCTGCTAGCATCCACAACGCCACTGGCTGAAGCAGGAACTGCGATTCACTTACCCCTTTCTGGAAACAGGGGTAGGAGTGGCATGCTAACGTCTACTGTACAAGTGGCGACCATCCAATCACGTCGTGATCACCAGTTGTGGCGATTCGAAAGGAGCGCCCTCCGACTTCGGTTAACCGGCTCGGTTGTGCAACCTATGAGCTGCTATGGTCTGATGATTTAAGAAGCTATGGGTTCCAATTATTTTTTGTTTGTGGTTATTTCGCTGCTAACTTTCACAACGCCACTGGCTGAAGCAGGAACTGCGACAATTCATAGGCTAAAACCATTACCAAAACTGGTCTAACATTGATACAACAGATTATATACCTCGTACTCGTATAATGCCACCGATAAATTTAGTTTGAATTAGAATCGCTGTCTAAAGCAGAATCCTTTTACCTTTCTCAAGGAACATCGCATTTCTTAGTCTGCGACAAATTTTTGCAAACTTATACCTGTTCTGACGTCGTAAATTGGTACGGAGTCGAACGGAGAGAAGAGTATTTTTACGAATAAGGAGAATTGGGGAGAAATACTTGGGGCACCTCTTCATTACCTCAAGTAGTTCTCATTTCTTCAATAAAACCGATGGCGAGCAGTATCTCTTTAATAATATTTTCTCTAAAGGAACAAAAATTCTCTACAGGAACAAGCTTGTCAGCCGAAATGCAGTTTTGAGTACAAAAATTTGGATTTAATAAAATTAAAAAAACATTAATTGCTTCAGTTTTTCGAACTAATTTTCTTCTGATTTTATTTTCTTGTTTTCCAGAATTCTCATTTTACAATGCGATCCAGTACTGGATTCAGCGAAATTATCGACAGCGACGATTTAAGCGAGCCGAGGCAGGGTCCACCGGCAGTAATTGCAGTTACGAGTTTGATTGGAGTAGTGGAAGGGTTTCTTCTGGTTCTTGTTGTTCGGTCTTCGTGGTCATCTTATGTAAAAGCTCATCGAAGGCAATACTCCTTTTGCGGTTTTCTGCGAAAACTTTCATTCATAAAAAAAGTAAGACGTTTAAGAATGATGTACGTCATTTATTTAGAAGTGTGGCTTGACAATGATCTTTATTCTCAAGATCGAAGAATAGCACATAACCTGGATTAAATTTTGAATGTGGTAGTCTTAACTCCTTATAATGTTGATACGTTCCGGTCGCTCTTTGACTGTAATCACTGTATATGGCAACTTCGAATAAGCTGCAAATTTAACTAAAACCAAATAAAAAATTTAAACGGTAGTTGGTAATTGAGTTGGCTGTGGTCTTAGGATAAGAACCATTGCGCGCTATTTATGCCTTCCTTTTATATGGATCTACCTCCTGAACTCAATAAACCGCCGATAAAAATTCTTTTTGATATTGGCAACGACGCCAAATTGTGGGTATGACTTTTTTTTGGCTGATAAAATCTAGGCTTAATTTCAGCTAAAAACACTGCATTCTTTGCCGAATATTTTCTTTCGGACTTCATCCCACCTTCCTGGGAAGTTCCTGCATGCGCCACTGGTATTTTTTGTTTTTTTGTTTTTGTGTTTTATTTTTTGTTTTAGTGTTTTTTGTATTTTTTGTTTTAGTGTTTTATTGGAGCCGGTGTTTTTATATTTTCTTTCCAAATCCTATATTTAATCCAAATGCTGCTCCCACTTCGATACAATGAATACAGATGTTCTTTGATGGTGAGACTGGTAGCCAGGACCGTTTACAGCACTTCGATGGCCGCGGTTTTCTTCTTTCTATGGACTCGCCAACATCAACTACACTCATCTCCCGTTTTAAGGGTAATAAGCCTTGCAACAGCTGATATAGGGGCTTCCATGTCGTGATAAAAATAATTCTTGAAAAATAGCAAAATTTTTGAAAAACGAAAAAAAAATCTTAAAAAATTAGAATACCAAAATGACCCCATTGCGATTCTTTCAATTCATCAAGTTGAGAAAGCGTCAGGAAAATTTTTCATACTTTCCTCTTGGAAGCGAAATTTCGACCATCTTTTTTTAAATGAATTGTGCAATAAATCAGCTTTGTAAATTTATTTTATTATTTCGAACATAGCTAAGGGATTCTTGGAGCTTAGGTAATTATATTGCTGAACAGCTGAAGGTATAGGTAAACGTATTAGTGAAACAACTGCTGCTTGAATTTAGGGAGGCTAGATGTTTTCTGAATAGTTTTTTTGACTGCCAAGAGTTAGAAAAATGTTCGGAATCAAGATAAGGGTTTAGGCGAAGTAGGCCTAGCCCATTGCTTTCTGTAGATAACCTAAACCGGCTTTCGAAGCAATGATTGCATGTTGGGGGAAAAAGCAACGTATGGCTGGTAGTAATTTATAAAACTCAATGTTTCACCCTCGTTTGCTCTACGGAATCATGGTTTGGGAAAATGCCTTTGACAAACACTGAAAATGATAAGCAACCCTTCACAATAAAGCTGTTGAACTCATTTCTAGAGCCTAATGGCGTGATCATGTTACACCTTCTTATTTAAAGCTACAAATTCTGAAGCTGAATGGTTTGAATTTATGCGAAGTTGCTTAGCTAATGCGTCAGCACCGCGTAAAAAATTAGCTATAAGTCTTTCCAGGCGCGTAGCCAGGATTTGGAAAAGGGGGGGCTATTTTGAAAGAGCGAGAAAAGTGCAAACGACCTTGACCCGAATTTTCATTGTTCTTGAATCAGTTTCACACGGTTTGTCCGAAAATTCAGACGAAATTTCTCGGAATGCTCGGAAATTCGAAGGTTTTTTCCGCCCAAAATCAGGTGGTCTCCAAAATAAAAAATAAAATAAAAGGTCTTTGCCGAAATTGAATCTGATTTTTCGGCCGAAATCCGAAACTCAAACGTTTGAGGGGGGCTGTTTTCCTATGGGGGGGGCTATTATCAATTTTTCACAAAAAATCGGCCTCAAAAGCACCAAAAACGTGCGATTTTGCATACTTCACAAGCCAATGAGGGGGGCTCGAGCCCCCCCCCGCCCCCCCCTTGGCTACGCTACTGAGTCTTTCTAAATTGTTTGCCCGGTCAAAGTGATACACACTATTCACACGAAGAACTCGTTCGGCATCATCCAAAAAAACCAAAACCTTTTCCTGCCCAGATATCAAGCTAAAAAAATACAAAAAAGTTTTAAATGTCAGGGAGTCATGATATAGAATTTAGTATCACAAAACCTAAAACACCTTTTTATCAAATCAAGATAAACAACAAAAAATATCAAAATATAAATGAATATTTTAAACACTAAAAACGAGTTATTAATTAAAACAAATCACAGCCGTTGATAACGTTTTCAGCGATGACAAATTTTAACTACACTAATTCAAAACAGCATACTTCTGTGATTAATTTAAAATTATGAGGTGTCTGCTCGACTTAATGACCAAGAGGTCCTTCGCAACTTCCTGTAACATTTAATTTAAACCAATGTTTGCGTTTGTCGGAAATGATTTTGAGGTGCAAAATAAACTGTTATCAATTTACTGTATCTGTCAATAGAACTTAGACTTAGGTTCCAGTTTATTTATGCAATTTTTGCTCCATTATTTGGCCTAACAGTCTAAAAGTCAGAAGGCTAGTGTTGGTTTTTCACCTATTATTGCAATGGTAAACTGCAGTTTGAGAGCATTCAAGATTTAGCCACTTTGAGTCTACGCAAACAAGTCGATATTTACTTAAAAGAAAAGCCAGAGCCAAAAGCCTAGGCTGACCTTTTCTGTTATAAGTTTGCTGTATAGTTATCAGCAGCTACGAAGTCACTTCTTCGCCAGCATCTGTAGTCTCGTCATATGGAACGGTTTTGACGCACTTCGGTTCGGTTACGTTCGGAGTGCGTTTCTCCCTAGTCTAAGAGGAAAAAAATTGCGATTATCTCATGATTTCTTGGCTGAAGAAAAACAAAATTGGTGGGAAAAATTCTGGAAAATTGCCAAATTTGTTTGAGCATAGTTTTACAGTTCAATTTTTGAAATAAAAACATGCTGAATTTCCCTTCAAGTTTCTCATAATGACAAACCCTATGGTCGATTGACCAGTTAATTGATTAAACGCTTGAAATTTCTTTTTACCTTCTTTTCGATAACTTGGTGTGTGTAGAAATTTGGATTAGTCTACAATACCTACATTTTAATGAACCAAAGCCCTTATATTGAATAACGTTCTACTAAAATTCCGTTGTTGAAAGATTAAAATGCTGCAAATTTGCATAGTTTTGGTGGGCATTAAACGTTAAACGCGTGGAACTTCCTTGAAACAGGATGGGTTATATTCATAGATGGGCAAGTTAATGCAAAACGTTAGCTTCGTTAACCACTAGTCCGTTAACAAACTTCACACCTCCGTTAACGTTAATCCGTTATTTTCAGCTTTAATTAACGGAAGTTAATAAAGTCCGTTAATCTGTTAACATTTTGCGTGTAATTTACATTTCTTCTTATTCACTCGCTTCTAGAACACATATTGACGCTGTTGAGCTGATTGTAAAAAAATATTTATTGCTATGGTGGTCTTTTTGTGTTTTGGAAGTTACATTTTACAGTCTAATTTAAAATAAGTTCAAATTTCAACATAAAAATAAGTTCAAATGCACAACGAATCTGCGATTGGAAAATCTTTGGAAATTGTGAACAGCGATAATTAATAGACCTATGACGCTATGAGGCTGCAGCTTATTATTTACCACGCAAAAAGAGCTCCTTTCTTCGCTTTTTCCTTAAAACTCGTGCTAATATGCAACAAGTGTTACCAGTGCAAACTGGTTTGTACCGGTCTGATGAATGAATGGTGCAAGATATTAACGATAAAAATCTTAACGGAAGTTACTTTAGTCCGTTAACCGCACTTAACGGAAGTTAATTTAGCTCGTTAACATGAAAAAACTTTTTAACGAATTAACAAGTTAATGAAAAAGTTAGCTTGTTATCAACGAATTAACGATTAACGGACTTGTGCCCACCTATGGTTATATTTGTGCTCCCTTTTACTGCTTGCCTGACTCCATGTTTGCTCTTGCGGGAGGGGGGCGTCGGCTTTTTGTTGCGGGCTTGATTTACAATGCCGATATACTTGTTTTTTTTCGCAGACAGTCGTACCGAAATGGTTCTACATTACAAGCAAGCTATCGCTCATTTTAACGATTCTATCTTTCGTGGTTTCCTTGGCCTATACTTGGATAGAGGGAAACTGGCCTCGGATTGCTTACTACAAAGACGGAGACTGCTATTTGTTCAGCAAGTTACTTTGATGAAAATAAAAAGTTGTTCTAGAATTTAAATTTTTAGCTTCGGCTTCGTGTAGATTGGAGTCAACACTTTTGTATTCCATCCGCATAGTTATATTTTGACAACCAGAGGCTGATACACCGCTTGCAAAATATTGTCTTCTTTTTCGCTAAACTTTTGAGTTAAAATTTATTTTATGATGTAGTTGAAAGTGTTGGCTAGTTGGTGCTTCCGCAGTACACTTTACCTTTTCTCAGGACAGAATGACTTATAGGGGGGGGGAGTATCCAACTAGAACTATGTACAATAGATAAAGAATATCGGTAATCTAAAACTTCATATCTTCATTAAGTTTTAGCTTTCTACGGCTTAATGTTCCTTAGATATTTCATTTTAAAATTTAGGAAATTTTCTAACACTATTACCGGTTAAAATTTCAACTTATTAAAATGATGTTTAAGGTACGTTACTGTATTTTTCTCAACTGTTTTAAAAGCATTTGATTGGAAGGCTTAACCATGAATTTGTGTTGCAACAGAAAAATTCTATTCAAGTTTGCCAGGATATCTCCATTCCTAGAAAATTTGATTTCAACTGGCTAAAGCAAACACCACAGTTGGAGAGATCTCTTAAAGTTTGGAATGAAATATTACAAACGATATAGGTCGTAAAAATCTGAAATTTGTTGGAAATGTGTTTTAGATGCGCTGTTTTATGTTTTGTTCATAATCCTAGTCCGCTGTTTCTATACAACAGTTAAAAAAAAAGAACTAGTATTTTGTTCGTAATAATATTACCTGTTGTCTTTTTGCTTGTTTTCCACCAGTGATGACATTAAATGCATACTACCTTCGAGTCAAAAAAAAAAAAAAGAACTCACAGTTCAAGCGATATGCTGCTGAAATTCGACAACGTTTGACTGTAACAAAACTCCTCTTTGATTTCTACGGCATCGATCAATAAGTGGTCTAGCGAATAAAGCCTCTCTTATCCATATGAAACGATAGAGTTGAGTTTGGTTCCCAATCAAATCACATAAAAGATGACTCTATATATAATCAATATTTAAATTTTTTCTGCTTAATATGCAGCAATTAAAGTATCAGTGTGGATCAAATCAGAGATAAGAAAAACATCAGGCAACTCATGGGCGTAGCCAAGGGGCCACGGAGCTCACCACCCAAATTGAAATGCCACCATTGATAAAAAATAATGACAACAAAGCCTATTGTTTCTTCAGTTTCAGTTTTTTTAGCGTTTTTGCGTACAGCTGCAGTAGCCGTAATTAACAATAATAGTAATATTGGCGATTCTCGGATTCTTAGTAATATTGGCGATAGTCCCCGGCCCTTTCAATTGAAATTTTTGCCAATCAGTTTAAATGTATATCCCCGGAAAAATTTAGGATTTTTTTTCTCAAAGTTGAAACGTCAAGCCCTTATCTATACCGTTTTAATGAACTTAATGCAATAGCTTGATTAATAACCGAGTAACCATCTTTTGCATCAACTTCTAACAACAATCCACGTTGCCGGTTTTTACGCGACAAAATACTTTCGAAAAAAATTAGCTGGTAGAAATGCTTATTGAATTTTATTGATTTATTGAACGAATTATTGAATCAAATCATGGAATCTGAATTGAGGGGGGCTCTGGCCACGTGGTCGTACCTGTACTACTACAACTGGTTATATTCATGACAATTGACAAAACAAAAATCTCCGTGTCAAATCTTCGATTGAATTAACCTTGCTTCCCCCACCTGAGCTAAGTCACTTAAAAAATTAACCCCATAAATGCATGGTTTTAAAAGTGTTTTAGAATTGACCAGAGTTGGGCCAAGAGCAATTAGAAGCGCAAAGCGCATCTTCCGCAACCTCTGCAATCGCGGAAGTTGCGTTGCGCTTTAATTTTTTATTTTGAAACATTGCGGAAGTTGCGTTGCGAACTAAAATCTCTAAAAATTGTTGCGCTTTAATTGCGCTGCTCTTTAAAAATTATTTTCGGTTAATAGCGCAATTCTATTCAATAAACTTAGTTTTGTTTTATTTCGATCGTAATATTGATAAACGTCGGTCTTTTTCAGCAAATTATTTACTGTTTTTCTGTCTAAAATTGCAAAAAATGCGATATTGGCATTGTGTTGTGAAATTTCAAATGTGAAAGTTGCGCTTTAACTTGGTGCGAAAATGTCGTTCCGCTATTGCTGAATTGCATTGTGCTTCAACTGAATTAAACAGTTCATTGCGGAAGTTGAGTTGAGCTTCAGAAATTTAAGAAATAAAATTTCGCATTTTGCCCGGCGCGTTTACTGATTGAAAAGATTGTTGCGCAGCGCTTTGCTGCGCTGTTGATATAATGTTATTTCTTATTTGTGCCCAATTTTGGAATTGACCTGTTAGTAAAATAAGGACTGACCAATTTAATTTTGTCAATTGACTTTCAATCTTAAAAATTTAGTTCTATCAAATGACTCTAAAAACGTGCAAAATGTGATTCAAATGGCATAAAAATAGCTACTTTTTACCAAAAATTACAAAATATAGCCCAGCGACTAGGGCAGAGTTGTAAACGGGCCTACTAGTTCAGGCCCGAACCCAAAAATTAATTTGAAACCCAAATCATGCCCAAAAAAATCTTAAGTTAAGTTAGGTCCGAAAAATTTAGCAATGTTGCCAAGTTATTTTGATTATATTTTTGTGCACTTAAGACAAACAGCACGTTTCAGGCTCGAATTAAGCTCGAAATTTTTGTCAACTTTAGGCCCGAACCCAGCCCGAACCTAGCCCGAAAAGCCCGGTCCGACTTACAACTCAGGGCTGGGGGCTTCACGCCCATGCAGACACCTGTTTGTGCGAGTCACACTTGCTTGCTCGCCATGTTTTCCAATTTAACACATTTTTGAAGACATTTCAACTCTTGGTTCAAGTCCAATAGGAAGTCCCTCCTTTGGACACTTTTTAGTGACGTCGTTGCGTGTGATTTACGGTTTGGGATCTTTCCAACAAAAAATGTTGGCTACGCCTATGAGGTAATTTCATAAAAATGTATTTCAAACATTTGGCCTTTAATGACCTTCACGAATTTTATCTCTGTGTTTTTACCCACCGATAAAATTTGATGGATTTTTACACTAAAAATGTTGCTCTCAAACAACAAATTAGCTTGGTGGAGAAGTTGCAAGAGTTGCTGATGCGAACTAGCAGTAGGAAGCACCACTGACCAGCTGAGCCAGCTCTTTAAACTACAAAGTTGAAGAAAATTTAGGAGTAGTATAAACTAATACAATATTGAAGTCAAAAATGGCTGGGAAACAGCGCCGAAACTATAATACAATAGTTATTTAGAAGAGAAAAAATTTTCTCGGTGGTGGGAGGGCGTAAAAACTCGTAAAACATTTTACAAATTTATTTGTAGGCCATTTACTGTTAAACTAAATCTAAGTTTACTATTCTTTCAGATGAAGCCGTAAAAATTTTTCCAGTCTTTTCGATTGCAATCTCCGTAATAACCCAACTGTTTTACACATTTTTATTTTACAAAACCTTGAAAATGCACCAAGAAGTCAACAAAAGCGCAACAAATGACTCAAGCAAAAATAGGTGAGAATATTCGGGCTGGTTCAAGCAGCGTAGTTCGGAAAGTTCAAACTTTGGGAAACCGTTTGGAAAGAAACGCAGTGGTGTTGATCAAAATTTGCATTAACGGAATCTCTAGTAACGTACTCTCTAAATTTTGCAATTGGTTCATTCAGGCCAAAAGTGCAGGTTGTCTATATGCAAGTAGTTTTTAACAACCGCTTCTTTCAATTTAGCAGCCGCTGTTCGGCTGAAGAGCACCAATGGAGAGATTCCCTTCATGGCACTTCCAAATTTTGTCATGTAGTATTTTTTCTCGGTAGCTTATATTTACTTCGCATGTCTCAAGCTTTAGCTCATTAAATTCTTTTTACAGGTTGCAGAGTCTTGCAAGACGTTGCTTTATCTTCACAGTGATAACCATCCTAACTAATCTTTTGGCGATGGGGTTTGTAATGTTTTTTGCACCAAGGATATCAATTTTCTATGCTCAGATGGTATCCAAATCTGACCTAATGATCAACATGATTTGTATGGCCTTCTGCTTTGAAACTTTACCGTCGTAAGTCTAACTTTCTTATATTTATGCTCGCTTGATTGCACTGATAAACAAAGACAAAGTTTGTTGTTTTATTGCATATACTTACCCTCCTTTCACCAGCGTCAGACGCTAACTATTGGACAATCCGCACACTTTTCATTGCATCAACTACTTTGTGTTTCGAGGAATTCGCACCTGCTTCGGAGCTCCAATGATCCAATGCTTCTGCAGATTTCTTTGATTTCTTGTCAACTGAATGTGCTGCTAGTTCAAAGCAATCAAGCAGAGATAATCATCCGAGAACACAACAACGTGAACAGGGTGCGGGTTGAATCCAGATCATTTGATCAGGTTCGTCGTCAAAACGACGCTTTTACCCATTTGGTCACGCTGCCCTTTGCACCAACTAAAAGCAACTTTGGTGCAAAACTCTTGCACAATGCATATACAGTAGAAATACTATGGTCAAAATACAAATGTAATCTTTTTGAACGTTTCGGTATTTTAAAAAGAACCATCATCATTCATCAACTATTTAAAAGCGATGAAATTAGAGGCAATAATTATACTTTCTTGCTGTAAAGTCACTATCGCTATGTTAATGTAATTGCAATGACATGTTTTAGCCGTAGCGCGCTCGCCTCCGGAGCGGGAGGTCTGGGGTTCAAATCTCGGGCGGGTCAAATCGGAAACAATATTGCCAACAGCTCTACACCGCTGCGACATTTCTTCGAAAGGAGCTGTGTTGCCCGGGCGCGATGCGGAGATAGGCCCCGCAAACTCGTTTCACGCTTCGGCGTAATACAGCGAGTATAATGAAAATTTTGATTTGATACTACCCACCAAACTGCCTTGGCCAGAAGACAGCAAAGTGATCGACTTTTTGGTCCTCAAGTCAAGCTGTCACCTGCCAGACTGTCTACCAGACACGGTGAAGGCTTCACTCTATCTCTTTATTGCTGATCGGCAAGCAAATAAGCCGTGAATAGGCTACCAATTTTTATAATTTTTGGTTTAAACCGACCGGGAATCGAATCCCAATCTACTGTTTAAATAGTAGACGCTTTATCCACTCGGGAACTTTGGATACAAATATTTAGAGCATATTTGATACAAAAATTGCGGTCAGAATGCAAGGGCAATCATTTTTAAACGTTTCAGTGTTTTACTAAATACCCTCATCAGTATCATAGTGATAGCATTTAGTGGTGCTCATTCTGGTTTTTCGCAGTAAATTTACAATTGATGGTTAACCAAAATATACAGAAGCGTTCTTACAAAATAAGCCATCTTAGGAAACGTTTAGACCATTTTTGGCAAATTTTTGACTTTTCATAGTCTATTAGATAGGGGTGAGTACCACACGGCTCAAGAAGGCAAAAAAAAGTGATATCCTACTAATCAAGACCACAAATTTTAGGAGCTCTCGTGCAAACTGCGCACACCTATTGTTACTCTGCCGGTAACTATTACTGCTAAATTTTATATAAAAACTTGTGGGAACCATTTAACCAATGGCCAGTTTAAAGGAAGCGGAAGCACATGATTTTGCAAAAATTGCTTCCTCTCCCAGATCCTTCAAAAATCATACGCTTACGGCTTCTTTCATCAAAGTGCTTCCGCTTCCTCAAAAAATTTACCGCTGCCACTGCTTCTGCTTCCATGTCCCTAATTACTGTATATTGACATTATTATATAGGTACGTTAGCAATATTCAAACAGTAACGCGTGTTTACCTAATTGCACCAAATAAATAGAGCCCCGTGGCCACAAAGTAAAAATTCGTCTTCAACCGTTCATCAGTCTAAACTGTAACCAATCAAACTTTGAGCAGTGACCAATCTCTCCTCAAGCTCTGCAGCTAAATTGAGTTGAGCAGAGCCGAAAAAAAAATGTACAGAAAAAAAAAGGTATCTTTACCAGCGTTACGCTAAACTCGAGCAAATTAAGCATTAACCCGTCTTTAATCATCAAAGCTTTTTGCTATTTTTTAGATTTTTGACAAACTTAGTTAAAATTCTCACATTTGGTAATTATCAGCTGAAAAAAGAGACCGAGGAAGATACCCCGAAATCTAAAACTGCACCTCACACTGTTGCTAATGTGAGCGAAACCGTGGGAGAAAAAGAAATGTGCCATAACAAGGAAAACAAATAAAAAACATTCAAAAACGAGTTAGTTATATTATCGCAGGCTTTAATGTTCTGATATTTTAGTTTTAATAATTCCTTGCTTGATATTTCAACATTTAAATCTTGTAGCAATTATTCAATCTTTTACAACTTTTGCCCTGAGTTTGCTGGTTCTTTGGCAAACAGTGAGTAAATAGATCTGAATGCTCCTTTAATTCTTTGTTTTTTGGACAACTGCGTATACGGTGTTTTGCGTTTTTGATGTAGGCCTACTCGTAATAGTTTGTATTTTTTGTGCATCTATGTGGATGCGGTGATCAAGTTTTCTATGATTATGATCACAGTAAGGTTATATCCAATATCGATGTTGTGTATCTGATCTCTTTTTTCAAACATTCAATTCTGTTTTGATTATTGTTATTTTGGTGTTAGTAAGATCTCTAAATCAATATTAAAGATAGATTGTGAGCGACATATTGTCGAGTGGTTATTGATCACATAAATTAGTGGTCTATTTAAGATCTACTATCACAATTTACAAATTTAAAGAATCAAAACAGTAACTGCTCCAACAAACATTGATTTAACTCAGCGCGAAAGGCCTATAAATTCCCTACTGAACTCATTCGTGCGAACTTTAATAGATTTTTTAGGAAGGTGCTTTGAAATTATTGTGAGTTAATGGGCTATAAACATAGTAAAAAGCATATTAACGATATGGAAATATTAGATTACTAAAGTCATTAAATCTTTGCACTACAGTATATTTTTCTCTGTTTTGTTTGTGCGGTATTTGTGATATTACACAACTTTCTCGATAGCAATAAAATAGCTTAAAAATATTAAGAACGATGGCAAGAAAATTTAGGAATGAATGATAACGTCAGAATAAAAACTTTAATTTATGCAAAAAGATTTGGAGAAAGCTTCAAGAAATAAATTTATCTCCCTACTTGGTTCAACCAGAAGTAAAAAAAGCCAATTTTTGATTGGTTTTTATCAAAATATTTTAAGATATTTTTCGTTTAAGATCTTGTCCTCCTAGTAATTTCTTTAAAGTTGTTCAGATTTGCGCAATACAGAGGTGGAGTTAAGACTTTTCAGGGTGTTAACCCCCCCACCAAAAAAAGAAATAACTTAAAAAGGCATTTAAGGCAAGTTTTTCACTCTTGACCAAGATGTTGGGATATGCCTAAAATGCATTTTCACCTAATTTGAACTTTCTACGCCTTCCCATTTTCAAGATATTGCAGTTTAAAATTAGCCGTTTTCCACTTATTTTAGTGTTGCCATTTCATCAGCATTGTGATAAAAGATTAACTTTAGGAAAACTGGCTTACATTTATTGAAAAGCAGCCAATTTTACAGTTCTAAACCTGTACGTTGTTTTGCAATAACTCTACCGCGAAATATTTACGGAGAATCAAGAACATGCAGTCAATTTTGGAAATTTTGTTTCCAATTGGCAACACTGGCAAAATTTCTAAGCGGAAAAAGCCTTTTTAAGGGGGAAATCTGATCTGCTATATCTCAGGAACGGAAGATCGTAGAAAGCTCAAATTGGTGAATTTGGTCTTAAGATCTGGCAAAAATTTTTGAGAAAAAATCCAGCAAAAAAAAACTTGCAGCTTGAATGCCCTTAACAAGGACTGCATGCAAAGTCAATTGGGGTATCTAAAGTTATGGCAGTCGTATTAGATTAATTTGAAGTTGATTCCATCCTTTTTGCCCCTGGCATTCCAGAGATATTCCAAAGACGACGTAGAGCATTTTTGATTTTAATTTTTGTTGGCAACCTTGACGTTGATAACATAGAGGTTCAGTTAAGTTGCATAACATTAAGGGTTCTAGTCACATCACGCCACAAATCCAATTAGGCGAAACCTTCTTTTTTCGTTCAAATAGTGTTTAGAAGGAGCAGAGTTGAGGGGATAAAATAAACTCTATTTACTTACTCCCAACCCCAATTTGAGCAAAAAAGGGAGGTGTTACCAAAATTTGATTGTTTACGGGATGTGACTGGAACTGTGAATAATATTCAGTCTTTCTTTTTCCAAAGCATTGGCGACGCCATTCCAGTTCTAACGCCGCAATAGGCTACTGGATTATGCCATTTCACTGCGCAGTAATAAGTTATTGTAATATCAGTAAATGTTCAATCTTGTCAACAGAACAGATTCGAGACGGAAAAAAAGGTAGGCTGTAGTGTACAGCAGGGCATTGTATGGAATGGAATAGAACGAAAATGTCGTTATGGAATACGGAAGATGCCAGAATGAAATGAAATGGAAGATTTCAAGAATGGAATAGAAGACAATCTTCCATACTTCCATACAATTCCACGTTAGATTTCGTGCATAGTATTTACAGAAAAATATGTACGTATGTCGGGTAGAGATAAATACCATTGTCACAAAAGTATTTAACTTCAATATCTATGCGTATTATTTGTCGACAAATCGCGATACTTTAGTTGTGTAGATGGCGCAAACAGTGTACGTATTTTATCATAGTAAGTACATTGCAATTTGCAGCAGTGATGTTATAGATGACGACTTCGACAGACTTTACTTGTTTTTTTTTCATTTTGGGATTGGCGATTTGCCAAGTTGTAATTTTTTCCATCGTAACGAAAATTTGTATTTGCTATTTTATCCCCGTTTTAGACTCGATTTCATTATGTTTTTAGTTTTTAAATGTATAGTAATTCCTTTTGGTGTTAAAATTTAGTATTTCTATTACGGTAAATGTTCTTTAGCAGTTTGGTTATGCCCAATTTTATTGCTGGTGTAAGAGCAAACTTGTACGGTAATCATTAAACCATAAACCTAGCCAGGAGGCTCGGCCCCTTCCCTCCTCCAATTGAAATGCAACCAATGATAAAAATGATGATACAAAACCTATTGTTTATTCACTTTCAGTTTCTTTTAGCAGTTTTCGAGTCCAACTGTACACACGTACAACAGCAATTAGCTATAATATTAATATTGAGGGCCCAGCCAGGGGCGTATGTGAGGGGGGGCCATTTGGCCATGGCCCCCCCTTTGGGTCGCCAGGATAGTATAATTAGCATAAAATAGTATGCAAAATTGTGGCATAGCCCCCCTTTTGTAACTTGGGAAGAAGATTTGAGCGCAGAAACGGTGAGCAAAAACCTTTTTTCCGGCCAAAAATTGAACTACATTTGGAGTGAAACCCTTTTTTTTTTGTCTTCACCTAATTTTAGGCCAAAAACTGGACTAATTTTGAGTGAAGACTTTTTTTTTGGTCTTCACCTAAGTTTGGGCAGGAAAACGGACTTGGTTTTGTGCTGGAAAATTTTTATTCTGGTCTTTAGTAGCGTAGCCAGAAAGGGGGCGGGGGAGAGCTATAGCCCCTCCCCCTCCATTGGCCTGTCAACCAAAATGCAAAATAAGGAAAATACCACGTTTTTAGATCTTTTGAGACTGTTTTTTGCCCTGGAATTGACTAAAAAGTGACTTAAAGCATCTTTTGAAGCATATATTCAAAGGGGGAGGCTAATTGTCAAAAATTAAAGTCACAAATCAATAAAAACTTTGAAAAAATGCCCGATAATAAACAATCAAATTTGATCGTGGTGTAAAAACGCCAAACAAAGGTTTTATCAACAAATATATCATAAACTCCGGAATAAGGGGAGGGGTGGGGCTATTCATTGTTAGTTAATTACGAATCACTTCTCTCAAATATCTTTCCATTAGCCGCCCCTCCCCCCATTTTCTTTTCTTTATAAAATGTAGACGAAATAGATTACTCGGTGTGAGTTTTATTGAATAATAGGATTTTATGATTTACCAGCAAGTAAACAAGAGAACTGCAATGTTTTCATTAGTCACTTCCAATATAGCCCATTAATGCAACCAGTTGAATCATGTTGCGCTGCCAATTTCTATGCTACGTTTTAAAAGCATCATTTTTTATTAAAATAGCTCTAAAATTCAGTTATTTTTGCAAAAAAAATACAAAATTTTCGAGCGCTGGGGGCTCCGCCCCCAGACCCCCGTGCCTCCGGCGGCTGGGGGTTTTGCCCCCTGACCCCCAGCCTCCGTCAGCTGGGGGCTTCGCCCCCGCACCCCCATTGCCTCCGACAGCTGGGGGCTCCGCCTCCAGACCCCCAACACACAGCCCCTCCCATTGCGAATTTCTGGCTACGCGCCTGCTGGTCTTCATTACTCTCAAATTTTCTGAATTTCCTGGCCCCGCCCCCCCCCTTTCGAAAATCCTGCGTACGCTACTGGGCCCAGCCCCCTCAATTTAAATTTTGCAAACCAATTTAAATGTACAAGCCGGGAGAAATTCAGTGATTTTGTTCAAAAAGGTGAAAACTCAGGCCCTCATCTAACTTTTTTATGCAATAAAATGTTTTAGGCCCCCCGCTAACTTTAATATTGCAATAACATGATTAGTAATCATCTTTTGCATCTAATGTACCAACTTCAAATAAAAATCCAACTCCGCCTCGCCAGTTTTCACGCGACAAAATGCTTTTGAAAAAAACTTAGCTAGAGGACATGCTTCTTGAACAAATTATTGAATTTGAATCGAGAATGCCTGGGCCCCTGATCGTACACATATATTCCTAAAACTGGATATTTTCATGACGAGACAAAAATATCTAAGGCAAATCTTCGAATGAGTTATTTAATGCTAAAAATGTAGCAGAAGGCAAAGTACCTTGCTTCCCCTGACCTGGGCCAAGTCACAAAATTTAACCCCAAAATGCAAGATTTTAAATGTGTTTTGGACTTAACCTAAAGTAAAGGGAGGGATTTTTTCAACTGGCTTTCAAACCTCAAAAACTTCTTTTAAATGGCTCTGAAAACGTGCGAAATGTTATCCAAATGGCATTCGCATAGCTTTTTTTCCAAAAAATTACAAAAAATGGCCGAGCGACAGGGGGCCGCGCGCCCCCACCCCATAGCATCCGGCGGCTGGGGGCTACGCCCCAGGCTTCGTCTGTAATACGTTTGAGTTGGACTAATTTATTCACCACGTCTTCCAATTGTAGTATATTTCAAAACTTTTTAATTCGCAATTCTAGTCCTTCCCCTGTAGCAAAATCCTGGTTATCTACCGAACTAGACTCAGAGCTTCTGGTCTTTCATTCTTTGTCCCATAAAAAGTCCTTCTTTTCAAAAAAATTTGATGACGTCATTGCATGTGATTTGTGGTTTGCCTCCCCCCAATTCAAAAGCCTGGCTACGCCTATGCATTAAACCATGTGCAATGCGCCTACCAGATTCCGGTCGTTGCATCTCTGTATTGCTACGCGCACCTTCGCAAGTGGTTGCTTACAACATTGCAAAGGTGCAAAATATACTTAACTTTTGCAAACAAAAACTGATCTTCAGATCTTGTACGGCTACCAATATTCGCAATTTTAACAACTCGGTATTCATGTCTAAAACAAGAGAGACCTATAACGCCGGCTTGTTTCGTCTGCAGCCCACAACCGCTGAAAAATCTATCTACAGCAACAAATGCTACTATAGGCACGCAACTAGGATTTTGCTACGAGGGGTGAGCAAAAAGAAACCGATCAGTGGTCGAGTGGATAGAGCGTCTGCTACTGAAGCGGTAGACTCGGGTTCGATTCCCGGTCGGGTCAACCAAAGACTATAAAAATTGGTATTCACAGCTTTCCTGCTTGACGTTCAGCATTAAAAGGGACAGTGTGAAGCCTCCGCCGTGCGTGGTAGACAGGTGGGCAGGTGGCAGCTTGACTCGAAGACCGAAAGGTCCCTTCGCTGTCTCCTGGCCAAGGCAACTTGGTGAATAAAATGTAATTACAATTATAATTACAAAAAAAAGTAAATTTTTGCACAAAAATTGCCTGATTTAGGCTCCGTAAGCGTGTCACAAACGGGGGCATAGTCATTAAACATATAGTGACTGTGGACGGGGGCCTGGGGTTGGAGACCCCAGCCGTTGAGCGATTTTTGTAATTTTGCAGCAAAAAAGAAACGACTTTTGCGTCATTTTAATCGCACTTCGCACGTTTTAAAGCCATGCGAATCACTAAATTGCTAAAATTCAGAAGTTATTTCAAAGAAGAATTAAATTTCTTAGCCCCTTTAGCTCCCCCTTACTTCAAATCAAGTCTAAAATACGTTTGAACGCTCGTATTTTGAGGTTAAATTTCTAGGTGACTTGGCTTAGGGAGCTTAAGCCCCGTCACCTTGGTTGCGCCACAGACCGCGACCTCAAAATTTTGAGTGTACTTTAAAAATCAAAACAGTCGGTCTTTGAAAAAAATGTTTTCTCGTATTGCTTTATGTCATGATCACTAACGAAGCACCGGTAACGATTCTGCAGGCTTACTTCTCTCTTCCGCGACACATTCATTAAGGTATGTTAATAAGATGGATTATTACGTCAGATTTATGTACACCAGTTGGTTGCCAGCAATTTCGCAAAGAATCAAAAAAACTTCAAAGGAGAATTACGTTTGATCGTAATTACCAAGGATGGCAGGGCAGTACGGTACGGTACGTTCAGAATTTGCGTACTACGTACCTCGCACCTTGCACCGTACCGTACCAGCGTACCGTACTTCAGTTCAATTTTTGAAGCGTACCGTACCAACGTACCGTACCTGTACCATTACAAAAAAGGCGTACCGTACCAGCGTACCGTACTTTTTAGCAAAAATTGAGGCTTACCGTACCGTACTGCCATCCTTGCTTTTAACTATTCGCAACTTTAGCTGACTTTGAAATCCAGAAGTTGCACAGCAGATTTGAAACATAAAGTTTTTTCACGACTGTGGGGCAGCACTTACCTCAAATATCTGCTATCCCATTAGGCTAGTGTTTCATCAGCATCCGAATTCAAACACAGCCTATGTTGGCATCCCACCCGAACCTTCAAAGCACACACGAGGGCAATTTCTACACTTGCCATCGTACCCTCTTCTCAGATTACTCTGATCTAAGTCTGACAGCAAGGTCACCAGAAAGAGGATTCTCGACCAGTATCACACTGGCACTTCACTTAGCTCAACCGCATTGCGCTAGCATCACTAAGCATGGACACCATATATGACATCACATTAGCAATTTATCACAATAGTACGCTATATGTATTTTCAAACTTGTTTGTTATCATCAGGCGTACATAACTGTGTAAATGCCTACTAAAAAATTTTTTTTGAACCCCGAAAGCCAAAATTAGCCTACAAGCCAGTAAAGCAAATTGCTGTGTACAATGCCAGTCAACGCCCATACGAATAAATTATCATCGTTTTTTATTAACATTCCTTTGCCGTCGAACAACACTGATTTCCTGCATTGCAATATGATGCTGGTTGCATCGTCGTCAATATTAGTGTATGTTCTGGAAAATTCTAAGGCTTTGAGCAAAAGGTTTTCAGTTATTGATGGATAGAATTCGACAATACCAAATTTTTTGAATTCGCAGTGGGATGTAAGGAGTATGTTGTCAAACCATGCAATTACTTCTTTGGTGTTGCGCCATCAGAGGCGTCGCCAGCTTCGCGAGATCGGGGGGGGCAAAATTAAAATCAGGGGGCAAAGCTTTTCGCCGAAATGCGAATGCTTTTTCTGGCCAAAATCGCAAATTTTCCGACCAAAAGCAGGTGATCTCCCAAAAAAAAAAAAGGGGGGGCTTTGCCAAAATCCTAAGGCTTTTTCTGGCCAAAATCGCAAATTCCAAGGTTTTTTCCGCCCAAAAACACGAACTTAAAAAAATACCGTGGGAGGGCAAGAAAAAAATCGGGGGGGGGGGGGGGGGGAAACGAAAATCGGGGGGGGGGCAAAAACGAAAATCCGGGGGCATTGCCCCCTGCTGGCGACGCGCCTGTGCGCCATTGTGTGAGGTTTGATAGAAGCCGGCACCCGCAATACTACTTACGTTGTGCAACTGCAGGAAGAATACCACATGTCCATTAAACGGAGAATGCTGCAGTAAATCCCAAATATATAAAGCCGAGCTAACTTGTGACAATATAATCAAATATTATTATGGTCAACCAGGGGTGACGATCTTTATTGAGCATTGGAGGCAATAATTTGCAATTTTACTCCAATTTTGCCCTATTTTCAACATTGGGGAGGATGAACCTTGACCACGATTTTGTTCAGGTGAGCAAATTAAGTGAAGACCAAAAAAAATTGAAAAGGTCTTCACCAAAAATGGAACACTTTTTTTCCCCGAATTCAAGGGGACATCTACGCTCAGATGCACACCAGAGTCAAATTATTGGGGGAGATGCAAATGTAGACCACACTCAAACTATTGGGGGGATACTGTCAAAATATTGGGAGGATATATCTCCCCCATCCCTTTAGGTTTTCGGCACCCTTGTGGCCAATGCGAAATCACATTCAAACCACGCTATGACAATCACAAGCATACCTTCAGACACCAAGATAAGCATTACTCTACAGAACTACCCAAAGCATACTGGAACGCGATAGAAACCGGCAAACATCCAAACGTAACATGGAACATGGAGAAAGGAGCACAGCCCTATCAAAACGGCTCTAACAGATATAACCTTTGTTTAGAAGAAAAAATTGCAATATTACGAGCTAACCCGGCTAACATCCTCACCCAAAGAACCGAACTTGTATTAAAATGTCAACACAAAGCCAAGTATAAACTGAGAATCACCACCCTAATTAAATCACATTTAACGCAAACCGTTTAATCACTGTGTGACATAAAATGCCGCGTTGTATCTCTGACAGTGTTTGAAATTTTAACAGTGTTTTTACTACGTTTTACAGACGTGTAGCAGCGCATATGCAGTCTTTGATTAAGACACTTAGCCTCCACAGTTAGTGCTTACAGCGTTTTGTACCAGCCGCGGCCCCTCACCGCCGACCCGGGTTACGGCTTCTGGTCTGGCCGGTGCGTGCCACGGTTAGCCCCAGCAGTTGGCTGGCCTGGGCTCGCACCGCCACAGAGCTTCCGGTGAGGGGGTGGGGAGACGCGGTTGATGTGCTAAGATATATTACCGTTTTTTTTTTGTTTAGTTTCTACCCCGCCTGACGAACCCATTTAAGGGAAACAGACTATAGTTGGGTTTTCAAATGTTTAATGATTTTAATTTTTAACTGAACTTCCTGCATTGTTAGCTGGCTCTGGCTCATTGTCCATTGAGCACTCTGGAAACTGGGAAGACAGTGTACAAGTTAAAATTAACAAAATTAACCCTATAATCTAAATTTAACTTACATGAGGCTCGGCCTGTTACGTCAGATGTGTCTGTAACCCGGAAATAATCTGAAAAAATTACTTACCCAAGCATGTAAGAGCCGCTGAAATGTTAGTCAAATATATCTATCAGTACAACACAGCATGGTTCTTTAGTTTAAAGAAATGCACAAAATCCTCTACACCGGTACTTTATGTCTTCTCTATAGTGGCTTAGGAAGAAATTTCAAAAGGGGGGGCCCATGGTTGAAAAGTAGTAACTAAACTTGAAGGACTGGAGGGGAGCTCGCAGCTGCCGGAGGCCAAGGGGTCTGAGGGCGAAACCCACAGTCGCCGGAGGCAACATTTTTACGTGTTTTTACAAAAATAATTCAATTTAAAAACCATTTTAAGTTAAATTTTGGTTTAAAAGACATGCCTTTAGCAGTGCAAACATACACAAAATAAACATAAAAACAACCGAAGAGCACAAGCTATTTATTTAGTCATCCTTATTTGTGCTGCAGAATGGAAATCAGGTCAAGAAGCGTAGCTTGGGAAACAGATTAGTTATTTAGAACTTGCTAAGCCGCAAACGCTAACAGTAGCATAGCCAGGGGGCGGGGGGGCTAGAACCCCCCCACTGGCCTGAAAAGTATGCAAAAGACCACGTTTTTAGTGCTTTTGAGGCCGATTTTTGCTCCAAAAATAAAAATAGCCCCCACAACAGGATTGGCGATCAGAAGTTGTGAAGGATTTCCTGTGATTTGGACCACAAAGCTGGAGTTTTTCTTTTGGATCTCACCTAAAGTTGGTCAGAAAAAGTGAGTGAATTTGGGAGAAGACCTATTTTTTTTTTGGAAACCACCTAATTTTGGCCGGATAAACCGTTTAAATTCCGGTGAAGACCTTTTTTTTTTGAGTTCACCTCAATTTCGACGAAAAAACCGACTCAAATTGATCAAAGCTCGATTAAAATATGGGTCAAGATCGTTTGATATTTTTTCCACTATCCAAAACAGCCCCCCCAAAGCAAATTCCTGGCTACGCGCCTGAACGCTAAAGTGTTATTGGTATTGGCTGGAAAACATCTGAAATATAATCTTGCCCCAGCAGCTGCTTGAGCTGCTACTGCGTGACGAGTCGCTTTGAATATGTCATAACTCAAATGAGAGAGCTAGGCTAGCAACTCACAAGACCTTCTATAACGTTTGTGTTATCGATATCAAACCTTTTCAGCCTCTGTTTGTTGTATTAGGGCCCATGTTGAAATGGTGTAACACAATTTCCTTCCCATTTGAATTGTTATTTATTGCGTTTTACTACAAAATACTGGCATGGGCTAAAAATTCCAAAATCGGCTGGAGTCCTACCCTCAAACATAGGCTTAGCCAGGATTTTTAATTGGGTGGGGGTCAAACTACAAATCACATACAATGACGTCATCAGAAATTTTCAAAAGCGGAATTGTTTGTGGGGCAAATATATCGTAGAATGGAAGATCAGAAGCCGTAGCTTGATTTGGCTCGTAACTGGAATTTTGCTGAAGGAAGAAAGCTAAAACCCAAAGTTAAAAAGTGCAAATGTCTAAACTGGGATACGTGCTGTTGAGTAAACTAGTGCAACTCAAACGGATCACAGACGGGGGTCTGGGGGCAAAGCTCCCAGCCGCTAGGCGATTTTTTACAACTTTATTGGAAAAAAAGTTATTTTAAATTTTAATGCCATTGAATCAAATTTTGCATGTGTTCAGAGCCATTTATAAGAACTAGATTTTTAACTTTTAAAAGCCAGTTGAAAAAATTAAATTGTTTTATCCTCTATTTGCTTGCATTTTAAGTCCAAAACGCGTTTAAAATCTTGCATTTTGGTGTTAAATTTTGGAAGTGATTTGGACCAGGTAGAGGGAAGATTTGGCCTAAGTACATTGACTCCTGCAATATCTTAGCAGTAAATGAATAGTCCACTCGTAGATTTTCCTTAGAGATTTTTTTTTGTCATGAAAATAATTAGTTATAGAAGCACATGTAAGGCCAGCAGGGACCTAAGTCCTCTCAATTCAAATTCAATAATTTGCTCAATAAGCATTTCCCCAAGCTTTTTTTTCTGAAAGCCTTTTTTCGTGAAAAACCTGGCGAGGTGGAAGTGAATCTTTATTGAAAAATGTACAATAGATGGTTATGCCAAATAACCATGGTTTTGCCCAGGCCGGATTTACATTTCGCGGAGCCCCTTGCACTCTGGGGATTTCGCAATATCTTCTTGCCAAATACAGGTGAAGACCAAAAAAAAGTCTTATCATTTGAGCGCGGGACCCCTGGCACTGTGTCATATGGTAAATCCGGTCCTGGGTATTGCATTATGGTTATAAAAAGGTTAGATGAGAGCCTGAAATAGCAACTTTCAGAATAAAAACCCTTACTTTCACTCGGGTTATACATTTAAATTGGTTTGCAAAAATTGAATTGAGGAGGCCCGGGGCGGCCCCGGGCCCCCTGGATCAATATTATTGTTAATTACTGTTGTACACGAGTACTGTTGTGCGCGAAGATGCTAAAAGAAACCAAAACTGAAGAAAGAATAGGCTTTTTTGTCACATTGTTATCATTTATAGTATTTCAATTGGGGGGGAGGGGCGGCTCCCCTTCCCCCTGGTTACGCCTATGCCCTCAAACTGATTAAAATGATTCTAAAATGCCAGGTTGCAAAAACCTTTTCCATGTGTGTACTCCATTTTAATCTAAGAACGCTGATTTCAACGTTATTTACACGTTTTTTTGCGCTGTGCCATGGCCTAAAGGGGGAGCATGGCACAATGGCTCCTCTGTCAACGTCACTGCTTCTCTAAAATAAGATTTGCAAGGGTCAAAAGAAAATTTATAAAAACATGCAAGACGATTACATTTAGCATGGACGTAATTCAAGTGTTATCACGTAATCATTGTAATCACTAATTTTAAAATTACATCACTTTGTAGATCATCAGCACTCACATCATTGCTTGTTTTGTACCAGTATTTTTTGAGCGTTTTTTGTCAGTCTCTTCAACACAGTTTTAGAGTAAAGGAAGCAGGCATTAGTGGTGCTACCGCTATATCTTTGTATCTTTTTTTAGCAAAACTGCTTTTTGTAGGGGCTTTTGATTAGGTAGCACGTCCCTTTTTCACCACGTTCATGAAGATTTAATTTACTCAATGCGGCAGACTGTATGTGGCATACGTACGCTACAATACGATCGATATAAACCAGTGTTTCCCAACCTTTTTGCCATCGTGTACCAAAATAACGTCATACGTTGAATGAGCGTGCCACTAATTTATTTTAATCAAATTTGGCTGTAAGACTTCAAAGCATTGACAAATCTAGGTCTAACCACTTCAAAAGTACCGGTAACGTTAAAAACCTACAAAAAGCATTCAAACCTACAATCATAATTTCGCTTGGACATGACTGAAGTGGCCAAATTTAACTGAGCGTATGCCATTCTTCAGTTTGACAAAATTATTAAACAAATTTTTGCGAAACCTCGCTGCACCTGCTGCAATACTCATTGCTCACTGTGATTCAAAAGTTTCTTGATAATTATGACCAAACGCAAAAATGTTATTACGCAATTAACACTTTAGCTGCCGCAATTCCAGATATCGGATTTCGCACAGTTAATTAAATAGCATGAGCGGCAGAACACTCGAAAAGCGCTAATTATCACCTGCAGCAGCGAAAGTGTTAAACTATGCTGTTCTAGTTGGAATAGAATATTACAAACTAAAAATAAAAAATTAACCTTCAAAAAAATAATCAACTAGCGTACCACCTGACAGACCTTCGCGTACCATTAGTGGTACGCGTACCACCGATCGGGAATCACTGATATAAACCAAACACATAATTTACGTACGCATAAAACGTACGTATGACTCTCGCTATTGCAATGTTGTAATCCTTATTAGTCATTAAACAAACAGTTTTCGTAAATTTGTTCCTCTTATTCCCGGTTAAGATAAGTCGTAGAAAGTGTTTCAATCACTCAAAATGGTGCTAGGGCAATTGCTCAACCACTTGTTGAGAGGATAGAACGAATAATTCTGAAACGATAAACTTAGTTTTGATGAGGTCAAAAACTCAAAATAAAGACTATGAAATACGCAACTTCTCCAAGTTTTCAGCGTTGTAAAGGCAGTATGAAGCTTCCATCAAGTTAGTGTGATGGTAGACAAGACGGTGACATGCGGCCAAGGCTAGGCAACTTCTCGAGTAAAATTACAATTAATCACAAAAACGCAAAAAATGAATAAAAAAAAGAGAAATAAAAAAAGACAGAGAAGGGCAACATTACTGGTATTTAAAATTTTTAGAGAAAGACGAATGAAGTAAATTGTTTAAAAACACAGCAAAAAACTGTTACAACGTCACATGCCCGTACTTAATTCCCCTAATATGCGTAAACTTTTTGATAAGTTTAAATTTAATCCACGAAACTTAGTAGGACTCTGTAATCAACCAACATGTTATATCAGTAGACTAATGTATTGTAGTAAGTTTTCTTGTTTTTAAAGTTTTCTAATTGCAGTTTATCGTGGCTTCAATGGTTCGTTTATTTACATTAAAATTATGAAAAAATGAAAATATGTTTTATTTTACTTGTTTCCACGGTACAAAAAATTTTTTCATTACATTAAAGGACTAAAAGCTTTTTCCAATTTCAAGTACTGGTACCAAGAACATGAACAAAAGCGATTCGATGTTTGAACGTACAGGAGCAATTGTGTGATTTAATTTTTCTCTTTTTCTCACTACTTCTTGCTGTGTTCAAAACTGCTAAGAAGTTGGTTAAAATTGATATATCCCGTATCCACCAGGTGTCATATTTGAGTTATTTAATCGAATCTTGCGCTTTATTCTTGGGTTTCAGGAACTAATTGTGATGACTTCAAAATTTGCTTTGTTGCGTGCTATGTGTAACAGAATATTGAGTGTGGCCTCGGGTAATTAAAGAATAATAGAAAGACAATCAATTACTAATTGGTTTAAGTGTACTGGAAATAAAATCAGTGACAAAGCATTTAGTTTCAAATTGACGTAAAGCTTAAGTTTCAATGCATTGCACCTGTTCTTATATTTCATATTTATTTTACTTTGTTCCATTCAAAATATAAAAAAAAACACAAAAAAAACAATAAACAAACTCTCATGGACACACATAAACACAAATAAATGGAACACGAAGCTGGGAAGGACCTCTCGGTCATCGAGTCAAGCAGCCACCCCAAAACTAGTCATGTCAAGCTGCTGAGCGTGTCTGTTTTTCATGTTGATTTGAATCTGTTGCGCATAGGTTAAACTCGAGCTTTTGTCAATTCAGTACTTTCAGAGAATTGCGAATCATTTGCAATTTCACAACAAAATTTTTTTGTATTTTAATTTAAATTGATCAAATGGTAATTTTTTTTATTTCATATGGTGCCGAGTTCCAAATTTTGGCTCCTTGATATCTAAAACTTTTTGTAATTGTCGCAAGGTTTGAATATTAAGTCAATATTACTACATTGCATCAGGACAGTGTTTAGCCTCAAGCGACAGTTCCCCGTTTTGACTGATAATCACGAGCGCAAACTAATGAAAGCAGTGTAAAGCTTCCTTGGAGTGTGGTATAGCCAGGACGGTGACATGAGGCAGCTTGAGTTTGGTTGGAAACCGAAAGGTCTACAATCTACATGTTTTTGCTGTCGTATGGCCAAGGCAACTTCTCGAGTAAAGATGTACAATTACGATTAATCACAAAAAAGCCGAAGAGGATCGAGAAAAAAAAAGATAAAGAAGAGCATTGTTTAAATTACCAAGATTGAAGTAACAGTTCCGATAGAAATGCTACTGCAGCAGTAGTGAATTAATGTATCAAAAAACAGCTGTATAACTATAAGCATACTTTACAATTTTAGCTTTTCATATGTTACTGTTTGTCAGATACGCTTTTCAAAATTCACAACATTTCGCACCAGTACTATAATAATTACAAAAAGTGTTGCTGTCAGACAAAACATGGTGAAATTCATTACTCATCGTTTTGAAGAAATATTAGCAGACATCGTTTTGGAGGCCCCTTGAAAAGTTTATGCTGGGGACCCCACGATGTCTTAACCCCTTATTACGGCCTAAAGGGATTTATTACAAAATCGCTTTCATCTCTTACGTGAAATAGAGTTACGATAAGTACCGGTGGTCTTACAAAACTGCAATCCACGATACCAGTAATGCTTGTTTTAAAGCCAGTTGATCAGGAGCGCCGCCACTGGAGGACGAAAAGGGCTAGTTTCCCCCAATGCAATTTTTGGCCAGTTTTTCAATTCTCCTAGAACTGCAGAGCTTTTTTCAAGGATGTTGGAGGGTGACGTCATCACTTAAAATTTTGAATGTGGTTGTGGTCTTTTGGATTGATCAAAAGATGTTTGTGTGGTATCATTTTTTCGATTGTGTCATAGACATGCATTTATTTTTGTTGACTCTTCTAGCTCATTAATTCACGTCGACCAAATTTCAATAAAAATTATGAAAACTAGTGCAATTTATGTTATGCGCTTCCAGCAATCTGTATTTCAGTTGAAAAGGGTTAAATAACACGTCTACTACTTTGCTGCAGCTCGTTAAGCTTTAGCGCTACTGAAAGTGCATATGCGTAACGCACCAGAGGGAGGCGCGTGGGCCCCCCAGTTGAAATAATATCAATGATAAAAATGTTACAACAAAGCGTATTGTTTTATCAGTTTCAGTTTCTCTTAGCGTTTTCGCGTACAACAGTAGCCTACACGTGGACAGCATTAATTAACAATAATATTAATATAGACAACCAAGGGGACCTGGCCCCCTCAATTCAAATTTTTGCTAACCAATTTACATGTATAACTCGGGAGAAATTAAGAGCTTTTGTCCTAAAAGCTGCAATCTCAGGCCCTCATCTTTACCTTTTTATGAACGTATGGCAATAACCAGGTCCGGATTTACTATATGGCACAGTGCCAGGGGCCCCGTGTTCAAATTGTAAGACTTTTTTTTGGCCTTCACTTACATTAAGCAGGATGGCCTTCACTTACATTAGGCAGGAAGATGTAGCGAAAATTCCCAAAGTGCCTGGGGCCCCGCGCAATGTAAATTCGACCCGGGCAATAACATGATTACTAGTAGACCTAATCATCTATTGCACCATTTTTCAATAACAATTCACCTCCACCCCGCCAGTTTTAACGCGGCAAAATACTTTTGAAAAAAAAAATTAGCGCTCATTGAACAAATTATTGAATTTGATTTGAGGGGAGTCAGGGCCTTAAAAATGCAGTTTTTTCAAATGGCTCTAAGACGGGTGAAATGTGATCCAGTTGCATTACAATAGGTATATTTACCAAAAAATTACTAAAAATCGCCCAGCGGCTGGGGGCTTCGCCTCTAGACCCCCGTCGGTAATCCGTTTGAGCGACACAAGGTTGCTCCCCACGCTTCTCGATTTGACATTTTCAATTCTTAACTTTGGTTCAAGTCCTCTCCGTTTAGCAAAATTCTGATTCCGTGCCAAATCGGGCCACGGCTTCTGATCTTCCATTCTACGATATCTTTGTCTTATAAAAAGTTCCTCTTTCGAAAAATTCTGATGACGTCATTGCATGTGATTTTTGGTTTGTTCTCCCCCCTTAATCAAAAATCCTGGCTACGCCTGTGAGAAAGTGTACTAGCGAATGTGCTGTGTAGGCTATTTTTGCCTTATTCTTTTTGCTGTTAAATATAGTTATAACCTACTGATCATATTTATCCGTTGTGCGGTGTTATCAGTCAATGGATGGATTGGCAACGTATACCGTGATTTACCAGAACGTAAATCGTAAAAGTAATTCAAATGTTTCTTGTTAATAAGGATGATCCAATGCAAAACGGAATATTTGCGTAAAAATGGTGTAAATAAATACGCTGCAACACACAAACTTACTTGCCCGAAAACATAATTCACTTGTTTGTCGCTATTTCTAATGACGCCATAGAAGATGACGTCATTTCGACCCCATTTGTTTTTTTCTGGCGGCGCTACAGCAGTTGATTTACGCATGACATGAATTCGTATGCGTAGAGGAAAATATCAGTTTCGACTTGCAACCAACCAGAAACCACGCTTGACTTGCTTCTGCCCTATCAGCATACACGAATGCGGTTTGATGCGTATAGTTTCAGTAAAATTATAATTCGATGATATCGCAGAAATTCTAATTTGCTCTGAGGTATGGTTAAAGGTTGTATGGACTTGGCAAGCGCACCAATTATACCAGATATTGAACACGGGGAATTTAGGCCTTTTTTTAAATTTTCACTGCCAAAACGTTATTTTTGAGCTGTTTATTAACAGGACATTGTGTGAAGTATAGCTTTACGATAACAATTATGAAAGAACAAAATGAAAGCAACATCATTTCCGCTTTAGTACGAAAAAAATAAGAAGCAAAATTTGAAATTTCAGTTTCAAAACAATGAAGATCTGCTGGGTGTTCTAAAAAGGATAGCGTTTTAGCATTCACTAATTACCGATAACTTCCAACTTTCCTTTGGCCGACTATAGCCCCGGTCTATGCACACTTAGCGTGAATTGTAAGCGTACAAGCAAATCAGTTGTTTAATTAAACTAAATTAAGTCTGATTAGGCTGCACGCAAGGAGCATTTAATTTTGTTTGCCGATTGAACGAGACATAGGCGTAGCCAGGATTTTTGATTGGGGGGGGCAAATCACGAGCAATGACGTCATCAAAAACTTCGAAAAAGGAATTTTTTGTTGTGGCAAAGATATCGTACAATGGAAGATGAGAATCCGTGGCCTGGTGTTGGCACGTAACTAGGAACTCGTTCAAGGAGAGGGCTTAAACCAATAGTTAAAATGTGAAAATGTCAAAATTGGGAGACGTGTTGAGTAAAGAAGTGTACTGTAATTCAAACGTATTATTGCCGGGGTCGGGGACGGATCCCCGAGCTGCCGTAGGCTATGGGGGTCTGGGGGCGAAGCCCCCAGCCGCTGGGCGGTTTCTTGTAATTTTTTGAAAAAGAAGCTGTTTTAACGCCATTGGATCACATTTCGCACGTATTCAGAGCCTCATTTGAACGTACTAGATTTTTGACATTTGAAAGCCAATTGAAAAAATTAAGTTGTTCAGTCCTTCTTTTGCTTGCAATTTAAGTCCAAAACACGTTTAAAAGCTTGCATTTTGGGGTTAAATTTTGTAAGTGGCTTGGTCCAAGTAGGGGAAAGTAAAAAACATTGCCCCCTGCAATATTTTAGCAGTGAACAACAATCCATTCGAAAATTTTTCTTAGAGATTATTGTTTTGTGATGAAAACAACCAGTTATAGGCGTACATATACGGCCAGGGGCCCCAAGCCCTCTCAATTTAAAAATTTTTTCAATGAGCATTTTCCTTACTGTAGCAAATTTTTTTTAAAAGTATTTTCTTGCATAAAAACAGGCCAGGTGGAGGTGAATTGTTATTGAAAAATCTACAATAGATGGTTAAATCTACAATAAACATGTTATTGCCCAGGCCGGATTTACATTGAGTTGGAGCCCTGGCACTTTGGGATTTTCGCAATATTTTCGTACCAAATATAGGTGAAGATCAAAAAAGTCTTATATGAGTGCGGGGTCCTTGGCACTGTGCCATCTGCTAAATCTGTCCCTGGTTATTGCATTACGTTCATAAAAAGGTTACATGAGGGCCTGAATTAGCAACTTTTGGATAAAAACCCTTAATTTCATTCGGGTTGTACGTTTAAATTGGTTGGCAAACATTAAATTGAGGAGTCCAGGCCCACTGGATCAATATTATTGTTGGGGGCTCATTTAAATTGGGGACCATTTAAATATTGTTGTAGGGGGCCCATTTAAATTGTTTGGCAAAAATTGAATTGAAGGGGCCCGAGCCCCCTGGATCAATATTATTTTAGGGGGCTATTTAAATATTATTGTAGGGGGCCCATTTAAATATTATTGTAGGGGGCCCATTTAAATTGCTTGGCAAAAATTGAATTGAAGGGTCCCCGGGTTCCCTGGATCAATATTATGGTTGGGGGCTCATTTAAATTGGGGGCCATTTAAGTATTATTGTAGGGGGCCCATTTAAATTGCTTGGCAAAAATAGAGGGGGCCCGGGCCCCCTGGATCAATATTATTGTTGGGGGCTCATTTAAATTGGGGGCCATTTAGATGTTACAAGGGGCCCATTTGAATTGATTGGCAAAAATTCAATTGAGGGGGGCTGGGCCCCCTGGATCAATATTGTTGTTAATTACTGTTGTACGCGTGTACTGTTGCACGCGAAAATGCTAAAAGAAACTTAAGCAGAAGAAACAATAGTCTTTTTTGTGACATTTTTATCATTGATAGCATTTCAATTGGGGGGGCCGGGCCCTCTGGGCCCCCTTCTGGCTACGCCTATGGTACGAGAGGTCTAAGATTCCAAGTCTTGGGCCGATTTAGTCGGACACAGTGTTGACAACGGTTTGCAACCGCTTCGGCATTTCTTCGAAAGGAGTTGTTTGCTAGTGAAATAACGCGGTTATGGGTCCCTCAAATTCGTTACATGCTTCGGCAGAATACAGCAAATATAACTAAAAATTTGATATTTGAGTTAATTTGCTATTTAAGGATACGCTAAAATACGCTCACGAATATACGTTAACTATGATTGGATTTTATACGGAAAGCAATTATAATTATTAATTAGTAACATAGCTGCCGTCCTAACCATATAGGTGGTTATAGGCTTTGAAAGTTTCGTTGTTTAGGTAGAGACTCCAGGATCATGACAATAGGCTCCGGAATAGTGTATGTCCCAATTTTCGGTCTAATTAAAGGTGAAGACCAAAAAATAAAATAAAAAATAAATCATAACGTCTTCACCGAGATTTGGTTTAATCTCCGGCCGAATTTTGGTGTGGGACCAACAATAGCAGTGCTGCTGTCGAGGCATACCCGCAAATTTTGACAGGGTAGTCTCGGGTAGGCTCCCGGCAATTAAACCACACAAAATCCACCATTTTTCATGGGTTTTTGATAATAACATCTATAATAATTTGGCAGAAAACTATACCGATTTCCTGGTGAAGATCTTTTTTCTGGTCTTCACTTATTTTCCGTCCAATATTTAGACAGTCTTTCCGATTTTTACCAATTCATTGGCCGAAATTTGACCCACAGCCTATCCACTGCTTTGCTTAGGACGGCAGCACTAAACGACAGCCAGTGAAAAGAAAACACAACCGCATGGCTAAGCAGACGACATTCCTGAGCTCAGATGCGTAGCCAGGGATTTGCATTATGGGGGAGGGGCTGTTTTGGAGACTGGAAAAAACCATCAAACAAACTTGACCCAGATTTAGATCGGTTCTTGATCAGATTGAATCGGTTTTTTGTCCAAAATGAGGTGGTCTCCAAGAGAAAACAAAAAAAACAGGTCTTCATGGTTTTTCTGACCAAATTCAGGTGATGTCCAAAAAAAATCCTGTTTTCGGGTCCAAATCACAAGAAGTCCTTTACAACTTTTTATCGCCATTCCCAGTGGGGGGGGGGGCTATTTTCATTTTTGAAGCAAAAATCGGCCTCAAAAGCACTAAAAACGTGATATTTTGCATGCTTTTCAGGCCCCCCCCCTGGCTACGCTACTGCCTGAGCTTATAGCCTGCCAAAATAAGTTGGTAGGCCGAGCCTTCATACCCTGGACGGCAGCACTGATAATGAATGATGTCGAAAGATTTCAAAAAAGGTTGATTCTCAGTTGTATCAAATTATTGCTCAATTCAGCTTACTTTTAGCAACAATGAATGGTCGTATACCGGTACAGCTTTTACTTTAAAGTTGAGGAAGTGAGAGTGCGCAATTACTCGCAGCTGTACTCAATCATTTGATTGTGCTGAAACTGATCACCGGAAAATGACGTCACCAGGACTAATAGATGACGAAGAAGGTAGCTAATTTGTTAATAATATTGAATGCAGTTTTTGCAGCCAAATTTTCAATACGCTGTAGGTGTAATACTGAGGACTAATCCTTAGTATCGAGGCTGGCGTACGGTGGGGAGGCTTTTAGCTCAATACCCCCTTCAGGTCCTCTTTAGAAAAATGCTAAATATGTTTTCGGGCTCTATACTGGTCGTTGTACAGTCTTCACCTTGTTCAAAACTTCAAACAAACTATCCCCCTTACCACAAATCTAAGGAGACTCACTCGTACGCTTGAGACTCGCAGCGGCTGAAATATAGTTACATTTAACTGAAGCTGCAACTGTTTGCTTGTAAAGATCACAGTGTAAAATCGAGTGTTGTTGCAATCCCAACGAGACAGCCATATTAACCATTTAGTCATTAATTTGAACTACAGTTTAGTTTGCTAACACGCCTTAAGACATTTGGACGTTTTATTTTTCATAAAATTACTTTTATAAGCGCAAAATGTTTTTAGATCTGGCCAAGTTTTTTAGCTTTGCCGTTGTTTATGAGTGAAGTCTACACGTTTGCTTGGTCATCTTGCAAAGTGATGGTAGTCGTTGCTGAAATCTTGTTTGCTTTAGAATAACTACACTTTACAAATGTTAACGTTTTCTGGGCTTCTCTCCGGAATCTGCTGGGGGAACTTACAACGATCCCCCAAATGCCCTCGATCATTTTCTCAATCTGATAAAACAATATCAGTCACCAACTTTCAGTATTTTTGTTTAAAAAAGTGTTTACTTTGACACGCAAGAAAAAAAAAACAAAAACAGGCATACCACATTATTATCGCCCTTCTTAAAAATTTCGGCATATGCCCCTGCTTAGTTTATACAATAATGTTTTTTTCCTTAGTGAGCAGGCTTGCTCATTTAACTCAAAAAAGGAGTCGTTAGACTTAAAACTTTACAGCTCCCGTTTTTCGCACCGTCTGCAAAACTGTCAAATCAAATGATTATGTTGGAAATGTGTTGATGAAATCAAAATGAAGTAACCAAATGGCTTAGGATGACTTAGTTTTGACAAAACAGGGACGAGAACCGAAAAACTTAAAAAATACTACGATTAATTCAAAACGCTGCTAAGTCGTCTGTTTCTCTCTCTTTTTTGCAAGAATACTGTTATAGCCATCTCTTGCTAAAAATTGACTACAACGGCTAGTCTGTCTGGCTAAGTTTATTCATAGAATTAGTGAATCACATAGCGGCATATAAGTAAATACGAACTCTTTGTCAAGCGTATAAATTATGCAAATCCTGAACAAGTTCAATCGTAATAGCTATAAAATCAAATTTCTGGAAATTTTCTCAACAAGTTTTTGAGGAAACAAAAGAAGTAATTTTAATAAAAACAATACTGCCAAACCAAAATAATGCAGAGTGTGTTTTTGACAAGTTTTTTGAGACATTTCGGTTATTTTCTTTTAACCATTGTCAATCTTATTCGAATAGTATGGAAGCAAAAAATAGAAGAATTGTAAGTCATTGTCAAATCTTATTCAAATGTTCTCTAATCGAATCTTTTTCAAATACATCAGGTAGTCGTGGTCTGTGACCTATATTTTTTTACTTATAGGAGAAAGCCAGTTCATTCCACATGTTAACACTGGTGGACTTAGTGGAAATACTTTTGTGTTTCATAATTCAACTATTGGAAGTGTTGGTACAGTTGTGATTCAACCGCAAGGTAAGCAAATTATTACATTCAATTTGGTAATAATTTTGTTTCGCGTAAAATGCAGAAACAAACCATTGTACTTACGTGCGGAATGTCTTGATTGAAAAAAAATCTGAACAAAATAAACTTGTCTAACAAGGAACCTCTTAAGTCTGTTTGTCCTATCAAGCTTTTTCTACCGAAATTTGAGATAACAATTTAATTATGATGTTTTTGACGCTTGCGATGCAAATGAAATTTGAGACGCAATCGAGCGAGAAGAGCAGTGAAAACAAAAGCAAAGGACAAGCACAAAGCAATGAGCGTAAAACGCAAGCAGGGGTGCCGATCTTTGTTGAGCATTGGGTGGGATAATTTGCAATTTTACTCCAATTTTGCCCTATTTTGAACATTGGGGGGATGAACCTCGACCATGATTTTGTTCAGGTGAGCAAATTAAGTGAAGACCAAAAAAAGGAAAAAAAAAAGGTCTTCGCGAAAAATGGAACACTTTTTTTCTTCAAATTCAAGTGGACACCTACGCTCAGATGCACACCAGAGTCAAATTATTGGGGGTTGGATGCAGATGTAGACCACACTCAAACTATTGGGGGGAATACAGTCAAATTATTGGGGGATATGTTCCCCCTGGGCTTCCGCACCCCTGAACGCAAGCATGGCAGTGCGGTACGGTAACGGTACACCTCAGTTTTTACTAAAAAGTACGGTACGCTAGTACGGTACGCGCTTTTTGTGAAGGTACGGATACGGTACTTTGGTACGCTGTTTGAATGTGCGTACTAAACGTACTAACGTACCGTACCATGCAAATTAGTACGTTGCGTAACGACGTTTGCAATTAGCTGACAACGATTTGTACCGTAGTTGTGCTGGTACGATGCACTGTTACGCGTCTGTAAATTGTTTATGACACGTGCTCTGACTTTTGAGTTATGATTATGTGTTCTCCCACCCTTTCTTTCCCAAGAATTAAGGCCATTTGGTGTTAGATGAGTGGAAACGCTACAAACTTGGCAAAACTGGTACTCATGAATTCCATTTTAAAATATTAATGCAATTAAAGCTTTATTTTAATGCGCGGAAAACGGTAACTTTTAAAAAACCTGGGCAATTTTTTACCCACGTACCGTACCTTTTAAGTAAAGTACGTTGAGAGCTTTGATTGATTAAAGCGTACCATCCGATGAAAAGTACGTAGGTACGGTACGCAAGCAAATTTTTTTTGGTACGTTACGTTAGTACGGTACGGTATATTTTTGAAATATACGCCATGTTCAAATTTTGAACGTACCGTATCGTACTACCATCCTTGGTAAAACTCCTCAAAGCTTGCTACAAAATTCATTCCGCATATACTGCAATGAGCACTTGAGCAGCTCTTGCAAACCTTTTATATTTTTTACAAAAAAATTCGCGCTTTTAATGACTATGTGGTGATTTCGCGAGTAGAAAGGATTAAATTTTGCTTTTAATTTTTTTAAATATTTTTCTATTTTAATTTGCAAAAGTTTTGGCAATGCAATGTTTCTTGCGCAGGCAACAACTAAATCGGGGGAGGGCCGGGAAGCAAAAATGTGAGTGATTTTGTGCAATTGTTCAGTTTGCGCAAAATTTCAATTGTAACGGTTTTCAGAAGATTTGGATATCTAAATCAGGGCTTCCCAAACTTATTTGCTCGCAACCCCCTTTAATCTTATAAAGATTTTCGCGACCCCCTTTAATCTTATAAAGATTTTCGCGACCCCTTTTCATCTTATAAAATTCTCTCGACTCTTCACGGTTGAAATAATAAGCACTATTAGTTGTGTACTTGTGGTAATTATTAAATAGAAAAAAATAATAACAAGGCACTTGTACCCAATACGTACTAAACGCAAACACATTTGCAAACACCCTTTAGGCATTTGACAGTACCGCTGCTCCAACATCATCTGCAGTAGGCTTGTTGCCTTTATCGTTCGACTTTTTTTTAACCTACTATCGATTGATTAGAATGTAACCAGTAGTAGTACTACGGTAGTTATAGCTCTACTAAACTATATTATATTACGTCCCTACTCCTCTACCAAACTACCGGTACTACAGCCTGGCGGGTAGCCAGAATTCGGCAGTGGGGGAGGGGATGTTACGGGGGTCTGCGTGCGGAGTCCCCAGCGCTCAAAAATTGTGTATTTTGGGGGGCAAAAATACATTTTAGGCCTGTTTTGATAAAAATTAATGCTATTAAAACGTGGCATAGAAGTTAGCAGAACAAAAACATTAATATAATACTAGCGTAAATGGGCTATGAGGGAGGTAGCTATTGCTGGAATTTCAGTTCTCTTTTTACAAGCTGGTAAATCATAACATTCTATACCGGTAGTTCAATAAAACTCTCAAGGAGTAATCTATTTAGCCTATGTTTTATAGAGAAAGATATAATTAGAGGGGCTAACGAAAGTTTGAGAGAAGTGATTGGTAATTAAGTAATACTGAGTAGTTGCCCCCCCCCCCCCCCTATTCCTGAGCTTATGTACAGTACATTTTTGATGAAACCTATATTAAGCATTTTTCAATATGCGATCAAATTTGAATATTGATTTTTGGCTATGTTTCAATTTTTTTCTGTTTTATGAGTTTTATTTTTGACAAATTAGCCCCCCTAAATGAACGTTTCAAAATATGCTTTGAATCATATTTTGAGTCTATTCCAGTGCAAAAGACAGTCTTAGAAGTGTTAAAACGTGGTATTTTCCTTATTCTGCATTGTGTTCGGCAGGCCAATGGGCGGGCTACAGCCCCACCTGCCTACGCTATTGAATACATCACTATTCAAGCATTAAATGGGCATGGTTCTGTTCTATAATGTCATAAACCAAAGTGACAAAACAACACAAGTTAGGTATCCAGCTGTGCTACATGATACGAATAGGAAAAAATAATTTGCAGTCTTCTTATATAATACATTGTTAAACAATATATCACAATAAGCGCCTATTTTAGTAGAATCTACGGTAACTTAAAAATGACGTTTTGCAGAATTACAGGAGTTTTTAACGACAGTCAGTGTTCGCTGTAGTAAAAATTGGTATACTCTTTGCGACCCCTTGAGGTCGTTACGCGACTCATTGGGGTGTCGCGACCCCCAGTTTGAGAAGCCCTGATCTAAATTATAAATAAAAAAAATAAACAAGTATCATATCTGCAGCTTTACATCTTTACCATTGTTTTTGCATTCAAAATATTTGATTCGATCGAGAATCCACTTGGACAGCGCATAACGATCATACTGCTATACTTTATTCTGATAAGTTGGATTTTATAAAAGCTATACTTTTCAGAAAATCCGGAGAATAGTCGAGCGGAGCCTTCTTCGGTTGACAATGTGTGCCAGCCTCTTCGAGACTTGACCCAAACAGATGTCATTTCAACAACACTAGTCAAAGTTAAAGATAAATGCAACTTAATTTTGCATTGTTATGGTGTACCAGGGAGTGGAAAATCTCAGCTCGTTCGCACTTTGGCAAAAAAGTTTCCTTATTTAACCGAAACCGTTGAAGGCAACCCGTTGTGTATCAAATGGCACGTTCAATGCAAAGACACAAATGATGATCTGAAAAAAGAACTGCAAAGCTTAGTTCAAAAACTGCACGAAAATCATTTCGTTGACAACCATTCCATTTGTCAGAACATCGAAAAAGAGTTTGGTAAAAATCAAGCAAAGCTGTTTCTAGAAGTGCTTTTAAACTGCCAGGTACCCATTTTACTCATTCTTGAAGATCCAACAGAAGAAACCAGACAATTACTTCGAAACTTATTTGAGCTTTTAAATGCTCATTTTCAAGAAAACAGCAGCAGTTTCAAATTCCATGTATACGTAACATCGCGATTAAAATCACCAATTATGCCATGGATTGTATCCCAAAGAATGGAGTGTTACAAAATAATCAATATCAAAGGTTTCAATTTAGAAGAAGGAATCAACTACTTAAAAAGATCTGCTGTTGCAAACGCCGATGCGAGAGAAGATTTGTTTAAAGTGTTTGAGCGTTTTAGTGGGATGCCTCTTGGTATGCTAGCAGCAAAAAGCTATTGCCAGTATACAGGATTGAACTACAAAGAATACTTGAACTTGTCAGAAGACATCAGTTATGACATTTCGACGTACGAAAGAGAAGCCATATTACAAGAATATGGTCAATCTGCTGAACACATTTTTCAAGCAATTGTTATGGTCTTTATGCCCGAAGAGGCGGAGAGTTCATATGAAAATCGAGGTTTACATTGGAGTATCTTAAGCTGCATTTCGTTTTTTCATTATGATAGTATACCACGGTTTCTTCTCGAGTTTTGCTGTCATACTTTACGACAAAATCAAGTAAACAATCCATCCTTGAGAAACAAAGTAGACGCTGGTATTCTTACCAGAAAACTCTTGGAACGTAGCATGTGCATCCAAAGTGAGGATGTCAGTTTAACTTTTCACGAGGTAGTTTTGAATGCTTTTCGCTTTGCACAGAAATCCACAGAATATTTTAACGTAATGAAGAAAGCAATAGAAGTTCTGTGTGGCTTGGTTTCCAACGATATGAGGAGAAAAGAAAACTGTGATCGAATGTACATGCTGAGGCCACACCTTGTAACTGTGTTGCGTCATATTGAAAATCATGAAGAAATTCTTGGAAATGATAGCGATTCAAGTTTATTGAAAGCAGTTGCATGCCATTTGTATGAAGTAGCAGGAGCTGTTTTGTTGCATGAATTGAGTTCCAAGGAAAGTGAAAACATGTTTTTAAAGTCCTTGAAAATGATTTTTCCGGATATGCTCCACGTTCTTCAGCCTCAAATTCAGTCTGTAAATGAAATTGCGCAGAAAATTGTAGAAAGATCCAATCAAAAAGGAAGTGAACTTTCTCAAAACTTTATTCTAACTTATGCATCTTGGATCAAACTCAGCCATTTCGAAACAAAAGAGCATGATTTTCTTAGGTCTCGCAGCAAAGAAGATTACAAAGAAGTGGAACAAAGTTTGCAAAATCTGGATTCCAAAGGTTTGGTAATGCGGCTTCAACAATGTGACTTATTCCTATCCGACGAAGTCTTTCGTTCAATTTTTTTTGCTGAAAGGTTTGCTTCAATTGTGCACAGATGGAGTAGATATTGCTTATATGGTTGTCATGGTAAAGAAGCTGCAATTGAAAAAGGTTTGTGGTTAAGTTCATTGAGCAATGCTGTGTCAGTTCGTATTCGAGAGGTGCATGGCGTGCATCTAATGACGGAATGGTTGTCTTGTACGGCAGGGTTAATTCCTCTACTGATGAAGCAAAAAGACAAGCCGAGAAGTTTACAACAAGCCCATTACTTAGGTAAAGCAATGCTGGAAAAAGAGGAATTGACACTGTATGAAAATGGATTGCTTGTAAAAGCATTCTGCCCTCCCGGAGTTACTCAAATGTATCTTCTCCGACATCTTGTTCTTGTCAATGCCAGGTTGGTAAACTCAATCAACGACGAAGCTTTCTTGCTTGAAGCTGATCAAAAGTGTGATCAGCTTTTTGACTTAGCTAATGAAAGAATGAATATTTCTAGCGGAGTCGCTTTTGTAATTTGTGGAAAGTACCACGGTGCCAAAAAAGACTTTCCAAAAGCAATTCATTGCTTCAATAAATTCTTTGAATTAGCTGCAATCCCTGGGTTTAAACCAAAATTTTACACCGAATGCTGGGCGGTATATAACTATGCTAGATGTGTTTGCAGTTATCCAACACCACGGAGCAGAGAAGTTGCTATTGAGAGGTGCAGTTCGGTTCTAAATGCAAACAAACTCATCAAAGATGATCTAAAAATCCGCTTGGAAGAAGTATTAAATCAGCTATAGAAGCAATTTGCTAAATGATAAAACAATCATGTTAACATAAAGTGATTACTGTATCTACGACGAAATATTATCAAATAAACGTTTTATTTTTCAATAGTTCTCTGACAAGTCTACCCTATATAGTCAGCGATTAGCAATCTTCTCTTGGGTTTTCAAATAGGCCTCTGCAGCATCAATTATTACGGGTAAACAAAAAATACTCTTTACTCGTAATTACGATAGAAGTTTAAAAAGTTCTGTACGCAATCATAAAAGATGAAACTTTATGTTAGAAAGCACAAACCCTAATTATTTATGGTATACTGGTATAGCTATAGAAAGTCGCTGTTATGAAAGTATCCAAAATCATGAACAAAATTCTACTGTCGCTTTTTACGTGCAAACGAAATTTCACAATTGTATATGATGCATTGTTTTTGTATTTCAACGTGATACGAATTTTAATTGTCTTATTGTAAGTTCAAAACTCGTGGTAAAGCGTGGGCCAAAAGTGCAAAACTCGTAGTCGTAGGTATACAGCTACCAATCAAAAGTGTTTAAAGACATTTTTTGGTGTTCCATAATGTACTGTACTTCCTTGCAAGTCATATTTTAGTTTCTGGTGCTTAGCAAATACTAAGAAATGTTTTGAAATGTGCTGCTTTGAACGCGAAAAGAAATTTAATATATCTAACTTATATTGTGATTGCTGTATACCTAGAGTACTTTTGGCCCACCTTGTAAAGTAGATGTAAACAGGGATTAATTTACATTTCGCGTGGCCTCTGGCACGTTTGAGACTTTGCTACAATTTCCTGCCAAAAATACTTATGTGAAGACCAAAATGAAAAAAAAAGTTTTACATCTACTGTGAGCATGGTCCTCCTGGCACGTCTGTGCCACGATAAATTCAGCCCTGCATGTAAAATTCACCTTATTAAATCAAAAAATTACTGTGCTAAAGAGCTTTAAAACTCTTTTTTATTATACACTACTGTAAGTGTTGTTCATTTTTCGTTTTGCAATGATTATTTTGTATTGCTTTTGCTTAGTTTTTTAATTTTTTAAAAAATATTTTGTATTCGTTATTGTTGTAACGTCGTTATTGTAACGATTATTATCACGACAAAAAACTGTAGCTAAACTAAATGGATACAAAATCTGAATAGAATAGGATGCTCTGTATAGTTGTGATTAACCAAGCAGAGAATATTCTGGTGAACAGGTGTGAATGAATACATTTGTAAATCATTCAATAAATACTCTTACTGTAGTTGAGGACACAAGGGCTCACATGACAGAACGTGTTAGCGAGCTAGTAAAGACCATTCTCGCTCGTTAAAAGACGCTAACGAGCAAAAAGCTTCGTACACAAACTGCCATTTTCGAACCGTCTCGCCCAACATGCGGTAAAACTGCTTGCTCGAATTTCTTTGCGAGATGTTCGTCAACTGCGCTAGTGCGTAATAAAAATCTCATTGTGACATTAGATGCAATTTCTACTTCAATACTAAAGGCGAAAAAGTAGGAAAAGGCGGAAACCGTAGTAAAAGACGATTAGAGTTAGGTTAACCCTAACCGCCTTCTCCTACTTCCAGCCTTTTTGAACGATTTTCGCCTTTTAGTCATGCCCCAAATTTCTCGACTGATAATAGTTAGTTAATGAGCGACAGAATTTAATTACATTTTTGGATCAATGTTAAAAAAGAGCAACTGTTTCCATACTATAATTTTTTTATATGACCTAAAGCGCCCTTAAGGTTTTTGGGGGTAAACTTATGTTAAGAGTTACTTTTGGTTTCACAATTTTTCAAAAGTAAACGGACAATACAAAAAGGCGAAAAAGCAGAAAAAGGCGGAAATCGTGCTATAAGACGAGTTTGAGTTAGGTTTGGATTAACCCTAACCCCAACCGCTTTTTCCTACTTTACCGCCTTTGAACACGATTTCCGTCGTTTTCTACTTATCTACCTTTTAGTCATGTTCAAAGTGAGCAAGTCGAAGTAGCACTCTTCTTCTTTAGTACCGGTAAATCTTGAGTTGACACGGGTTGTTTTTATTTTTTCTTGATTTTCAGCCTCATTTTTTCTTGATTTTTAAAAATTTCGAGAGCATCGATGTCAATTTTAGCGGCCATGTTTGTAACACTGTTTAATTTCTATTGCTCTGTCTGCTTAAGTGAAGGCTTTTTTCCTGCTTTTGCAGCATCGTAAAATTGCAAAAGCGAAAAAACAAGCTTTTTTCAAGTCGAGCAACTGCCAAAAAAATTGCTCAATTGCTTGCGCACAACAGCGCTCTATAATCTTAAAATAGTTGCAATTTTGCTTGCAAACACAAGAAAATCACTAAAATTTTATCGTTTTGAATCAGCTCAAAATTCAGTTTCTTTGATTGGCTTGAATTTTTTTCGTTTGTTTTTGGTTAATTTTGCTGCGGAGGCTGGCATTGTTTTTAATTAGTTCTTAAGTTTTGAGCAAAAATGAGCCTCGCGTTCTTAGAAAATTGTTCTTATAAAAAGAGTGTATTGCTATTTTTGTCAACTGGCGCTACTCAAAATTTCTTTATCAACAAGGCCTGAGAGAGGTGGTTTCAGGGGGTACATCGTACCCGGGCCCGGGCCAAGGGGGCTCGGGCTCAAGGGGCCCGGAAAAGTTCGGATTTCCGCGTTAAGTTTTGGTATCGCACCACAACAACGTCATCAAACTTGCGTTCAGCAAAAATATCAGTCAGCCTATTCACTACTGGTAATTGGTTGCTATTTTTGCTACACAGCCTTTAGGGCATCCAATAGTGGCCGATTTGATTGAAAAAAGAGGAAAACGTATCAAAAGCCATACACTTGCACCGAAATTAACGTTTTGTTACATTTCTCTGACTTGAGAGCCCTAATTCTACGGTATAACAATGTACGAAAGCCCACATTTCCAGAGATTCAAAAGCATTTTAACCTCAGAGAGCGGAGTCAAATAACGCACTTTATCTGTATGAGTTTGATACGTATTTGGGTTTGTGAAGTCTATGATTGCAGATGACTTCTTAAAACTTTTAGTAGTAAAATATTTGGATTTGCAGTGTTAAAGTCATTATATTATATAATATTGTGTCAATGTCATCATCCCCTACTTCACATATTTTCTTTCATGTATATCCGTTTTCTGCGTGTTAATTTAGGCAAGTTTGGTGTTGAGATGTTGATCAAATGCTGTATTTTACACTCGAGAAACATAAAAAGTGCTAAAGCTTCCGGGGCTCCGCTCCTGACCCCGCTGGGGGAGCTCACAGCGCCCCCCAAACTCCCTAGCTGGATTTAAACCAATTTTATGTCTAGTTGTGTTTTTCATAGGTCCTAACTGCATGCTAATATCGTTGTACCCTCACTTTTAAATGAAGATCTACACCCAGCCGACAAAAAATGAATTAACTGCATGGGCCCCGATATAGCTTGGGGGGGGCAATAAGATTTGGGGGCCCGGTATCGACCTTCGTACTCCCTGGAAAATTTTCTCTCTGAGGCCCTGTTTGTCAGTCGAAACAGCAAATGGTTCTCAATGCAACTCGCTTTCTTCTTAGCAATCTAATATCAAACAGGGCGACGATTCTAATTAATTTTCAGCTATTATTCGCTTTAGTTAGACGTTTTCAATATTTCGCCGTTAAATTTCTGAACCATAAAAAATTTCTCGCACGCTTAAAGAGTGCTTCAAAATCATCATTAAGTTGGTGAGGAAAATGTGACGTTTTTTACTCGAGTTATATCTCGCAATCGATCTAAGCAACTTAGCGAGCGAAAATGATGCTACCGAGCTCTCGGAGCTTGAGATAAAGGTGCAAAAAGAACTTTAGCGAGTATTTCGTTCGGTAGCGCCTGTTAAAAAATTCTCGTTATTAATGTAAACGAGGGAATTTCTGTCATGTGGCCCAACGCATTTTTCAAATTCAAATGGTGTTTGAACTTGGGCGAAGCGTTGTCAAAATCCTAAAAAAACACCAGTTATGCAATAATTAATGAAAAAAGGACTATTTTCAGAGATGGCAGGGTTGGAAGAGGGCAGTTAAAATAGCTTACAGTATTATATAGCTTACAGTTAAAATAGCTAACATATGCATAAGTATATGTCGTCATGATGCACTGCTTTCACTTCTCCTTTATGCTTAAGACTAAAAAATAGCTCCATTGTGTAAAAATTTAATAAATTAAAAATGCCGGTAACTCTGTGAGTAAGAAAAGGAAAATAGCAGAAGCCAAGCTGAACAAAGTAGGCTAATACAGAACAGGTAGGCTACTGCAGGCTTAATATGACATCATGATGAGATCATCATTGTCGTTAAATGATACTGACGATCTTTGGATGACTTTGCAGAAATTAATAATGTTTAAACTTACGAATTTATTTGCCACGAAAACCAAAGCCATTTAAACTAAAACTACCTGAATTGTTTTGAGCTGACAACTGAACTTTTAATCTGTAAATAAAACTTTGCAATAAAGGTTCAGAACTGAAAAGCAACACAAAAACGAGATCAAGTTTGCAAAGATTGCAGTCTAGAGGAAAAAGAAGTGCCGCGCGCATTACATCTCGCCAACCCAGGGCGTAGCCAGGGGGGAAGGGGGCTCAGGAGGCCCGGCTCCTCCCAATTAAATTGCTATCAATGATAAAAATGTGACGAAAAAGCCTATTGTTAAGTTTTTTCGGTTTCTTTTAGCTTTTTTCGCGTACAACAGTACAAGCGTACAACTATAATTACCAATAATATTGACAACCACGATGCCCGGGTCCCCTCAATTCAATTTTTCCCGACCAATTTAAATGTAAAACCCGTAAAACAAATCTAAATGTAAAAGGGCTATAGCCCCCCCATTGGCCTGTCAACCAAAATGTAGAATAAGACTAATAACACGTTTTTAGCTCTTCTGAGACTGTTTTTTGCGCTGGAATGGACTAAAAAGTGATTTAAAGCATCTTTTGAAACATATATTTAGGTGGGGGGGCTAATTTGTCGAAAATTAAAGTTGCAAATCAATTAAAACTTTGAAAAATGCCAAAAATAAACAATCAGATTTGATCGCTAGTGTAAAAACGCCAAATATGGGTTTGTCGTAAACAACTCAGAAATAAAACGGGGGGGGGGGGGCTATTCAGTGTTAGTTAATTACCAATCACTTCTCTCAAAATATTATTCCATTAGCCCCCCAATTATTTTTCTTTATAAAATATAGACGAAATCGATTACTGCAAGTGAGTTTTATTGTATAATAGGATTGTATGATTTTGAAGAGAACTGCAATGTTATCATTAGTCACTTCCACATAGTCCATTAATGCAACCAGTTGAATCATGTTGTGCTGCCGATTTCTATGCCACGTTTTAAAAGCATTATTTTTTATCAAAATACCCCTAAAATTAAGCATTTTTGGAAAAAAATGCAAAATTTCGAGCGCTGGGGGCTCCGCCCCCAGACCCCCAAAACAACCTCTCTCATTGGGAATTTCTGGCTACGCGCCCTGGGTGAAATTAAGGGTTTTTGTCCTCGAAGTTGCTACCGCAGGCCTTCATCCAACCTTTTTATGAATGTTATGAAATAACTAGAGCTGCATTTACCGTATGGCACAGTGCCAACAGGTGCCTCGCGCTCAGATGGTAAGAATTTTTTTGGTCTTCACCTATATTTGGTCATAAGATCAGTGTAGGGCATTAACTCGTTAATTCGTTAATAACGAAGTTAAGTTTTTCATTAACGAATGAAAAAGTTAAAAAGCTTTCAGAGTTAACTTACTAACTATAACTTTCGTTAAACCATAGACTCTTTATTTGGTAGACTAGAAACAGACGCGCGGAGAAAAAGAGAAAAGCATTAAAGAAAAAAAACTTGCTCTTGCTGGGAAGGTTTTTTGCGGTCACTCATAATCGACTGATTTGATTCGACATATTCCTAGAACAAGTAAACCGTGAAGAAAAAAGTCACGCTGATTGGATGAATCGGCATATTTTAGAACAAGTGAACCGTGAAGAAAAAAAGACGAAACTGTCAGTTTCTAGTCTACCAATAAAGAGTATCTGGTTAAACTACTTTATTGTTTACGTTAATCCGTTAAATTTCTAGGCTACACTATGCGTTCTAATGCCATAATAATAAAACAAAAAAGGTTTCCACTCTGTTTATCTTGATTAGAATAGTAAATACTATCGTAGCAGAAATCAGAATGAGTAATTTTTATCTCTTATGGAGATGGAATTATTTTATTGGGCATCAACTGCAGGTTAATATTGAATTTTTTTGTAGAAAATTTACGAATTAACTTTTAACTTTAACTAGCGTTACTTTTGTTTTTCAGTTAAGTATTTAACTTTAACTGAATTTAAAAATTGCTTAATAATTCTTAGCGAATTAACTCTTAACAAAGTTAACGTTTCCCTTTAACTTGCCCAACACTGAGTAAGATGTTGCGAAAATCCCCAAAGTGCCTTGGACTCCGGGCAATAACATGGGCCAACATGACAGAAATTTCCTCGTTTACATTAATAACGAGAATTTTTTAACAGGCGCTACCGAACGAAATACTCGCTAAAGTTCTTTTTGCACCTTTATCTCAAGCTCCGAGAGCTCGGTAGCATCATTTTCGCTCGCTAAGTTGCTTAGATCGATTGCGAGATATAACTCGAGTAAAAAACGTCACATTTTCCTCACCAACTTAATGAAGATTTTGAAGCACTCTTTAAGCGTTCGAGAAATTTTTTATGGTTCAGAAAATTGACGGCGAAATGTTGAAAACTTCTAACTAAAGCGAATTTTAGCTGAAAATTAATTAGAATCATCGCCCTGTTTGCTATTAGACTTTTAAGAAGAAAGCGAGTTGCATTGAGAACCATTTGCTGTTTCGACTGATAAAGAAATTTTGAGTAGCGCCAGTTGACAAAAATAGCTATACACTCTTTTTATAAGAACAATTTTCTAAGAACACGAGGCTCATTTTTGCTCGAAGTTTAATAACAAATTAAAAACAATGCTAGCCTCGGCAGCAAAATTAACCAAAAACAAAAAAAAAAAAATTCAAACCAATCAAAGAAACTAAAATTTGTGTTGATTTAAAACGATAAAATTATAGTGATTTTTTTGTGTTTGCCAGCTAAATTGAACCTATTCAAGATTATAAAGCTCCGTTGCTGTGCGCAAGCAATTGAGCAATTTTTTTGGCAGTTGCTCAACTTGAAAAAAGCTTGTTTTTTCGCTTTTGCAATTTTACGATGCTGCAAAAGCAAGAAAAAAGCCTTCACTTAAGCAGACAGAGCAATTGAAATTAAACAGAGTTACAAACATGGCCGCAAGAAGTGACATCGATGCTCTCAAAATTTTTGAAAAGTTAAGAAAAAATGAGGCTGAAAATCTGCAAAAAATTAAAAACACAGTCTCAACTCAAGATTTACCGGTACTAAAAACGAAGAGTGTACTTCGACTTGCCCACTTTTGAACATTTTTAAAACCTAAAGTTACTGTTAACATATAAGTTTACCCATCAACAACCTCAAGGGCGCTTTACGTCATTAAAAAAAATTGTGATATAAAAAAAGTTGTTCTTATTTCACATTGATCCAAAAATACAATTAAATTGAGTCGTTCATTTACTAATTATTATCAGTTGGGGAATTAGCTAGCTTAGAATAATAACGCGTAGCTTATATTATGTTTTTCCATCAAAATGCAGTACATACAGTGCGCTTGAACGCATTATTTTGAAGTAAAAATGCATCTGATGTCACAATGAGATATTTATTACGTAATAACACAAGTTACGAACATCTTGCGAAGAAATTCGAACGAGCAGTGTGGTTTTAACGTATGTTGGGCGAGATGGCTCAGAAATGGCAGTTTGTGTACGAAGGTTTTTTGTTCGTTAGCGCTTTTTAGCGAGCGAGAATGGTCTTTACGAAACTCCCTAACACGTTCTGTCATGTCAGCCATGGTTAGTAAGCGTAACCACCAATTATACCATTTTCCAATAGGAACAATTTAGCTCCACCTCGCCAGTTTTTACGCGACAAACTACTTTTGAAAAACATATCATCTGAGAGAAATGCTTGTTAAACAAATTATTGAAGTTTAGTTGATAGGGCCTGGGGCCCCCAGGCTGTTATGTCCTCATACAACCGGGATTTTCATGACAAAACAAAAAGTTTTCAGGAAAACCTTCGAGTTGATCATTGTTTACGGCAAAAATAATGCAGAAGTCAATGCAGCTTACTTCCCCCTACCTGGGCCAAACCACTTACAAAATTTAACCCCAAAATGCCAGATTTTAAAGTGTTTTAAATGAAAGATTGAACAACTTAATTTTTTAAATCAGCAGCATGGTTCTGAACACGTGCGAGCCGAAATGTGATCTAATGGCAATAAATAGCTTTTTTTCTGAAAAATTACTAAAAATTGCACAGCCGCTGAGGGCTTAGCTCTCAGACCCCCGTCTGTAATCTATTTGAGTTACACCACTTTATTCAACACGCCTTAGTAAGTACTTGAAACTTACGTACCTACTCGTCTCCCAATTTAGAAGTTTTCACTGTTTAACTTTTGGTTTAAACCCTCTCCTTTTAGCAAAATTCTGGTTAAGTGCCAAATCAGGCCAAGCTTCTGATCTTCCATTCTAAGATATTTTTGTCCCAAAAAAGGTTTCTCTTTCGAAAATTTTTGATAATGTCATTGCATGTGATTTGTGGTTTGCCCCCACCCCTCGATCAAAAATTCTGGCCACACCTATGCACCAAGTCGATTGCTTACTGAAGTCACAAGTTCGCAATTTAACATAAGAAATGTCCAAAAGCAAAGTAAAGAAAAGCAAAGTATAGTGACAATCAATAGTGCACAATATTGATCAACCTTTTTTTTCCAAAGTACGGATCCGTTCAGGGGCGTATTTAGGGGGGGGCTATGGGGTTGCCAGTATAGCAGAATTAACTTAGAATAGTACGCAAAATCGCGGAATGCCCCCCATCCCCCCTAGTAACTTGAGTAGAAAAATTTGAGCAGACAAACGGACAGAATCTGAGTGAAGACCTTTTTTTAGCTTCACTTTTTTGGTCATCAGCTACGTCAGTGTGGAATAGAATACGTTTTTATCTCCCTTTCCAAGCTCCAAACTCCTGGCTGCGGCCCCCCCCCCCTTTCGAAAATCCTGCGTACGCTAGTGTATCCGTTATATCTTTGGCAAGGTACTATAGCCTACAAACTGCAGCCAGTTTCAACGCTTCTGACCGGCGAAAATTCTCTCTATTTTAGTGAATCAACTAGAAAATTGTAATTGGAGTAGGATCCCTTGCCTTTCCTATATATCCCCCTGAGCAGTATTTCTACTTTAAAACTTTTTTCCTACAACAAACGACCACCATTACCCACCGTCTATTCAAAACCTTCAAAACTTTACCAATGCTATAAACTTACTGCTGAAATCAGTAGCGTAGCCCGGGGGGGGGGGGGGCTGTCAACCAAAATGCAGAATAAGAAAAATACCACGTTTTTTTTGCTCTTCTGAGACTGTTTTTGTGCTGGAATGGACTAAAAAGTGATTTAAAGCATCTTTTGAAACATATATTCAGAGGGGGCTAATTTGTCAAAAATAAAAGTCACAAATTAATGAAAACTTTAAAAAATGCCCAAAAATAAGCAATCACATTTAATCGCTAATGTAAAAATGCCAAACATAGGTTTTATCAACAAATGTATTATAAACTCAGGAATAAGGGGGTAGGGGGGTATTCAGTATTAGTTAATTACCCATCACTTCTCTCAAATATCTTTCCATTGGCCCCCTCAATTATTTTTCTTTATAAAATATAGACGAAACAGATTACTCCGTGTGATTTTTATTGAATGAAAGAATTTTGTGATTTACCAGCATATAAACAAGAGAACTACAATGGTATCATTAGCCACCTCCCACATAGCCCATTAATGCAACCACTTGAATCATGTTACGCTGCCAATTTCTATGCCACGTTTTAAAAGCATCATTTTTTATAAAAATAGCTCTAAAATTAAACTATTTTTGCAAAAAAATGCAAAATTTTCGAGCGCTGGGGGCTCCGCCCCCAGACCCTCTTCTCTCCGGCGGCTGGGAACTTTGCCCCCAGACCCCCAGCTTCCGGCAGCTGGGGGCTTTGACCCCATACCCCCATTGGCCTCCGGCGGACCCCCAAAGTAGCCCCCTCATTGTGAATTTCTGGCTACGCGCCTGGCTGAAATATACTATCTATAGTACTCCCGAACGGCAAGTGGGCCTATTCCAATTGCAATTTTCTTTGGGTGAAAAAAAATTGGCCTTTGTTGCCTGATGAGTTCCTCAAGTAAGGAAGGAATGCGTTGCGACGATTCAAATCCATTAATTGTCATATTGTCGTTTCATCATTCATTTGGTGAAACAATGTCCCAAGTGCTCTTTTCCTGAACCCCCTAAACTGAATTCAACAATTATTAAGAAATATCTCCCTTTATGACGTTTTTGGAAACTCTGATTCTGTTTTCTCAGCCCGAACTTCTAGAGAAAAAGAGGAACTAAATAATACTTACTCTTCCCGAGTCCCAGTAGCATCGCATGACCTACCCAATATTAGTAAAACCCTCTTTTTTCTAGAAATTCAAGTTCGTAGAACAAACTCAGCGTTTCCAAAAACTTCTAGTGCGAATCTCTTTGAATTGTTAAATATTCTTGTACCACAGTCCTAAAACTAGATGGGAGTTTGCCAGCAAACCCAGTGAACGACTGACACATAGCTAATGCTGTGACGCTCAAAAGTACTTTTTGTCTACCGTAAAATCAGCAATTATTCAAAAATATCTGTTTATGGAACCTCCAGAAAAGTGGAGTCAAAATATTTGTCAGTTAAATATCTCCTGATATCATAAAACACTGGCACTCTAAGTTGAGCCATTTAAAAAATTGATTTTTGGGGGGTCCATTTGGGGGAGTCCCCGGGGGGGTGGCACCCCCGCACTATGTCAAAATATTTGTCTGTTAAATATCTACTGATATCAAAAAAAAGTAGAACTCTAGCTTGAGCCATTCAAAAAATTGATTTTTGGGGGGTTCAGTTGGGGGAGTCCCCGGGGGGTTGGCTCCCCCAAACTATGCCAAAATATTTGTCTGTTGAATATCTACTGATATCAAAAAAAAGTAGAACTCTAGCTTAAGCCATTCAAAAAATTGATTTTGGGGGTATATTTGGGGGGGGTTCCCGGGAGGGTGGCACCTCCAAACTATGTCAAAATATTTGTCTGTTAAATAGCTACTGATATCAAAAACAACTAGCACCCTAGCTTGAGCCGTTCAAAAAATGGATTTTTTGGGGGGTTCCCGGTGGAGTTGCCCAAAAAAATTTCGAGAGAAAAAATTGCGTTTGCAGCTCAACAACTTTACACAAAAATTAGATTTCGATGTTTTGTGGTTTAGGAGAAGAAGAGCGTACAAAATTTAGGAAGAAAAAAAGGAAAAAAAAGAAATAAATCTCATCGCGGCCAAAAGTGGGTTGGTTGGGATGAAAGGGTATCTTGAGACATATAACCCTATGAAATATTTTTTGCCGTACTTAAGCCGTTTTTGACTAAGACCGCTTTTTACGCCAAACTTGCGGGGCGATTTTCGGGTTCTAAAACCGAAATCACGTGACCTATTGCCTCAAAATTGTGTACAAGCATACTACTCATTAATCTCAAACTGCTGTCCAAATTTCATGTAGCTACACCCAACCGTTCTCGACTTATCATCAAAAGTCTGAAATTTCGCACTCGTTAGTTGGAAAATGGCTGAGTAAAAACAGAGAAACACGCGACGCGAGCGTCGGTCGTTCCAATGAGAACAAACATTTCAAAAATAATACAGTATTTCAATTTTAACTATAATGGTAAACTACCGCAATAGCTTATATATGCTTCGATCATCCCCTTTAAGGAAATCGAAGCATCCAGCTATAGGGCAACCGAACTTTTTAATCAAAATTTTTTTTTATTTTAAAATGCTACAATTTCAATATCATTAAATTACAAAACTGAAATTTCATCATAAATGTTAAACGTCTTGATCATGATGTGCACCAAAAAATAAACCATAACTCGGTTGTTTGTGAAAATTTTCAAAATGACAAGTGTTACTGATTTTTTTCCCAAATTTAGGTGTTGGCTTCAAATTCATGCGAAAGCACAAAATTTGGCTCAGATGTTCTTTGTCCCTTACCATTTGACTTTTTTCCTAATCGGTTCTTTGTCCAATGTAAGCCGTCTTTTTATCATTACTGGTCTTTTTGGTCAGTGAGTTATGGTCAGTGTCGCTATTTCTAATATTTTGAAGGGAAAAAAATTATTCACAAAAGATTGGTATATGGCAATGAAACCACAGGATACTGCAATTTGTTTCAAGTTTTTAGAAAAAAGGACGTTATTTTTTTAATGATTACTTCGAATAGGTGGCTCAAAGTTGACATGTGTTTGATTGCAAAATGACAAACTGCCTCAGTCAAAATAATTACGTCATCACATGGTCTGATGACGTTACATGAATTGCTGTTTTACTCAGTTTTCATGGATCTGTAAGTAAATTTCAAATCAAAATGTTTATTTTTGTCCAAATTTGGCGACAATATTGATTAATCTTTGCTTTGGTTAAAACCTACGCTGAATTTGTCAATGTGGGTAGGGGTCTTGTCTCCGCAAGAGCTTTTTCAGGGTCACGAGGAAAAGACTGCAGGATCTGAAATTGCTGACTAAACCAATCTTCTCGGTATCCGGCTCAAAAAGCACTGTAGTCTTTTTTTTGTATCTTTGGACATCTACCCTAAATTTTTCCGGAATTTGGCTGATAAATCACGGAGGACTTCTTTAGTTGATAAGATGAAACTACAAAATTTTGGCTGAATAGGCCACAAGAGTTGGAGTATTTACAAGGAGGACATGGCTCATGAATTGTAGAGAATCACTGACCTTGACGATCTTGTTTCAATTCGCACTCGGATCACGTTCAATGTTCATTGTCAATTCGTTTTTATAGCAATTATCTCTGCTACGTGGCTTTATAAACAAATAACAAAAAATAAATTTTGGAGTCGAGTGATACTTAGCAAGCAGCAACTTTAGCTGGTAAAAAGTAAAAAATAAACTGGCAAATATCAATCATTTGGGAGCATGTTTGTTTAAAACTACAGCGCCAGCTTCATCGATCTCTTCTTCGGGATTAAAGATAATTTAATACGGTCATGGACTCCAAAACATAAATTGCTTTTAGTTTATACAACTAGTCTACTCTAAATACAAACGAGTTTCCATGATTGATTATAATAAACTGGAATATTTATTCATAAACATGAAACAAATCGAGTGAAATTTAGTGTTTTTTTATTGAAAAAGGCTGCGGCGGCTACGAATACGTCGGCACCGATATCTATGAACAGCAAAGTCGGATCCACTCCAAAGTATTACATAAAACCACCGAAATTTGGTTTGACAGCTTGAAGAATTAAAATTTTATTTCTATTGAAATTGTTACTTCTATTGAAACAGCAAAGTCGGAATTACTCCAAAATTTGGTTTGACAACTTGAGGATTACAATTTTTATTTCTGTTGAAATCAGTGACGCAATTAGGGGAAGGGTTAGAAGTGTTGAAGCTCTCCTTAGACATATTACTAAAAAAATGAACCTAGTTAAAAAAGTCTAAAAACGTCTTTTTTGGACTTGATTAATAAATGTAGAAGGAGTAAAGAGATTAAAGCATCTCTATTTTAACAACATAATTCTTTAAAATTGCCTTTTGCGGGAAGTTTTGCTCCCAGACTCCAGTCTGTGATCTGCAATCTCTGCTAGAAATGTAATCTCTGCCAGATCCCCTCTGTGATCTTACTCAAAATGTCTCAAATAACTCAATTGTAGTTATATTTTATTCACCTAGTTGCCTTGGCCAGGAGACAGCGAAGGGACCTTTCGGTCTTCAAGTCAAGCTGCCACCTGCCCACCTGTCTACCACACACGGTGGAGGCTTCATACTGCCTCTTTAATTGCTGAACGTCAAGCAGGGAAGCTGTGAATACTAATTTTTATAGTCTTTGGTATGACCCGACCGGGAATCGAACCCGAGTTTACCGTTTCAGTAGCAGACGCTCTATCCACTAGGCCACTGATCGGTTAAACGCATTAGTTGTTTGATACGTTGTTGGATATCCTAATTTTAGCTTTCGTAAAATCTCTTCCTCCTTATGCAAAATCGTGATTGCGCGCCTGACATAGACGTCAGAAGAATCTTCAAAGTACATCGGAGGAGTAGAACATTATCCAAGATGTTGCTTAGCAAATACTCTGGTAAATCTATACCCTTTTCTCAGATCTAGCAAATGTAAGAACCGGAGTTTTATTGTGCCTGCTTTGTCCTAATATTACTTTAACTGATGACAGTGCTCTCAGAAATGACGTGGCCCAGAAAACCGTAAAGTTTGTAATCATCATTAAACCAGCTAAAGTTTAAATGACAACGTTAATTTGAGGTTATATTGAATATTTAAGTTGTGGATATTAACAAAGACAATTTAAGTCGCTTAAAAGTGGGTTACAACCAATGCTGCTATCAGTATCAACGTATTGTCCTTAATGTATAAATGACAAGTGTGGGTATTTTAATCAGTCAAATGATAATAGTTGTCATTTTGAAGTAATTGCATGACTCGTATGACGTTGCTGCAAATAAAGCCAGGACTTTAGTTTGCGTCATTTTTCAGCAACAGCGTTGCTCAATTATCAGAACGTTGTGTGATTGAAAGGTTGCTTGCTCGTGGTTAAATGCCCAAACTGGCAACGGCAATACTTGAACTAGTGCTAGTAATGTGTCATTATGGCCTTGGAAAAGATGCTAACGCTTAGTTCTCTTTGAGTCAAGGCAAGGAAGTCTACTTGTTAGTGATAGCCGAGCTTTACGAAAGAGTTGCAAAATGCGAACGTGACGTTTGTGTTATTAGAAAAAAAGGTAGAGTGCGTAGTTAATGCACAAATGAATAAATAGTTACGGTGCTGTTTACAAATTGATTTCAAGCGGAAACAAACGTGAAGTTAAAAATAAAAATGAATGTGCAGGATCGTTGTAATTACGAAAAATTTCTTTAATCACAGTGTTTCTGCATGCTTCTGCAGTATATCCCGCAGAGGGAATCAATGTGCATGTTGTTACTGCCCGCTACGCCCTGATGTGTTATAAGAGCAACATGATTTCTAACTTTCGGTTCAGTTCCTGGACTGCCAATGAAAAGGTGCAGAGATTGATACGTTTGCAATAAATTATTGATGTTAATTTTTTTCCAATTAAATTTGAATATTAACATTTTCATCGCAATGATTACAACTATCGCAAAAGGCTGTGGGTGAAGAGAAATACCAGTTTTTTTACTACTTGTTCGTTCAAATAAATTATCTTTTTTTCAGATTTGCGGCTTGTACAAAGTCACTAATCCCAAATAATTGCCGTAAAAGTAGATCATCCAGGGAGTAAAAATGTGACTAGGGCGAGAGTTAATTCTGATTTCTGATAATCATTGATCATAGTCATCGCAAAGGTTTTTACCAAGCTGTGAGAGATCACTCCGGTATGATAGGTTTTAACGAAAACAAGGAGAACAGATCAAAATTGACTTCAATTTGATAAAAAAATATTAAATTGGAATTTGCATTATCCAGTATCCACGCATCAGAGATTCATAAAAATCAAGTCAAACAGCGATTCCTATGACATCATCAGGCAATGTGATGAAGTCGTCATTTTGACTTAGTCAGTATGTCTATTTGTGACCAAAAATATGTCAACTTTGAACCGCCTACGACGTAGCATTGAAAAAAATAACGTCAAGTTTGCCAAAAACTTGAAAATTATTGCCAATGAGGTCACAAAAACGACACAAAACAACATTAAATTTTTTTTTCAAGGTATTAGGAATACAGCCACTGATTAAAATTTGGTTAAATTTAATAACTGAAAAATAGCTTAAATTGGACTTAGAGAAGCTATTAAAGCATTTCGATTAACAGCACCCCTAGTGGTCAAAGTTTTGGGGGGCCTCAAAAAATCAACATGATATGGGACAAAGAAATTTGGTGCTGTTGCATGAGTTTGAACCAAATTGGACTTAAGCTCCCTCACTATTTTTTGTAATCTGTTTGAAACGCTGTAGTCAATGATGTTTGAACAATTTTTTTCGCAGTGGAAATAATTGCTCGAAATCAGAATTATTGTTGCTACATTTTTGGCTGCTACTCATCGAAGTATTCAAGTTTATCTGCGAAAAAACTCAGTTACAAGCTGCTGAAAGAGGATATGTATGCTGATTTGGTCGATCCGTTTATGAACGAAGAGAAATTTGATTGCATTTGAAACTGCTGAAGCCATGTACTTATTGGATCTCGGAATACCGACCAAACTTTAGTGTAGTTTTCATGATCGCAAAAATGTCTTGTAAAAACAAATTTATCATTCAAAATAATAATAAGTTTATTGGAACATTTAGTATTCAATTAATAAAGTTGCAGAATGTTTTGTTTAATATTTTGCTTTAATTATAATTCTGTCAGGAGAGAGTAGCGTGTGGGTTGGTATATTGCCGGGTTGGATGTCAAAAGATTGCAGGTTCCCACTTCAAATCCCAATTTCACAGCTTGTCGTTGTGGTGTTGAAAAAGACTCTTAAATATACGGTCCAGCTAAAAATTACGCGTCAAACAAGAACAAAACATATTTCAAGTCTATGGAAGAAAGCAAACTGTCCCTACACCAAATGATTTTACGTCAAAAACATTTGCTTTGGTTATAGCTAGGACCCACTACAGGCTGGTAATGATGGTATCGTTAAATGATTTTAGATTATTTTGTTAATGTACTGGATATTTCGAATTGCTGCGAAGAAAAAAAATTGGTTTTAAAGGATGCGTAATGCATTGCTGGTATTTGCAGCAGAATTTGTTTTAATTCATGGCTGGTATTCGCAGCAGAATTAGTTTTAATGCATTACTGGTATTCGCAGCAGAATTAATTTTGATGCATTGCAGCTGGTATTCGCAGCAGAATTAATTTTAATGCAATGCTGGTATTTGCAGCAGAATGATTTTTAATACATTGCTGGTATTCACAGCGTAATTAATTTCGATGCATTGCAGCTGGTATTCGCAGCAGAATTATTTTTAATGTATTGCATCTAATATTCGCAGCAGAATTAATTTCGATGCATTGTTGGTAGTTGCAGCAGAATTATTTTTAATGCATTGCTAGTATTCGCAAAAGAATTAAAACAGATGCATTGCAGCTGGTATTCGCAGCAGAATTAGTTTTAATGCATTGCTAGTATTTGCAGCAGAATTATTTTTAAGTTTCTGATCGAAGAGTAACCGTTTAACTTAATGTAAAAATGTTATATGCCAAAATGAGAACCGCAGATTTAAAAACTAACATCCTAAATGCTGTTTTACCCGTATTCGGAATCATCAAGAGTGTCTGCTGAAAGTAAAAACAAAGTTTAAAATCAGAAACTAAAAATCAAACTAAAAGTATAAATTTTAAAGAATGTTTCTGCTCCGGAACCGTGATCGACGCAGATTGCCCTCTTTGTGAGGTCACCTCTGAGTCGACCATGGTCTTGGTACTGGAATTATCTTTCATATTTTACACTTTATTTTGATATTTAGTTTTTGATTTTAAATTTTGTTTTTACTTTTTGCAGACACCCCGGTGAATGAACTTGAAAAAGGGTTAAAACAACCCGTAGGGTTTTCAATATTAAATTGCGACGTAAACTATTTTGTGAAACTAGCTTACGCTATAACTTCTGTAATGAAGTGACTGTTCTGAATCGGTTGAAGTCAAATTCAGACTTTTACATTGCGATTGATGAAACATTTTCAATCGCAATTTGAACAACAAAATGGCCATAACAGTTTAACTTAAAATAAAGTCAAAATTTAACTAAAACAAACAAAAAAAATTTTTTGGAGGTCAAAACAAAAATGACCCTAATTATCATGAAGACCAGTTAAGCCAATAAAGTTACTATTTGTTTTAGGCTTTGCTAATTGCTACACTACCAAACTTATTTTTACATTGGTTTTGAGATTTCAGGAAACCGTTTGGTAAATTTTATAAGTCAAAAATAAAGTCAAAATTTTGAGTATAGTCAAAATTTGTCAAAAATATATTTTAGCAAAAATTCACTTACAAATGCAAACAAATTACTTTTTTTCTTTGTTTTTCTTAATTTTTGAGCAACTATGAAATTTTATGCTCAGTTTTATATGTACAGTATGCCAATGAAATCTTGCAATTCAAAGTATAAGACTTCTGTAACTTTCAGGGCTATCGTCACAATTAATAGCATAAAGGAGTACGTTAATTGACATGAAAATGTTTAGTTTCCAAAGTTTTTTCTCATGCGTTATATGAGCGTTGCGCTGTGGTCACAAGACTTTCTAATTGAGATTTCCGTCCAAATGCTGTTGATAAAAAGTAATGCAAACCGTAATCTTCAAACATACCTAAAAAATTGCCACAATTCAAAAATCAAATTTAAAACCCTACTGACTGTTTCACCATTATTAGGGATCATCAGGGGTGTCTGCCAAAAGTAAAAGCAAAATTAAAAATCAGGAATTGAATTTTGAAACAAAGCGTAAAATTTAACTGGTCGCATCGTGCCGGTTCCAAGACCACGATCGACTCAGATGTGGCCCAAAAGGAAGTATGGAGTGGATCAAGAGGAACTCAGATCTCAGAGTGCCCCTTTATTGAGCAACTTCTGCGTCGATCATCTCTGAGTATTAACCGGCCAGAGTTGTAAATCGGGCCGGGCTTTTCGGGTCGGGTTTGGGCTTGAACTTGTCGCCCCGTTTACAACTCTATAACCGGCTGCACTCATATTGCCTATTGCAAGCAGGAGCGCTTGAGAGATTTCGCGAAGCTTACTCTTTTTTTACTCAGAAAACTTAAAATTATTCCACTGCAAATCCCAGCAATGCACCGCGCGAGTAATGTTACTCTAAGCAATCTTGAAAAGCTCAATTGAGAGTTTGCGAAGAGCGCTCGCGTCCGTGAAATCCCTGTTTTTATTCGGCAATTTTGATTAGATGAGCAACGAAATTTAACGTGATTTGTTATAACTACAAAACGTAGCGTTGTAGAATTGCGTAATTTAGTAATTCACGTGATTTTTATTCGTGCCTTCTCTACGCTAATTTGCATTTACGTTGTACACTTTCATGCACGCTTTGAATTGCAAGCGCTTCATAGTTGCGATGGTACAGTGCTAATGAAAGACTTCTAGCATATGCTTCTAGTTCTAGCAGAGTAGTATTGTGCACAGTACTATATGTTGCTTCCTGTCAGTGTTAGGGTAGCTTATAATGTTGATTACTGCTTTTGTTTAAATCTTGCTTTATTTTAGTTTAATAAAGTCCAATAAAGGTAACAAACAGAAGGAGTTTTGTGTCAATTTAGTAAACTAGATAATGAATAGCAATCCCTCCAGAGCCAAAAAATGAAAGCAATGGAAAAAAACCTTCCAAAGTTATTTGTCCAGAAATAAGGGAGCGACAGTTCTTCATCAGCTTGATATTTTTGTTAGTCTCCTCGATACATCCGGATATTCAGTACTTAAAATGTAGGGGGGACGCGGGGAGACGCGTCCCTCCATCGCGAGTTAGCGTCCCCCCCATCAAGATTTAGCGTCTCATCATGGAGATTTAGGTGTCCCCCATCGAGATTTTAGCGCTGGATGATGAGACGAAAAAGAGCGAGCCAGCATGAATAAATCCTACGATTTCCGGCCGAATATAGTACCAAACTCCGGGGGGAAATTGATTTCGGGGGAGAAACACTTCAACTGGCGGCGAAGACCTTTTTTTTGGTCTTCATTCAATTTCGGCGACGGATTTACGTAATCTTCCAAAGTATTTTCGCATGCCAAATGCGTTTAATCGAGGCTGCTAAAGCGTGCCCCCATGCAAAATTTTACAATTTAAGTACAGCGTATATTCGTATGTCAGCGAATACGATAATTACGGCGACGCTGTTGCACGGCTTGAAAATGCGTATGTGAAGCCTGTAAATTAAATTTTTACACGGCATTGAACGCTGATTAAAATTCATAAATCCTTGTGCCACCCGGGAGTTACTCGCTTTTATCATTTTGTTCGAATGAAAAACCTATCGTATTCAATTAATGATGTTCGCGCAGTTGTAAACCAGTGCAAAATATGCTCCGCATTTAAACCCAATTTCTTTAAGCCACCTAAGGCAGAGCTCATTAAAGCCATCCAGCCGTTTGAACGAATTAGCTTGGATTAAAGGTCCGTTATCATCTTCAACTAAAAATCATTGCATGCTGACTGTGGTTGACGATTTTTCGCGCTTTCCTGTTGCCTTTCCGTGTGCGAGTATTGATACAAAAACAGTAATTGCTGGTCTAAATCAATTTTTTGCGATTTTTGGATTACCTAGTTATGTGCACTCAGACAGATCTGCTACGTTCTCTTTCAGCGAATTGTCTTCGTATTTTTTGCGTCGTGGTATAGCTTGTAGTCGAACTTCTGTTAAGTATATAAGGCACCTGATAATGGCCAGTGCGAGCGGTACTACAGAGTCATTTGGACGGCAGTCAGACTTGCACTAAAGTCTCGCAACTTAAGGTGAATTCACACAGTATCCGTGTTTAGTCAGTTTTTGACCGTTTTTGCTTATGAATAGAAAAGTATGCGCTTTTTCGTCCGCATTTTTATAAGTCCATATCCGCAATAAGTAGACTGTTATATATCGATAAAAATTTTGTTCAGAAATTTTGTGTATGAACGATGAGAGCGATATTTCGAAATAGGGCTGTAACCCTTCACAAAAATTTTTTTGGAATACTTTTGTCCAGCATGTGACAGCCTGGTTAGTACGAATATGGACACATAAAAATGCGGACGAAAAAGAACATACGCTACTTTTTCATGGAGAAGAAAAAACGTACAAAAGCGGACGAAAAACGGATACTGTGTTAATCCATCCTTAGACAGAGCATGATATGCAATGAAATGGAAAATGAAATGAAAAGAAACGGAAATTCCGGTATGGAATATGGAAGATGCCAGAATAGAATGGAAGGGAAGATTTCAAGAATGGAATGGCAGACAACCTTCTTACTTCCATACCAACTGCACACTAGATTTTGTGCATTGTATTTACAGAAAAATACATACCGATGTCTGGTGGTGATAAATAGTATCGTCACGAAGTATTCAACTGCAATATCTACGCGTATTATTTCTCGACAAATCGCGGTGCTTTGGTTGTTTATTATATATTGCGCAAACAGTGTACGTATTGCATCGTTGTAAGTACATTGCAATCTGCAGCATTGATCTTATAGTTGACGACTTTGACAGGTTTGACTTGTTTTTTTTTTGAGATTGAAAATTTGCAAAGTCCTAAATTTTGTTTTCTTACATCGTCACGAAAACTCGTATTTGCTATTTCATTCCTGTTTCAGCTTAATTTTATTTATATTTTTAGTTTTTCAGCTTACAATAATTCTTTTTGGTGCTAAAGCTTGGTATTTCTATTACCGGTACGGTAAATGTTCTTTAGCGGTTTGGTTAAGACAAATTTTATGGTTGATATGAAAGCAAACTTGTGCAGTAATCATTAAACCATTGGCCTAAAAAGGAGGCCCAGGCTATCTGCCTCTCCTGAAATTGAAATGCTACTAATGATAAAAATGATGACGCAAAGCCTATTTATTCGGTTTCTTTTTGCATTTTTTGGGCGCAACAGTACATGCGTACTACAGCAATTAGCAATAACTTAATATTGACGACCTGGGGCAAAGGCCTCTCAATTTAAATTTTTGCCAACCAATTTAAATGTCCAAGCCGGGAAAAATTCAGTGTTTTGGTTCTAAAAGGTGCAATCTCAGGCCGTCATCTAACTTTTTTATACATTAATATGTTTTAGGCCCCCAGTTAACTTTTATATTGCAATAGCATGATTAGTAACCATTTATTACATCTAATGTACCAACTTGAAATAACTTTAAATTCCACCTTCACCATCTACCAACTTTAAATAACAACCCAGCTCCATCTGGTCAGTTTTCATGGGACAAAATGCTTTTGAAAAAACTTACCAAGGGGAAATGCTTATTGAGCAAATTGTTGAAGTTGAATCGAGGGTGCTTGGGCTCCGGGTCGTACATATTCCTAAAACTGGTTATTTTCATGACAAAAGAAAAATCTTCAAAGGCAAATCTTCGAGTGAATGACTTAATGCTAAAAATGTTGCAGAAAGCAATGTACCCTGATTCCCCTGACCAGGCCAAGTGATGCAAGATTTTTAACGTGTTTTGGACTTGACCTGAAGAGAGAGGGAGGAATTTGTTCAATTGGCTTTCAAATTTCAAAAATTTTGTTCTTTTAAATGGTTTTGAAAACTTGCGAAATGTGATCCAAATGGCATTAAAATAGCCATTTTTTCCAAAAACGTACAAAAAATTGCCCAGCGGCTGGGTGCTTCGCCCCCAGACTCCCATAGTCTCTGGCGACTGATGGCTTCACCCCCAGGCCCCGTCTGTGACACGTTTGAGTTGTACTAATTTGCTCATCACGTCTCCCGATTTTGATATGTTAAAACTTTTTAACTTGCGGTTTTAGTCTTTTCCCTTGAGCAAATCCTTGGTTACGTGCTAAATCAGACCTCCAGCATTTGATCTTTCATTCTTTGTCCTATACAAAGTCTCTCTTTTCAAAACATTCTGATGACGTCATTGCATGAGATTTACGGTTTAGCCCTCCCCCTCAATCCAAAATCCTGGCTACGCCTATGCATTAAACCATGTGCACTATGCATACCAGATACCGGTTGTTGCATCTCAGTACTGTTGACGCACTTTCACGAGCCGTTGTTTACAACATTGCAAAGATGCAAAGCAGCAAAATATACGTTGCATTGCTTTCAGTCTAAAATTTCTTTGGTATGGAGGTATGGAATGGAAGATTTTTAGTATGGAATTTAAGAAAATTGCTAGTATAGAATATGGAAAAATCATCTTCCATTCCATACCATGCCGTGCCCTTAGACACTCGCCAGTGGGAACTAGAGTTATCTGATGCTTTACATTCGATTCGTTCCCTGCTCAGCACTGCCACAAATCAAACTCCCCATGAGCGACTTTTCAACTATCAACAAAAATCATCGTTTGGTACTTCTGTGTCTACTTAGCTTGATGGTCAAGAGCCAGTTTTTTTGAAGTGGCATATTCGCACCAGCAAGTATGACCCAGTAGTCGACCAAGTAAAATTGGTGCTTTCAACGCCTAATTACGGAGTTGTACGTATTCCCAGCAGCGGGCGAGAGACTACTGGATCGTTGCGTGATATTGCTCCGAGTAGCTTGGCCGAAAAGCCACCATTTATTCGTAACGACAATATTGCACTCTCTAACTTTGATGAGAACCCTGCGATAATTGTTCCAGATAATATTGAGAGTGAAAACCATCATGTTAGTTACAACTCCGTTGGTTTAGATGATGAAAGTTGAATTTGTGACAAAACAAGTGAATAAATAAAAGCATTATGTACAATATGCCAATTTGGTTCTACGTTACGTAATCGTGATTCAGAAAGCCAAAACCCGGTAAAAAAACATTTCTGTGCAGAAAATTTATTGATTGGCTTATAACCAAAAAATTGTTGGACCTGAAAAGCTGAAATTTAAGCACAACCTGGGTAGTTTGGGTGTAGATGAAAAACTTTTTGCATACTATTTTCGGGGGAGTGTGATAACGTGACCACAATCCTAGAGGCTGCAACCGGCAAAGTGAACAAACTTGTACCGGTATATTTTGGTAAAAACCATTATTGATGAAAAAATGCTTTTAGTTTTTAAACACACTATTGACCATCGTTCTCATAGCTATGTTTGTTTACCCCGATGTTTTTTTTTTTTGGTTATTTTAAGATATATACTAATACAACAATTTTGGTTATTTTAAGATCTATACTTCTACAACAATTTGAATATTTTTTGCCGCACTTAAGCTGGTTTTGAATGAGATCGTTTTTCATACCAAACTTTCGGGATGGTTATCTTACCCCACAACCGAAGTCACGTTAGTGACGTTGATTGAAATTTGTTGGAAACAAACATCTTACTAATTTCAAATTAATATGTTCATGAAGCTAGACTTAACCGTTCTCGAGCTATAAGCAAAAATTTGAAACTCTGCGCTCAATTCGACAAAGGAAAACGCGACAAGAGCGTCGGTCGTTCCAATAATCATTAATATCTTGTTCATTGCTGGAAGCAAATCAATTCAATTTCATGTTAGTTGGATCGGCATATTTTGCATAATTTTCTGCAAAGCCTAAATTGTAAAAAAGTGCGCCAATTCTGCAGTAATCAACGTCACAATGAAAGAATATGAAATTCAATATTATTATTAGCAACAATAGAGGATAAATAGACCGTGAAAAACGTAGCCCAAAGGAATAAAAAGGTTGACAAAACTACAGTACTTGATAAGATCTCGAAACTTAAAACCCTTGGTAAGCAGTTCAGCGGCTAAGCCAATTGTTACGCTGTGATCGATGATGCGGCAAGTAGAATGTAATCATTAAGATTTCTAGCTCAGTCGTTCATAAGAGGTCTTGTTAAATAGCTCAATGATAATAATTCTTAATGTACAGTTGATTTCCGCAACCCAGTCTTCATTTAAACAAATAAAGCATACTAATATTTACCTCGAATTTGAAATTAGCATTTTTGCAGCTATCTTGATATCATTTTGCTTGTTTTAACTGCAGAAAAAAATTTTTCCAATCGCAGTTCGTATTGAGATTAATAAGTTGCTTCGATAGTGAAGTTGTATTTCGTTGTATGCAGTGTGATAGGCGTGCGATTGGTAAAGAAAAATCAATTTTTAGTTTTCACTTCACTAGAAATGTTTCAAGAGCAGAAACTTTAGCAATATGCTTTTGAACATTAAACCAGACAACAGAGTGCTCAATTACAGCGTGGTTGGAGCTTATGATGTGACGACATAAGATCTAGGTTATACCAGTCGTAAAACCGTAAGCGTATACTAGCGTATCTTGAGATTATCTTAGTTAACTGCAGCTTGTACGCTTGAAGTCAGAGGGTTAATTGCAAGACGTAGGCTACCGAATAGTTTGTTAAACCAACGATACGCCGGTACTCTCCCAATTTTATGCACAGTTGTGCACTTACTCAATCGACCACCAGTGCCGTTGCCACAGCAAGCGTTAAGCGAAGTGAGGGGGCACTACCGCGCTAGCCAAAAGCGAGGAGGCACTAAAATAGAACTTTTGGACATTAAAACTGATCTTGTATACGGTTGTAGATTATGTTTAAAAATTCTGTAATCAATAATGCATTGGGCTGGCAGCGTTTCTTTGCTCTTTTTGTTTGCGGCCCATAAACGCATGAAAAATCTATCTGCATCAATGACTGCGATCTAATTAATTTTGAGTCTGCTCTAAAAAACTAAAAACGCCTTGTCTTAAAAAAAGTTTTTACGAACAGGCGCTCAGCATGGATTTTGCTGAGGGGAGCGGGCTTGAATAAAAAGTTAAAATATTTTTGTCTTGAAAATGTCTCAATTAGGTGGTGTACTGAGCAAACTAGTATTGCAAATCAAGCGTATCATATACGGGAGCCTGTGGGGACGGAAACCCTAGCCGCCAGAGGCCATAAAGATTTGGGGCGTAGACCCCAGCAGCTTAACGGGTTTTATGATTTTTGGCAAAAAATAGCCATATAGCGCTGTTTGAATCCCATTTCATAATTTAGAATCATATTTCGTATTTTTGCAGAGAAATCCTTTTCTGATGTCGTGAAATTTTGAAACGCAGAATTGCCAAGGGTGCAAAGTGAAACGGATTAAATATGTTTTAGCGGTTAAGGGGAATTGAGAAACATGGATTGGGACTCTTCTTCATTGCCTCAAGTAGTTTTCATTTCTTCAATAAAACTGATCACTTTAAACAACTTTTTTTTTACCACTATATTGGAAATAAACTGGTTCAAACTTATCCATTTTTGCTAATTTTTGGCTTCTAAAATTCGGTCACGTAATCAGGCGCCCCCAAACTCTGTACGCATAAAGCACCCAAATTCTGTTCGAATTTCAGCTTTCTACGTTCAGCCGTGTTGAGCTATAACAGGCGAATTAAAACAAATTTAACGCAAAGCAGAAATGGCAGTTTTCACTTGGTTTTTGGTTCTCTAAATCACAATGCTGCAACCTAGACTTACCATTTCTAAAATTGGTATACTTAACGCTTTCATTTATTGCCATGTTATGTTCAAAATTCAACGTTCTAGATCTAAGCGTTTTTTAGCAATATTCAAATCAATGAACTTCGTTGCTTATTCATCAAAATAGCGGCGTAAAAACAAAGGTGTTACGCGCGCGCTAAGTCCCAATAATTTTGGTAAGTGCTGCCTCAACAACGCATCTGGCTGCGGTCCTAAGCTTTTGGCTCGAGAGTGATAAGTGACAAGATCTTTGTTCTGCCACCAGAGGCCATGTCAACTTAGTAAACCAAGATACTGCAATACCAAATTATTGATTATAAAATTTTATGGCTTGGAAAAGATATGACCATGACAAAAGATTAAAAAATCAAAGCAATTGATTTGACGATTGATTTGTAAACTTTTTACTTTTTAGTAGCATTTTTAAGTGACATTTAGAGGATGAACGTTTACAAACGTGATATGCCCAGAATTTATATACTAATTTGCAAATCACGTATCACAGAATCGAAACGTCACGAAGACTAAAATCAGTACCCAAAGTATTTTCGCAGAAAAGATATGTTTTATTGCGGTATGCTTTGTTGTTAACAAGCATGGTTTTGCAGAACATACAAAGATCCGTGGTGCCGGAATGGGGGGGGGGGGGGCAGGGGGGGCAACTGCCCCCCCCTGCCCTTTTGCAAGCAGGGGCAAGGGGGGCAAACTGCCTTTTGCATTTCAGTACAATAGTAACGAAGCAAACGCTTCATAATCTCAGAGCTTACTTATCTAAAGTAGAATAAATAAATTCAATTGTTCATGAATAATAGATCAAAGGTGGCCGTATCCACAAATTTAAAGATCCGGAACCGATCCGAATCCAACAAGAAGAGATCCGAACCGGCCACCTTTCAAATTTTAAGATCCGGATGCGATCCGGATCCGCCAGTATACAACTACACTTTGTTCATATCAACGAAAACCAAAGGCAGAGCAAAGAAAAGCGAAAAAGGTCCTTACTCAAAATTGGGGCATTTTTTCTGCCCAAATTCAGGTGAAGACCAAAAAGAAAGGTCCTCACTAAAAACTGGGGCGTTTTTTCTGCTCAAATTCGGTTGAATACCAAAAAGTAAAAAAAAAGGTCTTCATTAAAAACAGGGGCGTTTTTTTTGCCAAAATTCAGGTAAAGACCAAAAAAATAAAAAAAGTATTAACTGAAAATTGGGGCATTTTTTGCCAATATTCAGGTGGAGACCAAAAGAAAAAGGTCTCTGCGAAATGCAGTGCTGAGTTTGTCCCCAAATTATTTGGAGGGGCAAAGCCAAATTCATATCCGGATCTTCTAATGAAACTGGATTCGAATCCGATCTTGATCTGAAAAAAAAAAAAAACAGTAAGATCCGGGTTTGATCCGGTTTGCCCTGGATCCGTTGCCACCTCTGCAATAGAGCTAACAGATAATTTAATTGTTTGTGAACAATAGACCTGACATATGACCCAGTTGTGCACGATAACTATTAACACAGTAGAAACTTGGTAGCAACTTCGCTCCCCAGACGCTGACACGGCAATGTGTTTGCAGCACCACCATACATTTTGGTCACGTACCGCCATCTGGATCTGAATACTGTAATCTGAATCTGAATACTGTAATTTTATTTTATTGACTTCTGTAATCTGAATACTGTAATTTTATTTTATTGAATGTTTAGGGGACTGAATACGGTAGCAATGACCAAAGTTTTGCTTGAAACTGGAGACAAAACTTACTGCTGGAAAAGACTAACCAAAGATGACAGCGAAGAAGTTGCCAAATTGATGGGATACTTTTCTGATGGAGAACCTTTGTCAATTGCTTTAAAAACGCCAGAGCTGAAATCCATTTGGATTGACAAAGGAAATGTAAGTTTGTGCTTTATTCAATCCGTTTCGTTCTGATGAACCAGGCACCTTGCCTTTCTCTGACCACGCCAATACAAATCATTCTTTAGGGGTTCTGCTTTCAAGTCTTCCATCGCACTGATGAGCACTCATCGAAATTGCTAAATGTATATTAGCAAAAACGCAATGCCGGTTCTGGAATCGAAGCACCAATGTTTTTAGCGAACTAGACAATTTATACGCTACTGTTACTATAGTATCATTATTGATCCAGCAGTTGTTTTCGGTACACTATGTCGGTTGATCCATATCATCCTTCACCCACGAGAAAGCGAGAGTGGCGCTTTTGTTTTGCAAGAATTCTCATCTGCAGGCTCACAGAAGAAGATGATCATTTTTTATCTTTTTTGGTTGATTTTAACTCTTTCCAAATCATGTTTGCTTGTTGCTCAAAGTCTCCCAGCGAATAATAGCGTCTCATCCAAGAGCATAGCAACAACGCGACTAAAGTTGCAGAATTGCTGTTGAATAAATAATTATGTTGTTCTACTATACTACGTTAAGTGCATATTAGAAACTGGCAAAAAAGTTTCATTTGTAATTGGTGCACTAGCAAAATTTGGTTTGGGAGCAAGATGCATTTGAACCACAAAACATTGGCACGATCTCGACCCAAAATGAAAATAAATGTTAAATTGGATATGGATTAGAAATAACTTGCTATGAGGCTGCAACTGGAACAAGTGCATTGCCAGAAATTTGGTATGACAAGCTAATTTAGAGTCCTTCCACTTCCAGCCGTAGAGGTAAAGGGTTCTTATGGCCATCCTAAGGTCTCTACAGAAGGAGTTTGCGAAGTAACGTAGCGTAGCATAAACCAATTTTACCTCCGTGCCGTACCTGCGTACTTTTTATCGGATGGTACGTCCTAAACGTAACGTATTTAGCAGGTAGGGTGCGAAGGTCAATGAAAGGATTGTGCGGCTCTAAACCTGCCGTACATGAGAAGTATGGTACGTAGGCAAGGTTTATTCAAAGTTCTCGTTTTTCGCGCTTCAAAAGAGGTTTAATTGCATATTTATTCTAAAATAGAATTCATGAATATCAGGTTTGCCAAGTTTGGAGCTGTTTAACTCATATGACGCCTCCAAACATGATACGGTACGTTAGTACGTTCAATTTGCACATTCAAACAGCGTACCAGCGTACCGTACTTTCAAAAGAAACGGGTACCGTACAAGGTAGCGTGCTTTTTAGCAAAAATCGAGGCGTACCGTACCGCACTGCCATGCTTGGTAACGAATTATGTTTTTTAGTTTGTGCTAGCACAAAACATGTCAATCGGAGCGTATGAGTCAGGCAATGAAGGTCGACTTTGCTCCATGTGTCTTACAGCTTCATACAATCCAGCCGATTTCGAACGCGACCACGCCAAGATAGCAGAAAAATGCACCTCGCCGTATTCGAATATTTCCAGGGTAAGATTTAACTCTCAAAATTAACCTAAATTAATTATTATCGCACACAACGAGCAAAATTACATGACAGGGGTTATGCATAATACGTATAATGAAAGTGTATCAGGGAAAGTACGAACGGATGTCAAGTCATAAAATGAAGCAAAAAAGTTAAGTTTCAAGTAAAGCGCTTTATGTAAGCAAAAGACAGCCAGCAAGAGACGAACAAGAACTTTTGCTTCTAGCCCGGACAATTTTGGCTTTCATCACATAACATATGTGTCGGATTATACAGTAGGAACCCGGTTGATTTGCAAAAGCTTTTACCAGACTTTATTAAAAAAAGTAGTGCATAGCGCCCGAGCGACTATCGTTTGGGTATTTAATCTCTGGAAACTTATCCGTTGCTGTCCCGTGAGTAAAGTTCTTCAACATCAAGCTGGTATCAGTTGGCTTGATATTTCACACGATTCGCGTGCTACTTTTGACCGTGCTTTTTTATATACAAACGATGCTTTTGCTTAATAAACATTTCAAAAAAAAATCAAATTGTTCCTGCCAGTCTAAAAGGCTGGTTGTTAGAATTCATGCGCACCTTGCTAACAGTGGCGTGACCAAAATGGGCTAAGGGGGCTTCAGCCCTCCACCTTAGTCAAGTCGCTTAGAACATTTAACCTCCAAATACAAGCGTTTAAAATAAGTTTTGGATTTGACTTGTAAGTAAGGGGGAGGGGGGCTGAAGGGCAGGACAATCTTAATCTTTCAAATGCATAACAAATTTTTGTAACTTAGTTCTTTCAATTGTTTTTTTGAAACCTAGCAAAATGCAATCCAATTGGCGTTAAAATCGCGATTTTTTGCCGAAAATACACAAAAATTGCCAGGCGGTTGGGAGCTTTCCCCCAATCTAATAACTTGCAGCATCTAAGGGATCAGCCCCCGTCTGTGATACTGTTGAGTTGCACCAGGTTGCTTTTTCAAATATACTGTAAGTCATTATTAAAACATATATCAAAATCCTGATTACGCGCCTGATTGTCTACCGGCCTCGAGAATGCTACATCCATTAATCTACTTAAGGGTGTTTTTTAAGGTATATTTACGACTACGAGTGGCTGCAAACTTCACGTCAGCAGCACCATTTGAAAACGGAACATAGTACGATCTTAACGTTCGCAAAGCCAGAGAAACCGATTTAAGTGACTTTTTGGTCTCATGGCAAGCCGTCACTTGCTCATTTACTGTATCAAACGCAGACGGTGGAGAAATCTTAACACTGTTTCTTTTAATGCTGAGCATTAAACAAGAATACTTTGAATACTAGTTTTTAAGGTCTTTGAGTTAACCCGGCTGGGAATCGAACTGTAGTCTACTGTTTTAGCCACAAACCGTTATTCCATTAGACCACTAACTGGTGCATACATTTGCAAACAGTTTTAGTTTAATTCTAAGCAGAATGCCTTAGAAAAGGTAGCTTAAAAATAGCTATTTTGGAAGAATAAAAGAAAAGAAACAAAATGAATCAATTGCAACAAGATCTAAGCTGTAGGACTTTACTAAGCGAAGTGAATGAGGTGTTGGAACACCATAAATTTAGCGGCTCAATGTCGATTCACTGCCTCAGCAACTAGCTTCATGAAAATTTAACCAATCAGTGGTTAAGTGGATATAGCGTCTGCTACAAAAATGGTAAACTCTGGTTCGATTTCCGGTTGGGTCGAGCCAAAGACTAACCAATTCGCAGAATTCTCGCTTGAAGTTCAGCATTGAAAGGGACAGTGTGAACCCTCCACTGTCAGCGTAACTCGAAGACCGAAAGGTCCCTTTGCTGTCTCCTGATCAAGGCTACTCGATGAATAAATATGTAACTACATTACATCACAACCTTTTTGCAATAGGCTGGCAATAAAAATAGTCGATATTCTGTAAAATTACAATTGTTAAATTGCATTTATTTTGTTTCAGCTGGAAATGGAAGCACTAATGAGCATACAAACAGTCGCTAAAGAGGGCGAGACTTTCCTTTGGCATTACGTTTCATCGACCGATCCTGATTACCAGAACAAGGGTATAAGTACGGCGCTTCACAATAAGTAAGTTTATGCAAAGTAGTGTATTACATCATTAATCAATGAATTATGCCTGTAAAAATCCTAAAAATGAATGGCGGAAAATAAACTATCCCGAACAGAAAAGACCCCAGGAAAAGAAGGAAGAGAATCCAAAAGAAGCGACCGTTCCCTTGGCAACCGGTAGAGCTCCACGCCAAGCTACTGCATTTGTCTGCACCCAACCATCACCTTTCTTGAATTTTGCTTCAGCCGAGCATGAAAAATCGAGTTTCAAGACTGTAGTGAGATTATGATGCGACGTCGAAGACTTTGCCTGAATTGTTGACACATTTTTAATTTACTGTAGCTCAACGTAATGTACGCACGTCACAATAAAACATTTATTTTTGGCTGTTGATCGCTTTTTAAGCAAAGCATTTTTTAAAAACTTGCGTTAAATTTCGCTATCTCCCTCAAACCGTTCTTGGCTAGGCACTAAAAATATGCAATGGGGATCTTTTGTGGGTGTGGAAGTAGCTTCCTCAACCGTTGCAGGCTATTGGAGGTGTGGGGATATAGCTTTTACCGCTGTATGCTAGGGGTCTAGAGGCAAAGTCCCAGCGCTTGGTATATTTTTTCGAATTGCTTAAGAGATTAGCTTAATTATAGGCCTATTTTGGTGCTTGTAAAGCTTCCTCATAAATTTATAGTACACTGCAAGAACAATTAAACTGCGTAAATGAGCTGAGAAGTAATGCTAGTCCTTTATATTGCAAGTTGGTTAGCGAAAAAAGTTTAAAAATTGAATTAACTCACTAACTTTCACTTAATTATGTTATGAAAAAGAGATAATTAAGCGGGAGAGAGTGGTGGTCTAATGGAGCGAGATTTCTGGTAACTACTTAATAATGGAGAAGCCCCTCTTCACTGTTTATTTCTGTATTCTACGCAAAGTATTTAACGATAAAGTATCCAGTTTGATATGAATCTGTTTTTTCCAAGTTTTTAGTGGTTTGTAAATTATATTTTTGGCAAATATTAGCCACTCTCAAATACACTAAACTGGCAACGTTACTGTAGTATGCTACGAAAAACCTAAACTTAAACTTCTCTTACTTCAAAACTTGAGCAAAATATCGATGCTTTGGTACTCTCTCAAGTATTTCCAAAGCTATATCTTGTTGTTATCAAAAAATAAAAAAATAAAAAAAAAACAAATAAAACTGACAGACAAGCAAAAGTTAGAAAACGGTTTTGTGGTGTCATCATTTCCAATTACTAATTCTTGTAATGTGGTTTGAAACGCTGTAATACATTGTTTTAATGAATTTGTTTTAGACTGGAAATAATAGCTCGAGAGCAGAATTGCCGCTACATTGTTGGTTACTACACGTCGAAATATTCAGGTTTATCTGCAAAAAAACTCGGTTACAAGTTGCTGCAAGAGGAAATGTATGCTGATATGGTCGATCCGTTTACTAAAGAAAAGAAATTTGATTGCTTAGTAGAAATCCATACTTCTGCTAAAGCCATGTACCTGGATCTCGGAAAACCTGCTAAATAACTTGATTTCTATAATGTGTTAACATTCTTTGTACAATCAAATTTATCATCAAAACAACAAGTTTATCGGAACATTTAGTACTCAATTAATAACTTTACATATTATCTTCTTAAACTTTCTTTAGTTTAATATGCACAACAGAGTGGTGTTTTAGCTCAGTTCTCGGAGAGTAGGGTTTGAAGTCAAAAGATTGCTGGCTCCTTAATTGTACCCAAGGGGGAAGGGGCCCCGCTTCCCTTCAAATGAAATACTACCAATGATAAAAGTGATGAGAACATAGCCTATGTTTTCTTCAGTTTTTACTTAGCATTTACGCGTACAACGTATTTAACAATAATATTACTAATGACGATCAGAAAGCCCCCTACCCAATCCAAAATTTTCCTACCAATTACAGTGTATTACCCGCAAAGACTTCTGGGTTTTTGTGTTAATGGGACATTGAGATCTAATTTATTGCCAAACAAAACATACCAAAAAAATTGTAATTTTTCTTTAATTTTGAGACTAATTTTAGACTTCTTCGACTTCTCAATCGAAACATATTAGTTTTTTTTTTTCGGGATTTACAGCCATAGGCGTAGCCAGGGGAGGAGGGAGGGGGCCCGGGCATTCCCCAATCGAAATGCCATCAATGATAAAAATGTGACAAAAAATCCTTGTTTCTTCAATTTCAGTTTCTTTTAGAATCTTCGCGTGAAACAGCAGTACTCGCGTACAACAGTAATTGAAAATGGTATTGACGACCAAGGGACTCGGCCCCTCAACTCAATTTTTCCTCCCAAGTTACATGTATAACCCGGGTGAAATAAAGGTTTTTTTGTCCTAAAAGTTGCTACTTCAGGCCCTCATCTAAACGTCTTTAGAACGCATCGCAATAACCAGGGCCGGATTTAACATGTGACACAGTGCCAGGGCCCTGCGCTCAGGTGGTCAAACTTTTTTTGGTCTTCACCTATATCAGGCTGGAAGATTTGCGAAAATCCCCAAGTGCCAGGGGCCCAGCGGAATGCAAATCGGCCCGGAAATAACATTGTTAGTCAGCGTAACTATGTATTTACCATTTTTCAATAACAATTTACCTCCACTTCGCCAGTTTTTATGCGACAAATTACTTACCAAAAAAATTACCCAGAAAAACAAAATGTTCATTCACTAAATTACTAAACTTCCAATTGAGAGGGCCTGAGCCCTTTGGCCGTACATGTACTCCTTTAAGTGAGTGGTTAATCCCATGATAAAGCAAAACTCTCCGAGAAAAATTTTCGTGTGGTTTATTATTTGCTGCTAAAATATTGCACGAGGCAATGCACCTTACTTTTCCCTACCTGGGCCAAATCACTTACAATTACAATTTTACACCATAATGGAAGATTTTGAACGTGTTTTGGACTTGAATCGTTAGTAAAAGGAGAATTAAACAATTTAATTTTTTCAGTTAGCTTTCAAATGTTAAACATCTAGTTCTTTCAAATGGCTCTTAACACGTGCGAAATGTGATCCAATGGCATTAAAATAGCTTTTTTTTCCCAAAAAATGGCTCAGCGGCTGGGGGGGGGCATTGTCCCCAGACCCCCAAAGCCTCCGGCGACTGAGGGTTTCGCCCCCAGACCCCTGTCTGTGATACGCTTGAGTTACACTAATTCTGTGATACGTTTGATTTACACTAGCTTACTCAACACGTCTCCCCAAGTTGGACACTTGCACTTTGTAACTATTAGCTTAAGCTATCTCCCTTTAGCAAAATCCTGGTTAAGTGCAACAGGTCACGGTTTCGGATCTTTCATTCTACGATATCTTTGTCCCACAAAAGTTCCTATTTTGAAAATTTCTGATGACGTTATTGCATATGATTTGTGGTCCCCCTTCAATCAGAAATCCTGCCTGCGCCTACGCTGAACCCCTCGCTGTGCATGTACTCCTACAACTAGTTATTTTCATGACAAAGCAAAAATATTTAGAGCAAATCTTCGAGAGGATTATTAGTTACTGCGAAAATATTACACAAGGTAATGTACTGTATCTAACTTCTCCCTACCTGAGCCAAGTCACTTACAAAACGTAATCCCAAAATGCAAGATTTGAAACGTGTTTTGAACTTAAATTGTAAGTAGAATGAGGATTGAACAATTTAATTTTTAGTTTGCTTTTAAATGTTAAAACTTTAGGTCTTTAAATGGCCATAAAAACGTGCAAAATGTAATTTAATACCATTAAAATAGCTATTTTTTCCCAATGATTGCAAAAAATTGTCCAGCGGCTGGGGGCTCCACCACCGCCAGACCCCTGTTTGTGACACATTTCAGTTGCACTAGTTTACTTGACGCGTCTCCCAATTCAGACGATATAACTTTTGGTGTAAGCCCTCTACCTTCAGCAAAATCCTGGTTACGTGAAAAATCAGGCGACGGCTTCTGATCTTTCATTTTGTGATACCTTGGTCACGGCCGTACAGTCTGCCTTGTCGATAGAAAAATACAAGGGTCACTTTTCGCTAATCTCATCTCGTGATGCGGTTGTCTGGAAATAATTGCTTGGTGTTTTGCATTGGGTTATGCATTTTACCGTTGCCAATTATGCAAAATAACTTCTTTTTCAATCTAAATTATATTGTAAATTAATGTTTAACCATGGTTTAACTGTAAAATAATAATCAAGCTAGCGATGAAAGAAGAACATAGATTGTATCAGCAGACGCAATCTTGAATAACATCTCTGAGATTAATCTCTTGTACGATAGATTTATATAATGTCAATCATGCAAACAATGTTCAAATGTACCATGCAATACTGTAAAAAATAAATAAAAGTTTGATTTTCTCACCTTGATCATGCCATCCTTATTGCGTGCTTAAAATACTTATTCATATATTGCCCTTGCTAAGCTTGGTTAATAAGCTTAATGATGGCAAAGGAAAATGCTCTTTTAAGAGTTTATAAGCAGACAAAGAAGTGTATCTCAACAGCAGCGAAAATTGCAAAAGTTAAAAAGAGTATTTTCGTCCATTTTCTGTTTTTTTGTATTTAATGTACTGAAGCTCATCCTGCAGTTTGTGTGGTTCTTGTTCTGCAATACTTCGTAAATAAGAAGGAAAATTGTCAAGCATTGACTTGCATTTCAAACCATAGTTGCTACCTTTCCTAAACCACTCCGGAAGAGGCACCGGAATAGCTTTCCAAAATAATTTCACGTTTAAAGAATCTGTTACAACAATGGTTTCGGTGACAAGCGGGATGTCATTGACTGGACAATTTTCTGTTTCGTAAAAAATTGCCTTGTTTTTTTGAAGCTTCAGCAGCTGATAACCGGGTGCGCACGCTGTCTCATTAATCTGTGAAAAATATTTCATTTGGTCTTTTTGTTTGAACTTGCTAATTTGATCAGGAAACTCTCTTCTTGTAGGTGACTTTTTCCTTTGGGGTACTGAAGGCAAAAGAGACGGAGGAAAGTTACCAGAATCAGGATAGATGCTGGGAACAGCGTTTAGATCCCATCGAAGCGTAGTTCGCTTTCCAGGTTTTAAAAACTTATCCTGGAAATGCTTCGAACAAATTCCACCGTTTTTGCCTGGCACTCAATCCTTACGGTTGATAAATTTTGTCCAACGGCTTAGCAAATCTGATTTCTTAAAAGGAAAGGAAAATTCAGGGTTGTTTTCTGGAATGCTCTACTTCTTGTCTTTCCTCTTTTTATTACCAGATTTACAAAAAACAACAGAACAAGTGTTTGGCATTAAAAAATAAACGACTTAAAGTAAAATACGGTAGATTTTCAAAATTGCTGTAATAAACAACAGAAAAGTATTGCGAGCCAAAGTAGACCTATTTTGCATAAGCATCCTATATTCTATATAATCAGTATTCTAACCACTGCTGCTGTGCCAAGTTGCTGTTTATAGATCAAACTGTAGCTGTCTCTACACAAGTTTTCCAAAACGTGGTTTAAAATGTTGGCAATAGTAACTAAATGCACTGCGTAAAGCATAATTCTGGAAAAAAAAAAATCATCAAATTAAATCACTGAAAAACAATAATTTTACTAGTAAAAGCTTTCTTTCGGCGCATATGCAGTGAAAAACAGCGATGCATTACATTGATCTGCTGCAACTATAAGACTACTACTGACTGTGAAGGCAGAACTAGTCAAACTAACTGTTGTAGACCCGTTAGCGATCAACAATTACAAACTGTTGTTTACAGACAGCCGCACCACGAGACAAGCGAAAAATGACCCTTGTAATTTTCTATCGACTAGGCAGACTGTACGGCCGTGTTAATTAAGTAGGCCATGCTTGGTCCCATCGAAAATTTCTGATAACGTCATTACATGTGATTTGTGGTTTGCCCCTCCCCCCCACCCGATTCAAAAATCCTGTCTATGCCTATGCGCAAATTACTAAGAAATTTTTTAGCAGTCGTTTAAAACAGTTGAAAAAAGCTCGCTTTTGCAATTTTACGACGCTGCAAAAGCAGCAAAAAAACCAAACAAATTTATAAACATATGGTTGTTAAAATTGACGTCGATCCTCTTAAAATTTAAGAACGAATTCAAAGCAAATGAGGCTGAAAATTTGCAAAAAGAAATTAACAACAGTCAGTCACAACTCAAAATTTACAGGTTTCTTTAAAAAAAGAGTGAATATATGCATATCATTTTATTGTGCAATGTCGATAACAGTGATTACTACCGATATATTTTGTCTCTTTCTCAACAGCAAACAAACCAACTAGTTTAAAATTGGTAAATTTTGTTTGTTCATTATGTATAAACTAGATGTAAAATGGCTAGTGATGCAAACAAGGAGGGCAAAAGGGGCTTTAATTCTCATGCTTTTAGCTGCGTCACATTTTGCATCTGGCTCAAAGCCATCGTTCGGCTTTACAGGAGTCCTTGGTTCAATAATTTATTATTTAATATTACCCTGTCTGATGTTTTTTTGTTTCTGCTTATTGCGCCCAAATTCCATACAATACAATAATCACTGTGTCATCAACTAGGAAATCAAGAATGAGATACATTAATCCAATTTTGTACAGAGCTAAAATTGAAAATTTACACGCTGTCTGGTAAGTGTACGCAAACCCCATGACTATACCGTAATACACTAAGTGCGGTACTTTTGCTAAAGCTAGCAGAATGATGAAAAATTTTAGGTGGTCGTTTAAGGTAAAAACTCTCTTTTTTCTTTGCAATTCTACGATGGAGCAGAAATTACGTTGTAGATGGCGCTAGGTAAAGAATCGTACACAAACTAGCGAGAGAGAGAAAGTTTATTTTTTGAACTAAAACACACATCAAAATTTACGGATCAAGACAAAAAAAAATGTAAAAAATTACAAACGAATTGCTGCATTTAGTTCAAAGAAAAGTCGCGAAAGACCATGTTGCAACTGTAACTTGCCGGTCGCCGAGTCTGCGACTCCTCTACATTCAAGTCCAAGGCAACAAAATTTTACTCAAATATCATTTCAATTTAACCACGGAGAAAGGAGACTTAATAAAAAAATTACTAATAACAAGGCCTAACGTTTTTCAAGAAATAAATTTCACAACGGTATGAAGGATACATAAATAATGTAAAACTAACCAAGTATAAATACAGAATGCAAAGCAGTAAAGCTAACAACAGCTTAATCTAGTTAAAACTACAAACAAAAAAACTTTATCAGAGTAAAAATTTGATAGATTTGGAAGGCTTTATTTACAACGTTTGCTGTAAAAAATGTTCTTTGAGCTGTTTAGACATCAGTCTATGACTGGTATTCTCAACTTTATTTTTCAATTCATTTGGGAGGTCATTCCATATTTTTGCACTCGTTTTTCGTTTGACTGGTTTGTTTTGATATAATAAGATACAGGTTCGAAATAATTATTGAAGCTAGAACTACTCTTGGAATACGAGTGCACAGAGGCTATTTAAGAAAAAAATTTTGTGAGTATATCAGGCAGTTTGTTAGTATTGAGTTTCATCATGAATTTAGCAATTTCTAGTTTAAATACCTCTTCAACATTCAGATTTTTTTTTTCATACAGTGGTTTTAATTTGGCTTTTCTTTTCATTTTAAAGGAAATGATTCTGGCAATATGATTTTGTTCTACTTGCAGCTTAAGTAAAAGAGTTTTAGTCGTAGTTCCCCAGCAAATCACGGAGTATTGCAAATAAAAATATACTAAACTATAGTACACCGAAATCAAAACGGTTTGTAAAACGTATTTGAGCAAGTTATATAAAGCACTTGTTGCTGCTGATAATTTAGATTCAATGAACTTATCATGTTTATGCCATTTAATCTTATCATCCAAGTATACACCATAGTATTTTATGCCATTAGTTTGGTTAATTTTGGAACGTTGAATACTTATCTCAAGGTTTTGCTTAGACGTCCCAAAATGCAAAAACTTACTTTTGTTTACGTTTAGGGATAATTGGTTTGCTATGAGCCACGAGTTTATTTTTGAAATTTCTATATTTAGATTTGATTGTAAGGTGTTAATATTTTTGTAAGCCAGAGTTAACATACTACCATCAGCATACAGAGTAACATTACAATTTTAGCTATCAACAATATCATTAATGTAAATAAGGAATAAGATCGGTCCTAGCACATTACCTTGTGGTACGCCAATGTTATTGTTTTCTAGCAAAGAAGAAACACCATTCACATGTACATATTGCTTTCAATTAGTTAAATAATCTCGAATAACTTTGTTTGCTAAACCTCTTATTCCATATTGTTCTAATTTAGAAGGAGTTTTGTGATTTACGGTGTCGAATGCTTTCGTTAAATCCGTAAAACTAGCACTTACATTATTGTTTTGGTCTGTTTCGTTTCTGATATATTCACAAAACTAGGTAACCGCAAGACTAGTCGAATAATTTTCTTTAAATCTAAATTGGGTAGCGATAAATGCGTTATATTTATTCCAAAACTTCAATAGGCGTTTTTTTATAATTGTTTCAAAAATCTTATTAAACGAAGTCAGCACTGATATTGGGCGATAATTTAGCAAGTCAGATTTGGAGCCTCTTTTGTGAAGTGGCAAGGCTTGGTAGTTGGTTCGATTCTCTATCGTCGCAAATTCTGCAGTTGAGTGTGAATGGCTGAGTTGAAAAAACATTCAAAGCTTTTGGAAAAATATTCAGGGTTGAAAAAATATTTGCTAAAGTAAGCAGAGCAGCCGAGATATGAGCGGGTCTACAAATATGGTCGCATAAAATGATAAACTGTACAACTGTACATCTACCTTTAAGCAAAAATTTGAGAACTAAAAGGAACAATAATGAGGCTGAGGGTTTGCAAAATTTCAAAAACATCTGCCAGCCTTAGCCCAAACTTGTAATTTTTATAAAAAGTAGTTTGTGTAACTGTAGTTTGTTGACGTAATAGAATTAACAAATAAACTCTTAATCTGAATACAAAAAATATGGGTATACTAAAAAGCAAATACGTAAAACAAAATCAGCTTTCCTCAATTAAAGAATTCTACCCTTCCATGTCTGGGCAAAGATCTAGGGCAAAAAGAGAAAAAGCAGTCTCTCCAAACCTAAATAAAATCCGCAATAAAAAAAACAAGCGTTCGAGCAAATTACACAATTCATGTCAAAGTTATGGCATATATCAACAGCGGAGGGAGAATATTTCTAAGGTAAAAAAGAATTGAATTACTTTAGTGTTCGAAAACGCTTAAAAATCAAACTCAACTAGCTTAAAATGAGAAAAATAATTTTCATTAATCACTCTAACAAGGTATGTTTATTGCTGAGTTTAAGCTTCTGAAGTCTAGGATTCATTGATTAAATTAAAATGTGAAACTTTTCAAGCAACTGTCTAGTTAGACACTAATATTTCCTAAAATCAAGATAAGCCTACTGCTGACGGATTCTTTTTGTACTAGTCCACTGAATTCACGCAAAGCGTTTTGACAAACAGGAAAATTAAAAATTCATATTCACAAACAGATTTTTTGGATTGTTTTTCAGGAATTTTAAATTGTGCCTTTAAATTTTGAATTTCGACAGCGGAGTTACGTGAGTAACCAGCTTTTTGAAATATAAATTTTGTTAATTTTCTGGACGCTAAAGTGGCTTTGGAGAACTTAAAATCTGGTTACCAAACCTAGCAGTGTGACTGTAAACGCATCTTTAGTTTTTATCCAAAACATAATTATGGTGGCGATCTCTTTTGTAACAGTCTCAAGACGTTGCGAAAATATTCTGACCTAAAATCAAAACGTACAGACGAAACTTTTAAGTTAGAAACTGAGATATCAATCAATACGATTTTACCTCTGCTAGTGATAAAGCCATCAACAAAATTTGCCCTCCTTGACTTTATACATTTTTGGAACAAAAAAAACTTCGTTTTGTCCAAGTGGTTAGGAAAAAAAATTTTTTAGTTCAAAAATATGTTGCAACTACTGTATATTTTGAAATGTTTTGCAAAAAAGTTTTGTGAAATATTTTGTTTTAATTATCTTATTTGCTGTTTTTATGCTTTGTTTTTGCCATTGCTACGCCAGTGGTGTAGCTACTACGATCATTTCCATCCTTGCACTTTCTAGGACAAAATTTGATCAATTTATCCGGAAGAGAGGAGAAAAGGAATGGATTCAACGCACTGTTGATTGGAAGCAACAAAACAGCAGTGATTTGGTAGGCAATGACTGAGAATTCAACTCCACTAAATCTCACATAAGCCATGATGCAAATAGGAATCCAACAGCAAAAATCTGTGGCTATGATCCTGGCTATTCTTTTCTGCATTTTAGCGGTTTGTTTGGCGCTTCTGTTTTTGCCAAAGTTGGCAGAAGATTTGGAGGAAAACTTGTAGATAAACAAATAACTTCCAGCAATGAACAGAAAGCTTAAAAAGTTGAAAGTTATCAAAAACATGGTATATTCCCAGGAATTGTCGCCATGTGCTACGTAAAATCGTGGCAGACACACACTAGTTTCACCGTAGTATCCAAAGAAATTAACAGAAGCATTAATAGCAGATAAGTTATTTGTGAGATAGTTCTGCATTGATTTGTACTCATTGCCTGAATCCGAAATTTCAGTGTTGGTTAAACCTGCTAGCGTGCAAGCAAACTGCTTTAGTTTATCTGCAGTCCATGTTCCGTTTTGGAATTTATTTGAGAATGAAAAGCTGTGAACAAAATACTGAGATCTTAACCTGAAAATTGGAAAAAAGCTCAAGAAAAAAGAAACTAACCACGTTGCGGCAACAGCCACTTTCCAAGGAAGTATGGACAAATTTAGAGATTCTATCGACTTGGCAATAGTTACTAATCTAAATGCAGTCAAAACCACCATAAGCAAGCAAGAAGCTTCACTGGAAATAACAGCAAGGTTTCCAATGATGGAACAGCTTAAACTCGATCTCCATTGCACATCTAAAACGCCATAAATTCCAGAATAAGCCACGCTATAAGCTGCAATTGTGAGTAAATAAACTCCCATTATAAAATCTGCAATTGAAATATTCAAAATAATGACGTGTTGAAAACGAAGACTAGTTATATTTCTAGCTGTTCGAAGGAACGTACTGGTACTGTACATGACGTAAGCATTTCCGATTAAGACAATGAAGCCAATTATCCAAAACGCAGACTTTATAACTGGGTTAGCAATCATTTCGGTTTCAGATGAAAACAAGTTAGAGCTTTTTGAAGTACTAGGACAATCATTTTCGTCGGATTGATCATCACAATCCTCAATTCCATCGCAGACTTGTAAAACGTCAATACTGACTTTCCCGTTAGCCTTACATTTGAAACGCTTCGGGCACCATTTTTCATCAAATCCTTTCGGACAAGCTGTGTCGTTGATGAACCTCCAAGCTGGATCTTCAACACCATCACAATAGCGATCACCCATTTGATAAAGAGTGTGACAGGAGTCATTGCAAAACCTAGGAGGATGTGGACAAGAGCATTCATCAATATAAGACATACATTCCGGCCTACCATCACACAATGCTGCTCGAATAAAGTTGCTTGATGCTGTCAATCTATTTTTGCATCTGATAAACGAACTTTTTGTAGTTTTGGAAATGTCTTTGTTGCTGGAGTAAATTGACCTACCGGTACTGTACAATGGACTTAAAGAGTCACTGTCAAAACATTTGAATTTTCTCGTGTCAAACCTATCTAAACACTTTTTGGAATCAAAATATTTTTCACAAAGGCATTCATCAGACATATCATAGCAATCATCCCTACCGTCACAAACTTGCTTAGAAGAAATTAGCAACTGTTTATCAAGACACTCAAAACAAGAATTATTAACCAAGCACAAATCAGACTTATCCTCACAATGTGCAACACCGTCGTATAAATTACTTTGAGGTAATACACAATTATTACATTTAAATCCGGGCTCGTTTTTGATTTCATCGCTACCGTCAGTGCAATCCACAACTTCATCGCAAAACTGAGAAAGTAAAATTAAACGATTATCATCACACTGAAAAGCGTCCTTTCGACCCTTGATATCTGAATATTGTGAACTGCATATCACGGAAGATGTTTTACAATTATTATTTACGCAGGTTGGGTAATTGGAGTAGTAGCAAGTTGAATTGTCACACTGAGGATAGCCAATAATATCACACTCTGATTTACTATTTAGTCTGTATGTATTAATCCTCCCGAAGTCGGCAAAAGGTACTCTTTCGTCAGGACAGTAAAGGAACCCATCTTCTAAGGATGCCATGCTAATACAACCGTCAATCCTGGTGCACTCGTCTCTCAACAAGCAATCACAAGTGAACTCGCCTTTATCACATTGGCAGCCTCTTTGGTCAGTCAAGTCGGTGCAACGAGCGTAACTACCTGTGCATTTACCTGTCAAGAAAAAAATTGAATATGTCGATTTCGAGCTTCATGACTTGAACTCCAATCAGACTTGAATGACTACTTGGTGAGATAATAGTAAAAGTACGAACTTGACATGAGATTGGTATAAAAATCAATTTGCTGATGGATGGAGTAATACACGCTACATCTACTGCATAGAATAGGAACTATATTATATTAAATTTTTTGATATCGCTGCGCAACTGTGCAGCGTATACACAGTTACACACTACACACGACCATTAAAATTTAAAAATCAACTTTAAGTTCCTTCTGATTACTGACCTTTGACCATGTGTTCTGAAGTGTCACTTGTCAGACTTTAACTTAAAAATGATTTCGATTCCTTTTCTAATCAAAAAATCAAATTATCATCGTAATGAGTTCTACAAATTTAACATTTATTACTCTCTATTTGGAGTTAAAATTTGCAATGAAATTTTCTTAGTTGAAGCACCGCACAAAGTTTTATTCTGGGATATTTCCTTTTTTGTTCCTGCCCACATCAGTTCTTACTAGAAAAACAAGTCTGCTTGTTTTTTTTAGTTCCATTCCATTCACAAGTGTAATTTCCTTGCTGGTTACAGTCACATCTATGGACACCACCGTTGAATGAATATTCATCTTGCAAGCATTCTCCACAATTTGCTTCGTCGTTGGGCGTCATCCAATGACACTGAATTTCTCCATCGCAAAAGTAATTTTGATGGCATACGCGCTTTTCCCTATTGAGAAAAGAGCATTTTTTTTAGTATCGATCAGCGCAGCTTCTGCAGAACAAGTGAAGAGCCCGATAACGATAGGTCAGAGCGGGATAGATTAACTTTAATGAACTAATAAAATAAAAACTATCGATACTAACAATATTTTGCAGCATTAGATATGATTGTTTGATAATTAAATAATTGCATTCATACCATAATTTTTTGCTATTGTTAGCTAAAGCTTGTGTTGTAATTAATTATGGCGTGACGGTGTCCTCAACAGCGAACACCAGAGGTGGTGTCCAGGACACAAGGCTTGAGGCCAAGGACACAAAAAAATTTCGAGGCCAAGGACAGACCCTCTCGAGGCCAAGGCCAAGGACCAAGGACACAAACGCAAGTGTTCTCCAAAAAAAAAAAGGTTCTCAAAAATTTTTTTCAGGCGATCTCTACTTGAGGAAACCAAAAAAATGGTCTTTGCAGATTTTCAGCAAGGTTTCTGGCGTTTTCCAACGAAATTTCAACGGTTCAAAAATAGTGCTGTCCTCAAGCCAAGGACAGGGCAATTTTCGAGGACTTGAGGCTTTGAGACCAAAGCCAAGGACTTCAAAATGTGTCCTCGAGGACATCCTCGAGGCCAAGGACATCCTCGAGGACTCCACCTCTGGCGAACACAGAACTATGTTGACTGGACATGATTTTTATTCAAACCAAAAAGGATGAAGATCAAAAGATGTCGGTAATCGGTATTACATTACGTTTTGCTAAATGCTTATGACCAAATCAACAGAAATTCAAATTTTTTAACACGCTTTGGCAAAACGGCATGAATCTCTATAATTTGTTCACGATTAAATTCGAATTCAGATGCTTTAAAATTTGCTTACTTATAAGATACTTCATCGCGACTACCAGGACAATCGAGAATTCCATCATCAAGTTTCGTGCGCGGGATGCAGTAAAATACTGCTGGTACATTGCAGTATTCACCACTTTGACACCGAGAGCATTGAAATTGATCATCAGAGCAGTGGCAATCTTCCTCATCAGACCCATCAGCACAATCGGGAAACCCATCGCAGACCCAACGAACATCAATACAGGTGGCGTTCGTGGGATAAGGATTTGAAAAGTTGTGATTTCTGCAGCCACAACTAAATTCTGGCCAGCAAGTTTTTCTTTGGCAATTTGCTAATACAATATAAAAACGAAATCTTCACCATTGCATTTTAAAGGATACGTTCAGGGTTGGAAATCATCCCGGATATATGTGAGACTTTGCTTACTTTTTGGTTTTAATATTAATTCTTATCCGCAATCAACAATTAAAGAAATTAAAACCTTTAATTCCTCATCATTCAAAATAAAACAATTTAAAAATTTAAGAAACTAATTATGTTCATATCTGTGTACGTACGCTACAAATAAAGTTAATGATAAGCTACAAACACATTGTAGAGTTTACGAGACAAAATCAAACCATGTGTTAATCTTCTTAATCATAGTTTTAACGTAGCAATTTCAGAAGACCAATACGAAAAGCTTTTCTACTAAGACTTTTTGCGAGATGTATTGTTCTTGTACCGGCACTATATTAATATACAATATATAACAATATACTAGGTATCTATCGACTTGATAATTTATGAATGCTAGAAATATGAGAAGTTCAGCAAATTTTGGTCCATTTTTGACATTACTAACACTCCTATATTAAAACAATCTCCCGGAAGTCTTGTGCGGACGTTTAAAAAAATACAATAATATTATGTAATTGTAAATACATTAACGTATAATGAATTGCTCACCGATTTTAGTTTGCTGGTATAAATTTACTTCTTGTAAGGTTGAATTGTACGTGATTCCTAAAAACAGGCAATATTTAAAATTTGTTTGATATTTGTTTAAGACAGAAATTACCTTCAACTACTACTTCGAACTCTTCAAACTGAGACTGAAAATCAGTAATAAAAATCATCAAAACATTTTCTTTCGAAACAAATGTTTCATTTCTGATTTTACCGGTAAGTTTTCCAGAAGCTTTATCTTTGCTCAAAATCTGAAACACAGTATTTGCAATTTCAAAGGTAAAGTCTAGAATAAAAATAGAATTAGTATGCACATTAAACACAGCGCTTAAGATTACTAAATCAAGAAAACTCTCTTCAAAATTAATTGTGTACTATATTTATAATTTGGCAAAGTACAAGAATATTTTGAGATTTATGCACAAATACGTCAACAAAAAACTTCCCGATTATTTTCAAAACTACTTCAATAAAGTTTCTGGAAATCATGGCTACTCCACTAGAGCTGCAACAAATGAAGACCTCATTATTCCATTTTTCCGGACTAATCGTTGCCAAAAATCATTCAAGTATCAAGGATCAAAATTATGGAATTCTCTTCCCAAAAATATGACTAAATTAGGTTATATCAAATTTATCGAACAATATAAAACTTTTTTAATTTCTTTTTATAACTCAGATTAACTCTATCACATTTTTCAAAGGTCCATTTTGTATATGCGACACTGCAATCTTAGCATAATCTTTCCCATTAATGAGCTTTTGCTCATTTAACAAGAGGGAGTCGTTTGACTCGAAGACTTCACGTCCCTTCACGGCTCCCGTTCATCGCATCCTTTTATGTTTATTTGCAGTAACCATTAATATAATACTATGTTATTTTTGTGATGATAAATAAATAAACTGAAACTGAAACTGAAAAAGAAGCACCATACAACCGTAATGTAAACAATAGCCAAGGCACTTTCACATATCATCATTAAGGTCTCTTTAAAATTAACATAATCAACTTTTATAAAATAGACTAGTGGTCGGACGGAGAGAGAAATAAGCAAACATTGTAAACGTTTAAACATATTGTACCTGAATTGATTGTGATGGTGATAATTCAGCTGATTTGATATAAACTTTGAAAGCTTTGATATTGTGTCCTTCAAACCCCCAAATGCAATTCTGCTCAGCAGTGGTGATTTGTATGTGTATTGGCACACCATATACATCTCTTTCAATAAAACAGGCAGCTGAAATTTCAGAAAATACGTAAATATGTAGCAAATTTTAACCCTGTTGTACACGAAAAGGGACATTTTTGCCCCCCACCTGGATTTTTTGCGACAAACCTCTTCAACAAAGAGATTTTTGTTTCAAATTGACTTGACTTTGAGTTAAATACCGTTACAAACAATTCCTGAAAATTTGAAGTTGCTAAAGGAACGAGACGTTTTCCAAGTTTAAGGTTTTCCGAAGTCACTTTTCTAAATCTGAGCGTTTTTTGGCCAAAACTTAACTAAAATGACATCATAAGACGTTTTTGTGACGTAACTACTTTGACTTATGCATTTTATGATTCAGTATCAAAAAATATCTACGTACCAAATTTAAACCGTCTGTGACGTCATCAAAAAAGTCATGTCATTTTTCGAAAAGATGGTCACAACGTCACCATGATGACGTCATCAACTCAAAACTAATTTTTCTAAAAAAGTTTGTTAATTACTAATTTGCATTCCAAATTTGGTGCTCGCCATGACTTTTGGTTTAAGAGTTAGATAGGGGGCTTTTTTGCCCCCCATGTAAAATGCTTTGGCCAAATACCTCGCGTTAAACCGGTTTGATATAACTCGATATTGCAAAAAACAAACATCACACTATTTATTTAGACCAGTGGTTTTCAAACTGGGGTCCACGGTCCTTTTGGGGTCTGCTAAACAATTTTCTGGGACCGCGAAGCACATTACATTCCAAAAAAATCAAAACGATGCTCCTGAAGAAAACAAAACAAAATGTATAAAATCAGATTTTCAGACAACGTATTTTTCCAAACCAAACTTCACAAACACCATTTGCTATGAAACCTTACAGGCTAACATACACATTTATGATAACACCATAAGACCTATGATATCATTTAAGCAATGGCTCTTTTAGCATGAAGTTTGCGAGGGAAGGAGAATGTTTAATAGCAACAAAGATCGTTGGTTTTGTGGATGGTTTAAAAGTAAAAACCTGGTGGGTGGCGGCAGCAAAGTTGGTTTCAGAGAAAGTTACTGTAGAGTGTGATTTCGGTCTAACAAATTGTTTATTCTCCTTGTTTGCAGAATCTATAAACTAGTAAATAATAAATCCAAAAGTACGTGGAGCTATGGTTGTTCCAAATTGCAAAACAAAAACTTTGCTCTTTTTCCGCATCCCAGTAGCGTAGCCAGGGGAGGGGGGCGGGGGGGGGGCTATAGCCCCCCCCATTGGCATGTCAACCAAAATGCAGAATGAGAAAAACACTACGTTTTTAGCACTTTTGAGACCGTTAGAATGTACTAGAGGGGACTAAATAGTGATATAAAACATCTTTTGAAACATATGTTTAGGGGGGGGCTAATTTGTTGAAAATAAAACTAACAAATAAATAAAAACTTTGAAAATGGTCAAAAATACGCAATCAAATTTGATCGCAAGTGTAAAAATGCTAAACATAGGTGTCATCAACAACTATACTATAAACTAAGGAATAGAGGGGAAGCTATTCAGTATTGTTAATTACCAATTTCTCTCAAATTTCTTTTCATTAACCCCCCCCCCCCAATTATTTTTCTCTATAAACTGTATACAAAATAGATTACTCCGTGTGAGCATTATTGAACTATTCGATTTTATAATTTAGCAGCATCTAAAGAAGAGAACTAAAATTTCATCATTAGCCACCTCCCAAATAGCACATTTATGCAACTAGTTTAATCATGTTTGCACTGCCAATTTCTTAGCCACGTTTTAAAGGCATTATTTTTTTATCAAAATACCCCTAAAATTAAGTTATTTTTGCAAAAAAATGCAAAATTTTGGAGCGCTGAGGGCTCCCCCCCCCAGACCTCCAAAACAGCCCCCTCCTTTGCGAATTTCTGGCTACGCGCCTGCCGCATCCCAGTTCTTTTTTTGATGAAAATGAACTTGACGTCAACGAAGGTGTTTTCAAGCTCATGAAACTGCACATTTCCATTCTTGGTGAAGAAATTCGGCAGTACTTCCCAGACTTAGAAGATTTTCAAAAGTATTGTGGTTTTGTAAACAACCCTTTTGGAACGAGTGTGGGAGATCTGCCTTCAGAAAATATTCTACTTCACGAAAAGTTTATTGATTTGGTAAATGATTGGATATGCGAGAAGCTTATTTAGTCAAAAGTCATGCAGTGACTTTTGGATTGAAAAAGCACAAATCTACCCTGACATTTCAAAGATGCCCTTGAAAGTACTAATTCTATTTCCAACAACATATTAGTGTGAATTTGCATTTTCAGCGCTACCAGCTTTCAAGCCAAAAGCTCAAAATCGCTCAGTAGCGATTCACGATATGAGGGTTGCGTTGTCCAAAACGGAACCAAACATAGCTGAACTGATAGCAAAGAAGGAAAATATGCACTAATCACATTAATACAACAAAAAACAACTTGTTGTTATGTGCTTATTTACGTTAACTTTTTAAGGAGACCGTGAGCCATTTAAAAAATTGCTTCGGGACCGTTGCGAATTTTTTTGTTTTTAATTTTGAGAACCACTGATTTACTGTCGACAGTCTAGTTGGATTTACTATACTATGAGGTGCAGGAGAACACCTTCAGCCAGGCACTGAAGGGATCTGTCATTAAAACCTCACAAACAATCATGATATTCGAAATAGCATTGTTTCAATAATTTTAAAACCGCAGCTAACTTGTGATGTATCAATCAATTACAAGCAATCAAGCAACAATGCTAACTTTGAAGTACGGCATATTCTAAGGTAAGAATTTTTTACTTTGTATGCAATATGCAATCACTATTGTAATTATACTGCGTATATATAATGACTTTTTTGTAAATAAAGTAATGCTTCGATTTTATTTTAGATTTCTGCGCAATAAAGAGTCGCAGACCAAAATACTCCTATTGTAACGTCTTATGGCCTATTTAAAACTACAATGTTGAAAAATTATTCACTGAATTTTTGAGATTTTTAACGGTTTAAGCACTTGTTAAGATGCTAATGAGATGGCATTTGCCATTGGATACACACCTTGAATTAGAGGCGCTCTAGAATAAAAAAATAGAAGTTATATTAATTAACTTCAAAAATTTAAATTTGCAGAGTAAAAACCCAGAATTCAATTATCTCTTCGCAGCAGATCTCAATAACTCAGGTTGTGGAATTTGGGGTTACTGGTCAAAAGATTACTGTCTCACGGTTCGATTTTCGTACTTGATTTGCTTCGTTGTGTCGTAAGGAAAAAAAAAATTATGAGTATGCTTTTTTCTGGCTTTTGTCATTGGGACCAAAAAAGTTTACCTATTGTGTTGGTCCATCCTGAAAAAATACATGCAAATAGAACTCAAAAAAGGATGTTTAGCATTGGTGTGATTAAGCAGATGCAGAATACTTTGATCATATGTATGAATAAATAAAGCAGACCTTGACCCAAGTCCTGATAACGGTCAACTTTACTGCTATCTTACTTCTCGCAAATCCTTTAAAACCTTTAACTTCATACGATTGATCAGCATGAAAAGTTACGTGAAGGAAATTGAAACGTGAATAAAGCGTCTTTCTTTCGACATTACCAGTTAAATTTTTATCAAGTTCTTCATAGTCAGTAACCTGCAAAATATGTGCGTTTTTAAGCCTCTTTATTCAAGAAAAAATCAAAGCATGTTTTATGCCACAAAATTATACAGTAATACCGTACAAATAATTGAACTACAAAACTGCTGTCCCCAAGCCGGGAGGCAAAGCACAAGATGGTGGTCCGTGTAGATTGGAGCAGAGTTAAGATGCTCTTTTTGGACTCGGACAAAAGGAAGTAGGTCTACAGTACACACTAAAAACGCTTCTGCCTGCCAGGTATTCTCACTTAAGCAAAAAACAGTCTTTGCAAGTAGCTAAAAAACACATGGATACAACATAAAACTTCAAAGCTGGAAAAGATCACCAAACTAAATTTGTCACACTTACCTCTAGATATTGCGAAGGCAATAAATCAGCGCCAAAAATATGCAGTTGAATTTGCTCACCACGATCTGCTTTCAAAATCCACCTGCAATTGCGGTGAGTATCGGAAAACTGAAGGAGCTGAGGAGTTTGGTCTATCGCTAACTCAAGTATGCAGGTCACTGAATAAAAAAAAAGCAATCATCAATCGTCTGCAGAATAAGCAGTGAGATGGGGAGAATGTAGGCTTCAACAAAATCTTTACGCGCTTGGCAGTCAGCCTTTTAAATGTAGTATACTGTAGCGTAAGAGCATCATCAAAATAAGCCAATTATATTGCACCAGTTTTGTAAATAATTTTGAATGATGAATTAAAGAGATTAGACAATTTAACACAGTACTGCGGTTAACGAAATACACTCTTTGAGCTTACTCTCTACGGCAGTGGCTCTTAACCTGTGTGTAATTACCCCCAAAGGAGTAATTTGGCATTTTGAAAGCGGTAATGTAATTTTTTTTGAAAATGAAAAGAAATCACTTCTATGGCTATCGTGTAGGGCTACTAACGTTTATCGCGTGGTGCTATTAACTTTAAAATTTTCATTTTGCTTCACTATCATCATGCTTTCTGTAATGTCATAGTTTAATACTAATCAGTCAAAACTATAGAGTCTCTTTAAACTCTTTCGTAGCGTAAACAATTGATAGTCAAGTCCAGTGAGTAATAGGCGTGAGGTGAGCTTTTGCTATGCTGCGATTAAGCGATATTTTCTTGCAATCTTGAGCGGCATAATTTTTTGTGGATTAGCAAGCCATTTTTAGTTGAAGAAAACTCTGTTTGTGATGATGATATGGTAGCAAAATTCGAGTTTCTTCAACTGCGCGAAGAGCAGCACGTCTTAAAACTGATTTAACCAGAGAGGATATAGGAAACTTTTGGGCTGATATTCAAAATTCATATCCCATCCTTTCAATAAAAGCTTTAAGTTTCATTCAATTTTCTTTAACTTATTACTGTTATAAAATTTCGGTAAAGAGGTGTAAATTCTTTTAAACCACAAAGCGCATATAAGCAGAAACTTGATTCCCGATAGCATTTTTATTTTATCTGTAACGTTTTCGGCGCATTTTCTATATGGCCCTCTTCAACAAATTAAAAAGCAGTTTACAGTAACTTTAAAATTTAGAAATGAAAGGTTATCAAAATATCATCGGCAAAACACAAATGTTACAATATAACAACCACTATAACTTCATATATTTGGTATTGTGACGTATACGTTATACCTTTTCCATAGTAAAATCAAGTCAGAAAAAAAAATAAATGAAAGATAAAGCAACACCATGAAATAACAATACTGTATTTGGTACAATGTAGACAATTAGACACACACACACGCATGAAAAAATGTTCAAAACACATTCAAAAGAAAAGAACAACCTTTGGCGTATAATTGTGAATTCAATCGTGGTGTTAGCTTTTTGATCAATAATGCCTCCTGTATTTTGGTTTCATATTCATTGTGACAGTTTCTAATTACTTTAAACGAACTATAACATCCAAATTAGAATTTTGACAAGTTTGGCAGGAAGAAATGTGTTGGCTTATGGCACTTTTGGCAGAGTTGGAGTTAAGCTGCAAATGTTCCCTAGTCACCAAGTGGCGCGTTGACATACCAATTTATAATAAGTCAAGTGGCGCGTTGACATACCAATTTATGTCGTGTTCACATCACGCGAACATGTAAATTTATATACCACATTGGATTTTAGAGCAGCAGGAGTTTAGGATTTCAGATTAAAATATGACCCAGTTTTTAGCGAAGTGTAATAAGTAAAAATTCGAACATCAAATTTTTGCTTTAGTAAGGTAGACAATTGGGATGCAAATTTACGAGATGGTTTTCCAAAATACGGCAAGCCAAGTATGTATGAATAATCATCAACTTCTTTATCATGTGAGTCTGGTTTGGTATTATTTTCAAATTTTTTCAAGCATTTATTAAAAAACCAATTAGGATAACAATTTTTTGCGAAAATGCATCTTAGCTTAGTGATTTCATCTTTAAACAATTCATAATCAGAGCATATGACTTTGGCACGTTTTAATAAACAAGTAATTAGGCCAGATTTCCAAGCGTTTGGACAAGTTGATCGAAAATTTAACAACAGTCCCGTATATGTAGGTTTGCGCCAGACACTAGTTTTAAAACCGAATTCGTCAAACTTTATTTCCACGTCAAGAAAAGGCAATGAATCTGTAGCTTTTTCAACTGCGAATTTCACACTTTGATGCTGTGCGTTCAAAATCGGAAGAAACTCGTCGCAGTTTTGGTTGCTATCAAAAATCGCGTACACATCATCAATATATCGAAGATAAAGCTTAGGTAAAACTGGTCCATTAGACTTTTCCGCAAAAATTTTTTCTTCTAAATGAGCCATAAAGAAATTTGCCATTGTTGGTCCCAACGGATTGCCCATTATGATTCCTTCAACTTGTTTATAAAACCGTTCGTTGTGCATAAAAATTCCTTGCGTGGCGAGAAGCATTAATTTCTTAAAGATATCTTTGGGAATCGGAATAGAATTATTGTTGTGTTCATCATATAATCGATTAATAATTATATAAATTGTTTCGGCCAAAGGGACATTTGTGAAAAGCGAAACCACATCAAAGCTTACCATAGTATTTTGACTGTTTGGATTAAATTCATTAAATTCCTCTATAAAGTGATCAGCTGATTTCAGCATGCGAGTGTGGGGTAAATATGGCTTAATCATGTTATCCAAAAATTTAGCTAAGGCATATTCTGGCGTGTTAACCATTGATACGACAGGTCTCAATGGAAAATTAGGCTTGTGAACTTTAACTGTACCATACAGCTTTCCTGGTGAGCTACCTGATGGTATGAGATTCGCTATCATTCTGCTGTCGTAGTGCTTTTTTAGGTATTTCCTCACATATTCTCACACATATTCACACACATTTTTTTTTGGTATTTCCTCACATATCCTCACACATTTCCTCAATTATGTGAGGAAATACCCAAAAAAGCACTACGACAGCAGAATGATAGCGAATCTCATACCATCAGGTAGCTCACCAGGAAAGCTGTATGGTACAGTTAAAGTTCACAAGCCTAATTTTCCATTGAGACCTGTCGTATCAATGGTTAACACGCCAGAATATGCCTTAGCTAAATTTTTGGATAACATGATTAAGCCATATTTACCCCACACTCGCATGCTGAAATCAGCTGATCACTTTATAGAGGAATTTAATGAATTTAATCCAAACAGTCAAAATACTATGGTAAGCTTTGATGTGGTTTCGCTTTTCACAAATGTCCCTTTGGCCGAAACAATTTATATAATTATTAATCGATTATATGATGAACACAACAATAATTCTATTCCGATTCCCAAAGATATCTTTAAGAAATTAATGCTTCTCGCCACGCAAGGAATTTTTATGCACAACGAACGGTTTTATAAACAAGTTGAAGGAATCATAATGGGCAATCCGTTGGGACCAACAATGGCAAATTTCTTTATGGCTCATTTAGAAGAAAAAATTTTTGCGGAAAAGTCTAATGGACCAGTTTTACCTAAGCTTTATCTTCGATATATTGATGATGTGTACGCGATTTTTGATAGCAACCAAAACTGCGACGAGTTTCTTCCGATTTTGAACGCACAGCATCAAAGTGTGAAATTCGCAGTTGAAAAAGCTACAGATTCATTGCCTTTTCTTGACGTGGAAATAAAGTTTGACGAATTCGGTTTTAAAACTAGTGTCTGGCGCAAACCTACATATACGGGACTGTTGTTAAATTTTCGATCAACTTGTCCAAACGCTTGGAAATCTGGCCTAATTACTTGTTTATTAAAACGTGCCAAAGTCATATGCTCTGATTATGAATTGTTTAAAGATGAAATCACTAAGCTAAGATGCATTTTCGCAAAAAATTGTTATCCTAATTGGTTTTTTAATAAATGCTTGAAAAAATTTGAAAATAATACCAAACCAGACTCACATGATAAAGAAGTTGATGATTATTCATACATACTTGGCTTGCCGTATTTTGGAAAACCATCTCGTAAATTTGCATCCCAATTGTCTACCTTACTAAAGCAAAAATTTGATGTTCGAATTTTTACTTATTACACTTCGCTAAAAACTGGGTCATATTTTAATCTGAAATCCTAAACTCCTGCTGCTCTAAAATCCAATGTGGTATATAAATTTACATGTTCGCGTGATGTGAACACGATATAAATTGGTATTTTAATCGTTTTGCGTGCTTCTGGCCTAAAGGCTACCAGCTCGGAAGCCTAGGGAAGAGCCACCAGAACGGCGACTACTTAAAAAAAGCAATGCGAAAAATTGTCTTCCCACAGGAATCGAACCTGCAGCCTTTGGATTACCGGTCCACTGCTCTACCACTTGAGCTAGAGAAGACGCCTCCACTATAACTCAAGTAGTGGAGCAGTGGACCGGTAATCCAAAGGCGGCAGGTTCGATTCCTGTGGGAAGACAATTTTTCGCATTGCTTCTTTTAAGTAGTCGCCGTTCTGGTGGCTCTTCCCTAGGCTTCCGAGCTGGTAGCCTTTAGGCCAGAAGCACGCAAAACGATTAAAATATTAAAACTCTGGCCTGCAAACGTCAAAAAACATCTTAATTGACTTATTATAAATTGGTATGTCAACGCGCCACTTGGTGACTAGGGCCAGAGAACATTTGCAGCTTAACTCCAACTCTGCCAAAAGTGCCATAAGCCAACACATTTCTTCCTGCCAAACTTGTCAAAATTCTAATTTGGATGTTATAGTTCGTTTAAAGTAATTAGAAACTGTCACAATGAATATGAAACCAAAATACAGGAGGCATTATTGATCAAAAAGCTAACACCACGATTGAATTCACAATTATACGCCAACGGTTGTTCTTTTCTTTTGAATGTGTTTTGAACATTTTTTCATGCGTGTGTGTGTGTCTAATTGTCTACATTGTACCAAATACAGTATTGTTATTTCATGGTGTTGCTTTATCTTTTATTTATTTTTTTTTCTGACTTGATTTTACTATGGAAAAGGTATAACGTATACGTCACAATACCAAATATATGAAGTTATAGTGGTTGTTATATTGTAACATTTGTGTTTTGCCGATGATATTTTGATAACCTTTCATTTCTAAATTTTAAAGTTACTGTAAACTGCTTTTTAATTTGCTGAAGAGGGCCATATAGAAAATGCGCCGAAAACGTTACAGATAAAATAAAAATGCTATCGGGAATCAAGTTTCTGCTTATATGTGCTTTGTGGTTATTACTGTTAAGTGGGGATTTCTTCAATGGTGTTCATAAAGACAAAATATCGAAAAAGGCTTGAGATTGACAATGATATGAGATGTTTTCTTTCCTGCACTCAGCCTAGATTAGAAAGCTTAACAACCAAAAAGCAGTATAAAACTTCCATCAAATGCATTTGTAATAAAACGAACTTATTTTTCTGTGTGTTTATTTTGGATTGGAAGCTAATATAGTCGCTGTTTTTCTGAAAAGGGTAATTGATATACATCAAAATATTTTAGAGGTAACAACATAAGAAAGGTTACGAACACTGCTCTACAGTTTGTTTGTCATGATTGGATATTTATGCTTTAATTTTTATGATATACGATTGATCAGCCTTTTATTTCACTGGCTCATCACAATCTTGATATAAAATGTAGAATTTTCCACAAAATGTTGAGAAAGGCTAAGACAAGCGTCATAGTCAGTGGCGTCGCTAGGGGGGGTAGGCGGCCCGCCCCGGGTGTAACCATTTTGGGGTGACACCATTTTATGATGTGTTTGTGATGAAGATTTTTTTGGTAAAATTTTTCGGGTCTCCTTCCACATCCACAGACCCTTTTTTTGTTTGGTCTTCGCTTACTTTTGGACTGAAAACCCACTGAATTAAGACCTTTTTTTTGGTCTTCACTAACAGAAGGGTGACATCATGAAGGGTGCGTCAGTTGAGTCACACATACAAGGTAACCCCACGCACTCCCGCCCCGGGTGCCACCAACTCACCATCCACAGCAACGCCACCGTCATAGTCAAAAGAGATTCCTAAACCAAGAGGGCTCAAATTACTAATTAGGTGAGCGTAAATCAAATTTAGTTAAGAAGGTTCAGGACAAGAGCGCTTGGTACATTGTTTTACATTATGAATGATAATTTATTGACAATATGACAACAAATGGATTTGAGCCTTCGCGACGCGTTTCGTCCTTGCTCAAGTAACTCATCAGACGACAAAGGTCAATTTTGTTTTTATCCAAAGAAAACTGTGATGGAATTGTCCCCCCTTACCGTTTCGACACGTTTCCCGGTGCAATATTGGTACTTCAAAACTTTTTTGCCTACTACTGCCGACCACCGCTATCCAGCACTCACTTTTTACTGAAAACTTTCAAAATTTATAGATTTCGGTAATAGGTAGATTTCAGCAGTAGTTTTATACCAATTGTAAATTTTGAAGGTTTGCAGTAAAAAGTGTACGCTGCATAGCGGTGGTCGGTAGTTGTAGGCAAAAAAGTTTTGAAGAACCAATATTGCACTGGGAGACATGTCGAAATGGTAGGGGGGGCAATTCCATCACAGTCTTCTTTGGATAAAAAAAAAGGCTTTTGTCGTCTGATGAGTCCCTTAAGCAAAAACAACAATGGTCACGAGACTCAAATTCATTTATTGTTATATTGTCAATAAATCATTATTCATTTTGTGAAACAATGTCCCAAGTGCTCTTGTCCTGAACCCCTTTAACTAAATTTGAATTTTCCTCCACATATTTTTCTTAGAGAATCGGCATATAAAATTTTCCTTAAATCTATCAAAAAGCTGCTAATGTTAAACTCAAATAAATTCCACTTTTGATCAAATTTTTCTTCAGGTTTTATTAGGTTATGTGCATATGATTTTTATTGGTAGCTTTACCTGTTTGATAGGATATTTTGAAGCGGCTGTATTCGTTCACGGAAGCATCCGATTGAAATTTGATTCGCGCTTGTTGAGATTGGGTCACTACAGCTTCACCGTCAGTAATGGATCCCGAAAACGTGATGTTCTCCTTGTCATTGAGAAATATCTGCAATCAAACAGAGAGCAAGCAGTTTTTTCAAACAATTTAAGCTTCCCAACAATTTATGATGAAATAAACGCCATTATTTCATTATATAAATCGCATATGCTACTCAAATCTTAATATTTTATCCACTAATTTATCACGCTGTCGCAAGCAAAATTAAGGTAACATTTGCATTATATAAAATATTTTTCAAATATTCTTTATAATCAATTTCATCCTATTGCCTAATGTACCATATACCAAAATTTTATTGAATACGATATAGAAATTCTGTTTGAGTAATATTTTGACTAATGATGGCCCATTGCGGTGAAGTTGATTTTAATGAGTAAATCATCAGTGTTTAAAATTATAATTTTTCCGACAAACTTGAGGTTAAATATTCCAACTAATCCTACAAAAAGTTAACGAATTTTATCTTTTCTTTTATGCTTTGCGATAATTTTTGTGGCGCAAACTTATGAGGCGTAATTATACGGTTCGTGACAAAGCGACGCTAATTTTTTTTTCATCGAGTATAAAACGTGCAAAAGCTTGGCGTTCTTAGTTTGTGATGGATTTATGGAATGCCAAAAACGACTGGATAGCTCGCAATCTGGCTTAAATACAAAACCTTAGCGGGCTTTCACTAATGCTTAAAAAAAAACAATTGAAAGAAAAGTTTATTCCTTTCCTGAAAAGCTTTCGCAGTATGCTGTGCTAGTTATTCGGGTTCACTTAATTTTGTCAAGAGGTAGCTGGAAAATACACTTGGGTCATTCTATTATAAGACAGTCATAGCATGTAACCCACCCTCTCAGATTTTTTTCATACTTGGATATATGAAACCCATTAAAAAATAATAATGGTTACAAAAAACGGCATCAAAATTCATCAAGCGGTTTTCGAGTTATGATGGTTTCAATATTACCACTTGAGGGCACTGTTCGGCAGTCCCAAATTTTTTAATTTGCATAAAAATCTTTATCCTTATGCTATCGAAACAAGCAAAATATCAATTCTGATAGATTTTGAGGTGAGGAATTCAAAAATGAAGTTAGTTTTTGGAAAATTGCAAAGGTGAGTGGTCAAAATGTAGATTGAAAAAATTTTGAGTGCCCGATTTCATTTCCAATTATCTCAGAAGGGCAAAAAAATTTTTTAATCCAATCATTGCCAAAATCTCAAGAATAGATTACTGTTAGACATATTTAAGTTTGGTTAATCTTATTTGTTGCATATTTCTGTAATTGGTTTTGAAACATAGCTAAAAACTAACGTTGATTTTTTGTGATTTTCTGAATTTTTTGGAACACATGTATTGAACAGTATCAAATAAAATAATAATAGTTGCAAAAAACGAAGTAATCAGTTTGTATACACTTAGTAAATCTGGTGATCAGCAAAATTTTTGATTTTAACCCTTAAATTGTTGGTGGTTAGTATAGGTCAAGCAAGGCTAATACAGTTTTGCTTCAAGTTATTTCCCAAGTGAAAATTAGTCAAGTGACAGACACTGACTATTACGGGTACGGAGAGAGCTAGATTTCTGCCATCCTTTTTCCATTGCTTACCTCAGGGAGCACTCTTGTAAAGTTTTAATCTCTAAAATGGGTGGATTACGATAAATTGGAGTGTTTGGCACAAATTCTCAAATGACTGGGTATATTCTCAATTAAATGGGTATGACACAAGATTTTCTCCCTTTAAGTAATGGCCCTTTCAGCGGGGGTGATAATTAAATGGGGTTCTTTATTAATTAGTTGCAAATAGTCAACTTGCCCTTTTGATACATACTTTACAGTTCAGATTTCATTTGAACAGTTGGCATGAAACACGGTAAACCCATCAGTTGCTGTTGAGTGGCAGGAAACCTGGAATGATTTCCTTATATGTGACAGTTTAAACAGGTAAGTTATATAAAAATAGTGTAATGTGCATGTTAAGTACTGCAGATTACAGTAAAACCTTGATATTTATCTAACAGAAACTACAATTGGTTTGCTAGCTAGTAATATGTTGCATGTACTGGATATATTCCAAAGTGTATTTACTGCTAAGTAAGTCTTTTGAATTCCACTTATCTAATTTTATTTAGTACTTAGCACTAAATACACTTTGCGGTATATATACAGCAGTGGTCAAAATTAACTTTTTTAACAACTTGCCTGTCTGGCAAGTTATAACAAATATTTACTTGCCCAAGGAGATCTCAACTTGCCCGAACCAAAATGGCAGAGTGCATTTTTATGCTGTTTAGTTTCGAAAAAGTGCGCACAACCAAATTTGCATAATATCGTATTTCGAGAAAATCCAGTTCTTGTGTGCAATTTTTAAATCAGATTGAGGTAATAGATACCTTTTATTGTGGGATGGCAGTCGCATTGTATGCTTTTCTTTCCAAAAATATCTTATCAAAACAAACAAAAAATCAACATCCATTATAAAAATTAAATAAAATTATCTTACGATTTTTGTCATTAGTTCTGTTGTTTGTTTTCTGTTTTGTCAAAAGTCACATTTTAGGTAAAAGTTTGAGAATGTTTTAGTATTGGTTACGTCACAATCACAACGCGTATTTAAACTAAAGTCTTGCGCTGGCTGAGCTTCACTTTATGTTGTTTGAGATAACAAACCTACTTAACCGAAAAAATCTATCATCGGAAGCTAGTGACGAGTTTATTGCATTGAAAAACATTTAGTTTATCGTAAAAAAATCACATCTATTGTTCTATTCTGCATTGCATCTCAGTTTTCTTACATAACAAATATCGCAGAGGTCATCAATTCAATTGCCATCCATGTTTTTTTCAATCATTCAATTTACAAAAATTGATTTAAGGATTGTAATTATTTCAATCGTTAACTTAACAATAATTCACGTTGCCGTTTGCTACAAATGCATTTTTCAATCACGAATATCTCGCAAACTTCACCGGCTAAAACTATGAACTTTTTTGTGTGAAACATAAAAGAACGAAAGATCTTCAAAAGAACTAAAACAAAATTTTTGACCTTGCTTTCTTACAGCTCAGGGTAATACTTGTGAATTGTGATACCCGAAAGAGCGATTAGCACGACAAGCGTGATAAAGTTTTTGCTAAAAGAGTACGTAACATTTTGCTCCAAAAGAATCGCAAACCGTGTTTGAGCTTCGAACGAATTTGCGTACGATTAAGAAATGTTAATTGCAATGAATAATGTGTGTGCGATTAAAGTGTTAAGTGCAACGATTTCACTAAAATAATCCAAGCAAGAGCTTACGTTAGATACTTGGATTTATTTTATTGTACTGTAGCAAAAGCGGTACCGGTAATTTGCGTTTTTAAATAACCTTGTTCAAAGTTGCTTATTAGCTAGCAAACCAATTGTAGTTTCTGTTAGATAAATATCAAGGTTTTACTGTAATCTGCAGTACTTAACATGCACATTACACTATTTTTATATAACTTACCTGTTTAAACTGTCACATATAAGGAAATCATTCCAGGTTTCCTGCCACTCAACAGCAACTGATGGGTTTACCGTGTTTCATGCCAACTGTTCAAATGAAATCTGAACTGTAAAGTATGTATCAAAAGGGCAAGTTGACTATTTGCAACTAATTAATAAAGAACCCCATTTAATTATCACCCCCGCTGAAAGGGCCATTACTTAAAGGGAGAAAATCTTGTGTCATACCCATTTAATTGAGAATATACCCAGTCATTTGAGAATTTGTGCCAAACACTCCAATTTATCGTAATCCACCCATTTTAGAGATTAAAACTTTACAAGAGTGCTCCCTGAGGTAAGCAATGGAAAAAGGATGGCAGAAATCTAGCTCTCTCCGTACCCGTAATAGTCAGTGTCTGTCACTTGACTAATTTTCACTTGGGAAATAACTTGAAGCAAAACTGTATTAGCCTTGCTTGACCTATACTAACCACCAACAATTTAAGGGTTAAAATCAAAAATTTTGCTGATCACCAGATTTACTAAGTGTATACAAACTGATTACTTCGTTTTTTGCAACTATTATTATTTTATTTGATACTGTTCAATACATGTGTTCCAAAAAATTCAGAAAATCACAAAAAATCAACGTTAGTTTTTAGCTATGTTTCAAAACCAATTACAGAAATATGCAACAAATAAGATTAACCAAACTTAAATATGTCTAACAGTAATCTATTCTTGAGATTTTGGCAATGATTGGATTAAAAAATTTTTTTGCCCTTCTGAGATAATTGGAAATGAAATCGGGCACTCAAAATTTTTTCAATCTACATTTTGACCACTCACCTTTGCAATTTTCCAAAAACTAACTTCATTTTTGAATTCCTCACCTCAAAATCTATCAGAATTGATATTTTGCTTGTTTCGATAGCATAAGGATAAAGATTTTTATGCAAATTAAAAAATTTGGGACTGCCGAACAGTGCCCTCAAGTGGTAATATTGAAACCATCATAACTCGAAAACCGCTTGATGAATTTTGATGCCGTTTTTTGTAACCATTATTATTTTTTAATGGGTTTCATATATCCAAGTATGAAAAAAATCTGAGAGGGTGGGTTACAAAATTTGAAAATTTTGACTGTCTTATAATAGAATGACCCACTTGGATTATACATGTGCCAAAGCTACCGATGAGAGGCAATTACAGAACAAAACTACTTTGTCTAGCATTGTGCTGTTTCAGAACCATTTATGCCGCTTTTACAATAATGCTGATTTGACGGCGACTCCACTGCGAATGCGCTGAGACTCTAAAAACTGAAAATGCACAGCAAAGTCGCAGTTTAAATGGATAAAGTGTGAGAGCGGCATTGGTTTAGGTTGATCGAAACCCCATGAACTAAAATGGCAATGACATCGCATCGCATCGAAATTGCATCGCACGCTTTTTTTTCAAAAATATTCCATCGAAACAAGCAAGAAATTCACATCCATTATTACTTTCACAGAATTTGACAAAAAGATTTGCGATTTTTGCAATTATTCAAATTCTTTTTTATTATTTCTGTTGGTTTTTTCTTTTTTGTCACAAGTTACATTTTGAGCAGAATTTGAGAATCTTTGGGCATTGCGTTGCAAACAGATAATGTAATTACAATAACGTCTAGCGCTAGTTAGCTTCAGCTTACATCGGTGATTCTCAACCGCGGCTCTCACTGGTCCTTATTGCGGCACTCGTCAACTTTTGAAAATTAATCATTTTCTAGTCCAAATGGTTTTGAACTACTGCTTATCTAAAATTTATCAAAATTCGAATCAATCTTTATTAAAAGTAAAACCGATGCTACGGTACTAATGCAATAAATTTCCTCCCGAATTCCAACAATTTATCAACATTTTTTTGAATAAGAGGTTATAGAAGCCGTTTACTGTTATTGGGTCCAAATTGGGATATATGTTACTATTATCTGAAAGCAAAAGAGTGTTTGAAATCTAGCTCCTCAGAGACATGCAATCCAACACAACCAAAAGCCCTCTGCCCCAACCAATTGGTCAAACGTGTTTATGAACATTGTTACAGCGGTTATGTGTGCTGATAACACAGGCCAACAAAACAAAACTTTTTTCAAAAGGCACAACATGTTAGAGCCTTTTTAGGGTGATTTGGGGGTGCTGAAAGCGAAAATGATGTCAGTTTTGCCAAATTGGCTCTAGTTTTGAGCTATTTCATGATTTGCGACGTTATTTTTCTTAAAAAGTTTGTTTTTGCCACTAGAGGGCGCTGTATAGCCGACATGCTTCTGTGAGTGATTTTAAAAAATGCCACTTTTCATTCTGCATCAGTTAAAAAAAAATTTGGTGCCATAGAGTGATTGGGGCCTGAGTAATTATTATTTTTATGGTTTTTGGGGCGAAATTCCGCCACCAAGTGGTGAAAACATAATTTGCATTATCTCAAGAAATATGTGACCAATATGAATAAAGTTTGTGTCCATTTCTATGCTTTTGGGGGTAAGGAATTTGTTTCCGCTCTCAGTTTGATAGATTTTTGAGACCAGTGGGCGTTAATTGCACTTTTATGTCATTTAAAGCTACTTGACAAGCTCAATGATGATGCCTACAACCATATATTGTTTTACAGCATCATGAGAGTGGTTACATTGTCTACTAAAAAAGGAAAAAAATGATGCTAGTAAGGAATGAAATTTTATGGTAGAATATTAGAAATATAAAGGAGAATAGGGTACTGAACTGCAGTCAATTGGACAAGCAGGTTAACGAGCACTTTTTCTTTACAGCATAATTTAGCTTAAGTATTTTCAATAAGAGAACAGATTTTGTTAGTGAGAAAGCAGCAGAAATGAGTTCCAAACGAAGGCAATGCCGAAACCATCCAGATGTGTTTTGTTACATTTGTGGGGAATATATGCTGGCAAAGTGCCTCTTCAACGTGATAGATTTCACCAAAAGGGCATACAAAGCCTACTTTGGGATAAAGTTAGGGGACCAAGACAAGTCTTGGGCACCTCATAAGGTCTGCAAGCAATGTACAGAAACGCTGCGCGGTTGGACCCAAGGTAAAGCTACTTCCATGCGGTTCGGGGTTCCTATGGTATGGCGGGAACCCAAAAATCACCACAAAGATTGTTATTTTTGCATGGTAGATATGACTGGATGGAATCAGCGCAAGAAGAAAGATTGGTACTATCCTGATATAGAGTCTGCACGACGACCAGTACCACATTGCACTGAAGTTCCGGTTCCTGTTTTCACGTTCTTACCTGATCTCACTGCAGATGAAACACTGCTGGAAGCAATGGAAGATAGTAATAGCAGCTGTAGTAACTATAGCTCTACCAGCATGGCTGCTGAAGCATCTTCATTCAGCACAAACCCTAAACCTTTTAGTCAAGGCCAATTAAATGACCTGGTGTGTGATCTTAATCTTTCCAAAGAGTCGTCTGAACTTTTAGCATCTCGTCTTGGTGAACATGGTGTAATGGATTCGGGGACTAAACGTACATTCCGTCGCAACAGGGATGATCTTCTGCTCCGTTTTTTTTGTTATGGAAGATGACTTTGTACTTTGCAACAACATGCCAGGCCTTCTTGCAGAAATGGTCTTTCAAAATACAATTCAGATGAATGAAGATTGTTCATTGACAGCTCCAAACGCAGTTTAAAATGTGTGTTACTTCATAAAGGTAACAAGTTTGCATACGTTCCGATCGGACACTCAGTGGTAGTCAAAGAACACAATCTGAATGTGAAGATGGTTTTGAACAAATTGGGCTACAGTGAGCATAACTGAGCCATATGTGTGGACTTTAAGATGGTTAATTTTTTGTTGGCACAGCAAGAAGGGTACACTAAATATCCTTGTTTTCTCTGTTACTGGGACAGTCGAGCAAGTACTCTGCATTGGGTAAAAAAGTAATGGCCGGCGCGAGAAGATCTTGCTATGGGTGATAAAAATATCATAAATGAGCCGCTAGTTAGTCGAAACCGCATTATCTTACCTCCGCTGCACATAAAGTTGGGTCTGATGAAACACTTTGTGAAGGCTCTGGATAAACATGGTGATTGTTTTAATTATATTGTCAAAAAGTTTCCTGGTCTCAGCATGGAAAAAATGAAAGAAGAAATTTTTGATGGACCACAAATTCGCAAATTGATCTAAGACCAAGCCTTCACTTCCCACATGACAGCAGTTAAAAGTGCTGCCTGGTGTTAGCAGTGGTGGGCAGTAACTAGTTACAATTGTAACTAGTTACTGTAACTAGTTACTTTTTTAGTAACTGTAACTTCGTTACTTTTTTTCAGATGTAACGATATTTGTAACTAGTTACCAGTTTAGAGCCCTAAAAAAAGTTACAGTTACAGTTACTTTTTGTACAACATGCTTTGAACCAAATTACCGATTTTTTATGAATTCCATTCAAAATAATTGTATTACAAAGCCAACACAGGACGCACAGTCGCATGTCTGATCAACCATAACCTTTTATCCATATTTTCTTCACTGTGTTCACTGGACTATACATGTGGTTGCTGGTTAAAGTTTAAGTTAAAGCCGTCAGGCCTGTTTTTAGTCCAAATTTTTAATCACTAAAGTAACTGTAACTTGTAACTGTAACTAGTTACTTTTTCAAATTTGTAACTGTAACTGTAACTTAGTTACTTTTTTTGCCAAGTAACTGTAACTTGTAACTAGTTACTTTTAAAAAGTAACTTGCCCACCACTGGGTGTTAGTAGATCTCAGTGGTACGAGAGTTTCTAGGCTACACAAAGGCAAGCAACTAGCGGTATTTTGTGGATGTGATGCTCAGAAACTTGCAAGCTCTTGGTTCAAGGATGAGCATCAAACTTCATTATCTATTTAGCCATTTAGACTACTTCCCAGAAAATCTTTGTGATGTAAGCGAGGAACAAGGTGAAAGGTTCCATCAAGATATTAAGATGGTGGAAGAAAGATACCAAGGCAGGTGGGACGCCTACTGTATATGATGTCAGACTATTGTTGGACATTGATATGTGATTGTACTGAACAAAGCTATAGGCCTACAGGAAAATCATACAAGAGAACTTTTCTTCGAATGAATTAAACTGGATTTAAGGCTTCTTGCTCAGTAGTGTTATTTGTCTACAAACATACAATCACAATCCTGTAGTTTTATTTGTAGTAGAGGCCACGTTGTGCAAGTGATGGACAAAATTGTTTGTTGTATATTTTTTATTATATTGTTGTATGTTTCTTATGTGTGTATGACCAAGCCTTCACTTCTCACATGATATCAGTTGAAAGGGCTGCCTGGTGCTCGTATGTCTCAGTGTCACAAGAGTTTCTAAGTAATACTTTTGTACTTTTCCAATAGACAATGTAACCACTTTTGTGATGCTGTAAAACAATATATGGTTGTAGGCATCATCATTGAGCTTGTCAAGTAGCTTTAAATGACATAAAAGTGCAATTAACGCCCACTGGTCTCAAAAATCTATCAAACTGAGAGCGGAAACAAATTCCTTACCCCCAAAAGCATAGAAATGGACACAAACTTTATTCATATTGGTCACATATTTCTTGAGATAATGCAAATTATGTTTTCACCACTTGCTGGCGGAATTTCGCCCCAAAAACCATAAAAATAATAATTACTCAGGCCCCAATCACTCTATGGCACCAAATTTTTTTTAACTGATGCAGAATGAAAAGTGGCATTTTTTAAAATCACTCACAGAAGCATGTCGGCTATACAGCGCCCTCTAGTGGCAAAAACAAACTTTTTAAGAAAAATAACGTCGCAAATCATGAAATAGCTCAAAACTAGAACCAATTTGGCAAAACTGACATCATTTTTAGGTTTAGCGCTTCCAAAGTACCCTTAATCCACTTTTACTTTATGTGCCTAAATTTTTCTGTTGACCATTGTAATGTGCTTTGGAATTTTATTCGGTTAGGCCCTTCCTTTATTTCTATTTTTGTTTTTGCTCGGTCTATTAGGTTCTTCTGCCAAGTTGTTTGGGTTAATTTTTTTTTCAAATTGTTTGCTCCACAAGTTGCTGGAACTGCTTTGCGGTAGATAACATCATAAGTTACTATTATTTGGATTCATGCCAGCCCTGCTGATCACAGACAGACATTATTGCTAACTTTAACGAAAGAAACGCATGCACTTTGGAAATTACCTTTTGGAAATTAGCAAAAGTCAAGTTCAAGATAGTGCTTGAAGAAAATCAAAATTGTCCCTGATTTGCTTTTGGCCTTTGGGTGCAAATTTTTCTAGTCCTATGGTTAGTTGATTGCAGTTGCGTAACCAAGGGGGCTAAAGAAGTTAAAGTACCCGATTTGCCAAATCACTGAGAATGCATTCTTCATTAATTATGCATTCTTCTAAACGTGTTTTTTACTTAACCAGGAAGCAATAGGGCAGGGTAAGCTAAAAAGGATGTACAATCTACGACATAAGGGCGCAGAAAAAAGGGCGTGGGACATCAGTGCGCAAGGACACAAGAGGACAGGGACATAAGGGCGCAGAAACTCAAGACCACGAAAAACCAAAACCACAAAAAGTGTATAGGATAATTGCGAAAATATTTTTTATCGTATTTTTAAAACTCATTAAATAGCGAATGTGTTTGGAGACATTGTGCTCTCATCTGTTAAGCGCATGTATCCGCCAATTTCATATACGAAATCGGTCAATTTCTCAAATCAATTGCAACCAGTAAAAATGTCGAAAAAAGGATAGATTTTTCCAACACTGGTAATGACTGTCATTAGGACACGTACATGTGATTTGAAAACGGGTTTGCTTCTCAGCGGGACAAAAAACTAATTATTATTGTAGATTTGCGTCTTTGCGTCCTTAAAGCTTTGCGACCTTTTGTCCCTGAGCCCTTATGTCTACGCTATTATGTTCTGCGCCTTATGTCGGGTTTGGAAGGAAGTGTAATTTATTTCAGTCAAAAGGTTTCAAATCTTTTGCTTATTTTTCTCCTGTTACCGGACAGTGTCCGACGCTAACATAGGATGATCCAAACACTTTTTGTACTTTGAATTTGAAAAAATCTGCAAATCTCAGCGATTAGTACTTTTAAATGGCTCTACAAAAGGACGAAATGTCATTCAACTTGTGTTGAAATGACTATTTTTTTTTTCGAAACATTACAAAAACCGCCCAGACATCTATCTGCACTGACGCCCTCACAAATTCTATCTTTGGGTTCTAGCAGCCACATGATTGACTGTTCTAATCTGCATCGCATCGCAGTTTTCTTGCGTAACAAATATCACAAAAAGTCAACGATGCGTTGCGATTGCCATCCGAGAACAAAACTTGGGTTTTCACTTCTCAAAAGCTGTCGCCAGGAATATTAATTAAATCAAGTTTAATAGCTGACCTATTAAACTTTGATTTGAGTTTTCACTGTTTAAAAAGATTATAAAATATAACATGTTACAAGTAATTCGATAAAATATTCGAATTCAGTTTTGCTAGTTCGTATCAAATCTTTTCAAATAATCTAAACTTCGACAAACTTGATCTTTTGCGACCTATTCCCTTTATAACTTTGATTACTTACCTGAATATGGTCGCAACATTTCTCGGTATGCGCATCAATTATAATCAACAGAATACTTTTATCGGCTGAGGGTGACCTAATAAACCATTCACAAACAAATCCATTTGGGTAAGGTTGTGGGTATGCCGGAGATTCCACGTATTGTAGATGGGTTTCAGCTGTAAAATTTTCTCCACAAGCAACTGAAAATGTCAAGAGTTAAACAAACAAAATAACTTCGCTAAATTCAACTGCAGTCTGCACAATACAGCCGCAGTTATGACATCAACAATTAAAAATTATTCCAAAAATTTATTAAACGATGCAAGAACTTAATTATATGGAAATCAACCAATTGATAAAAGCTAATACCAAAGGCAAATGTTTTAATGTTTCAAGTAAAAAAGCAATTTGAATCATTAAGATCTTTGTAATAAAACAAGGGAATACACATTAAATTGTATTTTGCTCAAAACTATCTTCAATTTTGAAGAGTTGAAACTTTTATGGCTCCCTAATTTCGACACTTACACTTAGCTTGTTTACAGAATATTACAAAAGAAGTTTTTTTTGTTATGAAACGTGGAAACAAAGCGATCGATGCCACGCAAAAGAAGTTCACTGTAATTTACTGCAAACTGCAAAAAATAAAAATAACCAAAAAGTGTGTGAAAAAGAGTACGCTTTTTCATTATATGACATAGACAAAATGTCACCAAGCAGCTATAACTTTTAAATTCAAACTAGATGGGAGCTGGCTGCGAAGCAATCTCAGTGAACGACCGACGCTTGTTGAACAATGAGATTCTCAAAAAAAAAACTTTCGCTTTCCCGTTAAAACATTAATCAGAAATATTTTCTGGGAAAGGAGGGTTTGGAATTCCAAAAATTGTCAATATGTATTTAATTGCCAACATAGTGACTGATCATTTTAAAAAAACATCCTATCCAAACCTAAACCATTGAAACTACGTCAAAATATTTGTCTCTTAAACTGCTGCTGATATCAAAAAACTAACGCCCTAGCTTGAGCCTTTCAAAAAATTGATTTTTTGGAATACCATTTGAAGTCTCCGGGGCGTGGTACCCCCCAAACTATGTCAAAATATTTGTCTCTTAATTATCTACTGATATCAAGCAAACTGGCACCCAAGGTTAAGCCGTTCAAAAAATTGATTTTTGGGGGTCCATATGGGAGGTCCCCGAGGGGTAGGGGTACTCTTAAACTATGCCAAAATATTTGTCTGTAAAATATCTACTGCTACCAAAAAACACTGGCACCCAAAGTTAAGCCGTTAAAAAAAATTTATTTTTGGTGGGTCCATTTTGGGGGATCCCCGGGGGATGGCACCCCCAAACTATGTCAAAATATTTGTCTGTTAAGTATCTGTTGATATCAAAAAAACTGTCACGCTAGCTTGAGCCGTTACAAAAATTAATTTTTGGGGGTCTATTTGGGGGGATCCCCAGGGGGTACCCCCCTAACTATGTCAAAATATTTGTCTCTTAAATATCTCCTGATATCAAAAAAAAATAACGCCCTAGCTTAAAGCGTTAAAAAAATTAATTTTGGTGGGTCCATTTTGGGGGGGTCGCCGGGGGGGTAGCACCCCCAAACTGTGTTAAAATATTTGTCTCTAAAATACCTACTGACATCAAACAACGCGGGAACCCGAAGTTAAGCCGTTCAAAAAAATGATTTTTGGGGGGTTCATTTCGGGGGGTCCCCGGAGGGGTAGTACCCCAAACTATGTCAAAATATTTGTCTGTTAAATATCTACAGATATCAAACAACATTGGCACCCAAAATTAAGCTGTTCGAAAAATTTCTTTTAGGGGGGTCCATTTTGGAAGGTCGCGGGGGTATGGCACCCATAAACTATGTCAAAATATTTGTCTGTTGACATAAACAAAACTGGGATACTAGCTTGAGCCGTTACAAAATTTGATTTTTGGGTAGTCTATTTGGGGGGATCCCCGGGGGGGGGTGGTACCCCCCAAACTATGTCAAAATGTTTGTCTCTTAAATATCTCCTGATATCAAAAAACCTGGCACCCTAGCTTGAGACGTTCAAAAAATTGATTTTTGGGCCCCTTGGGGGGTTCCTGGGGGAGTCACCAAAAAAAATTTCGGGAGAAAAAATTGCGTTTGCAGCTCAACAACTTTACACAAAAATTAGATTTCGAAGTTTTGTGGTTTAGAAGAAGAAGAGCGTACAAGATTTAGGAAAAAAAACAGGAAAAAAAAGGAGAAAAAAAGAAAAAAAAGGAAAAAAAGAAACAAAAACTCATCGCGGCCAAAAATGGGTTGGTTGATATGAAAAGGTATCTTAAGACTTACAACCGTGTGAAATATTTTTTGCAGTACTTGAGCCGTTTTTGACTGAGACCGCTTTTTACGCCAACTTGCGGAGCGGTTTTCGGGTTCTAAAACCAAAGTTACTTGACCTATTAGCTCGAAATTTGCTATAAACATATAACTCATTAATCTCAAACTGCTGTCAAAATTTCATGTAGCTAGACCAAATCGTTTTTCAGTAATAAGCAAAATTCCGAAACTTCGCACTCGTAAGTTGGAAAATGGCCGAGCAAAAACTAAGGAACACGCGACGCGAGCGTCGGTCGGTCCAATTAACGTTCAAGTTTGCGCGTTTGACTGGCAACAGTAGTTGATTTTGAGAAAAAAGGCCTTAAGCCTATGCATGTAGCAAACAGTGACTGTCTTTCACTTGTCAAATCTCGGAGATGCACAAACTAAGGCCTTGCTCAAAATGTAAACAAAGCAAGAAATTTCGACTTATTTCAGAAATTATCTGGGTGTTAAGTTGCACCCTGCAATGGGTGCTGCTGCAAAGTTGTGGCATACGCAGCTTGCTTTAGCATTTTAAACGAATAACGTTCAAATATAAATTCGAGAAAAACTCCCTATTGAAAGAAACTTACTATTTTGAAGCGAAACGTTAAAACCAGAAAAATTTGAGCCGTTATTGCTGTGAAAATGAAGCCGGATCGTTTCAGTTGCTGAGAAAGTGATTAATGGTATCTCACCGCTGAAGTTATATAAATTCTCAAGACCTTCAAAAATCTAAATCACAAAAAATCAAATCTCATTCCGGAGCAGAAAATATGGGTTTAGCAATAAGTTTGATCCGCAAAATTAGAGCCAAAAATAACAATAAAACATACTTGTATTAAGAACGTTTCGGCTTATTCTTAAACCATTATCAATTTTATTCAAAGAGAAATATTTGAATAAGTTTGATAATGGTTTAAGAATAAGCCGAAACGTTTTTAATTCAAGTATGTTTCATTATTATTTTTGGCTCTAATTCTTCAAATCAAATCTTCATCATACTCGCTGTATCATGTAAAAGCGAGTAACCAGTCGGCATAAACCGTCCTGCGTCATTACTCCTCCAGCAGGCAACTTTCTTTGTTTCAAAGAAACGTTGCAGGGCTGACAAGCCGTTGGCCACATTGTATCCGACATAACGAACAGCCCGAGATTTGAACTTCAGATCCCTCGCTAGAGCGACGAACGTTATCGCTTGACTAACTGACTAGTTAATATTTAAAACAAGTTAATGCAGTTTGTGAAAATTTCGATCATAAATTGGATAACTCGTTTCAAGTTACAGATTAGATAGTTTGCATATCTGACAGGTTTTTCAACTCAAAACTAGGTGAGCAGCAAAACTCAAAACTCCAATTCATCTATAAATCTGATCAACACAAAATTTTAAGCGTGTATGGACTGACTGAAATCAAATTAATTCTATAAACAGAATCAATATTTTTGTTTCGGTAGTGCAAAAATACTAGAAAGGGCTGACCAAAAAATAACTTTTCCCGTTCTCTTACAGACTTATCAGCTTTAATTAAAATCCATGAAGCTTTACTTTCGCAGTAATTTTTGTTCCGTTCTATATGAAATTTCTTATCGCACCAATATTATCACAAAAACCAAAATTTTCGAAGTGATTTTAAAATCACAATGAGTCTTTTTTTGTCCTAATTGACACCAAAAATCAGTAGTCATCAGTGAGCACCAATTTACAACATAATCTTGCTGAGAAGGTGACCTATTATATTGGCGTAGGTGATAATTTTTACAATTGTTGAAGTCTAATGAGTGTATGTACTACTCCTAAAATTTACAAGCATTTTCTATAAATATTGATTATAGTAAGACAAGACTTACCTCAACAAAATCATAGTTGGATTCAGTTTCTCCATGCCCTAAAGTTATTTCAAAAGTTTTCCCACCTACACCGCCAATTATCCAATAGCAATCTCGATTTGACGGATAATTCAAGGGCCAGTTAGGAGTCGCGAACGTCTGGGGAACATAAGAGGCAATAAGGTGTTCGACGCAGGCCACTAAACAAACAAAAACAATGTGACTGGGTAGATATTTTTTTGCATTTTTCAATTGAGGTTAAAAATCGCAAACACAAAAAATAATGAAGTGACTACAAACTTGATGAATTTAAATGGTGTGCGCCTGAAGATGTCTCTCAAATATTGTAAATGCATCTTTATTCAGAAAGTTGTATAGGCCAGAAGACAGTGTAGGAAACTTTCGGTTTTCGAGGCAAGCTTCCACCTGCCCACCCTGTGTTCTGCACGCGATAGAGACTTTGTAGTGATCGTTTTAATGCTGAACTTCAAGAAGAAAAGCTATGAATGCCAACTTTTATAGTCTTTGGTTTAACCTGAATGGGAATCAAACCCCAATTTACTGTTTTAGTAGCAGAGGATGCTCTATCCACTCGACCATATTAGAAAAAGTGAAGAATAAAAACACAACCCATACTTTTCATCTGCACATCCAAGGACAAGACAGCTGTTTTGAGAAAAATTACAGCGTTACTGATCAAGTTATCAGGCATACAACTAGCAATGTATCGACTCCAACGGCAAACTAAGAAGTTCCACAGTCAGCATAGCAGCATCACTGCAGCAGTAAGTCTCATTGACTTGGGTATAAGCTACTGTTCTGCATGTACAGTGTACTGTAGTATACTTGTTTTATAATTTTATTATGCAGCACACTTAACCATGAAACTTTGAAACCAGATTATTTTATCACACAAATTTAGTTTCCACTTCATTTATTTAAGGTGTCAATATGCTTTTTTAGAATTACTGGTTGTTGAATAGAATAAGAGTATTATTTTAACTCACAACGACTTTTCATTGCAAGTGAATATAGGTTAAAATATTTTTCTGAGTATAAGCAACAAAAATACCTGCTTTATATGACGCCAGAAAGCCTTTACCATTGATTGTTGAATCAGAACGGAATGTGACTCGAAGCTGATTTGATCGAGAAACGATAATTTTACCGTCAAAAGCGCCAGAAAATGTAGAATTATATCTGTCATTATTGAACACCTGCCAAAATCACAAGTTACTCACGCTGCAGTGAATAATCATTAATCAATAAAAGCAAAAAATATAAATTTTTGCAACTGACATGTAGATAACTTTCTTGTTTGTTTTGGGCGGAGAGAACTTAGAACACATACAATTGATCAGCTCTATATAACATATTGCATGTTGTTGTTGTTGTTGTTGTTGTTGTTGCATGTTTATCTTCCTGTTACTGGACAGCGTCAGACTCTGACTGTAAAATGATCATTGATCAGCACACTTTTCGTTGCAATAAATCATTACTTCGTGCTGAAAGAAACCAGCACCTGCTTAGGAGATTCCAGTGATCCAATCTTCCTGTCGGTTTCTTCGAATCCTTTTCTGAATTTTAGCGAATATTTGCTACTTGTTCGAAGCCGCCAGAGCAGAGGTAATCAACGTAAAGCGCTTTAACTAAGGACACAACAACGTGAGTAGGGTGGGGGTTGAGCCGAGATCGTGCGATCAGGGTCGTCGTGAGAACAATGCTTTACTCTTTCGGCCACGTTGCCGATATTTCGAAGTGGAATATTTTTGAAACTGTTTTTATCAGAACAATAAAGTCGACGCAAATTTAATGTTTTTTTTTAATTTTAAGAATTTCTTCGCCTAATGCTTTCCTTTAACAAAAACCTCATTTTTTACAAAAACACTTGCTAATTCTAACCTAGTTCGTTTATTTTTGAGGTTTCAGTAACACCTTTAGCTTTTGAAATTAGAAAAATGGAGTTTAAAGTTGATTTCTTGACAAAATTAAGTGATCATCAAATCGCGTCTACTTTAAACACATCATTATCAATTATTTGTATTTAAGACAATCCCCTTTTTCTAATCTTATGTTGAAGAATTTTTGGACAATCAACACAAAAAGATTAATGTATATTAGAATTTATTTATGTTATCGCGATGCTGAACTGATTCAATCAATTCTCTTTTAAGCTTAACAAAATAATTAATTTTAATGGAAGAAAACGTTAAAATCAAGACGTTTATAATGTGCTTACTTGAACTCGATCGCAACAAGATTCTGTGCTCCCGGAGAAAAAGAACAAAACTATCTTTACTTCGCTGGAGGGTGCTGTGATAACCCAATCGCAAAACAAATTATTTCCATAATGTCGACTTGGGTAAAACGGCGTTGAAAAGTTTTGTGGATTAAACTCAGCCCTTAAGTTTCCTCCGCAAAATACTGCAAAATAAAATTGATTTAGTGGTGTTCCCAAGGACGCTTTATTGTTTGCAAATATTTTCACATTTTTTTATCATTTTCGATTTTTTTATCATTTTGATTTTTTTCCATTATCATACTATGGGTCTGTTACTTCAGTACAGTAATTAGTTTGTTTTTATTGCTGGTTTTTATTATTAAAACCCAGTCTGGTAGAAAAAAAGTGACTGACTTCTTCTTTAGAATGCATGTCCTGGCTATTTGAATGCTGCAATATACTGTATAACATAATGTATATTCAAAATAAAAATATTTCAGTACGTTTAGCACACCACAAATAAAAACACCAAAAAACCTTTTGCCTAATAAGTTAATCAATTATGAAAATTCCGTTAAAAGTGATGCAGATCTTAGGTTTTCGATATATTTATGTGTGGTGTGCTACATAGCCTATATGATTCTGCTCCAACTATAAGTGCTTTTGAGCACTTTTCAAAAACACTGAAACACGAAGTAGTTTAAATATACTGCACCTTAATATACACCCTTTTTTGGGTACGTACAAGAACTTAGCTGGCTCTATTGATACGAGGAGCACCTACTGGTAGACTGCTGGATCTCAGAGCTCCTCCGAAAGTACATTGGCCAGTGCCGTTGCTACGAGGGGGCCATGGGGGCCGTGCCCCCCTAACGACTGCTTGTGCCCCCCATTTTGGTTTACTCAAAATACTGTTTTTGGAACATTAAGCAACGACAAGACAACAGACAATGATGTAAAAAGGAATAATTACGTTCAAACATAATTTCTCCTTTGACATTTTCTCGATTCTTTGCTGAATTGCTGGCAACCAACTGCCGTACATAAATCTCACGTAATGTTCCGTTTGTTAACACGCCTTTGCGGATGAGTCGCTGAAGAACCGTTACCGGTACTTTGTTAGTGATTGTGACATGAAACAATACGTGAAAAAAATTTTTTTCAAAGACCAGATGTTTTGATTTTTAAAGCACACTCAAGATTTCAAGGTCACAGTCAGTGGCGCAACTAGGGTGAAGGGTCTTAACCCCCCTTAGATAAGTCACTTAGAAAAATTACCCTCAAAGTATGAGCGTTTAAACGTACAGGGTGGGCCGTAAATAACGCACCAAAGCATATAAAACAATTCTGATAATTATAACAAAAGGGTGGGCCGTAAGTTACGCACCCAAGAATTAAAAGTAAATTGTGATGTTTCTCTGTTCATTTGTTAAGTCTTTCTTTAATAAAAACGTGTGTTATTATTATCAATATTGTTTAATATGCTTTGGTGCGTTATTTACGGCCCACCCTGTATTTAGGCTTGACCTGAAATAAGGAGGGGGATGAAGCGGCTCAGCAATTTAATTCTTTGTAATGACCTGAATTTTTAGGTATTTAGTTATTTATAGAACTTCAAGAATTGCAAAATTGAATAAAAATGGCGTTAAAATCGCTCCTTTTTTGCTGTAAAATTGCAAAAATTGCCCAGCAGCAGGGGGCTCCGCCCCCAGGCCCGCAGTTACTAAATGTTTAGTGACTTTTCCCGTCTGTGACACATTTGAGTTGCATCAATTTGTTCAGTACGGGGGCTAAATCAGGCAGTTTTTGTGCAAAAAAATTGCTTTTGGTTCACTCCTCTTAGCAAAATCCTAGTTGCGCGTTTGGTAGCGTTCACTACTGTAGATAGATTTGTAAAGCGATTATGGGCCGCAGACGAAACGAGCTAAGAAATGCTGCCGGCCTTATTTTGAATTGCGCATAATTGTAGCCGTACAAGATTTAAAGATCAGTTTTTATTAGCAAATTTTAGTGCCACCCTCCCCCCACTTTTGGCTAGTGCCCCCTTACTTCGTTTGCTCTGGCGACGGCACTGACATAGGCCAAGGGGGATGTAGAAGTTAGTTTTGAAGAAAAAATCAAACTGTATTCTTATTTAGGAATTGAACTAAATTACATCTAAAGTTATTGGCAAAAACAATTCGTGTATATTTTCGGACAAATGAGATCATACAGCTTTGTGCTAAATTTTCATCCGGAGCAGAGATGTAAGTCGGGCCTGGATTCTCGGGTCGGGTTCGGGCTTGAGATTGGCAAAATTTGGGCTTGATTTGTGCCTGACATGTATTTTTGTGTTTTAGTTTTTATGAAAAACATTACCAAAATCATTCAATTACTTTGCAAAGCTAAATGAATACTTCATTGAAGCATCAACACGGTTATTTGCACTCTACAAATTATTATTGCTATTTTTTTTTTGCATCATAATTTATCAAAATCAGTTTAATTTGTTTACACTTTACTTATTTCAAGTAAAAAAAACAGTCAATTGCGTATCACATTTTTTAGACTTAACTTTTGTTGTTGTTGTTTTTTTTTTTGTGCATGATTTGACTTCAATTTTTTTTCGGCCTCGGGCAGGGTTCAGGGTTTTATTTTCAGGTTTAGGCCGGGTTCGAACTTTTATTCTCGGGTTTGGGACTGAACTAGTCAACCCGTTTGCAATTCTGATCCTAAGCATTCGGTAATTCATTAAAACAAGTAAAAAAGTTTAAAAAACAAAGCAAATTTTGTTCCAAATGCAACCCACCAAACTGAAGAAATGGCATTCATACGCAATACTTACAATTCTGAAATGAAACGGTAAAACCGGAAAAATTTATATCCATGTTGCTGTGAAAATGAATTCGAATCGTTTCAAATGCTACGAAAATGGACGACTTTATCTGACCACTTTGCTTTGTCAATCTTTTGAGCCCTTCAAATATCTATAAAAATTAGAAATATGCTAGGTTATGGACACACTTCACAGGCATGCTTTATTTCCTGGTATTTGCTGTCTTTTCGAAGTCACCAAGAAGCTTAATTGTCTATTCAAAAATGTAGTGATTTAACTGAGAAGTCAAAAAAATCAAACTCGAAAACTTATGCGAAAGTGCAATGCACATTCGCGCAAAAATTACGCTATTGTCGCTTTCTCGTGAGCGGAAAATAAGGGTGGATTTAGCAGCAAATAAATAGTAGTGGACTAGTAAAAACTGATGAAAACGTAAGAGAAAGTAAATGAGAAAACAAAACAAACAAAGAATTTTGCTTTGAGGCATGCTGCTGTAGCGGTAATTACTGACTTTGGAATGATTGGCCGCACTCGAGTTTGGGGAAAAAACATACTACTAAAGGGGCTTTTCATTTTCCGCAAAAGCACCATAGATTCTTACAACAACAACAACAACTGCATTATGCTTAGTTCAAAAAAAATAAATGGGTAAGATATTTTATTGCTCTTAAACGCAATCCCCATTCAAAATTATAAATCTCCGTATTGCGCGCCAATCCAATTCCCACTTAAAAATAAACACCTCATTACTGTATCGTTGTTGAAAAACAACTACTCAATTTGAGGCAAACGCAAATTACAATAAACAATATACTGCAAATCTGCACCGCGGTTTTGCTACGAATTCTCGTATATACGCGTGAATTTTGGGTAAAGCAGACAGTAATCAAGATTTGCAAATTAGAGTACTGATAGGTGCAAGACTAATAGTTTCATTGCATTGGCTGACGCAATTTTTATCAACTGCTTTTGCTATTCTACAAACTTAATGATTAATAGAACATAAAAAATTTAAATTGCTCAGGTTGACTAATCAGTCAACTTAAACAAAGTTAATTTTTCTTATATAAGGATAAACAAGATTCGCATAGGCGAGGAAAAACTTTTGATGGATAATCGGTACCGGCAAAGTCCAAAGCAGGCCAGGCCCCATGGGGAGGCATTCCGGGGCCGTGCCCCCCCAAGTGACAGCTTGTGCCCCCAAACGAAAATTGTGCCCCCCCAAGCGAAGACTGTGCCCCGAAGATATTAACAGGCTTGGGGCTACTGGAGTGCAAATCGAGGCCCAAATTGGTGTGTGCCAGCGGTATTTTCGTAATTTTTGTGGAATGACGCCGGATTTTATGATATTTTTAGGATAAAGACTTTTTTTTTTGGAGATCACCTGTTTTCGGCCGGAAAAACGTTTCAATTTTAATTGCAGCCGGAAAATCTTTCTAAATTTTTGGTCTTCACCTTGTTTATTTGATCCAGACCGCGATAAATTTCTCGTGCCCCCGTGCCCCTCTCGAATTCACATAAAGAAACTTCTCCTGCCCCCCCAAATTTATTTCTGCCCCTCCTCAGTCACGCTATTCTGGCGCTGGGCCTGGTCCAAAGCATAACAATTTTGTTAAGTCATAGAGCTCAGTCAATTTCTTGACCGAACTACCACCAAGCAAAACTGTCGTGCGAGAAAAAAAAATCTTCTCTGTAGTAAAAAGAAATTTGAGAGTAAAATAACCCTCTATGCAATGCTCAGGATAGCGCTATTTCGGTCAATACCAAACCTCGTCAGCTGAGCTGGCATGAATCGAAATGAGTAAAAAACAAAAATTTTCTCACTATTTATAGAATTTCTAGTCGCTGAAAACAGGCCAAGCCAAAAAAAATATAGAAGGCCGAAACAAAAGAGCAAAAAATTGGCAAAACCAACCATAAGCTCCGAAGTCAAAATTATCTTTTCGCCAGCGGTCAAAATGCAAATGAAGCGTTGAAATCAGCTACGAGTTTTAATGAACCGGTCAAAAAGTTATGTAAATTAGCCGTTGAAATCGGCCATGAGTTTTAAACTAAAAACATTTTGGAAGCAAAATTGTGTTTAAAAAAAAGAAAAACTTTGCAAGGTACCAAGGCCAAACAAAAATTAATAACCAATAGCTGAAAGAAGAATAGCAGAAAAATCAGGCCAACAGGCGATTCTCAACAACCAACTCCAAAAATCAAACCAACTAGTGGATAGGTTTAAAAATTCATCAACAAAAGATGGGATCAGCCACAAAATTGGGGATCACAAACATCAATTCCGTCGAAAAGACCAGAGTGGCAGTAATCTGCTCAGTCGCATCACTACCTTCGCCGGTACCGATTATCCATCAAAAGTTTTCTCTAGCCTATGCGAATCTTGTAATTATGATGGCTTAACAGTGATCCTCGGTTAGCAGTGATGCGACTGAGCAGATTGCTGCCACCCAGGTCTTTTCGACGGAATTCATGTTTGTGATCCCAATTTTGTGGCTGATCCCATCTTTTCTTGATGAATTTTTAGACCTATCGACTAGTTGATAAAGATAAACATTAATCAATCCGCCACCTTTGAAAACTAAAAAAAAAAACTGCACTTCTTCTTTCTTCATTGCCCGCTTTTCCGTGAGGGTTGCGGGGGCAGTAGCTCAAGATTGAGCCGCCACACCTCACGGTCTTCCATCACCTCCATCATTTCGCTTGTTCAACGACATACAGCAAAAAATATATAATTATTTTGCATGAATCACAATAATAATTCACCTCAAGATAATCCATGTCGGGTTCTGTTTCTCCTTGTCCAAGAACAACCTGGAAAGCTTTCCCACCAACTCCGTGAATTATCCAGTCACAATCTTGATCAACCGAGTACGCTTTCGGCCAATTTGGAGTAGAAATGGTTTGGAGGTGGTCGGAAGAGAAAAATGTTTCTCCACAAATCACTGAACAAATGAAGGGATTAGTGAACATAATAAACTTGTCAGAACAAAATTATTGATTCTATTTGAATAAGAACTGATGATGCCCTTAGGGCGAAATATATTTTAAACATAAAATATATTAGCTGCTACATACGGCTGATTTCTTGTTTTCACAGGGCCGCAACTACGCCGGGGGGGGGGGGGGGCGGCGCCCCACCAAACACAAGTTTTGTCCCCTTAAACTCAAAGCGACAATAAGAGAAAATATGGGTCAAGTATTTAAGCGCCCCCCCTACAAGAAATCTTGCCCCCCCCACCTAAAACAACGCTCTAGTTGCGGCACTGTGTTCTCATGAAATCGATGAGGTTAAAAGCATTCAGAAAAAAAAAAGACCAAAACACAATGATTTTAACTCAAAGAGTTGAACCATTGTGAAAAATAGCTAGTTACATAAAATTATAAAAATTATAAAAGGCTTAGCAAATTATTTGTAATTTAACAGTGTAAACAAGCATTAAATATTTTGTCTTGGTAACTGTCTCAGAAATGTTTTCAATAATAACTTAAACAAGCAATTGCTGTTATTTAAGTTCTGAAATGCCCCTAAAAACTCATATTTTTACCCTCACTTCTGAAACCACTCTTTTAAGCACACATGCGTCTCCTTAGTTTGTGTAAAAAAGTTAAAAAGAGTTTTTGATCACAGAGCTGGGCAACGTTTTTTTGCTCTCATGAGCAGCCTTCAGTACTACTAGATCAAGAGTATTTCTCAGCCTCCTCTCGGCTAAACTAGACTAACCCTAATAATTTACATAGCGGTAAAGACTTTGTAGGAAATAATAAATGCCAAGCTTTTTTGGCTCAGACAATTTGGTCATTACCTGCTTTGTAAGATGCGAGAAATCCGATAGAACCAGACAAATCGGCTAACTTGTATTCATCGTCATCAGATTGAAACGTAATACGAAGCTTGCTTGATTGGAAGAGTATAGTAAAACCAGCGGGAAAAGTTCCATCAAATGTGTAAGCTAGACCCTGATCATTCGAAACCTAGGAAAACAATCAACATACAGCAATTCTTTGATTGAGAATTATAGCAGCAACAATTGAAAATTGCTTCCAAGCCCCCAAATTTATCTTGATCTACACATTTATTTTTAGAATCGCGCCGTTGGCTAGTCCAAAGGTTAAAAATTGGTTGAGTAAGCATAACCCAGAGCTAATTTGCTGGTGAAATATTTAGATACGAGCGGAGACGGGTTTAATGGTGGTGTTGGGTAGGTCTTTACCGCTCTAATTCTTTCCCATTTGAGCATTAGCAGCGTGCAAAAATAAAAAGAACTGCATTCATTTGTTTTCATTTCTAAATTTTAAACTATAATTGCACGGTGCACGGTGAAAAAATGAAAAAGAAATTTGATTCAGTGGAAAACTTCAAAATTTTCTGTTTAACGTTTACATAAAATAAAAAGTGTAAAGCCTCTACCGTTTGTGGTAAACAGGTGGGCAGATGGCAGCTTGACCCAAAAACCAAAAGAATTTTTATTGTCACCCGACCAAAAACAACTTCGCGCATTAAGTTGTATTGCGATTATACTTACATGAACTTGGTCGCGGCGTTTTTCAGTGCTTCCAGATATAAAAATCAAAAGAATGCTCTGGCCAGATGACGGAGTTTGGATAATCCATTCAAGCAACAATTCCTCCTTGTAATGTCGATCTGGATAAAATGGTGTCGAAATATTCTGAAACCTCATCTCTGCAGTCAGGTTGCCTCCATAGAACTCTGAAATTGAAATTAAACCAAACTTGAAAAAAAGGTTTCCTGTACCAAATGCGCAAACAGTATAGTGACTAAATAAAGTCGTGTTCAAAAATTATATACGCTAGATTCATGCTTGACCAATGGTAAATATGAGGGGCGTTTATAGCAGAATATAACGAAGTTTAACAACTGCTCCATTACCATTTCCAACCAACGGCTAAGCTTCATGAAGTTTAAAGATATAATTTTTATACATAGGCAAAAATTTTTGATCCTACAAACGCCATTGCTTAGCCATATAGAGACATGAGAAAAAGGTCATAAATTCATGACAATGTATATGACGAAAACATTGTTTTTAAAATATTTATTGAGTCCAACTTGAACACAGCGAATTTATAATGCAAGACGCATGTAAATAACATAATGCAGTACTGTAAGTATACCAGGGAAGGTGAGGTGACTGCAAAGAATCCGTTAGATATTTGAGCCAAGCAGACACTTGATAATTGTTAAGCAACAATTGCCAATTAACTTATTGAAAGAAAGCTGTAAGATTCAGACGTCATCAGCAACGTGTTTTACATGATAATTGGTTACTTGATACTTACATAGTGCATGATGTATGACACTTGTTTTTACATGCTTTACTTTGTTAATACGTCTTGTATACTACTAAACTTCTTTTGCAAAGTTTGTAATCAATTAATATGAGATTAGCTTATCATTATACTGTATTTTGCTTCAAATTTTCAGCGATAGTGACTGCATGATCGTACTTTAGATTCCTTTCTAGTCGGGCTGTTACTTCTATGAATGGGACGTTTACGAAAATTATCTCTGGCTGACCATTTCAAACATGCTGCAAGTTATCGTGGGAAGAAGTCAACAAATCAAGCAAAAACATGGAGGTTGAAAAATCCAAACGAGGATGGAAATGTCAAAATAATTCGTTGTTAATCTTTCAATTTGTCCACATCGCCCTCTTGTGACGGTGAATGGAACAAGCATATCAATTAACCATAATCAACGCAAATACAAACGCTTTCCGGAAGTCCACCATGAACTTGAATATAACTGAGTTACAATTTTTGATCGATTAATGCATCTTTATTCTTTTACTACGTGAAAACTACGGTGGCGGTATACGTTGGATTTATCCACATAAAAGTTGACCGTTTTTCAAGTTTTCCACTTAAGATGTGACTGCTCCTCATGTAAATTCGCTGCTTGTTCAAAAAATAATCTAGCAACAAACTGAAATGATCATCGTAAAGCGCTTTATCTAAAGATTTAACAACGTGACCAGGGTACGGGTTGAATCCAAATCATGCAATCAGAGTCGTCTTGAAAACAACGCTTTCTCACAAACGTAATCGATTGAAAAAGTACGGTACTTCAAACTATTATCCTTTATTTCAAAAACATGAAAAAAAAAACAACCCAAAAAGACAAAGTTCCTTTGAATTCCTTTTCTGACCAGTGCGGAATAGGCTACATACAACTAACCAAACTACCCATAATGAAACTAACTTATATACCTTTTGGCTGATAGAGTTGAAATGAAACGTTAAGACCAGAAAAGTTTGTTTCATTGTTACTGTAGAAATGAATTTGTATTGCTTCAAATGCAAAGAAAATAGATGAATTTATTTTACCACTTTGTCTGGTTAAACTTGTGTCTCCTTCAGATATCTTAAAAATAAGAAATTACGACCACTTTTTGCCGATCAGTGGTCTAATGAATAAAATGTCTGCTACTGTTATGATGAACTCAGGTTCCATTCCCACTCGGGTCAAACCAAAGACTTTAAATACGGTATTCACACTTTTCCTGCTTGACGTTCAACATTAAAAGGGGCAGTGTGAAGCCTCCACGGCGCTGTGGTAGACAAGTAGGCAGGTGGCAGCTTGATTGGATAACCGAACATCCCCCCACTACCTCCAGGCCAAAGCAAATTGGTGAATTAGGATATAACTGCAATTCTTAAGTATTTACAGCTTTGCTGCTTGCCGTTTAACATAAAAAGGAGACTGTAGAGCCTCCACCGCGTGTGGTAGACAGATGGCCTGGTGGCTGCTTGACTTGGGAACCAAAGAAATGACTTTTCTGTTTTTTGTTGCTGTTTTTTTAGGCATCAAGATAACTAGATGAAATAATCAAAATATAATTACAATTGTTACTATCTTTTAATTTATTTTTTCTAGTTAGGGACAAATGTATTGGCTTAATAATCGCAGACTAACCGCGAGAGCACAATGGAATTTAATTATTACCTCAATGAAATCCGAGTCGGTTTCAGTTTCTCCTTCGCCCAAAAAAACTTGAAATGCAATGTCTTGAGCTGAAGTAATTGTCCAATAACAATCCTGATTGTTTGGATAATTGCTGGGCCAATTAGGAGTTGAGAACTCTTGACGAATTTCAGAGGCAACAAAGCTTCCACCGCAAGTTACTGAAAGTAAGAAATGACAGCATGAGATGCAATAAACACTTCTTCCAAAAGAAAAAATATTGAGAAAAGCATTTCAGACTGAAGAGTTACGTAAAATTATGTATTTCATTGGATCAAGTGCTTAGTTTGAAAGCATTAAAAAAACTCTTGGCGAAACCATGCAAAGTCAATTTTTTAATTTTTGGTAGAAACCACACAATAATTTGTATGTCTCCGTCATTTTAAAAACAGTTTTGAACAACACAAGGGCGCTTTTTATTTCATCTGCTGCAGCCATATGTATTTCAAAAACGTTTCAATCTCTGTTGTAGGTTGTTTTACGGCATGAAATAAGATTAATATAAGTAAGCAACTCATGTATAATTGTAAAGCAGGAGCAGGATTACGAGACCATTAATAACCTGGCAGGCATCAGAATCAGAGTGTTGAGACTTCGAGTCTCATTCGCAGTCCATTCTTTGACTATATGAGATAGGTACAACTAGGTTTCAATAATAAGTGCTTCATTTACATTGAAATGAACCCGCTATCCAAGGTACTTTTGACCCACAAATCCACATTAAATCACACAATTGTCACATAATCTTTCACATGAGATTTTGCAATGGTGTTGATAAAAATTTTCAACACAATTTTGTCATAATTATTGGCTATTGCAAGTTGCAACACAAAAGCTTGTATCACGAATATTATTATTATACAAGGCTTCATAACAAAACAACCGTGATATCTTTTATGACGAAATGTTGTTGATTTTTTCATAAACACCATTGCAAAACCTCATATAAAAAGGTTGACAGTTAACCGTTTTACATTAGGTTTTGCAATGGTGTTGATGAAAATTTTTCTACACCGTTTCGTCGTAAATATTGGTTATTGCATCACAGAAACTTGTACCACGAATAGTATTACCTTATAAAAGTATTCATAACAGCCGTGATATCTTTTATGTCGAAATGGTGTTGATTTTTGTTTATGAACACCATTTCAAAGCCTCATGTAAAAAGATTGAGTGGGCTAAACTATGTTAAAAAACACTAATAATGTAAAAAATAACCACTTTGAACACAAATTGATATTTTAATTTATTGTCATCTTTTGCTTCACATTAGCTTAGTCTAACCCATGCACTCTCAACGTCATATCAATCATTTGCAAGTTAAATTGGTAAAGAGTTTGAACGAATAAAAATATACTTTGTTTATTTTAGAAGAACTCATGAAAGTTCAGGCGGAAAAAAATATTGAAGAAACCATTAATGCTATCTCTGTATAATATGGTAGAGCTTTGAGTATAATGTAGTAGTAGTTTGCTATTTCCCCACTAAACTTCTTTTACATTAACGATGCCAAATACAGCATATCCAATTTCGTATGCAAATTTTGTTATTTATTATTTTTATAAAATTTTAAATAAATTTTGGTAGCTTTTATTAATTTTATGAAGACACTCAATGTTTCTTCATTTATGAACCGTCTCCACAAAATCGCTATCTTATACTTCTGCGTTCTAGTTTTAATTCTCTGGATGTCCCCAGCAATGATAATACCAATCATTCCAGAAACAAACAAAAAATAAGCAAGTTTGATATACATATGCTTAACGATTTTAATAAGAATTTAATGAGTTTTCATTACTTCTACCCTGGCTTTTCAGTACGTACCTGTTTTAAAATAAGCTACAAATCCTTCATAGTTAGCGCTTGAATCCGATGTGAACGTGACTCTCATGTTTCCAGATCGAGACAAGATTTTTTGATCGGTAAATGTTCCGGAAAACGTACGTTTGTTGTTGCCGTTATAAAACACCTGGAAATAAAACGTCACAAACAAATTAGTTTCAACTTGAATATCAAATCAATAAACTTATGATGTCATAATTTTTTATTTTTTTATTTCAATGTTCTGAAGCAGTGCTTTCAAAAATCATAGGTCACGACCACAGAGAAAGAAGTATAAGCAAAATGAAGGTCGCAAAAACTACTATGGTGACCTCCCCGCAAAAAAAAAAAACAAGAAATATTTAAATAAAATCTTTAATTCTAATTATTGCTCTTTTTTTCTCCAGGTCGTACAAGTAGATTTGATGTATGGAATATTGCAACAATATTTTTCCACCATGGTCGCGGTCAATCAAAGATAAGGTATTTTGTGTGGAAGGTCTATTATGAGTTCTGTTTTTTGGAGATTGGGTCACCCTGTGTTTGTAATTCTATTTACTTTCATTAATGTTTTTTTAAATCTTGGCATAAATCAAACAGCCTTTAAAATATTGAGTATTACTAAATACTCTCTGCTAAATCAGACGCGCAACAAGGATTTTGAGGGAAAATGATGCATTTTTCGAACAAAAAACATTTTAATTTATAGCTTAAATCAAAAGCTATAAATTAAAATGTTTTTTGTTCGAAAAATGCATCAAGCGAGCGGCATGTTGAGCTATAACTGTTGCAGTCTATCACGGACATGAATCGCCGGAGGCCATCGGTGCCTTGGGAAAAGCCTTCAGCCTCGGTGTGTTTTGAACTAATTAGTTCTGCCTATTTCACTTCAGGAATAATTTAACTTGTTAAATTATCTTTGTTTGTGGTTGAGAGATTGTCCACTGCAGAAACAGCACGGGTGCGATATCATTTAGGATATGTGACGCGATGTCTTGTGAACTATTGAATTAGTTCTGCCTATAAAAAATATTGTATTCGCACTGGGTGAATTGTTGATCTTTGTCCTTTAACTCTCCGACCCCCTTATCCAGTTGGTCCCCTTGCCCATTTTACGGACTTAATTTTTCATCCCTGTCTATTAGCCCACTTGGTCCCCTGTCCAGAGTTAATTTTTTTTTGTTTTCCGGGTTACCTTGGTCATCAATTGCAATTATGTTTCATAATCCTATCTTGATTTTAACTTTATGGGCTAGTTTACTCAGATTTTGAATTTCGGTTTACAGGCAAGCTTAGTTTAGTTTTTGAATTTCGGTTTGCAGACAAGCTTAGTTTAGTTTTTGAATTTCGGTTTGAACGTCAGCTCTGCCGATGAGCGTTGGTATTACGCGAAACTCGAGTCCAGAACAGTTCGTGGGGGAAAAAAAATTGGGTCTGCCTTTTTAGCAGCTGAAGTTACGAGATGAAGACGTTAGCCTATACCGATAGCTTGGTTATTCAAATTTACCGGTTGAGTTAGCCTAATTCAGGGATCAAAATTCTTTGCATTGTGTCGACTCCTTTTCACACTGATGATGAAGTCAGTTGACTTCGAAACAAGGGAATGCTCCCGCGATAGGGGGCTCCGCCTCACCTGCGTCACTAGGGGTTGAAATGATTACCCATTTCGACGCGGAGACAGCATTAAGGTGTTGTCAAATGAAGTAGGATTGTAAGACGTGATGTCTCTGTGAATTATTAAATTAGTTCTGCCTATTTCACTTCAGGAGTAATTTAACAAGTTCTACTTGATTTTAAAGAAGCGTTTGATACTATATGTCACATTACTTTATTTTGACGAAAAAATTAAACTTACTATGGTACTGCAGTAGGGAAATTAACTTTTTTCATCTTTCTTGCAAGTAAAACGTGCCGAGTAGAATTTAAAACTAGTTCATGTCTTCGAAACCAGAGCATTGATCTCTAATTTTGGTTAGGGCGTGGTATGGAATGGAATGGAAAATGGAAAAGAATGGAACGGAAATTTCAGAATGGAATATGGAAGATGCCAAAATAGAATGGTGTGTAAGATTTCAAGAATGGAATGGAAGACAATCTTCCATACTTCCATACCAATTCCATACTAGATTTTGCTCATCGTATTTAAACGGATAGTGATTACTAAAAATATGTGGAAGCGTTTAGCAGCTAATCATTTGTCGACAAATTAATAGGATGATTCGGTCATGAACACTGCGCAAGCAGTGTAGGCATTGCATCATTAGATCATAGAATATGTTCATTGCAATTTGCAGCTGCATTGATGCTGACGGGCTTAATTTTTGTTTTGAGAATGACAATTTGCCTAGTGCTGTCGCTAGAACAACGAAGTGAGGAGGCACTAAAATAGACTGAACTTTTGCACATTAAAACTAATCTTGTACGGCTGTAAATTACGCGCATTTTCAAAAATCTGTGATCATGTCTAAAAAAGAGACATGTAAGTCTGTAAGTCCGGTGGTGTCTCTTAGCTCCTTTCGTTTCCGGCCCATAATCATTTGAAAAGTCATCTGCAGCAGTGACTGTTACCTAAACAACACTAAATGTGCTAAAAAAAAAACAAAAAACAGCTGGTCTATTGAAAACAAAATAAACGATTTTGTTGGTTTACATTTCTACTCTCTGTCACACCCATCAACAGGAGCGCAACCAAAGTTTTGCTAAAGGAGGGGGCTTGAACGTTAAACTTTTTTTTGTTTGAAAATTGTTTCGAGAGGGGGGCGAGTTGATGAGAAAAGTGGTGCAACTCAATCATCTCGTATAGACGGAGGTTGGTAGGCGAAGTCCCTGTCTCAGGGCGATTTTTTGATTTTTCTAGAAAAAATAACTATTTCAACGCCATTTGGATCACATTTCGAACGTTTTTAAAGCTATTTGAAAAAATTAAATTGCCTAGACTTAGAAGCCAGTAGGAAAATTAAACAGCCCAGCCCATACAGCCCCAACTTTACTTACAGGTAATTCAAAACTGCGTTCAAATGCTTGAATTTTAGGGCTAAATTTTTAAGTGACTTGGCTAGGAGGAGGTGCCTCGTAATTGCGCTACTATATCCGTAAACGCTTGGAGGCCTGTTGTGCATCCCAACCCATAGTTTGAGAAGCACTGGCTTCGGGCGTAGATTACTTGAATTGAAAACGATGCAATCGTTCATGGTTTAGAAATTGACATGACTAGCCTAATTGCTTGATGATCTGTTAAGTTCAGAGGTGTAAACTTCGGATGTTAAATCTGGTGTTTGAACAATGAAGAAGCACTAAACTTTCGACATTTAAAAACTTCAATACACTGCTAATGAAGGTAACTTTAGTCAAGTTGGTAGAACGTTATCATTTCTTTCCGCATCATTGTCGGTTTTTTGTCGTTACAAGATGTTTCCAAACAAGTATTTTTTGTAAATCAATATGGGGGCAAGGCCTCCCTGGTTTCCTATAGCAACGGCACTGAATTCGCCAAACGACAAAACTTTTACTTCCATCGTAACAAAGATTAGTATTTACTTTTCTATCCTCGATTGAGCTTGATTCTTTGTTGTTGTTTTTTGCGATAACTTTCTATTTTTTTCGGTATTTTTGTAAAATTTTTTTGGTAGTTTGGCTATGCCAAATTTCATAGTTGGTGTGATCACAAACTTCCAATTATTAAACCCAGAGCATACCGGTAAACCTATTGTTCAAGTGGTTGATATTTTTACGCTGAGTGAATTTTTATGGTTCAAAAGCTCATTGCGATAGTGCTTCAAATATAGTATGAGATGCATCGTACCATACTGCCTACCTTTGCGAGCGACTACTTGCAAAAGTACGCTTAACGTTGCAAACGTACAATACAAATTACGCGTAGCTTCCGGTCTAAACTTAGCATGGTATGGAAGTATGGAATGAAACATGGAAGAAAATTTTAGTATGGAATGGAATATGGAAGAAAATTTTAGAATGGAATGGAATATGAAATGGAAGATTTTTAGTATGGAATGGAAATGGAATGGAAGAAAATTGCCAGAATGGAATATGGAAAAATCGTCTTCCATTCCATACCATGCCCTAATTTTGGTAAGGACGGGTTCAAATCTCTTCCGTAATACCTTTTTTGACAATTGGGGCTGATCCAGCTTGTGACTTGATGTTTTCTATTTTTTTGCCAATATTTTGCAAATCTAAATAATCAAACAATGCAACAAAACATAAAGCACGGTTCAAAGATCAAACCAGGTACCACAGCTAGCAGTTCACCACAAACTGTACGGAGCGTTAATTATAATGTACACTAAATAAAATATAGACTAAAGGAATACAATTATGTTGAATTGCAATAAAACATTGAGCCAAAATTACAGTATTCCTTCAAAAGAAAAGCTCAAATATCTCCACTCGAACATTTATTTTGATTCCTAGCAAATTACTACGGTAACTGCTAACTGCACTGCGAAGAAATAAATAAAATAAGAAAATTGTGTTCTTACTTTAATTAGATCATATTCTTTTTCAGTTCTTCCCGATAGAGAAAGTAGAATGCGTTGATTAGTTGACATAGATGACTGTATAAGCCATTCACATGACAGATCATTTTTATAATTGACCAGAGGGTAGAATGGTGTCGAGAAGTTTCTACTTTTGACTCCAGCAGAAAAATTATTTCCACAAGGAACTGAAGTAACATTTGAATAAAAGATAATTTCTTTGTGAAATAAAAAATAGCAAAAACTAAAACGTTTAAGTGCAAATTGTGTATGAAAATCATCTGCTAACACGTATGATATTTATATTGCACCATTTTGGGGGGTAATAGCTGCAAGTCTTTTGTCAGGCTGGGCCACCGCAACGGGTTCACAGCTTGGCCACAATGGAAAACATGCGTTAAGTTAAAGCGTTAAGTAAAAGTTAAAGCGTTACGTTAAAGTCTTTTTGAAGACATAACGATGAATTGCCAGTTTGAGAATCGAAATTGGAGTCATCAACCTTTCGATCACTAACCCAATGCTAAACTACTGAGCTGCACGACGCTCATGGTAATAGAGAAAAGTTAATTACCTATAGGAATTAATTGAAATGAAACGTTGAAACCAGAAAAATTAGCGCCGTTATTACTGCTGGAAAATTTAATTCGAATCATTTTGAATGCTTCGAAAGTCACTGGTAACATTTTGCCGCTGCTGTTAGTGAGTAGCTTTGATCCTTCATACACCTGAAAGATTTAAAAGAAATTAAAAAAAAAATCACCGAGCAAAGGAGTGTAAAAGTAAAAAAACTACGCGAATTTTGTTGCGACTTCACAGCCACTTTATTTTCAACAATTATTTTTTCTTGAAAGCAAATGCAGTATATTTGCCTAGCTTAGGCTTATATATGCGACTCTCTAGACCAGTGGTTCCCAACCTTTTTCTAACCGTGGCCTATTTTCATTTTGAAAATTTCCCAAGGCCCTACTCTCAAAGTATTGCTCAATTGCAATTTTCCACTATCCTGAGATCTGTTAGCGATCTCAAAACTAAAAACAAGAAAAGGTCTTTGCTTCAGAGAACGCCATTTTCTATGCATTTTCAGTCGATCTCAAAAAAACAAGTCAACTCGCCATTCACCGCAACTTTCTGACAATGTCAGGGAATAAACAGTTCATCGTGCAAATACGACTTTTTCAAACCAAAATGCTCTGTGGCCCACTGCAAAATACTCCTGTGGCCCAATGGTGGGCCATGGGCCACGGGTTGAAAACCACTGCTCTAGACTACGAAGACTCTGTGACAAATCTATTACAAATTGAATCTGAGTGGAGTCGCAATACAACTAATATTTGTGTAAAAGCGCCTTTTCCCAACTTTTCTGTGAATCCACAACAATTGCATGTTTCACGTAAAGTCAAGTCAACACAATTTATTTAACTATGGAACTCAAAACAGAAAAAGCACTAAAAGTCATGCAAGGAAGTCGCAACATAACAAGAACTAAAAAGTTGCATAAGAATGTCGCAACATAAAATGAATTATCTCAGCTGTGGTAAGGAGGCTGCGAATGGATCTCGCGGTCTTCGAGTGAAGCAGCCACCTACAAATGGATAAATGATATCATTGAGGCATTAATGATGATGACGCAATCAATGATGGCTGTGCTATGGAGCGTCGGTAAACCGATCAAATAATTATTAACAACTGATTAGAATTTTTTTGAATTGCAAATTAAATCATTTTCGGGTAAAGACTTAATAGCTGAAGGAATATTATTCAAGATTTTGATTCCCTTATACACAGTACTTAAATTATAGGGGGGGACGCGTCCCCCCATCGAGATTTAGGCGTCCTCCCATCGAAAGTTGTGCGCTGGATGACCAGAGGAAAAACAGTCTGCCAGGACTAAAAGATCCTACAAATTTCCTGCCTAAAGTGGTCGCAAATTTCGGCGAAGACCTTTTTTTCTTTTTTTTTTTTGGTCTTCACCTGATTTCGGGAAAAACTGACTTCAATTTCCGGCGAAGACCTTTTTCTTGTTTCTGGTCTTCATTCAATTACAGCGACGGAAATACATCATTTCCACTAAACCTTTTGTAAAGTTGGTCAAGGTTGCAAAAGCGTCCCTCCACGCAAAATTTTACAATTTAAGTACTGCTTCTACATCATATTTCTTGGCAATCGATTGGTGGAATACCTAGGTATGTAAAGAGTATAGCTGCATGAGAAGTTGACTGCTCTGGTGATCCGTGTGGATACTTGACTGAACTTTATAGAGGGGCGATAGTTGTGGAAGAAGATTGAAATGAAGGAGACGGTGAACAATTTTGGCGATTTCACGTTTAATCAAGCCCGGTAGTTTGAGTACATTTAATTGCGAGTAGAAAGAAGTCACGTGATCTCCATATTTGCCAGTGTTTTCAGGTATGAGGGAAATGTAGAACCCCAAATGGCTGAACCATGAAAGGGTACCAAAAGCGTAATATAATTTTAGAAGAGCAGGTTTAGGTAAAGACGATTTTAGTTTAGCTAGGATGCCGACTGCGCGGGATATTTTTTGTTCGATGCGTTCAATGTGACACATAAACTCTAATTGTTCATCGATATAAATACCAAAATATTTAACACTGTTACAAGGAGGCAGAGGAATATTATTCAGATTTAGTGTTATAGAATAATGCTGCATATTCAGTTTAGGTGGAATAATCAAAAAGAATGATTTAGCAGAATTAAGGCTTAATTTATCGGCAGTGCATCAGTTGTGAAATGACGCAAGGTTCAGTGAAATTCTTTCTTGTAAGATTTCAGGATTGATGTCATCACTTATAGCACAGGTATTGTCGACGAACAATCTTGGTGTACGGGTGAGAGCGTCGGGAAGATCATTTATGTATAACAGAAACAGCAAAGAGCCTGATGTCTACCTTTGTGCGATACCGTACGGTATTGCTCTTATCGTCGAATCAGTGTCATTAATACAAGCAAATGGTTGACAATTCAAAAAAGAGTGGATTAAAGATCGGGCTGGTCCACGAATGCGATAATGTTTTAACTTGGCAAGTAATATATTGTATGGAACAGTGCATAGGCGTAGCCAGGATTTTTGATTGGGGGGGGCCCAAACCACAAATTACATGCAATGACGTCAGCTGAAATTTTCAAAACAGGAATTTTTTATGGGCTAAGAAATCGTAGAATGGAAGATCAGAAGCCGTGGCTTGATTTGGCACTTAAGCAGGATTTTGCTAAAGGAAGAAGGCTTAAACCAGGGGTACCCAAACTTTTTGACGAACATTGGCTAATTGTACGGAGGAAGGGGACGCAGACAACGATTATCGTCAGGAGTTTTGAGCGAAGACCAAAAAAGAAGGTCTTCGCCAGAACTTGATATCATTTTTGTCGGAAACTAGGTGTAATCTTGCATAATAAGACAAAAAAGTAACTCGTTGGCTGCACTTTGGGAACCCCTGGCTTAAACCATAAGTTAAAAAGTACAAATGTCTGACTGTGGGAGACGCGTTGAGTAAACTAGTGTAACTCACACGCATCACAGACGGGGGACTGGGGGCGGAGCCCCCAGTCGTCGCAGGCTATGGGGGCCTGGAGGCGAAGCCCCCAATCGCTAGGCGACTTTTTGTTATTTTTTAGAAAAAAACCTCTTTCAATGCCATTTGATCACATTTTGCACGCGTTCAAAGCCATTTGAAAGAACTAGAATTTAAACATTTAAAAGCCAATTAGAAAAAATTAAATTGTTTAATCCTTCTTTTACTTGCAATTTAAACTCAAAACACGTTTGAACTCTTGCATTTTGGAGTTAAACTTTGTAAGTGATTTGGCCCAGATAGGGGAAATGAGGTGCTCAGCCTTCTGCAATAATTTAGCAGTAAATAATGATCCACTGGAAGGTTTTTCTTTGACATTTTTGTTTTGTCATGTAATTAACCTGGTATAGGAGTACATGTACCATTGGCAATCCTACATTTGACTGTACGACCAGGAGGCCCCACAGTTATAAACGGACCGACTAGTTCAGGCCCGAACCCGGCCCAAACCCGAAAATTAATTTGAAGCCCAAATTATGCTTAAAAAAAAACTGAAATTTAAGTTACGTCTAAAAAATTTAGCAATGTTGACGAGTTATTTCGATTGTATTTTTTTGCGCACCTAAGACACAAAGCACGTCTCAGGCCGAATTAAGCCCAAAATTTCTGTCAACTTTAGGTTTGAACCCGAACCTGACCCGAAAAACCCAGCCCGACTTACAACTCTGGTAGGCCCAGGCCCCTTCCAATTCAATAATTTGTTTAATGATCATTTCCCCTAGCTAATTTATTCTTCAAAAGTATTTTGTTGCGTAAAAACTGGCGAGGTGAAGGTGAATTGTTATTGAAAAATGTTATAAAAGATAGTTACGCCTACTAACCATGTTATTCCCGGGCCAGATTTACATTGCGCAGGGCCCCTGGTACTTGGGTATCGCAACATCTTACTGCCAAATATACATGAAGACCAAAAAATGTCTTATATCTTAGCGCAACGCTTCTGGCACTGTGCCATACGGTAAATCCGGTCCTGGCTATTGCATAACGTTCATAAAAAGGATAGATGAGGGCCTTTGATAGCAACTTTTAAGAAAAAAAGACACTTAATTTTATCCGGGTTCTACATTTAACTTGGGTGGCAAAAATTGAATTGAGGGGGCCCGGTAGGGATGAGCATTTCAGAATACCGAATCCAGAAGGATCCGAATCCCAAACTACCCGGAATCCAAATCAAAAATTAAACCGCATAATTGGAACTGGTTTTAAATCAACCCAATTGCGTGGGTAAAAATTGTTTGCTGTTAATTCTCACATAAAAGTGTAGTGAGCCATTTGCTGTGTGATTGGAACTTTCGTGTGAGTGCGTAGCACCTTTGTTTTTGTTCGCGAGTTTTGGCAGATGAGGATTTGTTTGGTTATAACTAACTAGCAAACGGTAAAATCTAGAAAGTTGAAATTTGGACTCAACATAATAATTAATGAAAGCGTCATGTGTGCCAATTTTGGGGATCCTAGGTCACGTGATTGTGAATTGAGACACAAAAAAGCATAAAAAATAGCAATTTTTGGCTTAAAAATTTATTAATTCGCCTACAACTCAAAAACCACTTGACGTTCAAGGTTGAATTTAAACACAATTTATAAAGCTTATGAATGCTTTATGCAAACCAAGTTTGGTGGCGCCCGGCCTCATGTCCAAAATTTTACAGGCCGAAAATGGGCAAAAAGTTGACGAATTCGAACCGATATACAGTATCTCAGTAGTTACCAATATTAATGAAAAATGGTTTGTGGTTTTTGGGTACACTACCAACCACCTTTTTGGTTATGTTCGTTTACCCCAACTTGAATACTATTTTTCTTGTTTTGCATCTTTTTTCTTACTTGTTTTTTTCTTTTTTCTTTTTCTTCTGCCGCTATCTACTTTTAAACCGCTAAACGCACTGCATTCAAAGTCTGAGCGATTGAAGATATCAGGAAGGACTTTCGTGCGACGAAAATCGGGGTTACCAGGTTGGGGGATCTCCCTCAATCGGGTCTTCCAAAATTTTGAACTTTTAAATTGTTAGAGCCTGATGGATCAAATTTTTGGAATGGTTAGATATTAAAAATAAACTAAACCTAGCAAAAATTGGGGGTGCCATGATGGGGGTTTCCCCCGAAACGGGCCATCCAAAATTCAAACTTTTTAACCTCTTAATCCAGACACATGAAATTTTTAAGGTAAATAAGTAAATGTTAAAGGAAAAATAAAATTTGACAAAATTTGGGGGTACCAAACTGGAGGGTCTCCCTAAATGGGGCCGCCAAAATTCAAACTTCAACCACTCAAACTAGACGCATGAAATTTTCAGGGTAGGCAAATATAAAGAAAAGTTCTTTCCAAACGGGGCCCAGCAAAATAAAACTTTTTAACTTTTTAATCTGGACACATGAAATGGTGGTCCACAAATTCTCAACTTCTCCATTGGAAACAACTTGCTTCAAAATGCCTTTGCATTCCTGCAACATCAGCTTCTTCCGAAAGGTGTTCCTCCAGTGCAGGCCTGACTGTGAGCGAATTAATGACGCAACTAAGTGGTGAACATATAGAAGCACTCAATGTCATGCACTGCATTAAAGTGCTGCTTCATTAAGCAAATTGTTGAATAAATTTCTTCTGAATATCGATGGTGATTGACTGGTTGTTCACTTTTTCAGCAAATTAAGTTCATTTAAACCAGAGGAGGATTTGGTATTCTGGATTCGGTTTTAGCGATTCGGAATAATTTTGGAATAGCCAACTATTCTGAAATCCCCATCCTTAGGGCCCGGGCACCCTGGTTGTCAATATTATTGTTAATTACTGATGTACGCAAAGATGCAAAACGAATCTGAAATTAAAGAAACAAGGCTTTTTTGTCACATTTTTACATTTTTATCATTGGCGGCATTTCGGTTGGGGGGGGAGGCCTGGCTACGCCTATGAAACAGTGTAAAACGCTTGCTGGAAGTCGAGTTGGGCTATAGTCCGATGAAATCATTTTCGTTTATGTGTATAAAGATGCTGGAGAATATATCGAGAACAGCTGCATGAATTGTAGAAATGTTTTTGTTTTTTTTTAAACCCATATTGAGCTTAATAACGAACTTTATGCTTAGACAAAAAAATACTAGGTAAATCTGGAACATGATTATTAGGCGTTTAAGAATTTTGGTAAAGCAAGAAAGAATTGAAATAGGGCGGTAGTTAGTAGTTTTATCACCTTTTATGTGAAGAGGTATTTGCAATTGTACAGCTTTCGGAAAAAATACCTTCAAGGAACGAAAACTCAAAGAAGTATTGCAGGTATGGTGCAATTACATTAGCAGCAATACGCAGGAAATATGGAAGTATTTGGTCATGATTGATGGAAAAGTCTTTGCGACTGCACCGCGCGACTACCTTCAACCTAATCAAATTTTTCATTATACTCGCTGTAATACGCCGAAGCGTGTAACGAGTTGGCGAAGGCTCATCTCCGCATCATTGCGCCCGGGCAACACAGCTCCTTTTGAAGAAATGTCGCAGCGGTGGCGAGCCGTTGGTAACACTGTGACCGATTTGATCGGCCCGAGATTTGAACCTCAGACCTCCCGCTCCAGGGACAAACGCGTTACCGCTCGACCAAATGGCTGGTGCGCGACTATCTTAAGACTATAAAAAACTGTAAAAGCATTATTTACCGTAAAGTCGAGAAAATTGATAATAAATTACGCTTGCCAAAATTTTGGCTATATTTTCTAAAAAAGCTCACCGCAACAAAGTCTGAATTTGGTTGTGTTTCTCCTTGCCCTAAATTCACATAAAAACCTCTTTGACTATCTCCATTTATGATCCAATAACACTCCTGATTGTTTGGATAGTTGGAGGGCCAGTTAGGTGTTGAGAATTTCTGGAGATCTTCAGACGCAAGAAAGCTTCCACCGCAGGTCACTAAAACAGCAAAACGTAATCTTGCTCTAGTAATAAAAAAATGATGTTGATTGCATGAAATAATGAAATGGTTTGAAAAATTAAAATGTAATCAACAATATCGTTTTGATTTACTACAGCATAATGTTATTGCTATTTTACTGCTATTGTACTAGATAAATTTGCGTGGAATGAAAGCAGCTGAGTTGATTTAAAAGCTGAAAACAAGAAAGCAAATTCAACGACAGAGATTCCAGTTTTATTAATGCAAACCATTACTTTACTCTGATCCGTTATCCATGTCATAAATTTCCGTCTTATTAGAAAGCAAATACTTCCAATTATAATACAAATATATTGGGGTTATTTATAATGCGGTGCTTACTTGAGACCTCAAATGCAAAAAAAGTGATAGAAAAAAAATCATAAGCTCATAACTGTACAGTGTATATACCGATAAATCACCTTAATGTGGTTCTCATTTTTTGTGAGTTCCCATCTTCATTTTTGCAATCATAGCGTATAGACTGTAGTACTGTACAGTTTTATTTTTGCAGCTTTAACAATGGACAATATTTTTACACTACTTTTTATCCAACAAGAATAAATTTGCGTCATTTTATTTGCTTATAAATTTAACTGCAAATGAGGCCGAAAATTCGTAAAAATTTAAGAACAGCCAGTTTCAATTCAAAATTTACTGGTTCTTATAAAAAAATATATAATTGACATGAAAATGTGCAGTGTCCCGAGATTTTTCCAGACAGGTCAAAAAAAATTTTTTTGAAGCCAAAATAAAAATGGGCCTAATCATACCTGTTTTGAAGGATGCCAAAAAACCTTGGTGGTTAGGAGGCAATTTGACTTTTTTGGGTAGAAAAGGCAAATCAAAAAAATTATGTCTGAACACAACTCGAAAATAATTTGATTGAGATACAACTGTTTGATCAGCAAATGATCCAGAAAATGTCACTTTGTCTTTTTCGTTATGGTAAACCTGCAATAAATAGAACAAAGTTTCACCGACTTACATACGTCACTTAACCGCAACTGAACCTATCGGATGTTTTTAGCGCTTGTAATTACGCTCCCAACAGGGTCCAAAAATCTAAATTTTTACTACCAGTACTAGTTTATCTTTTCGCTCACTAATCAGCACAGTAATGCCGCTCTCACACTTTGGCAACTTTGACTGCGACTCCACTGTCAATAATTCGCAGTGCAGTCTCCGTAGAGTCGCAAAGCATTGCCAATCCTCTGCAAATGGAGACTCTACGGAGACTCTTCGTAGACTGCGCTGAGACTTCACTGCAAATTGATTCGCAGTGGAGTCGCCAAAGTGTGAGAGCGGCAAAAAAAAAAGGTATTTTTGCATAACTCGGATTTGGCACAATCTTAGTAGCCGAAATTTTTCTACTGAGTGTAAGGGTTTGCTGATTTTTCATGTCCATGTTCTGTCTGTACATTGTTTTTATTATCATGATTATTATTATTCGTCTTTGTCAATTCGAAAAAGTTATGTTGGTTTTGTGTTTTTTAATTGCAAAAAAATAAAATATATTGTTGCGCTTGCGATGTCAGAATAATGTGGTAACAAAAGAAAGTAAGGCAGCATAGTTATAAATAAATGAAAAAATCAAACCCTTAGAATGAATTGTACAACAAAAAACGGAATAAATTTTAGGTTTTTACGTGACTGTATTTTGCACGGGAATCCGTTTTTGTTTCCCCTCCTCTCCCCCCCTTTTTTTTGTAATAAATCCCTTTAACACAAAGATTTTTGTTTCGGATCAACTTGGCTTCAAGTTAAATTTAGTCACAATAAGTAGCTCCTAAAATTTTGAAGTTGCCAAGGTAACGGGAAGTTTCCCAATTTTGAGATTTGGCGAAGTCACTTTTTTAAATTTAAGAATTTTTGGCCAATATTTAAATTAAATGACGTCATAAGACTTTTGTGACGTAATTACCTTGACTCAGGCATTTTATGAATCAGCATGAAAAAACAAACCTATGTATAAGTGTGATATTATCGCTAAAACGACGTCATTTTTACAAAATATGGCTGTGACGTCACAATGATCACGTCATCAAGTCAGACTCGTTTAAACAAAATTTTAGTGAACACAAACCCGCATGCTAATTTTGGTGTTTCCATGGCTTCTGGTTTAGGAGTTAAATAAAGGGCATTTATCTGCTCACCTCGCGTAAAATGCGCTGGTCAAAAAAGGCCGCGTAAAATAGGATTAACTTATGAAATAAAATTTTGTCATCAGTATTGTGATCAGCTGTCAATTCTCAATTAGGGCTCAGTGGCTCTCCTCATACGTATAAAAATGAACAAAACTTATGTCGTGTTGCATGTGATCTACTGCACAAACACACATTTTAGCGTTTTCTCTTTAACATTAATCGAGCCGATTTTGTGAAATATATAAGTATAAGACAACTTAGGCTAAGCCATCTTTTCTAATAATTAAGGAGGAAGATTTACATTGAACAGCAGTAAAATTATTGTTGCAATACAATTAGGCCTACTACTTTTTCTTGTTTTATTGCAAGACTTTCTTCTGCAATTAATCAAAACCGCAAATGCACAAAAATTACATTATTTAGCAATATAAGAAGCACTGTTCAGCAAAGCTCACTTCGACATGATCACAGCAATCATCAGTGTCGCCGTAAAGAAAATCCAAGCGAATTTTATGATTGGCCGATGATGCTAGAATAAACCATTCGCAAAAGACTCCGTCCATTTCCGGCCTATTTGGATAATACGGAGTGCTAAAGTTTTGGAAATAAGTTTGGGCAGTAAGATTTCCGCCACAGCGAACTGTAAAAAAAATAAATGGAGTAATTTACATCTCTTTGGTTTTTGGAATACACAGGAGTCACAAAATCTCTTATAAGAGTTTCGATAAGAAGCATTATTCAACCTATTCAAAAAAGTGCTCGACAGAGTTGGCCAGAGCGCATATCGTAATACAGTACACGTCGCGTGTAGAAATTAAAAATTTTAAATCCTACAGTTTGTTTCACCCGTGATCGGGATTATCAGAGATGCTTTATACTCAAATAGAATAATATTGTAAGAGTTTCTTATTCAAATCTTATATAAGAGTTATATAGTTCTATGTACAGCGTTTCTGTGCGCTCCATTCACGTGGATAAAAAACTAAGGATAAACATTATGAGGTTAATAGGGCAAAACTTTTTTGTTTATTTAATGTAATTACGTTATGATGACCCATAAAGCTTTGCCATAAGAAGTATAAGTCCTGAGAATAGTGCCACCGATCTCAACTTTGTTATCCTTATAACCACAGTTCATCGAGGCTCTTCATACGAGCTATGAAGTCCTGCTGGGCCTGATGCTTTGTACAGTCGTGGATGATATGCCTAGCAGCCTATGTGTCAACAGCTAAACTGAAATTAGAAAATGAGGTAAATTTAAAAATCCACGATACTATCTTTTAATAAGAACAAAACAATTTTTTGAGAAAACAATTTTAAAGCTCAAATTTGCTAAAATTCAAGAACAATTTAAGAACAAAGCCTAGGCTTGGCATGAAAAACATAATTAAAAGCACAGCAGGCTAAATGCACAATGTCATAATCATTTGAAGGTACATTTAATTTATAAAAACTGTACAATCAGTATTGTAGAGCTTCCTTGGCCTTCTTTATTTAACATTGCCAGATTGTTAATTTGATAAAAACGATTTCAGTAATCACGATTATTAAAATTTGTGATCTAATCAGTGGTGGATAGAACATCTGCTACTGAAACTATACACACGGATTCGATTCCCGGTCGGGTCAAACCAAACACTAAAAAAATTGGCATTCACAGCTTCCCTGTTCGACCTTCAGCATCAAGAAGGGCAGTGTGAAGCCTCTACTGTAAGGCTGCTGGGCAGGTAGCAGCTTGACTCGAGACCGAAAGGTTCCCGGCCAAGGTAACTTGATGAATAAAATGTAATTACAATTACAAAAGAATAAACGATAACTTTCAATCAAGCAAGAATGATTTTCGGCCACTTTATTCTCCAATAAAGTTTGAGAGCAAATGAGGCTGAGACTGACGAAACTTTAGGAACAGTCAGCCTTAACCCAAAATTCAGTGGTTCCTACAAAAAAAGAGTTTAGGGGAAGGTGGGGTAAGTTGGCCAGGCGGGCAAGTAGGCCATCGCCGTTTTGTCGAAAATTAGCAGTCCAATGGTCACGTGCTTTTTGCACAACCAATCGCATTGTTGCAACCTACTACCAATTAAGTCAGATAAGGTTTTTCTAAGCAGAGAGAAAAGTTATTCATAAAAAAATGATTTTTGATGATAATTTGGATTCTGAAAAATTCAGTTCAGCATCAGCTTTTGTTGCCTTTGTAAAACATTAGAAAAGTAAGTTTCTACTCAAAGGATAGCAAGTTCTTTAGCAATGAATTCCTATTACTTTAGTGTTTTGAAAGTTAATCTTCACACTGCAGTGAGGCTATTTCCAATATGGCTACGGAGTGGGGTAAGTTGGTCACTGCCATTTGTGACCGATAATCGGTCTGGCCAACTTTCCTGGAAACAAATCGTCTTGTTCCTAAAGTTTTTGTCAAAATTGGGCATACAGCTTGTGTACTGACAATCTTCAGCGATTTAGATGTTTAGAATGTTGATGAAGAACTCCTAAATTTTGGGGAAGCTACTGTAGTCACGACACTGATGACTGTAAACTGACAATGTGTATTGTTTGTGTGCTTTTTTTCATCTTCTTGAGCCTAGACTAAGTTTATACAGAACAAGTAAGTTTAATGTACAAACGTTTTTTAGAATCTGCGTCCAATTAAGCACTATGTAGAGCCATGCTGATGCTTGATTATTTTTTGCCAGTTTATAACCAGACAGGGGCGAAAATTACAAAAACACTGTACAGTTTTACAATGCAGGTCGTAAGAATCAAACATGCTGTTTAAGCTTGTAGCCCACCACAAATTCTTTATACGCAGTTGCTGCTGCAAGCCACTGTACTGTGCGTTTGCTTGGCTCTACAGAACGGCTAGTATAGAAGTATTTGCTAGTGCAATTGACGAGGAAGTGATGGCCAACTTACCTTCATGGACTGGCCAACTTACCCTACCAGTGGGGCATGTTGGCCAGTTTGAGTGGACATTTTTACGTTAGCTTTGCGAGCAAAGTTGAGAAGATTTCGAAATAAGAAGAATGCTAAATGAAAGCCAAAAGATTTGAGATTTAGATAATCTACTTGATTTTCTAAAAGCATTTACAATGACAAAAATAGTTAGATATTAAAAAAAAATGGTCAATTTACCGCATTTTTCCTTAACCTTTTTTATTTTTATTACTTTTTTTTTTATTGTTTTATTTTTCATGTTCACGTCGAGCTTTATCTTTTAACATTCTGTAGAAAATTTTCATGTACTCATTGAAACATCGATACCTGTGCAAAAACATCAGCTTCTACTTTCAAAGTTAACTCGTTTTTTCGCTGTGAACCAGGCACTCTGCCTTTGTCTACCCACATCAACACTTAAGCACCAGTTTTGGGGTTCTGTTTGCAAGTCTTTTGTCAGACTGGCTACCAAAACTGGTAGACTGCTTGGCCTCAAAAGCAACGTCAACGTTTTTCATTATTATTGACTCGCAGAGCCAAAGCAGATTCAACATCACTTCTGTCGGATGATCGCGATGCAATAATACTGTTTTTCAGAGTTCAAGATTATGGCAAATTTTGTAAATTTGCAGTATCGCGAAAAGCCAAATCTTCTACAATATAAAGCCTACTTGTTGAAGGAAACAGTTCAAATGAAATGTTGAAATCAGAAAAATTCTTTTCATTGTAGTTGAAAACGTGAATAGGGACCGTGCCAAATGACGCAAATTCGTATAACTTTTTTTCACTACTCTGTTCAATTATCCCCGCTGATCCTCCGACAATCTGTAAAATGCAAAAATAAAAGTCCAATTTCAACAAAATTGGTGCCTAAATTTATGTACTCATTTTCAATTTTTATTAATTTAAACTGGGAACAATTTTTTATATTTCTAATTTTCAGATTCTACAGTATATAATTTTAAGCTTTTTTACATCTCTATTTTGGCAGAAAACACAGATGATCCTGAAACAAGCAAAACAGCATGTGGGGTTTTAAATGTTAAATTTCTATATCGTGGCTTGCACAGCATCGTGTTGATTTCAGTCCCAATTTAATCTTAACACATGAACCCCAACTCTAATTCTATTCTAAACCTAACTCAATGCTTTAAGCATGAACTTTTTAACGTAAACAAGAACGAATTTCTATCTTTTTTTCCCTCCATTATATAAAAATTTTCTGGCAAAATAAAATCTTTACGTCACTTTCCTTACTAAGTATTGTAATAGCAGAATAACTTCAAAATTGCTAAGAAACCAGCCTCCAAATTATTAAAACCTAAGTTTTATTGTTTTTGATAAATTGATTTCAACCCAATGTGGGTCATCATCAGCTATCTGTACAAACAAGCAATAAGCATTGTAACAGTAAACTACTGTATTTCTACTGAACCACCAAATGCATCGTATTTCACCGAAAAATTCTTTCAAGTTGAAAAGCGAAAAAGAGGAATGTGAAATATATATCCGCGCATTTTTTGTTTACATTTTTCAAAAGCTAAGTAATTGCAATTAGAGATTGAGTTCAAATTATGGTTAGTTTAGTCTGGATAATCAAAAAGCTAAGTTTAAAGTTAGGGCTAGAATTCCGGGTTAGAATTTACACAAATCTTTTTTTTTTTCAAAAAATAAAGCTACAAAATTTTGAGAAATACATCTGACACACTTAGAAAGAGACGACCATACATTCAACTTTACAAGGCAAAATTTTGTACTTTTACACCAGTATACACTGCAGTGCTGACGTCATAGAACAGCTGAGGTGGCTCAACACCTTACTTTATTAAATTCGTCGTAGGATTTTACTTCTTCCAGTTCCAAAGTAACTAAGAGAGGTTTTTCATTTTCGGATGCAATTAGCCAGTAACAATCGTGGATGCCTTGATGGTTTAAAGTCCAGCTTCTAGTTGTGAGGGTTGTCATATTTTTGGTAGCAACAAAATTTTCTACGCATGGCGCTAAAAACATGAAAACAAAAACATAACAAAGTCATATAATTACAGTTATTTGAGTTGACTGAAAAGATAAGCAAAATGTTTCAGCAGTATGCCGCTCTGCTATTTATAATTATGCATTTTTGGAATTTACCTCAGGAGGGATCGAACTATCAGCCTTTGTTCAACTGTCTGACACCCTAGTACTGGTGCAATTGCAATGTTTTCTTTGATAACTAATTATTTTTTTAATTTTTTGAAGCACAGGACGAAAGTTAATTTAGAAAGAACACAAGAGAGTTTTTTCAACCCAAATATTTACTACATATATATTATACATACACTAGCTGTAATTATAAAGCAGCCTATGCAATCGCGTAATTGAAGAGCAATTAACAGCATTTTGAATATCAGTGATTTGACTTAATTAACTCTATTTTACACAGGCTATTTGACCAACCCATGCTACCCGGGGGAAGGCAAAATGACTCTCTAGTTAAATCTTAAACCGGAGGTCATGAGAACACCAAATTTGGCATGTGGATTAGGGCTAATCAATTCCTTTTGCGTTGATGACGTCATCATAGTGACGTTACGGCAGATTTGGCAACAAATGACGCCATTTTGATGACGTCATAGCCAGTACAAAATTTTGCTCATAGGTTTGTTTTTTTGAATCTGAATCATTGATTTTTAGTCAAACTGATTACCTCGCAAAAACATCTTGTGACGTCATTCAAGTTAAATAAGGGCTAAAAAAGACCAAATTTTGGTGAAGTAGCTTAAAAAAACTTTAAAATTACTTCTCTTACTCCAGCAACTTCAAATTAGCAAAAGTTATTTGTTAATAAATTTGGTTCAGAAGTCAATTAGTTGAAGAAAAAGGGTTATTTTTGAAAGAATTTTGCCCCCCCCCCCTTCCTTTAGGGTTAAAAGAAAAAGTTTTAAAAAAATAGGGTTAGAAGAATTCGAAAAATTGTTATTTGAAATCCACCAACTTTCAGCTATATCAGTTTACACATAAAGACTATAATAATGCTTTCAAAAATTAAAAAACGACTATATCCTGGTTGAGTGAAACACTTGCTAATTCACTAATTTACATTTATATTTTACCTGCCGTAAACGAAGCTAAAAACCCTTTTTTGCTGCTTGATGCATCCGATTGAAATTTAATTCGCAGAAGATCGGATGGAGAAACAATAACTTTCCCACTAAACTCTCCGCTGAACGTAATTTCTTCAGTCTTGTTGTAAAACACCTGCAACAAAACAAAATTTTGGGGAAATGTTTGGTCAAACTAAACCCAAATATCAAAAAGTTTTTTAAAACAACAGATTGTGACTTTTTGGTATTTATAGCGCCGTTGGATTTCCGGGCTTGTAAAGTTGATTTGCATAAAGGGTTAAGCGCAATTTCGTTCATTTTTTGACCAAGTTTTTTGTCATTGTTACTTTGTATTTCAGTGCACAGCTTTTGAGTTAGTTTAATTTACCAACGTTGTTGTTTTGGCAGTTTTAAGTTGAATAAAGCCCGTAAATCAGATAATATTCAATTCTCATTACAATATCAAACAGGTCATTTGGTCGAGCAGTAACGCGGTCGTCCCTAAGGCGAATTATTAGAGGTTTGAATCTCAAGCCGGTCAAATCAGATGCAATAATGCCAAAGGCTCGCCAGCGCTGTGACACTTTTTTGACAGAAGCTGTGTTGCCCTGGCGCAATGATGCGGAGATCGCCCTGCCAACTCGTTACACACTTGGGAGTAATACAGCGAGAATAATGAAGGTTTGATTTTGTATTGTATAATACCATTAACGAGAATATCCAAAACCTCTATCAGCAGTTCGACGGAAGACAACTTAAATTAAAGCGAGTGACTATTTTGCCGGAAATTTTTAAATTAAGAGAATAAAACGAAAATGAGCAATATTCATCGGAGAATTTTTATTTGTGTTTTTAGCAGTCCAGGTTAGAGTTTGAGTTAGGGCTTAGGCTACTATAGTTTTAGGGTAAAGATTTGATTTTGGATTAGATTTGAGTTGGAATTTATCAAAAAGTAGATAGATATTTCCGATGAAATAAAGCCTTCCAAATTAAATCAGTACACTACTAAAATACAATTACAGCTTTTTCGGATTAAAGATTCGAATTTTTTACACGCTATTTCATAGCACATAAATTAATAAAGCAGCCAACTTTTTCAGTTTCTCGTGTCTCCTGATGATCGTTTATGAAGGAAACTGAAAAATATCATATTTTATTGTGCTACAAGTGATCAGAAATTTCTTGGCCTCTAACTGTGGATCCTTGCATTCTGTCCCATGATCCATAAACTCTGGTTCTTGAACCCTAACAATTGAACCCAAATCCTTAACCAGTGCCCAGGGACTCCCAGCACGGAACAAATATATCTACAACGATGGTATGGTGACCATAAACGTAGCCAGGATTTTTGATTGGGGGGGCCCAAACCACAAATTACATGCAATTGCGTCATCAAAAATTTTCATAAAAGGAACTTGTTGTGGGGCAAAGATATCGTAGAATGGAAAATCTGAAGCTGTAGCCCTTTGGCACTTAACCAGGATTTTGGTCACGGGAGAGGGCGAAAACTAATAGTTGGAAAGTGCAAATATAACTTAGGAGACGTGTTGAGTGAGCTAGTGTACTCAAACGTATCACAGACGGGGGTCTGGGGGCTCTGCCCCCAGCCGCTGGGCGATTTTTGTAAGTTTTTGAAAAAAAAAAAGCTATTTTAACCATATTGGATCATATTTCGCACGTGTTCAAACCCATTTCAAAGAACTAGACTTTTAACATTTGAAAGCCAATTTAAAAAATTTATTTGTTCAATCCTCCATTTACTTGCCATTAAAGTCCAAAACACGTTTAAAAATCTTGCATTATGGCGTAAAATTTTAATTGCAAGTGATTTGGTCCATGTAGCGGGAAGTAAAGCACATTGCCTCCTCCAGTATTTTAGTAGTAAATAGTAATCCACTCGAAGATTTTCCTTCAAGATTTTTGTTTTGTCATGAAGTTAACCAGTTGTAGTACATGGACGGCTAGGAAGCCGAGGCTCCCTCAATTGATATTCAATAATTTGTTTAATGAGCATATTCCCAAGCTATTTTTTTAAGTATTTTGTGCGTAAAAACTGGGGAGCTGGAGTTGAATCGTTATTAAAAAATAGTACGATAGATGGTTACGCTTACTAAACATGTTATTTCTGGGCGGAATTTACATAGCGCGAAGCCCCTGGCACTTAGGGAATTTTTGCAACATCTTCCTGCCAAATGTAAACGAAGACCAAAAAACTCCTACTATCTGAGCGCTAAGCCCAAGCACTGTCCCATATGGCAATGTTTAGATGAGGGCCTGCGGTAGCAACTCTTAGGACAAAAACCCTTGCTTTCACCCAGGTTACACGTTTAAATTGGTTGGAAAAAATTGAATTAAGGGGGTGCGCCGGGCCCCCTGGTCGTCAATATTATTTATTGTTAATTACTGTTGTACGCGTGTACTGTTGTACGCAAAGATACTAAAAGAAACTGAAAATGAAGAAACAAGTTTTTTTAGGTAAATTTTTGTCATTGGCGGCATTTCAATTGAAGGGGCCCCGCCTCCTGAGCCAACCCCTGGCTACGCCTATGATTTTGAGATAAGATCGTGCCCTTAAGTTTTTTCATAAAAAAAAACATTTAAAGCGAAATTAAAATAACTTTTTTTCTAATCGTGGAGGACGCAAGTCAAGTGACTTGACAGTTTTTTGGAACCTGCAGGAATTGCATGACATTATTATGACGTGGACACGTGGTCGTCATTTTTATTACTTACTTTTGTACGCGTAAATCTTAAACTAAAGAAACTGCAATTCCGGACAAGGACAACATACTGGCTATGCTCTCATTATATTTATCATTGGTAGTATTTCAATTTGGGGGTTGCATTACCGCCTGTGTTATAGCATTAGGTTCATAATAACGTTAAACGAGGACCTGGTATTGTAACTTTTACCACAAAACTCTAAGATTTTTCACAGGTTTTGCATATTAATTGTTAAAAATTTGAATTACGGGGCCCCTGGCCCGATACCCTTGGTCATCAGTTCAGGGCCCTCTGGTCGTCAGTTAGGGACCTTGGGGCTTCTTGGTTGTCAGTTAAAGGGCCCTGAAGCCCCCTGGTTGTTAGTTAGAAGCCCTGGGGGCCCCTGGTCGTCAATTAGGGGCCCAAGGTCCCCCGATTCATCAGTTAGAGAACCCAGGGCCCCCTGGTAGTCAGTTATGGGCCCCAGGGCCCCCTGTTTGTCAGTAAGGGCCTCGGAGCCCCCTGATTGTTAGTTAGGGCTCCTGGGGTCCCCTGGTCGTCAGTTAGGGACCCAGGGTCCCCTGTTCATCAGTTAGAGGCCCCAGGGCCCCCTGGTTGTTAGTTAGAAGCCCCGGGGCCCCCTGGTTGTTGGTTATGGGCCCCCTAGTTGTTAGTTAGGGCCCCTCTGGTTATTGATTAGGGTCCCGGAGGCTCCCTCGTCGTCCGTAACTGCAAATAAACATCGCTAGGCTATGTTGTCATAATTTTTTATCATTGGTGGTATTTTAATTGGGGGGGGCCGGGCCCCCTGCGCCCCCCCCCCCTGGATGCGCCTATGACGTTGACATAAAATATACATTATAACGTCATAAAAAGTGCACAAACACGCAAACAAACCTAAAATCTTAGACAAAAAAACCAGAGCCAGGATAAAATGGATCATTCTATTTCGAGACGTTTCGACTTAAACTAAAGTCATTATCAATCTATAAAAATCATGACGTTAGAATTTTTGAAAGACCATCAATATAGACCATCAAAGTTTAGTAAGCACCGTTAATTTTTTGAGAGAAATTTTAGAGCTCTGATTTGTTGAATATCTTAGTTCTTGAAAATTTTACTGTTCCATAAGTGTACTTGATTAGTTCAGTATTAGTCTTGTCTCTAAACTGTAAGTGAGTTGCCAGTTTGACCTGTAGATCTTTGAATTTAGCACCAAATTTTATTGAGAGTACAGTACAGATTTAAAGAGAGATAAGTTAATAACCAGGTCTTCACTTGGAATTATAATACCCAAGGTAAGTTTTGTAATTTTTTTTTTTTTTTTAACCATCGTGGTTATAGGGTTTTTATTTATTTATTTATTTTGCCTAAATTCATTAAATTTGGGTTATCTGAGGCAAATTACTAATATGTTTTTTCCATTTCTATTTTGGTTTAGTTTTAGATTTTACCCTTGACCCGGTTATTAACTGCTACCTCCGGTTTATCGTTTTGGTCTATATTGATGGTCTTTCAACAATTCTAACGTCATGATTTTTATAGATTGATAATGACTTTAGTTTAAGTCGAAACGTCTCGAAATAGAATGATCCATTTTATCCTGGCTCTGGTTTTTTTGTCTAAGCTCTTCATATCGTCCCGTTATTCTGCTCCGAAACCTAAAATCAATTTTGATAAACAGGACAACATCAAAAGCTTTGACAAAAAAAACAGAGCCAACATAAAATAAAATAATCACTCTATTTATGAGACGTTTCATCTTAAACTGAAGTCGTTTTTTAATCTTATTCAAATAGAAGATTGAAAATAACTTTAATTTAAGTTGAAACGTAATTATGCTAGTTGAATAAGTCTGAAAATAACTTTAGTTTAAGTCGAAACGTCGCTTAAATAGAATAATTGAATTTATTTTGGCTTCAGTTTTTGTCAATTTAGATCATTCTTAATATTTTGGTTATTTCTATCCTGAAAATTCTTACTGCGCAGCACCCAAGTTGAACCTTGTAAATTTTGGGTTGAGCCGAAGTAGTGCTCAATATTAAATTAGGTTGCACTGCAATCAAATTATTGCTTACCTGGACCAAGTCGTAAGATTTTTCGGTGTTTCCAAAACGAAATGTCAAAATAATTGTATCGTTGATGGACGGTGCTTCGATAAACCATTCGCACGACAAATCATTATCATAACGCTCAGGGTAAGATGGTGTAGTAAAAACTTTGGGGCTATTTGAAGCAGTAAAGTTGCGTCTGCAATCATCTAAAAAAATTACAAATCGTTGGCAAAATTAGTTATGAAACTTATCTAATAACCAATCAATTTTGGAGAAAGAATATTTCACTCTCGAATAAAATATAGGAAAAAGTATAAGTAATCGAGGCTGTAAATTTGTCAAATTTAAAAACAGTCAGTTTCAACTGATAGTATTTCTTTCAGAAAAATACAGGTTAATGCTTTAGTTGCCTTTTTATAACTGCAGTCTGAAATACCTACCAGAAATGGATTTCTGTCCATTGCTCAGCGATGTAAACAAGATTGATAGAATCAACAAGCGCATCCAAATACTCTTCGGATAAACAAGAGACATCACTTGAGCAAACGTACTATAATTCATTACTTGGAATCAAAAAATTTTTTTTCATTACTCAAACAGTTAAAAATGTTCTGAAAAATGCGCTACTGGTAGTTTATAATATTGCTGTTAAAATACTCATTCAGTAAATAAATACGCAGCATTACCAAAATTAATAGAGCTTTAAGGATAACCTTAATGTGAACAGCTTTGTGTCGATTTCGGTATTCCTTTCGGATCAATAAAACCTCATTTCGCTTTCTCTATTTTTCAGTACAGTAACCTCCTGGTTAAGTACGCAACTTGATCCGGAGGTGACTTTGCGTACTCACGCGGAAGGTGCGTGCTTAACACTGTTTGTGCCCTGTTGCACGTACAGTATGTGTGCACGGCCAGTACGTCTGTAAATGCGTGTAACCAGTACTTAAACTGTAACATTTTGCATGTGGGGACGCTTTGGCAGCTTTGACCATACGCATTTGGAATGCAAGTGAAATTTAGTGGAAATTATGATTCAAGTTGTACTTCTTTCCCTTAAATCGAGTGAACACCAAAAAAAGGTCTTCATCGAAAATTAAAGGATATTTATTCCCTAAATCGGGTGAAGACCAAAAAAAAAAGAAAAAGGTCTTTACCGCAATTTGGTACTACATTCGGCCGGAACTGATGGGATTTATTCGTGCTAACATTCACTTTTTCGTCTGATCATCCAGCGCTGAAATCTCGATGGGTGACGCTGACTCTCGATGGGGGTACGCGTCCCCCCTACAATTTAAGATTTAAGTACTGCCTGTAACCACTATACAGTACAGCACAGACTCGGCATTTATGACGTCAAAAACTTCTTTGTTCTCTCGATGATTGTTAGTCTTTTCAAACAATTTCAGTTTATAATAACCTGCTTTCTAGGCTGAAATCGTTCTGTTTTGCTATTAGCATACCGTACAGTATACGATTACGTACACTACAGTACTATACAACGAAGACTTGAGTCTTTCTAGACTAGTTTCCTTTTTCCCGTCATGTCAAGTAAAGGAAAACGGTTAAGGGAATCCCAGAGGTTGGAGGTCATTGCCAAGTAAAAACTGAGGCAGGTGACATTGCGAGTCAAGCAAAAGAAGATGGAAAACATGCGCCAGCTAACTTTGCACGACATGATGAGGCAATAAATAAATACTACTCATTACTATACTGTATTTCATCATGCTATACAGTTTGTTACTGCGTGTAAATTTTCGTTTGAAATAAGAAAAAGTTGAACCCAATCTTTTTGAAGAATTTTGCGTACTTTTCTGGGATGCGTCCTTAAACGGGTGCGCGCTTAACCTGGAGGTTACTCCATGTAATCTACGTGACGCTACATTCACATGAGCAGCTTTTAGCAGCGAGAATCGGCATTTTGCCTTTTTTCTTTCTCAATTGCTATTGTTTCATTCTTTCTCGATTTGAGAAAGAAAAAGGCAAAATGCCGAATCTCGCAGCTAAAAGTCGCCCGCGTGGACGCATCTTGATGCTAATTTTCATCTTCTATGCAACGCTGCGTCTTTCGATAGTCAGTGGAATTATGGTTGTTTTTATCTTTATTTTTCCACTCAACAAATCCGCTAACTGCCTGTTTATGGATGGATGCAAAGAGCAAATATAGCGGAAAGTTTTCTGCGGAAAAGCATGTATTCGTACAATATTGCAAGGCTTGCATTTTCTTTCTTTATTTTTTTAGTTTATGTTAGTCTGTGAGTTGCAAAAAATTAAACAGCTCTATTGTGGTATTAATCAAATCAGCACATTTTGTTTAAGGAAGTTATTGAAACAATAAACCAAAAAGTAAATATTAGAAAGTGAGGAAAGTAAGAAAACACCTAATGCTTGAAAAGGAACTGTAATCTAAGCCTACATTTTATTAATAGTTATGACTATCAAAATATAAAAAAAAAAAACTAATGCGTTTTTTCTCATGTTCGATTTTGTGCCTTTGAAAATTCCCTGTTGTTTTATTTTTAAAACTTAGTTAGTTAAGATTAAAAAAGAATGTAAGTCACTTTTTCACAGTTAACCAAAATGTTGGAAAAAGTTCAAAATGCATTCCTTAAGAGATGAGTTTTTCCACATCTTTTGCTAGTTCCTCTCTAAACCCTTTTGGCTACTACTCAGGACATTTTTCGATATGCTGTGTAAGTATTTACAACATGCCTTGCGGAATTTGCAGTGACAGAGAATCGAAATCTCGAAAGACATCATGGTGACAAAGTTGGCCTTCTCTCCAGCTATCGCTACTCATCAGCCAGGAAAAACCAGTCTTTCTTGTGATTTCGCGCAAAACCTATGCGCTTCTAACAAGAATCAGTTATTTGAACGACTTTAAGTTGAGTATTAAGTATTTGAAGGAAATTTCCTCAGTTAACGAAATCCGACGCGTTATCGATACACCAATAACCATCCGAAAGTCTTTGTCAAAAAGTTGCCGTTCAAGTCTGATATTGTCCTTAATTCAATGTTGCCGCAGCCATTTCCTCAGTGCTGTAACAGTTATAACTAACTTTATGTCCATTTTTTGAAAGTTAAGTAAATAATATTTTTAAAAGTTGGTATTTTTACATAAAAAGCTGTTATTATCTTACCGTAGCCTATTCCTCCCCTTTTGTCCATTTGTCGTCAAAAACGTTGTATGCCGCAGTTAAAACATTTTTGGAAATCATTTACGGTAGTTGTATGCAGCATCTTTTGAAGTTCTACTTTGGCCTTCGGAAACACTGAAAAAATTTTAAAGCGCTTTCAGATCTATAGTCTACTGTAAGGTAGCTGAAATTTTTTTCTCAATGAAAAATATTATTGTATGATACCAACAATTATCAATCTGCACCAAATTTGAGTTTTTGGACTTTTGGCAGAATAAATTAATGAATAACATTTGCAGTTTTGACGTTTAAAGTAAACTCAGAATAAAATTTTTTAACGTCAAAACATCACAATTAAATTAGTATCAAAAATTTTTTAATTACGCTACTGGCAGAGGTTTAAGTAGCGCTAACCCTCTAAATTTAGCTGTGCTTCCTGCTGCCTAAAAAAATCAGTCAAGCAATCAGCACCAAGTTTAGATCGCGGTGAGCAACAAGAAAGGTTGGATAGAAGTCTAGCCATTAAACAAGTAATTTTTCTTGGGTGTTGAATACCATAGCACTGAATATTTCTGGACTAAATAAGCAGCAGCTCATTGTTTTTACAAAAACCACCACTTTTTGATAAGTCGTTGACCTTGGGCCCAAAGAATTCTAGATTTGCGCTTGCCACTGCATCTCCACCAACTTGTTCGACTATGATTAGAACTTTTTAAAGCCACAATTATCAATGCAAACTTTCTGAAACATCATTCGACATAGTCACACTCAACGGTGTAGAGCCGACTAAACAAGAAACGCAAACAGTAGCCAAGGTAATTAGTTACAAAGAAGTGAAAACGTGGGCAAATAAATGTAACGACGCGCATGTTGAGAAAGTGAAGTATGCAAAACTGGACGCGTTTTAAAATTTTGTAGCTAGTTCAAAACCCATTCATGCAAGAATACATCTACGAAGTTCGCACTATGAAAATAGTCGACAACGCTTTGCGTTTATCGGGATAGTTATGCCCATAATCACTTCGTACTACCGATGAAATTCGTTGTCTATTTTACGTTTCGCCTCCCAAATCCGGAGGCTTCTTCAAAAATTTTGGTGGTGTTACTTTGCAGTACCAAAACAAATTTCTTAAGAAGCTAACGTGTTCGTCTCTGGAGTGGGAGGTCTAATAAAGTTCAAATCTCGAATTTGCGATTGGAATGGGCATTTTTGCAGACAATATAGCCAGTTTTTGACCGACAAAATTACTGCAATTAGTTGACCAACAGAGTTAATACATTGTTAATACATGTTTATTACAAGAGTTAGCACAAGCTTGGCCAACCCTTTTCTTAAAGTTTTGTTTCTTTTTTTATATGACCCTGGCTGTAAACGTACTTTACTCGGGCTATTTCTCTACAGTAACATAACTAATTTTATAGGGGGTGGTAGGTAAAAATCATAGGTGGGCGCAAGTCTGTTAATCGTTAATCCGTTAATAACGAAGCTAACTTTTTCTTGAACTCGTTAATTCGTTAAAAAGTTTTTTCATGTTAACGGACTAAATTAACTTCCGTTAAGTTCTGTTAACGAACTAAATTAACTTCCGTTAAGTTCCGTTAACTTCTGTTAAGGTTTTTATCGTTAATATCTTGCACCATTCTTTCATCGTACCGGTACAAACCAGTTTGCACTGGTAGCACTTGTTGCCTATTTGCACGAGTTTTATAGAAGAGAGCGAAGAAAGGAGCTCTTTTTTGTGACAAATAATAAGCTGCAGCCTCATAGGTTTATTAATTATCGCTGTTCGCAATTTCCAAAGATTTTCATATTGCAGCTTCGTTTGTGCATTTGAACTTATTTTTATCTTGAAGTTAGATTAGACTTCAAAATGTAACTTCCAAAACACAAAAAGACCACCATAGCAATAAATGTTTCCTTACAATCTGCTCAACAGCGTCAATACGTGTTCTAGAGGCGAGTGAATAAAAACATATGTAAATTACAAGCAAAATATTAACAAATTAACGGACTTTATTAACTTCCGTTAATTAAAGCTGAAAATAACGGATTAACGTTAACGGAGGTGTGAAGTTTGTTAACGGACTAGTGGTTAACGAAGCTAACGTTTTGCATTAACTTGCCCACCTATGTAAACATACCTCCTTGTTTAACTTTTAAACCAAAAGTCATGGGAGCATCAAAATTTGCATGATGGGTTGATGTTCTTAAATGTTTTCAGAAAAGTGGTTTTAAGTTAATGACTTCATCATAGTGACGTCAGGGTCAATTTTTGGTAAAAACGACATATTTTTTAAAAGCGTCATACTGGCGGTATAAATTTCGCTGATGATTTAAATGTTTTTAAAACTTCCTTTTAAAAGTGATTACACCACAAACGCTTTTTCTGAGGTCATTTCAGTTAACTCTTTTTACACGGAGTATAATTTGATCAACGCATTTTTGTCACCTCCCCTGCGCTATTTAACTCGTGAACCAAAAACCATGAGAACTCCAAATTTCACATGCAAGTTGGTGCACACCAAAATTTTTTAGAAAAATTGCTTTTGTGTAATAGAGTGATTATAGTGACGTAAGAGCCATATTTTCGAAAAATGACGTATTTTTTCAATAGCAACTTTAAATTTTTAGAGGTTATTTGTGAATAAATTAACTCGAAGTCAATTTAATTTGACGTAAAAATCTTTTTTTAAAGGGATTTATCACGGAAAAAGGACAAGGGGCATTTTTGCCCCCCTCCGCACTTGTATAAAATAAGGTCAAAGATGTGTTCAAAACCGCTTGACTTTTGGTAAAATCATGGCTTCTCCGAACCTTGAAATTGGGAAATATCATTTACTTCAAAATTTTCTAATCTGATTTGTGAAGGAACTTTTTTAAAGGAATTTATCACAAAAACAAGAACATTAATTCGTCCCAACTCAGTCGCGTGAAATAGAGTTAATCTATATTAGGTGTGACAAAAAAGATTTTTTATTTTTGTGTTTTGTTCTATTTTTTGTCTTGAAATTGAGTTTGATCTCTTTCCTTTTTTAAGCTTAACTACTGATACAACAAGTGCTAAGATACGTGTCGCATTTGGACTTTATTGCTACTTTCGATTTTATAGAATAGTTAGCTCATAGACTCTTTATGTAGTAGCAGGAGTGCCGAACGTCGGAAGGGCAAGGGGAGGGGGCAGCTTTTTCAAAGGGCACTTTTAATACTGTACGTACAGTCATTACCACCAACATTGCTCTCTAATGCTGTCAAACAATTAAACACTTCAACAAAGTCGGAGTACTGAATACCTCGCATAAACACTAGGCCTAAAAAATAATAACAAACGAATTATAAATTAAAGAGTAGGTTCAGACATTGGGGGTTTAGAGGCAACGCCCCTATAGCTGGAGGCAAGGAGGTATGGGGGCTTTGCCCCGAGCACTCAGAGATTTTGCAATTTTTTTGGCCAAAATAACTTAATTTAGGTCTACTTTATCAAAAATTAATGCTTTTAAAACTAGGCATAGAAATTAGCAGTGCAAAAACATAATCAAATTGGCTGCGCAAATGGGCTATGAGGGTGGTGGTTAATGATAAAATATCAGCTTTTTTATTACAAGCTGGTCAGAGCTGGAGTCTCGGCCAAAACCTTCGAGACCGAGACGAGACATTGACGTTACGAGATCGAGACTTAGAGCAAAAACTCGAGACGAGACCAAGACTTGAACGTGCCGAGACCGAGACGAGACACGAGACTTTTGAAACAAAACGTTTGTAATCTTTTGCAAATATTTTTGACACTAAATTTTGAACATTCGGTTAACTTCCCAACACATTGCAGTATAGATTTCTAGGCATTTCGCTATTATATAAGGAACAAGCTAATTAAAAGTTATACTACTTAAAAGATATACGTTTGTTTTTAATTAGAAAGCTTTTTGGCGTCGCTTATGGTTTTTAAGATTTAATACCATCATTGGGGACTGATTGAACGGCAGTGTTACTTAATTTGATTAAAAACAGTAAAGTCTTATTTAAAATAATAAAATTTTTAAACGTTTCGGACTTAGCTATGTCCATCATCAGTAAAAAGTAAAATCTAAAACAGTAAAAAGTAAAGAACTAGTCTCGAATGAAAGTAGACACATTTTAGTACAAGTTGCTATATTGAACACCTCAGATTACGAAGAAAAAATGCTAAAAATACTATATGATCGCACCAAATTCGTTCCGGTTGGAAAAGATGATAATCTTCAAAAACTGGATCAATTTCAAAGATGTATCCGCTACTTAAAAGGAAAAGGCGCTATTACGAACGAGGATTACCAACGAATTTATCCTACCTCAGCTGCAACACCAACTATGTATGGGTTACCAAAGGTACACAAAGATGGAACACCCCTTAGACCAATTCTGGCTTCCACTGGGTCATTCAATCATTGAGTGTGCCAAATGGCTTTCGGATATCCTCAGCCCATTGCGCTCCCATTCAACAAATTTGAAGGAAACTTTTTCCTTTATTGATAAGGTAAAAAAATCTCTCTCTCAATGATTCGGTTATGTACTCTTTCGACGTAGTTAGCCTTTTTACCAATATTCCACTTCAGTTCACCTTACAACTAATTTTGGATACAATTTGCTAAGACAATATTGAGACCTTTCACAACCTGAACAAACGAAGATTAAAAACCTTACTCAATTGGGCAGCATCAAGCACAACTTTACAATTTCAAGGGAAATACTACAAGCAAGTGGATGGGATAGCAATGGGGTATCCCATAGCTCCGATGTTAGCAGACGTATTTATGAGTTATGTAATAGAAGAGGCTCTCTCTGCATCACAACAAAACAGGCCGACGGTACAGTAACTGCTGAGATACGTGGACAATTTGTTTTTGGTATTTTCAAGTGATGAGGAAGCTCAGCTTTCTTTGGCGTAATGAATCGCATTCATAAATCTATAAATTTTACAAAGGAACAGGAGTGCAACGGACGACTTGCCTTTCTTGATGTACTCGTTTCAAGAAATACCGGAAATGTAGCACAAACATCCGTCTTCAGAAAGAAAACTAATACCGGACTGTATTTAAAGTGGACCAGTTTTGTCCCGTACCGATACAAACGCAATTTAGTGAACTCACTGCTACAACGGGCCTACAAAATTGAATCTTCATACAAACTAATTCACAGCGATTTCATGAGAATTAAAGAAATGCTGGCAAAAAATGGATACCCTAGGACATTTGTTGACATTTGCATTCGAGGTTTTTTAAATTCCAAACACGCGGATACGAAGAGAACAAACCAAAGTACTACTGAACCTACTCAAAAGCATTTGACTTGCAGGCTTCCCTTTCTGGGACCAATCTCAATGCAAGTACAGCATGAAATCGGCAACTATTTTGCAAAAAATGCAAATGGGAAAATCAAAGTTAGAGTTATTCACGACACATTCAAATTAAAAAGTTTTTTTCGAGTCAAAGAAGGTCAAGCACTACTACATCGGTCAAATGCGGTCAATCATATTCATTGCTCATGCGGCAGCAACTACATTGGTGAGACTGCCAGAAATTTGCTTACACGACTCAACGAACACAACCCCGGCTCCAAAAAAAGTAAAAACACAGACGTTACCAACCACCTCTACGAAAATTCCGACCATAAAATTGACTTTGCAAAACCTAAAATACTTGGAACTGCCAGGAACCGAACCAAGCTAATCATTTTAGAAACTTTAAGCATCGACAAACTGAAACCGGACATAAACGTTGATCAGTCATCAATAACTTTGTACCTGTTCAACACGTGATTGTTCTTTGTTTTTTTCCTCGTTTCTCATTCATTGCACTGTGCTAGTATCACAGAATTACTTAGTGTGTTTAGCGGTATCCTTACACCTCGCAGAAAAACATTTCCCCGAAAATCATTTGCCAGAAAAACATTTCCCTGAACTTTCTTTTTCCAGAATTAACATTTGTCAGAAATCACACTTGCCAGAATGAACACTTGCCTGAAATTACATCTGCCAGAATGAACACTTGCCTGAAATTACATCTGCCTGAATGAACACTTGTTTGAAATTACAGCTGCCAGAATGAACACTTGCCTGATTGTACATTTGCCAGAATGTACATTTGGCCGAAATTACATTTCCCCGAAAACTTATTTTCCAGAATTTACACTTGCCAGAATGTACATTTGGCCGAAATTACATTTCCCCGAAAACTTATTTTCCAGAATTTACACTTGCCAGAATGTACATTTGGCCGAAATTACATTTCCCCGAAAACTTATTTTCCAGAATTTACACTTGCCAGAATGTACATTTGGCCGAAATTACATTTCCCCGAAAACTTATTTTCCAGAATGTACATTTGGCCGAAATTACATTTCCCCGAAAACTTATTTTCCAGAATTTACACTTGCCAGAATGTACATTTGGCCGAAATTACATTTCCCCGAAAACGTATTTTCCAGAATTTACACTTGCCAGAATGTACATTTGGCCGAAATTACATTTCCCCGAAAACTTATTTTCCAGAATGTACATTTGGCCGAAACTACATTTCCCCGAAAACTTATTTTCAAGAATTTACACTTGCCAGAATGTACATTTGGCCGAAATTACATTTCCCCGAAAACTTATTTTCCAGAATTTACACTTGCCAGAATGTACATTTGGCCGAAATTACATTTCCCCGAAAACTTATTTTCCAGAATGTACATTTGGCCGAAATTACATTTCCCCGAAAACTTATTTTCCAGAATGTACATTTGGCCGAAACTACATTTCCCCGAAAACTTATTTTCAAGAATTTACTCTTGCCAGAATGTACATTTGGCCGAAATTACATTTCCCCGAAAACTTATTTTCCAGAATGTACATTTGGCCGAAATTCCATTTCCCCGAAAACTTATTTTCCAGAATTTACACTTGCCAGAATGTACATTTGGCCGAAATTACATTTCCCCGAAAACGTATTTTCCAGAATTTACACTTGCCAGAATGTACATTTGGCCGAAATTACATTTCCCCGAAAACTTATTTTCCAGAATGTACATTTGGCCGAAACTACATTTCCCCGAAAACTTATTTTCAAGAATTTACACTTGCCAGAATGTACATTTGGCCGAAATTACATTTCCCCGAAAACTTATTTTCCAGAATGTACATTTGGCCGAAATTACATTTCCCCGAAAACTTATTTTCCAGAATTTACACTTGCCAGAATGTACATTTGGCCGAAATTACATTTCCCCGAAAACGTATTTTCCAGAATTTACACTTGCCAGAATGTACATTTGGCCGAAATTACATTTCCCCGAAAACTTATTTTCAAGAATTTACACTTGCCAGAATGTACATTTGGCCGAAAACACATTTCCCCGAAAACTTATTTTTCAGAAATTACATTTCCACAAAAATTCATTTTCTAGAAACTATTTTTCATTCGAAAAAGTATTCTATGTTCGAAAAAGTAAACTTTTAGGTGAAATTAAGAAACGTTGCGATAACAGTTAGCTTGCGGAATGAGAAATATAACCTAGCTTATTAGTCAATTTGCTATCATAAGTTGTGCTTCAAGCGTAACGAAACTTAGCTATTAAAAATCGATGCAAGCATGTTCACACAGGCAAAGCAAGCTTACTTTTACCCAGGTTACACTTTTTTTAGAAGAGCCAATAAATTTTAAGTTGAGCTGGCTTCTCATAGTTTTTTGCCAATTTGCTGCTTCATTTGTTCGTAATATTATTCCTTGAATTCTGAGAACGTTCATGTCAATTTAAACGACCATGTTTTTAAAGTTATTTTGGAGTCCAATTCCGAATGCTCTGTCAGCTTGAGCAAAGATTTTTTTGCAGCATCGTAAAACTGCAAAAGCGAAAAAGTACGGAGTTTTTTTTTTGACTCGAGAACATCCAAATATTTATGAGTTGCTTACGCTGTTTGAAGCTGCAGCACTCTGTAATTTTAGAATCGTTGCAATATTCTGCTTGTAAATACTGGAAAATTACTAAAATTTCATCATTTTGAATTAGCACAGAATTTAGTTGCTTTCAAGATTTGAAATTTATTCTTTTTTGTTTCCAATCTTTTTGTTACTGATGGAGGCTGGCATTTTTTTAGATTCTGAGCAACAATGAGCCTCGGGTTTTTTTGAAATATTATTGTTATAAAAGAAAATAATGTAATTCGTCTTGCGTTCGCGACAAAATTAAATCTGCAGCTGTAGTACGAAGTACGTAGCCAAAATCTACGTCAAACAACACTCGTTGCATTCCTCGGCAAAAGATTTCGCGCTTTAGCTTACCAACACTCAAGAAAGCAGGAATGGCGTGTATCCGCAACCAGCTTCAAAGAGCTTTTGGTTGAAACCTACCGAGAAAGCCACTTCTACGGAAAGCTCATTATGATGTCAATTCCCGCCATTCACATTTCATACAATTTAGAACATTTCATTCGCAGTTCATGCGAAGGTAGCAAAAAGATAAGTAATTCCTTCAGGTGACGAAACAATTAAAACCTACGAGTCTTCCTGTAGCAAATACTGACCGCATAATGCAATGCCACTCCTAGTGAATTTTCACTAAATCTAGTGAAGTTTGGTCCGGCCTAGTGACCTAGTGAATTTTACGATCTAGTGAGTGTTTTTGTAGAATGTGCAAATACCTGAAAGCTGCTAATGTTTGCTTCCAAATTTTTGGTTGCAGTTTTATATCATTGCATGTTTAAATGTGTTGTTCTTTTCGCTTGATGAGACCCTTGAGCAAGGTCAAAACGCGTCGGGATAGCTCATTCGCAATGTATATTACAATAGTAAAGTGTATAGATAGATGAATAACTTATGCTTCTACTGTAAATGCTAGCCGTGAAGGTGGCCTAAGTTACTGGTCGAAACACGAAAACCTATAGTTTTAGGTTGACAATCATTGAATAGAAAAAAAAAAAAATTTTTTAATGAACCTGAAAGACCTTTTGTTATTTTTTAGAGATGACCAAGAAAATTACGCAAAAACCGTGCGTCGCTGGCGTGAAGACCTTTTTTTGGGAGATCACCTAAAAATTCACGCAAAAACTACGATCGGTGGTGCCACTCCGAGTGAATTTTATATACATCTAGTGAATTTTGGTCCGTTTTAGTGTCATAGTGAAACGATCTAGAGAAATTTTTGTAACTTACCAAGTGAAGACTCTTTTATTTTTTATTTTTTTGAGATCATCTAAAAAGCAGTCTCATTGTCTTGTTTTTAACTCAATTTTAAATTAAAAGCACAAAGCGTTGTGAAAATTTTTGTGTTTCACAAAATTCTAGTGAATTTTGAAGAGTAGCCTCTGGCAGCATTCAGTGGCGGATCCAGAAAATTTTGGTGGGGGGGGATGACAAAATTTATAAGCACGGATTTTCTATAGGCCTAATCTCAAAATTTAGGATGTTTATGATTAATCTTCTCGACGTCGCGGAAATTTGCTTGGCATATTTTTGATCAGGCGCGTGGCAAAAAATCTGCAATGAGGTGGCTGTGTACGGGCCTCCAGTGGGCGGTGGCATTTTGCGGTGTGGGAGCGTAGCCTTTAACCGCCGGAGACTGGGGGTCTGGGGGAAAAGCCCCCAGCCGCTGGAGGCACGGGGGCCTGGAGGCAGAGCCCCCAGCGCTAGAAAATTTTGTATTTTGTTGGCAAAAACAACTTAATTTTAGGCCTATTTTAACAAAAATTATGCTCTTAAAGCACGGCATAAAAATTAGCATTTGCAAAAGTATGTTTATACTAGTTACATATATGGGCTTTGTTGGAGGTACCGGTAGCTATTGCTAGAATTTCAGTTCTCTTATTTACAAGCTTGTAAATTATAAAATCCTATCCCCGTAGTTCAATAAAACTCTCAAGGAGTAATCTATTTCGTCTATATTCTATAGAGAAAGATATAAATAGGGGGGCTAATGGAAGGAAGTTTGAGAGAAGTGATTGGTAATTAACTGCAGTACTGTAATAGTGAATAGCCCCCCTCCCATATTCCTGAGCTTACATATTTTTGATGATACCTGTGTTAAGCATTTTTCAATAAACGATCTTTTTTTCAATAAACATTTTTCAATAAGCATTTTTAAATAACATTTTCCTGCCCCCCCCCTACGCCCCTACCCTATTGGCTTTAGAAATCAAGTCACAGTCGCACGGCCTATCGAGTATTCACTGACGGCTTTTTTTCAAATATGTAAGCTTAATATTACACATAAGCAGGATGCATGTTATGTTTAGGCTGGTGGGGGGATGCATCCCCCCCCTAAATCCGCCACTGGGTAAGGAACAACGTAGAATGAATGATCTTGTCGAGATTGTTGTTGGGGAGGTAGCTGTACTGCAACTGCATAGAATGAAAATTCGAATTTCCTGCTGTTGAGAATTTTCTGCTGTGTACTTTTGACCAGAGAATTTTGAGTTAATATTTGTTTGCTACCAGGCTCCTGTCAATCTTTCGAATTGAATCATTTTACCAATTTACACATTGGTGTCAGAGAAACATTAATTTTTGCTTCAAATAAATTTTCCCTCAAGGCGCGTAATGCCTACCTCAAATCAAAATGACAGTTCCGTACGGTGTTTTTTTTATTCTTCAAATTTATTGATACGAATAGGCCTATTTTATTATATTATTGTATAAATATTGGGAGAAAACGCTCACCTAACGAGCTCCATTAAAGCAAGACTGTGGGCCAGTGCTTCCCAATTTTTCATCATCGTGACCTATTTTCTATTCGAAAATTTTCCATTGCCCACATCTAAATCGCTAGCTTAATCGCGATTTATCAATTTTCAGGTGATCCCCACGTAAAAAAGATATGGTATTCAGGCCAAAAACCGCAAATTTTGTGCTAGCTCACTCTCTAACGGGCCCCACAGCCCTAATGATTAAGACAGTTTTTTAACCGAATTTACAATTACCCAAATAGCTCTAGCCCACCACAAAATGCTCCTATGGCCCGCAGGTTGAAAACCGCTGCTGTAGGCCATACGTAAGCGTAATGGTCGTCAAATTTCATTTTCGTCTTTTCATACGTCTAAATCTGCGCTAAGGTCAGTAGCGTAGGCGGGGAAGTGATGCAGTGCCGTCGCTACAGGGGGCCATGTCCCCCGATTTCAGTTTACTCAAAATGCTGTTTTTGCAACATCACGGAAAGATAAGACAATAGTCAATCATGGAAATATAGCAATAATAACTTTTAAGCATAATTTTCCTTTGACGTTTTCAGATCTTTTGCCAAACTGTTGGCAATCAACTGGTGTACATAAATGTGACGGAATAACCCGCCTTTTTACTGTATCACGCCTATACAAATGTGTCGCGGAAGAGGGATATAAGACTGCAGAATCGCTACCGATACTTTGTTAGTGATTATGACATAAACAATAGGTGAAAACATTTTTTTCAAAGAGCAGCATCTGTTTTTGATCTTTGAGGCACACTTAACATTTTTAGGTCGCAGTGAGTGGAGGAGCACCATTGTGAAGGGGCCTAGGCCCTCTTAGCCAAGTCACTAAGAAAATTTAACGTCAAAATATAAGCGTTTAAAAGTATTTAGACTTGACCTGAAGGAAGGGGGAGAGGGCTAAAGGGGTTAAGCAATTTAAGCCTTTGAAATGACTTCTAAATTTTAGCAATTTAATCATTGATGCCGCTTCAAAAAGTGCGAAAGGTGATTAAAATGCCGTTGAAATTGCTATTTTTGTGCTGTAAAATCTCAAACTTTTCTCAGTAGTTGGGTGGCTCCGTCCCCAGGCCCCGATCTGTGACACGCTCGAGTTGCATCAGTTTGTTTAGCAAAAGGCCTAAATTAGACAATTTTTGTGCAAAAATAATTTTTGCTTCACCTCTCTAGCAAAATTCTGGTTGCGGGTTGGGTAGCATTCATTGCTGCAGATAAAGTTTCAAGCGATTACGGCAGGGCCACAACTCAGGGGGGGCCAGAAGGGGCGGCGCCCCCCAAACAAAAATTTCGCCCGCCCAAACCCCAAAGCGACAATAGGAGAAAATATTGGTAGGCCAAAGTAGCCTATTGTAAGGCTGTTGATTAATGATTTGAACTGATGCGAAATATTGCGTTTCGCAAAACTTTTATAATCAGTACATTGATTGTGGTGCCACTGGCACCCGGTATGCATAAGCCTAACACATAATCGCAATCCTTGCTTGATTTAACTGACAAGCTACAACTTGTTTAGTAAGTAAAATCTTTGAAGAATATTGCAAAATTTTATTTTGACGCAATTGCAACTATTTTACAATCAAAAAATTGACGTTAGGTGCGGTTGCGGTAGCACCAATTGTAGCACGCTAGCATTAGCATTGAGTGCACGTGGTCACTTTGACCTTGGCCAAAAAGTAGTTTAGTAACTGTTGTACACTGCGTTTTGTCTTGTTTGGCAGTAATGGATAGGTTCGTCATGAGAAGTATTAGAGACCCTCACCCCGGTCCGAATCCTGCATCTTCTGAAGCTACCGATACTCCTTTCACTTAATTATCTGCACATGCATCTGGTGGCCCTGGTTATCTTAACCTTCTTGCTCCTTCACGTCCAAACTTGAATTTATTCCCGAAAGGCAAAAATAACCGCTGCTTTTGTCCCGCATGGTTTCGAACCCATACCCGCACCAACCAATAAATTGAACTCAGCTTCAGAGGTTGCTAAAAGCTTTCTCATTTCTAAAACAAACTGCCCAGCACATAGGCGTAGCCAGGGATTCCGCCCCCCGCCTCCAATTGAAATGTCACCAATGACAAAAATGTGACAAAAAAGCTTCTTGTTTCTTCAGTTTCAGTTTCTAGCATTTTTTGCTTACAAAAGTAATTAATAAGAATAAACGACAACCAGGTCTCCTCAATTCAGTTTTAGCCAACCAATTTAAATGTATATATAACCCAGGAAAAATGGAGTGTTTTGTTTTAAAATTTCCTATCTAAGGCCCTCATTTAACTTTTTGTAAACGTAATGCAATAACTAGGGCCGGATTGACCATAATATGGCACAGTACTAGCAAGGGATTCCGCGCTCAAATGGTGAGAATTTTTTTGGTCTTCACCCATATTTGACAGGAAGATGTTGCAAAAATCGTTAAAGTGCCAAGGACCCTGCACAATATAAATCTGGCCAGGGCAATAGCATGGTTAGTAGGCATAGCTATCTATTGTACCATTATTTGGGGCCGCAGACGAAAACGAGATAAGAAACGTTGCCGGCTTTATACGTCTTTTTTTAGACCTGAATACTGCATTTTTAAATATATATTTGTAGCCGTACCAGATGTAAAGATCGGTTTTAATATGCGAAAGTTTAGTCTATTTTAGTGCCTCCCACTTTCGGCTAGTGTCCCTTCGCTTCGTTTGCCCTGACGACGGCAATGGGGTAATGGCTATAGCTTTCTGAGAATGCAGTCTTTTACCCTGGAATGGACTCAAAATGATTTAAAGCATCTTTTGAAGCAATTATTCAGGGGAAACTGATTTTTCAGAAATAAAATACACTAATAAGTAAAAACTTTCAAACTGGCAAAAATAAGCAATCAAATTTGATCGCTTGCTAAAAAATGCTGAACATGAATATTCATCAAAAAAAAATTAAAACTCGGAAATAGGTATGGGGGCTTTGGGTGGTCCAAAAAAAACTTTTTTTCCGATATGTTTTTCTCCAATGGGCTTAAAAGGTGTGTTTTGGTGCAAAAATAATCCATGTAAATTTTTTTTGACTTTAGTTAACATTTAGGGGTCGCGCACCCCCCCCCCCCCCCCCCCCCCCCGCATTCTAAGTGTGCCCCCTATATCACAAAATTGCCATATCTCATTAACTACTCGAGATAGAAACTTCAAATAAAAACCAAAAGATGCCGAAGATATGATTTTCCATAAGAGTTTAATACATTTTATTAAGCTATCTGATCAAATTTTCAAGAAAAAAAAACAAACTGTTTTTACATCTTTAAAAGGTGTACTCACATCCAAGTTTTGTTTATTTTGTTCAAAAAACCCACTAAATATGATAGTCTAACATTACAATAGATGTTGTGACTCAATGCTGCACATCAGAAAAAAATAAATGCACTTTAGAAATTACGAAATGGGTATAAAATATACAAATATGCAAATGCAATTGCAATTATAAGCAAAACTAAAAACAAGTTTCTAAACACAAGTGATGGATTGAATGAACTTAGTCATGTAAAATATCTTTTGGTAGGTTGGGAAACAGCTTGACGATGAGCTGCAAGTACTTGGAGCAAGTATTGCAGTTGTTCTTCGTCTCGAGTAAGGCTGCCACTGTATGCCTGAATGAGAGCAACACCTCTTTGTGCTGTATCGTTTACTACTTTCAGCTCATGCACAGTTAATTTCATTTCTATATAATTTTTGTCTGTCAGGCAGGTTGATGGAGGTTGAGACCGGAATGATTTTGCTTTTTTTTGTCCGTTTGCTTCAATCAGATCAAAAAAGCACATTGACCGTTTCGTAACGTAATTTTCTAATCCCAGTGTGCAATCAAAATCTTTCTCATTCAACCTTGCCAAGTTTGTGGTTGTAGGATTTCTTTGCAAATTTTGAGCCATCAACTCTATAGTTTTATTTGAAACTCGGTCATCAAAGAAAGCTGAAACAACTAATCGTTCCGAAAAATACCATAAATGACGAAGCATTGATTTGGTTTCGGCTGCTCTTATAACATCGTGAGGATAGTGATTCATTTCCCTAAGGAATATTAAATCATTAAAAGCTGCCAAATGTGCCAATGACGCCTAAATGCTAATGCTAGCGTGCTACCATGGTGCTACCGCAACCGCACCTAACGTCAATTTTTTGATTGTAAAATAGTTGCTATTGCGTCAAAATAAAATTTTGCAATATTCTTCAAAGATTTTACTTACTAAACAAGTTGTAGCTTGTCAGCTAAATCAAGCAAGGATTGCGATTATGCGTTAGGCTTATGCATACCGGGTGCCAGTGGCACCACAATCAATGTACTGATTATAAAAGTTTTGCGAAACGCAATATTTCGCATCAGTTCAAATCATTAATCAACAGCCTTACAATAGGCTACTTTGGCCTACCAATATTTTCTCCTATTGTCGCTTTGGGGTTTGGGCGGGCGAAATTTTTGTTTGGGGGGCGCCGCCCCTCCTGGCCCCCCCTGAGTTGTGGCCCTGCCGTAATTGCTTGAACTCTATCTGCAGCAGTGAATGCTGCCCAACCCGCAACCAGGATTTTGCTAGAGAGGTGAAGCAAAAATTATTTTTGCACAAAAATTGTCTAATTTAGGCCTTTTGCTAAACAAACTGATGCAACTCGAGCGTGTCACAGATCGGGGCCTGGGGACGGAGCCACCCAACTACTGAGAAAAGTTTGAGATTTTACAGCACAAAAATAGCAATTTCAACGGCATTTTAATCACCTTTCGCACTTTTTGAAGCGGCATCAATGATTAAATTGCTAAAATTTAGAAGTCATTTCAAAGGCTTAAATTGCTTAACCCCTTTAGCCCTCTCCCCCTTCCTTCAGGTCAAGTCTAAATACTTTTAAACGCTTATATTTTGACGTTAAATTTTCTTAGTGACTTGGCTAAGAGGGCCTAGGCCCCTTCACAATGGTGCTCCTCCACTCACTGCGACCTAAAAATGTTAAGTGTGCCTCAAAGATCAAAAACAGATGCTGCTCTTTGAAAAAAATGTTTTCACCTATTGTTTATGTCATAATCACTAACAAAGTATCGGTAGCGATTCTGCAGTCTTATATCCCTCTTCCGCGACACATTTGTATAGGCGTGATACAGTAAAAAGGCGGGTTATTCCGTCACATTTATGTACACCAGTTGATTGCCAACAGTTTGGCAAAAGATCTGAAAACGTCAAAGGAAAATTATGCTTAAAAGTTATTATTGCTATATTTCCATGATTGACTATTGTCTTATCTTTCCGTGATGTTGCAAAAACAGCATTTTGAGTAAACTGAAATCGGGGGACATGGCCCCCTGTAGCGACGGCACTGCATCACTTCCCCGCCTACGCTACTGACCTTAGCGCAGATTTAGACGTATGAAAAGACGAAAATGAAATTTGACGACCATTACGCTTACGTATGGCCTACAGCAGCGGTTTTCAACCTGCGGGCCATAGGAGCATTTTGTGGTGGGCTAGAGCTATTTGGGTAATTGTAAATTCGGTTAAAAAACTGTCTTAATCATTAGGGCTGTGGGGCCCGTTAGAGAGTGAGCTAGCACAAAATTTGCGGTTTTTGGCCTGAATACCATATCTTTTTTACGTGGGGATCACCTGAAAATTGATAAATCGCGATTAAGCTAGCGATTTAGATGTGGGCAATGGAAAATTTTCGAATAGAAAATAGGTCACGATGATGAAAAATTGGGAAGCACTGGCCCACAGTCTTGCTTTAATGGAGCTCGTTAGGTGAGCGTTTTCTCCCAATATTTATACAATAATATAATAAAATAGGCCTATTCGTATCAATAAATTTGAAGAATAAAAAAAACACCGTACGGAACTGTCATTTTGATTTGAGGTAGGCATTACGCGCCTTGAGGGAAAATTTATTTGAAGCAAAAATTAATGTTTCTCTGACACCAATGTGTAAATTGGTAAAATGATTCAATTCGAAAGATTGACAGGAGCCTGGTAGCAAACAAATATTAACTCAAAATTCTCTGGTCAAAAGTACACAGCAGAAAATTCTCAACAGCAGGAAATTCGAATTTTCATTCTATGCAGTTGCAGTACAGCTACCTCCCCAACAACAATCTCGACAAGATCATTCATTCTACGTTGTTCCTTACCCAGTGGCGGATTTAGGGGGGGGATGCATCCCCCCACCAGCCTAAACATAACATGCATCCTGCTTATGTGTAATATTAAGCTTACATATTTGAAAAAAAGCCGTCAGTGAATACTCGATAGGCCGTGCGACTGTGACTTGATTTCTAAAGCCAATAGGGTAGGGGCGTAGGGGGGGGGCAGGAAAATGTTATTTAAAAATGCTTATTGAAAAATGTTTATTGAAAAAAAGATCGTTTATTGAAAAATGCTTAACACAGGTATCATCAAAAATATGTAAGCTCAGGAATATGGGAGGGGGGCTATTCACTATTACAGTACTGCAGTTAATTACCAATCACTTCTCTCAAACTTCCTTCCATTAGCCCCCCTATTTATATCTTTCTCTATAGAATATAGACGAAATAGATTACTCCTTGAGAGTTTTATTGAACTACGGGGATAGGATTTTATAATTTACAAGCTTGTAAATAAGAGAACTGAAATTCTAGCAATAGCTACCGGTACCTCCAACAAAGCCCATATATGTAACTAGTATAAACATACTTTTGCAAATGCTAATTTTTATGCCGTGCTTTAAGAGCATAATTTTTGTTAAAATAGGCCTAAAATTAAGTTGTTTTTGCCAACAAAATACAAAATTTTCTAGCGCTGGGGGCTCTGCCTCCAGGCCCCCGTGCCTCCAGCGGCTGGGGGCTTTTCCCCCAGACCCCCAGTCTCCGGCGGTTAAAGGCTACGCTCCCACACCGCAAAATGCCACCGCCCACTGGAGGCCCGTACACAGCCACCTCATTGCAGATTTTTTGCCACGCGCCTGATCAAAAATATGCCAAGCAAATTTCCGCGACGTCGAGAAGATTAATCATAAACATCCTAAATTTTGAGATTAGGCCTATAGAAAATCCGTGCTTATAAATTTTGTCATCCCCCCCACCAAAATTTTCTGGATCCGCCACTGAATGCTGCCAGAGGCTACTCTTCAAAATTCACTAGAATTTTGTGAAACACAAAAATTTTCACAACGCTTTGTGCTTTTAATTTAAAATTGAGTTAAAAACAAGACAATGAGACTGCTTTTTAGATGATCTCAAAAAAATAAAAAATAAAAGAGTCTTCACTTGGTAAGTTACAAAAATTTCTCTAGATCGTTTCACTATGACACTAAAACGGACCAAAATTCACTAGATGTATATAAAATTCACTCGGAGTGGCACCACCGATCGTAGTTTTTGCGTGAATTTTTAGGTGATCTCCCAAAAAAAGGTCTTCACGCCAGCGACGCACGGTTTTTGCGTAACTATTCAATGATTGTCAACCTAAAACTATAGGTTTTCGTGTTTCGACCAGTAACTTAGGCCACCTTCACGGCTAGCATTTACAGTAGAAGCATAAGTTATTCATCTATCTATACACTTTACTATTGTAATATACATTGCGAATGAGCTATCCCGACGCGTTTTGACCTTGCTCAAGGGTCTCATCAAGCGAAAAGAACAACACATTTAAACATGCAATGATATAAAACTGCAACCAAAAATTTGGAAGCAAACATTAGCAGCTTTCAGGTATTTGCACATTCTACAAAAACACTCACTAGATCGTAAAATTCACTAGGTCACTAGGCCGGACCAAACTTCACTAGATTTAGTGAAAATTCACTAGGAGTGGCATTGCATTATGCGGTCAGTATTTGCTACAGGAAGACTCGTAGGTTTTAATTGTTTCGTCACCTGAAGGAATTACTTATCTTTTTGCTACCTTCGCATGAACTGCGAATGAAATGTTCTAAATTGTATGAAATGTGAATGGCGGGAATTGACATCATAATGAGCTTTCCGTAGAAGTGGCTTTCTCGGTAGGTTTCAACCAAAAGCTCTTTGAAGCTGGTTGCGGATACACGCCATTCCTGCTTTCTTGAGTGTTGGTAAGCTAAAGCGCGAAATCTTTTGCCGAGGAATGCAACGAGTGTTGTTTGACGTAGATTTTGGCTACGTACTTCGTACTACAGCTGCAGATTTAATTTTGTCGCGAACGCAAGACGAATTACATTATTTTCTTTTATAACAATAATATTTCAAAAAAACCCGAGGCTCATTGTTGCTCAGAATCTAAAAAAATGCCAGCCTCCATCAGTAACAAAAAGATTGGAAACAAAAAAGAATAAATTTCAAATCTTGAAAGCAACTAAATTCTGTGCTAATTCAAAATGATGAAATTTTAGTAATTTTCCAGTATTTACAAGCAGAATATTGCAACGATTCTAAAATTACAGAGTGCTGCAGCTTCAAACAGCGTAAGCAACTCATAAATATTTGGATGTTCTCGAGTCAAAAAAAAAACTCCGTACTTTTTCGCTTTTGCAGTTTTACGATGCTGCAAAAAAATCTTTGCTCAAGCTGACAGAGCATTCGGAATTGGACTCCAAAATAACTTTAAAAACATGGTCGTTTAAATTGACATGAACGTTCTCAGAATTCAAGGAATAATATTACGAACAAATGAAGCAGCAAATTGGCAAAAAACTATGAGAAGCCAGCTCAACTTAAAATTTATTGGCTCTTCTAAAAAAAGTGTAACCTGGGTAAAAGTAAGCTTGCTTTGCCTGTGTGAACATGCTTGCATCGATTTTTAATAGCTAAGTTTCGTTACGCTTGAAGCACAACTTATGATAGCAAATTGACTAATAAGCTAGGTTATATTTCTCATTCCGCAAGCTAACTGTTATCGCAACGTTTCTTAATTTCACCTAAAAGTTTACTTTTTCGAACATAGAATACTTTTTCGAATGAAAAATAGTTTCTAGAAAATGAATTTTTGTGGAAATGTAATTTCTGAAAAATAAGTTTTCGGGGAAATGTGTTTTCGGCCAAATGTACATTCTGGCAAGTGTAAATTCTGGAAAATAAGTTTTCGGGGAAATGTAATTTCGGCCAAATGTACATTCTGGCAAGTGTAAATTCTGGAAAATACGTTTTCGGGGAAATGTAATTTCGGCCAAATGTACATTCTGGCAAGTGTAAATTCTGGAAAATAAGTTTTCGGGGAAATGTAATTTCGGCCAAATGTACATTCTGGCAAGTGTAAATTCTGGAAAATAAGTTTTCGGGGAAATGTAATTTCGGCCAAATGTACATTCTGGCAAGTGTAAATTCTTGAAAATAAGTTTTCGGGGAAATGTAGTTTCGGCCAAATGTACATTCTGGCAAGTGTAAATTCTGGAAAATAAGTTTTCGGGGAAATGTAATTTCGGCCAAATGTACATTCTGCCAAATGTACATTCGGGCTAATGTACATTCTGGCAAGTGCATGTTCAGGAAAGTATAATTTCTGGAAAGTGCACGTTCAGGAAAATGTAATTTCTGGCAAATGCACATTCAGGAAAATGTAATTTCTGGCAAGTGTATGTTCAGGGAAATGTAATTTCTGGAAAATGCACGTTCAGGGAAATGTATGTTCGGGATAATGTAGTTTCGGCCAAGTGTTTTTCGGGGAAATGTAATTTCTGGAAGGTGTTTTTCGGGGAGGTGTATAGGATCCGTGTTTAGCAGTGGAACAGCAGATTGTTTACATCTGCAGATTTTACTCAATTGCAGCGCTAGGTACAATTTGTACTGAAATGTTTCTACTTTCATTCGAGACTAGTTCTTAACTTTTTTACTGTTTTAGATTTTACTTTTTATTGATGATGGACATAGCTAAGTCCGAAACGTTTAAAAATTTTATTATTTTAAATAAGGCTTTACTGTTTTTAATCTAATATAATCATGACCATCAAAAAATTTTGTTAACTAAATGTGCAAGTTACAAAATGGAAGTAAGAATATTTACGAAGAACATAGAATAATATTTCAGTCCTAACTGTTCCGCTGTAATATTCACAAGACAAATGCTGCCACATTAACTGTTATACCCCACATCTTTATCGTCCCAAGGTGTGATACTATAGGTGAACCATTAATTTGGTCTTTTCGCACAAATGTTGTCCTGATGGTTCTTTCAGAGAATTGTGATTCTTGTTTAGAAAAGCTTATTTCTTTGAAGAGTGCAAGCTTACTTCCTATCATTTCTCCAAATTCAGTTTATGTTTGTTGATTTGAAAATTCCGATTTGATTTGTTTGTGATGAAAAGGATTTTGATAGCAACTATAGCAAAATTCAAACGTCAAACCGCTTTAGAGGTCTTCTAGTTTAGAATGCGAAATATTTCCTGTTACTTCGTGTGTAGAATGCAAATGCACTCGGCGCAGCCTATCTCACAGCTTGATTCCTTTTTCACAAAGTCATGGAGATAACTTCGGTATTCTTCCGGACACAGAATAACCCAAACAGTAAAACCGGTAGAAGAAAAGCAGCAGCCGTCTTAACGAAATGCAGAAAACTTGCAGTTGTACCGCTAGTATAAGAATAAAAAATATGAAATTTATTGATAATAATATTTGTGTAAACCAGTGGTAGCGAAATGCTTTATATCTCAGACGCTCTCTACCCCTAGTCCATATAATTGTGAATCAAAATACCCCCTTTTAGGGTTTTACAATACATTAAATCTGTAAAAAATATCTTTTTTCGATATATTCGATCCCCATGGGGCTATTAAGGTATAACTTTAAGAACCCTTGGTTTAAACAGAATGGGATTTGTTCCAAAACGAAAATTAAAGCCAAAACTAACGAGAATACCGTATGTCAACTAACAAAGCAATCCAAATTTTTGAAATGCATATCGCTTATGCCCTTTTTAAATTACATACCGGCACAGTAGGCCTGCATGGCGAACAAATAGAAGTAGCATTAACTTCACACTGAATTAAATTTTAGTAAAACACAAAAGTCTGAATAGTTGGATCAAACAAAAGTTTACAAAAGATTTTCATTGCATTTCAAAAATGTCAACATGCTCAACGCTTGGATTGGAAATATGGCCGAGACATGCCCATTTCCCGAGACTTCGAGGTGCCGAGACCGAGACTTAGAAAAATAGTGTCTCGAGACTGTCTCGAGACCGAGACATGTCTCGAGACACTACAGCTCTGAAGCTGGTAGATCATAAAATAAAAATCTACAAGTTTTAATCTGATTCGTCTGCATTTACAAAAAAACATAATTTTGAAGATGTCCATCGCCGCTCTCACCGAGTATTTTACTGTTAAGTCTAAACAAGAAACGGAACTTTCTTCAGTTATTGTAATGAATTTTATATGCTAGAATATATGTTAGAAGTTATATGTTAGAAGTTATAATATGTTAGATATATGTTAGAAGTTTTTCTTATATTTCTCCGGTTTGAGCAGGAGTCCAATCCCCTTGAATCCGTGGCTGGAAACGCCCGCATCGATCGTTCTAATTAGGGCTACAATCTTCAAGTAAGAAACTTGAATGTCTCGAGAGTAATGCTTAGGATTACAAACATAGGATCCTTGAATTCTAAATTTAAAATTTTGTAGCACCCTATCTTCCTAGCGTCAATTTAAACTGACGGGAACTAAACTGGATGTTACAGGCTAATTAAACGCATTCCACAAGTTTGTTCATTTATTTTACGTTATTTAGAAATCATTTAACACACGCAATTTGTTGTAAATTAGTGACTATTTTACCGTAAATTTTCAAGTTAAAAAGTATGAAACAAAAATGAGAGATATTCATCCGCGTTTTTTTTTATTGGCTTTTTAAAGGTAACTATCAGTGCCGTCGCTACGGGGAGGCAGGGGTGCCGTGCCCACCTAACGGCTGCTCGTGCCCCCCCCCTTTTGGTTTACTAAAAATACTGTTTTTGGAGCATCACACAGCGACAAGACAACAGAAGTGATGGAAAAAATTGCTGTACATAAATCTAACGCAATACTCCGTATTACAGTATTACACATGCCTTTACGTATGTGTCGCGGAAGAGAGATGTAAGCCAGCAGAATCGTTACCGGTGCTTCGTTAGTGATCATGACATGAAACAATACGTGAAAACATTTTTTTTTCAAAGACCAGCTGTTTTGATTTTTAGAGCACACTCAAGATTTTGAGATCACAGGCAGTGGCGCAACTAGGGTGAAGGGGCTTAAGCCCCATTCACCAAATAACTTAAAAATTTTACCTCAAAATACTAGCGTTTAAACGCAGTTTAGACTTGGACTGAAGTAAGGGGGGGGGGCTGAAGGTGCTAAGCAATTTAATTCTTTGAAATGACTTTCGAATTTTACGAATTTGGTTAGTTATTCGTATGTCTTCAAATAGTGCGAAATGCGATTAAAACGGCGTTAAAGTCACTATTTTTTTGCAGAAAAATTGCAAAAATTGCCCAGCGGCTTGGGCACCGCCCCCAGGCCCGCGTCCACAGTCACTAAATATTTATTGACTATGCCCGTCTGTGACACGCTTGAGTTGCATTAGTTTGTTCAGCACAGGGGTTAAATCATGCAGTTTTTGTGAGGAAAAAAAGCAAAAAACTTTTGGTTCACCCCTCTCAGCAAAATTTTGGTTGCACGTCTGGTAGCAATCACTGCTCTAGATAAATTTTTCAACCGATTATGGGCCGCAGACGAAACGAGCTAAGAAACGCTTCCAGCCTTATTTTCAAATTGCTCATAATTGTAGCCGTACAAGATCTGAAAATCAGTTTTTATAAGCAAATTTTAGTGCCCCCTACTATTGGCTAGTGCCCCCTCACTTCGTTTGCTCTGGCGACTGCACTGGTTTGTATTAGGTTTGAATTAGGTTTGGGTTTGAATTAGGTTTGGGTTTGAATTAGGTTTGGGGTTACTTTTACAGTAAGAATTTGAGTTGGGTTAGTTTTGGGTTAGAATTAATAAAAAATTACATAAAAATTTCCGGTAAAATAGCCTCTTCCATTTTGTTATAATTGATTTAATGAACTTTTTAGTGCCACTTGGTGAGAGTATTTGTCTATAATAAAAAAAGATATTTTTTTATAAATTGAAAATTATAATGTATTTTTGGATAGACAAAAACATTTTTACGTTGTCGAATTTCTAGAAAGGCTATTTTGGTTCACAAAACACTAAACTTTAATAACTAGAATGTTTCTTGTAGCTCCAATACTCTCTTGCGTGGCGTCAGTTTAGTCGGGCAGTACTGCCCCCCTTTCCCCCCTGGTAAAAGGGCAAGGGGGGCAGCTGCCTCCCTTGCCCCTTTTCCGGCACCACTGTTTCGTAGACTAGAAACTGACGAGCGGAGAAAAAGAGCATTGAAGAAAGAAAGTTTGCTCTAGTTGCGAAGGTCTTTTGTGGTCACGTGTATTCTACTGATTTAATTGGACGTGTTCGTAGAACGAGTGAACCGTTAAGAAAAAAAGACAAAACTGTCAGTTTCCAGTCTACAAATAGAGTCTGCTGTATGATAGATTGATGCTTGTCTATAAAATGTCTATATCCTTCTGACACGAGAAAGCACGACGTCGCTCTCTGCACCCGCTTAGATTACAGACCATTTTCCAAGTTTTTCGGCTGACGTTTGACTTTTTCTCGTATAGCGGTAAAAATGCTGCGACCCGCAAAGATCTATCGCAAAAATTTTGCAAAATTCATTTGCTGGAAAAAAAGGGTAAAATGTTGAAACGTCGGTACATTCCAGTACATTCCATTACGTCATAGCACGGTGAAAGGTGAAATTCATAGGTGGGCACAAGTCCGTTAATCGTTAATCCGTTAATAACGAAGCTAACTTTTTCATTAACTCGTTAATCCGTTAAAAAGTTTTTTCACGTTAACGGACTAAATTAACTTCCGTTAAGTTCTGTTAACGGACTAAAGTAACTTCCGTTAAGTTCTGTTAACTTCCGTTAAGGTTTTTATCGTTAATATCTTGCAGCTTCGTTGTACATTTGAACTTGTTTTTATCTTGAAATTAGATTAGACTGTAAAATGTATCTTTCAAAACACAAAAAGACCACCATAGCACTAAATATTTCCTTACAATCAGCTCAACAGCGTCAATACGTGTTCTAGAAGCAAGTGAATACAAAGAAATGTAAATTACACGCAAAATGTTAACGAATTAACGAACTTTATTGACTTCCGTTAATTAAAGCTGAAAATAACGGATTAACGTTAACGGAGGTGTGAAGTTTGTTAACGGACTAGTGGTTTACGAAGCTAACGTTTTGCATTAACTTGCCCACCTATGGTGAAATTGCATTTTTATAGTTTGAAGAAAAAAAATTATTTTTAAGTTAATGTAAGATCTATGGTTAATAGTACAAATTTACTGTATAAACCTACTTAAAAATCGCTAATTTTTTCACAAATCCGTTGTCATGTTGCAGCGGATGAACGAAAACTCTCACTGCTGATATCACAGCGGTTGTTCTGCATAAAAGGCGTAAGTAGGCGCGATTTATTTGCCAACATAATTGCCTAATGCTTGCGTAGAACAATTACTCGGCATTGCATAAGCCTACTACGGCTTTTTAGAACAACCCGGACCGATATCACAGCAGTCTATTAGGTCATATTTCAATTTTGCTTGAGTGATCCATATAATTTATTCTCCACTCACGAGGGAGCGACGGTGGCGCTTTTATTTTGGACAAATCCTCAGTTCTCACCCACTTGGGAGCAGAGGTGGGCAGTACCGCGGTACTGTAACGCAATACTTTTTTAGTATCGTTATCGGTACCGTTGGTACCTTTTTTTAAAAATACCGTTTTCGGTTCTGTCGTTACTTTTTTAGCACTTCTTAGTTGGTGATCGGTGCTTTTGTTTGGAAGGGAATAAAAATCATTGTAGGAGCAGAATGTCGGGTCGACTTTAAGAAGTTGGGTTTCGTACGGTAGCGTAGTTACTTACCGTGCTCGACCTTCAGCATTCAAGAGCAGTGTGGAGGCCTAACCTCTCGGAAACCGGCAACAGCTTCTGCCAAAAAATTGATTTATAGGACAGCCCGATAGAATGTGTCAACACGTAGCAAAATATTGTGCTTTTATTGTAGTTTATCTTCACTCCAGTAAGTTGCTTTACAAAGCTAATCACAAAAGTCGTCTATACAGTATAATTGCATTATGTCTTTCGCTCTTTTGTCTGTCCTGTAAATCAATCTGTCCTCTGTATAATGTCATTTTGAATCGATATTCGTGTCCGAAAAACATTTTTGCATTTACTTTATAAGGGCTGTGCATAAACAACGTCCGCAAAAAACTGTCCCCTTCTCCTTGTCAGCAGTACGCAGTGCGTCAACTCCTATATCAGCGCGGACTATATAGAAAACTTACGAAATGTATAAATGGCCATGGCAATTTCATTGCAAGGTTACCAAGTCACCAAAAACATCTTTTGAGACCCTTGTAGGATTCATTTTCATTGGCGACACAACTGGTTACCAGAGGTGGAGTCCTCGAGGACGTCCTTGGCCTCGAGGACATCCTTGAGGACACATTTTAAAGTCCTTGGCCTTGGCCTCGAAGATCAAGTCCTTGGCCTTGGCCTCAAGGCTTCAAGTCCTCGAAAATTGGCCTGTCCTCGGCTCGAGGACAGCACTATTTTTTGAATTGTTAAAATTTTGTGGAGCGCTTGAAAAATTTTTTGGAAAAGGTTTTTTTGTGGAGATCGCTTGAAAAATTTTTGTGAAGACCTTTTTTTTTTTCGAGAGCACTTGCGCTTGTGTCCTTTGTCCTTGGCCTTGGCCTCGAGCATTCCTGTCCTTGGCCTCGAAAGTGTCTGTCCTCGGAAAGGCTGTCCTTGGCCTTGGCCTCGAGCCTTGTGTCCTCGACTCCACCTCTGCTGGTTACTCAGTGCAGGTTATCAGAATATGAACAAAATTACACTTTATTTGGTATTGAAAGGCTTTAAAAACACGTATTCAGTATGCTGAGATATCATAGGCAAGGGTAGCAGTACGGTACGGTACGCCTCAATTTTTGCTAAAAAGGACGGTACGCTGGTACAGTACATTTTTTTGTAATGGTACGGGTCGGGTATGTTGGTACGGTACGCCTTTTTTGTAAAGGTACGGGTACAGTACGTTGGTACGCTTTTGAATTAAAAACCCCAGACTTTTCGCACATTGCACCGGTTTTTTGTAAACAGAGGCAAAAAACAACGGAAACCGACGCTAAATGTGTGAATTGAAATAGCTGATTTATAGGTTAGTGATTTCAAAGTCAGTAAAAGTTGCGAGTAATTAAAAGCAGGGATGGCAGCACGGTACGGTACATAGATACGGTTCGGTACGCCTCAATTTTTGCTGAAAAGTAAGTTACGCTGGTACGGTACGCATTTTTTGTAATGTTTCCGGTACGGTACGTTGGTATGGTACCCTTCAAAAACTGAACTGAAGTAAAGTACGCTGGTACGGTACGGTTGAAGGTGTGAGGTACGTAGTACGCAAATTCTAAACGCACCGTACCGTACTGCCATCCTTGATGATAGTTCATAAACCAAGCGTAAGGGTTAATATAAATTAATTCAAAATGTGCTTAAAAGCAACGGAATTAAAAGCACGCTCGGCTCTGATGTGGAAGGTCTGAGGTTCAAATCCTGGGGCAATCAAATCAATCACAGAGTTGCCAACGGCTCATCACCTTTGCGACTTTTCTTCGTAAGGACCTCTGTTGCCCTTGGGCAATGTCGCGGCGATGGGCCCCACAAGCTCGTTTACACACTTGGGCATAGCACAGTGAGTACTGTATAATGATGATTTGTTTTTTGTTTTGAAGGAATTCTTCACGTAGATTCATTTACTAAGCCAGTAGCGTAGCTATGGGGGGGGGCAAATGATGCTATAGCCCCACCATTGGCCTGAAAAGTATGCGAAATAGCATGTTTTTAGCAGTTTTGAGGCTGATTTTTGTTCCAAAAACGAAAATAGCCCCCCCCCCCCAAAGGAAATTGGGTTGAGAGTGAAAGAAGATCCTAAGATGATGTCGACTAGTAAAGGTGGATCTCAGTGCACATGAAGACCTTTTTTTTATGGAGATCACCTCATTTTGGACAGAGAAACGTCTCAATCTGATTTAAGACTGATAATAATTTGAATCAAGTTCGTTCACTCTTGTTTCAAGCTTCAAAAAAAGCTTTGCGAAATCCTGGCTGCGCGTCTGCACTAAGCATGTTATACCAGTAACCACTACGTAAATAAGAGCCTCAATTATTGTTCAGTGTTTAAAATCATATGGAGCGCCGTTTGTGTACCCTAATTTGTGCAATGTTTTTTTGCATATTTAATTAAATAGTCATTTTAATTAAATATACAAAAATAAATATACAAAAAAAACAAGTGCAAAAATAAATATGCAAAATTTTTTGAATATTTATTACACCATAATTTGCGCAACGTTTTTTTGCATATTTAATTAAATAGTCATTTTAATTAAACACACAAAAATATATGCCGCAGAATAAATCGTTGCAAAAGTAAATAGACAAAAAATTGTTACGCAAAAACTTTTTGCGCAAAAATTTTTGACACAAAAATTGTTGTTGCAAAAATAAATCCACAAAAATTTTTGTGGATTTATTTTTGCTACATCATTTTTTGCGTCAGAATTTTTTGCATTACAATTGTTTGAGTCACAAATATTTGTACATTTATTTTTGATAGCAAAAAAAGAATACACGCCAAAATAAATGTGCAAAATTTTGTGACGCAAAAAATGTTGATGCAAAATTTCTTGTCGCAAAAAAAACGCGTGCAAAAATAAATCGTCAAAAATATTTGACTATTTAGTTCGTGTCCATAATGATGAAAGGTTGGAATTATGCGGGCGGGAAGGTACGAGTGAATGAACCTTCATTTTCCGGCCCAACGAGAGGTCTCATAAGCGAGCTAGTACCTTACTTTAGGCTGCCGTGTAGCCCGAAGCTTTTGTCTTGAAGTTCCAGTTGTATACCTTGGCGGTACCTTCCCGCCCGCATAATTCCAACCTTTCATCATTATGGACACGAACTAAATAGTCAAATATTTTTGACGATTTATTTTTGCACGCGTTTTTTTTTGCGACAAGAAATTTTGCATCAACATTTTTTGCGTCACAAAATTTTGCACATTTATTTTGGCGTGTATTCTTTTTTTGCTATCAAAAATAAATGTACAAATATTTGTGACACAAACAATTGTAATGCAAAAAATTCTGATGCAAAAAATGATGTAGCAAAAATAAATCCACAAAAATTTTTGTGGATTTATTTTTGCAACAACAATTTTTGTGTCAAAAATTTTTGCGCAAAAAGTTTTTGCGTAACAATTTTTTGTCTATTTACTTTTGCAACGGTTTATTCTGTGGCATATATTTTTGTGTGTTTAATTAAAATGACTATTTAATTAAATATGCAAAAAAACGTTGTGCAAATTATGGTGAAATAAATATTCAAAAAATTTTGCATATTTATTTTTGCACTTGTTTTTTTTGTATATTTATTTTTGTATATTTAGTTAAAATGACTATTTAATTAAATATGCAAAAAAACATTGCACAAATTAGGGTACACAAACGGCGCCCCATAAAAATCACCAAAAATATTGCTTCCATAATGAGTGAAATTTTCTTTTTGAAGAGTACCGAATAACGCTACCAAGTACTGGTACCCTCAGTATTGATTCAGCGACAGCTCGCTTTCAGCGCAGACGTGTTTTTACTGCGCCAAAAAATAGTAATTCTGCAATGGTCAACAAGAACAGACATAGTTGAAAATCACCTCGCAGCAGATCTGATTCCGGTAGTGCAGAACGCAACCTTGGTAATTCTCCCGTCAAAGAAGATCGAGAAATTCTTATGGATATTTGTAACACAGTGAAGGAGTTAAAGGATGAGGTCAGTGCTTTGAGGCATGAACTAAACAAGACGAAAGGCAAATTGCGCAAATTAAGACAGAAAATGCTCGTCTAAAGCAGGCTATAAATTTAAATATCTTTAGTCAAGACGATCTCGATCAATACAATCGTCAAGAAAATATTTGTATCTATGGAGTACCAGAGTCGAGCGGAAAAGGAGACAATGGAGAAGACATTCTTTTTCAAATTGCCAAAGAACTTGATGCTGAACTAGACTCATGGGATATTCAGCGATGCCATCGTATAGGCAGAAAGCCAAACCGAAGGGCTAACGATAAATCGAATAGTGCTTGGACCAAACCGCGAAGTTCGTGAGCTTTAAAAAACGAAATAATTTTTTGTTTACGAAAACTGAACTCAAAAAATCTGAGAATTTTTAGGATTCTTTTATCACTGAAGACTCAACCCAGCTGCACTACAAGCTACTGAACTTTGTAAAGAACAATTGCAGCAACAGATTCGTTATGTGCCACCACTAGCGTACCAGAGTTGTAAGTCGGGCCGGGCTTTTCGGGTCGGATTCGGGCCTAAAGTTGACAAAATTTCGGGCTTAATTCGGACCTGAGACATATTTTTTGTCTTCTGTGCACAAAAATATAATCAAAATAACTTGACAACTTTGCTAAATTTTTCAGAGCTAACTTAACTTTCGTTTTTTTTCGGACATGATTTGGGCTTCAAATTAGTTTTCGGGTTCGGGCCGGGTTTGGGCCTGAAGTAGTCGGCCCGTTTACAACTCGGAGCGTACGCAAGATTTTCGAAAGGTAGGGGGCAAGAAATTTAAAAATAATGAAAACCAAAAGAAAAATTTCTCCACTGAGAATTAGTCTGAAAAAAGAAAAAAGGTCTTCACTCAAATTTAGTCCGGATTTTGGCCCAAAATCAAATGAAGACCAAAAAAAAAGGTCTTCACCCAGATTCTGTCCCTATTTTGTGCTCAAACTGTCTGCCCAGGTTGCAAAGGGGGGGGCTATGTCGCAATTTTGCATACTATTCTATGCTAATTTTACTATCCTAACAACCCAAAGGGGGCGGGGCCATGGCACCATGCACCCCCCTAAATACGCCCCTGTGTGCCAGAAATACAACGGAAAAATCCGGATGAAAGAAACAGCCTAAACTGTGATGCTAGCGACAGAGGTAAAGACGAAGGTAGATGTGACTGGTTTGCTATATCGCCACCTGACAATTTATTTAAACTGGGTTTTGATGAGATTGACTTTAAAGCTATAAATTACCGACCTTTGTCTACTAATCGCAATGATCTTGTTGCCGAAAACGCTTAATCGCCCCTGCCATTTTTTTATTGTTTCGATTGTTTGTTATTTTGAATAGAAATGGCCTGTTTAAATAAGCCAATCCCAAAATGTAAACGAAGTCTTAACCGAGCAGTGGTCAAATAGATAGAGTGTGTACTACTGAAGCGGTAGACTTGGGTTCGATTCCCCGTCGGGTCAAACCAAAGTCTATAAAAAATTGGTATTCACAGCTTTCCTGCTTGGCGTTCAGCAATCAAAGGGACAGTGTGAACCGTCCACCGTGTGTAGCAGACAGGTAGACAGGTGGCAGCTTGACTCGAAGACCGAAAGGTGCCTTCTCTGTCTCCTGGCCAAGGAAAGTTGGTGAATAAAATGTAATTACAATTACAACTATCGACTAGCAATAACACTTGTGACGAATAGCAGTCTATGTACAGCGGAAAAAACAAACATTTAAGTAACAATGGCAATGCGTGTTGTAAAACCAACCGATTCGATAACGGTAATTACTCTCAGATATTCGGAAAATGCCATAATTTTGTTACTATCAATCATAGCTGCTTCAAAAATAAAAATAGTGAGGATTTGTTTTTAATTCACTTTAATATTCGTAGCCTCCAAAAGCATATTGATGAGCTGACTACCTATTTGTTTGGTTTCAAAAATCAATCGGAAATTATTGGTATTTCTGAAACAAAATTACGGGAGGGCAACCTCAACCGCAACATTGATCTAGAAGGATATGATTTTGTTCATAGTGATAGTAAAACGTTTGCCGGTGGTGTGGGAATTTGTAATAAAAATACGCTAAGATACAGCGTAAATCGGTGTTCAAAAAGCCTACTGTCAAACACTGAGCACTTGTGGGTTGATATTATAACTAATAACAATCCGTAACGATTGGCGTAGTATATAGGCACCTTGATGATTCAACGGCTGAGATAGATAGCCTACCTGTAGGTTCACTAATGAGCTAAATGAGCTCTTTTTTATATTAAACAACAACAAAAGCCCATTTTATTGTGTTGGTCATTTCAACGTTAATTTGATGAGCGTACCCAGCAAAGATGTTGTTCGCAGGTACGCTAATACGCTAATCAGCTGTAATAGCGATGTCTAATGGATGTATCTACTCGAATCGGCCAAATTTCTAGTACGTTGCTTGATCGTATTTGCACTATTGATCAGACAAAGCCTATTTTTTCAGGCGCGCTGATGAATTCCGACAGCGACCACTACAGCATATTCGTCATCATATCTAAAAGGACATGTCACAAAAATAGACGGGGTGTAGAATATAAAATAAGAGATATAACCCAATCCGACTAGGACAAATTTTTAGAGTGTCTAGACTACAAACTCAGGTCCCTATTTGCATCCCCATTCATTCTGGTAAACGAACTTTTCGAACTCTTTTTGGTTTCGTTTGCAGAAATAGTAGATCAGTTTACTCCCGAGAGGAAAGCAACTCGAAAAGAAAAAAGACTTCGGCTTAAACTTTGGATATCACGAGGTTTGCTTAAATTAATTCATACAAAAACAGGCTATTCAAGCAATTGAGGAAAAAAAAGAGAAGATTCAGTTCTAAAAAATAAATACAAAAGTTACAGAAATACTTTTGAATACTTTGAACCATGCATTAAAATTGGCAAAGCGTAATCACTATCATTGCGTTTTAGAAGAACACAAAGGGGTTTCTAAAAAGACATGGGAAATCGTAAATGAATTAACCTGCAACAAAAAACGTTGTCGGACAGTGCCTTCTAAATTACGCAATAAGGATGGCATTGTAATCACTAATCATCAGACTATTGCAAACGAATTCAATAAATATTTTGTTAACGAGGAAAATCAATGGCTAATTTCATAGCACCAGGAAGCTCGAATAAATCTTATTCAAACAGCTGCGTCTGGTCATCAAACAAAGCAAGCAACTCAATATTTCTATCACCATGCAGTCCGCAAGAAATGCAGAATGAAATTGCAAAATTGAAAATAAAAAAAAGATACAAAGACATCCGAAATCGAAACTTAATTCATGAAATATGCAAATCCTTTAATATCCAAATTTGTGAGTGATCTTTTCAACTTCTGTTTGAAATAAGGGGTGTAGCCTGACTCGTTAAAAGTAGCAAAAGTGATTCCGATTTTCAAAAATGGTGACCATGATCCCCGTTGGCACAAAGTCAGTCAAATAGACGTTTAAACATAGTCTAGATTTATGCAGAAGACGTAATTTAGACGGTTTAATTTTTGTCTGAACGTTGTCTATTTTGCAAAAATGCATATAGTTGAAAACATAGGCGTAGCCAGGATTTTTGATTGGAGGGGGCCCAAACCCTCAAAAATTCGGCTGTCTTCACCAAAATTGAGAGTGAATTTTGGGCCGAAATCGGAAATTCGAACGATTTTTCCGCCCAAAATCAGGTGATCTCCAAAAAAAAAAGGCCTTCACCGAAATTAACAGTGATTTTTCAGCCGAAAATCAGGTGATCTCAAAAAAAAAAAAAAAAGGTCTTCACCGAAATTAACAGTGATTTTTCAGCCGAAAATCAGGTGATCTCCAAAAAAAAAAAAAAAAAAAAAAGGGCTTCACCGAAATTGAGAGTGGTTTTTCGGCCGAAACCGTTAGCTTTACTGTTACTTTACTGTTTAATTACTGTTATGTGCGCAATCACTGAAAAAAAACTGCAACTAAACATCGTCAGGCTATGTTGTCATAACTTTTTGTCGTTAGTGGAGTTTTGATTGGGGGGGGCCCCCTCCCTGGCTACGCCTATGGTTGAAAAGACGTCTTTGCAAAGAAGTCGAATAAACGTAACTCTTAAATCTTGACACGTTGTTTAATTTTGAGTATATTCGACGTCTTTGCAAAGACGTCTATTCAACTTAGTGCATTTTGCAAAATAGACAACATTTAGACCAATTTTCGTTTTAGACGTCTTTTAGACGTTTTGTGCCCACTGGGAAAATCCCAAATTATTGTCCAATTTCACTTCTCTCCCATTTTAACAAAATCTTTGAAACGATACTGTATTCCTGAGTTTGTTCTTTTTTAGTTAGATATGATTAAGCGACTGCCAATTTGGCTTCAGGAAAAATTCCTCCATAAATTTTGCAATCAATAAAACATACAATAAAATTCTTAACAAAATGGATCAAAGCTCATACAATTGCTGCGTCGCTCTAGATTTAATCAAAGCGTTTGATACGGTAAATCATTCAAAGTTATTACAAAAACTTGAAATGTCTGAATTTTGTGGAAGTACATTAATCTTATGGAAAGCTATTTGACCGATCACTATGAATATACAAAATCGGTGGTAATCAATCAAGAAAATAACTAATTCATTGTGGTGTTTCTCAAGGGTAGTCATTGGGTCCACTTTTGTTTTTACTTTTCGTAAATGACTTACCTCAGAAGCCACAACTTTCGACAACCTTATTTGCGGATGATACGTTACGGTGGCTGTCTGATGCAAATTTATCAAGACTGGAAAACAGAAGTCAATACGCAATTGCAGTAAATTGAGCAATGGCTAAATCAAAACAAACTGACGTTAAATTTTTCTGAAACAACGTACTTAGTTTTCCACAAATAACCACACGGAGTGGACCGATAAGCTCAAAGTTTTCGTTACATATAAATCAAAAGAAATCTTTAGAAGCGAGTTGGTGAAATATTTGGGTGTGTAGTTTGATGATAAATTGAATTAGTCGTCTCATATTCAAAAACTTTCGCTTCAATTGGCAAGCAGCTGCAGTATGTTGTGTCATATACGTGACTTTGTAATGCCCATGTTCTAGTTATGCTTTATTATAGTTTTGTTTATAGCCGTTTAACATCACTGCTTGGGACACAGCCACCCAAAACCAACTTCGTGAGATTGACGTCAAATTAAACAATATCATACGTACCATAGGCGTAGCCAGGATTTTTGATTGGGGGGGGCCCATACCAGTGGCGGATCTAGAAAATTTTGGTGGGGGGGGGATTTTAAGCACAAACTCTCAAAAATTCGGATGTCTTCACCGAAATTGAGAGTGATTTTTGGGCCGGAATCGGAAATTCGAACGTTTTTACCGCCCAAAATCAGGTGGTCTCCAAAAAAAAAAAAAAGGTCTTCACCGAAATTGAGAGTGGTTTTTCGGCCGAAACCGTTAGCTTTACTGTTACTTTACTGTTTAATTACTGTTATGTGCGTAATTACTGAAAAAAAAATGCAACTAAACATCGCCAGGCTATGTTGTCATAACTTTTTGTCGTTAGTGGAATTTTGATTGGGGGGGGCCCGGGCCCCCTGGGCCCCCCCCCTGGCTACGCCTATGATACGTACCATGACTTGCAACAAAAATATTCTCAGGTAAGTCAATATTGTACAAGAAACTAGGTCTTTTGAAACTACACGATGTTAACAAACTGTAGCTAGCCAAATTTATGCATAATAAGCTTTTTAAGAATATGCTACCTAAATCATGTAATTATAACTTCACAACAATTAACAAAATTCATGATTATGCAACTAGAAAACCAAGTCAATTTAATTACTTGTTACCTCGTGCCTCGCTAACTGCGGGACAGAATAAAATCGAATTTAGAGATACAAAGCTATGGGAAGAAACTAGTGAAAATTCAAAAAATAAACCCTTCATTTTTTTATAAAGCAGTTTAAAGATAATCTACTGAGAGATTACTGACTACGCTGTTAAGAATTAAACAAGCGTCTTATGTACTGTACCCGCTCGCGTTTGAACATGTGGGAGCTTCGCTACAAACAACATCGTCTGTACTATTCGCTGTATTTTATAATTTGTGACAACTTTGTGTTATAACGTTTTGTGCTAATTGACAAGAAGCGTCTCGACTAGAAAACCTTCGGGTTATATGGTGCTCCTTGTGCTTCAAATGTTACTTCTGATTTGTGGGTTAAACCTTTGTTATGAAAAATAAACTACTACAACTATTATAGTCGTTATGCTACTACTACAGTCGGTGCTTTTTCAAAAAATGTAACGAATAAAGTACCATTGGTACTTTTTAACAAAAGCAGTGATAGAAGTACTGCTGATACTTTTTTTTAACAAAGCAGTGTTAAAAATATCGTCGGTACTTTTAAAGTACCAATTTCCTACCTCTGGTTAGAAGTTGATTGTATTCTAAGCTTTCCGTTCGAAGCACGTTTTGGCAAAAGTTGATAAATGGCAGTTTGCTGTTTCAAGAAAATCGAGTTTAAAGTTTCAAACTTTTATTTGGGCCTTATTGTCAACTGCATCTGATTAAGCCATTAATTATAGAAAAAAGATCGAAAATTAAAACAATTTTTCTCAGTAAGAATATTTTAAAGAGATACTGCTGGAAATTGGTTTTATAGAAGAAATGAGAACCATTTGAGGTAACAAAGAGGTGCCCCAAGCCTTTATCCACAATTTTCCTTATTCTCAAAAATATAGACTCTGTATACCATTGACAACTCTGCATTTTGCAGTTTGCATTTTGCAGTTATGCAGTTTACATCAGTACTAGTTGCGTAGGTCTACAGGTTAATTACAGTAACAGTAGCCAAATTTTCAGGTTTCGTTATAGTCTACTCACTGCTACCAGTTTCTGGTAATTGTCTTTGTTAGTTTGCTAGTATTTTTGCAAAATTACGCTTTTTGTGATATCACAAAATTGCGAAATGCAGGGTTGCCAATGGTGCGGAGTCAAACGGATTGAATCGTATTTTTGTAAATAAAGGGAATCGTAGAGAAAATTTGGAGCACTTTATTACCTTAAGTAGTTCTAATTTCTTCAATAAAACCAATTTCAAGCTGCATCTTTTTAAAACAATAACCTAAAAGATACAAAAAAAAACTCTTTTTTTGTAAAATGTCACTAATCAGATTTTCCAAAACGTGCTTCGTTTGACGTTTAAGTAGTTTAACTTCTCCCATGTAAATTTGCTGCTATTGTTTGAAGCCCCCAAACTACGGGGATAATCATTGTAAACTGCCTTATCCAAAAGTGCAACAAGGTGACCAGTGTGCAAATTGAGCCCAGATCATGCGATCAGAGTGGTCGTAAAAACGACATCTTTGCCTCAATGGCAGAGGTGGAGTCCTTGGCCTCGAGAACGTCCTCGAGGACACATTTTAAAGTCCTTGGCCTTGGCCTCGAAGGTCAAGTCCTTGGCCTTGGCCTCGAGGCCTCAAGTCCTCGAAAATTGGCCTGTCCTCGGCTCGAGGACAGCACTATTTTTTGAATTGTTAAAACTTTGTGAAGCGCTTGAAAAATTTTTTGGAAAACGTTGTTTTGTGGAGATCGCCAAAAAAATTTTTGTGAAGACCTTTTTTTTTTTTTTTTGGAGATCGCCTAAAAAAATTTTGTGATTTTGGAGAGCATTTGCGCTTGTGTCCTTGATCCTTGGCCTTGGCCTCGAGCATTCCTGTCCTTGGCCTGGAGAGTGTCTGTCCTCGAAAAGGCTGTCCTTGGCCTTGGCCTCGGTTTTTTTTTGTGTCCTTGGCCTTGGCCTCGGCCTCGAGCCTTGTGTCCTCGACTCCACCTCTGCTCATTGGCTACGCTAATTATTCTTTGGTGGTAGGCAAAGTTGAAAGCAATAACTGGAAAATGGGCATCTTTTAGGTTCTTTACAGATCAAAATAAGCTTAAAGGTGATTTTACTACGTTATCAGTCACGATCTATTAAATTGGGCTGGCATTTTAACTTTTACCATCAAAAAAAGAAGAGTTTCAAAAATTTAATCAAAACACTTTACCATATTTCGGTATATTCTATTTAGGAAAACCTCTTTTCTCGTAAATTAACAAAAAAAGTGAGTGGCTTGAAGGACAACTTCCATAAGTGCATGATGCATTGTTATTAACTTGTAGTTTTATATTTGCTCTTCTTCTTTATAACGTAGTAAACGTAAGCTAAGAGTAGGTGCAGCCTACTTCACTTCTGGTTTGGAAAGTTCGGATGCACTGCGCTGGATTTCTGCGCCAGCCAAGCAATGTTTTATTTTCTACGCCGCGCCTATGAAAGTGTAAGAAACACGCTAACTTAGATGCATAAAAATTGATTCCAAAATTTTTGGGTGTATTTTTTATCGCGACCTGATTTCCAAAAACTCCCTTCACCCCTCACAGTCGCAAGTTTTGGGGTGATTTTTTGTTGTAGAAGTTGTAATTTGGAGGTTGTTTAGGAGCGTTTGCGCCGCGCCAAAGCAGTTTATTAAGGACAACTACAAGATGGGGAGGAGTAGGATTTTTTATTAAGGAGTCTTTATCAATTTCAATTTGCAAGGAGTTTGATTTAAACATTCCTAACTGTGAAGATATGTGGATACAACTAGATTTAGGGAATAACAAAAAATGTATAGTGGGAGTAATTTACAGACACCCTAAACAGAAATTATCAGAGTTTTGCAAGAGTTTTGAATCAACCATTGAAAAATTGAATAGTAGAAAATTGATGTATTATATCGGAGGAGACTTCAACGCAGATTTGTTGAAAAGTAACTCTGATATCAATATTACAGATTTCATGAATTTAACATATAGCTTAGGCTGCATTCCCTTAATTACACACCCGACAAGAATAACCACTACAAGCTCAACTCTTTTAGATCATGTTTATACAAACAATGTAGTGGGTGAACACAAAAGTTTTATTCTGGTGGAAGATGTAAGTGATCACCTGCCAGTAATGGTGTGTTCTAATTTAAGCCTGCCCAAAAGTGAAAAATCAACTGTCACCCTAATTCGTGATACAAAAAATTTTGAAGTAGAAAAATTTCTAGACAAATTAACTGAAGGAATGGAGCTATTAGGTGATATCAAAGAGGATTGCATTGACATCTACACTGAAAAGTTCATTGACATTTTTCATAAGACATTAAACATACATGCACCATTACGAAAACAAAGCAGAAAGGAAACAAAACTAAAAAACAAACCATGGTTATCCAAAGGAATCCTTATATCAATCCAGAAAAAAAATTTATTGTACAAAAGAGCCCTTAAATTAAATGACAGTAATACATGGGCACAATACAAAGTCTATAGAAATAAACTGACTCATATTAAGGAATATGCAAAACGACTTTACATTAAAAATTTAGTGAATGATAATAAGCATGACACCTCGTCGCTTTGGAAAATTATAAATAAAATTATTCACTTGAAAAATGTGAAGAAAAATAACATTCCTAATAAAATGTATGCTTCCAAAAGTGAAAGCGCACAAGGTCCACTGGCCATCAGTAACTTGTTCAATAAATATTTCATAGAGATAGGAGTTAACCTTGCATCTACAATCGAAACACCAGCTATAATTGATGGCAAATTTAATGCCACATCTTTGATTCAGAGTAGTTGCAATTCGTTTTTTCTAGAACCAATAGTTGAAGAAGAAGTAGTAAATTACATCAGAGCTATGAATCCATCAAAAAGTACAGGAAGACATGGAATTCCTGCAAAGTATATAAAAATGTCAGGCTCTGTTATAGCTCCAGTTCTAACTAACATTTTTAATGCATGCATATCAACAGGATATTTTCCAAATGTGTTAAAAACCGCTGAAGTTGTTCCACTTTTCAAAAAAGGCGAAAGAGAGTTATGCAGTAATTATCGCCCTATTTCTATTTTAAATCCTTTTGCCAAACTTTTCGAAAAGAGTCTGCTTGATCAACTAAACAATTATTTTGTGAGCAATAATTTGATTAGTCCAAACCAGTATGGTTTTAAGAAAAATTGCTCAAAAAATGAAGCTGTTTTAGATATTTACAATAAGCTACTTGACAATATGGACAAAAAGCTCATTACATGTTCTATTTTCTTAGATTTAAGAAAAGCATATGATACCATCAATCACACAATACTGATCAAGAAACTAGAAAAGTATGGAATTAGAGGATTACCATTACAGTTACTAGCAAGTTACCTGACTGACCGTCAACAGTATACAATTGTAAATCAGTATAAATCCAAGTCAAGAGATGTTATTTGCGGTATTCCTCAGGGATCAACTCTAGGTCAGTTGTTGTTTAATATTTATATCAATGATCTACCACTTGCCTCAAATTCCACAATTCATCTTTTTGCAGATGATACAAACCTTACTCTCTCCCATTCTAATGTTTCAACACTTCAACAAAATATTAATGATGAATTAGTCAATGTAAGCAATTGGTTCAAGGTGAATAAATTATCAATTAACTTTAATAAAACTGAGTTTATGGTAGTGACAACGAAACAAAATAAACCTGAACTCAAAGTATCAATAGATAATAATCCAATCAAGCAATCACATCACATAAAGTATCTAGGTGTTCTCATAGACGACAATCTAAACTGGAAACAACAAATCAAGGAGCAATGTTCAAAGGTAGCAAGGGGATCTTGGGCCCTTAATCAATTAAAACACTTTGTAGATGAGCAAACCTTAAGATCTGTTTACCACTGCCTCATATACTCTCATCTACAATACTGCATTAGTAGTTGGGGGACTGCTTCAAAATCAACATTAGCACCACTCTTTATTCTGCAAAAAAGAAGCATCAGATTGTTAACTGGAAGTGGATATCGTGAGCATACTAATCCTTTGTTCTATCGAGCTAAATGCTTAAAACTCAAGGATATTTACTCTCTGGAAACTGCAAAGCTAATGTACAAAACTCGCAACAATGTATTATCTTTTGCAAATTCAGATAAGTTTAACCTAATAAAAAACTGCTATACACATAAGACAAGATTGAGCCGCAAAAACAACTTCTTTCTTCCAAGAACTAGAACAAGATTAGGGCAAAAGTCTCTATCATTCGCAGGAATTAAAGTTTGGAATGAAATTCCAAGCAGTATGAAAGAAGTTTCATTCTACAGATTTAAAAAAGCTGTTAAAGCTCATTTTTTATCAAACTATGAAACCGATAAAAGCTAGAATAACAGCTTTCTATCAGCAATGCAGTAGTAATTACAGGAAACATAGTTGCATACAGAGGTGGACAAAGTAGTCGAAAAATCTACTTAAGTAGAAGTACTGTTACTTACTCAAAAATGCCTTTCAAGTAAAAGTAGAAGTATGGCGAAGCATTTCAACTTAAGTAAAAGTAGGAAAGTAGTCAAAATTAATTCTACTTAAGTAATGAAAGTAGAAAGTAATTTCAAATTTCACGCGTTTGTTTATTCTTCGAAGGTTTGCTGTTGTGACGCTTACGATCAGTGTTCAAGCAAAGCCATACTTACGGTAGCATATCAAAAAATCAAAGTTTTATTATTCTCTTGAAATTACACCGAAGCCAGTTACGAATACGATTTAGTAGGGACTCGATCTGGGCTCATCTCCGCGCCTGGACAACACAGCTTGAGAAGAAATGTCGCAGCGATGGCGAGTCGTTAGCAACACTGTTCGTTAACCGGCTAGGGAATTGAACCCCAGACGGGCCGCAGCAAACGCAACGCCGTTAACCGCTAATCTTTTTCGTATGAACCAGGAGTAATGCGCATGTCTAGTTTGTCTACTGTACCATGCTAATCAGGGTTCGGTATGTTTTTTTTTTAGTGAAACTGAGTCAACACCTGGTATTTGATGCAACGCAAAAACACACTACCCTAGATGACCTGTAAATGAATCGACGTAACTATTCAATAAGTTTCGTAGTACTGTACAGTAAAACAAATTCGACACGTACTTATCGTACACGTTGTGAGGTGGAATAATGTTTACTTCGTTATTGTACACGTTGTGAGGTGGAATAGTGGCTAGGTGTTTACTTCTACTTTACATAAAAGTCATTACTACTCAAGTAGCGTTACTTCGAGAGGATTTTACTTGAAGTAAAAGTAGAAGTATCAGAAATGAAAAATACTTAAGTAAGTCGCTCGTTACCGAAAATACTACTTAAGTAGTCTACTTAAGTAGAACTACTTCGTTACTGACCACCTCTGGTTGCATATTTATGCTTTAGTTCAACAATAACCTATTCTATCGCTTGAATAGCATGAGTTTGGTGCATTCATCTATCACACATTTATTACAATACGTCATCTCTCATTTTGATGTGCCCTTGAATTATTAGTAATTTTGCAATAACTGACTGAGGTTGATATATACTGGTATTGGAAATTGTACCAGTACTAATGACATATTGGCAAACAATACAAAACAAAGCAAGGAGGTTTTTGTTTTTTTTCACTCCAATTGCCCACTTTAAATTCTATAAAACATAAATAAGCATTATGAACTTTATTAATTTTATTTCTATCCAATCTGTAGTTACAGCATTTTTATGTTTTAGTATGCTTAGAGTTAGAACAATTCTAATGTTGTCTTGCATTTTCTTTACATGGTGACTGTGAGTTTTGTGTATACACTGTACAAAATTTTGTGTATCTTTGCAACACTTTGTTTTAATTTTTCGTAAAATTTTTTATCATAGAAAGTAGCAGACTGAGAAAATCTAGAAGCGTTTTTTTTTACTTTAACTTGGTGAGGTGGCAGTAGACTTAGATGACCTTTCGGTCCTTCGCTGTCTCCTCACCAAGTGACTAAATATCGCTTTGACTCTGCAAGTTTATGGGTTTGGTTTTAAAGGAATTGCATATTTCGATGCTTTGGTGATAGACCTAGAGGAAGTTGCAGTTTTTTTCTTGTGATATGACGTCACTTGGTAAATAAATAAATATGATGATGATGATGATGATGTTTTGCTTTTTGAACCAAATTGCCGCAAAATTTTGTGATGATCTTGCGCCAGATAACATCCCAAATTGCCAACTTTCCAATCGAAAATGTTACTGCTTGACTTGAGCTAGGCCACTGTACAATAGAGATGGCAACAACGCAGCGTACGCGGCCGTGCGCTGCTGTACCGCGCCGCGCAGCGTGGCAACTAAAATCTGCTTCATGTAAGTTGGCTAACTGCATCAGCGCAGCGCCGGGTACAATACATACCAGTAGGGTAAGGCTATTAGAGCAGTACCGGTAATAGGTGCCTTCGGTTCAAGTTTGGAAGTTTGTTTTTTCAGAATTCGAAGCATCCTAAAATAGGCTATTTTGGCTAGGCTACAACAAACTTAGTTTTGATCGGCTGAACATGCCAAGAAAAAGATTTTGGTAGGCTAGACTAGGAAAAGTTTAGGACGTTTGGTGAGAAGATGAAACCAAGGCAGACAACTGACAAGTATAGATGAAACAAGTTTTTGGGAAACAATCATCAGAGCAGAGGCATAGCATAGCCACATACCCACCCTGTATGTAGTAGGCCCATGGTATTGGTACAAGCCCAAGGCTAGATAACAGTTTCTACCAGCCTATACATGCGCTTGCAGTTCAGAGTGATAGAGTTAGTTCAGTGTAGCCTATTCGTCAATAGGTCATGGGATCAACCCGATCAGTGGTTGAGTGGATTGAGCGTCTGCTACTGAAACAGTAGATTCGAGTTCGATTCCCGGTTGGGTCTTACCAAAGACTATAAATTTTGGTATTCACAGCTTCCCTGCTTGACGTTCAGCAATTAAAGGGACAGTATGAAGCCTCCGCCGTGTGTGGTAGATAGGTGGGCAGGTGGTAGCTTGACTCGAAGACTGAAAAGTCCTTTCGCTGTCTCCTGGCCAAGGCAACTTGGTGAATAAAATGTAATTACAATTACAATTACATCAATAATTACAATTACAATTGAAGGGCTTGGCGCATAACTATGTTAACTCAGTTTTTTACGATTTTGAGTTAAATACACATGAGTGAGTTTTTACTTAAGATCTATTTTTTGCGCTTGGTTTTATTTAGCTAGCACGCACAGTTTTTGAGATAGGCAATGCATTACTATGTTAACTCACGTAAAAATTCCATTTTTGCATGCAAGACAATGCTAACTCAATGAGTTAACATAGTCTTGCAGGAAAAGGTGGAGTTAACACAGTTTTGCACAAAATTATTTGCGACTTTGCAAAATAAATGCCAGTTAACATTTTAATTTACCGGCACAGTAACAGTTTAATCTTGTTCTGAATGGTACGTGAAAATCAGAGTGGGCATTGCACAATTTTAAACAAAAAGTATTGACTGAGATGCATTAGTAAGTAGTACTGCAACAGCAATAATGATGCAATATTTCCCTTACTTTTTGTTGGCAGAGCCCCCACAGCACTCTAAAGCCGATTTATTGCCAGCAACGACATGATTGTCAGCTGCAGCACATAATGCTTTGAAAATAGGACCCAGCAGCGTCTATCTTGACTTCCAGCAATATTAATCACTAACTCAATATAAGTATTGTCAGCTGCCGCATACAATGCTTTCAAATATAGTACCAACTTTCGACTAATTTGACCTACAACAGGGAAATTAATTACTTACTCCGAAAAGAAAACGGTCTCATCAACAAACCTTTATTGTTGCAAGTGAGCTTTGAAAAGTAAGGACCAAAAAACCAACAGGGGTCAGACATACAAGTGGCGGTGGCGCCACCTCCAAGCTCAGGTGGCGCCACTTGCAACTTCAGGTGGCGCCACTTCTAAGTTCAAGTGGCGCCACCTCTTAGTTTAGGTGGCGCCACTTGCAGCTTCAGGTGGCGCCACTTCTAAGTTCAAGTGGCGCCACCTCTAAGTTTAGGTGGCGCCACTTGCAGCTTCAGGTGGCGCCACTTCTAAGTTCAGGTGGCGCCACCTGAAGCTTCAGGTGGCGGTACCAAAATCACAGGTGGCGGTACCAAAATCACAGGTGGCGGTACCAAAATTTATTCGTACCGCCATCTGAGAATTGAAGTGGCAGTTGAGATTTGAGGTTGTTGATTTATTTATCAACTCACAAGGCTAAACTGAGAAGCAATGGAAAGTGAATGTTAGAAGTTCTAGAAGATAGGCTAATGTTTAATGAAGCAGTGAAGTGATTAAGCAGTTTTATTGGCATAATGTGTAGGCTAATGCTGAATGAGGATGAATTGGGAATTGACTAGGCCTATGCAAGTAGATTTCTTTAGCTGGTACTGGTCATAGGCATAGCTTATTACCGTATTTTTAGGGGGTGAGGTATCAGTAGTGTGGGACACAGAGTTATTTGGAAAACCTGTGGCAAATGCCTTTCTACTTTTACCGTACTTGTGGGCCTGTACTATTGCATTAGTAGGCTACCAGGCTATCGTACTGTATTATTGGTACCCTTTCTAAGTTTCTGGCCATTGTCCAGGCTTTGGTTTGATGAATGATCAAGATAAGAGATACTATTGCCTAGCTTCAGACTTGTACCGGTATTAGTATGGCAGGCTACTTTGTAATGTGTTGCAACTTCAGAAGGTTGAAAGTTAGGCTAGGCTACTGTTCGGAGGCTGAAGAAGTAGAAGCACTCTTAATCATTAGGCGTAATGGTTGATGTGTTAGGCTATCTGTATGGTTGGACTAGGCTTATCCACTACAGTATAGCACTAGGCTTAGCCTATCCACTACAGTATAGGTATGTTTAAATTCAGAAGTAAATAAAATTGGACAGACAGTGTATATACAAGTATTTTTAAATCTCTTGTTTCTTTATTTCAGCTTTACTTCAGAAGCTTTGGCTAGAATTGTTTTCTGAATCTTTTCTGTAACATTTGTTTTTCCCACCATGAATCAGTGACATCTTATAAAAACTTTTCCTGCTTCTCAGCTGATTCCTTGAATTGTTTTTAATTACTGAGCAGTGTTTTATTTTATGGTGTAAAATGTAGCCTAATGCTTATAAGTAAATTACCGGTACTGGAAATGAATTATATTGCCCCTAAAACAAAAACGAAAAGACTTTTATTGGTCTAGGCCCCTATCAAAGTAAGGATAAAACTTTGATACTCCCAAAGTATCACCAAAAAAATAAATTTATTGAAAGCTTCTCTCAATTCAGTAGGCTATGTTTCACTGTCAAATAACAAACAGTCATGTAGGAAATAATAATAGCAACTTAATGTGTTATGTAGGATTGTACCTCCCAATACTAGTGGAACAGTGATGTAGGCTATCTCTGTTTCTCAGCTGATTCATAAAGTTGTTTACGTTGTTGCTTACAACGTATGGTATGATTTTACCTTTTTTTAGTGTGGAAATTTTATTTTGTATAAATTTAAGCTCACTTGAGGTTCAGTTTGTGACATCAGACGTGACTGTAAATGTACTGTAAGTGTAGCCGATGATGCCCAACAGTCTTACCATTACCTACATTGATGCCTGTTAGTGTTAAGATCATAGCTCAGGTGGCGCCATCTGAAGGGTTGGTGGTTTTGAAACAAAGTTGGGGTGGCTGTTGATGTTACAGGTTAATGTAATGTAGTCATGAAGTTAATGTGGATGTTATTGGATGTCAAAATTGCAGTGGATGTAAACTAGTTGAGGTGACGATTTATTAATGTTTAAGTAAATTCTAAAACGAAATCAAACTCACCATTATGGTTGATGTCTGTTCTGTGTTTAGTATGAAAGCTCAAAGCTCAGATGGCACGACCCGAAAGATTATGTGGTGGTTAAGAATTTTAGATTTAAGCTGCAGCTTTTATTTACATAGGTTTTTGGTTTGTGTGTAACTTTCAAGATCGTATTTCATTAACTTTTTTCCAAATTTTTGATTTCCCTTGCCCTTTTGGCAGTTCATAGAAAACAATAGAGCTATAAGTGGATGTGACAGTTACAACTTAATAAGTAAACTTAAATATTATTTGTTAAATGTTGGCAGACACTGCGGTAAGGTGTTGCTAAAAAACGAAAATTAATATCGTAGCTGTAACTCCCAACCCTAAATTTCTACAAGTGTCAGACAAAAAAGTTGCAGGTGGCGCCACTTGAAGCTTCAGGTGGCGCCACCTGAAGTTGTAGGTGGCGCCACCTGAAGTTGCAGGTGGCGCCACCTGAAGTTGCAGGTGGCGCCACTTGAAGCTTCAGGTGGCGCCACCTGAAGTTGTAGGTGGCGCCACCTGAAGTTATAGGTGGCGCCACTTGAAGCTTCAGGTGGCGCCACCTGAAGTTGAAGGTGGCGCCACGTGAAGTTGCAGGTGGCGCCACCTGAAGTTGCAGGTGGCGCCACCTGAAGTTACAGGTGGCGCCACTTGAAGCTTTAGGTGGCGCCACCTGAGCTTGGAGGAGGTGCCATTTGTATGTCTGACCCGGACCGTGATTTTTTAGACATATATGTTTAAATGCCGCCGATGAGGTGGCCGAGGTGAAAAAAATGCCCGAGGTGTAAAAATTTTTTTTTCAAAATTTTTTTTGCAAAAAAAAATTTTTTTTTTTAAATGTTCGGAAAAAACTTTTAAAAAAAGGTTTTTAAATGACAGTTTTTTTTTCAAAAATATCAGTTTTTTTATTTTTTTTTCAAAAACATAGTTTTCAAATATATATTAAGCTTTTTCCCCCCCCAAAATTTTTTTTCGAACAAAAAAGTTTTACTTTCATTAAAATGTTTGTATTTTCGACGCTTTTCATGTGACACTTGTCCAGAAAAATTGTCAGAATAGAGAGGGCATAAAAAGGAGTGCCTTTAGGAAAAGATGAGTAGCGATTGGCTGGAAAAGGGTCAATTAGGGTGTAAACTGTACACGAATTTTTTTTTGTCTGCATAGCTGATAGGGTAGGGTTAAAAGTTTTGATAAAAGTGACTTTAAAAGCAGGTAGATAGATGGAAGGAGAGCGGAAAAAGTTTCCCAGAAATTGATTTCATATTGTACTTTTTCCAATCATGAAGAATGTTTTCCACTATATGTTTGTGTACACAAATGATGCTCCTCATCGATCCTTGTTCAGTTAATCACTGTTTGGCTTTTTCCTATGGCGGCTCCTTTTTCTGCGCTGTTTGTTCTGTCGATTCTTCTTGACAAGTGTCAGATGAAAAGCTTCGAAAATATTATATAACATTTTAATCCAAGTACTGTAAAACTTTTTTGTTTAAAAAACATTTTTTGGGGGAAAAGGTTTTATTTGAAAAAAAATGTGTTTAAAAAAAAACAAATTAAAAAAACACTTACCGTATTTATTCGAGTATAAGTCGCATTTTTTTATACCAAAATATCACCCAAAAAGTCAGGTGCGACTTATACACGAATACATGAAGTGCATTGTATGCCATACGAAATTTTTTGAGGTGTTTCCTTGCTATCGAATTCTACACTGTCTCCTTTCATTAGATCATATCACTTATTGCCTTCCATGCGAGTAGCGTTGCACTTTCAACACTGTCACCTTTTTTTCATGTTCTAACATGTTTAGTTATCATTATTTTATCCACTTACGTTGCGTTGCATCACTTGCCACCTTGATCGGATGCTGATCAGGATGTTCCAGAGGTAAACAGGGCTATTTGAAGACAGTGACAGCAGTGATGACTTCAATGGTTTTAAATTTTTTGTTATGAGATTGCAATGAATGAATAATGTTTTTAAAAATTTTGTCCTGTTTTTCATGTCAAAAATGTGGGTGCGACTTATACACGCATGCGACTTATACTCGAATAAATACGGTATTTTTGAAAAAATAACTGTTACCGTATTTGAAACAAAAATTTTTTTCCATGTCTCATTATGGTACCGGTAGATTTATTTTGTTAGAGTGTAAACCAATTGTCTACAGGTACATTGAAAGCATTAGACTAATTTTGTTTTATGATGTGATTTTTGTTTTTCAGAAAAGTATGTTATGGTATCGATAGTAAGCTTAAACAGTTGTTTCTGTTGGCTATTTCGTGCTGTTTATGAAGACTCCCAATGCTAACGCTACAAGTAAATCTAAAAGCTGGATTCGTCATTAGTTATGCAGTGGAGTTTTTGCTTATTGTGCAATGGATTGCTGTGTTGCTTTGCTAGAGAAAGCAAAAAAAACAAAGCACTTTTTGCATGATTTGGCACTATCATCGAAGGATCAGAATTTAGCACAGTACTGTAATACTAGCAGTTGGTTTGAGAAAAAGTCAGCCTCTGAAACTAGATTCATTTTTTTATTCACTAGTGGAGCGCTTATCGATGTTTAGTGCAACATTTAATGCTTTCGTGAGCATTTTATTAGTTAACACTTTCTTGCGGTATGGCACCAGTATGTTGCGACGATCATGTTTACCTAGGGATGTTCATTCTAGTATTTCGATTCCGATTCCCAAATGATCTAAAATCTTTTTTTGATATTACTGAATCGAAATACTCGTGCTAAGTTTTTAGGCAGCACTGCTTTGTACGGAAAATAAACACGCATCACGAGCATTGTTACGTAACAGCGTCATTTAATTGCCTCACATGATGATTAGAGAGATGGTTAGTACAGACGGCGCCGCTTTCACGCACACTTGCATGCTCGGCCGTGTGTATTGTCACAAGTGCAGGAGCGCATGTGTTTGCAAATGCGCTAAAAAAAAAGCCACCTGCTCGCCTCACTACTTTTTCGCAAGTCCCACGTGCAAATAAACAATAACGTCACAATTACTTTTGTGATTGCGGAGATGTGGTTACTTTTTAGCAGTTTGCCGGGCGCCGATCATGTAAATGTCAGATATTGAATTAGCAAAAGTCTTTCTGCGGAGATCGTTACCATAACTTTACTGTTATTAAATCTTCAGTTACAAAAGGACAGGTATAACATAATACTAGTCATAACAAAAGTTCTTACAGATAGAGAATTAAGACTTCAATTTAAATTTACATGCGATTGCGATAGTATGGGTAATTATGAAGTGTTCAGCGGCAGGAAGAAAAAGAACATCTGATGTATGGGACCATTTTGAACTTCCCGTCTTGGACAAAGACGGAAATAAACGTGTTCGTTGCACGCACTGCAGAGAGAGTTTAACTTATATACTGTGCAGAGAGAGTTTAACTTACTGTGTTTTCTGCGAGCTTTTGATTTCGATAAAATTTTTCGTTACCAGCACCAACATCTTGTCATATGTAAATAGTGAATCGAAATTAGGAATCGAAATACTGGAATCAAAACATTTGATTCGGAATCGATTCGAAATTAGCAAAGAATCGGTAATGAACATCCCTATGTTTACCTCAAAGGGCTTTGCTCCAAAGTACAGTTTGTAAGATGCAGACAAATTTATAGCTGTAAGGTCAAGCCCCCCTTTTTGGCAATTTTTTGGTTACAGTATGCCCCTGATAAAAAACATGTAGATTTATTTTTTCATGTGAAAATTGTTACTCAGCATCTGAATAAAATTGTTGTTAGTTTTCACATTTTCACGTAACTGATGCTTCCTTCCCCAGTCCAATTATTTATTGTAAAAATGCTATATCAAGTTTTTTTGTTTAGTGGTGACTGATGAGAATGGAACTATATTAATGGACATGCTTGGCAGCTGCAGTACTTTATCAATTTTCTGCAAAATTTTACAGTTTTCAGTAAGTATAATAACTGATTACATTGATAAACAATAAAACATGAATAAATACTTGCATTATACTGTAATCTTTAAAAAAATGTCGTACTACAAAAAAAAAAAATTACGCTGCAAAAAATTAAACTGTCACTTTCTACTCATAAAATATTTATTGGCTTTCTAATTTGATCTGGTTACACTGACTGTAATTGTAATGATTGAACTTCAGACTTGAAATTGTATACTTGATCACTTTATTCATCATAATAAAGCAGTTTAAATTTTAAGAGACAGGAAGAAATGTTTTGAAATTTACAAACAACTAAATTCAGATATTACACAAAGATACAGTAAATGAACATAATACGCTGGACACTTCTATTTTCATTACATAGGACTGTAGTGAAAAATCACTATAAATATTCATGATTATAAAACTTGGGAGAGTTCAAAACTATTTCTTCCAGTTCAACTTGATCACTGTCACAAACCTTGAGAAATATGAAGACTTTTAAGTGGACATTCTGGAGAAAAAATTCCATGTTTGTTGCTATTCACAGAAGTAATTAGGTCAATCCAAAACTTCATAGAATTTTTTTTGATTTTTGTTTTATCTTCTTAGCTCTTGTATACAGTATAGCTTGAGACCAATTCTAAATAGAGTTATATTCACCAAGTTGTCTCGACCAAGCAGACAGCGAAAGAACTTTTGCGAATTTTCCAGTATTCGAGCAATTGTTACTTTTTAAACAACAAGCTAACAAACATTGCGCAAAAACACTATTAACACGTTCAAAACTAGCCCGCTAGTACCATAGGTTATTCTGTATTCTGTGAAAAACAACAACACTATGTTAGTTTAAAACAAAAGAGCAAAAGTTGCTTAGCCAAAAGAATCACTATGCTGATACAGCAGCTTCTACTCTGCTGCATAGAATAAATTTTTGTTTTGAAACCTAGATGTCGTGGGGATGGGTCCACGACTTTTCGGCACCAATATTCTGTGCTTTTTACTAACACTAACCCAAACCCTAAATAAGTCAAAGAGCACCGAATTGGCGTCGAAACGATCTGTGCAGAAAACGTACGGCTATGAAATAGGTGGCGCCGAAATGGTCGCACCGAAAAGACGTGATCCCCGTGGGGATAGGCCCACTGCTTTGGTGAATTCATTAAAATGCAGCTCTGAGATCAAGCATAGCTATGAAAAATCACTGTAAATTTTACAGCCTTAGATGTCCAGATGTGACTGATGATATTGAAATTTAGAGAGGCATATTTTTAGTGTCCCTAAAGCCTAACGATAGTACAATATCGTAGTAACTCTGCCAAATTAAGCTAGCTAGCCTAGGGCTGTTCCGCATCTAACCTTGCTAACAGCCTACTCTTTGGACTGATAGTAGGTGCTAAACCATACAAATATACTATTTACAATATTTCCTAACAAACTGCAATTGTAAAAATATGGTCAGTGATTTAGTAGGTCATGTTACTACAACCTACAAGTAAGCGATGTTGAGCAACTGCTTGCGAAGGTTGCAACCTTTCGCCAACTTGCTCAAGTTGTCGATAATGTCAACACCTTTGCATTTTTGCAACAAAATGTCAATCACATACAAAATCTGGTTATAATTTTAGAAAAAATTTTTTTTCAAGTTTCTAGAAATGTTCTTCCAAAACCTATTTCGAATAAAAATTTGACAATGAACTGAATGGCTTATGAAACACAAATATTTGTTTTTTTTACTCAGACCATAGTATAAGGCCCTTGGAGTTAAAAATTTCAAAACAAGCCACTTGACTATACATGCTTATAGCCAAAAAGAAACATTTTATTTGCAGCTTTTGCATTTTTAACATATATGACGAATTTTTAGCAAAGGCTGATTGTCAAAACTAATGTGGGAAGACAGGTGTGATTAATTGTTAAGTATCTTTTAAATCAGTTGGGGGGCTGCTTTCTATTTTAATGTGGCCTGCATCTGAAGTTTGTCACAGCAAACAACTTAGCATCAAAACATTCAAATGTTAACGTAAGTTTTGTAAAAGTATTCTCTTGAGATAACTTCGCCATTATTACAGTTATTGCGAGTAGCAACATCTTCGACTTCAGAAGACATCGCATGTCTTGCCAAACAGAAGAACTTTCAGCCATTTACTGGGAGTTTTTCTGCTCCTTGAATTTTATGTGGAATTTGAGATTTTTTGCGGCCTACCTGCAATGTTGTGCAATTCATGCGGCTTGCAGTACTAAGAAGATTCCCCATCTATGTTTTAAATCTTTGCATTAATTTCATTAACAAAGTTATGTGTTTCAAAGAAAAAAATTGTTGTAGGTGATATGCAACCATGTACAAAAGAATGTGTTTCAAAGATTGTTGGCAGAAATCATTTGAATGTGTTTCATGGTAGGTTTTGAAAATCAAATTTGGATCTTTGTAAAGCTTTGAAAGCTCCTTACTACATCAAATTTAATTTAGATATCATATTTTTTTAAAATAAGATAGTGCTATCTCTCATTTATCAAATCAAATCTTTCATTATACTTGCTGTAGTACGCCGAAGCGTGTAACAAGTTTGTGGGGCCCATCTCCGCGTCACTGCGCCCAGGCAACACAGCTCCTTTTGAAGAAATGTCGCAGCGGTGGCGAGCCGTTGGCAACACTGTGTCCGATTTGACCGGCTCGAGATTTGAACCTCTGCCCTACCGCTCCAGAGACGAACGCGTTACCGCTCGACCAACTGGTAATTAAGGGCAATTTATAGCATGCTTAAACAAATGTGCGAATGCAATTTAGTCCAGATCTTGATAAAAACTAACTGCTTGAAAATGTCATTGATTTTTATCATAAACCAATAATTGATTGATTAACCATGACTCGTAGTTAAAAGTTGTCTCTAGCTTGCAAATTGCACAACCTTTAAATAAGACTGAAGGCAAAATCAATGTGGGTATCTCAAGTTAAAGGCAATTGAATTTGGCATTGACTTTATCCTTTTTGACCCAGCCATTTCAGAGGTATTTCACTTTAAACACCATGTAGAGGCCTCTTTAATTATAATTTTTATTGGCTACCGTGACGTTTAAATGTAGTAGCCTAGTCCATAGCGAAGGCCAATACTGTAAGCTAGATGTATGTTTTAAGGCCCCTGCTATGACTTATCCTAATTGCGGCATTGCTTTACGATTGATGAAAGTCGACTAAGCTGGTGTCATCGATGTTATGACAGTCAGAGTTGCCTACAAAAATCATAATTAGATAGGCCCCTGGATTGTGTTTGAAGTAGAATATCTTGGGAAAGGCTGGGTTTAGAAGGACAAAGTCAATGCCTATCTAATCTTGTACGATTGCCCTAACTTTACATATCTGCATTTTTGCCTTCTGTTCTTTTTTTAGTTGTTTTTGATGGGTTGCAGGATTTTTCTTGCTGCATTTTAGCTTACATTTTAGTTGTAAGGTGTTATTGTAGTCAGCTTTCAATATGCAACTCATTGAGTTAAATTTTTGTTCTTTTTTGTTTCTTCAGGTGTTCTGAAAAATGTTGAAGTTTGCACATTGTGCAGCTACACAAACAGTACCAGTAAGTAATATTGTGATATTTTCATGGAGATTCTGCCAAGCAGTAAAATTTCGGAGTAAAATATAATTGATTTTATTATTTACTACATTGGCGCTGTTGGATGAGATTCAACTCCCAAAATTACACCACATTGTAGCAGTATGTTCGCATTTTGTTGGAGGATATTTTCAGATTATAAACAATTTATGTCCTACAGTATAAAAGCATTTAATTTTCCAATTTTTTTCAGTGTTTTTCATTAATTTTCAATGTTTATGTTGAAAAAGTATTTTGGTTTACAGTAATACTGCTTAAGTCTTAGTTTTTTGTTACATCTTCACAGCTTAACTATGGTGGTACTGTTTTTTATTTTCATCTACTAAAACAATTCACCATTTATTAACCTCAATATTCAATGAATGATCAAAAATAATATCGCCAGTTTGGAAAAATAATAATAATTGCAATTTTTACCCCCTTGAGATAACACCAACAAGTGTTGATTCATCTGACTAAGTGGCCGTAGTAACATTCAAATAAAATGGCTTTACGGAAATAAGCTTCATTGATTCTACCGTAATAAGGTGTAAAATAGTGGCATCAAACAGTGGCAACATCCTTAAAAACTCAATTAAAATAATGTTAAGAAATGAATACGAAATTTAACTAGTAAAAAATGAAGGCTTTTCAGATATGAAGGCGAAGCAGAACCACAAAGTCCAAAAATATATCTCTCTGCAGCATACAAAACTTTTGTCAACTTGTGCTATAAACATTCCGGTATGTTATAAAACAAGGCATTGCAATAATAAATAATCAAGGTAGGACAATATCAAAGAATGAAGTAGCTGAATTTTAAATATTGGGTTGTCGCATAAGTTCGTTCGCTTTTTGTTATTGAGATGTTTATGTGTGCTTATCATTTTTTGTGACACTTCTTACGTAAATATTCACATTATACTAATCATTTATGCATTTTCAAATTTGTTGTCAACCGATTTTGTCTATTTGATAGCATTATTCCATTCCCTTTCAGATGGAGTGCCAAGTTGAAAAAAAACTTCATTTCCGACATTTACTTCTTTTTCATTTCAATGGACAGAAAAATGCATCTGAGGCAGCCAGGAATATTTGCAAAGTGTATGGAGAAGAAGCGATAGCAGAGCGAACTGCACAGAAATGGTTTCAGAAGTTTCGCGAAGGCATTTTGGAATTCGAAAATTACCGGAACGATGGAGCAAAATTGTTGAACAAAGTGGAGACTATCTCATTGATTGATTTATTATGGAACATTTCGCTTAATAAGCAATGATTATTTGGATACATTTTTTTTACGCGAATGTTATCTTTTTATCAGATACAAATTTGCAAAGATATATTATGTTAATTTTTGAGTGCAATTCCATGTATTAAAGTAACATGTTCCATAAATACGAACGAACTTATGCGACAACCTAATACAATTTTGAAATTACGTAAATTGGCATAACAAGTACTAATTTCTCTATTGATATGCTTTTCAAGGTTCAAGTCTGTCATCAAATATTACACCAACAATTTTGAGAAAATGATTTGGCTTAGGCAAAGAATCGCTGTCATTATTTTGTACGTTAGAATGAAGATCTGAGATCTGAGTGAAGACTAACTTCACCAAATTTTTGCGGCGGAGTTATTGTAAAACAAAGTAAAGGTTCAGAGCGGTAAAATTAGCTGCTTTTTAATACAGATAAGCCAGCTTTCTAAAATTTAAAGTTCTGTCACAATACTGACAAAATAGAAACCCTGAAGTAAGAGGTAACTTTGAACTGCAATATCTTGAAAACGACAAGACGTAAAAAATTAAAATTGGTGAGAATGCATTTTAGGTTTATCCCAACCTTTTGGTCATGAGTGAAAGATTTACCGGTAAGTTAACTAAATGCCCTTTTAAATCGTTAGCTTTGGCTGCCCTCGTATATTTCTACATCATTATCCATAACTTTTGTATTAATTTAAATCAATACAGCAAACTTTGTTCATGTTTTGCAGGTAGGTGAAAAAATAGTGGAAAATCTTCCGGCTCTCCCTTCATCGTTTAACTTTTCGTCTTCCGTAGAAAGTTTGTGACAATGCCGTCTCGACAATGCCAAAGCAATTCTGCGGAATTCAGGTGAAATTTCAGTTGCACAACATACAAGTAGATTATGGATTCGTATCCAACCATATTCCATAGCATCACCGTGTACATTACGTCTAATTTTTCGCCGCTTAGTTCCTAAACTTAAGTAATAAATTCTTCCAAGTATCATCATTTTGGAATGTCGTACAGCTGGCTTGATGATTTCCAATCAAGTTTGTTAGTTCGCGCTGCTTTGTACAAAATGGTTGTCAATTTAGTTATCCTTGCTGTGGCCGTTGCCATGGCTTTGCTTGCTTCCATCGGCAACGCGTATAGGCTGGAAATAAATTTGCTTTTACTACTGCTGCTACTCTTCGACTTCCATTCGCTGCTAAGTATAGTCGGCTGCGTGGCCGAGAGGGTATAGGCGTCGTTAATTTCCTGTCCTTTTCCACTGGTCCAATTGCCTCCAGCTTCACAGCTGAAACCTTTGCCCTCAAGCAAGGTCTCGATTGGTGTACTAGCCATTTGATGACGTGCAAATTCCAGTAAGTTCTTTTCCTAACCAACTCCCAATCAGCCCTCTCCATCGTTTCATCAGCCCCCTCTTATCTCCTGCCTGAGTCCCTCTGTAATGTTTGGTCCCTCGCCTCCTCCCTCTCCAACAACACCATCTTGAGCTTCCAATGGGTCCCCGGTCACGCAGGTCTCCCCGGTAATGAAAAAGCGGATTTACTTGCCAAAGCTGGTGCCTCTCTGCCCACTGACGCGATCCCATGCCCTCTCCCCCCAGTTGTTGCCAAAGTTTGTTATTCCCAATACCACAATTGGAGACGTCACATCTCCCACTCCCATCTGAACTTCCAAGTCCCCGAAGTCTCTTCGGAGGATTTTCTCCTTTCTCGCCCTATTCGCTGTGAGCTTTCCCGTCTTCGCTGCCATGGCCACAGTCTTCTTTTATCCTCATATCTTCACAGGATCAGTCGGAAGGAGAATTCTGCTTGTAGTGCCTGTAAACACCCTCTACAGGACCTCAATCATTTCCTCCTCGACTGCCTGCCTCTGAACCCCTTCGTAAATCTATCTCTGGCTCCTCTCTCTTTATTCTTGACCTATGGTCCTTACCTTGGGGTGTGGCCCGACTGTTGGGTCGTCGCGGAGTTCCTCTGCACCCCCATCCCTCGGAAGGGGTCGGGTAGTACCACCACCACCCTGATTGCATGATCTTGGGCTCAACCCGCACCCTGGTCAAGGATTTGCGTCCTTGGATAAGACGCTTAATAATGATGATCTCTGCTTGGTGGCTTTGAACGAGCAGCAAATCTACACCGAAATAAGTCAAATATCAACTGCAAAGCTCTAAATACTGTATGATCAATTCCTAAGCATGTGCGGATTCGTCCATATGATAGAACCACCGTTGCTTTGTCGTGATCGGAGGATAAAGATGCATCAATCAATCAGAATAGCTTAGATGTTCTGAGATAAACTGTTTGCAGGATTAATGAAAGAAGTAAGTTTTGTTTGCGGCGAAAGTAGTTCTGCAACGAGTAAACGAAAACGGGTAAGTTTATACTAGGCCTTGCAGGTTTGCAATTTTTTGGACGATATTGAACTGCGACAAAACCAGCCAATATAAGGAAAAAATGAAGGCAAGCAAAATTTCTCCAGGGTTTTATATGAACATTAGTCCGGTCTTGTAGGTTTCATCCATGAAAAACTAAGTTCTTTTTTGTCCAAAGTTTTATATGTCCATATCCGCACTAACCAGACTGTCACATAATGGACAAAATAAAGTTTTTTAAATTTTTTTTTATAAAGGGGGTACACCCGGTACAGCCCTATCTTGAAATGTTGCTCTTGTCGTTCATACACATAAGTTTTATCAATATATAACAGTCTTCTTAGGATAGTCCAAAATAAAATCAAGTTTATTTCAACAAAATGCTCGATAGGTTTGTCGTCGCAGGCGCGAAACCAAGACTTTGTTATTGGGGTTTTAATCCAGTGGTCAAATAATTTTGCTTGAAAATGTCTCAATTGGGCAGCGTGCTGAGAAAAAAGATGTGTATGCGTATCACAGACGTAGGTCTGTGCTTCGCCTCCAGATCTGGGCAAGTTTTGTAATATTTTAGAAAACATAGCCATTTAAACGCCATTTGAATCAAATTTTGTACAAGTCATCTAAAAGAACTAATTTTGCTGAGATTTTAAAGCCAGTTGAAGAATTGAATTGCGTAGCCCCTTAAAGCACTCCCCTTACGCTCAAGTCAAGTCCAAACCATATTTCAACGCTTACAGTTTTGGGTTAAACTTCCTAAGTGACTTAGCTGAGATGGAGGGGGAGAATAAAGTCTTTTAGCCCCCCCCCCCCCGGCTTAAGCAGAGAAAGAAAATCATAAATGATTATAATGTCAAGGTGGTCACGAAATTATTTCATGCCGACCCACTTCTTGCTCTTGGAGAAAAGATGTGTCTGTGACATCAAAATACCAGGATTAACCTATTTCGAAAAAGTTGATCGAACTAGTTTGTTGCACGACAAATATTTTTATTTTGTGCAACTCGGCGCAAATGTAAGGCTACTAGTGGTAATTGATGTGGGCCCCGGCCTCTCAATTGGCCCTGTTTGCTGTGTAAATCAACTTTTTAAAATAAAAGTAAGCCGTCACTATACCGGCACTTCTAGCACAATTTTAAAACCTGTAAAACGCAGAAGAAAAATACGTGGATAAATCTCAACATTTTTTAACGCACAATTTTCTGATTTTTCAAAAAAAGGGCATTTAAGAAACGCGACATCTTTGCATGAGTGATTTAACACGAGACAACTAACGCTGGAGCATGTACTTTCGCAGAATAACTCTTTGATTTTATTTACCGTTAGGGTATGGCAATTAATCCCTTAACTGGAACTTTAAAGCAAACTTTACAGGAATAAAAAAGAATTTAATGCAAATCGAACCCGGTGAATCTGAAACTGTGTTTAACGCCAATTTTATACGGTAATGTGCGTGGTGCACTTCCAACTTGGTCGTTTTAAGTAGGTTTTCAAATGATTACGATTGAACTAAGCTCTTTGAAAATACTGTGACCTTAATGAAAAAATTAAATTGACAGCACTGCTGTTATTGTCAAATCGTATTGATTAATTTTACTTTAATATCATAGATTGGATGTGATCTCTGCTTCCGCTGGTATCATGCGACTTGCTTACGTTTCAACTTCAGCAGAACCTTGGGGAAGTGTCCAATGTGCCGCTAGTGTTTGAAATGAGATCAAGAAAACCAACCGAATTTTTTTTATGATGTTCATAACAATTATGATGTGTTGAAGTTAGCAGCCTAGAGTTTTAATCTTGAATCGAATTTTTTAAAATAAAATTTCTGTTCAAGAATCGTTATATCTCTTGTGTCTTTTTGAAGAACTGCAAAACCAAATTTTAGTGCAATTGCAATAACTTAAGGTCGTTGTGAGAAGCTATCGTGTTGTTTCATACCATGTGCTGCATCGCAATACTGGAATGATGTAAGGGTTTTTACTTCTAAACTATCCTCCACATTCGATTTAATACGGCAGTTGGTGGGAACAGAATGAATCCATAATGCTCTTGATATGTACATAGCACTTTCTTGGAATATCTGTTTCAGCTCAATATCTTTAGGGTGTAAACCAGTACTTGAATTGTAAGGGGGGGACACGTACCCCAATTGAGGATTTGGCGTCCCCCAATCGAGATTTGAGCGCTGGTTGACCAGACCAAAAAGAGCCGGTCAGAACAAATCCACAAATTCTGGCCGAATAGGTTCCTAAAATGCGGCGAAGACCTTTTTTTGGTCTTCGCTTGATTTCAGGGACGGTATTGCAGAATTTCTGCTGAAGTTCTTTCGCATTCTGAATGCGTTTGGTCAAGCTTTCAAAAGCGTCCCCCCATGCAAAATTTCTCAGTTTAAGTACTGGTGTAAACTATAGATATACCCTACGGTAGTTTCCATCTATTTAGTTCAATTGAAGCCAAACTCGAATCGAACCCCAACTCAAACCGTAGTCTTGACCCTCAAAACAGCGAAAGAAAATTGCGTGGATATTTATTATTTCCGTTTTACTGTCTAAAATCAGGGATACCCCTGCCTAAAGTTAAATCTACTTTCGCTAATAGTGAAACAAGGGTTGGGGCACATCTTTATTACCTTAAGTAGTTCTCATTTCAACAAAACCGATTTCGAAAAGTATCTTTTTATGATATGTAATTTTCGCTAGAATGTTTGAGTAATCGCCAATTTAACAAATAAATTTAAAGCAGGTAGAGGCATTAATTTTAGCGAAATGTCTAGTTTTTTCCTCAAGTTCCTAGTACCGGTAATTGAAATGTTTGACCCAAGCCCCACGCTTTTGAGACACCTGCCACCCTTCATTAAAATTGTCAATAACGCGCTCCAACATGTCTCCCGGAATTTCCTGATTTCACATTTGATGTTTTTCAACAGTTTCTCAATTGTTGAAGGATTATTTTCGTAAACCGATCTTGGAAGTAACTCCAGAGGACGTAGTCTGAGGAAATGAGATGTGGGGAAATGCGGAGGCCATGGATTGTCTGTCCTCGAAAATAACTTGTCCTCTGGAAAGTACTGTTTTAGAAGGTTGGAATAATGAGAAGGCGCCTCATTCTGTTGGAAAACAATTGCATTTATGTCATCAAACCTCTACCTCTGTATGGCTGGAATGAAGCGTCGCCTCAGCATGTCCATGTACCGCTCTGAGTTAACTGACAGTTTGGCCGTTATCTACCACATAGCAAGCACCAGTGTTTCTTCGCTGCAGTAGTTTTGTACACCGAGAAGTAAGCTAATTGTAGAAAGAAATAATGCTACTGGGATTTAAACTTAGTTTCGTAGGAACACCAAATTAGGGTTGCCGATTCGCTTTTTTAACAAACTTAAATTGTGAGTTGATGACATACGCTACTAAGTTTGTCACGTTTTTTCAATATAAATCATAAAATACTTGAAAATCAAAGCGAAAAACGTCCAAAAAAAGGTTACTAAAGTTAAGTATATAACTGAAGTAAAACTCCTTAAACTTTGGTAATTCGGCTCCGACTCTCTTAGTTGTTGTCCAGTGTTCATTCAATCTTTTTACTCTTTACTACCACAACAACAGCGAATGTATAGTAACACAATATAAGACGTAGAATCAGGAAAAACACACATCGTCAGACGTTAAAACATGTAGAGAATCTAAGACAAAAAAGCGATTTTTATTAGCAAGGTTGCTACTCCTGTCACACCAGTTGAAGTATGTATAATGTAGGCCTAATTATTTCATCAATCACACCACTGCCGTCGTTAGAGCAAATGAAGTAAGGGGGCACTAAAGTTTGCTTATAAAAACTGACCTTCAGATTTTGTACGGCTACAATTATGCACAATTGTAAAACAAGGCCGGCAGGTTTTTTTAGCTAGTTTCGTCAGCGGCCCATAATTGCTCGAAAAATCTATCTACAGCAGTGAATGCTACCAGACGTGAAACCAGGATTTTGGAAAGAGGAGTGAAGCAAAAGTTTTGTTTTTTTGCACAAACACTGCCTGATTAAGCCCCAGTGATGCTAAGCAAACTGATGCAACTCAAACGTATCACAAAAGGCATAGTCACTAAATATTTAGTGATTGTGTAAGGGGGCCTGGAGGCGGAGCATCCAGCCGCTGGGCGATTTTTACGATTATGCAGCAAAAATATAGAGATTTTAACGCCATTTTAATCACACTTCGCACTTTTTTAAACCATATGATTAACTAAATTGCTAAAATTCAGAAGTCATTTAAAAGAATTAAATTGCTAAGCACTTTCAGCCTTCTCCTACGTCAGGTCAAGTCTAAAATACGTTTAAACGCTCGTATTTGGAGGTTTCAAAGTGACTTGGCAAAGAGGGCTTAAGCCCCTTCACCCTGGTCGCGCCACTGTGACCTCAAAATCTTGAGTGTGCTCTAAAAATCAAAACAGAAAAAATTGTTTTCACGTACCGTATTGTTTCATGTCGTAATCACTAACGAAGGACCGGTAACCATTCTGCAGGCTTACTCCTCTCTGCGACATATCCGTAAAGGCGTGTAATTAAGACGGAATATTGCGTCAGATTAATGTACAGCAGTTGGTTGCGAGCGATTTCGCAAAGAATCGAGAAAACGTCCAAAGAGAATTATGTTTGAACGTTAATTATCTTTTTTCCATCATTGTTTGTTGTCTTGTCGTTGCGTGATGTTTCAAAAACAATATTTTGAGTAAACCAAAATAGGGATAGCGGCACAAGCGGCCGTTAGGGGGTCACGGCCTCCTGCCCCCCGATAGCGACGGCACTGAATCACACTCATCAACATACACATGAAGGCACACACGATGTACGTCAATCTAACGGCTGCAGTACTTGTTCAAATAATTGATAAAGAAAAAAGAAAGGGGGCAGTGACCAGTGCGAGGCCAAGCACGGTTACGTAGGTGGTCAATGGGAGGCGCAACCGGCCAAAACTATGTTTAGCTCAACGGAGCAAGATGAGGAAAGAAAAACCACCCTGAAAATAAAACCTCACCGTGTCCAGAAACCCTTTCAAGCGGCAGCTGGTCATAGTATCAAGATAATAACAATTTTGTAATCGATACATATGCATTAATATAATTATATACAACATACTGCAATAGTGAGTCACACTATCCACATTGCGTCTAAATAAATAGCCGGTAAAAAAGTACCATAACTTATGATCGTTCCGATATCTCGGTTAGAACAAAAGTATACTGATTTTTCAAGAGAGGAATTATAGATTTGTGTCTATGTATTGTTGATGATGTGTATCAGATCAATTAGGCAGAGTCCAGTGATACTCAATTTGAAGGGCAACGGCTTTAGTTTGCTGTGCGAACTACTGGAATTCACGACGAAGTTTCAAAATTTGATTGGAAGTTCAGTTGGTTTGGAGAAAAGGAGCACTTTTTTCTGCTTCTCTCTAGTAAAATAGGTTTAATGCGGCAAACATTTGATCAAGATTCCACAATGATGCTGTTCTCATAATTTGCTCTTCTGCAACCTGTCAATAAGGACATCGGTATCAAACTTTCCTTCCATCATATACTGATACATCAGAACAAGATTTTTTCCACTACCGTGTTGCAACATTTTGTTTCTGAAAAAAAAAAAGTTCAATTATTTATTAACTATCGTACCATACATGTTTTCAATCAAAGAGCAGTAACTGTGGGAAATTAAATGTCGTTGCAAGTCAAACGTGTTTAGCGAGTCAATAGGCCTAGCTCCTATGACGTAAGAGAACGTCACCTTCTAAAGCAGTATACCCTGATTCAATTGCAAGTAAGGTTAGAATCTAAATTGTTACAAACTGGCAACTTCACTTTTCAGTTTTTCAAGGATCAAATTAGTACCGTACAACTAACCATAATCGCAGTCATATTTCTTTATGGGATCCTTTTGAAAACAGTTGTTTCTAATGCGATATTATATGGAAATAATATTTTGGTTCATAATCGGTCTAGTGCGCAAATTGATGATGCCAGCAGTATCTGTTTTAACCGGCAGACTGTTAAGGAAAACACTGCAGTTACTGGAAGATATTACAGTTAATATTTTGTTAACTGAGTGATGGAATGATGTTTTAAATCAATATCAATCATATTACCTGAAAAAAAATTGGGTTTATTGTTTATACAAAATACGTCACTACAGTCAGTAGTAGCATTGTTTGCTAAAATGGTTTTGGCGCATTCAATTCTGTCTAGTGACTAAAGGTTAATTTTAGAAAAATATCGACTGTTGTGGAACGAAAAAGTTGTTTTGCAACCAAAAATTATTGAGATTTTACAATTTCAACACAAAATTTTTAATTAATTTTGAGCTATCTTTATTAAATGATTTAAATGAAACAAACCTGCCCTGAACAGGGATATTCTTGTCCCTACATCTCCAAATACAAAGATAGTGCCAAGCTTGCCAAAAAAACTCATTGGTATGAATTTAGTTTATGTAATAAAAATTTTGCAATAAAAATCAGCAGGAAGATTCTTTAGATAAATAACAAAAAGGTAAAACATCTTTCTTTTTGAAATGTGCGAGTGGACAAACACAAAACAAGATACCGAGTATATGATAGCCAAAAAAATTACCTGATTAATAATTTCATTGCCGACATTCCATTGAGGTTGAAAGATCCATGCAAAATCAGGCCGGCAAGAGAATAGCAAACCTAAAAAATAATAGTCAGAGAATGGTAAAAGATTTCTTTATATATTATAATCTATAGATGCTGTCTAATAGTTTTGACGAGATCAAAACACATTGAAATACAACAAAAACTATATATGTTTCACAAAGCCAACAATTTTCACTAGTGCCAAATAATAGAATTTTCTGTAGTGTTGCATTCTCTGTAAGTAAATAAAAACTTTCGTGCTAGTAACATGATCTAGTAAGGGAAACACAGACTGCTTTGAATGTTTACATTTGACTTACTAATCTTATTAATTTAACTTGAGAAATATATCTAATTACTTATCAAACACCATTAGCCAGTTAGATGGAAATCTGACTGTTTGAGATAGCAGAAAAAACATTTACAATAAAAATTTATGCAAACCTGCAAGAAATCTGCAGTCAACTACAAAAGCTCTTCATGGAATTGGATAGCCTTTTGCCATCATGCATTTTGCAGTATTTAGATACTGCCTATCATAAAATCAAACATAAACAAATGTGTAATAGTCCAAGGTTCTTTATCAAGTCCAAAAAAGTCACAAATTAGTAAAAGCTTCAGAAATAAACTAAAGAAGTGACAGATTTATTTACTTCAGATTTCAGACATACACAGAACCACAGATAAATACAAAATGATGAGAGACATCTAAAAAACCATAAGATCAGGGTTGATATTTCAGATTTAAATAAAGGAAGTGGCTATTTTGCCTCTTAGAGGCAAAATAGTGTTTTCCCTCTGTTTCGGTTGGGGTTGAGGTAAAGCTTAGGGTTAAGGTTAGGGATATTTTGACATTGGAGGCAAGATACCGGTAGCGTTTAGGACTATATTGCCTCCTAATTGCAAAATAACATGGGGCTATTTAGCCTCTGCAGGCAAAATAGCCACTGCCTTAAATAAAAATACTCTTCTACGTACTAGCACCACAGATCAGAATAAGTTTGTGCATTTATTATTTTTATTCTATTTGCACCAATATGCAATTTTAATCAAATGAGCAATTAATTAAGTCAGAAGAAACATTACAAATGTAACCAATTCAATAGAAATAAACTGGGGATGACTTAAACATATATTACAATCCAGCAAACACTACATAAGAGAAAAAGCAAAAAACAACACATAAAACATAGATTTCACAAGTATAACAACAGCAGAAATAGTACCTAAACATTGAAAAAAAATGCAATATGTTATGCAGAAGTGGAGTCCTTGGCCTCAAGGACGTCCTCGAGGACACAATTTGAAGTCCTTCACCTTGAACACAAGTCCTCGAAAATGTCCTGTCCTCAGCTTGAGGACAGCACTATTTTATGACATGTTGAAAACGGGCCAAGGTCATGAGCAATGTTGTTTTGTCTTGGAACACGCCAGAGAACTTGCAAAAAAAAAAAAATTTTGACGATTGAATTTTGTGGAAAAGTTGCGAATTTGTGGGCGAAGACCTTTTTTTGAGATCGCCTGCGTTTTGCAAAAATTTTGAGCAAAGACCGTTTATTTTGTTAGTTGGAGAACACTTCTGCATTGTGTCTTTGGTCCTAGACCTAGAGCATTCCCATCCTTGGCCTCAGATTTTTTTGGTGTCCTTGGCCTCGAGCCTTGTGTCCTTGACTCCACCTTTGATGTTAAGCTTGTGATCAACTTAGCTAACCTATAAACCTGCTAACTGAAGTGCTTCTACCCGCAAAGGGATTAATCTGGTATTATCCTGAGCAAAATCTATAATACAATAACAATTTGCATGTCAGTCTCTGTCAGTCCGTATTCAATTCATGGTCTAACTCTCTTTACTCGAAAAGGAAGCTCTTCAACACTCAAATCAAAAGTAGCATTTTGATGAAGAGGCACAAGAGCAGGGTTGGAAATATTGATTACCGGTAGTAATCGATAATCGATACTATTGGTATAATACATTCTTTGCTTTTGGGTTATCAATCATCACAGATGCTTAGCTTTCCTGTTTCAATTTTTTCCATGGATTATTGCCTTTTATTTTCTATGCTTTTTGTTTACAGGTTATTGATTGGTAGAATCTTTATACTTAACTTTTATTCTGGTTGAGTCTGCCTAAGCTTACATTGTTTCATTTCTCTTATGCTACATCTTGCTCTTTATAATTATCCTAAGCGAAGTGACTTGGCGAATGGAACACGCATGGTTAAATAAACAAAGATTCTAGTGACGTTACTCTTTTTTGGAAATTTTTATTTTGATTATTACACTTATAGGCATAAGTGGGCACAAGTCCGTTAATCGTTAACAATGAAGCTGACTTTTTCATTAACTTGTTAATCCGTTAAAAAGTTTTTTTCATGTTAACGGACTAAATCAACTTCCGTTAAGTTTTGTCAACTTCCGTTATGGTTTTCATTGGTAATATCTTGCACCATTCATTCATCGTACTAGTAAAAAACAGTTTGCACTGGTAACACTTGTTGCATATTTGTATGAGTTTTATTAGACTGTAAAATGCAACTTCCAAAACAAAAAAGAGCACCTTAGCAATAAATATTTCCTTACAATCAGCTCAACAGCATCAATACGTGTTCTAGAAGCCAGTGAATAAAAAGAAATGTAAATTACACGCAAAGTATTAACGAATTAACAGACTTTATTAACTTCTGTTAATTAACGCAGAAAATAACTGATTAACGTCAACGAAGGTATGAAGTTTGTTAACAAACTAGTGGTTAATAAAGCTAACGTTTTGCATTAATTTGCCCACCTATGCTTATAGGTTTGGATTAGGGTTTAGGTTAGGCTTTGGGTTACAGCTAGAACTGGGGTTAAGGTTAGGGTTAGGGCTAAGGGTTAGTTTTTTAGGCTTTATTTCAAAATGTCTGTGCGAATGGAACATTCGCCAAATCTCTTCCCATCCTTAAAGCATATTTTTCATATCCTTTATAGTAGGCTACAGTAATGATACCAGTTTTTCCTCTCACAAGTTACATTTAATGGTCAATACAGCAAATATTTCAGTGCATCCTAGTGAAAAACAGAATATAAATTTTTGTTCGCAATTTAGCATCGATTAGTGGATTACTAATTTTTGCTTTTTGTTTTTGATATCTTTGCTTTTTGTTGCTTTTACAGTCTTTGCTTTTTGATTCTGATAACAACTATGGTAGCCTACTGTATCACAATTCTTTGCTTTTTGTGTGAATTATCGATATCGATTTGTCTTTACTTTGCTTTTAAACAGCATCAACTTTTAACCCTGTACAAGAGCTACTAATATCTGAATCTGATATATTGCATAAGCCTAGTCTAACCACAATGGAGGTTAGGTTGCCAGTGATCTCGTCACACAGTGATTGCGACATTCTGAAGACAAAAAAAGCTTACCTTGCAATTGTATCGCAATTGTGCCATTGCATTATTACAATTCAAGCATTGACTGAAAAAGGCAGACATTAAACTAGGCTACTCTAGCATCCTCGGAGCTAGTATCTTGCTTTAAAACCCCTAGGCTACTTTATGGCCAAATCACTGTGATGAAATCTATTTTTTGTGATGAGATCACTTGTAGCGATAGGCTAACAGATACGGTAACACATAGGCTAGAAAATTACCATACTAATTAACAGCGCTTCTTTCTATTCAGTTTCCAAACAGTGACTTTCAATCTTCCAAAGTTGCTACACAAGAAGGTAGCATCCTAATACAAGTGCTTATCTTCATCATTCATCAAAGCCTGGATTTGGACTATGGCCAGAAACTCAGAACTGAGAAAGGCTGAAAGGGTAGGCTACAGTACTACTAACACAGTAGCCTACAAATAGTAAAAACCTACAAGTAAAAGTCAAGAGGCATTTGCCTCGGATTTCCCCAATAAATCTGCGTCCCACATTCTTGACACTTCACTCCTTAAAAACAGTAAGCTATGCTTATGACCAGTAATCTACACGCATAGGCCTAATCAATTCCCAATTCATCCTCATTCAGCATTAGCCTACACATTATGCCAATAAAACTGCTTAAACACTTCACTGCTTCATTAAACATTAGCCTATCTTCTAGAATTTCTAACATTCACTTTCCATTGCTTCTCAGTTTAGCCTTGTGAGTTGATAAATAAATCAACAACCTCAAATCTCAACTGCCACTTCAATTCTCAGATGGCGGTACTAATAAATTTTGGTACCGCCACCTGTGATTTTAGTACCGCCACCTGTGATTTTGGTACCGCCACCTGAAGCTTCAGGTGGCGCCACCTGAACTTAGAAGTGGCGCCACCTGAAGCTGCAAGTGGCGCCACCTGAAGCTTCAAGTGGCGCCACCTGAAGCTTCAAGTGGCGCCACCTAAACTTAGAGGTGGCGCCACTTGAACTTAGAAGTGGCGCCACCTGAAGCTGCAAGTGGCGCCACCTGAGCTTGGAGGTGGCGCCACCGCCACTTGTATGTCTGACCCCGTCTCCAAAAAACCGGACGTTCCACGGCCCATTCATGCAAAAAAAGTGCAGGATATTAAAAAATAAACTCAATTTATTCCAGGACCTCATCGCCATTTTTGTTAAACTTAATGGGAAAAAAGTGGTGCAGATTCCGAGCCGGAAAATTATTGATTCAAACTGTTGTGTTTGGCAGTATTTGTTATCATAAATAAAACAAAAATAACTAGTTAATGATACTTAACATGTTAATGCAGAGAGAATATTAATTTCATTAAAAAAATTGTGTGCATAAGTATGTTAACTACTGGTTCCACCTGTTTGACGAACCAAAGCAATGCGTTCTAATTAAATAATTATGTTGGTTGTTAGCTTAAAAAAATTCCGTGATCACATGTTTGATGATTTTTTTATCAAAATTTAAAAACATTTTGATTTAATACCGAAAAAAAATTGAAAACTTTAAAGCCCAATATCTCAAAACTTCAAAAAATGAGTTAACATAGTTATGCACTAAGCCCTTCAATTAGGCTTTCTGTCCTATAGCCTACAGGGACGTAATTAGGGGAGGCATTTGGCCATGGTCCCCCCCTCCCCCTTTGCGTTGCCAGGATAGTTTATTAGCATAAAAGAGTATCCTAGGCTTATTGGTATGCAAAATTTTGGCATGCCCCCCCCTTTTCTAATAACTTGGGCAGAAGGTTTGAGCACAGAATTGGTGGGCGAAGACCTATTTTTTGGCCAAAAACCAGACTTAATTTGAGTGAAAACCTTTTTTCTTTCTTTTTTTTTTGGTCTTCACCTAAGTTTGGGCAGAAAAACGAGCTTGGTTTTGGGCTGGAAAATTTTCATTCTGGTCTTTATTATTCTTGAATTTTCTGAAATTCCTGGACCCCTCTTTCGAAAATCCTGCGTACCCTACTGGTCCTATAGTTGTCTGTAACCTACCGTATCTGGTATGTGGTGGAGTAGGTAAACTAGGCTACACTAAGTTCCGATGACATAAGCCTGGATATGTGGTAGCAGATTGTTAAACTGTTAAAGGGTTCACAGATAAGTAGCCTAAGCTACCGGTAGTTTACCCAATATTGAATACCCAAATTACCCATATGTATCAAGTCTTACGTTGGTAGGCAGAAAAGTTTTTCTTATCAAATTAGACAGTTAAATTCGAGTTAGTAGCTTGTCATTGCATGCAGAGCTGAGAGCACGTGATATATTTGGGCTACGGTACTGGTTCAGGATTAGGACAGTAGTTGCATGGAATTATCAGGTAGACTGGTAGATTGTTTTTGATTGCCAAAACATGGTGTCGGAAAACTGATGGAAAACACAGACAAGGCAGATAAAGCAAGTACAATTAAAACAACCGACCTCTCATTGAGTGTTCCTTTGTTTTCACTTGGGCATTTTCAAAGTTAATGAGTGTGAAGTTTCAGACTTTTTTTACTTAAAACTCAAGAACAGTTACCGGTAGGTCTATAGCTGCATGAAATTTTGACAGCAGTTTGGAATTAATACTAGCAAGATATATGTTGATGCCGAATTTCGATGCAATGAGTCACATGACTTTGATTTAAGCAGTAAAGGACGCGAACACCAACCTTAAAGTTTGGTGTAAAAAGCAGCTTTATTCAAAAACGGCAAAATTATTTCACAGGGTTAGATATATGTCCTAAAATACCCTTTGATTCGTACCAACCCACTTTTGGCCACCATGAGTTTTTTTCTGTTTTTTTTCCTTTTTATTCCTTTTTGTAGGTGTTATTGCATCGACATACTTATTAAATCTGTTCAATTTATGTTTGACTTATTCAGTGTGGCGTTGGCAAGACTCCAACATTGTGTTTTCAAAAAAAAGGAGGCAAGCCATCTTATGCAAAGACTAGTGCATATCACCCCATATGTATCTCCTCTTACATTGGAAAACTGTTAGAAAAGATTCTATATCTACGTTTAGACAAGTATTTTGCAACAATTAGCAAGGTAGATATGTATCAGGAGGGATTTACAAAAAACAGAAATACCGTAAGATACTTAAACAGATTAAACCTTCACATTAAAAGTGGAAAAGAAAATGACAACACTGTAATTGGGCTATTCCTTGATTTTGAAAAAGCTTTTGACTCAGTGTGGAAAAAAGCTCTAATTGTGAAGCTCTTTGACCATGGCGTAAATGGTATTTTTCTGTGCTTAGTGAATACATTCCTCTTCTCAAGAAAAGTTGCTTTAAAAGTCAACAGTTTTTCGGGACCCTCTAGAAAAACAGGGGAGTATGGACTACCTCAAGGATCAGTAGGGTAAGATCGGGTAATTCCGGACAAAAATCTGCTATTTTCGTTTTGTCTGCTTTCGTCTTCAATCAACTCAAAATCTATTGCCTTCATTTGTGCATTTCAATCATGGACTTTAGTATTTTCACACTGGTTTGAAAAAAATATTTTAGGATTGGATGAAAAAATTGGTCTGAACGGACATGTCCAGAATTACCCTTGAAAGGGTAATTCCAGACATCTGCGTATAAAGGCAAAAGTGCAAATTTGATACTCTTTGATAGCGTATTCATAAATATTATAAACTGGAATAATATGCTAAAAAGCGTAATTAGGTACTTTTTTTTAAATTTTAATGCACTCCGCAGGACATTTGCGCCAGTCTAGCACCAAATTAGTCATTGCGCCATGTCGATTAAAATGGATAAACCTAAGCCATGGTGATCAAAATTTCCCTTTTAACACCTTCATTATGGTTGAACGTCAAATAAAGATCTTTATTCTGCAAAATGCGCTTGAATTAACAGCTGTTTTTATTCTAAAATCAGTCCGAAATTATCGTAGAGTCGGGGATTTGGTTTGTTTTGCGCCATGCCAACGCCAGATTTATGGATTTATCTGTGATTTTCTGCCGCGAATTGCGGATTTATCGAGTGCGGCTTGTCACTTTTTAATGCATAGGCCTTTTTGTACCTAGAACAATTTAGGCTTTTTTATTTTTTACCCTCATGCTATCTTCTAAATTGTTTTTTTCTTTTACAATGATTTCGACTCGCAAACTCATAGTCTTACGGATTTTTCTAAGTTAGAATTTGATACAGAGTAGGAATGGATTTAACTTTTTCCGGAAAAATTCAAGTTATGAATCAATAAACCTAGCAGGAATCGGGTTTGCTGGGAAAGCAGGGTGTGAGAGCATGTTTGGGTACAATATAGGACAAATTAATATCTAACCTAATCTGCAAAAGAAAGCGGAGTGCATCTACGCAGAATAGTTTTGTTGCACATAAAATGAACAAGCAATTATTTAATTACCGAAATGATAATCTACATTGATATAGGTAATACAAAAATGCACTAATTGCAATTTTACTTTCATGTCCGGAATTACCCTTGGCTGTCCAGAATTTTCCCTGTCCGGAATTACCCGATCTTACCCTACTGTCTACCCTCTTATTTAAATTTATGTAAGTAATTTACTTTCCACTTTACAATTGAGTAACCAGTCTGTCAATACCTTGAAATTTGCTGATGATATGACAGTGGTCATATCCGATCAAAAGACAAAAGATTGCATTGAAAAGTTTGTTCACATAAACCAACACATTGTTGCTTGGTGTAACAAATAGAGAATGGTTGTTAACTGTGCCTCGAACAAAACTGAATATGTTTGTTTTTCGAAGGCTAAGGGGGACGTTGACATTGTTCCATCACACATGCCCTTTGGTCACAAGGAAATAAACCGTGTACATGTAACTTGTGTACTTAGCGTATATCTAGACCAGCAACTAAACTTTATCCACCATAGCGACATAGTGTACAGTAAATTGCTTTATCGATGGACATCAATTTTAAAATATGGTAATAACCAATGGGGCTTAAACCAAAGGGTAATGCTCAATTTAATAAAAGTACTATTTTTGCCCACTTTGATGTATGGTGGCATGCTCTGGTTAAATCATCAAACATTATCTCGCATCAAAAACCTATGGTATAAAGTTATAAAAACCTCTATTGGTGCCACTTCTAATGTCAAAACAGAGATCTGCGAAATAATACTGAGTCTACCACCTCTTGAGCTTCTCAATGAGGTCAACACAATAAAGCATTTTATGAAATTGAACATCAAGAAATCTGATAATGACTCTCTACGTTATTGTATGCTATCCCTCTTTGATTTTCCTGGTCATTCTTGTTCCATATTATTACAATCACATTTGTCAAGTGCATTTAAATTTTTTAATTGAAAATTTTGTCATCACGCTGTCAACTTCACTGCCATAGACTATCATATTGTATTGAACATTGATTTCATGAGATTTACAGAATTGTCCAGTGATTGCTGCTTATATACAAAGCATATGATCAATTGTTACGTTGAATCTAAATGGCAAAGTAGTGTAGACAATCAGTGGCTACTAAATGGCTATTCAATGGCACTTATAGTGTCATGTGAGATACTCTCTTTTGATTTTTTTGTTAACCAAAAAACTGAGAAGTTATGTTTAAGTTTTTTTTATCCAAATAATTTGCTGAACTCCTTTTTATTTGATAAATTTCCTGATGTTTACAGTTTATACGCCTTTATGCGGTTGTGGTGAAAGTGACCAAACCATGTGCCAAATTCAAACCATGTGCCAAATTTTATTTGAATGCAAAGGCTCCTTGAGCATACCTAGTGATGCTGCCCATCAGCTCATAGAAAGGGTATGTGAATTGTGAAGCAGAAACTAACTATTTCCCTAATATGCATGTTCAGGATTTTTGCACTATACTTCTGAATCACAGTCGTGATAAAGGTTTTATGACTTTGCTGTCAAAATGCATTCAGGAATGTGCTTGTTGTTTAAAATCCTCGGTTAATTTAACACCATGGCTCTGTTGTTTTTTTGTTTTTTTTACATATCATTGCACCTTTTATGTTGGGCTTCAATTTTGTTTTTTTTTTTTGTAATACTGACCTGCGACTAACCACTGTGAACTGTAGTGTTGTAGCAGTTTAGTAATATTATTTTTCTTCATTGTCAAGTGTATTACAAGTAAGTTAACCTGATTGGCGTATAATTTATATTTCAGTGTTTTTTTTTTTGTTTTTTTTTTTTTTACCCTCACAAGTGTCATGAGTTTTTTTTTGCATCAACAGAAACGGTGACATAGGCCTACTCTCTTTCCATGTAGCAGTTTTTGTTATTTATTACGCCAACTTTTTCTACTTTTTCTCTTCATAGCAACTGATCTTCAGAATTAAATGATTTTGTTCAGTTTTTCCCTAAATGTTTGAAAACCAAATCTTTTTAAACTTCTAGAAAGAAGTGTTTTTATTTGGCTAAATGTGTATATTACATCGCATTGGTGAATAATCGCAGTGGATATTATTTGTGTACGTTCTTAGACACATTTTTTCTTGTTGTATATATATATATTCCTTTTTTCTTTTTTTTTTAAATCTTGTGTGTTCTTCTTCTCCTAAAATACAAAACATCGAAATCTATTTTTTGAGTAACGTTGTTAAGCTGCAAACTGAATTTTGTCTCCCCAAAATTTTAGGGGGCCGCTTTCTCAGAAACCCCCCAATATGGGGCCCCCAAAAATCAATTTTTTTGATTGCTCAAGCTAGGGTGATATTCTTTTTTATATCAGTAGATATTTAAGCAACAAATCTTTTGACATAGTTTTGGGGTACCAAACCCCCAGGGGCCCCCAAATGGACTCCTCAAAAAGCAATTTTTTGAATGGCTCAAGCTAAGGCATTAGTGTTTTTTTTATATCAGCAGATGCTCAAAAGACAAATATTTTGACATGGTTAGAGAAAGCCACCCCTTTGAAAACGCTCCAAAATGTTACCCCAAAATCAATTTTCTTGTATGTCGTAAGCTAGGGAGCTAATTTTTTTCTGATGTTAGTGAAAATTTACAGAATAGGTAACTTGTGGATAGATAACGTGAACTTAGTTGTGCTTGGATGCAGTGCGGTGCAGCATGCGGACAAGGATTGCGGACACAGCGCAGTATGTGGATGCATTTTTTGTTATCCGCACCATGTCTACTGTACAAGCAATCGCGTCTGCAATCTGCTCATGCTTAAATTCTATTGATATAAGTTCGATTCTTGGTCGGGTCTAAGCAAAGACTATAAAAATTGGTATTCACGGCTTTCCTGTTTGACATTCAGCAATTGAAGGGCAGATGGACAGTGTGAACTATGAAGCCTCCACCATCTGACCATGTGTGATAGACAGGTGGGCAGGTGATAGCTTGATGCGAAGACCAAAAATCTCCTTCGCTGACTCCTGGCCAAAGCAATTTGGTGAATGAAATGTAATTAAAGTTACTATGATAGGCTTTCCAATTTGAATAAGATCTGAGATAGACCTAACGAAATTTGCTTTCTTATTAGGCTAGTCTGTGTTCAAGTTCAGTAAAATATCAGCTCATGTCATGGGTAAAATTCGACAACAAAAGTCTGCTAGAGTTCATTTGAAAGCTGTTCACGGTGAACCAAATCATAAGAATACTGGGACTGCTTTTCCTAATACTATCAGTATCAGCAGACCTACTGAAAAAGATGATCATAACGTAAACGAGATTCAAACTAACGTCAACAATGTGTTGGTAAGACTTTGTTTTGGATAAAGTGCTTATTATACAGTAAGCTAGCCTACCTAAACTTGGAACAAAGTCTAAACTTTTGTAATTTAAAGTTAATCTAGGTAAATACTGGGAGTAATCATTTAACAATAACTTGGTAAGCTACAGTAGCCTACCGGTAGGCTATCTACAGCATTATTTAGGTTAAGTTATTAGCTGTTTGCAGCAATTACAGTAATCAAATGCAAGAATTAAGAGTCTGGTAGCCAGTACCACTTGCAAACACGCCAAAAATGTAATTTTTTGTGAACATCCTATTGTTTCTCATTAGCCTAAATAATTAGACTAGATTCATTTTGCGACAACATCACTTCTGACTTTGTGATGGGATCACTTGCAGACTAGCAACCTTACAAGAGATGTAAAAACTTTAATTACATGCTCAAAAATCTAGATCAATTAATTTTTGAGAAAATACACTAGTTTGTACGCTAGTAGAGTGTTTGCAAAAACAGTCCGTTTTCATAGTGTCTGTGAAGTGGCTAGCCCTACTCGACTAATATTGTTGTTTTTTTCATTTGCAATTTCAACCGAACTAAAGAGCAAAAAGCTAAATAACTTACCTTACAAAATTAAGATTCAACCAGTTGGTTGAGTGAAACAAGTTTGTCTCTGGAGCAGGAGATCTAAGGTTCAAATATGGGGTCGGTCAAATTGAACGCGCTGCACATTGTCGCCAACAGCTCGCCACCGTTGCAACAAACCTTCGAAACAAGCTGTTTTGCCTGGGCACAATGATATGGAGATACAGGCCCTGCCAACTCATTACATGCTTTGATGTACTATCGCAAGTTTGGGCCTAATGAAAAGTTTGCTTTGACAAAACGTACAAAGAATTAAAATGCAAAAGACCTCTTGATTTTCACGAAAATATGGTTCAACTATCGATAGCTATTTCCTATTTTCTGGGTTTAATCTGACTATACTACAGTACAGTGCTGTGTTCCCTCTAACTTTATGGCTAATTGGCGAGTGCCCAAATTTTCTTGAAACAATTGTGCCCAAAGCTCTAAAAAGATGATTATGTGCCCTAAATTTTGTACCAATCCAGTATTAAAGTATTCCAAATGTCATATTTCCATAGGTGGACAAGTTAATGCAAAACGTTAGCTTCGTTAACCCTTATTCCGTTAACAAACTTCACACCTCCATTAACGTTAATCCGTTATTTTCAGCTTTAATTAACGGAAGTTAGTAAAGTCCGTTAATTCGTTAATATTTTGCTTGTAATTTACGTATGTTTTTATTCAATCGCTTCTAGAACACGTATTGACGTTGTTGAGCAGATCTGAGATAGTAAGGAAATATTTATTGCTATGATGATCTTTTTGTGTTTTGGAAGGTACATTTTATAGTCTAATCTAATTTCAAGATAAAAATAAGTTCAAATGCACTGACGAAGCTGCGATCGGTAAATCTTTGGAAATTGCGAACAGCAATAATTATTAATAGACCTATGAGGCTGCAGTTTATTATTTGCCACAAAAAAGAGCTCTTTTTTTGCTTTCTTCAGTAAAACTCATGCTAATACACAAGTGTTACCAGTGCAAACCGGTTTGTACCGGTACGATGAATGAATGGTGCAAGAAATTAACGATAAAAACCTAAACGGAAGTTAAACAGAACTTAACGGAAGTTAGTTTAGTCTGTTAACATGAAAAAACTTTTTAATGGATTAACGAGTTAATGAAAAAGTTAGCTTCAATATTAACAATTAATGGACTTTTGCCCACCTATGCATATTTCCACAAATTTTCTAAAGCTATGTTTACTATATTGCCAAAACTTATTTGCCCTTGCTCCAACAAATCGCCGATTTGCTGAAAAAAATTGACTTAGTGGGAACACTGGACAGTGTATATGGTTGTTTGTTTTATGATAGGCCTACATGATAATTTATTTTGGGCAAGTTAGATTGTTTCATTCCACTAAACATTTGACATCAGTAGCATGAAAGGCTAGTTGCTGAAATGTCAGGTGTTAATTTTGATCCTTGAGATAAAAAGATCTGAAAAAAAGGAAAATGTGAAGAAGTAAAAAAGTGTATTATTGAAGTATTAATCTCAAAATCATATATAAACAAAAAAATTAAAGTATGGTATTGTACTTGTATGTACCAATTTTTTAAAAAGATTGAAAGGCTGAACTTAGCTCTGGTACTTGAAAGTGTTGCCAGTGATCTCGTCTCAAAGTGATTTTGACGCATAGTGAGACTCTTACAATACTGGAGTATTGCAATGACTGCACTTCTGTGAATGTTTTAATTTCAATAATACAGTTGCACGATGATGGTTACCAGATCTAAGATAGGCCTATTCTGTCTTTCTCAAAGCATAAATGTTGTCTGTCAGTGTCACGTAATCACTTTGTGAGAAGATTACTTGCAATCACTAAAAGTCATGGTGCATAAATTGATGATGCATAATCATCTCATGCCTAATCATTCACATCAAAAAGTCAATGTCCACTCTGCACGATACCAACTGTGCAGTAGATTTTGGCTTGTAAATTCTAAGTTTTCAAAAGTCCATAAAATAATTAATGCCAGAAGTGCATAGCACAACCGCTATCACTGTAATTAACTAGCATTGATAAATGTAAGGCTTTATTTCACTGGAAATTTTTATCTACTTTTTTATTAATTTTGACTCAAATCTAACTCAAACTCAAATGCTTACTCTAAAACTATCCCCAAATCAAACCCTAACTTGAACCCTAATCTTAATCCTTAAAAAAGCAAATGAAAAAAGTGCGGATGAATATTTCTCATTTTCAAACTTGAAAATTTTTGGTGAAATAGTCACTACCTTGATAAATACTCTTTATCTGTTTATAGCTGGAAAGTGACTTATTTTTAACAGAGTTTGCCTTCATTGACATTACAAAACAATCCATTTAGTGGAATCAAAATAAAAAAAGACCAAGTAATCAAACAAAAATTGATTTATCCTCAACCCAAGTTGGAAACACCAGTTGTGAAAAATAATAACATAAAATCCAACCGGAAAAAGGATAAACGTAAACTGAGAAGGGAAGCTTTTCTTCAAAGTGAGTATCAGATACATTCTATTCAGTTGAATTTATGCAATTGATTTTATGCGTAGATAAATATTACATTTACTGCTCAACACATTTATGGTTTGGTTGCCGGTGATCTTATTACAAAGTGATTTGGTCACAATATTCTATCCCCAGAGCTATCTTGTTCTACGGTTCACGTCATCCTGACTAGAGACAACTCACCCCGGGAATTCTGATGCCAAAAGCCCTAAACTTTGGCGCTCTGCTTTTTCCTTTTTTTCTCTTTTCCACGCTGCGCTTTTTTTCTCAAAAACGATTAACATTCAGTTATTGTGAAGTAAGTATAATATTTTTCGTTAATTGCAAACTTTATAGTAATCTTTATCTTGCAGAAACAATTCAAAAGCGAGTTGTATTTTCACGAAAATAATCTTGATAAAATCAAAAGGCAACTTAGTGAATCTGTAGAAATGTTGTTAATAAGTTTCAAACAATGTCGAAATGCCGCGATTGACAGTAATCGATTGTGTAATTATCAAACGACCGCCTAGATATTTCATAAATAATAATATGTAAACTATGGTTAATTTACAGTGGCTTGATTTTTTGAGCGTAGAAATTATGGTAATTTGGCATGCTGATACAAAGCATGTAAATATGATATTTCATTCTTTTACAGTCATTCAAAGTTTTAAAAATGTGATTGTGAAGACTAACTGCTTAATTAATTGAGGTTAAAACTAAATAAACTACCTGCTGGGAAATTGATAAGCTGGATGATTATACACTATTGTATCTTTAATCTATTTTTATTCTTGGCCGTAATTTCAACTCTAATTTCATGAGTGGCTATCGACAAACAATTGCTAACATAAAACTAACAAATTTTTTATTAAAATGCTTGTTATATTGTAACGTGGTTATGCAATAATAATGGGCAAAAATAATAAATTTTAATCACTCCATTAATTAATTTTGGTATGCTGTACTTGACTTTGAATTATATTTCTACTATTTTCTTTAACATACAATTCATGTTATTATTCATGAAATATCTACGTGGTCATTTAGTTATGGCAAAATATATTACTTTCAGTTGCGGCATTTGGTCATCATTTGAAACTTATCACAAGCATTTTTGCAGATTCTCTAACTTGGCTTTCAATTTCATGAGATTATTTTTGCAAAAATTCAACTCACTTTTGAGGTGTTTTTGCAAAATGTCAACTCACTTTTGAGGTGTTTTTGCTACAAGTCCTAGACAGCGGAAGATACATTTTAGCTGCCTTTTTGCTTTTTCAAAAAATTGTGGATGTTTTAAAGTCAAAAGTGAATTTAATATAGTTGGCACCTTACTATTTGTAATAGGACTAGACCATACCGATATATAATTTTTAAAAAACCTACTTCAGCCTCATGCTATTAATATTTTTGTGTATTTAGAGCTGGAGGTAGGTCAGGCTGTAAGAGCTGAAGAAAAGAAAGCAATACAAAGGGCAAAAACCCCTGTAGTTGGCGACATGAATCTTTTAAGAATGGCTTTACCTGATTTATTGACACCCAATCCCATAAAGTCAAAGTCAAAAAAAGTTAAACTCTCCAAAAGAACTAATAAGAAACTTCCGGTGCACAAAAAAAGTAAAACTAAAAAGAAGAAAAGTAAAAAATACTATGGGTAAGTATAAGTGTGGTAAAATGGCCAGGTAGACGTGTTGCATTAGCTGCAATTTTAAACTGAAAATAGAACGAGGTTTATACTAAAGGCAGTGGCATAAAATTATAATCTAGGCCATCTTATAAACAAATAAAACATCAAAGAATACTTAATTATGTTTTCTAACATTATTATTTAGAAATTAACTTTTGAAATATGGGTACAGCACTTTCATTTTCCTAAAAGTTTCTTTATGTATCAAAATTATTCACTACAACTCAGTGTTTTTTTCCAACTTCTTTATGAACCTGCGAGTGCTAGTGATCCAAACACTACACTTTGCATTCCTAGATATCGTACAGCCAGACTGCAACGATGCATAAAATATCAAGGAGTAAAGATTTAGAACAATATTCCAACTAAAATAATAAATATTTTAATTGCTTCAAACATAATCACAAAAACTATTTATTGAACCAATATTAGTTTTTGCTTTTTTTTTTCTATAATTGCTCTCCTGCATGTCGCTACATTCTATGAATATTGAATATTATACTTTGCTCATTTTCTAATCATATTTTCATCTCTTCAGAGTTGCTGCTTGACCTACAGGTCCATTCTCAGCCCTCCCTTGCTGCTTAACACCCCCGTAGTATGCAACTATGATCCTATTAACTATTGCAACACTGTTTTTCTTTTTCTCGATGGTGTGTGTGTACTAAAAAAAATGCTTTTATCACGCCCAAATTTTCTCAAAACAATTGTGCGCAAAGCTATAAAAATATATTGATTTCATACCAATCCTATCTTAAAGTACAGTATACTAAAAGTCGTATGAGTACTTTCACAAATTTTGGAATGTTTTAAAGCACTGTTTATCATATTGCCAAAAGTTGTTTGCTCTTGATCCAACAAAATATTGAGTCGCTGATGAAAATTGACTTAGTAAGAGCACTGGAACAGTGCTCCAACCTTTTTTTAAAATATAGGTACAGTACCTTCAGGCTTCATTTTCCGAAAAGTTTATTTGTCAAGATTAATTATTCACTTCAACTTCTTTAAATTATAGGTATGCTGGTGCAGTATAATACCAATAATAGTGGTTTTTTTGGTATGGTAATTGAGTTCTTGTTCATCAACTGTTCTATTTCTAGGACTATGTTTTTTAGTGGTATTCTTAAATTTTGTTTTTGCCACTAATCGACATTCAACTACACTAATGTTAAAATTTTAAGTGCTGGCAAACAATACTGATAAGTTTTCAAAGTTTAGCACTATAGAAAACTCAATCATTATGTGCTTTGTGAATGTGAAACTGTGCATTGGAGTTGTAGTCAGTTTGACTTCCTCTTTTTCTAAATGCACTCTTATTATGAATAAAAAAAATAAATGTATGCACAAGACTGACAAAACAGTTTTTTTTTACTACTTTGGAATGGTAATTAACTTCTTGCTTTTTTGAACTTACAATTGAATCTAATTGTTGCTATGCTTTTGCAGGCTTTCAGAAATAAAAGATTTTCAGAAGTTTTTAAAGCAAAACAAGGATTTCAAGGATGTGAAAAGTGCTATCATAGAAAAAATTAATGCAAACGTTTTATGACGCTACAAGTTATTGATGGGTAAAGCTACTCTTAGTAGACATTTTGAAGAGTTCTGAAAGAAATTTTTAATTGCACCGCACAGCTTTGTCATGAGTTTTAGTTGTACAGTATTGATGCAATTAGTGAATTTCATTTTTAAAAAATTCTGGCATTAATTGTTCAGAAATTTGATTAATTGTTCAAAAATTTGGTCAATTATGAATGCATTTTGGTGAAGAATTATTTTGCTATCAAGCCATTTTTTTGCGTTTTTCAGTGGCTCCAGATCAATATATTTTTCTTTATCTGAGACGTCTTTCTCTGTTTTGTAATTCTGTGTTTATCAATCGATTTACCATACATAGCAGTCCAATGTGCTGCAAGGAGATATTGTTTTCAGTTTTGGTTTCTTTCAATGGCACTCTTCTCTAGAAGCAAGATCATCGCTTACAAATACCAGAAACTAGCAAAGTGCAGTTGAATGTGCAAAGAACTCTGTCTGCAATGGCATAAGTTTTGTTGCAGACTATTGGTACTGCATTTGAAATTAGTTTTGAATTAATGTGCCTCCAAAATCCAAATAGTTTTTGGGGAAAAGCGCAATTTTTTACTAAACATTCAATTATGTTGCATTTTCATCGTAGGATTGCCACATTTTTGTCTTTAGACAGATTTATAAGTTGCTTATTTATCGGCTTGAATTCACAAAACTGTGCAATTTTCATTGAGTTTTTAAATGGTATCGCAGAAGTTAGCTTCTGCTTTGGTTCTGTCGTTCAGTGGAGTATCATACCATGTTGTGAAAGTTGCATTGTACTGAAGTGACTAATTAAGCATAAACTGCGCATTACTCCATTTTAGTTTTTGAAACACATTGTTGTTTTTTATTATGCTCTACCTTAGTCTAAGATTATTGGTTCCCAGTTCTGCCTTTAAACGTTATATTTCAAGCACAAATTTTGCTAAAAATGAAAAAATTAAATGTTTTGTAGTAAAATTCTCTCAGTGATTTATATTTGTATCCCAAAGGTGTCACTGAATTTATCAAGCTGTAAAGCTGCCTGAGTAAAAAAAATTTGCGCAGCACTTTTGATGTCTACAATTTATAATACATTATACGTATAATGTTTCCTGAGGTTTTTGCCCCAAATTGGGTTGAAAATAATTTGAAGACATTTTGCACAAATCTGGATTGCAAGAATAAAACCAAAAATAATTTTTCGAAAGCAATTTTTTCATATTCACTTACAGTCAAGATCACTAATGTAGATAAAAAGTTGTCATTGTTTGACCTACAGTCCTACACTTTTGACAAAACATATGTTAGTGATGATCAAGTTTTGTTATCTATTGTAAATTATCAAGCCTTTAACTTTAAAGCGAAATAGGAAAATTTTCAGAAAAGCTCGGTGTGTGTTAAAAGCAAAAACAGAAGAATTATTTATTTAGTTCTTCTGCTGTTTTATGGTCGGTCTACAACTTTTATTCGCTGGATGTTTATGCAGCGGGACTATTGGGCACCTGGACTTCGAGGCAAAAATTTTTTTCAAAAAAAAAAAACTTTTTCAAATAACAGTTTTTTTACTTTTTTCAAAAACTTGTTTTCAAATAAAAAGCTTTTTCCCAAAAAAAAAGTTTTTCAAACAAAAAAGTTTTACTTTGATTAAAATGTTAATATCTTCGAAGCTTTTCATCTGACACTAGCCAAAAAAAATGTCAGAATAGAGAGCGCAGGAAAAGGAGCGGCTATAGAAAAAAGCCTTACAGTGATTGGCGAAATTTTTTTTTAAGAATTAAAAATGTTTTCCACTACATGTTCACAAGTTTTCATACCTAATCAAATTCGGACGCATGCAATCTCCAGCTCGCTGCCTCAAATTTTGCGGTACGTGGGCACGAGTGCTTGAGTAATATTGGCACACGCAGCAAGCCGCATGACATTTCATGGTTATTTTGAGTCTACCTCTACCAAACAATACAGTACAAAGTTTTTCAAGAGCTAAAGATGCATTTCTTGGCAGATTCCTATTTACGATCGTTACAACTTGTTGTGGATATAGTAAAAACAATGTTTAAATGGATATTTTTAAGTTTAATCATTGCACCTTGTTGTAAATACACTTATACTGCGGTGATAATAATGTTAACTTTTTCAGTATTGCATTAAAAACTTTTGAAGTTGAACAGAATTGTATGCTGCTTCAAGTTATTGTTTTGCTTTTGAATTATTTTTGTACTGTGAGTTGAATTAGAAGCGGCTGCAGACTTGACAACCATTTTTGACAATTTTTCAAACAAGTGCTATAGTTTAAATTTATCACGCTCACTGCATTCCTTCAATAAAAATAAAAATGTAGACGAAAGACGTATCAAGAAGAGCTCTCTCAATACTGCACACAGTGCTATCATCAAGGGTAGCCCTCCGACCTGTCATTTTACCTCTTTTTTAAGAGGGTTTTGAGGTCACGGAAGAAACTCTGGGGAGACTCAACAATTTGACCACACCCTAGGTCTGAACCAGATCTCAGAACTCAACGATAGAGAAGAAAAAAAATGGGCACGGCAGTTACCTTTATGAAAACTTCTGACCCCACCTTTTGTCGACAAAAATGATTCATGTACAGCTTAAAGATTGTACGCAAATGACACTCTCTCATTACTCCTTTTTCCGCCAGTCACTGTTGGGCTTTTTTCTATAGCCGCTTCTTTTCCTGTGCCCTCTATTCTGACGATTTTTCTCGACAAGTGTTAGATGAAAAGCTACGAAGATATTAACATTTTATCAAATTAGAACTTTTTTGTTTGAAAAACCTTTTGTTTGCAAAAAACTTTTTACTTGAAAGAAAAAAGTTTTTTAAAATAAAAATATGTTTTTGAAAATAATAAAAACTAAAAAAACTTTTTTTGAAAGAAACTTTGTTTTGAAAATTTTTTTGAAAAGTTTTTAATTTTGAAAAAAAATTTTTTTCACCTCTGGCGCCCAAAGTCCTGTAGCCTAATTGGTGGTGCCTAAACCTCCGAGCATAAAAGTCATGGTCCTGTTTTACTGTGGTTATGCGTGTAAAATCGGTGCTTGCCGCTTACTGGTAATTATTTTGTCGTATTTCAACCATTGGCTTTTATCTATTTCAGGTTACTTTTTGTAAACTGTTATTTTATGATAGGGTATGGATAGAATGTAAGAAAATGTCTTTTAATGGATCATGCATAATTTGCACGGATTATTTCGATGCTGAAAATGATATTAGTGTCACACCTTGCGGCCATTTATTTCATGCTGTTTGCTTGAATCAGTGGATTGAAACCTCCACCAAGAGAACATGTCCACAATGCAGAATGATCATTTCACCAACGCGTATTATTCCAAAAATTTTCATAAATGTTCCTGAAGAAAATCAAGATGGTTTGGATCCATATGCTTTGAAAAATAAACTAGATGAAACTGATGGGTTATTAAAGAAGTGCAATGCTGAGAAAAACGATCTGCGATCTTCGCTAACTGCAATGGAAGCTACAAAAGATAAGTTAATGAATAAAATGAAAAAATTAAAATCGGAAAGGCATAGTGATCAAAACACGATACATTTATTAAAATCTGACATTGATGCATTGAAAACTGAGGTATCACATGCAAAAGTTCTTAAGGAAGACATCAAACGACTGAAAATTCGACTTCAAACTCTGGAAAAAGTAGAAATCTGCATAAGCGGTCAAAAAAGTGATGTTGATGAAATGTTATCTCAGTATTCTCAAGCATCTAGTAGCAAAGAAGCAAAGCAATTAGCAACTTTTTGTGTTGCAATGAAACAGGAATATGAGACGCTTAAATTGTCTCGCAGCAAACTTGGAAATGAAGTAATGAAACTAAAACGAGAATTACACAAGAGTAATGAACTTTTGTTGAGCAAGGTCACTACGATTGATGATTTGGAAAAAAATATTGCAGATTTGCAGCAATCTGAGGAAGCATTGCAGAAAGAAAGTCAAAGTTTGCAGCAAAAAATCAAAAAGCTTCAGCTTGCTATTACGTCTCCAACAGACACAAGAACTTCTGCCATTAATCGTTTAATATCGGAGAGTCCTGCTCCAGAATGCCTTACTCCTATAAATGGAATTCCTATGAGGAAGACAAAGCAAGCGCATTCTCTGTTGAGTAGCATTCCAATAAAAAAGCCTTGCTTAAGTTCTTCATTTGACAATACTGAAGTCGACTTAAATGATAGTACTGATGTGCAAAAAGAAGCTAACGATATACCATTTTTCGTTCCTGACACACCTGATCAAGAAAAGCCAAGAAATAAAAAGCAACCAACAGTTCAAAAAGAAAATCTAATGATTAAAAACATATCTGTGAACAAAGTAACTGAACAAAAGCCGAAGTTTGGAAATCCAGTAACAATTCGAAATAAGCTCTTGAGTAACAAACTTTCTTCCAGTCGTCCTATTGGCTATGATGGTCTTGGTGGCCATAGAAAATTAGGGTTGCAAAAAGCCTCCATCAATTCTGCTGCCTCTACTGATAAATTTTCAAGTGCTCATACGTCTGCATTCAAAGAAACAGCTAACAAGAAATTAATGCCTAATCAAAACAGGTTTAACAGATTAAAGCGAGTATATCCCAGTTGATTCTAACTTCATATTACGGTAGTGCTGATTTAGTGATTGGTAAAAGTACAGTGGAACCCTGGTTACCCAATCACCCTGGGGACTGCAATCAAGCAGTCAGGTTAACAGGATGGTGTCATTGTCGAGGTGGAAATGCATGAATATGGCCCTGATTGGAACGGCACTAAAGTGCTCCTGATAACAAGGTGGTCGCCAAGTGGATTTCCACTATATAATGCTTTTATCACGAAATGTACTACATTGGATAGGGTAATCGAGAAGTTGAGGTAATACAATGTTGATTCATCTCAGAGTAGCCACTAAAGAGTGCTTTATTTCTGTTACGTGTAACGTTGCATTCAAGCATGTTTGGTGGTGGTAAAAAATGATTCATTTTAAAAGTAGCAGTTTAGGGTCAGGGTGAATGCTTTTTAATTTGAATATGTGGCATTTGCAGTAATTTGATTTTGTAAATTTGCGTAATAAGTTTTAAAATCAAACACGACATCATCTTTTTGCACATGTTGCTCTGGATATATTAAACAGCCTTATGGATTTGTTACTGACTGTTAGTAAAATGCCCAGATTAAATCATCATGTTTCCATTATCAAGCCCAATCACTATTATTTGTTTTTTGGAAGAATTTTTTTGAAAGAATTTAACGTCTAATTTACAAATTTTGAAATAATTCTTTGGTTATTTCAAATAAATCTTATGGTCATTTTTACGATTGCAAGCGCGATTTAAGTACGAGCACTGGTGTTCAAATTAATAGCTCAGTAGTTGTAGTTGCATATTTGTTTTCCATGTGACTTGCCTAGGAGACATTAAAATGATCTTCCAGTCAAGTTACCACCTGACTACCCACGTTGTGAAGGCTCTAGCTTTTCCTTTCAATGCTGAAGGTCATGTAGGGATATTGTTAACTCCAATTATGATAGTCTTTGGTTTGAGCCGACCAGGTATCGAACTCAAGTTTGCTGTTGTTGCTGCAAACGTTTCATTCTTTATTTGAACATTAATCCGTGTAAAGTTACAGTCATTTACAAAGTATTTCAGTCATTACCCGTCAAAGAATCATAATATACAGATTTTCAGTAGGTTGTTTCCAGCTCAACACATCTGAACAATGCTTTTTTGTTTTTTTTTTTCGAACGAATCACTATTGTCGGGACTTACGTGAAGGATTTGCATTTTCTCTAAAATGAAAACTATAAAAAACAACAAAAGTTACTGCTGATTTTACAGCAGATTGTACACGAAATACATACATTCAAAATTTTGTTTAGCTTTGAAGCTTGTGAATCGTAGTTTTACATTGATCCTTTTGAATATGCTAGTTTTTTTCTTTTTTTTAATAAGAAAGTTATTGAACTGTATTATTGTGATGCTTTATTTTTGGTGCGCTTTGTTTGGCAGAGATTGGTGCTTTAGCTTTTTGAATGTGAATTAGATTTGATTAAAATGACATTAGAAATAGAGTCTGCAGACGTTATCAGATTGATTGAGCAGTATTTAAAAGAAAACAATTTGCACAGAACTCTCGCAACTTTACAGGTATGTCTATATAAAATTTCATTTTAAACTGCAAAAGATCTGTTAAAGTTTTAAAGAAGCCAATATTGGTACACTTTGCTGCACGTGTTAGTTTGTTCTTTGTTGATGTTCGGCCAAGAAAAGCCTTTGTTATCAACCAAAATTTCAGCCTTGTATCATTGCAGAAATAACCAGAGACCACAAACTTAACTAATCGTCAACTAACACTATTAATGTAAATAAATTTTTGTCAATGTTGTTATCACCGGCCTGTTGGTCGAGCGATAATGCGTTCGTCTCTGGAGTGGGAGGTTTGAGGTCCAAATCCGAGGCACAGTGTTCCTAACGGCACGTCACCGCTGCGACCTTTCTTCGAACGGAGCTGTGTTGCACGGGCGCAATGACTCAGAGATTGGCCCCGCAAACTCGTCACACGCTTTTGCGTAATACAGCGAGTATAACGAAAGATTTGATTTGTTGTTATCGTTTAGGAAGAATCAACAATATCACTGAACACAGTAGACAGCGTTGATGGTTTTATTTCGGATATAAATAATGGACACTGGGATACTGTTTTGCAAGTAAGCACTGGACAGTGCATTATTTTGTCGAATGCTGTATCAAAATCAATCATTAGCTTTAATCTAGAAGTGTTCCAATATTTGAATTTTTTTACTAGGCTACTGTTGCAATTAGAATTCTGCTCTTTGTTAACTTGCTGATTTGCATTTGCCGATACTTATTGATTTCCTGCCCACAAAATTTATATTAGATAATAGGAGAAGGACTGTTTGTTGTTCGAAGGTAGAACCTACTCTGTTTAAGAATTTCATGTTTAAAGTTTGCGGATTGACAGAAAATGCTATGATTCTGAACTTGCCAAGTTATAAATGTTAGATTTGGTTATAAATTTTAGATAAAGTGTATTTTGCAATTGATTGATGTTTAAATGTCATCTTACCAGTGCATATGTTTTTCTTAGGGAATTCAATCTTTGAAACTTCCAGATAAAACCTTAGTTGATTTATACGAGCAAATCGTGCTGGAATTGATTGAACTGCGGGAATTGGGAGCAGCTCGTTCGCTCTTGCGACAGACGGACCCGATGACGGCGTTGAAACACGCTCAACCCGACAGATACGTACATTTAGAAAATCTTCTTGCCAGATCCTACTTCGACCCTCGTGAAGCTTACCCTGATGGTTATTCAAAGGAAAAAAGAAGAGCTCATATTGCGCAAGCTCTTGCGAAAGAAGTGAGAGACTTTTTTAAGTTTCTTGCATTTGATACATGCCCTTGCAATAAGCCAATAACTAGCCATGTACCGTGAATATCAAACCAATGTTTTATAAAATTAAAATGTTTGATGAATTTCTATCTTGCACTCTTTTCAAGAAATTTGAAGTAGCAGGTAATGCGTCTGTGCTCTTTCTTGAAGATAGAGACAGTAGACCATAAAATGTGGTAAAAACGAAAGTTACGGATAAGAGATAGTATTACTTTTTTGCCATGTTTTGCTATCATTTACCAGCTACTAAGTTTTCATTAAAAGTCCGTTGTATTAGTTGGGTCAAAAACTGTAAGCTTACTGGTGTAGTTTTTGTTGTTTTAAGGTTAGCGTTGTCCCTGCATCGCGCTTGATGGCTCTGTTGGGTCAAGCATTGAAATGGCAGCAACACCAGGGTCTTCTCCCTCCGGGTACAACGATTGATCTGTTTCGTGGTAAAGCTGCTACAGTGCGTGAAGAAGAGGATGAAATCTACCCTACACAAATAAGCAAAACTATAAAATTTGGACAAAAATCCCATGTAGAATGTGCAAAGTTTTCACCCGATGGCCAATATCTTGTCACTGGAAGGTAAGTCAGTCCTTATCAAAAGTAGGCGCATGCAGAGTCTTAAGGCGTAATATACAGTATTTTCTACTGCTAATGTTTGAAACAAATTCAGCTCTTGCATTTGGGAAGCCGTGTTGGAGTGTGAAATGTTATCTGGTGTTCGATTCCCGATCGGGTCGCAGCAAAGACTATAATGTTCACAGCTTCTTTGTTGACGTTAGTTATAAAGAGACAATGTAAAGCTACGGTGTGTGATAGACACTAGACAGATGGGCAAGAGGCAGCTTGACTCGAAGACCAAAAGGTTTCATCGATGCTGGGTTGTTGTGTAAATTTCGGTCAAAAATCTAAACTTGTGCATAATTTTTTGGTCATAATTTCAGAATGGATTTCGGTCATTTTCACTATAAACATGATTTTCGCCCTGAACTGCAAAATCTTGCTAATTTTTTGGTTATTTTGCCGCATTGGCTGTTTTTTGTTTTTTTTTCCCGTTACTTACCAAGAGTTTAGGTCAGTGGCCGAGAAATATTAAAAAAAAAAACTTTGCTGTCTCCAGTCAGCGCCCGGACAACTTGGTAGATAGAAATGTAATGCCGTACAATTACATCCATGCCGCTGCGATTGGTTTGAATTTAGCATCAGGAATTCAAGTTTGCTGAACATTGTGTAAAAATTAGCACACAATGCTTGACAAAAGAAGTTAACATACTGTAATGCGCGACCACATTTTACCGCCATGATGTTGTTGAAAAACGCATCGGCTAAATAAGTTGTTGCAAGAGCATGCGTATAATCAGATCTTTCATTATACTCGCTGTAATACGTCGAAGCGTGAAGTTTGCGGGACCGATCTCCGCGTAATTGCGCCCAAGCAACACAGCTTCTTTTGAAGAAATGTTGCAGCTGTGACGAGTCGTTGGCACCACTGTGCCCGATTTGACCGGCCCGAGATTTGAACCTCCGACCTACCGCTCCAAAGACGAACGCGTTACCGCTCGACCAACTATCCGGATTTGCATGCGTATGATAAAGATTTGATTGAGCTTAATACCCACTTTGCAGTGTGGATGGTTTCATTGAAGTGTGGAATTTCGTAACCGGTAAAATTCGCAAAGACCTTCAGTTTCAAGCTCAGGACAAGTTTATGATGATGGATGATGCCGTTTTAAGTCTTGCATTTAGTCGAGACAGTGAAATGCTGGCTAGCGGAGATCAGGAAGGAAAAATCAAAGTAAGTAAAATGCTTTGTTACTGCTCTACAATTGCATTGCATTGCTTTTTTGTTTGACTAAGCACATTTCGCCAATGATTTAAGATATTAGTTTTTGCCAATGTGCGTTTCAAGGTATTTGCTGATTCGGCATTAAATTGGTATTTCAGGCTAAAAATTAAGTTCAGAAGGTAAGTTTTGGTGAGCTAAAAACGAATAGAAAAATGAAAGTAGCATAATGCATGAACTTTTCCGATTTTCAAGAGTTCTAGTAGAGAAAAGTGGTAATAACCAAACTGCTCAAAAATTGGACTTTTTTTCATCACACGTGCGGCTGGCGACCACTGCTAATGGGTACCCATTGTTCGCTTATTATGTCCCGCTGGACGACGATTTTTTACAAACCGCTCAAGCTATCATGAATGAGGCACGGGGGTGGGGGTATACATTTCAGTAGTAGCGTTGCGAGCTCGACGATTAAAAAAATTTTTGTCGTTGATGCAGGTTTGGAAAATGGTTACTGGACAATGTTTACGTCGTTTCGACCGAGCTCATATGAAAGGTGTTACAAGCGTCATGTTCTCAAAAGATGGAAGTCAGGTAAGTTACGAACATCAACTAATAAGGAAAATAAGAAATTAGCCCGTAAGCTGAATTTGCCTCGATAAATGTACAGTTTATATGAGAAGAAAATGACTACGGTTATACCATACCATTTGTGGTCATTTTTTTAAGGTGTTGGTTAGAATGCCAAGTCGCCGAAAAAAGGTTGTAGTGCAAAGTCAAGCTTCAAAACAAAACACTTCTGTAATCAAGCTAAACAACCTCAGCTTATTGCAAGACTAGTGAGGTTATGACTGGTTACTTAGCTTGGAAAAAACAATTCATAGCTTAAGAAAAATATTCTGATGCCTTCCAGGTTGTAAACTGTCAAAGTGTTAGTCGCAGCTTTCAAAAAAAAATCCTTTATTGTACCCGCTGCATTGCGCCGAAGGATGTTGTATTGTAGTGAGTATGCGAGGCTATCTCCGCATCATTGCGCCCGCGGGCAACACAGCTCTTTTCGAAGAAATGTCGCAGTAGTGGCGAGCCGTTGGCAACACTGTGTCCGATTTGGCCGGCCATAGATTTAAACCTCAGATCTTCCGCTCCAGAGACGAATGCGTTACTGCTCGATCAACTGGCCAGTAGTTACAGCTTTCCAATCATTATTAACATTTACAATGATGACGTCTATTTAGATATTGAGCGCGTCGTTTGACCAGCTGATTCGCGTTCATGGGTTAAAGTCGGGCAAAACTTTGAAGGAAATGAGAGGCCACACTTCGTTCGTTAATGACGCCACTTTCATGGCTGATGGACATCATATTATTAGCGCATCTTCGGATGGAACCGTAAAGGTAATGCGGTTTTTATGGTTGTTTTACGCTCTGCTGTTTATTAGATAATGCTGAAAGACTTTGTTGCTTTCTGATGAAATATTTCGATTTTCTCTGTTTCATTTTCTTTTGGGCTTCGCTAAGTTTATGTTGATGGTTAATTCATCTTTAGATTTTGAATTAGATCATTCATCTTTGGATTCATCGTTACTGCCAATTTTTCTCATTGTTAGATTTTGGTATATAATTCAAGAAAATAGAAGACATAAAGTCACAAGCTGGATATATGGAAGCTGTCTTCTGTGTTCTATTTTCTTAATAATTTTGTTGAATCTTGATTGTTTTCTCTTTTCTTTCGTGTTATCTATTTTTCGTAAATTTCATATTACCAAACAATACCATTTTAGGTGCATGGTAAGTGGACTTCTTGAATAATTTAATCAAAAACAATACTGCCAAAATACTGTAAAATATATTTATCTTATTCAAATGAAATTTTTCAATAGGTGACGTATTTGAATAAGATTGACATTGCTTTAAAGAAATTAACCGAAACGTCTTGATAAAATATTGTACAGTATTTTGGCTGTATTGTGTTTGATTAAATTACCGTTTTACATTGACCAAAGTTACATTTGTTTGTAGGGCTGCTATCGACATGAACCGAAAAAATTACGACAGGGGTCGGCAACCTTGTCCCGTGGGCAATGCCAGGCCCAGCAAGGTTTCAGCGGACCAAAAACAAAGGTCTCCGCTTGAAAAGTTGGCATTGTTGCCGCCAATTTGATGGTGATGACCAAAAAAAAGGGTCTTAGTTTTACCGCCGATTTAATGGCGATGACCAAAAAAAAGGTCTTCGCCTGAGAATTTCTTGAGTATGAGAACTTCTACTTCTAAGACGATACAAAACTTAAGGACACGAGTCAAAACAAGGACATTTCTTTGAAAATTAAGACTAAAACATTTTCTGAGACACAGACCATCAAAATAAGGACGTTATGGTAGCCCTGTCTATATAGTGTTTCTGTGACCAGGTAGAAAATAGAATCTTTTAAATAAGTAATTATAACGAAATATTTTAACTTTTAATACAATATTGTATTGTTCGTTAAAAAATGTTTCTTGTTTGTAATAAAAACCTTTTTTTAGTTATGGAACGTGAAGAGCACCGAATGTGTGAATACTTTTAAATCGCTAACCACTGCCCAGCAGGATGTAACAGTGAACAGCGTTCATGTGCTTCCCAAAAACCAGGAGCACTTTGTTGTCTGCAATCGATCAAACGACGTGTCAATCATGAATATGCAGGTATGGACAGTGAAGAGTTGCAATGCCTGACAAATGTAGGTTACTATTTTATCATTGTATTGTATGTGCTTGCGAGGTTAAAACAGCGTTGTGACTTTGCCACTTCGAATTGAACTCCACAGTTGGCATTGTTTTTTTAAACGCTTAACTTCAACTTATGATCTTAAAAAATGATTTGTGTTTCATTCACTTTTTTGTGATCACCTCAACGGTTTCCCATAGCTGAGTTTCAAGCAGAGAGGAAATGCAGTTGCTAGCAGCACGTTATGTGTATGGTCTTAATCAGTAGCCACTCAACCTCAACATTGCCACAAGGCTTCCGTGGGACAATTGCGTAAAGTTAAATTCCGGAAGTCTTTGACTAACACCAAGAGTGGTTTGGACAAAATTGATTTGGTCTCGGAATCACCCACATTCAAAACGCAATCACTTGAAACAATATTCCACTCCACACCACACTTAATAGAAATACACTAAGTCATAGCAACATCGTCATCCTCTATTGAGTCGATTATTTTCTATTTAATTGCAATCGTTAGATCGTGTTTTAGATTTATTCTGTTTTTTTTTAGAATTGCATCCATCCATTTCATTTTCGGTTTTCCTCGTTTTTATTTTGTCTCTTTCCTAGAATAAATCACTTTTTAAGATGTTCTCAACTCGAAAAATATTTCCACTTCATCACGTAGATGCTTGGAGCCAACCCTTACAATATTCTGTTACACCATGCCAATCCTTGTTCGCTTTTTTTTTTCAGGGTCAAATAGTTCGGTCTTTCAGTTCGGGTAAACGAGAAGGTGGTGATTTTGTGTGCGCAACAGTGTCACCTCGTGGTGAATGGATATATTGTGTCGGTGAAGATAAGGTTCGTATATGCCGGTTGCATTCTAATTTCAATCCAGTGTTAACATTTGGAGAAAGATGTACCTCTAAGCACTTAGCAGTGGTTCTTAACCAGGGTTTGAAGGAAATGAATTAGGGGTTTGGCGAAAGTCCTCCGAAATTTTGACACAGGCCGCATAGGCATTGATTTTAGGCGGGTTGGGGGTCTAGACCCCTCAAAGATTTGCATTGGGGTCTATAAAGTATTGAACCCACCAACAAAAATAGAACGTGTTTCATGTTTATCATTAATAATAACAATAATACTACAATAACATTTTTCCTGCTCAAAGTCTTGATATCCGCAGAGCACAGAGCTAAGCCAGGATTTCACAACAATAACCAACTAACCATAGTGCGCATTAATTATCAGTTAGCTAGTATGTCGCACAATATTTATTTGTGTACGTCTCAAACTTCATCATTGTGAGTGCATGTATGCCAGTAAAGCTAACGAATCTAGCTGAGGAAAGTCCTGGCTGTTATAGCAGTGCACTGAGTGGCAAGGAAGGCTGAGACCCGAAGCGTCATAGGAAGGTAGGCTGAAGATCGTGTTTCGGACGCTTTTTCGCACGTGGTAGAAAGTTAGTTTGCTTACTGTTGTACCCAAACCAAATACCTCTTTTATTGAAGAAGATCGTTAATGCTCCATTGAGGATAAAATAGGTTATTTTGTTGGAAAAAGATTAGAACCGGTAGCCAGGCTGATTATTTGGTTTCGTTGTGGAAGTCGCAACGCTAACAATTAAGTACTGAATGGCAGTAGCGTCGCTAGAAATTGTGCAACCCGGAAAATTTAGAGTAGAAGGCCCACGCTTGTCAATTAACATGTGTTTGATGCACTTACGTAATAACTGAGAAAGGGAACAGAGTAGTAAAATTAATTTGTATTGAGTTGTTCGTTGTTAGAGAGCAACAGAAATTGCATTGATGCAAAATCTTTTTTACTTTGATTTAGTTGGTTTTTATATACTTACGTGAAAAAAATTGGGGCTTCAGCGAGACGTTGCAGAATAATGTAAGGGTTCGTTGTTGGTTTACGAAAGGTTAAGAAACACTGCTGTAAAGGATGGAATATGCTAAATAAAAGTTTTAAGTCGACAAAAAATGATTCCTTGTTGGTCAAAGGTTCTTAAAGTGATCGATATCAATCCCTGGGGTAGTTGGAAAATCAGTAAGCGAAAGGAGGTTTATACGAGGTCCTTGGGTGACTGCAAGCAAATGAATTTGTATCGGAAACGAAAAGCTCGACACCCCATTACGTATAAAAACGTATAAAACTCGTAGGCCAATGAAGTCCGTTCAAAAAGTGAGTATTTTAATCGAGTTTTCGTTTTCACTTTGATTATAACAATTTCTTCTGGTTAAAAACAATTTATTTTGTTCCAGGTATTATATTGCTTCTCGGTAGGCAGCGGTAAATTGGAGCGGACGCTAACGGTGCATGATGGAGACGTGATAGGAATATGCCACCACCCGCATAACAACCTAATTGGAACCTATTCTGAAGACGGGTTGCTTCGGTTATGGAAGCCTTGAACAAGCAATGGGCTTGCGGTGTTGCCAATGAAAATTCCTCGTGGCTGGACAATTTTGTCACGCTTTAGACCAGTGATTTTATTCCTGTTGCAGATTCTGAAATCGACGTTTATGTATGTGCATGACATTGCACGTTCATTTCGTCCAGCGCTAAACGATTGAGTTTAGACTTAACATAATATTACGATATCAAGTTTAACTGATCGACCACAAAAGGAAGTACAACAAAGCTAGAATTATCTGTGAGTTTTGTAGGGTATTGCTATGCTATGCAGTAATATTGCTCTGGACAAGATAATGGCGAAAACCATAAGTGACGGTGATATAGTATTCTTGTCAAGCGATTACTTTTCTTGGATTTGATTATGTGTTTCGCCAAACTGCTGCTCGAAAGCTTTTTGTTCGCAGTGATATGATATTGATACGACGACCGGCATTCCCTTTAACAATTTTTCTTGGTGCTTTATCGACAATAACTCGCTCGAGATTCTCGTTTGCGTCAGATATGGTTTGCGTAAACGTATTCGATCTTTCATTTTTGTGATTTCTGCAATTAATATGGAAGTTAGTATGTTTGTTGCTGCAGTTTCTGAGCTAACCTTGCACAGATCTATTCTATGAGTACTTCAGTGCTCATGGAAGCTAAAGTGTAATCACGAAGTCAACTATTTTTGGCCCTAGATTGCCTTAGTCAACAATTTAACCCTAGATCCTAGACGCTTTAAATATTTCATCGGTGCATAGCAATTTACTCATTGCGGAGGCTCAGTCTGGCCAAAGCTTTGGAAACAACTTCAAAAATAGTGCTCTACGTTGGTGTGGTTTGACAGACGCTGAGAGCCTCGTACTTATGAATAAATTTTAGAATTAGTAGATTGTTCTAGAATAAGTCGAAAATTATGTTTTGATTTTGGGTATTGCTGGTTTCTTGATGCTTCACCGTCTTTAAATTAATTTGCGTAACGTCATCCTTCTTAACCTCGCTGTTCACTGATATTATAAAGTATTTCAAATACGTCATTGTGTAGTGGTTCTGTAGAAGTAGATTTTCCGCGGAAAAAATTTATATAAGCTGAAATTTGGCACGATGACTCAGGACCATGACCTGAGCCACCAAAAATAATCCCCATGGTTTGGACGTGGAACTTCCCCCTTTTTCGGCCTTTAAAGTCTGCTATCTGGTGTCAAAGATCCTTTACTATCCAACAGCCACTCCAAAAGCTGTAGAAGTGCCAAGTTTTGAATAATAGTTGGTTTTCAAGTGCAGGTATGAAAAATTTACTTTAAAATTGATGACGTCATTGCCAAAGTTTTTGAAAAAATGACGTATTGATGGCTCGAATTGTTTATGAGAGTAGTTAGGTTTTTGGTTTCAAATAAAAAAATTGCTTAAATCAATGTGATGACGTCACAAATGTATTTGGTGACGTCACCTGTAACGAGTTTTGACTAAATTTGAAAGAGTGTTTGACTAAACAAAACCTTGCAAAGTTAGTTTAGTCCATTGAAAGTCAAAAACTGTGTTTTCAGTAGAACTCTGGTGTAGTAATCAAGCAGATAAAATTTAGACCTCCCAATAGGCAGTGGTGGGCAATAACAAATTACTTTTTTAATAATTTTTCAGTAGTAACACTACTTTTTCAAAAAAGTAACTTATGTGGTAATTTTATTACTTTTTGGAGGTGTCAAAATTTCTAATTACGAATTACTTCGTAAATATTACCAGCCAGTAGAAACGCTTGACTGGCTGCTTATTTTATACCTCCGGACAATCAAAAAAGTTTTTTCTGTTGAGAATGACGCAGGGTCATATTATGGGCCGCATGTCTTTGCGTGCTAGATTGGTTTATACATGCATGCAGAGCAGTACTTATATAAAATTTTGTATGGAGGGACGCTTTTGCAGCTTTGATCAAATGCATTCGGAATGCGAATGAAATTTAGTGGAAATTATTATTCACGTTGTACTTCTTTCCCCTAAATCAAGTGAAGACCAAAAAAACAAAGGTTTTCACCCAAAATTTAAGGAAATTTATTCCCTAAATCGGGTAAAGACCAAAAAAAAAGGTCTTCACCGCAATTTGGCACTATATTCGGCCGGAACTGGTGGGATTTATTCGTGCTAACAGGCACTTTTTCGTCTGATCATCCAGCGCTGAAATCTCGATGGGGAGACGCCCCCTACAATTTAAGTACTGATGCAGTGCTAGTTTCGTCTAAGACAATCGATCATTAATAGAGCTCATAAGGATGCAACAAAAACGCAATAACAGTAGAAAATACGGTCAAGTTTTTTAATTCTGCTGGTTTCAAGGTGGAGAATTCGGTGGCGGTATTTTGTTGCCTGTTTGCTTGATAATAAACATGCCAAGGGTTTGTTTACGAAAGTTTTGTTTTGTATCTTTGATTAACAAACATCGATCTAAATAATCTACCGTATTTTGGGTTTACATTATTATCTACCTTCGCGTAGTATCGAATTTCGATGTGCAAAAACCAAAGGTAGGTATTGCAATACCCAATTCATTCATACACCAATGGGTAAAATTTTTGTCATAGCTACGACATCAACACAAAAAAAGGACAATATTTTGTCCAAAACAGTAAATATTTTTAAACATTTTGTGCGAAAAAAAAATTTTAGGACAAAAACTGAAAACTACGGACTCTTTCCAAAGAATATTAAAGAAAAAAATAAGCTCATAATAAACACAAATAAATTTGCAAAAAGCTAATAAAATCACCAACCACCTCTTTATAAACTTTTACAATATTTTTTGTAACTAAAGAGAGGCGATATCAGTAGGCGGGACCAAATTTATATTGCGGCGGACCCTTTACCACATTTTCTGCCAACCAAATTTGTTAATCAAAAAAAAAAGTTTTCCACCGCTTGGGAGTCGCATTTTCCGTCGAAACTAGAGCAAAAACAACCTAAAAAAGTTTTCGCCGCCCAGGGGTTGCAATATTGTTCGGGCACAGTACCATCATCGACTCTTTATTAGTAGATCAGAAACAAATGGGGTGGAGAAAAACAGAAGAACATCAAAGAAAAAAGTTAGCTCTTGTTGCGAAGTTTTTTGCGGTCACGCGTATTCGATAGATTTGATTGGACATATCGAAGAACAAGTGAACTGTGAAGAGAAAAGTCACGCTGATTGGACGAATCGGCATATTCTAGAACAAATGAACCGTGAGGAAAAAAACAAACTGTTAGTTTCCTGTTTACTAAAATGATGCCCTTTTGCCACACGGTAAACTCGGCTTCGCCGCTAAGTACTATCAATGTAATTAGTTGAAAAAATAAATATAATAGGTTGAAAAAATACTACCGCAATGTGATTGATCAAATCTTTTATTATACTCGCTGTATTACGCCGAAGCTTGTAAGGAGTTTGCGGGGCCCATCTCTGCGTCATTGCGCCCGGGCAAAACAGCTTCTTTGGAAGAAATGTGGCAGCGACGGCGAGCTGTTGGCCATACTGTGTCTGATCGGACCGGCCCGAGATTTGAACCTCGGACCTCCCGCTCCATGGACAAACGCGTTACCGCTTCATCAACAAATAGATCAATCGCATAGTATTTTTTATCTTAATAGTATTCTTATGTAAGAATTACCTTAAGCGTGTTGTTTAGATTATAAGCCTATATTTAGCGACTTTTTCGAAATTAATTATCAAAGCCTGAGGGAGTGCTATAATTTAGGAGTGAATTACAGCATTAAATTTTTATTGCTCGATTTACTGGATTTAGCTTCTTGAATCATAACGTAGGCGTGATCTGACTTCAGAGCATCAGTAGCCGGCTTTATGATATGACCTTGACCGCAGAAACAAAAGACCCGAAATTCAAAACCCGCTTAGTTTTAAAACAATTCTGTACTCACTCAGACCATGGGATCCATGCTCAAAAGTAATACAGTAATCAAAATAAAATTGGTGAGCAATGAGCCGTATCGAAGAGGCAGCATAATGAAAGCTATAATTTTATAATAATGGGCTACTTGGATCACGGACAAAATCCATGATTTTTTTTCGTTTAGCGCCATTAGAAATAGTGATGTAGAGTGTAGACTATTGTCATTTTGGCTAAATTTTCCATTCAAAGTTTTTCGGAGAAGTAACGAATACGGTGATTTTATTACTTTTTTACAGTAATTTTTGGTGACGTAGTGTCAATACTTTCATACAATAATTTGCCCATTACTGTCAATGGGAAATTAAAATAAAACAATGCATTTTGTAGTTTGATCAAGAAAGCCCTTGAATGTTTATCGAAAAGCTCCAAGCGCAGTTAAAGTTAATCTGCAATATTAGTTTAAGATGCAAGCTTTAGCAACAACAAAAAATATTATCAAGGCGGCAAATTGTTAAATATTAGCGTGGTTATTATAGATTAAGATAATGATATTGTCAGACATTGCAATAATATCGCAAATACTCAAAATAATGCGTGATATTGTCGGACATTATTTTGCGTAAGATAATAATATTGTCAGACATTGCGAAGCGGAAGAAATTTTGTTCCTATCGGATATATCATCGTGCTCGGCGCATTGTCGTATCAATTTACATATAATTATGCTAGTTACTATTTTCTAGAATCATTGCATATAGAAGAATGTCAAGAATAATAATTTTGAATGCCTGAGATATGATTATTTACTGTATTTTAACGTGTACGTGACTGATTTACTACTTTTGCCGCCTTTTTTGATTTAGAATATTCGAGATGATTCCTTTCTAGTATATTCTGCTTTTTTCTGCAATTTTTGATGTTTGGGTTGTTTACGACTCTTAATTGCTATATTTAGACTTGAAGTTTGTGACATCATAATTATGTCAAAATTTGTTTAAGTAAGCTCGTGTATTTTTTCTATTGTGACATATCAAGGATTTTTCTCGGATATTCGATAGCTTTTGTCGTAGTATAAATAGGCGAGTAGTTTTTCATTCATGATTCTAAATTTCTAAGAGTGGGTGATTTTAGGTATTAGTTTCGTAGGCAGTTTTGCTGAGTTTGTGTATCTGTGGTTGGCTTGTGCAACCTATAGTTGGCGATCTGAATTGGATTATCGCGAGGATGTGTAAGGTGCGACCTGAACCTGGTTGGTCACGGTTAAGTATTTTACGATCTGAATCTGGTCGATCGTAAGAAGTTTAGTGGAGCGATTTTGCTCAGTGAGAGTGGTTTTGTGTTTCAATCTTAAATAGAAGTTTTAATTTAATTAAGATTGGTGTGCTGCTTTCTGAGATTCAAGAAGCTAAAGGAACTATCAACTGCCATTTTCGATTTGTCAATTAACATCTCAGTCGTTCTCTAGTTTCATCCGACGTGGACAATTCTAGAAATTAAAGGTTGTACTCTAGCCAAGTATCAATGATCGCAACAAAGAACTAGATGGGAGTTTGCCAGCAAACCCAGTGAACGACCGACGCGTAGCTAATGCCGTAACGCTCAAAAGTACATTTTGTCTACCGTTAAATCAGCAATTATTAATCAAAAAGATCTGATTATGGAACCTCCGGAAAAGTAGAGTCACAATATTTGTCAGTTAAATATCTCCTGATATTATAAAACACTGCCACGGTAAGTTGAGCCATTCAAAAAATTGATTTTTGGGGGGTCCATTTGGGGGTCCCCGGAGAGGATGGCACCCCCAAACTACGTCAAAACATTTGTCTGTTAACAATTTACAGATATCAAAACAAACTGGCACCCTAAGTTGAGCCATTCAAAAAATTAATTTTGTGCGGATCCATTTGGGGGTTTTCCAGGAGGGTGGCACCCCCAAACTATGTCAAAATATTCGCCTGTTAAATGTCTGCTGATATCAAAACAAACTGGCACCCTAAGTTGAGCCGTTCAAAAAATTGATTTTTGGGGGGTCCATTTGGGGGTCCCCAGGGCCGGGGGTGGCACTCCCAAACTATGTCGAAATATTTGTCTGTTAAATATCTTCTGATGTCATAAAACACTAGCACCCTAGCTTAAGCAGTTAAAAAAATTGATTTTTTTGGGGGGTTCCCGGTGGAGTTGCCCCAAAAGATTTCGGGAGAAAAAATTGCATTTACTGCTCAACAACTTTACACAAAAATTAAATTCGATGTTTTGTGGTTTAGAAGAAGAGCGTACAAAATTTAGGAAGAAAAAAAAGGAAAAAAAAACTCATCGCGACCAAAAGTGGGTTGCTTGGGATGAAAGGGTATCTTAAGACATATAACCTTATGAAATATTTTTTGCCATACTTAGCCGTTTTTGATTGAGGCGGCTTTTTACGCCAAACTTCCGGGGCGGTTTTCGGGTTCTACAACCAAACTCACGTAACCTATTGCCTCGAAATTTGGTACAAATACAACTCATTAATCTCAAACTGCTGTCAAAATTTTATGTAGGTAGACCAAACCGTTCTCGAGTTATAAGCAACAGTCTAAAATTTCGCACTCGTTAGTTGGAAAATGGTCGAGTAAAAACAAAGGAACACGCGACGCGAGCGTCGGTCATTTCAATAAGGCAATATCTCGGCCAATGTCTCGAAGATGCCTTGAGACCCCTAAAATAATGATACTGCTGATATTCTCTAAGTGCTGCAATGTTTCGTTTGGTCAAACGCTCTTTTTCAAATTTACGATCAAAAGTCTTGACATATGACGTCATCAAAAACCTTGTGACGTCATCACTTTGATTTCAGCAATTTTGATTTAGAGCCAAAAACCTAACTCTCATTCACAATTTGAGTCCTCAATACAGAATACGTCATTTTTCGAAAACAAAAATTTGGCAATGACGTCATTAGTTTCAAAGAAAATTTTTTATACTTGCACTTGAAAATCAATGACTATTCAAAACTTGGCTCTTCCACAGTTTTTGGATTGGCTGTTGGACAGTAAAGACTCTTTGACACTAGATGACAGACTTTAAAGGCCGAAAACGGGGGAAGTCATACGTCCAAACCATGGTGATTATTTTTGGTTGTTCAGGACATGGTCCATAGTCATCGTGTCAAATTTCCGCTTATACTAAATTTTTTCCGGGTTTCGTTGCATTTTGTCGTATTTCTACCGGACTAAAGCCCAACTTTCGCGCAACATTGACAATTTTCGCACGTAACAAGACGTTAATTACATCTGTGTCATCCTAACGCTTTGCTAATTACTGTTACACAATGGCAGTAATCACTAATTAAAGTAATAAGCGATACGTAACAACTGCAAGGACGGTTATCGACATCGGAGTGACCAACTAAAGTGGTTGTGGTGCGCTGAAGTCGCGAATACGGCGATGTGTTTGAGGTCGAGCATCTCAAATACGTTAATACAATCTCAAGCTCATAGAATTGCACAAATTTTTTGAAGCTGCCTTCTGTTCTTGAAGTGCTTAATGATTACTTACGTTTTTAACAAAGAACTGCCTCACAATAATCATATTCTATGAATTGCCGCCGTCGAGTAGCTATAGGACTTCCTTTTTGCGGTATCTCCAATTCAAACAAGTTTAATTGAGGAAATTGAGATCATCTGCTCTCAATCTACAATCTTTTTACAGTTGCTGCTTCACTCAACGATGTTTTCATCCGGTTTTTTAAAATGCTGACCCTAATTGCGGTTATCTTACAAAATTTTTATCGCCGCTTTTAAAATGTCATGTCATTCGAAACATCACATCTTCACCATTAACCTATTGAAGTTAAAAACCCTTAACCCATTAAACGCCGAGGTCAAAAAATTGACATTTTAAAAAATCCTTTTAATGTGATGCTATTGTAACTACTTTATAACGTTATGTGAAAAAAGATTTTTTTTTCTCGTAGTTTTTTAGTTATTTAATGGCAACTTTAGTTGCCAACGGCCGTAAACGAATTCAAAACTTATTGTTTGCACAATTTCGAGAATATTTTAAAGATAAGTTTCAGTTATAGTTGCCTCGGTTAGAAGGCAACAAATTTTAACATGAAGAGCAACAGTATTAGCATTTTAGTGTACCTGGCCACCTCAAAAATGGTGCAAAGAGGACTTTTTTTTGCTTGTAACAAGTTAACCCTCGGTGCGCGTGGTATTGACCAACGCATTCTACATGGGGGGGGAGCAAAAATGTCCCCCATCCAACTCCTAAACCAAACTTTATAGAAGCACCAAACTTTGCACGCAGGTTGGCGCTCACCAAAATTTTTTATAAAAATTGGCTTTGAGTTGATGACGTCATCATTGTGACGTCATCAACCATATTTTTTGAAAAATGACGTTACAGGCTGTTCAAATTTTGTTTTTTGATACTAATAATCTTTTTGATTTGCTTTTTGATACTGAATCATAAAACGCCTGAGTCAAAGTAAGTAGGTATACGTCACAAAAACATTTTATGACTTCATTTACGTTAAAGATTGGCTAAGAAAATGCTCAGGTTTCGGAAAGTTACTTCGGGAACCTCAAAATTGGGAAACTTCTGTTACCTCAGCAGCTTCAAATTTTCAGGAATTATTTGCAATGCAATTTGAGCAAAGTCAAGTTGGTTTGAAGAAAAAAGCGTCCACGGGACAATCATAAGAGCCATGCTTAGTTTTCTTTATCGCTTGTTTACTAGCTACAGCAGCATTTTGCAAACGGTTTTGTCGTGTGGTACCATGTCCACGAATCTCACGTTCCGACAACATATCTTAGCAGAGGAAGATATGTGAAAAGATTATCTAATGTAACACAGCACCCAATCTGCAAGTCACCCTTTTTAATAAGACCTGAAACAACATCACCAACCTGCCTCAGACCAGTGTCTCTAAGTTAGGCATCTGACTCACAATAAGGCTCTGCGTAAAAAAGGATATCAACCACCGACTGCAAGATAACATAGCTTGAACCCAAACTGAATGGGCTTTCCCCGCATGAATTGCTTGGTGCCATGCTAGCCGTAATATGTTATAATATGGTATCATGCAGAGGTGGAGTCCTCGTCTTTAGCCTCAAGGACACATTTTGAATCACTTGCGTCTGTGTCCTTGGTCCTTGGCCTCGAGCATTCCTGTCCTTGGCCTCGAGAGTGTCTGTCCTCGGAAGGGCTGTTCTTGGCCTCGGATTTTTTTGGTGTCCTTGGCCTCGAGCCTTGTGTCCTCGACTCCACCTCTGGTATCATGCTTTCATCAATGCTGTAATTGTTGGTGTCAAAGTGTTTCATGAAGTTGGCACTGAGTTGGAAAAACGGGTAAAGTCTGTTTTGTTCCTTTGCTTTGCCTTTTTTACTTTGCTTTTTGTACTTTGCTTTTCTCTAGCATTGGGCTGTTCGGTGAGGGTTTAAGCAGAAAAGGGAGATTAGGACTAGCAAGCCCGGCGCCAGAGTAGCGTGACTGGGATGGGGGGGCAGAAAAAATATTTGGAAGGCAGACAAAATATTCGGGGGGGCACATGTAAATTTTTTCCTCAAATTCGGGAGTGAAGACCAAAAAAAGGTCTTCATCCCAAATTACGCCCCGTGGATACAGACCGTTTGCCTCCTTTCGGCGCACAATTCTCGCTCGGGGGGCTCGTTTATAGCCTGGTGGGGCGTGACGGAATCTTGTGATGCGGATCTCGATTCTTGCCAACAAATTCATGGGTGAAGACCAAAAAAAAGCAATCTTAGGCTTCGTCTGGCCGTTCACTAGTGTTTTTCGTCCTGGAGCGATACTTTACTCACGATTGAGGGGTGGGGGCACAAGCAGTACTTTTGGGGGGCGCAGGCTCCGAAATGCACTCTAGTGGCACAGGCCTTGTTACTGTCTCTTGGAACACAATCCTCGCTTGGGGGGCACAATCAGTGATTTAGGGGGCACGGCCCCAAAATGCCTCCCGTAACGCAGGGCCTGAAGCCTAACCTAGTTACCCAGCTACCGGTATGCTCCCTTTCTTCCCAAACTCTCGGTCAATGCTGTTGCTCCTTTCTACCCAAACCCTTGTAGTAGGAGCAAGTAGAAACAAAACAGACTTTACCCTGGAAAACTGCTACAGTATACAAGTAGCCTAGCCTAAGATTAGCTGTATTTTTCCTAAACTTGTCTTTGTAGGCAACAAAAGGTATTTGTAAACAACAAAAATATTTGTAAACTACAAACAATAGTTGTAAACAACAACAAAACCTATGCTAGAACAGTTATCTTATTGAAGTTTTAAAGTTTACCCGTTTTACAAAACGGCCTCAAATTTGACCCTATGTTTGGCCAATGGCAACTAAAGTTGCCATGAAAATTTATATAACTCCCACACAACCACCTACGTATAAATCATCACAAAAATCTTGGCTAAAAAGTTAAAAGAAGTAGTTAGAAGTTGAGTGACAGCCATTTTTTCCTACACTTGACGAATTCTGTTTATTTTTGTTTATTCCAAAACTGCACCACAGCCTAAAACCAAAAATTTACTTTTTGTGATACGAGACCAAAATTTGACCAATACCAATAGTGTTTCTACGACATTTTCCGCAATTCTTTTCTTTCTAGAATTTTTTCGGATCATCTTCTTTTAGAAAAAACAAAAAAATTGCGAATTTGTAATTTCAAAACCTATATTATTTTAGTTTGTTTAAAGGAACATAATTGGCAACTTTAGTTGCCAATGGCGTTCAAATCAAATCAAATCTTTCATTATACTCGCTGTAATACGCCGGAGCGTGTAACGAGTTGGCGGGGCCCATCTCCGCGTCATTGCGCCCGGGCAACACAGCTCCTTTCGAATAAATGTCGCAGCGGTGGCGAGCCGTTGGCCACACTGTGTCCGATTTGACCGGCCCGAGATTTGAACCTCAGACCTCCCGCTCCAGAGACGAACGCGTTATCGCTCCACCACCTGGGTTAATAGGCCTTTTTGTTAGTTTCACCGAAAACTCTTTTTAGTTCATTTGTTCAAGTGAGCAATTAATGATCGTCCAGATTATATGTAGCAACACAAGATTAACAACAAGCTGCATGACTCAGATGATCAGATCAGCCATGCTCCCTCTTCTGGAAACAGACCACCAAGCAACGAATGCGGTCCTGACAGATGGAACGTAAATGCAACGTTAAACAAATTAAAAACGCGTTTTTTGTGTGTGTGGTGAAGATCTTTTTTTTTGGTCTGCAGCTTAATTTCAGTGAAAATGCAGCTTCGCTAAGGTGAAGGCTCTTTATTTGGTGTTCACATAAATTAAATTCGGAAAAAAGGCTACCCCATCACAAAACCTTGCCTACGTCACTAGTAAAAGTTTATGTGGCGTGACCTGCTATAACGGATTGAGGAAAGTCGACAGCGATGTAAATATATAATTGATTCAAATTATATCTTTCATTATACTTGCTGTATTGCGCAGAAGCGTGAAACAAGTTGGCAGGGCCCTACTTCCGCATCACTACGCCTACAGACAACACAGCTTTTTTCGAAGGAAATGTTGCTGCGGTGGTGATGAGCCGTTGGCAACACTGTGACCGATTTGACTGGCACGAAATTTGAATCTCCGACCTCTCGCTCCAGAAACGAACGCGTTTTACTGCTCGACTAACTGACCGGTATTATTGGTTTACATCTCGTAGAATACCAGCAGTAATTATTACAGTTTAGTGAAGACTATAATAATTGAAAACTCATACCCATCGCGCTTTCTCAAAAAGAATAATTTCTTTAAAAGACTTCTTCATGAAATTTTGACAGCAGTTTTAGATTCTTAATTTGCATGTTTGTACAAAATTTCGAAGCACTTGATCGCGTGACTTCAGTTTTAGGACCTAAAAACCACCCCGCAAGTATGGCGTAAAAAGCGGTCTCATTAAAAACCGGCTTAAGTACGGAAAAATTTTTTCTCACAGTTATATGTCTTAAGATATCCTTGCATCCCAACCAACCCACTTTTGGCCGCGATGAGTTTTTTTTCCCTTTTCTTTTTCTTCCTAAATCTTGTACGCTCTTCTTCTTAACCACGAAACATCGAAGTCTAGTTTTTGTGTAAAGTTGTTGAGCTGCAAACAATATTTTGTCTTCCGAAATTTTTTGGGGCGACTCCTTAAGCAACCCCCCAAAATGGGGCTCCAAAACTCAATTTTTTGAACTGCTTAAGCTAGGGCGCCATTTTTTGATATCAGGAGATATTTAACAGACAAATTTTTTGACATAGTTTGGGAGTACCATCCCCCAAATAGCCCACCCAAAAATCAATTTTTGGAACAGCTCAAGCTAGCATGCCAGTTTTTTTTTTTTGATATCAACAGATACTTAACAGACAAATATTTTGACGTAAATCGGAGATGCTACCCCCCGGGAACCCCCCAAAATGGACCCCCCAAAAATCAATTTTTAAAACGGCTCAATCTCGGGTGCCAGTGTTGTTTGATAACAGTACATATTTTATAGACGAATATTTTAACATAGTTTGGGGTAGTACTCCCACCCCCCGGGGACCTCCCGTATGGACCCACCAAAAATCAATATCTTGAACGGCTTAATCTTGGGTGTCAGTTTTCTTGATATCAGTAGATATTTAAGAGACAAATATTTTGACATAGTTTGTAGATACCACCCCCCGGAGACCCCAAATGGTACCCCCTAAAATCAAGTTTTTGAAAGGCTCAAGCTAGGGCTTTGGTTTTTTGATATCAGCAGTTGTTTGAGAGACAAATATTTTGACGTAGTTCCAACGGCTTAGACTTTGATAGGATGTTTTTTTTATTATGATCAGTCACTATGCTGTCAATTAAAATACTCGTAGGCTGTATTGACAATGTTTGAAATTCCAAACCCTCTTTTCCTAAAATATATTTCTAATTAACTTTTTAACAGGAAAGCGAAAGTTTTTTTTTTTTTTTTTTTGAGAATCTCACTGTTCAACATGCGTCAGTCGTTCAGCAAGCTCCCATCTAGTTTAGATTTATTTTTATTCACTCACTTCCAGAACACGTAAAATGACCAGAAGTGAAGTCGAGGACACAAGGCTCGAGGCCAAGAACACAAAAAAAATCTGAGGCCAAGGACACAAAAAAAAATCTGAGGCCAAGGACAGCCTTTCCAACCGAGGACAGACCCTCTCGAGGCCAAGGACAGAAATGCTCGAGGCCAAGGACCAAAAACACAGCCGCAAGTGTTCTCTAAAAAAAAGGTCTTCAAAAAAGTTTTTCAGGCAATCTCCAATTCATAGTCGTAGACAGAATTTTTGATTGGGGGGGCCCAAACCACAAATCACATGCAATGACGTCATCAAAAATTTTCAAAAGAGGAAGTTGTTGTGGGACAAAGATATCGTAAAATGGAAGATCTGAAACCGTTGCCTATTGGCACTTAACCAGGATTTTGCAAAGGGAGAGGGCTTAAACTAATAGTTGAAAAGTGCAAATATCTAACTTTGGAGACGAGTTGAGAAAGGTTGTGTAACTCAAACGTATCACAGACGGGGGTCTGGGGGGGAAGCCCCAAGCCACTGGGCGATTTTTTGTAATTTTTTGGGAAAAAAGCTATTTTAATGCCATTGAATCACATTTCGCACGTATTCAGAGCCATTTAAAAGCACTAGATTTTTTGAATTTGAAAGCCAATTGAAAAACTTAAATTGTTGATAGCTCCTTTTACTTGCATTTTAAGTTCAAAACACGTTTAACATCTAGCATTTGGAGTTAAATTTTAATTGTAAGTAATTTGGTCCAGGCAGGGGGAAGTAAGGTGCTTTGTCTCTGGCTACATTTTAGCAGTAAATAATGATCCGCTCGAAGATTTCCCTAGAGATTTTTTTTTGTCATGAAAATAACCAGTTATAGAGTATATGTTCGGCCAGGGGGCCAGGCCCCTCAATCGAAGTCAATGATTTGTTCAATCAGCATTTTCCATGGCTAATTTTTTTAAGTATTTTGTGCGTAAAAACTGGGAGTTGGAGGTGAATTACTAAATTGTTATTGAAAAATGGTACAATAGATGGTTACGCCTACTAACCATGTTATTGCCGGGCCGGATTTTCATTGCGCCGGTCTTTGGCACTTTTGATTCTCTGACAGTCAATAGCTGAAGGGATGCACCTCGAAAGCCAAAATTTTTCGATACATTTTCGTTGCATTATCCTGCCATATAAACGTAAAGACCACGAAAAAGATCTTCGCTAAATTTGTGCTGCAATTATCAGCCAAGTGCTGGGCTTTTTGGGATTTGACACTATGCCAAAATGCCATAATGGTAAATTTGGCCCTGGTTATTTAAAGGGGAAAAGCCGAACCGTGGATGGCTATAAGATCAATTAATGCGCGCCTCTAATGCACAATCTTACCATTTTTACGCTATAGGGTAATCGAACTTTTTTGTCGGCAGAGAGTGGGGTTGAAGTTTTAATGAAAGTGGCTTCCAGTGCAAATGGTGAAAGGTACGTAGATCGGCTTTAGGTACCTCCGGTAAAAAAAGAGAATCTACTTGCTGAGATGAGGTTTAATGGCTGAATCAGAAAGAACCGGACTCGAGTCATCCCAACTCTGCCAACACTATAAAGCGCGGCTAATCGCTTCGGAGCGAAAAAAAAAAAATCTAGCTCATCTATTCTGCTGTAAAGCAAAATTGGTGTCAGCAAGAGAGAACTCTGGTATCAGTGCCTCACATTTTTTCGCAGTCATATTCGAAAGTCGGAATCATTTTTTTTTCAAAACTTAAGGTCGAAGTGACTTTGACATTGCACAGCAGAGGTAGCAACGAATCCGGATCGGACTCGGATCTTGCTGGTTTTTTTCGGATCCGGATCGGACCGAGATCTTACTGTTTTTTCTCGGATCCGAATCCAGTTTCCTTACGTTCAAACTCATTGTTGATGTTCGTCAAAATATTGGTTAAAATGCACTAAGTGTTGTTGCATACTGGCGGAACCGGACCGGATCGGATCTGGATCTCAAAATTTGGAAGGTGTAGGATCCGGATCGGATCTGGATCTCTTCTTGTTTGGGGGGTACCAAAATGGGGGGTTCCCCAAAACGGGGCCGACAAAGATTCAAAGTTTTTAACCACTCACGCTAGACCAGAAGTCGGCAACTTATGACCGCGGGCCAAATCCGGCCTGCCGACAGATTTGATCCGGCCCGCGGCCTTTTTTCGAAATTGTGTATTTACCTGGCCCGCGACCTCTTTACGTAATTATGACAATTAGCGTAGCAAACAGACATTTGGCGATCACTATTTAATTAAACTGAAACCACGCTTCCAAACAATTGCATAACGCAATAGACCTGACAGGAAGCGTTTCCGTGTTTTATTCTGTTAAGCAGAGGTGGAGTCGAGGACGCAAGGCTCGAGGGCAAGGCCAAGTACACAAAAAAAATCCAAGGCCAAGGACAGCCCTTCCAAGGACAAACCCTCTCGAGGTTAAAGACAGGAATGCTCGAGGCCAAGGCCAAGGACCAAGGACACAAGCGCAAGTGCTCTCCAAAAAAAAAGGTCTTCACAAAAATTTTTCAGGCGATCACCAGAAAAAAAACGTCTTCCAAAAAATTTTTCAGGCTTTCCACAAAATTTTAAGAATTCAAAAAATAGTGCTGTCCTCGAGCAGAGGACAGGACAATTTTCGAGGACTTGATGCTTCGAGGCAAAGGCCAAGGACTTCGAAATGTGTTCTTGAAAACGTCCTCGAGGCCAAGGACGTCCTCAAGGACTCCACCTCTGCTGTTAAGGACAGGTGGAAAAAGAAAAAAGAATTTTAGTCGCGCATCAAGTACTTTGCAGTTCGCACCTGGACCTATGAAAACACGAAAGCAAGCGTTTTTGCAGGAATTGCAGGTACATGCTACTAATGTCGCATTTGTTTGCCACTGAGCATTTTGCTTTAAAAATAACTAAATTTCTGTTTTGTTTTTACTTAATAACTGGAAAACATAGCTTTTTTAATTTATTTTAGCAATTTTAAAAGCTTATCAAAACGTAGAAAAGTTGATGTGGAATTCAGAGGTATTAAACAAAAATGGGAAAACAATTTCTTTTTCGTGAATCACCTTGGAAGAACTACTTGTTTGATTTGCAACGAATCTATTGCTCTCAATAAAGAGTACAAAATCAAACGTCATTATGAATCAAAACACAAAATGTTTTTGACTTCTTACCTTACCTAAACTTTCAATAACAAACACACAGCACAACATCTACAGTCTCGTTGACTTGACGTGCCAACTAAAACATTTTTGTGAATTTTTTCATCCAGATTTGGTGAAAGCCTTATTTATGGCCCGCGCCCAATTATTGAGCTTGATTTTGGCTCGGCAGCACCAAAAGATTGCCGACCCCTGCGCTAGACACATGAAATTTTCGGGGAAGGCATACCGGTATATGGAAAAAAAAGTCAAAATTTGGCAGAATTTGGGGATATCGAAATAGGGGGTTAATCTCAATCGGGGCCGCCAAAAGTTTGAGTTTTTAAACCATTGGAGCTAGCCTAGATGGATCAAAGTTTTGGAATGGGTAGATCTCAAAAATAAATTTACGGTAACTAACAAAAATTGGGGGTACCAAAATAGGCAGTTTCCTCCAAAAGGGGTCCTCCAAAATTCAAACTTTTTAACCTCTTTCACTGGGCACATGAAATTTTTAAGGTAGCCTAACTGGTAAGTACATATAAAAGAAAGATAAAATTTGAAACAATTTAGGATACCGAAATGGGGGTACCCTGTAAATGAGGCCACCCAAATTCAAACTTTTCAACCACACATGCTAGACGCATGAAATTTTCAGAGTTGGCAAATATGAAGAAAAGCTAAAATTTGACAAAATTTGGGGATAGCCTACCAAAATAAGGAGGTCCTCCTCAAATGAGACCGCCAAAATTCAAACTGTTTAACAGAGGTGGAGTCCTGGAGGACAGATTTTGAAGTCCTTGGCCTTGGCCTCGAAGGTCAAGTCCTTGGCCTTGGCCTCGAGGTCTCAAGTCCTCGAAAATTGGCCTGTCCTCGGCTCGAGGACAGCACGATTTTTTGGAATGTTAAAATTTTGTAAAGCTCTGGAAAATTTTTTTGGAAAAGGTTTTTTTGTGGAGATCGCTTGAAAAATTTTTGTGAAGACCCTTTTTTTTTTGGAGAGCACTTGCGCTTGTGTCCTTGGTCCTTGGCCTTGGCCTCGAGCATTCCTGTCCTTGGCCTCGAGAGTGTCTGTCCTCGGAAAGGCTGTCCTTGGCCTTGGCCTCGGATTTTTTTTTGTGTCCTTGGCCTCGAGCCTTGTGTCCTCGACTCCACCTCTGCTGTTTAACCGCTCATGTTAGACACACCAGTATGGAATCCATGTTCTGGCCACTCCGAAGTTACGCCAAGCAGACACATCGCCACGCCAAGCAACTTTTTTTCATTTTACAACCTTGCAAACTTTACGCCAACTTTAAAAACTACACAGCGTCGCCGAGTGGAAATGGAATCCAGCACGTTTAGCAACCAGCTGCCGTCTGTGCAGGCGTGCAGTAGTGGTCAAAGTTTTGCCCTCAGCTTTGGTGCCTTCCGTTTGCCGCGTTTTAGTATTGTTTTAAACTTTTTTGTTTTGCGTTTGAAATAATGCAAATAGTTTATTGATAGTTGACTCGTATAATCACTTCGGTCCTTGGCAAGTGACCAGAGCCGCCGAGAGAGGAGGGCAAGTGGAGGACAATGACCCCGGGGCCCATGGGCTTCAGGGAATTGACACTGAGAAATCAGTATGTGAAACCCGAAGACCTTCTTTTTTTTTTTTTTGGAGATCACTTGATTTTGGCCGGAAAAACCCTACAAATTTCGGTGAAGATCTTCTTTATTTATTTATTTATTTATTTTTTGGAGATCACATCATCAGAGGTGGAGTCCTCGAGGACGTCCTTGGCCTCGAGGACGTCCTCGAGGACAGATTTTGAAGTCCTTGGCCTTGGCCTCGAGGCCTCAAGTCCTCGAAAATTGGCCTGTCCTCGGCTCGAGGACAGCACGATTTTTTGGAATGTTAAAATTTTGTGGAGCGCTTGAAAAATTTTTTGAAAAACGTTTTTTAATGAAGACCGCTTGAAAAATTTTTGTGAAGACTTTTTTTTTTTTTTTTTTTTTTTTTTTTTTGGAGATCGCCTGAAAAATTTTTGTGAAGACCTTTTTTTTTTTTTTTTTTGGAGAGCACTTGCGCTTTGTGTCCTTGGTCCTTGGCCTTGGCCTCGAGCATTCCTGTCCTTGGCCTCGAGAGTGTCTGTCCTCGGAAAGGCTGTTCTTGGCCTTGGCCTCGGATTTTTTTTGTGTCCTTGGCCTTGGCCTCGAGCCTTGTGTCCTCGACTCCACCTCTGCACATCATATTCGGACCAAACCGCGGCGTTTTCTTCGTCTGCTTCGGACTTCACAAAACCAGAAATCTGTCATATTTGAGCTGGCCCCGGGACCACATTCCGCCCCCGGCGGCCCTGCAAGTGACTGTATGTTTTTGGTGAACTGTAAAGACTGCAGAGCAGGCGCTTAGACCATGACTAAGGGTAGACCAAAATCTGCAGTGGGAGAGCGGTTACGGGGATGTGGGGGCAGAGCCCCCAGCGCTCAAAAGTTTTGTATTTTTTGGGGGAAAATAACTTAATTTTAGGTCTACAGTATTTTGATCAAAATTACTGGTATTAAAACAAGGCATAGAAATTAGCAGTGCAAAAACATGATTATACTAGTTGCATAAATGGGGTATTTAGGAGATAGCTACTGCTAGAATTTCAGTTCTTTTATTTACAAGCTGGTAAATCATAAAATCCTATATCGGTAGTTTAATACAACTCTCAAGGAGTAATCTAATTCGTCTAGCTCTATATTTTTTATGGAAAACGATATAATCAGGGGGGCTAATGGAAGTTTGAAAAAAGTGATTGGTAATTAACTAATTTTGAATAACCCCCTCCCCTATTTCTGAGCTAATGTATTATTTTTGATGAAACATATGTTAAGCATTTTTCAAAGACCGATCAAATTTCATTACCAATTTTTGGGCAGTTTTCAAAGTTTTTTCTAATTTATGATTTGTACTGTATTTTGGACAAATTAGCCCCCTTCCTGACTAAACGCTTTGTCGCGATCGTTGATACTTGGCTAGAGTACAACCTTTAATCTCTAGAATTGCCCACGTCGGCGGAAACTAGAGAACGACTGAGATGTTAATCGACGAATGGAAAATGGCAGTTGATAATTCCTTTAGCTTTTTGAATCTCAGAAGGCAGCACACCAATCTTAAATTAAAACTTCTATTTAAGATTGAAACACAAACCAACTAACTAAGCAAAATCGCTCCACTCACACCTCTTACTAAACGGCTATACGAGCCAACCCCAGATACACAAACTCGGCTTAATTGCCTACGAAACTAATACCTAAAAATCATCCACTTTCAGAATATTAGAATAAAAAAATGAAAAACAACCCGTTTATTTATACTAAGGTAAAAGCTATCGAATATCCCAGAACAATCCATGATACGTCACAATAGAAAAAATGTACGTGATTACGAAAACACAACGGTAGCATAATTGTGACATCACAAACTTCAAGTCTAAATATAGTCTAAATATAGCAATTCAAGTCTAAATATAGCAATTAAGACAAGTAAACAACTAATAATTCCGGTGACTCATAGAAGACAGTAGAAAATACTAGAAAGGAATTATCCAGAATATCCCGAATATTCTAAATCAAAAAAAAGCGGCAAAAGCAGTAAATCAGTCACGTACGCATTAAATACAGCAAATAATCATATATCAGGCATTCAAAATTATTATTCGTGACACGCTTCAAAATATGCTTTAAATCATTTTTTGAGTGTATTAGAGAGCAAAAGACAATCTCAGAAGTGCTAAAAACGTAGCAGTTTTCTTATTCTGCATTTTGGTTGGCAGGCCAATGGGAAGGCTATTGCCCCCTTCCCCCCTTTTCGTTCCCTGGCTACGCTACTGCTGCAGAGTGTGGACTGCATTATTTGCTTGTTATGCATCAACATAGTACATGAGTATGGGGACGAAGATTGTTTTGCTTTCTTCAATAGCTTTTTATGACCGTTAGGTTCGAGACCGAGACGACACTTGCCAAGACCGAGATTGAGGCAAAGACCTCAGCGCAAACATTTGGTTTAAAGACCGAGGTTGGTCTCGAGACCTCCATATCAGAGGTGGAGTCGAGGACACAAGGCTCGAGGCCAAGGCCAAGGACACAAAAAAAAATCCGAGGCCAAGGCCAAGGACAGCCTTTCCGAGGACAGACACTCTCAAGGCATAGATACTACAGAAAGAACAAGATAGCAGGCAGAATGGCTTTCGCGCCTTCTTTCAATGCAATTTTGAGTTGGCATCTAGCGCTCCTAGCGGCAAGCGGTACAAATCAAGCAGCTGCAGTGTTTTACACTGGAAGATAGCTTCAAAATAGCTAAGTGGTCTCACAAAAATTGGATTCAGTTTGCGAATATTCGATGTTTTTTCAAAATTTAAATTGGAAAATGAAGCTAGTGCTAGTATTAGTACATACAGTATGCCATTGAAAATTTGATAGGCTTGTTTTTCAGCCAAGTAGCTTTGGTCTGGAAACAGTAAAATGACCATTGTGGTCTTTTAGTCGAACTGTCAGTAGGCTACCACATGTGGGCTATGTTTTATCATCATGGTGAAATGCTAGACACCTACGCCTACCAGCAAGGCCGTATAAGATGGTGCTACTGTCTACTGTTACTGCAGTACAGTATTAGGCCCATTCTAAACTCATACCTGTAGGCCTACCGGTAGTTGCTAAAATAGGCCTAAGCCCAAGAAGAAAATAAATGTCATAGACAATTTCATGATAAATTTTGTGTGGACAAATATAATAGGGCCTTGGTTGTATGTGGGCTAATTGCACAGTTATATCCGCTCTAAAATAATTTTTTCAGGCTGGATGCTTAATGAAATGGCTCAGTGGTGAGAGCATCTGCCTTGCTGTCAGTAGACCTGTGTTCACTTACCTCCTGGCTGAGTCATTACCTAACCTACCTTGCTTGACATAACCTACTGAGTCATAACCTACCTTGCTTGATGTTCAGCATTGAATGGATGATGTGAAGTTCTCGCCTGACGTGGTAAACAGCGTGGCAGGTGACTTTGACTCGAAGACTGCATTGTCAGTTCGTTGTGTCCTGGCTTGGGTGACTTGGCTAAGTACGGTAATAAACAACTGAAACTGAAATGATCAGCAAGTAGTGAATGCCACTTTTAGTCAAAAAACCTAAATACCGGTACGGTACTGTATAAATAACGAAGTGACTTGGCGCACGGAACGTGCGCGGTTAAATAAACAGAGATTCCAGTGACGTCACTCGTTTTCAGAAATTTTTATTTTGATTATTACAGTTATAGGTTTGGGTTAGGGTTTAGGTTAGGGTTTGGGTTAGGGCTAGGATTAGGGTTTAGGTTAGGGTTAGGGCTTAGGGTTAGTTTTTTTAGTCTTTATTACAAAACGTCTGCGCGCACGGAACGTGCGCCAAGCCTTTTCCTATAAATAATGCTTCTAAGATAATTATATAAGCGTTGTTTGCACAGCAACTGCAACATTAGGCACACATATCTTGATTCTGCCCCGGCTATCGATACTGTACCCATAAGGTAGCTCTAAGCTATTGGCAGCATGGCCGAGTAGTCACCAGTAGGCTATTGTTTTTACGATGGCTAGTAGCCTATGATTGAAAGGTCTCTGGTTGAACTCGCACCCTCATAGGGTTGTTTCATCCTTGGATAAGACGCTTTATGATGCTTATCTCTGCTTGGTGGAATCTGGCAAGCAGCAATAAAACTCTCGATAAAAATTCAAAGAAGTCAACAAATGGAATTTGGAAATACAGTAAGGCAGTGTCTAGAACATTGCCATGGTTTCCAACATTAAATCGCTGTTGCGCCAGCAGCACTGGTCATTTCTTTTTGCATTTTAAGTTGCTACCGGTATCTCTCAAAGTGGCATCACTGCCCGAACCCTAGCTCTAATGCAAGGTTTTGAAGTAAAAATAAAAAAAATCGTATTCACCAGCCTTAACTCGTAAGCAGGTGCAGATTTGTCCAACATACAGCGCCGCTGTTGCTTTCCAGCGAAAGGAGGATAAAGATGAAATCAATCAATCAATTGCTATGCTATCTGGATGTTTGTTATAAGGTCTATTACTGTATATATGCTGCTAAAAGACCTACTCCCCCTGTCTTAAGTAAATGTAATATCATTTACCATACCTAAAGTACCATGGCCATTAAATGACAAGAGTTTTTTCTGTTCTATTTGTCACTGACACCTGAAATAGACCTTTGTGTATGTTGATGCTACATGTCTGTTTATAGCTTAACCATAGCTTACTCCTGGCACTGCAGAGAGCTGGGGATGATTCTTCAGTTTTAGTCTATGCTGTGTCATATGGAAAAGCTTATGGGTTTGTAGCCGATAAATAAGACTGTAATATGAGCAAGAAGTCAAAGCGTTACTGCTGCATTCCAGAATGCACAAGAGCTAGGGATGATTCTTCAGTTTCATTCTTTGCTGTGCCATCTGGAAAAAAATCTCGTGGGTTTGAAACTGCAAAGTGGAGAGAAGATACTATAAAATTTTTATATTCAATTCGATCTCCACATAACAAAGGTTTCAAACAAAAGATTGAAAGCCACAATGCTTATATTTGTAGCAAGCATTTCACTGAAAGTGACATAGTGAAAGGTAAGTGTAGCCCCCCTATTGATGCTCACTCACATTAATTTTTTTTTTACTGTTTTAAAAAAGTTGTATTATCAATTATGTCAAAATGTGAAAGTTTATTCAAATGCATTTAAGTGATTTGTTACATCTGTAATGAAATTTTTACATTTATCTTGTTCTCAATGACATACTGCTACAATACCATACCGATACTACTAAGATTTTGAATTCAAATGTAACGAACATAATTTGTTGTTTGCCAAACCAGAATTATGTGATATTTGGTAACATGTCAGTTACATATCAATTGTGTCTGCACGTGGCATTGTGTATGATTGCTTTGCTGCCAAAATATCTTTGCTAAAGTGAAATGCTCATTTTCCAAGATAAATCATGATGCTAATCAGTGTTTTTTCTTAGGTTTTAGTGAGTCGGCGTGCGCCCAAAAATCGACGATTTTTTTAGAGCAAACAATGGAAAATCCAAAAATGAGTCAGCATGTATCCATTAAAATGCTGATTCGCTAATAAAATTTGGCTTAATGGTTGTATAGATTCTAATGTGATGTTGGTATATACAGTATTATTAATTTCCAGTGTTTTCGTGCTTTGACAGCTGACAGTTTCGGCTCAACCATCAGTGGCGAAAATGCTAAAAGTTGCCATATTTTGTCACTACTGTCTAACTAGCTTTCATGGTTATTTTACCACCATTGACTACATAGCTTTTGAATTAGGAGTTGGGCAAGATGCAATATGGGCCTACCAAGCCTGTTCCTTGCAGTTCAGCAGTGTAAGGCTGATGTGCGCTTGGCTGGTGATGCTGGATAGTCGACCTATTTGATTTGCTTATGTTTTGGTGTTGCTAGTCTGGTCCAGGGATTAAAGTGGTACAACCTGATTTTCAAACGGGTGCCTCTAGAAATTCTAAAGTAGCACCACCAGAGATCCAGACTCCAGATTCATGGATGGTGTTACTACATGCCAGTAATACATATGGATCTCAGCGGTGCCACTAATTTTCTCAGCTGGTGTCACTCGTGAGTTTCAGGTGGCACCATTTCGAGTCTCAGGTTATAAGTATCCATTATTATTTTTAGGTTCCAGTTCCAGTTGGCTTAGTTTTGGCGCATTGCCATCCAAAAATATTCCGGTCAAAAGTCACCCAGCAAAACCTCTAAAAGCCAGAAGAGCTATTCTAAAGCATGCGCCTCCTGCAGCAACTGATCACTATACATTTGAGAAAATAAAGAAACGAGTTTACCTTAACCGTCCCCTTCCAGGTGGTTGGATTGCAGTTTCTTCTTCTACAGAAGTATGTTTTTACAAGAAGAGTCCAAATTGGATTAATGACAGCATTAAACTTACTATCACAAATTCACTCTCTTCCATAGTTATGCTTTTTGGACTTCCGGTACCATTATCAAGTCTGAAAATGCTTAATTTGAAGGAAATGGATATATCAGAAGGGCTTTTGAAATTGGAAAGTTACAAGCTCTGTTCTGGCTATGAAGATGTCATAAATAAGGATAATTGGTTGAGTGTATCACTATTTTGATCTCACAGCGTACGCGATCATTGCACCAGGTAAATGGTTGTCTTGCTTATGTCAACTAATTTCATTTGTCGCCAGTCTTTAAAAGGGGTACTCACTGATGTCATACTCGTAGTGCAGTGGTGGTGTATCGGCTCAGTGGTGTAGTGATTAAAACGTCTGCATTGCAGTTGGTAGACCTGGGTTTGATTCCCGTTGTGAGTTGTACAAAGACTATAAAAAATGGCAGGTAGCAGTGACTCAAGGACCATATGGTCATTTCACTGTGTCCTGGTCGATGCAACTTGGTGAATAAATAACTGCAACTGTAGACAACTATAGAAAAAAAATCTATTCTGATGTTAACTTGCTGCCTACCTTTCACTTACTGTGAACTTTTTAAATAGATACTCTTTCATACAAAGGTGTGTGTTTGTTATTTTGCTTTTTTATTGGGAAATGACTTAACCCACTATTGTTTTGTGCTTAGATATTTGAGTTTTGACTGCTCCATCGCTTTGGATGCTGAATGCCCTCGAAGCACATGCTCAGCATGTGTATCAAATTACCTCAACGAAAAGTACCGTCAGGCACGATCAGAAGAAAGGTGTCAAAAGTTTTTAAACATATCACCAAGCAAACGCTTAAAACGTCTATCTTGTTGCCATAAAGATAGAATCATGTTATCTTTGAAAAGAAGAACAACAAGGTAATCTGCTTTTAAATTTTTTAGTCCCTGAGGTTTGTAAATATGCTGTATCGACTGTATCAACTTCTTGTGTTTATAAATCTTAGAACCATTTTTAATTTGGATAATCGATATGGCAACTTTTGTACTTAACCATCACTATTATAAATTATAAGCAAAATCACAATTCACTATATGCTAGCTGGGTGGGTGTAAAAGATTGCCGTTCATGTAATTCCATGACTGATATGCAGTTTGGTTGCATTTCAAAAAGTAGCTGATTGTGAATGTTATTAGTAATTAGCTGATAGTTACGTACTAGCAGTTAGCATTCTTGTTCATTGATTAGGCTTGAGGAGTACGAAAAAAGATATGGGCCTTTGGTTGAGGTAAACCCAAACTTGCAGGCATTGGTTTCCAATGTCTCCGCAAAAGAAAACGATGTTTTTTTACAAGATTGGTGGAAATGGCAAGAGGCAGTGCAAAAGCTCCCAAGCAACAGGCAGCGTTATCCAGCGTCAGTTATCAGGTAAGGTAACACAAATGTTCACTTTCAAGTGTACTATAAAATATGGTACTATAAAATGTAAATATTGGTAATTATTTCAGGCACATGTTTTTATATAACAACATCGCTTTTTTTACTACTGCAGGTCAAAGGGTTTTTCAAAAAGTACTGTAGTGATAACGTCCATTTTTGTTATATTTTCAAGATACTGTCTTAAGCTTTACACCAAGAGCCCAGCCGCATACAATATGCTGCGCGATAGCAAATTGTTGGTGCTTCCATCTCGACAGCGACTTTGCATGGAAAGGCACTGCATCCGTCCTACAGTTGGCTTTAACGATGGTGTTATTCAGCAACTACGAGAATTAAGTGAACAATGCGAAAAGGAGCATCAACAGCTTGCTATTCTTGTTATTGACGAGATGAATATTAAAGGTAAAAAGGAGTGTTTTGAAAACTTAACTGCATTAATCAGTCATGTTATTTTAATAGGGTTTGTGTAGTAGATAAAAAAAAAAAGTCAATATTTTTACATACGTTTTTTGTTTTAATAATATAGATTGATTTTGTGTGTGCTACAATGAATCCTCCCTAGATTGTGGAAACCACACTTTTTGTTGCCTGGCTACGATTCTCGCCCTGATAAAACCAGGTTGCTATTATCTAAGTGCTGAGTAGGCCTATCGTCTCTCAGTTAAGTGCTAAAACAAACCAAAGTCGATTTGCAGAATAATTTTGAGACATTATAGCTACCATGTAAGTGCATAGCAAACAATAAATCTTTCTCTTGCAGAAAGTTAGTGGGATCGTTGCCATCAGCAATAGCTTTATAGTTGCCCTAAAGCCAAATTTTTGACCTACATTTGGATGGATGTAGCATACCTTTTGCAAATACTTTTTTAATGATTATCTATTTTAACCATTACCAACACACTTGTAAGTTTCGAATGAGACGGCTATGCATCTAATCTGGGCTGCTCGCTGTCCTGAAATTCTTGTCATTACCCTTTCAGAAGGACTTGTTTATCACAAACATACTGGAGATATGATTGGATTCGTAGACTATGGTGGTAAAAGTTTGACAACCATTAGCAAACAGAAGGAATCCCTTGCATCATCAGCGCTTGGATTTTATCTTCGCGGTAGGTGTTAAAACTTCAATTTTTTTGCTCTATTGGCGTATGACAGCTGGACTGTGGACATCGTATTGAATTGTGTATTAAATTGAACTGAGGACATGGTATTGAAGTATTCGGACAGTGGATTGTGTATTTCGTGCACTATATAACTGTCAAAGTTGCCATGTCAAATCAAATTGTGCATGTTGTTTGCTACACAACGATGGTTGTAGTGACCAATTTGTCAATAGAATCGTGCTATGATTTTTTTTTCATATTTCTGTTTAGGTATTACTAATAATGCCATCGATAGATTGCTCTGTTATTTTGCAACCAAAAACTTGAGCCATGAGACATTGTTTTTTCTTCTTCTGCAAGCCATTTGTCAAGTAGAAATGAACGCGAAAATTAAACTCGTTGGAATAGTGGGTAAGTACTATTCACAATATAGTAAAATGCCAGACTTTTAGTTGTACCTTAGTGATTGCTGGGTTTGGTATTGTTGTCTGTGGTATTTCGTCTGCAGTTTGGTATATAAAATAAGAAGACGTGAAGTCCAAAACATTCTTATTTAATTTATGATTTGGGAACTGTGGTCGCCTCTTATTAGGGCTTATCGACGACTGCTTCAACTGGGAATCGAGCATAGCAAACTGATTGCTAAGTTAGCCAAAAGCATCAGTAGTTGTCTGCGATCACTATAAAACCAGTTTGATATATTTAGTGAATAGTGACTGATGTGCTGTTTCTTCATCCCTACTTGGCATAGTGGGTGCAGTTCCTGAGCGGTTAACTAAAGACTACTGGATGCTGTTTTTCTTGGACTGCAGCCCGCAATATACGAGCACTTGTGCAGTATTGGACATGCTATTGTCGTTTTTTGTGCCGTTTCTTGTGTATAGAGCAATTCAATTTCTACCTGCTATATTAAGGAATAAAGACAGTCTTATTGTGCGAATAGTGGATGGGGTCTACACAACATGAACTGAATGTTTACTGAAGTTATAGGCCTAATGTACTTATATTAATTATCAACGTTGAATTTATTCAGGTGATGGATTATCGGTCAACCGTAAAGCGTTCAAAGCACTTGCAAAACCAGAGGATGATGGGTTTTCGTATCGGATGAACAACCCCTGTGATGAAAGCAGGTTTGTTTGGTTTTGGTACTTAGCATTTTAATACATAGCATTGTCCAATTCCCATATATCTTCAACCAGTGAGTCTAACATTTAATGAAAGTGCCGACGTTTCATCTTCCTAAAACTTAGCTGCTTTCTTCGGGGCACAAGCAATTGCTCTTTCTTGCTAGGCAGCGGCTTATGTCGTTTGTAATTCCGCCATTTGTGTTAATACTGATTTCTTGTATTTGCACTTGATGTTGTGATTATACCTTCTCAGCAGCATGGCCTAGTGGAACTGCGCACTGATTATTGCGTAAGCAATACTGCGACCCGAGTTCGATTACGGCTGCAGGCCGCCTTCTTCGACACATACGCGGATGGCTGGAGACTCGAAGAGTGCCAGTTCACTTCCCAGTCACCCTCATCTCCGTTCTTATTAAATTCGTGGAGTTGTAAATTCTCAGTTGATTTATTTCTTTATTTATTTCGACAGACTGAAGAAGGCAAATAAACCAGTATCATGAAGTTAGGTTTTATTAGCACCGAAAATCCAGAATTGTTTTACGAACACCAGTTTAATGTTTTAGGTACATTTACTTCATCATCGATCCGCCTCACTTGCTTAAAACTTTGAGGAACAATCTGCTTTCGCCTGCGAAGCATTTATGGAATGAGGAGCCAATGTCTTGGGACCCTATCAAGGAACTAATATTGCAAGACGTTCCTTTGCTGCCACGTAGATTTCCCCGTTTGACAAGATTACATGTGTTTCCCACCACGTACGACAAAATGAAAGTTCGCTTAGCTGCTCAGGTGCGTTGCTCATGATTTAAAATAGGTCCCAATTGACATTACAGCATAAACATTTCACGTTTAATAGGTTGTTCATCTGCCCGATTTGGTTTTGCTACGGTGAGCGGGAGTTTTCATTACCTGGTTATTCGTACTGTGTAAAAAAAAACTAGCAAAAAAGGCAAAATAGGATTAGTAAAAATTATCTTTGAGTTGGAATCGCTAGGCTTTTTGAAGCGTGGTTAATTTACTGATTATTTGCATCAGCAATTAAACTTTGATTTGTTGATATACAGCTTGTAAAATTTACGTTCTTTGTATGAGTTGTGCCAATTTTGTGAAATATTAAAAATGAAGAAGTTTGCAGTTTTCTTTCTCAGCAAACGCAGATCACAACTGAATGCTGTCTGCAATCTGCCATTTTATGTGATCAATGGTAAACTCTTCCAGGTTCTGTCGTCTACCGTCGGCATGGAGCTAAGAGTTCGTGGATACAGTGCCCTCAGCGAATTCATTTTGAAAATTGATTATTGGTTTGACCTTTTAAACACTGGGCTGAGAGATGGCAAAAACAAGAACAAGCCTCATATGGAACCCTATCGCGACCCATGTGATGAGAGATTGGAATGGCTCATGTCTTTCCCAGGTATCACAAAGCAAAGATATTTGAAACTGAGCTCGAGCTTGTAGAGTAAAAGATAGGTCAATAGATTTCGGCTCATCTACCTGGTTGGGCCAAAAGTGCGAAGAAAATTACGAGGAAGAAAGAAAATGACCAAGATGGTTTTTAAACCCTTCAAAGAATTTATTTTAAGGTTGAGTTAAATCAGCATGGTGTTTTGAATCCTGTCACGTAGCAAATGGTGAAAGGTAACTTTTAGTTACTAGCAGTGGTCGTCACCAGTAGCGTAGCCAGGGGGGGCTCGAGCCCCCCCCATTGGCTTGTGAAGTATGCAAAATCGCACGTTTTTAATGCTTTTGAGGCCGATTTTTTTTGAAAAATTGAAAATAGCCCCCCCCATAGGAAAACAGCCCCCCCTGAAACGTTTGAATTTCCGAATTTGGCCAGAGACCACCTGATTTTGGGCGGAAAAAACCTTCGAATTTCCGAGCTTTCCAAGAAATTTCGTCTGAATTTTCGGACAAACCGTTGAAACTGATTCAAGAAAATCAAAATTCGGGTCAAGGTCGTTTGCACTTTTCTCACTCTTTCAAAATAGCCCCCCCCCCCCTTTTCCAAATCCTGGCTACGTGCCTGGTTGTCACATGTGGGATTCTCTGCTAACCGTTTCAGGTTGTGTGACAATGACTACCTACAACCTAGTTATAATGGTTACCTAAGAAAAGCGCGTCTCTGCAATAAATAACTTATAGTAAAGAAACACGCAAGCAGAATGAAGAAACAAAAGCATTATTGGGTCACAATGATGCCAAGTGATGTCTAGTATCACGCCACCTTGAAAACGCAATCAGGTTTGCAAATTATTGCTCTTGAACGTCTGACATGGACTTTTGACGGCATTGTTGTATTTATTGACAGGTTATTTCTCTTCCTGGAGACGAAGAGCTGAAAGTAGACCAGATTTTAGCGATAAAATGCTGCTCTCCAAAGCAACTGAGGAAGGCGTTATAATTACCAGCAAATCTATGTCTAATCTGGTGAAGGATTGTTTGAAATACGGAGCACCTTACATCATCACAAGACGATGCAATCAAGGTGAATATTTTATTGTTGTGGACACGATAACGGCTGTTAATTGCTGCTGTGTTGGTTCCAGGTGGATTATGATTTGCTCTTACGCCGGGATAGCCAGTTTATCAGTGCATTGCGAAAATTTTTTATTTGATGCAGCAGAGGTCGCTCAATTTGATACACCGGTAAAGGTTACCTACGGCTTTACCCTCTGAAATCGAACGTAGGAATTCATATGCTGAAGACAATACTCTTGCCATATTAACTGCTATCTGATTGGTACTAACAGAAGCCCAACCAACGGTGCCTGTTGTGGTGTTTTTTTTTATTCTCCATACGAACTGTGTGGACAAGTTGAATAATAGTATTGTGCCAAAAATAGTTCGCTTGCAATTTACGTCTTGCTGGATGCGAGTTGTTCTAATCATAAACGATAAAGCCTTAAAGCTAAGTTAATGCAAGTTACAACAAAAGTGATAACATTCGTTTTATCTCCAGATTGCCTGGAAAGTTACTTCGGGCACCAAAGATCAGTTGGCAGAAGGAACACCAATCCAACTGTTTCGGAATTCGGTTATAATTCCAATGCCATAAACTGCCGGCGAAGTGTCAAAGGAAGCAATGTGCAACAAAATGTTGGATAAAAGGAACAGTGTTTTTATTGTTAATAAAGAAAATACTGTAGATATATCTGATATGTAAGGGAGAAACATGTTAAAAGCATTTTTGTTTCCTCGATTTTTTTTGCGGTTTTCAAACCCCAATGTATGATTTTAACTGCACACTAGCCTAGTAGCATGCAGTCTGCCATTCTCGAAACAATGAGCATGTTTACATTCAAAGCAATTCGTAAAAATTTCAAAGAACGTTTTCGAGGCCGCCGATTTCAAAAAGCAGTTTATGTAATAACGGGTGCAAAAATGGTTTTCTTCATTGCATAGTATACAATAGGAGCAATCAATCATACATAAAACAGAGAAAAGCATAGATACAGAACTTTTCTACACTACCTATTATGTGACAGGAGTGATATTCCAGTAAAAATATCGCTGTTTGGAACATTATCTCCAACAGTCCCACGATCTATAATATGAAATAAACCTGTCCTTATTCGCCGACTGAAATAAAAATCAAACCACGAGTGACAACTGAGGACTTTTTTTTATTGAACTGAATCGAACGAGGGTTCAAACTTACGTGTTGACAATCATGGCAGCACAGTAGCATAAAACAGAACACACCACGATCTGAGGTGATACAGAATAAAAATAAATATTTAAAACTTATAGCGCAACTTACAAAATTGCGTCATGAGGTCTTCCTATCGTATCGTATTAAGAAAAACACAAGCTAGTGTCCCACTTGTGCTAAACACCTGCGTTAATGTACGATAACGAGAACAAATTCGTAGTAGCTATGACGAACATAAAATTTCAAAATACGTAGTTGAATGCTGCTTTCAGCTACATTTGAAGTGGTGATCAGCTCCGACTATGCTCGACAAACGTTCGCTAAGGTTTGTTGTACGTTCATTAACGCAGGTTCTTAACGCAAGTGGGACAATAGCATTAGGGATTGTTCATAAAAGACGTCCGCATAAAATTGCAAAACATATTGACTCTTTCCGTACTGAGTCAACTCTCTGTCGTCCATGCGGACACTTTATGATGCAATGAATAGTGACAAAGTTACAGTGCTAATGGTATGCTTAACCAGAGCGCAAGTGCGAAACTACTTTTCACCATCGGTACGGTACTTGAGGAGCAGTTTTAAGAGTGCATTGCCACCATGAGTCAGAACTTTTTAGGAAGCATGAACGCAGCAAACAAGAAGCAAAACGAAAAGCACATATACTGTATAACACACAATGCTAAATGTCACCCAAAAATATCTTGAACACCGTTGAACGAGGAATGTATTATTATAATATGCAATCATAAGCTTTAATCTTTTCATCTTGATGATTTGCTTATGTTGGTATATTGCGTACGTTTTCGGTCAAGCTTTTTGACTTAAACACGTTAGAAACCAATAGAAAATTGTCCAATGAGGTACATTGGGTGAATATCAGGGGGAATAAATTGTCCCATTAGCCAACCAACGAATTACTGTACACGTACGCAAATTGCTGCAAAATATCGTACATTATATAACCTTGTTTTCAAGTGTAGTAGTCTGCATTCAATCAACTCAGCTTTTTAGCCTAATACTTGACATAGCGCATAACTAGTGAACTACACTAAACTGGTTCTTTTTCAGCCAAAATTTTGAAATTCGCTCGGCAGCAGGAAACTTTGCCCCCAGACCCTCTGGGCATCCGGCGCCTATGCGTATCTTCCCCTACCCTGCAAGCAATATTTGTAACCAAGAAAAAGCCTCCCAGCATTATGCTCGAGACACGCGTATTGAGTAGCGTATTGAGTAACAAGTATCGTATTGAGTAGCGTTGAAAACAAGGAAAAAGTATCGACGGTACCGAAAACGGCACATTATGCAAAAGTATCGACCGTACCGATAACGGTACTTAAAAAAGTACCGCGGTACTGCCCACCACTGATTACTTTCTTCAAAACATGAGAGCTTCTGGGGATGCAGTCTGACTTCCACCCGCAACGCTTCTCGCGAAAGGGATTATTCGTCACTGCAGCATGTCATAACCGAATATTTCTCGAAACGCATTAAAAGTACACCTCTATTCCTATCGGTTTCTGAAAATGAAAGTTTTTGCTCTTTCCAAAGTTTTCGACATAGTATACGCACAATCATGAGACTATGCCCCCCCAGGTCTTAATACAGCCCTGATTAAACATAAACGAATAGCAATTCGAACAAGGAAAAGTGAGTGTAAAGTTACGAGAAATGCATTGGCGTAGCATGAACATTAAATTGTCAATAAACGTATGAGTAAAGGCATCCTAGTGTAAAAAAAGATTACGGTAAAATTAAAATCACGGTGTTTCCTTTTTAGTGCGGAGATAAATTGATCGCACAATTTAGCAAATTCACAGTATACCAATGCAGCGAGAATATACAAAGCAGAAACAAAATCATCAAAGTATTGCAACTGAATAAAATTTACACAGTTTCCTGATAAAACATAAATAAAACAAAAAACACTGGGGAAGAAGGAAAGAAGACTCTAGGTGCTGAAAAAAAAGACATCAAGAGTAGTGATATGATATTATTATTGTTACCATACTGAAAACAACGGAAAATTCGAACAGTTTCATGATAAAAAATGCAACACAAAAACAAGGTAAGGCACAAAGTAGAGGCAGAAAAACAGACAGCAAAGTACTGATATTGTAATCGTAACTGAAAAAAAAAAGAACAGTCAAACAGTTTCAAATTAAAAAATAAAGAAAACAGAAAATAAAGAACGCCACAAGCTCTGGCAGAAAAAGCAGACATTGAAATTGCAACTGAAAAAAAAACAAGAAAATTCAAACAGCTTTATGATAAAAAAAATGCAACATAAAACTAGGCAATGCACAGGGTACAAGCAGAAAAACAGCGGTTTAACCAATAGCACTGACATGGTCATTGTTACTTAACAAAAAAATTCACAGAGCTGAACAGCGCGGTGAATTTTGGACGTCAAGCTTGTATAAAAAAAATTCACAGTTTTATGATAAAAAAATAAATAAGTAAGTACATACCAAAAACAAGGTAAGGCAAAGAGCACTGGCAGAAAAACAGACATGCAAGTACTGATATGCTAAATTGTTACCGAAAAAAAAAAAAAATTCTAACAGTTTCATGATAAAATACCATGCACCAATATTATTGCATCTATATTAGTGGAAAATTGAATCTGGTTTGATGAAACTGCAGTGCCAACGTCGGTTTCTAAGGGGATACGAATGAAACGATATTAAGTTTTGAGACAATGGCGGAGAGGTTTTCTATGAATTTTGCCTTCATTTGTAATCTGTTTCGCACGGCCGAACGCAATGGCTGTGATGTATAATTTTGCAACCTTTTGATAGATTTCCAGCTGCAGATTTGGTGAAATGTTGTCACTGAATAATAGAAAGTTTTTCAAGTCCAATTTTTGTAAAATATCTGAAACAACAAGCTTTCTTGCATTTTCCTCTGCAACAATGTTGAATTCATGTTGCACTTCAAGCAATAGTTGTTGTACAGTTTGATTGCAAGCCCACAGTCCACCTCTGTTGTGTATCTGGTATCCAACAGGAACAATTCCTTCACTCAACATCTTAATGAACGATCTGCAACAGAAATCTGAATGTGTGATAAACTAGTGACTTGGTAACCAAAAATGACAAAAAATTGAAGCAACTGCAAACTTAATCACAAAAATGAAAAATCCTGGCATCGCTTTAAAAAGCATTCACTTAGAAACGGAAAAATTATGCTAACAGCAATTTTAAGTATATTGTTACGTCGCTTCAGCTGCAGCAGGTATCGAACCTGGCCTTGTCTGCCTTTGTCAAGCCGGGTATCGCTGCTCTTAGAATTGCTGCTAAGACGTGACGTTTCACCTCACAATTACCAGCCAGTTCGCTCTTTTGCAATTACTAATACTCTACTCGTAATATTCTCAAGAGTTGGCCCTTTTGCTCCTATAGCCGGTTTTTTGTTATTCTTAGAAACTGCTACCCACCAATCGCTTGCACTTCAAATGTTCAATGAAATCGACATCAACTCGACGTCTTGCGACAAGTGAAAAATCACCTAATCATCTACTATCTCAATAGAACGATTATTTTCTTTGTCAAGCACGTTTCAAATAAGTGTGAAGTTATCTCTTACTTCTACAGCCAGTTGAATCCTAATCCAGACCTTACAGCTATTATCCAGCGCAACAAAAAAGATTCTGCACATACGATTTAAAACTTTCACAAGAGACCAGCAGATAACATTGAATATGGCATTAAGCTTTGTAAAACAGTTTTGTTTATTTCTTACCTTATATCACTTTCCTTAGTTTTGTAATATAGCTTCCTCAAAATTCCTCCACCTATGTAGCTCACAGTTTCTTTTTGGGCTTCAGTTATTGCCCTCATTTTAGAAACAGAGTTGTCTTGAGTTTGCCTTTCCAGTTGTTCCATGATCATGGGAATTGCTTCTCCCAAAATCAATTTTAGATCATTGCTTGTGTAAATCTGTAACAAACAAAATAGGTATACGCTAGATGCTAAATTAAAGGTAAACAACTGTAATTTTTGCTAATGTATATACATTTTCCTGCATTAGCTAACTATTAAAAGCACTGACAACTAGATCCACAACCTCTGACAGGACTTGTGAAAGGGGTATGAAACCTGGATACATGCTCCTAGTCTGAGAAAACCAAGGCACATCTATATTAAGAAGTGGGTCTCCAAACTATAGAAAGGTCTCCGGTATGGATACCGTTGTGTAGATGGACAACTGCACATCTAATTCACATGGAGAAAATTTGTGCAGTTTCATTACACAACCATGATGCAACCTATCACATGCACCCACCATGTCATTTGGGCTTTCCAGTCCAGAGTCTTGGGCCTGGGAACAACTTACCCTCTCATGGACCCTGACTAGACCATATCAATGAAATGCTCAGTGGCAATGCCTAACTAAATAAAGTAGGCTACAATGTCACAACATCTAATTTCTCTATGTAATACCCAAGTTTCAAAAACTTTTTACACTAGCCAATTAGGTCATCATACTTTTTTATTGTTTCTCCATTCAGTGAGATGTTCACTCCAATTTTCTTGAAATAAATTTGAAATTTTTGCCAAAAATATTTGTTTGCTGTGCCAACCATTTTCTATAGAATACTTAATTTCTGTCTCAATAAAACTCGGTAATTTAATCCAGCTGGGATATTCTAGTTTTGATGCAGCAGCTTGAAAAAGAAATTGAACATCCAAGTTTTTGTATAATGGAGAAAGGTGTGTTAATTTCAGGTGCTGTTGAAATGAATTGTTACTTTGGAATTTCAAACCGCAGTATGAACACAAAAATTTGCAATCCAAAGTGTGATCTTCAAAGTTTATAATTACAATAGCTTTAGCATTCTCTTCTTTTTTAGACATCAGACATTGATGAAAACCCTAACTTTCAAAAAAGCATTTGATGTTATATACCGGTAGGCTACTGTATCGTGTATGGATCAAAAATCTGGAAAATACAAAGGGTAGGCCTATTTGCTGTCACAATTAACAACAAGTAGGCCTAGTCTGCTATCTCTCTCTTAAAATACTACACGTTGGACTGTTAGCTGATTAAGCCGAATACCGATACCATCATGTCCCGTACCCGTAGCCAACTGCACTCTCAGCTCTTGGCAGCTTGGTAATCTAATCAGGTAATTGGAAGAGTACGAGGGCTAAACTGATGCAGTAGTGATCTAGTAATAGCATCAGTAACTCACTAGAAACCCAATCCCTGCCTGTTTCTAATAATTATGGTTGGAAGTTGAGCTATTAAGCAAAGAAGCAAACTCCGAACTGCAGCTTGGTAACAACTAACAGGTACCTATAGGCTACGAGAAACCAGGTAAACAGAGAGACAGCAGCACAGTAGCCTTAGTAATCTCGTAATAGTATCAGTAGGTTTCTGGAAACTATAGACCTGACTCTTCTTAACCAACGCACTGCCTCCGCTAATTGTTAACATAGGCCTAGTTAAGCTTAGTAGCCAACCACCAGACTTTACGCTAGTCACCTTGGTTAACATATGTAGGCCTAACTCTGAGACTGCAGTAATCTGGTAATAGTATCACTTGGGCCAGCTCTCTAGCAACTAAAGCACTGCTTCTTTCTTAACTTTCTTTGATTTTACCGATCTTTTGTTTGAAAACATAAAACCCCAGTACATGCGGTAGGCAATGTTAAAAACTAGCAATCCTGTACATAATCGGCAAATTAAATATCATAAAGAATACCTATAGAATTACTTCACAAGATAAATCGTTGCATAGTTCAATAGAAAATAGCACTAGCTTTATTTTCCAATTTAAATTTTGAAAAAACATGGAATATTCGCAAAATGAATCCAATTTTTGTAAGACCACTTAGCTATTTTGAAGCTATTATCCATTGTAAAACATTGCAGATGCTTGATTTGTACCGCTTGCCGCTAGGAGCGCTACATGCCAACGCAATACGCGCTGTCTGATATCTTGTTTCTGAAGTATCTATGCTCAAGGCCAAGGACAGGAATGCTCGAGGCCAAGGCCAAGGACCAAGGACACAAGCGCAAGTGCTCTCCCAAAAAAAAAAGGTCTTCACAAAAATTTTTCAGGCGATCTCCAAAAAAAAAAAAAAGGGTCTTCACAAAAATTTTTCAAGCGATCTCCACAAAAAAACCTTTTCCAAAAAATTTTTCAAGCGCTCCACAAAATTTTAACAATTCAAAAAATAGTGCTGTCCTCGAGCCGAGGACAGGCCCATTTTCGAGGACTTGAGGCCTCGAGGCCAAGGCCAAGGACTTCAAAATCTGTCCTCGAGGACGTCCTCGAGGCCAAGGACGTCCTCAAGGACTCCACCTCTGCTCCATATTCTGCTTTAAAATTTTATCTTTAAAAACTGCAAAAGTTGTTTTGTGCAAGTATGCGGCTTTTTATTATTCGTGCAGCGCCTGCCGATAAGCTTACTTTGTGAGACACTTCTCGTTACAATTTGTTCCGATTCCAAAAGAAAAGAATGCCTTATTCATGCAAGCAGAACAACTTAACCACTGATTTCTCGAATCTTGAGTTTTACTGCTAAATACAGTTACTCATCTTAACTTTTCGAACATGTTAAGCACATGACGACTAAGCCATAATTCCTTCTTCTTCTGGAGTTCCACATATTAATGCACGTGCTTGTTTCAAACTTTGCAAATTTTGTGGCCACCCCCGACAGCTTTGTTGTAGTCGTGACAGTCCATTAATAATACAAAATAATAGCGTGGTCGAATAACATATCACTGTCAGTATAATGATGTTTAAGTCTATGGTATTAAGTATGTAGGTATGAAACAAGCTAAACTGATGAGTCTTAATACGTTGTGGCCTTCATGTCTAAATCATGGTATCATTTTTTCATACGTTTTCACAGTTTCAACTCCCAACGTCTGCTATGGGCTACTAGAGGTATCGATATTAGAAATTATTTCGTTAGTTAGTAGTTATTATCAAAAGATATGTCTCCACGTCCACTCGATGGTTCACCGAAACAAAGGTTTTTGTGGGGGTAGGAAAGTCTGGTTTTTGACATGCGAATAAAAAAATCAAGAAAAAATTGAAATTACCCTCGCCAAGTTTCAGCTTTGGATGTCCTATCGTTTTCAAGATACTACAGAACAAAGTAGAAAAATTTCCCTTTTTAGTTTAGTGTTGCCAAAGTGCCAACGATGTGATAAAAATTATCTTCCACTTACTTTGACTTTTAGATGCTTCTAATAAGCAGCAGTGGCCTACATTCTGGCATTAGCGTTGATATCAAAACACTTTTGAAGTACGCAGTGAAATTGTTGACTTCCATTGTATCATCACTGGTATACTAACAATCGAGCAATGAAGTCTCTAGGTAATGTTGTTAATGATGCTATACGCCGCTCAACCAAACTCGCTTCTGATTGGTCAATCGAATTTTTCCCTAGCTATCAGGTAGTAACGGCGTAAACAACATTTGTTCAGATGGGAAAACCTGTGTAAATTTGGACGGTTCGTATTGCGACGCTAACCACAACGAACTAAAACTACCTATTAGTATTTGAAAGGGTCGATATCAACATTAATAGCTTGTTACAGCTCTTTTTCAAAAGTTAGAAAGATTTAGGCGCTTTAAAATGTAGTCAGAGCGAATTTATAGCCTAGGCTTGTGGCTGGCAAAGTTAGGCCAAGCAAAGGTAGCCAATTTTACTGAGCTGCTGAGTTAGTGCAGTAACTGCAGTTCTAGGTTTACACAGACTTGTTTGTTTCACCTCCAGCTGAAAAGCTTATCAGTTTGTAATGGCTAAATAGGCCAGTAGGCTTTCTTCAGCTGGAGTGTGCAATCAAGTTTTGGAAAGATCTTCAGTGACAGCATAGCTGTGATTCGCAATCGTTTTCTAAGCCGTGTAGCGTAAAGTACAGTGAGCTGCTGAGGTCTTTTGCAATAAACAGCCTAGATGCTTTTGGTTACTTCGCTTCTATGTTAGACTGGTCGGCTCTCGGTTGCAATTATGTGCGGTTATTTGCAATACCGTAAAAGGTTATGAATTCTGCAACAATTTTAAAACCTGCATCTTAATCGATCGGCAATTAATTCGGTAGGCTCACTAGGCCTAGTATGCGGGATATCTTCAGCAAGCAGAAGCTTTATTCAGATTCATAGTTTGTCAATCTTTAACTGAAATTTTATGAGAAGTTGTTTCAATTGAAGTGAGCAAATTATGATCTGCAGCTTTCATCAAAAATGCTTCGCTCCGGTATTGTGGGACGGTATCAGCTCTAGCGACAGCGTATATGAATTCTATTGCAACAATTTGGATTTTTTGAATTCTATTGCAACAATACAGATCTTTACTCATCATATTAACATAAGCTCATGTTCATACCTGTAGCTCTAGCTATAACGATGAGGAATAGAAGACGAAATGTCGATTCTGAATCAGTATGTCTTAGTCTGCTAATTAAGACTCTGGATACTGTCTAGAGCTTATCATTAATCTTTCTTACTCTTGTAAAATAACCTTTCTTACTGTTGTAAAATAATCTTTCTTACTCTAGTAAAGTAATTTTTCTTACTCTTGTAAATAATCTTTCTTACTCTTGTAAAATAATCTTTCTTTTACTCTTGTGAAATAGTATGGTATATTTAAACCTAACCTTGATGCAGCATGAAAGATATGGCTTCCGCTAAACAAATCATTCCACCTTTCTTATTCTTCTTTCAGATATGAAATACACCCTGGAAAAAGCCCCATATACAGGGCCATTGAGAGCCAAGCCCAGGCCCGGTACCTAAATTGAATCCGGACCCCATGCCAAATGGCAGATAGGATGGTCTGTCAAAACCTGAATATCATAAAATCGATGGCGCAATATTTCTGGCTTCTAATTGAGTTATTCTCCTACAAAAAACCTCATTGGGCCCAACGACAGTCAATTTTCCACCTATATTTGATGAATTTCCAAAAAAAAGGGCTTCGGTTAGGCTGACCACAAACATAATCACCAATACCAACTTCATGACCCGTATCCCTGACAAAAAAGGTCTCATCGATTGTTTTACAGGCAGCATTCTCAAACATTTGGGCCCAAAAAAAAATCCCGGGCCCAGTGTCAAAGGTACCCCCTGGATCCCCCTCTCAATGGTCCTGCCCATATACCAATGTACATTGATATTTCTGATTCTGATAGTTGTGACAGGTCTGGGCTTGTCAAGTGGCATGATATTCCAGTTTGTGACATCATGAAAACTCTGGCTTCATTTTATGAATTTCCCTGAAGAACATTACATTCTGATATTTTTAACAGATCTGGACTGGTCAAGTCGCATCGTATTCCAAATTTAAACATCATAAACATTCTGGCTTCATTTGATTAGGTTTGAACAAACTACAGATAAAAAAAATATCTTCCATATTCTTCATTTGCATGGCATGTACTGCAGCATATGCTACATTTAATTATGAGCATACTGGATAATCCGGGTATCTAATACATCAACTGGTTATCCATCAAAATATACATTATTGAATTATGTTTAAATATGATACCAAAAACGTTTCCCTTCAGAACAAATATGCAGGCTAATTTAGTTTAATTTATTATCAGTTTAGTAGCTGTTGATAGTAATAACATGAGGATAAAGCAATATGAGATAATATTGATGCAGTATAAGAATTTAAGGAAAGAGTATCAAAATATTGATGCATTTTATTGCATGCCAGAAAAGAATGAAAAATAAGGTTATTTAAAGCAAAAGTAAACGTAGGAACACCAAACGATAACAAAATTCACAAAACTTTTTGTGTACAGAAGTGTAGAAAAATATTTAGGTCCCCAACAACCAGATTTTTTAAGAATAGCGATTAGTTTATTCAAACTTCAATTCAATTGATTCAGCTCTAACTCAGACTATAGCATGGGAAGTGGTCGATTATTACTTTTCAATTTAAGTTCTAGTGTAGCAATATTTCATTTAAATAATTCTTTTATAAAGTTTAGATCAAAATGAATACAGAGGTAATAACCCTGGCTGCTATTATGAATTTTTTCAAAGAGGACAGCAACACATTTGAAAAAGGAGAAAAAAAGTTCCAAGCTGATCATGTTTTAAAGCTAGAAATTCAAGATCTAGATATTGTAGCCAAAGTTCAGGCTTCATTGAAAGATCGATCATACAAGGTTCTGTTGACTGTTGATGGAAGTGGAGGTATTGCTTGTGCACACTGCGAATGCCCACGTGGTAACTGGATTTGTAGCCATATGGCTGCTACTGCAATTTATGCAAATAAAAAAGGTTTATCTAAAACTGACTTACCTAATTCTTGGATAGCTCGCCCCAAAAAGCATTTGAATCAACAAGTAAATACTGTTTCATCATTGTTTCCTTCCAATAAGTCGGATTTTACAGCAATTAGTAGAGAAGTGTCTGCTGGTGATATTAATTTTCTTTTTACTAATTGACCCACATGCCCTCTTAAATGGATAATTGAAGAAAAACCCACGGCGTCCACATTTGAAATTAACTGTCCAAAATTAATTGAAGACATATTACATATAAATTGCACAGACAAAAATGAATTTATTGAAAAATGTAAAGTAACTGTTGAGCATATTCAATGGGTTGCATATAATACCAAAGATCAAACAACTTCTCACCTTTGGGAAAAAATTAGACGGCTGCACTTAACTGGAAGTAACTTTGGAAAAGCCTTAGCTGCATATGATCGCCATCAACAATTCGATAATGCATATCCTCCATCACTTTTCAAGCCATTACGAGGTGAATATTCATTACAGGGAAAGAATTCAATAATATGGGGACAAGTTCATGAGAAACAGGCCATTGAGCAATATAAAATCATTACTGGGAATCAGGTGTCAGCTATAGGATTAGTTCTATTCGAATGTGGGTACCTTGGAAGTACACCAGATGGAATAGTTGCACAAACAAGCGAAAGAGGTTTGGTGGAGTGTGGTGTGCTTGAAGTTAAATGTCCATTCAAGTATCGAAACTCTACAGTGGATGAAATGATCCAATCAGAAGTAAAAGAAAAAATGTGCTCAAACTCATTCTATCTCACAAAATTAGGACAGATGAACACGAACCATCCATACTGGCATCAAGTACAAGGAGAAATGGCTGCAACAAACTTGGAATGGGCTGATTTTGCATTATGGACCCAAAAAGACTTTCGAATTTTAAGAATCCAAAAATGCAACAACTGGAAGATTGATCACCTACCAAAATTAAAACATTTTTATTTAAATGTTCTTTTGCCTCAGTTCTATGGCTCCTAGTTTTTTAAGATTTAAACGGGTAATAATGAAGAAATACATTTGTGAGCCATGTTTACTCTGTGTTTGGCTAGGGTTGAGCCATCATATGCATGCAGTCTTAGGAATTTATTCATAAATGACTTTAACTGTTTGCTATGTTGATTGTAAAAAAGTACTATTACCATAATTGGCAGATCTAAATCCAACTTGCTGCAATAAAATTCGCATAAATCGTCTAAAGCGCTAATGCATTAAGCCAATATTGTCCTACAATACCAGAACGCAGCAGTTTGCTAATTAATAGTAAAAATGCACTGTTAATTCAATTCAATTTATTAAGACAGCAAAAAGACTATTCAGTCATCAAAGTCAACCGTCAAGAGTTCATATTTACAAAACACTTTTACCAAACAAAAGCAAATAAGCAAGCTAAGTACAGCAAGAAACAAATCACTAGGAAATTTACAGCAAAAATGACAAGGTTATGCTCAGAATCATGTCCCTGACAGGTACCTCCCATCCCCCACCCCGAAATGATAGCTACTGGTAGGTATCGATTAAGATTCTTTTAAATTCTTTTTTGAATCTATAAAAGTTCATCTCTTTCACTTGCAGTGGTATTTGATTCCAGATTTTTGGTCCAATATAAATTAAACATTTTTGGGCTTGTTTTGTTGAAACTCTTGTTACAAAATAATTTCTTTTGTGTTTTGTTCTGGTGTTATATGAGTGTAATTCATCTAGCATTGTGTATTTCTGCATTCAGAGTGTTGAGTGATTTGTTGTAGACACGGTGCATTAATTTGGCTACTTCAAGTTTATATATATCATGAAGCTTTAATAACTGTAGTCTTGAAAATAGTGGTGATGTGTGGGTTCTGGGATTGCTATGGGTGATGATTCGCACTGCTCTCTTTTGATGATTCGCACTGCTCTCTTTTAATTTGCAAATCTAAATCCAAATTGTTGCAATAGAATTCATATACGCTGTCGCTAGAGCTGATACCGTCCCACAATACCGGAGCGAAGCAGATTTGATGAAAGCTGCAGATCATAATTTGCTCACTTCAACTGAAACAACTTCTCATAAAATTTCAGTTAAAGATTGACAAACTATGAATCTGAATAAAGCTTCTGCTTGCTGAAGATATCCCGCATACTAGGCCTAGTGAGCCTACCGAATTAATTGCCGATCGATTAAGATGCAGGTTTTAAAATTGTTGCAGAATTCATAACCTTTTACGGTATTGCAAATAACCGCACATAATTGCAACCGAGAGCCGACCAGTCTAACATAGAAGCGAAGTAACCAAAAGCATCTAGGCTGTTTATTGCAAAAGACCTCAGCAGCTCACTGTACTTTACGCTACACGGCTTAGAAAACGATTGCGAACCACAGCTATGCTGTCACTGAAGATCTTTCCAAAACTTGATTGCACACTCCAGCTGAAGAAAGCCTACTGGCCTATTTAGCCATTACAAACTGATAAGCTTTTCAGCTGGAGGTGAAACAAACAAGTCTGTGTAAACCTAGAACTGCAGTTACTGCACTAACTCAGCAGCTCAGTAAAATTGGCTACCTTTGCTTGGCCTAACTTTGCCAGCCACAAGCCTAGGCTATAAATTCGCTCTGACTACATTTTAAAGCGCCTAAATCTTTCTAACTTTTAAAAAAGAGCTGTAACAAGCTATTAATGTTGATATCGACCCTTTCAAATACTAATAGGTAGTTTTAGTTCGTTGTGGTTAGCGTCGCATTACGAACCGTCCAAATTTACACAGGTTTTCCCATCTGAACAAATGTTGTTTACGCCGTTACTACCTGATAGCTAGGGAAAAATTCGATTGACCAATCAGAAGCGAGTTTGGTTGAGCGGCGTATACCGTTCTTGGCTTAGCGTTTGCTTTGGAAATTATTTTCCATTTTGTATCTCAATGTGGCGAGTTAATCGATTTTGTATCTAATGTGGCGAGTTAACCGAATGTGGCTAGTTAACCGAAGAATCACCGACATTAAGCCCGAACTGGATAAGGCCCGAAATTCGTCTCAAGCTTAGGCCCGAACCCGATCCGAAAAACTCGGCGCGATTTACAACTCTGCGTCAGGGTGATCTTTATGTTGGACAAAAGACTTTCAAATCTTTATTCTCTGCGCTCGAGTGGTACACGCTTCTCGATTCTTGATTAGGGCTCGATTCTTAATTACCGGCCTTATAGGTTATTGCTGATACCGGTATGTCATTGTTTCATTGGAATTAGCTAAAATTTTCAGCGGCTTACCCGAACCCCTCCACTTTTTACTCGATCCATAAAAACTGAGTTAAAATTTGATTCCGCTCTGGAATTTACACCCCCCTCCCCCACTTTGAAAATAGCTTCGGCATCCATCTGTGCGGCAACCGAAGAACAGAAGTATAAGCTACCAGCACCATACGTAATGTTTCAAACAGCAACAGTATGCATCAAAATTAGGGTTCGGAGTCGCTGAAAAAAAAAGAAAAAGCAAAAAAAACTAGCGACCATCGAATTATTCTCTATACTACTTCGAAAAATAACAGCGGTTCGACTAGCGATTGACAATTGCTATTGTTATTTAAAAGACAATTGCTAATGCTATTGACAGCGACTAGCGAATAGCAATATTATAAAAATACAGTGTTTCCATTAGAAAATTTTGAGATATTTGAATTTATTTTTATCTGTGAATCAAATGGCAACATACGTTGTAAAAACATATAGCATGTGAACTTGTATAACATTTATTTATTCCTTTTTATTTTATTTATTTGCCATCAATTATATCGATAAATAATAAAACATGTATCAACTCTAACACTACCGGTATAGTGTAATCTTTAAAAAAATCTCCTACGACAAATTCGTAGCAAGGAGGCAATGAAGTGATACTTGGAACTTCGAGTTTGTTGTTACCCGGAGAATGTTTTACGTATCAGAAGCACACAAGCAAAACTAACGCTAGAAAACATTATTTACAACAATAAGTAAGCCAAGTTTGAATGACATTGGTGTTTGCTGTTAACAAAAATTAAAATAAAACGGAATTTTATAGACAAGAAAAACTTCATCACAATAGTATATTTTGCCTTTTTCAACTAGAAACAAGTACGTGCTCATTTTTAATTCGGGTAACCAGCGACCACATTCTGTAGCATACATCTTTTTCCCATTTTACAACAGGTACTAAATTAAGAGTGAAATGAATTGAATTGTTGATTAATTTTTAAGTGCGCAGTTCCACTATGCTTTTATCAAAAAACATTTTTGGTGGTTTACCCTGTTTTGTGGAAGTCTCTATGGAGTTCCATATCTTCGGACTTCGAAAGTGAATTGATTTTTGCAATTTGTTAGTTCGGTAGTTTGGTAAGAAAAAATTATCAACCAGCATATTCTGGCTGCTTTGCCCCGACATCAGGTCCGGGGGCATTTCGGGGCCGTGCCATCCAAATCACTTCTTGTGCATCCCTAAACAAGAAATATGCCCCCCCAAGCGAGGATTTTGTCCCAAAGAAAGTGACAGGCTTGGTGCCACTGGAGTTCGCAGCAGTTCTAGGCCTGACACCCCCAAAATACTGGCCTTCCACCAAGTGTTCATGGGCAAGACCGTTTTTTGCAGATTTTGCGATGAAAATCCTTTTTTTTGTTTGGTCTTCACCCCAAAATTTGCATGTTTTGCGACGAAGACCTTTTCTTTTTTCAGTCTTCATCCCAGAATTCATAAAATTTCGTGCATATTTTGTGATGAAGACCTTTTTTATGGTCTTTACTCTCGAATTCGAGAAAAAAGTTTTTGTACACCCCGAAAATTGTTTATGCCCCCCCCTCCCCCAGTCACACTTCTCTGGCGCTGAGCCTGCCCGACATTTACATTTTTTTGAAAAAAGTGAAAAGTGACTTTTGTCACATTGCATTAAAAAAAAAACAAAAAAAACGAGGTTCAGACCTGAAAAATAAGAGGAAGATAAGGGGTAAGGGGCAAGTGAATAAATCACGGAAAAGTCAACAAAATGTTGTGTACTCAATAACTATTTTTAGATTTTTGAAAACTAGACGAAAAATGCAACATATTGATATTTTATGTTTTGACTATTTCTCCAGCATAAACAGGTCAGGAGATATTGACCAAAGTATTGCGATCAATGAAGCATGACGCGTGCACAATTTGAGCACGGCAAAGTAGGCGGTCAAGACAAAAGATCAAAACCAATAAAAAATAACATGTTGCGAGTTTCGTGCTTGTTAATTAAATTCCCTGCCTAAAACAAAGGCTTACGCCAAAGCTGTTAATCTTGCACCAGTGTTACGCCGATTGTCGAAGCAGCTCTTCAACTCCCGCCGTCACGCCTGAGTGACAAATTTTCCACGCCGGAGATCTTCGGAAAAGCATTCATATTTTCCAGACTGGTAGACAGTGGACCCATGAAATTTTTCAGAAAAGGTCAGAGGTGGAGTCGAGGATACAAGGCTCGAGGCCAAGGCCAAGGACACAAAAAAAATCCGAGGCCAAGGCCAAGGACAGCCTTTCTGAGGACAGACACTCTCGAGGCCAAGGACAGGAATGCTCGAGGCCAAGGCCAAGGACCAAGGACACAAGCGCAAGTGCTCCCCCCCCCAAAAAAAGGTCTTCATAAAAATTGTTCAGGCGATCTCCAAAAAAAAAAAAAGGGTTTTCACAAAAATTTTTCAAGCGATCTCCACAAAAAAACGTTTTCCAAAAAATTTTTCAAGCGCTCCACTAAATTTTAACAATTCAAAAATAGTGCTGTCCTCGAGCCGAGGACAGGCCCATTTTCGAGGACTTGAGGCCTCAAGGCCAAGGCCAAGGACTTGACCTTCGAGGCCAAGGCCAAAGACTTCAAAATGTGTCCTCGAGGACGTCCTCGAGGCCAAGGACGTTTCTCGAGGATTCCACCTCTGGAAAAGGTAACTATGAACAGAAGATAAAATTTCACAAAATTTGGGGTACCAAAATGAAGGGATCCCCCTCAAACCATTAACAAGGACGCCAAAATTCAAACTTTAATCACTTATGCTGGACTGATGAAATTTTCAGAATAGGTACGGTAGGCTACGGTAAAAAAAATAGGAAAAGATTAAATTTGACAAATTTTGGGGGAACCACAATGGGGGGTCCCCCTCCAGTGAGAATGCCAAAATTCAAGCTATTTAATTGTGTAAGCTAGACACATCACAATTTCAGGATACACAAGCAAATATTAAGAAAAGAATAAGATTTGACAAAATTTAGGGCACCAAAATGGGAGTCTTTCAAAATTCAAACTTTTCAACCATTCACACAAGACACTTAAAACTTTCAGAAAAAGTAAATGCAAAAAAAAGATAAAATCAAAATAGGTAAATAAAATATGACTAATTTCAGGTGCCACCATTAGGAAGTTCTCCTCCAACAGTAGTCCAATGAGTCCTTTAGAATTTTAGGTGTAGTTAGTTAAGTACAAGCCGTCAGCTTTATTTTGTAATCTCTAGTCTCTACGACTCATGTATGAGCGTGCGCGCGCTCTTGCTCCTCTCATGCGTGCATGCATTAGGGTTAGGGCTAGATCTGGGGAATAGCTTAGATCGTAGAAAAGGAGAGAACGCACGCGTGCTCATACTCGAATCGCTGAGCTGCCGAGAATAAAGTGACGGCTCATACTTAACGACACCCAATGTTTTTAACAGCTCAAGCTAAACAAATAAACTTTTCAAGATAGGTAAAAATATAATATGAAACAATTTGAGCATCTCATACTATAGCCGATAAAGGGATTTTTCAATGGTAGTGACTATTTCACCGAAAATTTTTAAGTTAAAGAGAGTAAAACGAAAGTGAGAAATATTCATCTGTGCTTTTTTCATTTGCTTTTTTAGGGGTTAAGATTAGGGTTTAGGTTAGGGTTTGGGTTAGTGTTCGATTTGGGGATAGTTTTAGAGTAAGCATTTGAGTTTGGGTTAGATTTGAGTCAGAATTAATAAAATTTAAAAAGTAAACAAAAATTTCCGGTGAAATAAAGCCTTCCTTTTTCGATTGTGTTGCACCTCCCTCCATTAACTACAAAAGCTAAACAAAGTAAATCTATTGGATAGGTTGATTCAAATCAAAAGATTAAAGATAACAAAATTTGGATGGCCACATTTAGGAGACCATGCCAAATGGGCCTTTTAAATTTTTTAAATCCTAATTACGAAGTACTCCAGCTAGACATATTATGGTAAATTTTAAGAGAACTGGTAGGCTAATATAAGAAAGGCAGTGTCTAGAGCACTGGCACCAGTTTCCAACATGAAATCGCTGCTGCACCGGCGGGACTGGTTATTTCCTTTGCACTTCAATTTACTACCGGTACCTCTCAAGCTGGCATCGCTGCCCAAACCCTAATTTCAATGCAAGGAGAAAAAAAATTTTTGCATCGCAATTGAACCTAATCCCGTTTCTAGCCAAGTGTGTTCAGTGGGAAGCGAACCCTACGCTTGCCACGCAAGCGCACTTACCACTACACTACTAGGGCTTCACATTTGATATGTCAAAGTGTTGTATTTAAGTCGAATCAATGAGAAAAAACCAATATCTGATACGGTATAACAGGCTGCCGGTGCTCTAGACACTACCTATAAGAAAAAGATGAAACATGCCAAACTTGGCAATGCCATGTTGGACAATTTACCCTTCAATTGACCTTTAAACTATAACATGAATTCTCATAATGAATTCGTATCACAGAAAAGTAGAAGAGCTAAACGATGGGATTACTTCACCATTTAAGACGTTGAAGTACTTGAACTGAATGACTTTGATAGATTTAAGCTGGATGGTCGAGTTTTTTTTCTAAACTATTACTTGAGACGTTGAAAAAATCTTGTACTTGCTCTTTAAAGTTTTTGATAAATTTTATTAAGAAAGCTTTTGTGCTGAATAATGGATGTAATACAACATAGTGCTCCTGGGTACAATATCCAATATGGTATGTTGACTGTTGGATCGCATTGCTTAATAGCGTTCTCAGAATTAGAATAGTTGTAAAATGCGTGCATATTTCTAGCTGTGGTTAGTGTCAAGTGTGGCTGATGTAATAAAGTTGCTGGAATTTTAAAGATTGCTCTATGTTGTTTCATAATAAAGAGAAAAACTGTTTGAACTCCTAATAGCTTTTTGATTGACGTTACTTGACTATTTTGATAACTTTTTAAGACCTTTGAACTTTGAGAGTGAATAACCTCATAACTGTTATAATGACCTAAAAAGAGCGTAATGTGCAAAAGAAGTAGATAATATTTGGTAAGTACGGTAGTTGTTTAACTTTAAACATTACATCTAGGGTTGTGGAAAGCATAGAGTTGAGTAATTAATATAAGTTTTCAATGTAAAGTCATCATAAAGTGATACCGGTACTGTAGGACTCTGCAATATTACTTATAATTTTAAAAAATTTGGTTTTTGTTTCTAAATTTTGCTTGTGTACTTTTGTTTTTCCAAGCTAATTGCCAAGCAGGCGTTGTTAGATTTAGTTCTTCAATTTTGAGAAAAATCACTAGAAGTGTTCATGCATGTGCATTGTGCTTACAGTATATAAAATTCCTTAAAGAATATTGCAGTGGGCTAGTTGAGGGTGTAGAATTAATATTTAGGATAGTGTGCCAAATTTATGGTCAAGATAATGTCAGGCACCAAATCCAAAAATCATATTGGCATTTTCAGACCAAAAACTTTTGTTCCTGTTGGAGCAAAAGGTTATTGTCAAAATATTTGTTTTAACGAGGGTTTTGTTTGTAACTGCAATTTTAACAATTACCCTGCTCTGCTAAGTGAAAATTCAACAGACTCCTAAGAGTTGAAACGAGAACTAATAGATTTATAGATACCTTCTCTAAACATTTAAGTTTTAAAAGTCATTAACCACAAATCTGATCAAGTTAATGGAACATCACGAAATTAGAAAGCGATGTATTTCAGATCTGACTATCAACAACCATAAACAGAGGTGCCCGCAGAAATTTTTTCAGGGGGAGGGGGCAAGCGATGTATCCATTATCTATTGGATCAAATAAAACCTCACTGCTGCAAGTAGGGTTTTACTAATGGGGTTGAACCAAAAGTTAAAATGATTCTGTTCAAAACATGTTGCAATTGGGCGGCATGTTGAGCAAACTGATGCAATTCAAGTGTATTATGGATGGGAGTCTGGGGGCTTAGCCCCCAGTCGCTTGGCAATTATTGCAATTTCTTTTAAAAAAATACCATTTTGACTTCATTTGGATCACATTTCAAACGTTTTTAAGGCCATTGGAAAGAACAAAGTTGCTGAGATAAGGAATCTACTGTACTTGAAATTCTTAAATTGCCCATCCCTTTTAGCCCTCTATAATTGCAAATCAAATGCAAACCACATTTAAACACTCGCATATGCGAGTTAGGTTTTCCAAGTGACTTGGATGAGAAGAAGGGGAGGCTAAACTCCCTTAACTCCCTTGGTTGCGCCACTGACTGCAACCTGAATTTTGGCTTGGTAAAACTAAAAATTTAAATTTCTTGCTTGAAAAATGCCTCAGTTGGCAGCGTGCCAAGCTAACTAGTGCTACTAAAGCATATCACAGACCGGCGTCTGGGGGGAAACCCTAACTGCCGGAGAATTTGTGTTATATTTCAGAAAAAATCCATTTTCACACTATTCGAATCAAATTTCGCATCTTTTTACAGCATTTAAAAAACTAAATTGATACAGTTTGAAAGCCACAATATCTCAGCCATTTCAAACCCCTACGTTACTCACAGGTCAAGTCCGAAACTTGTTGTAATTAAGTAAATTAAGCGCTGAATAACCTTCCCTATACTTCTTTTTTTTATGAAGCTTATGTTAAGCATTTTGCATTAAGTGATCTATTTTGACTGCTTATTTTAAGCCATGTTTTAAAGTTTTTATCGATTAGTTTGTAAGCTGAATTTTTGACAAGCAAGTTAATATCACCCCCTCAAACAAAAAACAAACAAAAATAATAATAATAAATGTTTTAAAAGTGGCTTTGATCCACTTTAGATGCCATATCACTGCAAAAGACTGCCTCATATGGGAAGAAATTGTGGTATTTTGCTTATCGTGCTATTTGTTCTACAGGCCAAAGCAGGGAGCACGCCCCCTGACTAAGCTACTGATTACAAGTTTAGTTTTGATGTCGGTCTCTGAGCAAAATTAATTTAATGGTGGAATAATTATTATTTTAGTGTTTATGTCAGCACAGCGTAAATTTGAAATATTAAGTGCTGCATTGTAGTTAGATCCTCATAAGGACTCAATGACAGATGCTGAAATGTTTGGTATTAATTATTTACCGTAATCAAACAAGTTGATGCTTAATCCTAGAGTGTTGCTTATGCTCGCTTTTAAGAAAATGATGTATGATAATTTACGTAGAATGGGCAATCCTGTTCCTCCTGCCCCCAGTGGTTTTGCTATGGATGGTGACACCTGAGTTGGAATTTCATTGTTTCTTCCTTTATGCTGTATAGTTGCAAAAATTACATTTTAAAGATGGCGGTATTAATTCATTAGTACCCTAGGTAGCGATTGTTATTTAACTAGATCAATAAATTCTCATAGTAGGATTCTAATACTTGGAAGCATGAGCAGCACATGTTTAGTATCAGGTTCGTAACCAGAATTCTGCTGTGGTGGGAGGGGCTGTTTCGACAAAATATTTTGATATCTGTTATAGTTGGGGTACCACCTTCGAAATGGACCCCCCAAAAATCATTTTTTTTGATTGGCTCAACGTAGGGTAATAAGTTTTTTTTTCTATCAATGGATATTTGTGAGCAGATATTTTGACATAGTTTGGGGGTGCGACCTTTCTGGGGACTCCCTCAAATGGACCCCCAAAAATCAATTTTTGAATGACTCAAGCTTGGACGTTAGTTTTTTATATCAGCAGATGTTTAAAGATACAAATATTTTGACGTAGTTCCAACGGCTTAAGCTTGGATAGGATGTTTTTTTTATTATTATCAGTCACTATGTAGTCGATAAAATATATATCTTGACAATGTTTGAAATTTTAAACCCTGTTGGGTGTCCCAAAAGATATTTCTAATTACCCTATTTCTTCAAGTAAAGTGTGCAAAATTTTGTACTGATTTTCAATCAAAAATTATGGGTGTGCAATATACACGAGTTTTGGAGGGAAACGTGAAATCAGGCCAAGTTCTCTTGCTGTAAACTTTTCAAACACTGATGCTGTTATCCTCTAGGCCATGTTTTATCAAATATGAGCGATTGCTTGTGCATGCACATACCAATGCAAGACGATTTCGTGAGCACACATGCAACAGCTGAGTGTGCGTTAGACATTTCTGCTGCATTGAGAATTTGCAGTTTCAGCGCTACTTACGGCAAAATTGTTACAACATGAAGGACAACATTAATGCTGCAACACACGATTAATCAATAAATTTTTGGTAATGACTATTTCACCGCAAATTTTCAAGTTAAAGAGAATGAAACCAAAATGGGAAATACTCATCCATGCGTTTTTCATTTGCTTTTTTAGGGGTTAAGATTAGGGTTTAGGTTAAGGTTTGGGTTAGGGTTCGATCTGGGAATAGTTTTAGAGTAAGCATTTGAGTTTGGGTTAGATTTGAGTCAGAATTAATAAAAAACTAGATAAAAATTTTCAGTGAAATAAAGCCATCCTAAACTTTTTTGTCATAGCTGCATATCTTCAATAGCAGTTGTCACTTACTATCCTTGGTCTGAGCTGGAAAAAAGTAAAAAAAAATTTATACCAATTTTCATTCAAAAATTAAAGGTACGAGCTGTAATCCAGTTCACGTTATACTCAAATAAATACAAGTAATTTTTTGCCTGGAAAGTGAAACTTTTTTTTGGAAAATCTTATTGTTCAGCATGCGTTGCTTTTTGACTGAGATTGCTTCTCGGCAAGCTCCCCTTTAGTTGTAATCACAGTTTTTTTGCCAAGTCGCCTTGGACCTCTCCATTTAGGAGTCAAGCAGCCACCTTTAGACTTTTTAAGTAAAGTGTACTTGCAAGGGTAGTTAAAAAAATTATGTGGAAATATGATGTCGACAAAAACTGATAGGCCTAGGCTTACATGATTGCGTAATTTTTTAATGAAATAAAAATTAATTTTTTTCGAAATATTATTGCTACAGTATGCCATTTAGCATCAATATTGTTTAGAGAATTGCTTGTGACATCACAAGTTGGATTAACTGATATTGATTTATAATGGATGACACTCCAGAAGCACTTGCACATAGACCTGCTGTTGTTATTCGTCTCAGTAACAACATGTCAAAAGATGCCATAAAATGGCTAGTTCAAAGAATATCTGGAGATAAACTTGGAAATGATTGCCAGCTCGATGTTGTACAAAGTGAAAATTTATTATATGTGAGGTATATAAATGTTTTTCGAGTTAGGTTATTTGGTATCTTAATTTCTGTTTTTTCACCTTTTTTCCATAGCCCTTTTGTTGAAACGAAAACCTTTAGCAATATAGATGCAGGATTTTGTTTAACCCTTTCGCTGCCCTTGGACGTACGTTGTACGTCATCACTCTTTGTCACCCTTTTGTCAACGCATTTTTAACAAAATTAGGCTGTTTTGTGTTATTGCGATATGTGCTCGTTTCAGACAATAACAAACAAAATCAAACGTTTTTTGGTTTTGGGATATTATGATGATGGGTTAGCATGTCCAAACTGACTAGTGACGTCACTAATGATGTCATTATTTTAAGTTCTGCTATTGTATAGATAATTTTCTTACATAAACATTTTAGCGTAAATTTTTTCAAAAACTTTTTCAAAAACGCGTTTTAGTGATGCTATGTGCATGTATTTTAGTTGCGTCTACAATGATGTTTGCACTGACGTCATCAATTTTTTATTTTACTCAGAAAAATTGCCAAATTTTACAGTTTTTGGATATTTTTTCTGTTTGCTTTTTCTAAATTGCGCCGATTGAAATGGAATATGCTAGTGTTGTCAAACTCGGTTATTTTCAAAACTTTTTCAAAAACGCATTTTAGTGATGTTATGTGCATGCATTTTAGTTACGTAACCAATGACATCACTGACATCATTAATTTGTTTATTTTACTCAGAAATTGCTTATTTGTACAAAAGCTTTGAATAGTTTTTGTATTAGCTCTTTCTAAATCATGCCGGTTAAAATTGTTATGTTAGTGGTATCAGTACTAAGCTATTTCTTGCTTGCATCAACATAAGGGGTCGTAAAAAAAGTCTTTTATTTGTAAGAAGCAGCAGTGCCAATTTTAGATGTTTTGTTCTCAATACAAGAGCTGGGTTTGGTATTTGTATTAGCATCTCATTGGAGGATATACATAGATTGTGGCGGTGGTTCATTTTTTTTCACCATCTATATCGGGATCTTCGCTAGCCTAGTATCTATATCTCGCTATCGCTGGTATCCATGGGCTGTGGTTTGCATTTTTCTTCACTATATATCTACTTGTATACCGAGATTTGATTCATCACTGTTAGAATCTAAGCATAGCTCATACATGCAGTCACTGATGGAATATGAGGGCCGATGCCTTGCTTCATTAGCACGTGCTTGGCAACATTTACAGGATGTTCGTCGTTGGATTCACCTAAAAAATAGGCTTAGCTGCTATGCTGTATGTGGGCCATGTGGTAGTACTGTATCGTGCACGTTGGTAACCCTGCCTCAGCCTATGTTATCTTGCACTTTTCCAGCTTCAGGCTAACCAACATAAAATTTTATATGATTCCACAAGTACCAATATTTCGTGCACAGCACTTACAGTATGCTACTGGCAGCCAAATGCAATGCATAAACTAGCCCTGGTTTATTGTCGGATAACCGAACGTACACAATCCTAGCCAATAACAGCATGTATATCGATATTATTTACTATATTCACTATCTACAGTATAAAGATTATCAAAAATGGTTTGTTGTTTACAAAGCAATCTTACAGTATTTGCTATCACTGTGATTTATTTTGGTTTATGACTCTACACACTGAATAAGGCAGTAACGATCGATTGGCTGCATAAGCCAGGTTAGTAACCTGCTACATGAATGCCAGCGGGAGGCATCAGCACAACCGTCAAAAAAACAATTGTTTTTCTCATTTTATACAATTAAGTACACCATGTGCATGTTAGAAGAGCATTCAGACGCTCTTAGCTTGCCTTCGGACGTGTGAGGAATGTCCAATTTTTAAAATCGGTAAGAAGCTTGGCATACAAGTCATCTTCAAAACGGACTTACGCCGTACGTCATGAGGCAAATGAATGGTAAATCTCTTCCAGAGCTTTGGCAGCGAAAGGGTTAAGGTGGATTGACCATGATAGAATCAAAATATTTTTTTGTATATTACACTATACCTCACATGCAATTTTTATTTGAGGTGTCGTACAGTTTAGGGTTTCTGGATATTTTTTGAAAAAGTTTACTGACATCTCCAGAAGTTTGCTCACTGTAAAACTTCTATTTGAGCACCATGGTGCTCTATTTTTCAACCCTTCCTCTATAGTGGCATTGTATTAGAAATGGTGTTCAATTAGATGATGGTGCTGTATTTTTGACTAGCTTGTCAAAATTTTGGGAAGATGACTTTAATTAATGAAAACAAAAAAATATCTAACGCAGTTAACATCTAACACCTAGGCTACAACGAGGATTGAAATAGTAATGGTCTTTTATTACCAATATATCCATCCTTTTTGCACCGGTAAATTATTTTTGGGCAATTATTATTTTGTGATGTAGAAAACCTTTGATTACTAATTGGCATAATGAATGCCAAAGTGGCGGTCTATTAGAGGTGTTGTTCAATTAGAGGGTGGCGCTCTATTTTTCAATCCTTTCCCTATAGTGGTATTCTATTAGAGGTGGCGTTTGAATCAAGGTTTTACTTTATAAGATGTTTTGCATTGTCATTCTAAAACTAGTGACTTCAAAGTTGTTTTTTGTGTGAGGGAAGTGATTAAGACGATAAAGTGTTAGAGGATTAGGGTTAGTGAGGGAAAAACTTGAAATCACACTCGTTAAATTTTTTCAAAATTAACCTGCTTTTGTATGCTACATTGCTGCAGCATTGACCGGAAGAGGATGGATGTTTATCTTCAATTTTGCTTGCTTTTTGATGTCCTCTAAAATGAAGCACTGATACAATAAACTTTTTGGATAGTCTTGCCATGCTCACAAGCAGACAGGAAGTCAATTAACAGGATTCTATCAGCATCTAGAAGCTGGTGACCATGATTCTGAGAGATTGGTTGTTGAACTCCAAACTTTTTTTAGAGCTGGTGGGCCTGGATTCTTCAGCCTAGCTTTCAGATTTAACTTGAAGAACTCAAGTTTTATATACAGTTTTTAAAGGGGCATTCAGTCAAGTTTTTTACTCTTGACTAAAATCTTGGGTAAAGCCGAAAATGCATAGCCTACTCACCAAATTTGCACTTTCTCCATCTCCCCATTTTCAAGTTATTGCAGTTCAAATTTAGCAATTTTTGTATTACTTCAGTGTTGCAGTATTGTGACTTAAGATTAACGTTCGGAAAACTGCTGAAATTTACTTCAAAAGTAGCTAATTTACAGTTCTTAAACTTAACTTGTTTTGACAACATCATCATCATTTTGCTCCAGAAATGTGTTTCCTTCCTTTTCTGGAACCTAGCAGATGTATCCCTGTATGCAGGGGTCGGGTCCACGACAACTGACCGCAACAAACTGACCGCGAACCAACTGACTGCGAACAAACTGACCGCAAACAACACCGATTGGCTGAGAACTGCGATCCTAAATATATTTTTACTATCCCCAGAGCCATCTTGCCCAAACCCTCATTTTGTGACAAAATGACTGAGACGAAATCATGTAACGAAATTGTTGCTTCGCGGTCAGTTTGTTCGCGGTCAGTTTGTCACGGTCAGTTGACTTGGCTCGGCAGGGGTCAAGCTGGTTTTTGCAGCCTAGTCGCTATTTTTCACGATCTTGTGCACCCAACCTTTCCTAATCTCTGGCAATCATGTCACATTGCAACATTTCTTTCCATCTCTTTTTCAGTCTTCCTTTTTTTGTCCCATCAACTTCTAGCATTGTGCCTTAATGGGACCAGTTTCTTCATCTATTCTTTCCACATGCCCCAACTATCGCAACCTTTGCTCTCTCAGAAACTCTTCCATTCTCTCTACACCCTTCACTTTATGAATCTTCTCATTGTTTATTTTATCTTTCATTGTTTATTTTAGTTTTATTTTATTTTTCATTGTTTATTTTAGTTTTGACAACAACACTGCTAAAACAATTATTGAGAGTTACAAAGATGTAGTGACTTTTTAAAACTTTGTAGTTGGCTATCCTGGCAAAATTTCTTTGGTGAAAAAGCTTCATAGAAAGCTCAAATTTGGTGTAGTTAGTCTTTAGATCTGTCAAAATTGTTGGAGAGAAATCCAAGCAAAAAAACTTCTGGCTTTGAATGCTCTTAAACGTCTTAACTTTTCTCTCAAAACACCAAGGTCATAATTTGAGAACAGCAATAAAGTAAAGTGTACCTTAGTTTAAGAATGTTCTGGAAGAGTTTCAGGCAGACGTTTTCAAAGACATCCTAGAAGCTCTGAAAAAGTGTTCAAGAAATGAATCGTTATAGATGTAAATCACTTTCAGCAATGGAGTGTGATATGCAGTAAAGATATTGAACAATGAACTTATTGAACACCTCTCATAACAAAGATGTTTTGGTAATCTACTGCAAACTTTAAAGTGAAAGTACTTGGATTAGAAACATTAGCAGTTAAAATGCAACAACTTCTACACAGTGTTCCTGCTTAGCTAATTTTTATCGGCTAATCAGCAATTTGTTGGATCACAAGCCTCCATTTTTTGGCAAGTAAGACAAACATAGCCTGAGAAAAGTCGACAAATTTGTAAAAATGTGTTTGGACTTTCTATGTGGTTTAATCAGAGGTGGTATGAATAACATTTAAAAAAGTGTAGTGCAAGGAAGAGCAGCAACTTTTAATCGACTAAAAGCACAGTGTAAGATGCGCTTTTAATTTTTTTTATTTTCTGAAGCCAGTACAACTTCTGTAACAAAGTTTTTGATTTAGTTGAAGCGCAGCACAACTTCCGCAATTATGAAATGGGATTTTCGTACCAAGTCAAAGTGAAACCCCATTTTTGCAATTAATTTACAACATACGATGCAAATTCCACATTTATGTGATTTTAGATGGAAAGGGAATAAGTAATTTGCAGTGAAAGATTGACATTTGTCAATATTATGATTACAATCAAACAAAATTAAGTTACAAGAGCAAAGTAGTGCTATTAACCCCTTCGCTGCCAGAGCTTTGTGAGAGATTTGCCTTGTGACGTACTGCGTACGTCTGTTTTGAAAACGACTTGTATGTCGAGCTTCTTACTGATTGTTGATATTTGGACATTCCTCGTACATCCAAAGGCACGCTAAGAGTGTGTAAATATCTTTTCAACATGTACATGGTGTACTTGATTACATAAAATAAAATATAAAAAAAAAAATTTTTTTTGACGATTGACGCTGATGTCTCCCGCTGGCATTCACGTGGCTGTTTACTGACCTGGCTAATGTGGCCAATCGACCGTGACTGCCTTATTTAGTCTCTAGAGTCTTAAACTAAAATAAATCACAGTGATAGCAAGTATTGTAAGATTGATTTGTGAGGAACAAAACTTGTTTTTGATAATCTTAATAAATATCAAATATGGTAAATAATTTTGATATACATGCAGTTGTTGGCTGGGATTAAGTAAGTTTGGTTACTCGGCTATAAACCAGGCTAAGGCTAGTTCATGGATTGCATTTGGCTACCAGTAGGATACCGTTAGTGCTGTGCACAAAATATTGGTACTTGTCAAATCATATAAAAGTTTATGTTGGTTAGCCTAAAGCTAGAAAGGTACAAGATAACATAAGCTGTGGCATGGTTGCCAACATGCACCGTTCAGTACTGCCACATGGCCCACATACAGCATAGCAGCTTAGCCTACTTTTTAGGTGAATCCACTGACAACCAGCTTGCACAAGTTGCCAAGCGCGTCCTAATGAAGCAAGGCATCAGCTCTCATATTTTTTGAGTGACACCATGAATGAGCTGGTTACAGTAGATTCTGACAGTGATGAATCAGATCTCAATATAGATAGTGAAGAAGAATATGAACCACCGCCACACCCTATGTATATCATCTGATGGGATGCTAGAAGAAGTACCACACCCAGCTATAGTGTTGGGAATAAAACGTCTGAAATCGGCACTGCTGCTTCTTACAAATCAAAGGCATTTTTATGAAACCTTATGTTGAAATAAGCAAGAAATAGCCGAGTACTGACATTACTATATGCAGTTTCAATCAGCGTGATTTAGATAGAGCTAAAATACTGTACACAAAAATACTCAACTTTGCACAAATGTTGAATTTTTTTTGAGTAAAATAAAGAAAAATTGATGATGTCAGTGACGATGTCATTGCTTACATAACTAAAATACATGTACATAACATCACCACAGTATAAATATCATACAGTAATCTTACTCAATTGTGACGTGTGTCCGCATTTTTTGAGAGGTAAAAGCAGAGCTGGTTTTTTTTTGACGTCATAATAGTGACATGGTGAGCGGACGAAGATAACGCCAAAAAGTAGGAATTGTTTTGAAATTTTACGTGTGTTTTCTTGGTTTGACGACATTACCGTCTTCATCCTTTTTTGCACCCCTAAACGTTAGAGGGCAGCATTTTTCCCCTCTGCATTAGTCCAGATATATCGCGGTCTAGCTCCTTTTGTATAGTTCGCACGGGATCAGAATTAGTATCGATGGAACCGTCAAAGCTCGGGCTTCGACTGGCTATAATTTTGACGTCACTTTCTTGTGACGTCACAAAGTAGTATGTTTAAGAAGAAAAAAAATCGGAAATTTTCTTACATAAACAACCTTTAGTTACTTGTGGTTTTGCTCGCAGCCGGAGCCCAACATTAAAAGTTTGTCCACACTTGGTTCGTATCGTTAACTAACTATCCTGCAAATTTCGTTTAAATAGCTTGACGTTTAGCGAAAATATCCTTGATTGTTTGCCTTGTCGTTGTAAAATTCGTCTTGAATTGCAGTTATATGCAGTGATTGTGTTATTGCTTAGGCCTATCACCAAATAGACTGTGACATCATTATGAAAGTTTTTAGTTATTCGTATGACTAACCAGCTTAAAAAATATTCATGACAACAAGCGATCTAAAAAAAGTTTCATGGACGTAAAGAGTTATTTACCGCATGGTAGCAGAGTTGTAAGTCGAGCCGGGCTTTTCAGGTCAGGTTCGGGGCTCAAGTTGACAAAATTTCGGGCTTAATTTGGGTCTAAGACGTGCTTTTGTCTTAGGTGCACAAAAATATAATCAAATTAACTTGACAACATTGCTAAATTTTTCAGATCAACCTTAACTTTCAGGTTTTTTCGGGCTTGAATTGGGCTTCAAATTAGTTTTCTGGTTGGGGCTTATATTTTCAGGTTTGGGCCTGAATTAGTCGGCCCATTTACAACTCTGCTTGGTAGTTAATTATATCTCCCTTAACGTGAGTTTTAATTTTCCCCATTGACCTCCAACGGTTATAATGAGCTAGTCTCTCTGATTGTGCGGTAATCATTATTATCTCTGATATCGGTTCAACACTCCATTGTAAATTCTTGACTATGCCTGCACCTGTTGCTAACTATTTTGTTGAACAGGGCAGGGGCGTATTTAGGAGGGGGGCATTGTGCCAAAGGCCCCCCTTTGGGTCGCCAGTAATGTTTGAATACCTCATAATAGTTTGCAAAATTGAGCCATGCCCACCCTCTTTGGAATTTAGGTAGAAAATCTGGGCAGAAAAACGGACTAAATCTGACTATGACCTGAGTGAAGACCTTTTTCTTTTTTTTTTTTTTTGGTCTTCATCTAAATCTGGACAGAAGAACGGGCTGAATCTAAGTGAAAACCTTTGTTTTTTATCTTCATCTTTTTGGTCTTCATGTTTCTCATCTGGTTTTTATCTACCTTTTCAAATTTCTGGCTACACGCCTGGCCCCTCCTTTCTAAAATCCTGCGTACGCCACTACAACAGGGGTCGGCAACTTATATCCCTTGGGCTGTATCCAGCCCGCGATCTCAAACATCCATCCGACATCCCTTATGTGACTTCCGGAAGTCGTTGGCCACGCAACCAAATCCTGCTCTGAAACTACCCCAACATTTGACGAAACCTTTTTTTTTTCTTAGGGTCCTCAACTACAAATCGGCCAAAAACTACCTTAAAATTTTGTGAATACCTTTTTTTATTTTTATTTTCTTTCAAATTATTCCAAAACGTGCAAAATTGTATTCAAATGGCGTTAAAATAGCTATTTTTTTGGGAAAAATCACTAACATTGCACAAAATTACTCCATGGCCTCGGGCAGCTGCTGCCTACCAGCAGACCTTTGTATGTGACATGCTTAGTTGCACCAGTTTACTCAGGGCGTCGCTTAAATGACATGTTTTTGATCAAATTTTTTGAAAACTTGGGTTCAAGCCCCCGTTTTCCTCAGCAAAATTCTCGCTGCGCCACTCTATTTTTGCTCAAATGAACGGTTGCCATATTTTTGAAGTAGAAACGCAAAACAGAATTATTAGAGAACCGCATTTTCTCCTGAATTTGAGTCGAAAAAAAAATCAGAAAAAAACGATGTTTATTCACTTCAGAAAAATTGAAATTTTGTTCGAATATGATGTGAAGTTAAATAAAAAAACTTAACAAAAGGTCAATATCTTTATCATAGGTAAAATGTAAATCACAATTTTTCGCGGATTTGAGATGAAAATCAACTACATTTCAAGCGGGACAAGACTTCAAAAAAGTGACTAATACCAAACCCATTTAAACATGCAATTAATAGATGATTTTGTTCAATACCTCTACAACTAGAAGAAACTAACTAGGATAGGGCAAAATTATTGCAGCTAAATTAAAGTTTTATCATGAATTACACTGAACGTCTGCATCAAAAAACGATAACTCATACAGTCTATGAAAGCTTTTTTTCAATCAAAAGTTCTAGAGGTTCACGATTTCTACTTCATAATGATGTCACAGTCTATTTGGTGATAGGCGTAAGCAATAACACAATCACTGCATATAACTGCAATTCAAGACGAATTTTACAACGACAAGGCAAACAATCAAGGATATTTTCGCTAAACGTCAAGCTATTTAAACGAAATTTGCAGGATAGTTAGTTAACGATACGAACCAAGTGTTGACAAACTTTTAATGTTGGGCTCCGGCTGCGAGCAAAACCCCAAGTAACTAAAGGTTGTTTATGTAAGAAAATTTCCGATTTTTTTTCTTCTTAAACGTACTACTTTGTGACGTCACAAGAAAGTGACGTCAAAATTATAGCCAGTCGAAGCCCGAGCTTTGACGGTTCCATCGATACTAATTCTGATCCCGTGCGAACTATACAAAAGGAGCTAGACCGCGATATATCTGGACTAATGCAGAGGGGAAAAATGCTGCCCTCTAACGTTTAGGGGTGCAAAAAAGGATGAAGACGGTAATGTCGTCAAACCAAGAAAACACACGTAAAATTTCAAAACAATTCCTACTTTTTGGCGTTATCTTCGTCCGCTCACCATGTCACTATTATGACGTCAAAAAAAAACCAGCTCTGCTTTTACCTCTCAAAAAATGCGGACACACGTCACAATAGTTTTTGCATGGAGTGAGAATACTGTGTGATATTTATACTGTGACATCACTAACGTGCTTTTGCAATAGCCGAGTTTGACATCACTGACATGTACAATTTTAATCGATGTGATTTAGAAAGAGCTAATAATATTCAAAAACTTTGAAAATTGAGCATTTTTCTGAGTAAAATAAAAAATTGATGACGTCAGTGATGACATCATTGTTAGTGCAACTAAAATACATGTACAAAGCATCACTAAACCGTGTTTTTGAAAAAGTTTTTTGAGATAAATTACACTAAAGTAGTTATGTAAGAAAATTATCTATACAAGAGCAAAACTTAAAAATAGTGATGTCATCAGTGACCTTACAAGTCAGTTTGGGCAATGGGCATGCTAACCCATCATTAAAACATCCCACTACTAATTAATGTTTGATTTTGTTTGTTATTGTCTGACACGAATGCACATAGCAACAACATGAAAACAACTTACTTTTGTTAAAAATGCGTTGGCAAACGGGTCTCAAAAAGTGATAATGTACAACGTACATCCCAGGGTAGCAAATGGGTTAATTGGGAAAAATTTGAAAGCGCAATACAATTTTAATCTGTAACAAATTTTAAAACATTATTCCACAATGCAACTTCTTCAATATCTCGAAATAAGAATTCTAAATTGTAAATTTTGCTATGTCAACATCTGTTGTTCAAGTGTTCAACTATTGTTGATCTGGTCAATTCTAAGTGTTAATTTATATCATTTGAAAAAAGTAAGGTCCTATGTGATGCCTTACCAGAAGACTTCCAAAACACTTTAGCCTTTGTCACTTTTTTTAGCACATTGTTACCAAAAACAAGGAACCATTTTTACCAAGCCAAGTCAACTGACTGTGACTAACTGACTGCAAACAAACTGACCGTGAACAAACTGACCACGAACCAATGGTTACCAGTGATCTCATCACAAAGTGATTTTGTCACTGAGTGAGGGTTTGGACAAGATTGCTCTGGGGATTGTAAAATAATTTTATGACCTCCCTTCTCAGCCAATTGGGGTCAGTTTGTTCGCAATCAGTTTGTCGTGGTCAGTTGTTGTGGACCACACTTTTATGGTACTGGTACATATTGTTTAAGCTGTTGGATAGCTTGCTTTGTCAAAGATAATCAAAATTTGCTCTGGACTTAATGATGAGTTTGTCTAGCACAGTACCAGAGCATAACTACTCATATTTTTATCCTCTGAATATGTGTCAACTGTGGGCAAAATTAATAACAATATAAAATTTAGTCTTCAAACTAACCAAAAAAAAGTCAGCCCCCAGTTAAATTGTTTTTGAGTGTTGTTGCAGACTATTTTTAGGTACATTTTTTGAGGCATCCTATGTTTTGATTTTGTTTGAGTAGCTTAGATTTCTGTAAGAGAAGCTTATTGATTGCATTATCATGATGCTCATTATCTTATTCAGTTGAATGTAATTGAAGCTGGAGATTCAGGAATCAGGATTACAATGGTTGCACGAACCGTTTTCATTATTGTTGTTCAATTTATGTTATAAACCTTGCTTGGAAAGCTTTCAATGCTCTCACAGCTACAGCATTAAATTTTGAAGCTTTGTTCAATTGATTTTATTAGTGCATCTTCGGAACGACTCATGCTGGGAGCTGAAGTTCTTGGTTTGAAAAAGAAATATAAAGACGGGACGTGGCGTGATTTCACTCGTGCTGATGGAGTCAACTTTAAAAATTTTCTTGGTGAGCAGTAAGTTAATGAATTTTTGATCTGATATTATTTAGTATTTGTAACATGAGATGATTAAACGAAGACTGCAGGCAAAATCAATAGGGTTTTTAAAGTTAAGGCTATGTTATTAAATTGGCAATGACTCCATTCTTCTTGACCCAGCCACTCCATAGATATTGTACTTAAAATATGACATAGGCAGTGGCCAATGTTCCCTCTCATTTTTTGTAGTCTATGTGCGCAGAAATTTTGGTGTGTGCACCCTTTTTTGGAAATGACCAATGAGAAAAAAGGTCTTCATCTGGAAGTGAAACAATTTTTCTATCCAAATTCAGTAGATGGACAAAAAAAAAAGTCTTCGGCTGAAATTTTGGGTGATTTTTTGTTCAAATTCAGGTGAAGACCAAAAAATGTCTAAATTCAGATAAAGACCATAATGTGCAACTGCCCATGTGCAGCAATATGTCTGTGCACTGTAAATTTATGCGCAGTCTCTGAAAACTGCATGCACGTGCACACGTGTACAGCTTAGAGGGAACACTGGCAGTGGCACACCCAGGGAGATTTTGGAATCAAGCCCCCCCCTTTTTGGACTCAAAAAACAACATAGTTTTCTTAGAAAAATTCAGTTTAAAACACTGTTGTATTTAGTTTTCACTAGGTATATAATCACTAAAGTTCTTGTTAATCACTTGAGTTGTTTTAGGGCTGTAATTTGATCTTGAAAGCTATTTACCAAGCATTTAAGATTTTTGCGTTTTTTCATCTACCTTACAATATTGCGGACAGAAACATTATATAACTAATAGTTATGTTTATTTGATATATCCATGGATTTTGAATTATGGATATATTATACCCGATTATAGACTTCTGAGCAGAACAGAGCTTGACACTGACAAGAAACAGATGGCCATTTAGTGAAAAAAGCGCCCTTGTCTAAACAAAATTTACTAAGCCAAATGCACTTTTGCAAAAAAAAGCGAACAAATTCGCTGCTGGAAGATAAAAGCCATAACAAAATTACATTCAATTGCCAAGATTTTTATTCTGGAAACGTATTCAGGAATTTAAAAACAGCTTTTAATAGTGTTGCATCTATCACTTCCAAATAATTTTTCTCTATATTTTTACATTAACGTTGTAGAATATTGGGAGATTTTTGAAGCATCATGCATCATAATACAATCCATTGTTTGTTTCAATGTAATCAACCTCAATATATAGTATACCTCTGCTTTTTAGTTTTTCTTCATTCCAGCGTAGATTCATTAAAAGAGGTGGATAAAACCATTCAATCTAAAACAACTTTTTTCAATGTTACCCATTTTCAAACAGTGGAAATGATAGCTCTGACGCTATTAAACTTACTTTGAAAGTTTCTACCACTGACAATCTTTTTGAATTTAAGAACATATTCAATTAAAAGGTTTAAACCAAATAACAAAACTTACATGGTCATAACTCTTACAAAACACTTCGTAATATGGTTCCAGGTATTGAAATGGCATTATAATTAGAGAAATTTCTTGTTGCTTTTATGAATAACTCTTCTGAGAGTGTTTTTGTTGGGCTCTAGCTGACTCATATTTGATTCACCGATTGTTTACCGTAAAAAAGTTGCCAATTTTTTGATTACAAGCAGATTTATCAAAACCTAAATAGAAATCCTTTAGATGAGCCTCCAAAATTTGAGATTTCTTACTGCCTGAGTTAGATAACTTCAACTTTATGTTTGGTATGGCAAGGTAGAAAATATTGATCTAGTAGTCGATAATCAAAACTACATTCTATGCTTTTCTATTGGTACTTAAGCAAACTTGTGCATTTACCAAGGGTGCTTCCTAATAAGATATGATTTTTGCAGACATTATATTCTTGCATGTTGTAGCTGTATTGCTTGTTGCCAAACCAAACATTATACATTATAATATTTTATTAGAACCTATGGACATGTATTTTGTTGTTTCATTTATGTGCTACCAGTTTTTAAGTTGCTAACACTCTATAAAATAAGCATTTTTTGTCAAATTTGCTGATTTTTGAAAAATTTAGGTAAATTTGGGGAATCCCCAAACTGGGGTAACATTACAACTTACCCCTCTCCAACTAGCATCACTTTTACACACAATATACAACCAAAATTCTGCTTCATGACCCCTAATAAATCAAAAATGCATATTTTATTTTTGGTGAATTCCCTAATTATAGCGATTAAAAGAGGAAAATTTTAGAAGCGATGAGGAGGAGCAAAACGATGTCTAATTTCAAAAATTTTTTTTTCAATCTTATTTTTAGGTCATAGGTATGGGAAAGCTGCTGTAATCATGACTTTTCAAAAATGTCCAAAATTTAGACAGCCCTAATACTACATGCATTGTAAAAATTAAAAGTTAAGTATTTAAAGTCCGTACAGCCAGTTCCACTTGCTCTTTGGATCATCAGTGATGCTGATGAATGATAGTCTTACATTATCATTCTTACCAATGCTATCTTTTAATCAGATGATGATTTTTTGTTGGTGAGTGAATGCTTTCTTATACTAAAGCATGAGTTAGATGGACTTCGTGCAACTTCAGATGAGTTTGTTCCTGGACACCCTTTGATACAACTTTATTCTGGAAGGAGAATCAGTACGTTATTCTCTGTTGCATAGCAGTATATAATGTCATTAATGATAATCCAAACCAACCACAAAATTTTTAAAGTATTTGTGGAATGTAAATTTCACATAATAGATGTATATGATACTTTTTGGGTGTATGGTGACCCCCCAACCTTCCATGAACAAGCTTACCTTAAAGAGATACTGTTCGGAATCAGTTTTATTAAATAATGAAGAGGTGTCCGTAAACCTTTTTCCACTGTTTCCTTTATTTGTGAAAATATATTTTAGTTCGTTTGCCTCTGTACCATTTGCAACCCTGCATTTTGCAATTTCTGACATCACAAAAGGCATACTGGTACTGTAGATCAGTACTGATATCCTATGTCTACAAATTCCAGTTGCAGTTGCCAAAGTTTCAGATTTGGTTATATGCTACTCTGCACTTACTGCTATCAGTTGGTAATTGCGTTTCTCAGTGTGCTAGAATTTTGCAAAATTATCCCTTTTGTGATGTCACAAAATTGCAAAATGCACGGTTGCTATGGTACAGAGTCAAATGGACTAAGTTGTATTTTCGTGAATAAAGCAAATTGTGAAAAAAGGTTTGCAGTACCTCTTTTTTCCCTCAAGTAGTTCTCATTTCTTCAATAAAACTGATTTTGAGCTGTATCTGTTTAAGAACGATTGTAAGTCAATTGTTGTATTTGAAACTTAGCATGCAATGATAAGTAAAAATCAGATATCAAAAGTTAATTGTCAAATCAAAACAAAAAAAAATGACAAAATTTACAAATAAAACTTTTGAGAACATTTAGCAATCTCAATCGGAGACTACAAACTAAAAATCACAGCTTCCTGAAAAGTTAAGCTAACTGCAACGTGATAGTTGTTTTTTTTTATTTAAGCAGTGATTCACCTAGCAAAATTGCTTATCTGTAGCTAACATTAGCAAAGAGCTGTTAAAATTTGCTATTTCATTAAATGCAGAAGGAAAAGTAAGGTCTTTGATTTTTTTGGCCAGTTACTGCTATCGTATTTTTTTGCACTGCAATAATACTGATCTTATATTGCCTATAAGTTTTGACATGTTAGCTGCCTTTTTCGATCAAAGAAAATCCTTTCAATATTATGTTTGAAAATAGATTTAAAAAAAACAAACTTGAATTAGTCCAAAGCCTGCTCTACAGCAATAGAGTTGCAATATCTTCTTTCTGTCTTGTCCCACTATTATGACTTTATGAGGGTTGGAAGTTTTGAAGTTTCGAGATTGAGTTGCCACACATCATAATCTTTGCTTTTGTCATGCTTGGATAAATTCTTATGAGTGTCCAGCTAATTTACAATCTAATTTCAGCCATCTTGGTCATAGTTGTTCGACTGCAGATTTTTGTGTCATGTTATATCAGTGCTTTGTATCTTCTTAGTTCCAAGACTTCAGGAGAAGAATCTTATTACAGACTACTTTCCGCTACATAGTAGCCGTGAATTGGAATATGTGAAGAGTGTGTGGCTTCGAAATGGTTTACTTTCTATGAAAAAACCTATTAGTAAGTTTTTTGTTGATGTTGTTACTTGCTCTTGATTGAAGAGGTTGATTGGGCTTTTGAAATTTACAAATGCTGACTTTTGTTTGTATTTCTAGAACTGTCACCCTCCTAGTCTTGATTATTATTGATGATTTTTGAAGCTCATTTTTGAATGTTTTTTAAAGCACAATTTAAATATTTTTATAGCAATTGATTTTTAAAGCAATTAATACAATAAATGGCATCAGCATAGATAAATACAGCTGGTAGGCCACATGATGATTCAATCACTGGCTGCTTTTTCTGTTAATCTTATCAATCAATTTTATTTTAATGGTGTATGAAAGAGTTTCTGTCTTGATCAAAGGCTCTTGTTTATATAGCATTGATAGCTTAATATCTTAGTCTGAAATATTATACAGTTTATTTTAGCAAAATGCAGAAATAAAGTTAAATAAATTGCACAGCATAGATAGGCTTATGTAACAAGGCTGAATGCAATGCAAAAAGATTCCTAGTTGCGGGCCCTAACACAATACAAAAAGCACCACCAATGATGTGTTTGGTTATAATTTTTGCATTTATCTCTTCTTGCTGTGGTTATATTGTACTGATATACAACTTTCAAATAACAGAATCTTCATAAAAAAACATGATTTTTTGAGGTGCATTTATTAAAACTATAAGAAATCATGTTTTATTGGATATGCTATGTTTATTTCATTAAAAAAATATGAAGAGGTTTTTGAAGCACAGTTTTTCAATGATAATGTTGGTGCCAGTATCATACCTCTGATCCCCGAGCACCAATATTTAGCAGTGTTCTTTCAAGCTTTTTGACGTATTTGCTGGTGCCTAAATTCTTTCAAGACAATTGTGCCCAAAGCTGTATAAATAAGTTTATGTTCCCTAAATTTTGTACCAATCCTGTATTAAAGTAACTAGAAGTCATATTTTCACAAATAATTTGTCAATTTTTTCAGCGCTACGTTTATCATATTGACAAAATTTATATACTGGTGATCCAGCATAACGCCGATTTGCTGACCAAATTCAGCTAAGTCGGTAAGTGGGATCACTGATATGATGGAGGTGAAATAATCTTTTTGTTTTATTAGATGAAATTTACAAGTATTTTGGACATAGTATTGGTATTTATTTTGCCTTCTTGCACTTCTACTTGATTGGCCTTATACCTCTGGTTATATGGGCAGTCATTGTTGTTATTCATGGGAAAAGTCGTGATGTGATTGAAGATATAATGATGGCTTTGTTGGTATCATTTTGGTCCACTATCTTGTTAGAAATGTGGAAGAGATCCTCCAGCGAGTATTTGTATACTTGGGGATTTTCAGGAACAAAAGTAAGTAGCTAACTGACTGTATAGTGTATAACAGTATTTTTGTGGAAAAAAGAACATTAATCAACCTTTCTCTCAAAGAATAATTGGGGTGCTGTTGACATAAGCAATAATTGATGCTCCTAGAAATCCTACAGTGCACCACTTCCGGACACTATACAACTAAGTAACTCACCCCAGGAATTCTGAAGCCAGAGGACTACGTTGATACAAATGCAAAACCTCTAGACTTTTGTGCTGTGCTGCTCTTTTTTTTGCTCATTGTCATAGGATGGGTCTGATAATGCTTCATATTAAATAAATTTGTTGAAAAGCCTCACTGTACTAGGTCAAAATAAAAGTTTAGCTTTGTTATTTAAAGCAATGTGGCGTAAACTTAATATTTGTAGGTTCATGTTCAAATTTGCAAGAGTCTGATGTTTTGCTGCAGAAATGCTGAAAAATTTTATGCTATTGTAATTCTGAAAAACAGTGACTTTATGGTGCAGTTGAAATCAATATATTTATACTTTTTATTGGATGACTACATTACATTATAATTATAATTAGCAAGGTACAACTCGAAATTTATAGTAGGAAAACTTCTTTGTACTTTCTAATATTGTGCCTTTATAGTGTTGTAAGATTGAAGAAATATCTTGGTGTAACCATTTTAAACAGTTTGTTGCGTAGTGAAATCTAACTTTCAATTGCTGAGTTATCAATAGAATTATTAATTGCTTTGTGTAACATTTTAGATGGCCTACAATGCCTCTGATTGTTTTGTAGTATTTTTGATTACAAAATGAAAGTGAATGGAAAGCAAAAAGTTCTCAAGCTGAAAAATGCATTTTTGACATGCTTTGAGCTTACAGGTCTCTGGGTTGTTTTACCCAGGTATCAAATCATTCAAAAACAAACTAACATCACATTTAAAAGGATTTAATAATTAAGTGATTATAATCTAATACGTTAAATTTGCTCAAGTTCTCTTGGCTGTAATTTTAAAGTTGAATTTCTTGATATTACCTAATGACAAACTATTGGTAACAAGTAAAACTAGATAGTTGTCAAAAAATTTGTGAAAATGTACTGTAGTTATCCAATATTAAGCAAAAATATGTGGCAATTGTGGCATTCAATCTAAATTTTTAATTGGCATCAGCATTGTTACGAAAATGAAACTTGGCCTTGGATATTATCGTAAATGTTTTCGTGAAAATCTAACTTGCTTCTGAGCTGTTTTTCTTCATTATATACACAATAACATTTTAAAGAAACAGACTTGAAAAACAGTATATATAACAATTAGCACAAAATGTGTTAACGTCACAATGGTTGAAGCAATACAGCATTAAATGTGAAGGCTTCAACTGTGTACTGTAAATTTGTATATCTTATGCGTCAATTTAAAATTATGCATCCTGTGCAAGGTTATTGTCTATAGCAGTGCTCTTCTACCTTTCTTTACGTGGTATACCTTTTTTAATTTGCAAGAATTTTGTGCACCATTTCAAATAGCAATAAGTTTAATATGCAGTCTGTAGATGTAAACTTGCATATCAGGACTTCTAAAGAAGTTACATAGCAGATTATTAGCATAAATTCCTCTACAACTGTGAGGTAGCACTTCTCTCACTTTCGTTTTTCCCATGAGGCTGGTATTTCATCAGTATTTGAATTTATACATAGCCTATCCTGGCAGCTCGACCCGAACTTTCACACCACGCGCAAGGGCAATTTTTTCACTTGCCATTGTATCCTCGTCTCAGATTATTTTGATTAAAGTCTGACAACAAGGTTATCAGACATAGGATTCTTGACCAATATCACGCTGGCACTGCGCTTAGTTCAATCGCATTGCGCTAGCATCACTTAGCAGTTCTACGTGGAAAGAGTTCTAAAGCCAATGGTTTTCACTGAATACCAATCCGCATAGACTTATGATGAACAATCGCTTTTTGTGAGTTAGCTTAGCAAAAACGTTCAATTTTGAAGTTTGTTGATTGGTTTTGCACCGCTAAATTTTTTTGTCTTTTAAGGTGAATATGCACAGTATCTGTTTTTTTTTTAATTTTTTGCGTTTCTGCTTCTCCACGAAAAAGTATGTGCTTTTTCGTTTGCATTTTTTTCGGGCCATATTCACACTAAGTTAACCGTTGTTAAATTTTTTTCAATAATGTGTATGAATGATGAGAGTGATATTTCAAAATAAGGCTGCACCTCTTTACAAAATTTTTGCTCGGAAAATGTTTGTCTAGTATTTGACAGTCTGGTTAGTGTGGATATGAATATGAAAACATGCGGACAAAAAGAGCATACTTTTTTGAGAAGAAAAAACATACTAAAGCAGATGAAGCATGGATATTGCATAAATCCATCATTAGATATCTGCTTATTTCAAAAAAAAATTAACTCTCTAGTTTAAGTCGTTTTCATGATTCGAATTTACATTTGAAAGTGATTCAAGTCAAGTTTTTCACTCCTGACCAAAAAGTTGGGGTATGCCTAAAATGCATTCTCCCCAAATTAAAAGTTTCTACACCTTCCCATTTTCAAGATATTTCAGTTCAAAATTAGCCGTTTTCGACTTACTTTAGTGTTGCCATTTTATCAGTATTGTGACAGAAGATAAACTTTGGGAAAGCTGGCTTACATTTACGGAAAAGCAGCTAATTTTATCATTTTAAACCTGTACTTAATGGTGCAATAACTCTGCCCAAAATGCTTACGGGAAATCAAGAACATGCAGTCAATTTTTAAAATTTTGTTACTATATGGCAACCCTGGCTAAATTTTTAGGGGGAAAAAGCCTTTCTAAAAGAAAATCTAATCTGTTATATTTCAGGAACGGAATGTTGTAGAAAGCTCAAATATGGTGAAGTTGGCCTTCAGTGCCCACATGACAGAAATTTCCTTGCTCACATCAATAACGAGAGTTTTTTAGGAGGTGCTACCTAACAAAATACTTGCTAAAGACAAGAGGTTATTTTTGCACATGCATCTGAAGCTCTGCAAGCTGGGTAACATCATTTTCGTTCGCTAAGTTGCTTGGATTGATTGCGAGATGTACCTCGAGTTAAAAAACGTCACATTTTTTCGCCAACTTAACAAAGATTTTGAAGCACTGTTTAAGCGTACGTGAAATTTTTTTGGGTCTGAAATTTAATGGCGAAATGTTGAAAACTCTAACTACAGCGAATTTTTAATGAAAATTGCTTAAAATGGTCTCCATGTTTGCTATTACACTGCTAAGAAGAAAGAGACTTGCATTGAGAATCGTTCGCTGTATCGACTGATAAAGAAATAATGAGTAGCACCAGTTGACAAAAATAGCCATTGGTCTTTTTATAAGAACAATTTTCTAAGAACATGAAACTCGTTTTTGCTCAAAATTTAAGAACAAATTAAAAACAATGCCAGCCTCAGCAGCAAAATAAACCAAAAGCAAACAAAAAAAAAATTTAAATCAAAGAAAAGAAACTAAATTTTGCATTGATTCAAAACGATAAGATTTTACTGATTTACTTCTGTTTGCAAGCAAAATTGCAACTATTCCAAGAGTATGGAGTGCTGTTTGAGAATTTTTTTTTGCAGTTGTTCGAAAAAAGCTTGCTTTTTTCAAGTTAAACAACTGCCAAAAAAATTTGATGATGCTGCAAAGCAGGAAAAAAGCTTTTACTCAGGCCGACAGAGCATTAGAAATTATATACTGTTGCAAACTTGCTAGCTAAAATTGACATCGATGCTCTAAAAATGTAAGAAAAAATCAAGAAAAAATGAAGCTGAAAATCGGCAAAAATTTAAAGACAGCCAGTCTCATCTCTAGATTTACAGGTTCTAAAAAAAAACAGTGTAGTTTGACCTGTTCACTTTTGAAAAATTTTGAAATCTATAGTTGCTGTTAACATAAAAGTATACTCACCAACAGTGTCAAGAGTGCTTTATGTCATTTAAAAAATTGTGGTATGGTAAAAGTTGTTCTTGTTTTTTACATTGATCCAAAAATATAATTAAACTTTGTCGTTCATCAACTAACCAAAGGAGAAGTTTGCAAGCTTAGAATATCAACACATGGTCCATAGTATCTTTTTCCATAACAATGGCAGTACATACCGTCATACAGACACAGTACACTTGAACGCATTATTTTGAAGTAGAAATACATCTGACGTGGCAATGAGGTATTTGTTACGTGCTAACACAACATCTTGCAAAGAAATTCAAGCAAGCTTTTTTAACGCATGTTAGGCGAAACGGTAGGGAAATAGCATTTTGTTTAAAAGAATTTTTGCTCGTTAATGCCTTTTAGCAAGCGAAAATGGCCATTATGAGCTTGCTAACATATTCTGTCATGTGTGCTCAGATCTGTCAAAACTTTTCGAGAAAAAATTGAGCAAAAATATTTCAGACCTGAATGCTCTTTTAAGTATTGATTTGCTAATGATAAGCTGTTTTTTTGGATAGGATTGGCAGGAACCTAGACCTTCGTTTTATGGAGAAATTGGAACTAATCCTGTCAGCCGCAAAAAAGAACCTATGTATCCCGCATGGAAAAGATATCTCAGAATATGTTGCATATCGTTTCCCATTATAGTCTTAAGTATTGGACTTTCCATTTCCTTGATGCTTTATTATTTCAGGTATTTAAAATGCATGAGAGTTTTTTTAAAAAGGGATAGGATCATATTATTGTGCCATTAAATAGCTTTTCTTTTAAACTATCGCATTCAAGTATCTATCTTCAACTATTGCATTCAATATTGCTTACATTGCAATTTCTTTGCTTAATAATTTTAATTCTTGCATAATTTCTTTTTGTTGCAATTGTCATCACTGCTAGAAAGTAGTGGTAGTAATTTACTACGATCATTGGTCTTTTTTCTTCTGCCATATTTTATACAAACGCCTTTTCTCTTTGATGACCTCCTTCACTTTTTCGTTCCACCACCATGTTGTTTTTTGATTATGACCACCTTTCGATATTCCACAAACTCTTTTGGCTACATTCATGATATACTTGCACCAATCATCCCAACTTTCTGGTTCCTCTTTTGCATCTTTCATTCCATCTTTCATCATCTTTTTGATTTTTTCGTCTTTCAATCCCCACAATTTCACTTTTCCGGGATTTTTCAACTTTCTAATAGCTCTATCCTCCATCATTAGCTCCACGATGAGCAATCTGTGCTGTGAAAAACATTCCTCTCCCAGGATTACTTTTATGCCTTTAACTTTCTTCATAACTTCTTTCTGCATCACTGCATAGTCAATGACAGTTGCACAATTTCCAGATTTATAGGTGATTAATTTTTCGTCGTCCTTCTTGAAAAAAGTTTTTCCAACAACCATATCAAGACTGTCTGCAAACTCTAGGATTCTTTCACCATCTCTGTTACACTCACCCCATCCAAATCCATTAATCCACCATGAATTCCATCATAGCCTAGAGAAGATCTTCTAACATGCCCATTGAAATCTCCTAACACAAAACATAAACCGTGTCTAGATTGTACTTCAGCTGTGAGATCTTCATAGAATTTTTCTTTCTCTTCTTCACTCCTTCCACTCTGAGGTGCATAGACTGAAATCACATTCACCACTTTTTCGTTCACCACTATATCTATAGATATGATCCTTGGGGACACTCTTCTCACTTCCATCACAGATTCAACAAGGTAATGTTTCACCATCAAACCAACACCACCACGATCGGTCTCTTCTCCTTTCCAATACAATTTGTATTCAAAGTCACCTCCTCTCAATTTTCTTACTCCCTCATTCTTATATCATACCTCTTGTAAAGCCACCACATCCACATTTCTTCTGATGGTTTCTGTAACTTCTGCACTTCTTCCAACCATTGAACCAACATTTACCGTTGCCAGTCTAAGCTTCACTTGAGATTTTCTGGCCAAATTTTCTTCAATCCTCCTGGATTCCCACGGGGCTTTAACAGGAGTTGTCATTGATTTAACCTTATCTGTCTCAATGTTTAGCTTCTTCCTAGTAGCTCTATTTGCCCTCTGTACTCTAGGGGCCAGCACAGAGGAACATAAAAACAGTTTATTTATTTTTGTCAGCTGCAGTTTTTGTTTGGAGCATTGAAAAATTTTATGGTCGCATGCCCTTGCTAACACCAACCACCAGTTATAAGCGGTGGGCCTTGCCTTTGCCTGAAAAAGCATTTACTCCTACAAGGCAGTAGGATCACTAGCATAGTTTGCCGATCCACCGAGATCGTTGCCCGCTCTGTGGTACTTGGAACCACTATGCTAGCATTTAGCGAAGACAGTGAGACTAGTGCATCCGAACCCTAATTTATGATAAATTAGTACAAAAGTGGTCAGAAGTACAAAAGTGCTACTCATCTGTTTTCACTGACAGAGCACTGTAATAACTATACCAATTAACTAAACTTCAATCGTATCTTATTTTAAAAATAGGATAATTTTTTGCAAAATTGCTCATGATGGAATTACATTGTTGTTGAAAAGCTTCATTGTTCAACTACAATGAAGGTTCTTATAATTTCAATAAACGTATTGATTTACAAGAACAAACAAATTGGATTTATTTGTGCCTTAAATTTTGCAGTTGGGAAATTTACTTTATGCAAATATATGTAAATGATGATCTTTTGTCACTGATGTTGAAAAATATACCATGCATAATTTATTCCATTTTGGTCATCGTCGCTGATTTGTTGTATCGGAGGTTGGCTAGATTTCTAACAACACAAGGTAATGTTGTTTTTTTTTTGGAAGGAGTATCTGCAGTATAAACGGCTGTGTGCCATAAGTGGAAATATTTGGCTTGGATGTTATGTTATTTAAAATGCTCAGCAAAATTATTGGAATTGCAAATATTTTTTTGCATTAAGCAAAAATAGATTTTATTTGTATTACTCAGTTACTCTTTGTGTACCAACTTCCCTCAACCTGGAGACAGGAAAGATCAAGGCCGCAGCCAGGAGAGGAGAGGGGTGTGGTGTGGAAACCATGCCCCCTCAATTGAACTATTGTCCAAGTGGCATTTGTGAAGAAACTAAGGTTAAATCTATTACTATTACAGAAATTTGAGATAGAAAGTGTGATAGATGAATTTGCAGCTATGTCAAGCCTACGATTGAAGTTCACACTTTGACAGTGGGGCTTATTTAACCTGCATTTTGAATGAAGTAGTTTTGTTTTGTAACGGTGTGCACTCTGTATGTTTTAATATATCATTTTAAATATTGTTGAATGTTAGTATCAGGGATAATAACCAATGCATTTTTTTCTCACTCGATAGCAAACGAACCAACTTTATTAAATCTGTACATTTTATTAGTTTATGATCTATCAACTAGATGTAACATGGCCTTTGGTGCAACCAGAGTAGGCTGAAGGGCTTCAGCCTACCTTAGCAAATTATTGAAAATTTGATTCTTAACATGCATTGTGTTTTAATATGTTTTGGACTTGACCTATAAATAATGAGAGGGGTTGAAATGGCTGGGCAGTTTAATTCTTTCAAGTGGCTTTCGAATCATACCAATTAATCAAATCAAATCTTTCATTATACTCGCTGTAATACGCCGAAGCATGTAATGAGTTGGCGCGGCCCATCTCCGCGTCATTGCGCCCAGGCAACACAGCTCCATTCGAAGAAATGTCGCAGCGGTGGCGAGCCGTTGGCCACACTGTGTCCGATTTGACCGGCCCGAGATTTGAACCTCAGATCTCCCGCTCCAGAGACGAACACGTTACCGCTCGACCTACTGGCCAGTGTCATACCAACTAAAAAAAAAAAAAAATTTCAAAAAAACTAACTTTCAAAAAAAATATATATACCAATTAAGGTTTTTCAAATAGTTGTAAGAATGTGTGAAATGTGATCCAAAAGCATTGAATTGAAACAGCTGTATTTTTTTTTCAAAAAACAAATATCATTTAGCACTGAAAAGTTTTGCCCTCATATCCCCCATCTGGGTCTCTGCGCTTAGACCCTCGTTTGTTACAAGCTAGAGTTGTACCAGTTTGCTCAGCAAAACGCCAAATATGATATTTTTTGAACATAAAATTTTTGATGTATGGCTCAAGGCTTCAAGCTCTTCATGGTTGCACGCCTGAAAATACCCTTTGTGATCAAAAATCTGGCAACGTTTATGGCAAAAATACCCTGTAAACTGTCTTCTGCTTAACTCTCTAATCTTTTTGGTTCCGATTTCTTTCAATTGAAACTGTTTTCCTGCATCATTATCATGGCAGAACTGTTACAACATTGTTTCAAGTAGTTATGTGCGCTAAGTCGTAGACGAAATATGTTTTGCTTTTCAGAGAATCACAGATTAGAGTATGAATTTCAAAATCATCTTATTTTCAAGAATTTGATGGTGAGTAAAAGTTCAATACGCATTTAAGCCTCATGACCATTATTATTTTTAATGTCATAGCTTTTATGAAAAAAAAGTGTACCTTTTTTTTTCAATGTATATATACTGATGATGTTATTTTATATGGAATGAAATGAATGTTTGAGAAATCGAATATTAAAGGGGAACTCTAGCCTAACCAGGCTATATATCATAAAGTATCCTGCAAAATTCTAAGGCTTTTGCATAAAGAACTAACTTCCAAATTTTGGTGATTATTCGCAAAAAACTGATGAAACTGATTCTGATTGGCTGACGATCTGGTGATGCAGTAGTGTGGCTTGCGTTTTGCGAATTCTGTAAAAGTCATTTCTGCAAATTATACGGACATAACTGGTTAACGTTTTTTGGTGAAATGCAATTGGCGTAGTCTTTATTATATACAGAGCTTGACTCAAGAGACTTTTCAACAAAGAGTCGCCTAACCTAGTACCACATGCACCCATTGAGCGATTAGCTGACATTCCCACTATCCTCTAATCAGCAACTTGAATAAAAAAAAAAAATTAACCAAGACGGCATTCAATACTAGTCCTGGTATGTTGTACCGGTTTGCTGTACCATTTACCGTCTGATACCTATTCTGACTAGTTCAGAGTGAGCAAATTTTGCATTGGGTTGTAACTGGAAATTGACCAGATTCGCTTTTTGTGATAACAACCTAAATATTTTACCAGTATATGCAGAGCAATATGTTTACAGTTTACTTGTGAGGTATTTCAAACTGAGACAATTCAATACTGGTTCGAAAAGTGTGTGTCTGCTGACTCTTAGACTTGAGTTTGATTTGTGCTGCACACTTTTTTATTTCGTTTTTGGTTACGGTTTTTGTAGCATAATGCTTGTCTGAGGTAGTAAATCGATGAGCTAAAAAAAGGGTCGGGAATATTAAGTATCTGCTCTATCTTATAGTATATGCTGCAGAAAGTGAACTTCTGTTACCTCTGCTTTTTTAGACTATTTTAAAGTCGTACTACTTCATTGTTTGGAAACCCAATAAAAAGTGCTTTATTGAATTTTGAATGCAGCCGTGATCTAACTTTTTTTAGCTGGAATATTGTCGTGTTATACTGGCAATAAAGACAATAACGTGACTGCCAGAACCAACCGGTACAACATACCAGACCTATTTTGAATGCCGTTTTAGTCCCTTTTTTCTGATTAAGTTGCTGATTAGACATACTGATAACAGCTAACTGCCAATAAGGGTGCATGTGGTACTTGGCTAGGCGACTCTATCGCTAAAAAGTCTCTGAATGTGCTCTGTCTATAAGTTGAGACTACTCCTATTGCATCACCTGGGCGTAAAACCTGCTTGTAACACCAAATAACGCTAACCAGCTGCACCCTTATTTTATTCTTTCACAAAATATTCAACTTACTTTCTATATGTAGACTTGATTTTCACAGAATTCGCAAAATGTAAGCTACACTAGTGTGTAGACAGATCGTCAGCCAATCAGAATCGACTTTCGTTTCACCAGATTTTTTCAGATTTCTTCAAAACTCTTAAGGCTTTGAAAGGGGTTCTTTTTGCAAAGGCCGTAGAATTTTGCAGGATAGTTTATACTAAATAGCCTGGCTAGGCTAGAGTTCCCCTTTAAAGAAGCTGGCATTATTTGCATTCTAAAAGCTACTGATGCAGAAGCCTAGGAAAGAGTCACTAGAACGTCATTTACTGATCAAGTTTTTTTTTTGGTTGAAGTTAAGTTTTTGATACGACATGCATAAACTTTGTCTTAGGATTTTTCAAAGCACTCAAATTTTATTGCAGAAAATATATGTTGTCAATGCTTCATACTTTCAAGTAAACTTTAACAGATTTAGTTTTAATTATTCCAGCAGTGAAATAGGCAGAACTAATTTAGTAGTTTACAAAGACATCACGTCTTACAATCCTCCTTTATTTCATAACACCTTAATGCTGTCTGTATGTCTATAATGGGTAGTCGTTTCAAACTTGAGTGTCGCATGTGATGCAAAGCCCCCAAAGGGCTGTGCAATCTCTTGTTTCAAAATCAACTGATTTCATCATCACTAATCAAATTTTATTTCCTTTTAAGTTATAACTACTGTAGTAATACAATGCAAGCAAGTAAAATTTTAATGTAATTTCTACATTTTGCTCACAAGTGACCAAGTTTTTCTTTGATTTCTTGTGCTCATTTCGTGCTAGAATATAGCTTAAATTATGCTTTGTGTTTTGTAAAACTTCTGTCACTAACTCACTACCAATGACAGTTTGGCCAAGTAGTTACCATTTTTGCTTGACAAATAAATCAATTAATGTTGCAAGAAAATAGTGTCTACTGTCCTAAATGTCAAAACGATTTTGACAAGAATGTGATAAAAATGTTTGATTGTTCATGTTAACTGTGTTGCATTAAGAATTAAGATAGTTGTTTACCTTAATGTTTTATTCCTAGGAGCAGTTTCTAATTTGAACTGATTACTTTGATGTTTTAGTTTGTCTTCACCAACAACTTTCTTTGCTTGTATTATGTTGCGTTTGTGTACGATGATTTAGAAGTGCTAAGAAAGGCAAGTATTCAACTATTGTGTTTTTGATAATTTGGTATGAACAGGCCGTGGTATAATGCAATACTTAATTGTAAAATTTATTTAGGAAACATTTTTATTGCAGTTGATATTAGGTTCTCATGATTTGGTCCCGTTCTTTTAAACCAGTGGGTCCCAAACTTTTTCATGTTACAGTGTTCCAAAAAAGTTAAAAAAATTTGCCACACACTAACAGAAAAAAATTTATTTCAAAAATTTTGAGTGTGCAAACTTTAATGCGATGGATGCGCCTGTTTTAGAGAACAAATAAGATCGAAACAAGGTTCCGTCGTTGTCAAACACACTCGCATTTTATTGTCAGTTTGAAGAAGTGTTTCTTGTTTTTTGCTTTTGAATTCTGTCAAAGCAGGAAATCCATATTTGCTGAGCCATGAAGATGTAAATGGCAGCATTATTTTGATTGCTTTGATACCGATTAAGGGATAAGATTTGTAAACAGATCGCCAAAACTCGTCCAAGCTTTTTTGGGAAAACAATGCTCAAAAAACAGGTCATTTTGTAAATCTATGAGGTACTTTTTTTCTTCGGGAGAAAGCTTGTTTGTTTTGTTGATTCTAAATGGATTAATTGCCCTTCCAAAGGTGATTGCAACAAACTCGTGAAAATAGTTTTATAGTGACTGGTGTAATCCAGACAATGTGCACATAATTTCAGGAACAATCTCTTTTTGAAAGGGGATTCATAAAGTGTGGGAAACGAATCAAAGATTTCCTTTGAGACTTTAGTTTTCCACATCGTCAACTTTTCGTCAAGTAGTCGTTGCTTTGATGTTGCTGTGATTATATTTTCTGATGGCCCTTGAAAACTGGAATTCAATTTCTTCAGTTTGTCGAACTCGTCAGAAAAAAAACAGAACTTTTAGCCACCAACTTCGTCATAAAAAGAAAATCTGAAGTCTTAGTTCTGTGTTTCCATGAATAAAAGAACTTGAGTTTTCAGCTGGACCAAGCGTTTTAACACCTTTCGTTTCAAAAGCCAACGTACTTTAGTATGATTCAGCAAACACTCGTACTGGGAATCCATAGCTTCACAAAATTGAGGAAAAAGTAGATTGTGTAGAGGCCGAGATTTAATAAAATTTACAACTCGGCTGACTTGAATCATACTAGCTTGTAAATCTTTGGGCAAAGATTTGGCCACAAGTGCTGCTCTGTGGATCATGCAATGCACAATTACCGCATTTGGATTTTTTTTGGCGCACATGTGCATTATGCAACAAATCCTTTGTTTTTTCCCTGCATTGAAGGACAACCATCGGTACAAATGCTCACACAGTTACTCCACTTCAACTTTGAAAGCAAAACATTTCCGTTTTTATGGTGGCCAATTCTTTTGCAAAACAAAAACTCATTTACCAATTTTAGATCCTTTATAAACTGAATAAAAGCAAGCAGATGAGCTTTCCCAGTCTTGCTCGTAGATCAGGTCTTCTCATTGTGCCCAACCTTTTTACTGCTACAGGCCACATTTACCTGAGAAAAATTATTGCAGGCCCCATGCATTTTTTACCGAGATTTAACTCCAAATAATTGCAAGTTTGTTGTACAAAATCAGTGCTCACTTAAGCCAGTATTTCGAGAAACTGTTCCCATTAGTAGGTGAAGACCAAAAAAAAAACAGTCTTTGCCGCAAATCGGTACCGATTTCGGCCAGTATTATGAGAGTCTGTCCCCAAAGGTAGGTGAAGACCAAAAAAAAGATCTTTGCTGCAAATTCGAACTGATTTTGGGAAAACAAAACAGAAGAAGGTTTTGGTTTCGACCGTCTTTTTATTTGCCACAAAATGGTAAGCCTTTCCATGAGGAAATCAACCTAGCAAAAAGATGTTGCGGGTCAAATGTGGCTCGCAGGCCATGGGTTGGGCAGCTCTGTCGTAGATACAACAACTTGTAAAGTCCGTAATATAGACAGTTCATTTTCTGTCACAATAAGAATAAAGTGTTCTCGAATTTGATTTTTTAAATCAGTGCTTAAGTCTTCTATTCTTTGTGAAATCGCATCATTTGACAATGGAACTCGGCGAACTTTTTTGGCAGCAGCTGTTCCGGTGGTGCACCCAGAGGGGGTTTTGGGGGGTTAACGCCCCCCCCCCCCCTTTGGAACTCAAAAAAACATAATTTTGTTGATATCATGCAGTTTGTAACACTTTTGGCTTGCATTTTGTTTTACACTTGCGTTGTCCACAGTACGTATGTGTAAATTTTTTTTCAAAAGACGTGAAAAAGCTGATGGGTGATTGTTTTCAATGCAAAAGCTGACAAGCAACACGTTTGAAGTTATTTTGCAGCAGCTGGCTTTTGCTAAGTCAAAACCAGCAAACTGTGCTTTGAAATTATCTTGCAGAGTGTAAGTGAACCAGTGCAATAGTGACTCTTCCCCTGACTTGTTTTTCTAGAATCACTTTCAGGCAGTAGGTGTACGTGACTTCGGGGAGTTGCAATTTTATGCGATGCTTGCATACAATTGCAACGCCCAGAAGTCGCTTAGCATTAAAATCTCATCGGTGTGAGTGACTGCTGCTATTTGATTTTTTTGGGAGCGTGTCTCAGACAAAATTTCTTGCGAATCTTGTGCTGTGGAAGTTACTTATGCGCTTTGAGAAAGAAAAAAGTCAAAATGTCGATTCCCACAGCTAAAAGTCGCCTGTGTAAATGCTGCTTTATAGAGACATTTTTTTTCCATTTTTACTTTGGCCCATTACATTGCTTTAACTATGTAGCTAGCTTCCACAGTTCTTGTTTGCAACCTTTTGGGGTATCTTTTGGCAAAGCTGGCTGTTGGTTTTTCAAATAATATTAAATTTGTCATTACTTGCTATATTACCCTGAAACATGTAACGACTTAGCGGGTTCCAACTTTGCATCATTGTACAGGCAACACAGTTCTTTTGAACAAATAGCGCTGCATTGGTGAGCAATTTGCAACACTGTCTGATTTTACTGGCTCAAAATTTAAACCCATACGTGCCAACTTTTGAAATTCACCTGGCATGCAAAAACTTCATCAATATGCAATATCGGCGCTATTTTTCCAAACTGATTTTAATGCATTGTCATTTTGCTCAATTGTTGTTTAAAGGTTGATTTTGTTGTTAGTGCGTAAGCATGCCGCAAACCAACAATCGTGAAAAACTTTGACGGATGAACAAAAATTGGTGAAAGTTGTGTTGAATTTTCATGTTATTTTCTTCGGCTTTAATTTCTTTGCCTTTACTGTAGGAAAAAAATTGTTTGTTAGATTTGTACTTAAAACTATGCTGAGCGATGGATTAGACTCAGCATTTCAAAATAAAACAAGGATCTTTAAGGTGGAACTATGCAAAAAAAACATCCTCAGTATTAATTAGTCAGTTATGCAAAATTTTGTTTGAGGTCAAATTTGGTAATGCATATAGTTGGAGCCTTTTATGCTTTGCTTCAGATCTTTGAACGTTTTCATGAACAAAATCGATAATGAAAAGTCATCAGGTTTCAAACGACAAAATCATGCTTTTGTATGGCAAAAATTCAAATTCTTTAAAAATATTTGTCAAAAATTATTGCTTCTTCACTAGTGTGCAAATTTTTATTAAGATTCAACAAGATTTGAATAGTTTTCTAAGATTTTAAAGTAAGCTGCTTCATATCGCTCAGTAAAAGTTGTTTTGCTTGACATTTCACGATTAATATCGTGTTAACTGTCGGCTTGCGATGTTGTTGTTTAAGGTTTGTTTGTATGTTCGTTTGAACAATATTTGGCTAGGTATTTGTTAGTGAAGCAATCCAATTCTGTGATGAAGTGCAACAATTGCTAAATGAGCAGGCATGGCCATCGTCTACGCTCATAATTTAACCTCAGACCTCCCGCTCCAGAGACGAATGCATTACCATTCCACCAACTGGCCGGTTGTGCAACTGATGGAACTTAATTTTCCTTGCTTACATGATTAAGTGCGTATTAGTACTTGTAAGTTACTTATGATATTTGAATCAAAAGTAGAGCTCGACCGATATAACTTTTTCAGGTCGATACTGATATCGATATTTCTGAAATGTTTAGGCCGATACCTATATCGATAACCGATATATTAACTTATTAGCTACAAAGCTTTGTCACTATTTTTCAACTAATTAGACACTAAAAGCTTCACTAATCCCCATCCAAAGAAAGACTATTGCAAACACAAGTCACACTCCAGTATTATTCAATGAAAAAACAAACAAAAAATACAACGATTTGGCAATCATGGTCAAGAGCGGTTGCGCTTGCTCTCAAAAATAAACAGTTTAAGGTAATTGTTCTTAGCCGATATTTTATCGGTGGTAAACACCGATACGATATATCGGCTTGACCCTGATATCGGCCGATATATATCGGTCGAGCGAGCTCTAATCAAAAGTACTGGCTGAAGCAAAATATTTCGTTTTCAATTGCAGACCTTGAGAAACTTGTTTCTGGTTCATATTTTCATTTCACAATCAGTGGAATCCTTAATTCCTTACTGGAGATTCACGAAACGTTCTGCAAAACTTCGTAACGAGCTATCATCATCAAAAGGTTATCGTTTCACTGTTTTTGAAAGCACAACGAAAATACATCGAGATGCACAAACAAACCTTGAGCTGAGCAGAGACCAGTATGTGGTAGGTACACTATTAAAAAAATTAATAAATTTGGCGGGCAGCATTTTTACACCCATTTGTGTAATCATATTACTAATAATTGATTGTCAAAGTAGCTTAACACAGTATTAAAATATTGCTAATTAAAAATTAAAATCTCTAAAACCTAAAGTCTCATATCTCAATTCTGTTTGAATAAGATTTATCCTTGATGATTCCATCTCCAGGTAAAACAAACTGTTGGGTTTTAAAGGTTTTAATTTTCAGTGTTTTAATACTGGGGTACTTTAGTCTACTGTAATATTTGTTCTAACTCTTCATTATTGAGCATTTTTTTGAAACCCTGGTAATAACCATAGACTAACAATTGATTATTATTAAGTGTTGTATTGGGCAGTGCTCAATGATTTCTCAGTGCAATATTAAAGCTTTTGACAATTTTTTTTATACTGCAAAAATAAAATACAAAAACTACGGTATCAAAATCTACCTATACATTATCAATTTGTGTAGAAATCTACCTAAACAGTAAACTATGATATCATTGCTGTAGATCAGAGGTGCCTAAAGTGCAGCGTGCGACAGGTCTTATGATTTAAGTTGATTTAAGGCGGTGAATCATCCAGCCAATTCCAGTGGTTTACAATAGCTAAAATTGAACTATAATTTTTGATATTTTTTGTTTTAATTTTGGGACTGCGGTTGCAAAGATATTCAACAAATACAAAAAGATGTCCCCTCGAAAAAAGTTTTTGGAAACTCTGAGTTTTGATCTTCCCGCCAAAACCACAGTAGGCCTAATGGTTTAGAGAACTGTGGTAGGCCTAATAGTTTAGAGATAGTTAGGCCTAATAGTTTAATAAGATTACAGTAGGCCTAATAGTTTAGTGAACTGTGGTTTTGGCGGGAAGATCAAAACTCAGAGTTTCCAAAAACTTTTTTCGGGGGGACATCTTTTTGTATTTGTTGAATATCTTTGCAAACGCAGCCCCAAAATCAAAACAAAAAATATCAAAAATTATAGTTTAATTTTAGCTATTGTAAACCACCGGAATTGGCTGGATGATTCACCGCCTTTTAGAACAGGGTATATTTGAGACAAACTAGAGGAAATTTAACAAGAAACCAAATCAATAGGCAATTGTTTTGTCTGACCATCACCTAAAATTTCGGCAGAAAGCACTTCAAAATATGGTGAAGACTTTTTTTGGTCTTCACTTAAATTTTCGCCAAATATCTCATCAAAAAACAGTTTCTAGTTAACTGCGGCCGCTTCTAAGTCAATGCGCAAAAATTTTGGGCACTCCTGCTGTAGCTAATGGTACTAGCCTCAGCTCTACCGTGTACTGCAAAAAGAAAACATGGCAAAATTCTTGTTTCGAGAAAATCAAGTTTTTGTGCACCATTGTTAGCTTAATGTGACGCAATAAGTAATTTTTTTCGCATAATTTTTTCATTGTTTTTCAACAATAGAAAAAAAATTGTTGAAATCCGCTATAAAATGCGAAGTTGTTTTCTTTTTATATTTAAACGTCATATCGCTGAAAGTTGTGAACATACAAAGCTCAAATTTTCAAATTCGGTTAAAATAAAACTGAAATTTAACACTACAAAAAAAATTAAAGGAAAATGCTTTTTTGCAAGATACTACGCGTTTACGTTTTAGCTGTTTTTTTAGGCTTTTGCCGTAATAAATTAAAAATTAGTCAATTAAGTTTCAAGGAAAGAGCAATCATTTTAATCTAAAGCAGTACTTCTAGTTGTTTTTATTTTTCTGAGAGTGCATTTTTTTTTTTTTCGGAGAGTACAACAAAATAAGACGTATTTCGGAGGAATGCATGCAAAATTTTTGACAGAAAGTGCAAACAAACAATCTTTTAAAATACAAAAAGTTGAGCTGTAATTTCGAGGCTTTGGACGTTTTTTTATTTATAGCATCTCAAATTCGATAGACTTAAGATCGAGTTGATTGACGCGATGTTTATAAGAACCCGATTTTTCCTTTCAAAGATTTTCTAGCGACTAATTCGTTTGGTGTTTTCTAATTCTGATAAGTTTGCAGTCTATCATGATATTTCTTCTTTTAAATCTCGATACATACTGAAAATTCTCGAACCTTGTAAGAGGTTTGTGAAGGGGCCATCACTGCCACCCACTTAAACTATCGTTAATAAAATGGCATTTGTAAAAAGAAACCCTATAATAAAACGTGACATCGCAAGAGATACTTCGCGGATTTTGACGAACTTTGCGGCAGTATCCAACTTTTACTGAGCTTTATTAATTTTAAAAATCGTGACGCAATTGCGTAAAGCAAATTATGTTCGCTGAAAGTCAGATAAAAAACTTAAATGTTCCCTTTTCAAATTTTGTTTCACAATCTTTAACAGCTTTGTGGTTATTTGCTTTTTAAATATCTAGAAAAGTTATCAAAATAATTAAGTAACCTCAATCAAAAAGCGCAAATATCAGTTTACAACGCCAAACTCACTTTTCACAACTTCTAACAGTTTTCAATTTATTATGAAATAACATAGAGTAGTCTTTAAAATTCTAGCAACTTCTGATGAAAACTTTATTACATGAACCAAATTCATTAAACGATAATTTATGCAGCCATTTTTTCATTAGAATTACACTCTGTAGTATAGCAACCAACATTTTGGAACTTGCGTATTAAGTTGATTATTTAGTACTAAAACTCTCCTAATTAAAAACCTAGAGGCGCTAGAAGTTTTTTCGACGTAATAGAAGACAGTTAATTAAAAAACCTCTGCAATCTATAGCTCAAATCTGTTAAAGCTAGTGAGCTCAAGCACCGGCGCAGCCACGGGGGATTAGGGGGACCAGTTTCCCCCCTTTTGAAAGTTCTTAATTTCACAAAAATAACAAAAAATTGCCAAAAAAAAAAAAAAATTGCACGCAACTTAAGTGTAATAACAGTAACATTATCTGGGGGGGGGGACTACAATTGGTCAGAGTAAATAGTTAATGAGAATGTTTGATCATTGATTGATAAACAGAGATATGCATATTTTTCATATCCTGGTAGCCCGTAACGCGCTCACCGGCGCAGCCAGGGGGGGATTGGGGGGACCAGTCCCCCCCCTTTTGAAAGTATACAATTTCACAAAAATTATTTAAAAAAGATAAAATTTTAAAAACCTAATTAAAAAACGCTCAACTCTAGTTTAATTCTACCCCTAGTTGCAAATAAGCTACGTCAAAACTTTTGCATTTAAAACAATTTTTTTTTTTCAAGGTCATTACCGTAGCTTCTCTGTCTTTAAAAAACTTCAGGGAGGTCATTCCATGCTGTTCGTACGAACAAAAATCTTCGGGATTCGGCTTGTTCCCGAATGTTGGTATTCCATGCTCTGATCATACGAATGCCGAACGAAAATCTTCGGGAGAAAACAAGAATATTCGGCATTTCTCCCGAACAGTAAAAGCCATTCGGGAGAAATGCCGAAAAAAGTTATTAGCAGCTTGTAGGAAGAAGTTAAGACCGTTTAAACAGTTGAGTACCAGCACCTTTGTAAATAAGCGAATTTGAGTAATGAAATAAAAAAATAGCCTAGTAATGGCTGCAAGGTATTATTTTATGAACAATATGTCTGGAAGAGCATCTACAAGCCGGAAAAGAAACCAAGTGAATGTCTTCTCTGAATGAAAGGATGAAGAAGTTATTGCAGAGTTTAGAATGAGCAAACAAGAAATACGTTTGATCTTTGGTGAAAGATGATATGGCTCCGTTGGGTAGTCGCTCTAATGACATTACGCTAGAAGAAAAAGTTTTGATTTGTGTGAAAACCTTGGGGTCAGGAAGTTTTCAAACCTGTAGTAAAGATTTTGTCCAAGTGTCTCAGCCTAGTGTGAGCAAAATTCTTACCTCAATTTCAGATTCCATGGTCAAGCTGGCTCCTACGTTCATCTTTGTGCCTCCGACATGTGCCGATATTTTTGAAACCAAGCATAATTTTTATGAAGTCGCTGGGTTTCCTGGCGTAATTGGCTGTATTGATGGAGGCCACATTCCTATAGTTGCTCCGCATGAAGATGAATTCCCTTATGTCAATCAAAGCAAATTTCATTTTAGATCTTTTAGCGGCTGGTGTATCCGGCAAGTGTGCACATAAGCTAACCTGCAATGGCACCCTCACTACCACTGAATCTGCTCCTAGATTTTCCACACTATTATCTTTTGGCTGGACAGACAAAGGTGCATCATTACTGGAAGAACTAGACGCTTCCGTTGTATTGCAGCCTTCAGTATTCGGAATCCCAGCAGTAAAAATTGGACCAATCAAGCTGGCAATCTTAAATTGCAATTCTGATGGGGTTGCTGCTGTAATTACTCCACCACCTGTTTTGCTACACTCTTTTTGATATTCCACTACTGCTTTTTTTGCTCGGGATTTAGTATCAAACTATTTTTTTCTGACTTGTACTACTTCAAAAATTGGCCCAGCCCCAATACTATTTATGCTGTCGGTTAATTCAGCCCATTTTTTTGTCCACCATTGATTTCGCTTTAGAGCTGTTTGGTGGTCCAGTTAGAAACTTATAATCTTTTGCAACTAAATCCACTAAAAGCTTAATTTCCTCCTCACTCCACCTTCTTGGCATTTTGATAAGAAACCTTTACCGGTAAATAAAAATGGCTGATATTCTGTAGTGTGCGGTACATGCTTGGATGCAACAAAGTTAACAAAGTATTATGTCGTCATTGAGGTGGATTATCTACGTACTGGGTATAGAAAGTTTTGTGCTAATGCCAACCCGAATGCCGAAAACGAGCAGAGCATGGAATACCTCTGCTGAACGTTTGTGTTCTTATGCGGGAGATAAGAATGCCGAACACAACCGTCTCTGCCGAACATGAACCCGAACGTTCGTACGAATGAGCATGGAATGACCCCCCAGGCGTCTAGCTTGTATTATTTCCGAAATATTCGAGTTGAAAAAATGTTTACAGCAAAATGCAAAGTGAATCATTTTTAACGTAACAAAGGAAATGAGTTCAATCAAAAAAATCAATTTTGGTAAACATGATTAAAAAAGCTATCTATTACGTCACATTTTATAACAATCGCGCATAAAAACTTGATTTTTTTGAAACAAGAATATTTAGCCACGTTGACTTTTTGCAACGCAGGGTAGAACCAAAACCCGCAGAATGGGAATGCTTGCTGCATAGTCATTGTTGATATTTATTGAAAATATTCGATCGTTGCGTTGCCCGTATCCCGCTGTGTTGGAATGATTATGTATCGTTAGCGTACCGCAATCCTTTTGCGGGAGAACGTGAACGAGATAAAAAGCAGCGCGATTTTGAACCAAAAAATGCAATCCATTTTGTTTCAAAACTCATCATTTTCCAAAAACTAGAATCAGAAACCAGTGAGAATTTGTGGCGGCCGAGAACTGACGAGTATCAGCTCACAAAATGTCCCTATAGTCAAATCGTATTTTGACCCTAATAAATTTCGAGAATTTTTTAAATCAAAACCTTCGGAAAAAAACATTAATTGCTGAAGGAAAGCAAATCTCTTCTAAGAGAATGACTCTCTATATATATACCGGTATATTTAACGTCGAAATTGATTTTTATTATACTGCATTGGGTCCGTTTTACCGATCACGCGTATTTATGCGAATAAAAATACGCATGTCATTTGATTGCGTGCATTTTGCCTGTTTTCCATTTTTTTGCATTTACACTGAGAAAGATATCAGACGTAATTGGACTAAACCGCCTTATGTAGGCCTACATTTAAACCAGCAGCCTAGAGAGCCTGTTTGCCTGAAAAACAGCAGAATCAATATATTGTCCAAAAAGTTTTTACAGTTTACCAATAGCGTAGCTACGATGTCAGTTTGATCCTTTGATTTTATTTTCGGCTGGGGTTGGGGGATCGACTGGTTTAAGTTAATCTTATTACTTCAAACTGCCCCATATCAAATGTTTATTAGAGTAAATAGTACGCTAATTTATTTTTAAGAAATCTATTCTGATCTATTTCTACGTCCACATATTGCACCGTATGGCTGTGTTGATTTGTAACAGTGTTCTAGTTGTCTATCAGAGCAGCGAGTCCGGCGACGTTCAAATTGTGTCGAAGTCTAAACTGAGTGCACTGGTTGCGAGCAAAAAGTCGCGCAGACGTCGTCTGCCTATTACCGATCTACACTGTGCGTAAAATTGTGTACGCAAAAGTTCGTCTGTAATTTATTTTAAACCAAAATTTGGTATGCCTAGCGTATCTCCTTACCAGCGTACAAGCAGTCAGTTGTTCCAAACAAACTAACGACACGCCCGTATTTATTTGTTTTATTTCGTTCCATTCAAAACAATAAACAAAATTTCATGGACACACATAATTACAATTAAGTAGAACAGGAAGCTGCGAAGGACCTCTCGGTCATCGAGTCAAGCAGCCACCCAGAAATTACCGTATATTCTCGCGTATAGGTCGCAACTTTTTCCCTATATATTGTTAAAAAAAATATAGGTGCGGCCAGTGCGCTCGACATAAGTGCAAATCGTCACCAAGTCGGAACAAAATTGAAAGTTTTCGGCTATTGCAAGTACCGCATTTTCCGGCTAATAAGCCGTTATAGTCATGAATTGTAGTGGAAATGTGCTATTGCCACTGTGGTTCTATGGAATAAGGGTGCATTCGCTTGTGCTCGCACGTACCAATGCGAGACAGTTTCATGCGCGCACACGCACATGCGACCGCTCAGCGTGCGTTGGATTTTCCCGCTTTGTTGAGAAAAAATGGTTTTGCGATTTGAATGTTCGATTTCGAAGTTATTTGTTTTTAATTTATTTTAATTTTCGAAGTTTATTTTAATTTTCGCACAGATAACTTCGAAAATTTATTTTAATTTTCGAAGTTATCTGTGCAAAAAAGCTAGGGAAAGGGATTTTTAAATCCCTAGATTTTTAGTGCGACTTACAGTATGTGCGAGTCAACTCTAAATTAAACTTTTTTAACATAAAACTAATAGTGCGACCTATACGGTGGCGCGACCTATAGGCGAGTATATACGGTAGTCATGTCAAGCTGCTGGGCATGTCAGTTTTTCATGTTAATTTGAATGCGTTGCGTATAGATCAAACTTGAGCTTTTATCAATTTCAATTAGTTTAAAACTGTGAATCATTTGTAATTTAACAATAAATATTTTTTGTATTTTAATTTAAATTGATCGAATGGGAATTTTTTAGATTCATATGGTACCGAGTTCCAAATTTTGCTCCTTGATACCTAAAACTTTTTTTGTAATTTTTGTGTTCTGTACCTTGGTAAATACAAATTAAGTTCAGATAAAGCGAGGCGCGTTGTTCGTGTGTGTATCGCTTTAACAGGAGTGAAGTGACAATTTAGACGATTTGTTAGCTTTTTTCGTGAATTTTTATGCATTAATTTCGCTACTTCATATTATACAAGTCTTTCACTTTTAAAATTTGTAATCGGTGATAAAATGGTGTAACATGGTCATGCCGCTGTCCACCTGCAACTATTTTAACTGCTTTATTTTGAAAAATAATCAATCTTATCAAATGATTTTCATGAGTGTTATCCCAGATTACAATGCCATATAACAAATGAGAATGAACCATACTATAATACAATTTTTTTAAGAGCTGTAAAAGGTAAAATGTTCCGCAATTTAGACAAGATACCTACAGATCTAGATATTTTACATGTCAACTTGGTAATATGTTCTGCTAAGTTTAATTTTTCATCAATTGTAATTCCCAAATATTTTACTGATTTAGTGACGGAAACCGGATAATTGTTGAAAAGTATTTCTAGCTTTGGGATAGGATTGGTGATTTTAGGGGGCAATATTAATGCTGAAGATTTTTTAGGGTTAACAGTTATTTTGTTGGCGCTCGTCCATTTCAGTACACTCCGTAACTCATGATTTATCTTATCACGCAAAATTGACGGATTGGCAGCGTGGATTACCAGACAGGTATCATCAGCAAATAATCTGGGGATAGTGTTTAAGGCATTAGATATGTCATTTATATATACAGTCGAATCCGGTTAATTGCATACCGGATTATCGCATAATCCGCTTTATCGCATAAAGATCGTAAATCCCAAACCATAGCCAACCATTTGTTAAGAAAATAGTTTGGTTAATCGCATAGCGGTTTATTGCATAATCCGCTTAAACGAATAGAAATAAAGAGTTTATTCAATAGCTGTGTAAAACATTTCAAAATATATGCGACAGAAACGGACAGTTTCAAAGTCTTAACGGAAATAAACCATAGCAAAGCGCAAAACAAGCTCGCCGATTGCCAACATCGCAATATGAAAGCCGCCGCCGATTAGAGATCAAAACAAGGCAATGTGCGATGTGATTGATGTTCTTTGAAGACAATTACCGATAAGGAACAATAACACGTGGCTGCCATTTCGCAATCACTAACAATCACTAAATTCGGCGACGGCTACAATTTGAAGGGGCCGATATGGACACATTTCTTCGTTTAGAAAGACAAATGCAAGATAGCGTGCAGAATAAAATTAAACAAACAACTATCGCGGAATATTTTGCTTGAAATTAATAAACAAATTTGTAATCCTTCATTGGCTTGTTTTTGTTTACTATTTGAGTAAGAATTTGACGATTGCGTTCGTTTTTGAGTAAGAATAAGATGATCGCATCCGTATGCGCTTGTAGGTATGACGTGTGACGTTTTTGTGCATAACGAGCATCGCGCATCATGTGAACTTAGCACTTTCGCTTAAACGCATAATTCGGTTAATCGCATAAAAAGGCTTGACAAATTGACTATGCAATTAACCAGATTTGACTGTATCAAAAACAATAAGGGGCCTAAGTTACTGCCTTTGGGCACTCCAAAATGATTGGTAACTATTTCGGATTGCATATCTTGATGGGCGAGGTATTGTTGTCTTCCAAATAGAAAAGAACTCATAAGTTTGTGTTTAGGTAATCAGTACTATAACATTGTTAAATTATTATAATATATCGTTATAAGTGCAATATCCTTTTTAATCCCTAGGGCTAACTCATGATTACTTAAGACCTCATTGCAGTGTGAGAAGCATTAGTTGTAGCATGCAAGGTTAAAAGGCACTTCTTAAAAATGATTTAATGTTCTCAGGTCGTTCTTATGCAGTGCTAGGAGGAGGAATGCGTTTGTTATCGACATACAAACAGTATTGACTATTGTAAGCACGAAATCTTGAGTCTTTTGATCTTTTTTTGCGTCTTTGAACTGCTACATTAGAAGCTGTTGTAGCTTATAAAATAATTTTGGTAAATGTTCAGTGATAAAAACAGTCGATGCCCTGTCGTCGTTGTAATTTTTGAGTTTGGATATGTTTTCGTAGATAATGTCTTTTTCGAAAACCGTCGAGACCTTGAGTAGAATTGGTAGGGTCTTCATATTGCCAGCTTTTTTTAGGGGACGCTGTGGTAATCGGTGTATGTCCACTAGTTTGATAGCATCAGGTTCTAGTTCCAAGCCATCCCTCAAAAAACTTTCCAAAGTTCTTTTAGTCTGCCGTTTTGTTTCGTTTTCGCTATCTTTTAATCTGTGAACTAAAATATTCAAACGCTTATCGTACGACTCACGCATGACGTTCGCGATTTTACGCACAGTGTGGACCGGGCTTTAAAGTTCTCTCTGGAAGCATTCTACGCAGTTTTCGGCGCGAACCAAATTTTGTTTGCGAACATGCTGCATAAATAAACCCATTGTACTTAGTTATGACCATTTTTCTGCAAACGCCACGTTCAGATTTGCATTATTTGATTGAGACAATTAATCGCACGTAAGGAATGGTCGATCGCTATCGCATTATTCTTGCTTAATGCTAAGATCCCTATTTCCTACCAACGATAGTAATAACAGTACAGTAATCAATTAACAAAGTTTTGTATTGGCAAAGCACAATACAGCACATTTTTTTCTGTTTGAAGATTGCAAGCAGTACGTGATGTCAATTAGTGTAAATAATAATAGGGAGCACTTCTTTTTTCAAAGAACAATCATTTTCGGGTGTAGATGGGGGTTGTTTGTATCTTTTTGCGAATTGTACGATGCACATCTCATTTGTTCTTAATTTGTTACAATATACTAAAAGCTTATTTGAAAGTTGAAATATTATTATGTTAGCTAGCCTGAATAATAATGCCAATCCGCGACTTTCTCGTATGGCCTACGTTACGAAAACGCGTTTTTGCATCTGCTGTTGCATCATTAAATAAAATAAAATTTTAAAACCAGGTGAAACTACTTTTATTCTCTTTCATTTATTTATTTTTTATGCGTCTGCTGCATGAACGACGGCAGTACTCCTGCCTGTTATCGCTGAATCTTTGTAATTTGTCACAATTTGCCTAAACGAAAACTATCCGATTTGCATATGCTTTAATCGTAACAAAAAAATTTGTCCCCCCCTTTTTTTTTTATTTCTGGCTGCGCCGGTGATAATCATTCATTAGGTTATCTCTTTTAGCTGTGTGCTATTCTGAAGCAATTTGCTGTAGCAGCATGCAATTTCTCTCACCTTTTTCTTGAAGTAAAATTTTTTGTCATTAATTGTTAGCATAAACGTCCAAGTATAGCTAACCATAAATAATAATCTCAAGTGTTAATTAAAAATAAAATACATGCTTCCCAATCATCGTTGGTCTGAGTGCTCACTGCTGAGTACACATTAGAGCTGTCATTTGCTTTCAGCAACTGATGTACCTTAAAGTTTGCTAATATATTGATCTATCCCTGAAACGCTTGGAGGTACCAAAACAAATGCTAGCAATGAAAATTTACAGTGATTGTGCTGCTGTTGCTAACAGAAATCTAAAACACCAAATATGTGTAAAAGTACTTGCTTTTGTCTTGATACTGTGGTTATGGGACTCGTAAACACGATTTGCATCATATTGCTCTCTTCTACACTGTCTCAAACCTGCATCATTTTGTCCATCGTTTCATGTACGAGCTGTGTTCTAAGATACTGTGCAGGAACTTGTTTTAATTTGATGGCTTTCTTCAAAGCAGAGAACATTTTTCCCATAGTATTTGAAAACTTAAAGCACTGCTACTGAAGCATTCTGAATCATTCTCAGCACTACCACTCATATCTAAGTACAGTTGAAATAAACAAAAAAGAAGCTAAAACTAAAAAGGAGAAGACACAGTCATATATTTCTTTCATTTTTACATAAGAGCATGAACAGTCTAGTTGATATCTGGGTTTTATAAAGTGCTCAATAACGATGGGTCAGATCAAGTATCACAGCATATTACTGCAGTATTAAAACACTAAGAACATCACATAAGATCATCATTAGTAAATCTTACTATTGTAACATACTGCTGCTGAGTTATATACATACTGTTGAGTTTTGAAAACATACTGCTGAGTTTTAAAGGCTTTTAAATTTTTTGAAGTTCTAATTCGGGTCATTCCATGCTTAATTTACATTCCAAAAACCCATGTCTTTAGATTTTCTTGAAATTTTATATGGTGATAGATCTCATCAAAGTAATTTCTATGCAAAAAAATTTGAGCGTTCTAGGCCAAGTGGTTTTCGAGATAATCAAACTTAAAATTTGACCACTTGGTGGCATTTTTCGGTTATGCGTGAGTGTTTTTTTTGTTTTGACTTTCCCTTACCCTAGAGAGATAATTAAACTATCTATTCTGCATTTTCGGGGGTGCTGATTTCAGAAATCAAATCAAATTGGAGGTAAAATTGTGTTTTCAAGGTGAAACAGACTGTTTTGGGTGTTTCGCTTCCAAAGCAAATTGCCCAGCTCTCGGCAACCTTAGAAAAAAATTTTTTTTTTGCAATTTGTGCTTTGATCAATGCACTTTGAGAAACAACTAAGTAGAACATTTGCATATTTCAAACATTCACTATAAATAATGCTAACTGTGGGGGCCCTAATTAAAATAAGAATTATTTTTTAGAAAGCCACTCAGTCCACATTGCGGTTTAGCCAATGAAAATGATGCTGCAACTTGAGCATATTTTGACCAACTCACAAGAAAATCTTTATAAATCATTTGAATTTTTTTTTTCCAATTCAAATCAACATTTAGAACTATACTGCAAATAAACTTAGTAGTAGTGCCAAGGTGAATTCAGCACAATTACAAAATCAATAGTCATTTAAATTCAATGCAATGTAATAAAAATGGATTAGAATAAAATTTTTAAGAAAATGCACTTCTGCGTTTCTGAAGCATTAAACATACAGCATAAACCACAAAACAAAATCTCAAAACATACTCAAGCACATAGTATTTTGGAACTAACATGTATCTATGGTTATACAAGTCAGAATGCATTTATGAGTATCATGTAAAGTTATCATCGTACAAACAATGTAACATCTAAGAATATTTGCCCTTTTCAAAAATTGTGGTATGCAAAGTAGCATAAGCAGTACGGAAGGTACTGCAAATAAACAGGTAAAACACTAGTTATTCTATTGGAAGTTGTGTATCATAGAAAACATACCAAATAACTGAATATTTTGTTACAAAGCTGACCAATTTCACTTTTGAAATGAAAACAATAATAAGCAAAAATTAGGAAACAGTTACACACAGCTACTTAAAATGTCATAGTCATTCAAAACCAAGACGTAAGATTAAATGCTGTTCATAGCCGTGCACATTTTTTGATAATATAATAGCAAGATATAGTTAAGTGAGGCTAATAATGCATCATACAACACTGCTAAATCTATGAAAAAATCGATTAAATTTACAGCAAGCTAACTCACCAAAAAAGTTTTTTTTGTTGGTGCTTTATCTTAAGACAAGTGAAATCATCACTATAAAACAGGCTACATAATGTATTCATGCACTTTTGACCAAATTTCGCTACTAATATTGAGCTTTTTGCCCCTACAATTCAGTAAATATTAATAACTACCATTTCCTGAATTTTTCTGTAACTTTACGCAGACAGTCATTTGATAGTTGGTAGGAGCGCCCACTCCCATGAGTAGAAGGACACTGAACTTTACAGATAATATCTGTGAAAGGGATATCACAAATATCATCATAAATTGGCCATGAAAAGCACGATGAAGGACCAGCTGGTTTCATAAACTTCACTTGGGCATCTTTCAAATCATCATTTGTGCTAAGCACTATTCCAATCCACCAACAACCGTTGTAGGCACAGGCTACAAAATCCATAGGCTTAACAAGCACAAAACTGGGGTAGTTGAAAAAGTTGGTTTGGCCTGCATAGTTTGCATCTGATGCTACATATTTGTAGCCAATAATGCCAGCTTGTAGTGGTTCAAAAATGTGATATGATCTTGTTCCTGGTATAGTGCTTCCACCCTCAAAACGTTTCTTCAAATTTTCTCGTGTGTACTCCAAAGCTGATGTTGAAATGTGGCAAAACTCAATACCAGAAATGTTCTTACAACAATACTCATAAAAAGCAGTTACACTTAAAATAGCATCACTTGAAGATCTTAGGAGACTTGCTCGTTTTACTATGCGCTTCACAGTCCCACCAACTCCATCACACGGCAACTTTCCATGACTGGTGGCAAAAAAACCCAAGTAGCATTTATTGCAAAATCTTCAAAGTGGCAGCAAAGATTCATAAAATTTTCGTAATTTTTGTACTGCTGAGTGCAGCCATCCGAAAAATAAGTGATTTTATTTACGCTGCTGACATTTTGTTTGATCCACTTCACCACTGCTTTTTGTACTTCAAAGACAAAAGAAACGTCATGCTCCAGATCTTCCGAAACAATACACATACTTTTACTGGTCAGCTGCCCATCATAAATGTAGTATATCACTGCAGGATGAATGGAACATTGCATGTTATTCCAAGGAAAGCTTTGTGCTTCATCTTGAACTACAAAACTATAATTTTCAGCAAAGTCTAACAGGACCAATGCGTGATTAGTGGAAAGATCATTTTTGAGTTCTTTGAGAAAATAACTTTGAGTTTTAGCAATAAAAGCATGTCGTTTTAATTATAAAATTGACTTCACGAAAAGTTCGATGAATGCACTGGTTGTAGAATTTATGGTTTGCATCAAACATTTATCTGTTGAAGCCCACAGTTGGTAAAATAATTCTTCTACCTCATTTGAAAGAAACATGTTCTTCAAATAATCTTCCAAAACCTTGACATCTGGGCAGGAGGGGCATCCGTGCAACATGCATTCTCTACTTGTTTTATCACATACCACCATTTTTATGAAGTCATGATATGACGAAAGCTCGGTTTTTACTGCTTTATTAAGCCCTTCAACTAGTAGCTTAACATTTTGATGGATTATGCAAACACATACATTATGTGTTCCAGATGCAGAAATTGTTATACATTGTTTTGGTCGTAAACTAAAAAATGCAGATTTTCCAATTTTGTTTCTAGGATAACTTTCTTGATACAATCTGTATAGCTCACTGATGTTGCGCAATAAAAGCCTGTTTTGTTCATGCACATTTCGTGAAACACTGACAAAATCTTTTTGTCCAGGCATAATTCGGATTTGTTCAAATGAATTTTCATCTCCCAAATAGAAATTTGTAACATGTTTCTTTACATCTTCTGAAAGACGATATTTAGCTCCAACTGATTTTGGCTCCGGCAAAATTCCTTTTTCCTCCTTTAAGTTTAGTGCTTGTGCAACATGATATCTTGTAACTCCAAAGTAGTTGGCACTATCTTGAATGTTCCAAGAGCTTGGCTTCAAACTTAAAATTTTTATTCGTTCTTCACGATTTGCATTTTCAAAGTTTTCCTTCAGCTCATTCATCAAAATATCCAAATCATCTGCTTTTTTTTTGGTGATTTCTTGGCTTGAATTACTATTAGGATCGTCTAATGGAACAACTTCAATTGCTGAAACACCAAGTGATGTAGAAAATTCACTGCTTAGGTTTCGAACCGTTTTGACAATTTTGTTTTTACCATAAGACATTCGCTGCTTTTTTGGAAGTGAGTGCAAATTAAGTGGAGAAATACCAGCTGTAGCTAAGATATCATTTGAACGCTTCATGGATTCGGATTTTTGAAGCAAGACTATAGAACTGCTGCAACTCTCTGCAGATGTTGCGTCAGAAGATGTTGATAGCCTGCGGTCTTTTTCAGTATGTGTTGGAATATCAGCTGCAAATTGTCTACTAGTTGAAGCTTGATCGAGCAAATGCTGGTCGAGAACATCTTGTTGTTCTTCCATTTTAACTTGCACCTTTCCATAGCATTTCCAACAAAGTTTTAATCCGGGAACATGTTTCATGTGCATGCGTTTCAAAAAAAAGGCCATTTTTAACGAAATTTGGTGAATTCCCTGTGGTTTTGATTTTTTATGAATTCCAAATACATCTAAACATTTTCTCTTAACTGTAAGGAAGTAATCGCCAAAAGTTTTCTGATGATGGAAACAAATTTCGGCATCTTCAGGAATATCCTCAAGTAATCCGGCACGCCACCAATAAGTCAGTTGGTCATCAGTACCCATATCCAAAAACTTGACTAAACCTTTGGACAAAATTCTGGTTGATTTGTGACAGTCGGTTTCTTTTTTAGTCAGTAATCCAATAGTACAAGGACGTGTTTCAGCCATTTTGTTCAAATTAAATTGATCATACAAATGTCAAACACTATTGAAAAGCTATTTACCAAACCTAAAAAATCAGTTTATTGCTGCAAATAATTTCAAAGCATTTAAATCCAAAAGTATAATGTTACCAAGAGTGTCAGCTCACTAATCTAGTTAAAACATACTTCTAAGGGGTTGCTAATTTAGCTATTTACTGCTACTGCGCTTTTAACCACGCGCAAAAACTACTCAGGTCGCCCTCAATAGCATCGTGTTAAGATAGTTATTCAATAATTTTAGGTTTGTGGTTTTTCAAAACAGAACTTGTCTTCAATTTTTTATCTGTTACCTATTTTGTGTTTGTCTGCACACTGTGATGCTACATAACCTCTTTTCTGCAAATATGCAAATGTTCTACTTAGTTGTTTCTCAAAGTGCATTGATCGAAGAACAAATTGCAAAAAAAAATTTTTTTCTAAGGTTGCGGAGAGCTGGGCGATTTGCTTTGGAAGTGAAACACCCAAAACAGTCTGTTTCACCTTGAAAACATGATTTTACCTCCAATTTGATTTGATTTCTGAAATCAGCACCCCCGAAAATGCCAGAATAGATACTTTGATCATTTCTCTAGGGTAAGGGAAAGTCAAAACAAAAAAAAACACTCACGCGTGATCGAAAAATGCCACCGAGTGGTCAAATTTCAAGTTTGATTATCTCGAAAACCACTTGGCCTAGAACGCTCAAATTTTTTGCAAAGAAATTACTTTGATGAGATCTATCACCATATAAAATTTCAAGAAAATCTAAAGACATGGGTGAACTTTTTCAATTTTTTTGTAAATTAAGCATGGAATGACCCATACTGTACAGTGGTATTGTAATCTGATGTGAGAACAAAAGCAGAAGCTATATACTGCATAACACATAAATACATTTAGTTCACTATTTCATAATATGTGATAAAGCAACAGCTTTTGCCATCTGAACCAACTCCATGCATTGGTCTTGCAAATGTTGCAATGCTTTAAATCTTCATTATTTACAATTTGACGATTATAACTTTCCAAGATCATGCAATTTTTGACAACGACAGGAACACACTAAAATAGTATTAAGCTGTTGGTGATGGAGCTAATCATAACATTTTGGCGTACCTGCTGAGCCTTGACTGTTTAGTAAAAATTTTATCAACTTTCTGGTTTAAATTAGATTCGATTGTGCTGTAAGATTGTTTTCTTGGAGCAGCTTCAGATCAGCTGCATTTTCCACTCTCAAGTGCAGTAAGAAAATCAAGAACATCTTTCTTGACTGATACATTTAAATTTGGGAAAAGTAAATCCAATACACTTTCCACTTCCAAGTCACTCATAGTGGTAAAGTCAGTAATTAGTCCAATTCCTATTAAAAATTAATTTCAAATAACAATTCCATTAAGATTCTAAAAACAATTTTATAGTTAGTTGTAGCATAAATAGCATGCATTGTGTGGTAGCAGTTCAAATCAGACCTCAAGGTTTAAAAATGCCCAAAGCAAACCAAAATTAAAAAATCAGAAAAGATACATTTGCCAGGGCAGTTTAAGAAACTACTAGCAATGAACAAAACTATAGCTACGGTTAGAGAAGAGGATAAAGCATCCAGCTAAATAAATAGTAAAAGAGAAAGTAATATCTACAACAAATCTTCAGCGGATTTTATGATATATATAACTCTGTTTTGATACAAAAAATATTCCAGCAGCATTGGCAGATATAATCTAATATTCTACGTATTAGGCCTCTGCTTCATTTCCTTAAAGTACCTACCTTGTATCAAAAATGAAATAGAAGCAATCGTTGTAGCACTGTACTGTATTAAAACTTCTTTGAAAATCATGTGAAAGTTGCAATACTTTACAGCTCGTTTTACATGCATTCAATTGCAATTGGTCGCTCTGCAGTAAGAAGAATTTTCTTACTTTGACCAAAAAGCTTGGACGCAGATCATGAAAACTCACCCAAACAAATGAGCACAAAACACCTTCATAAACTTGTACAATAAGCATACAACTACTACACAATGAAATGCTTCAATACGGCTATATGTTCATCTGCAACTTTATAAAAATGAAGGGGGTAATAATCATTAAATGCACTTTAAACACATCACATCATTAGAATTAAAAATTTTAACAGTTTACACACCATAATGAAGAAGATAAGGAACATTTGATGCTGTGAAAAAACAGGAACATTTTTCCTACAATCAGGTCACTGTCTTCTGTACATAATACAACACAATCATCAATTGAGTAGCGTATTCCATTTACTGTGAGATATTTGGCAAAGTTGTAATCATCAATACAAAAACCATTGTGTAGAACACATTCTACATTTCTGGCAGAATACACAACACCAGCATAATCCAAGTTGTTGGAAAACATGCCTTGTTTCAGCAAGCAAGCAAGCTTGAAGAAGTTAGTGGTTGTAGGCTAAGGTGAAAGATACATTCACAAAGTTTTTTTTAACTTTTAACAACTCGTTTTAAATACGAATGTTTACTTTTGAAACGCAATGTTGGAAAATGAATGGTTGGACCAAATTGCAAAATAGCCCCTCCATAATGAAGCATATAATTATGCTTAAGTCGTAGTGGGACAGTTTAAAATTTAGAGCGTCTTAGTACAATATACTGTTTAACTAAGTAATCCAAGTGAACAACAGAATTCTTGGATAAGCAAGGAGCAACAACAAATTCAATAATCTTTCTCAAAAAGCGAACTAATTTCCTCAGTAGAATCCAAATCCATAACTTTCAAGTAAATGTACAAAGGAAAAAATGAATAAAGCATCTGTTTTGGCTAGCATTGCCTGGTAATCTTTTCGCGTTTTTGCTTATAGTAGGAGTCTTAGAAAATCGATCGTGATCCCACAACGAAAATTGCACATAGCACTTTTTGAATAAGCTCAGTGAACCACCCATTAGCCTCAAAGTACTTAATGTATGAAATCATGTCATATTGAAGAACACCTTCCAAAACATCATGACCTAAACAAGGAGACAATCCTGGTACTCATACGTGAAAAGAAAATAGTTCATTGAAAACACTATTACACTTTAAACCCATGTACTCATTTGCATCATAAATTTGCTGTAATGCTCTGTGATAACTTGTTGTGTACGAAATGACTTTTCGTACAAACAGTTCTCCAAAAATTCTTGCCTTGTCACAGTGCAAAATCTGCACATGCAATTGGCATTGCTAAAGCTAGTTGTAAAACCTCCTAATACGTGGCTGCTTAAATTGTTTCCGAGCAAGCACATAACAGACCCGACCATCTTTTTATTCCTAAATCCCAAATCAACACCTATTGATTTCAAAAGTTTTAAATCTTTTACTAAGGGTTTCAGTATTACAGCCAAAGTGTTTCTGTTGCAATATTTGTCTTTGCAAAGTATAAGCAACTGAAAGTGGTCAATTTTTGACCACATGTGAGGATTGAAATTTGTAAAGTATAATACACTGCCATCAAATTATGTTTGCGTTTAGCAGAACCCAGCGGGTTTACAACCTCAAAAGAATCAGTATAAAGTATCAGTTGAATACTATGATGATTGCTGTGAAATATTGGATTGGACTGAAAAACTAAGCCATTATGAAAATCTTTTATAAGATCAGATCTTTGTGGCACAGTAAAAATTGTTCTTTAACCACTGGATCAGTAAATAATCCGTTTAAAGTTTCTAACAATGGCACATACTGATAAATGACAAAATTCCCACTTTCATCTTGCAAAGGCAATGTTTGACTAACTGGTGCAACAAAAGTAAAGTTACTTTGAATGTAGTGCTTTCTTGAGTATTTTGTTCTTAAACACCAAAAAATATTATTAGAACCACACTGCAAGTTGGAGCTCATTCATAATCTCTTCAATCTTATCTTGAGCAAAGTTATGATGAGTAAGAACATCTTTTAGACTTAGGACCATACCTCAAAATTATTTTTCCATAATTTTTCTGCTCTTACCACAATGTCATCTACTGTGCTAGATGGAATTAAAAATTAATGCTGTAGCAGGGTGAAAAATAAGGCAAAATTATTTACAGACATACTTGTATCTGGTGACCTGCTAACATCATCTAATCCAGTAGCACATAATTGTTGAACGCAACTCAATTGTGCACTATTTATTTTCTGAATTAAATCAGTTTGAACTGAAGAATCACACACTGTTACTGATTCTGTGTAATGTTGACGTTAGCTCTGTCTTCTCCATAGATGAGATCGAGCTAAATGAGTAGAAAAAGAAGAAACCACATCATAAGTTTTTAAACAGTCAGTAAAAGGGCATTTCAATTTAAATCCATAGCGCATGTGCATCTTGCTATGGGAAATTACTTCATAAAGGTGAGAAAAAGTTTTTCCACAAAAATCTAAAGGGCAAGCAAAATCTTGAGACATTGTTGTCTGTTGCAATCATTGATACTTAGCTAGAGTATAACCTTTAATCTCTAGAATAGTCCATGTCGACTTAAACCAGCAAACGACTAAGATGTTAATTGACAAATTGAAATTGGCAGTCGATAGTTCCTTTAGCTTCTTGAATCGCAGAAAGCAGCACACCAATCTTAAATTAAGACTTCTATTTAAGATTGAAACACAAACCAACTCTCACTGAGCAAAACAGCTCCACTAAAATTTATCACTAAACGGCTATACAAGCCAACCACGGATACACAACTCAGCTTAACTGCCTACAACACTAATATATAAACTTATCCCACTCTGAGAATATTAGAATGAATAAAAATAAAACCACTCGCCTATTTATACTACGGCAAAAGCTATCGAATATCGCAGAAAAATCCTTGATATGTCACAATAGAAAAGCATACAAACTTACGATAACAAATTGCTACATAATTATGACGTCACAAACTTCCAAGTCTCAATATAGCTATTAAGAATGTTAAACAACCAAATGATTTGATAATTGTGGAAGATCGAAGAACATGCTGCAAAGGAATTATCTCAGACATTCTAAATAAAACTGCGACAAAACTAGTAAAGCAGTCACATTTACATTAAGCATGGCAAATAATCATAACAAGAGCGTTCCAAATTATTATATGTGATATTGTCACTGTGATCAAAATCAGAAATTTAGGTTTTGGGTCAACATGCAATAAATGAAAAATTACCGTAGTGTTTATCTATAGGTCTAATCCTGAATCCTAACCAATGTTGGTTAGGATAAACATTCATTGTATTAGCCTGAACAATGAACATGAAAAAAAACTTTGACAATTTATGTGTTCACACAGCAAAATTCTAAAATCTACCTCTTAACTCCAGCCGATATCATAGCTGTAGAAAATACACTCAACATAGGCTACCTTAAAGATTAGTGAATATTTTTAAAAAATTTTCAGGCTAGGTTCAAATATTTTTTAAGTAACTTAGGGAGGCTTCAACCTCCATAGCCTTCCGACCTGATTGTGCCAATGCCTTGCATTTAATGAAGGAAAATTTTTTTTGAATCAGTTACAATGAAATTCCAGTTGCTGGTTGTGCAATCATTTTTGGGATTTAAAAAGTGGTTGCTTTAGTTAATGTTATTGGAATTATTGATTCGAATTTTTGAAAACTACTGGAATTTAAAATTATTTTTATAATTCAAACAGACTATTTTCAAATATCTCAAGAAAATTTTGTGCAACTCTTACCGTACCAAGTTTTAAAATTCAAATTTCTTTTATTTTTACAACATAGTTAATAAGCATGTGCAGTAATATGAGGTAGGGCCTACTAGACTTACCTACACCGAACAGACTCCACCAGTCTACTGCTAAAATAAGCCTACCTACTAGGTGGGCTATTTATGTAAGCTTATTGTAAAGTAAGCTAGGCTTATTCATTTCATTGATTTCTTTACACTGAATCAATAAAATACAGTACAGGTTGCAGTCAGACTTTTCTGGGAGAACTGCTTCACTAATCAACACCTAACCCTGAATCTCAAACACTCGTTTGCTGACGCTATGTAGTTTGTGACCAACTGATTTTGTGACATTGAAATTGGTGCATAATAATAGGTCCAGTATACCCGAAGTAGAAACCATGCTTGATATACATCTTAAATTCGAAGTAAATGCAAAATTACGAGGAATCAAATTTTTCAATCCACTCCGCAACCTCTTCAAAATCCTGAATATTCCAACTGAAACAATTTTAGTTTAACTTTTAATCGTGGCAGTTAACAAAGCCCTAATCTGGTGTCCTGTCATGGTCATATCCCTGTCATATTATACTCCAGTTTGTAGTTATCTTGGTTGGTTAGCTTTGTAGTACAAGTTTGGTGGTCTTAAAGGCAGGGCGGTATCCTGAAAAAGGTTTCAAAGGGGATTTGGAAAAGAGTATTTGTTGACCAAACGCACTTCCAAAATTTTACCGAGGAGAGGCTTGAACCAAAGCCTAAAATGTATCTTTGTGTCTTCATGGTTAACATGCAGATCTAGTGGCAGAGCCCTCGACCGTTGGAGGTCTAAGGGCAAAGCCCCCAGCAGGCAGTTTTTGTAATTTTGCGGAAAAATAGCCATTCTAACGTCATTTGAATGATATTTTCACGTTTGTAAGGCCATTTGAGGAAAGTTATAGCTAAGTTTAGAATACCTTAAACAAAATTATAATACGTAGCCCCTTCATCCCCCTTTTTCTGGTCAAGATCAAAACATGTTTAACAGCATGTATATTTGGGTTAAATTTTCTAAGTGACTTATAGCTCAACCCTTTGATTAGGCCACTTTCTGTTACCGCCGGTATAGCAGACAGATCATTATACATTCTAGCCTTGCTCTAGCACTTCTATATCGGTAATCGTCAGATCACAAAATGAAGCAAGTGAAGTAAAATTTTACAATTTTTGTGTAGTGTGGGATTGTATAGGCCTACATAAAATCGACAAAATTTGTCAATGCATTTTTTCATTCAAAGCTTAGATAAATTTTACTCAGGGTAAGTTTAAATTTTACTCAAATTTATATGTTTGCTATTAACTCTTGTAAACAAAATTGCAAGCAAACTTTGTTATTTGTACATACAAATAACAAGTAAAATGGACCAAAATTGTGATGGCATATTTTTATTTCAAGTTTAAGTAAGTTTTACCAAAAATTCTGCAAAAACAACAACAAAGTTGAGTAGAAATTACTTGCAAGTGCTTAGCAGTGAATTATATTTACAAAATGAAAAAATTGAAGTAAATTTTACAAATTTCTCAAACAGTGTAGGATTGTTGGTTATTATTCCTTACATAGCTTCAAACTTTTTTTACTGCATAAGTATGTCAATCTACATACCATAATGGAATTTTTACCTACTGGTACTCATTTAAAGTTTTTCATGTACGTTAAAAAACATAATCTTTGCATGAACCTCTCAAGTTTTTGATAATATACAAACTCAATTGTGTAAAAGTGATTGCTAGGTTAACCGTAGTCATATATGTTTAATTACACAAAGAAGCAATTTTCTAAAACTGATTTATGAAAGATCGCTAAAGACAATACTTTTCTTGTAAAGCAAATGTTCTGTTTTGCCCCGCTTTCCTAATGCTCAGATAAATACGTGACAATTTTTCAAACACATGCGCAGGATTCATTCATGTTGTTCAACAATGTAAGGACTTTTGCTTGCACACCATTAATTTTTGATTTTTCTTCAATTTCTCCATGTTATTTCCCTTAACGGGTTAATTTCCGCCATACCCTGTAAATGCAAAAGATATGAGCATAGATATCAAAAGCAAAAAAATGCAATATACTGGATCGTATTTCAAACAATTTACGATTTTTAAAACATCATGGGAACCCGCTTTAAGGACTCAGCAAGTTAATTATGACCCTTGCATTGAGATACTCTTCTGCCTGACTAGGCTTGATGTACTATAGTCCAATACTAAAAGACGCCACTATCTCAATCAACATAACTTAAAATAACACAAAAACACATATTGTACAACTGCACTTCAACTAAAAAGTTGAAACAACTAATCTAAATAGACGGTGGCGAAGCGGAGTTGGTAGAGGCACTGGGATTGGAAAAGTTACTGGCTCTTACTGTTCGATATTCAAATTGGGCAATGGGCATTGATGCGTTGTTGCATCATTGGGAAAGCCACTTAACGCCTATATTTCCTTGCTTATTTCTTGGTGAGCTTTGGGAGCTTAGCAAGCAGTAGTGGCCCTGCGTCGACAAAAGAATGCAAACTTAAGGTGAACTGCAAGTATTATGCACCACATATTGGAGTACGCAGAGACATGATGATACGTATGGGTCACAAAAGTAAAAATCCTTCACACGATGAAATGACCTCATTAATTGTGTGATTTTTTGAGATAGCCAAGGTGGAGCAAGCTCTGCAATATTATATCAAGGCAACACAGCTGCTGTATTAACATAGAAACGTTGAAGCTGTCACTAACTGCTTGTGGCACGCCCAAGATTTGAACCTCAGACTTTTAGCTTTAAAGTCAAAAGCGTTAAAAAATTCAACGAATCTAACTGGTTTCATAATTTTTGAATTTAAAATGGATTCATGATAATCAACTTGCATCATCCATTTTTGTTACCAACAAATTTTTGCTTATCTAAACGTTTGAAAGCTGTTTATTTCAGAATAGAATGACGTCATTTTAAAAGTGATTATTTGATTTTTACATTATCGGTAACTACAAATTGGAATTCCCATTGAAGAATGGTCACATATATTGGACTCTTGGTTGATAGTATGTCAGCAGCGTGGCCAAATGGATAAAAGCATCTGTTTAACGATGACCCTGATTGCATGGTTTGGGTTCAACCCCCACCCAGGTCTTTGGAAACTCTTAAGCAGGTGTGGATTCTCCCCGAGCGCGAAGTAGTCAATGCAATAAAAAGTGTGCCGATCGTCCAACAGTTAGCCTCTGACGCTGTCCAGTGACAGGAGGATAAATATGCGCAACAACAATGTAGTATAGTACGTTCGATAAAGCAGACATTGTAAAAAATCTAAAATTTATAACATTACAAAAATTCCAAAGTGAGAGAGTTTTCCCTTGGATACTCAATGTTGAATACATAAAAGCAACCGAAAAAGATGCATAGTGCATCTACGATAGAATTTAGATCTGGAAAGCTGGTGATCGATCAACAAATACGTCATGTAACCAAGATGAGTAAACATCAGCACCTAATTAGGTTACAGTCAAAGTAATGTAAAATAACAGAAGTGCTCAGTTGTTCACAGGTGTTCTTTTAAGCTGGACAGATATTGGTTTTTAATATCCCTAAGATTATTATTTTTACGTTTTTTCTTTGTTTAGTTGCTGTCAGTAGACTGGCAGCAGCGTAGCTCAGTTGGTTGAGGCTTGTATTCAAAAGTTTGCTGGTTCCGAGTTCGATACTCAAATTGGACATTGAGACATTGCAGAGTCCTTGGCTCGTTCTTGGTGAACACTAGGGCCAAACAGTCTACCATCGTGGTGGTTCCGTGTTGACTATTTAATGCAAATAGAAAATGACCCCAAAATATGGTGCAATATGTGTTGGAGCGGCAGATAACGTGGGTGCACTTGGGTCACTAAAACTGCCTACCACAAACAACATGGCAGTAACATACCGCTGTATTAAATTGGTGTAATGTCTTCACCTTCTACTTTGTAGATTCACTTAACTTAATTCAAAAGATCAAACAAAAATACTAGTTTACAAGGCTTACGACTATTTTTATCGTGATGGGCATCTACAGTATGTTCCCTCAAGCTGTGCAGCCGTGTGGATAGCCTAGAACCCCTCTGCAGTACACTGTTAAAAAATTTGGGTACATAAAATCCAATCTTATTGGATTGTTGAATTGGGCAGTGCAGTTGAGACACCCAATGTTTTGATTTGCACATTGCATACCCAAATTGTTTACCAAAAAAATATAATTGGTTGCATAGTCCCCAACTAAATTGTTGGGCTGTTGTTTCCAAGGAAGTGCATTAGGTTGTCTTTACCTATGTTTATTCGTTGAGTTGTTTCACACAAAATATTTGTTGGGTTGCCTATGTCTATAGCTATTGCGGTATGTTCACCCAACTATATCCTTAGGGTAGCTTTTACACAATTAATATCCCTGCTGTTAACATTGGTTTGTCAATACAGCAATATTTCCGGTTATCTTTACATGAAATGCATGCACGTACTAAGTGAAACTGTGCTGTCTTGACCCAATTAAATAGGCAACATTTTTAGGCATAAATTCCTCAACTGAACAAGTGCAGCTAGAGTGCTGTATAAAACATAGCTACACTTGTGCACGAGTTTAAGTTCGACTGCAAGTTCTTTCTTGTCTTCTCAGCTCACAAATTGAGTAAAATCAAAGTCAGATAAGTTACTAACACTTGATCGATATTTATTATTTTTCTAAGAGAGCCAAATTTCTATACAAGCTTGAGGTTCACTGAATGATGATTTAAAATAACCAAATACAATGAAATCTACACAACTTCCCCTCCCCTTTTGACTATGAGTGAAGAGAGGCGTGATGATCAGCCAACCGAAAGTTATGTTCTTATAGTGTCTGTCAAAATAGGAACCCTACACAAATTACTATTTTTGGTGCTGTAGAAACAGAAATGAAAGTTATGCAATAGCGTCATTTATATGATTATCATAGAAACAAATTAAAGTAGTCGTCGTTAAGATCTGAGAGTCATAAACTACCCGTAATGGATATTGTCAACCCATAAAGGTGAATTTACACAGTATCCGTTTTTTGTTTGTTTTTTTTTACGTTTTTGTCTCTTCTTGAAAAAGTATGCGCCTTTTCATCCGCATTATTATAAGTCCATATCGGCACTAAGTAGAGTGTTGTATAAAAATAAAACTTTTGTTCAAAAATTTTGTGGATGAATGATTAGAGCGATATTTCGAAATAGAGCTGTACCAAGACCACCTAGACAGACAAGGCCGTTTCAAGCTTTAGTGACGTCACGTACAGTAGTGCGAAGCAACTCAAGCGAGTACACTGTAGTGCATTCGGCAGTTAACAATTGTACGCTTTGTGTGAAGGCAAAAGCGTAAAAGACGTATCGGTACCGATATTTAACTGAGAGGTAGTCTATGCTACATGAATTTAATGACAGTGTAGTTTTTGTTTATATGCTTATAAAAAATTATGATTGCTCTTGGCTAGCGATATCGGCTACTGGTAGGCTAGGCTACGCTAAGCGATTTGGTTTCGGGTATTGTTTAGGGCTACCAGATTACAGTTGAAGTCAGCTGGTAATTAGCTTTCTGGTATCTATAAAGATTTATACTGTTGTTAATCTGTAATAAACTGTCAATGCACCTTGTAAAAATAGTTTAATTAAACATTTTCAAGGTTAACTTTGAAGATTTTCAGTTGGTCTACAGGCAGGTAGGTAGGTACTCAGTGCTGTCCCAGATCCTGTGGGTAAGGGATTAGGCCTACTCACGACACATAGTGATAAAATGTTAAGCTTGTTATTCCCAAATTCTGATGGTTGATATCAAATATTTGTTGCACAATGTAAATAACAGCCAGTAATATGTACACCATAGCAGTAGTCTACTATTAAAACATGTGTCATACTTAACTCAACAAAAATTTGAATTTGTGGTTTATTTCATGATGGTTGCTTGACCTTGTCCATTCAGCATTTTAATCAATAAGTGCTTTGCGTTACTGCAACATCGATTTGAATAATTTGTGTATATGTTTAGAAAGCAACTTCAGGGTACAAAACAAACTTGAAATAAGGTCTATTTCTGTTAATAAAAGCCCTTTCAGGTCTTTCTTTTAAACAAACAGCAATGTTGTATATTAGCCTGCTTGGATTTCAGATGTGCTGTGATAAATTTATGTGACTTTAATATGCTTCTAGATTTTCATATCTGATATTAATACTATACTGTGATATATACTTATATTATTTGGCTGTATTGAATTTCATGCAATCAAGTGTCAATCTGTGATATCAGTATTATGCCTTACATGTGTTGCGTGCCGAATTGCAAAGGCAATTATAAAACTGGACCTAAAGTGCAAGTCTTTGATTTCCAAAGGATGACGAACTACTGCAAAAGTGGCTTCGTGCAATTATAAGACAAGATTTCACTCTAAGCAAGATTAGCAAAGTATGGATATTATACTGTTGTATTGTTATGATGCACGTTTTGAATTTTATAAGCATATACCAATACTAATTTGTTATCTAGAATATCAAATTGTGTTTTGGCAGTTTTGCACTACCATATTTGGTAATTATAACTTTTCAAAACAAGAAGTGATGTAAAAGACTGCATAAATCTCTACAGTGCTCAACATTGATAGGATTGGCTTTGATAAGTTTTGTTAATCATTGAAATATTATTTTATTTCGTTAATCAAAGCATTAGTCTCTGGTTGATTCCTGGTTGGATCAAACCAAAGACTACAAAAATTGGTATTTAAAGCTTTCCTGCTTGACGTTCAGCATTTAAAGGGACAGTGTGAAGCCTCCGTGTGTGGTAGACAGGTTGGCAGGTGGCAGCTTGACTTGAAGACCGAAAGGTCCTTTTGCTGTCTCCTGGTCAACAAAGCTTGGTGAATGAAATGTAATTACAATTATTTTTGGTGAGTCTGTTGATTAGTTATTTTACCTTCATATTTTGCGTGTTCCAATATCAAAAGAAGTCATCTCAGGATTATTTTCAGTCATATTTTTACTTCTGATATATAACTAACTGTGTTGCAAAGAGTAAGCATTATTTAAATGCACTCCCAAAAATGGTACATTTACAGATTCACTCATATACTGGTCAAGTGACCAATGATTTTTTGGAAGGCAAATTTCATGAATGTAGTTTTTCAGGTTTGTGAGCAACATTTTAAGCCAGAAGACATACGCAAAACAGCAACAGCGTATGATGAAAAAACGGGACAAACACTGTCATATGATCTTACAGTTCCTCAACTAGTACCAGGTGCTGTTCCTACATTGCTGCCAAACTGCCTTTTCTACCTATCAAGCTCTGCAACATCATCCAGAGCCAGTCGCAATTCAAGAAACATGCTTCGAGAAAAGAAGCAGCTGGCTACAGCTGAGCGAGCAGTATTTTTGCTTAGCGAGCAGTATTTTCCTTGCGTATAACTTTGTCATTTCTTTGCAAATTAGGATAGGTTTTTGCTTTAGTGCAACATATGTTATTGTTTACATGCTGACTATCAGGTATGATATTACAAGTTTGAAAACATTTAGTTTCTTTTCATTATATTTTAAAAAATAGCGATTCTGTGCCTTTATTGTTGGCCTAAACGCGTATCGTAAATGGAAAGAAAAATGCAATCGGATTAACGCGTCATAACGCTTCGCACTACTGTGTGTGACGTCACACGATTGTCTGGCTTTGGTGAAACGGCCTTGTCTGTCTAGGTGGTCTTGGCTGTACCCCTTTACAAAGATTTTTTTTGGAAAAGTTTTGTCCAGTATGTGACTGTCTGGTTAGTGCAGATATGGACTTATAAAAATGCAGATGAAAAAATGCATACTTTTTTAAGAAGAAGCAAAAACGTAAAAAAAACGGACGAATAACGGATACTGCGTAAATTCACCTTAATCGGTTAGGGAGCACAGGCAAAAATAAGATAGATAGCTAGTTAGTTTTTGAAGGATGCACAGGAGCAGTTCACAAAACGCAAACACAGTCAAACAAGTACACTAGTTCGGAGACAGTTTGGATATGTGTGATTAAGTGGTAGTGCTCAAAATTAGTCATAACACAAAGCATGGTAGGCTTCTAATAGTTGGCTATATTTATAGAATACATAACTTGTATTGCAGCTTTTCTGTGTGCAGCTCTTAAACACTGAAAGTTGATGCTTAACAGTCGGAGATTACCTCTGGAGGGAACGAAAGGAGAAGGTAGTTCCAATTTAATGACTGGAGCTCATCAACGGTATCTAAACTGATTTGACGAATCTTCTGCTGATTGTCAGGCTCAACGTTCTGCAACTGAACTGCAGAATCTTGTTTTTACACATTTGGCTTCACACTTCAATTTCAGTATGGTTTTCAACTTCAGAAAAATCAATTACTGTCCACGTCAATTAAACAACCCGCAGCCTGACCTCGGCTGACTGCAAGCAGCTTGTAAACGAAAATGAACACAAAATGTGTACTAGCCGCATACTACGAAAACAACGATTATTACATCATAGCAATCCATTATATCAAACGACCTGTTCAAAAAATTACTAGGGGGGGTATCAAAAAAAAAAGAGTGTAGAGTTCGGACCACAGGCGGCCCCCATTATGTGCGTTGTGTTTACCTCGCACATAATGCAAAGCATATCGAGAATGGGGAGAACAAGCCAGTCAAAATTCAAATAGTTTCAAGAAGTCGATAATACACAAATTATTCAGTCTTGAAATATATTTACACAGCAAAATGTGCGGCATTTAGGGCAGTTAATTTAATATAATAGCTTAGCAAACTTACGATTAGCCACAACAAAATGTTACGAACAAAAACTTCGCATTGTCACCAAAAAATGTAAACAATATCTTATTCAATCAACTCAAGGGGAGCAAGCTTAGAAATATCTCATTCAATGAAAGTTAACGCCAGTGCTGAACAATGGCCCTTAGTGGAGTTCACGGCCACAATTGCTCGGCGTTGCAGAGCTTTGCCTTTGCGGATCTGAGGTAGTACTTTTGAAACACGCCCCAGGTGATAATGACCACGTTTAACAAAGAGTCCATGTCCTCCCACCGAAACCAATTGTCCCACCTTAATGTTATCTTGGACTTTCAGCCACTTTTTACGTTTCTGAAGTAGAGGGAGATAGAATTTGATCCACCACTGCCAAAATCATTGGGCTCTAGCAACATTAAATCGATAATCCTTGTGTAGATGGTCGTTGTCATGTGGTGTGCCGATGGGTAAGTGTGGATGAAATGCAGGCGTGAGTAGTGAAGCAGGTGTTATAGCAGTGTGATCTTTTGGATCTTCTGAAAGTGGTGTTAGAGGTCTGTTGTTTACAAGGTTTGTTGTGTTAGACACAAAAGTCTGAAGTTCCACTAGATTGGGTGTTCGTTGAGAGGATTTGACAACTTCTAGCATGGTTCGTTTGAAAATCTTTAACTAAGTAAGGACTCCCATGCTCCACCCTGTGCTGGGCTGTATGGTGGAATGAACTCCCAAGAAATGCCTTGCCGGCAGCAAAAGGATTAAAGTCCCCCTGATTTAAGCAATTTTGGTTAGAGATGAGCAGCTACTTTGAAAGTTGATCCATTATCAGAATAGAATGCTGCTACTGGGCCTCGAATATCCACAAAACGAGTGAAAGCCAGAATGAAGTTGCTCAAATCAAGGGAAATCACTAGCTTTACAAACACGGCTTGCAAAACCACGCAGGAAAACAGTAAGCCCCATGTCTTCTTGTCGCTTCGTCCTTCACTGTATGTCTAAGGGCCTAAGTAGTCGCTTACGGTGTGCGAAAATGGTTTGTTGTGGGCAGCTAAATGCGAGCTGGGAAGGTCCCCCATTTACTGACGAATGGGTTTGGCTTTCTTAATAAGGCTGGCAGTGCAACTAGATAGATAGTACCTTACGCTAGATAGACCATTTATTATCCAATAACGACGACGTGTCAACATCAAGGTGTAATGTGTTTCACCATGAGTACATTTTAAGTGACATCCAGAACGATGAGTCGAGTCAGGAGATGGTGAGATGGCAGGATTAGTTGGGAGATGGTAGATCAGCTTTTCATCAGTGGGAGATCAGATTTCTCGATCCGTTCTTCCACTCGAAAAGAATCATCTGTGTGAATGCAAGGTAGTAGACATCTTAAAGACTGCAGACTTTTCATAGTCTTCTTGGCATTCTTGCTGCATACTTTACTTCCAGATTGCTTCACAATCTCCTCAGAATTATCAGGAGAACCATCTTTCAGCTTTTCAAGTATGGTTCCAAAACATGTGCGCTACACATAAAGAACTATCTTATACATGGCTTTATCCAGATAAGCAGAATTGATGTGTGGTTGGGTGATAGTCTGTCTATGTGAGATCCGTGTGAAATACACTGTGTATGCCATGAGGTAAGCTACTCTTTTCTTAAGTGTGCATATATCTGGTGATCTTTCAACGAGGTGCATTATCATGTTAGTTGTTTGTGTTTGTACTTGCAAGTCATGTGATTGCACCTTAACTTCGTTTACTGAAGTGTGAGTGTGTGGTTCGGTGTGTCTTTGGGTAGCAAGTAAAGCTGTGATGTTTGGACCATCAAGCCAAAGAGTCATGCAATCATGACAAGATTTAGCCAAAAGTGGACGTGTGGCAACGTCCGCAGGATTTGCATCAGTTGCACAATAGTGCCAGTCCTCTGCGTGGGACATACAAAGAATGATGTCAATGCACCGAGCCACAAACTTCGGCAAACGCAGATCCTGATTAGTGATCCACTGGAGTACTACTTTGGAATCACACCAGAAATATTTCTTGCATTTTGGGAGCTGCAAAGCATCATTAGCGCTGTTCATAAGTTCGACGCACAGGACTGCAGCAGTCAATTCTTTGCATGCAATTGCCCATTTTTGTTGGTGTCAGAGAACTATGTGACTTTTTCCAAACACAAAAGATGTGCCCAAACCTATGTTGGCAATTCTTCTAAGATATACAGCACAGCCATAGGCTTCATTGGAAGAATCTGAGAAAGCATGCAATTCATAGATGTTGTCCTGTGGGCTTAAGAGTTGTTCGGCAGCAAAGTAGAACCACCAGATTGAGAGATCCTTCCTAGTGATGAGTGTTTCCAACCAATTATTCCACCCTTTAATGTTTCTGTCAGTGGCTGGCTCATCCCACGAAAGATGATCAATTGTCATTTGTTGCAGTATTAGACGTGCTTTTAACATCAAAGGGGCTGAGTAACCTAAAGGATCATACTGTCGACTTATGTGGCTCAACATTAAACACCTAGTATAGATTTCTGGTCGCTCAAGAGAGAATTGGATTTTCAGAATATCTTTTTCCGCATCCCATAAACAGCCAACAGCTTTAAAGTCTGGAAGTGGCTCATCTTTTGTTAGATCAACTGTCCTGATTGAAGATGCGAGTTTGTTTTCTCCTATGTTAACAAGAATGGACTTTGAGTCTTCGTTTGCAGACCACTTCACCCGTTGAAAACCTCTGCTCTTGAAAAGCTCAATGGACTCTGATGCGATGGTTCTGGCATCCTCCAGCGAATTAGTGCTGAACAGCAGTCGTCCATATACATTGCATGTTGAATAACATTTACAGTTATTTCACTAGCTTGTGTAGGATTTTCTTCTGTCACTTTGTGGATTGCGCGGCAGGTAATGTATGGAGTGTTACAGGAAAACTCGGCCACAGTCTTAAACGTGCGCGAAACCAACCGGATAGAGATGACTCATCGAGCATACCCAAGTTCACAATTCGAACAGTTCACTACTGACTAAGGTGCACAAATCAAAATCACTAAAATCAAGGTCTTTCAAATGACAGTTGATGCTCGACCCTTTGACGTTTTGATGTGAACTCTGACGGTTTTCTAAAATAAACACAACACAATGCGATAGATAGCAGGCATAAGTCGGTTTTAACAGCGTAAAACAATTAACGTTCTTTATGAGTGAATTAACATTATTTCAGCTTCAGGCTTTTACGTATAGCATCATTAGAAAAGAGAAAAAATTATCAAAGCAAAATAATTTATCCAAATTTGCTATATAACATTCACAAATCAATTAAATATCAAAAATAAAATGCACAAAACTCACCAACTGTTTGAGACGGTAATGCACAGAATTCATATCAAGAAATCGACAATCGAACAGTTCATTTATCTCAAATCTATTTCAACGTTTGAGTCAATTGAAATAATTTGGCATTTTTGCAAGGGCATTTATAGAGAAAAATTATAAAGAAAAGAATAAAAACCACGTGAAAATTTAAGGGGAAAAAGGCTATTTTTCGTAAACAATGTCCAAAGCAAGTTTTGTTTTGCAAAAGTAGGGTATTATTCATCGCCTCCAGCTGGACTAATCATATTGAGAAATACTAAGACGAATGCAAAAACAATAATCAACTTATCACTACATTTCCGTTAATACTAGTAAATTCAAGATACGCAAACAGAGAAAGTAACTTGCTTTTATCCCAATTCGCTACGCACCATTAGGGGTCAAGAAAGAAAAAACTGAACATGACTAAGCAAAACAATTCACTTACTACGAACAGCAAAAGTAAACATGACATCTGATCAATGATTGATATTAGCATGCCTTTTCTCATGTTACAAAAGGTTTTCTGTTCAAATACATAGTGGTTGGAATCTTGCAAGGTGAAAGGTTTTTGTTTGAATCCAAGGCAAGCTAACTTGCTGTAGCATGGAGAGCTGACTATTCCCCATACATGCCGGGTGAATTTAAATTCTTCAATTTCTCCAGCATTAGCATCATTGTCCTTGAACCACAGTATCCGAAAAAGGTCTTGTTGCTCCTCTGGCAACAAGATCTGTAGGAATCATTTACTAATATTACCATCAAGGCAAACTTCCAAGGCGAAAACGAGCAAGCACGCGTGAAAGGACGTTGAGTTCATCTGGACCAGAATAAATTGCATTATTGATGCAGTGTTTCTTCCATGGAACAGATCCATCGTATACTACCCTAGGCTTTGTTTGATCTGTCAAATAGTAGGGGAGATAGTTCGTTACATTTGTTTGTTCTGGTTTGGCAGGTTTTATTGCTCCGTAGTCTTTTAACTCCTGCATTGATTGTTCAACTTTGCTAGTTGGTTCAGGGTCTTTAAGCATGCGCTTTCTCAAGAACCCTAGGCGTTTAGCAGCCAAGTCAAAGTTATCTGGTATACTCGTCACATTTTCCTTTAATGGAACGGGAATCTGATATCTATTTTTGCAAACCTTAATGTTACCTTCGACCATCAGTCGAGCTTTGCCGTCATTGATTGACGCTTGGATAGTTTCATTTTCTACTACAAGGTCACGAATTGTCTCTTGCAGCTTAAGAATCTTCAAATCTTTCTCATCATCAGTTTGGGAAACCACTACTCTCCTTGTGGATAAGTCTGTTGCTCCTAGTTGGAAATGTCCATTGGAAGCAGTCCAACCAAGAGGTGTTTGGATGGCGTGTGGTTGGCCCCTCTCTCCATGACGTTCCTCAATGACTGTCATTAAGTGGGATTTGTCCAGTCAAATGATTGTGTCTACACTGCATTTGTCAGGAAGTGAACTGGTTGTAACTCCTGCAAAATGAGAAACGGTGGAGAAATCTTGATTTTGAGGCAAATTGTATCGTAGCCATCCTCTGACCACTGAGGTATCACTATGCCTCCCAGTGCATTGAAATAGTCGTGTGAAGTGGAGTGGACATCAATGTGATCTGGGATCCAGGATCATGCTGAGCATAAACTAGGCTACTGGTTCTCATATGAGGATTTATAACCTGCACAGCTGAAATTCGTGTAAAAACTCCTAGCTGTTTCACTCCAACTTGCTTCACATTAATCTAAGCTGGGGGGTGTATAGTATTTGCAGGTTTACAAGATTTAGAAGCAGCGGCCCCATGGCTTACCTTAGGTGGACCTCCAACAGATGTGGCGGCCCCAAGATTAACTCCAGAGTGGCTGGCTTGATTGTAGAGCTCATGGAGAGAAGTGTCTTTGGGTGTAAAAGTGTTGTGACAGTGTTTACATTTACAGAGTTGTGTACAATCCTTATCAAGATGCTGCTGTAAACAGTTTGTGCAATGTCCGGCCTGTGAAATATCATTGTGTCTGTTCTGTGGTGACATCTTTTGATATTTCTCACAATGATATAGCAAATGGCATTGCTCTAAGTTATGTGATAAACATATGAAACAAACTGGCAAAGACTTGTTAAAAGTAAAAGAACATGTGCTCAATTGCATTTTCTCAAGACATGCAGAATGGTTAGCTGAAGAAGGACCCACAAGATCGAGCTTAGTTTCTACATTTACACGATGAACTTTCACCTTCGGTATAGGTGCTTTACCAACTTTGTGGTTTGTTCGCTTTTTTGTTGTACCCAAAAATCTCTGATCAAAGGTTGTGTTTATCTGATTCAGCTCTCCATGGAGAAACTTTTTGAAAAAGTCAAAAATCGGTTGATCTGGGTTATTGTGACAATCTTGTAGGTAATCTGCATATCGATTTTTGAAAAAGAATGGGAAACATTCGCCTATGTCCAGGATGAATGAGCTGTCCAAAGAACGAGTGTACTTGTTAGCTCTGGCATAGAGTTCACATTCATTTATATCAGTAATCAGTCTTTTCAAGGTGTTTGCATCTATGCGGTTAATCTTTGGTCCCAAGCGCACTCGTTTCACTAAAGGTTCGGAAAGAAAGCTTGAGCATCTATAGCGCAATCTTAATCCTTCAAGTGCTCGGCTAATTTCGGTGTCCACATCCCAACCTTGCACTGGTGGGACTAAAGTCGAGATAGCTTCGTGGGCCTCTTCCTGGCAGGAGGCAAGTAGAAGATCCATTTTTTGCTTCGGATCTGGACAGTGCTGAAGAAGTCCAGTAATCTGATTGAAATAAAAGATGGAAGGCAGACGACTTCTCGTGAAATGGATTTCACGAGCTTCCTCAAGAAGATGATAAGTTTGGGCACTGGCCAAATCAGGTTGTGCAATGTCCGGCCTGTGAAATAGCATTGTGTCTGTTCTGTGGTGACATCTCTAGGCTACACTTTCTATTTTCGACCTTTGATCCAGACTGTGAGGTGTAGCCCAATTGTTGTATTCTGCGGAGTTTCTCCGCTCCCCCATTCAGAATCCCTCAAGAAAGAGTCCGTAGCACCACCACCTTCCACAACCCACACTTTAACTTGAAGAAGAATTATTTGTCACATTATTTTGACAAGAAAACGTTCAGGCAGTAAGCGAAAGCTTTTGCTACCGATTTCTTGAATGTCCTAAACTGTGTGGTAAGTGTCAACATGATTTCAAGCGAACTTTCGACACATGAATCAAGTTCCTACACTATTAAGGGAAATAGCTTGCTTTGGTTATGTCCTCACTTACCCTGGAGAAATTGCAATAAAAATATGCCAAATGCTGCAAATGTATAATAAGTTACTCACAAGATATTAAAATTTGGTTATAATTTTGGGAGAATATTGATCGCGTTCGGATTAATGTTTACCTATTACCTAACAGTGTACATACTATAACTATTCCTTAATTCACTAAAAACTGTATCTATTGTTTTCTTGTAAAAGTTCTTCCATATGCGTTCTTTCTACGTGCACGAAATCGAATAGCTTTGTTAAAAGAAGAAAATTCAAACCAGTAAGCCTAATTTTACTTCAAAAAACGCAGCAGAAGCCTGGCAAAAACACTTCCTAACCCTGGGGACCTACCAGATAACTAAGTCGGTTTGAAACCACGTTTGAAAATTTGATACTATCATGTTGCCACAACCGAATTCTTTCCCGTGAAGTCAAAATCTTTCCCGTTAAAGATATGCTGTATGACGTCAAACAATGAAAAAACGGGACAAAAACGTTAATATTCAATTATTTTTTACATATTAAGCGTTAAAATTGAAAAAATAGGGTGCAATGCCCTTTCAAAAAACAACAACATAGATTCAAATAATAATACAGTGTCAAACCTGTTTAAATTAACATTAATATTCTTAATCCTTAGTTAGTTTGATTACGCGTTGACAATTTTAGAGACATCCCAATTATATCTTCATAAATTGCAACTTGGTTCGTACTTATCGTAATATTCGGTCATAATAAGTTCTTGGTTGTCATCGGATGAAGTATTATTATTGCTTAATCATTTTGGTAATGAGAAAAAATGGTCATCTTAAACCTAAAAAGTCGTTTAACAGGCCAATTGTGCTCGCAGTAAAAAGTAACGAAACGATTAATGGTCTTTCAAGACTTGATTATCGGCGTTCCTTTCAAAAATGTGGTATTTAAAATATTTTACAACCTAAATTGTAAACTATTAGCCCTTGTAAAAAATTTTGACGTAACCAAAATTCTATGGCAGGTGTGGTTTTTGTTTGCTTACTGCGTATAACAGTTTAAATTTTTGAACATTTTGGTGTCTACTGCCGAAAATAGGAAAAATTTGAAACATACGACCATTTTATTTAGCGTTTATTTTTATGGGATTATTTTGCATTATTTAGACGGGGTGAAGCATCCGGCCACGGTTATGTGAATAAGTTAAAGAATTTATAAAACACATTTTTGTCAAATTTCAGCTCTCTACGACCTATCGTTTTTGAGATATTTCAAAATTTACAAGATCTCCCAGCAGTGTTGCCTCTTTAAATTTCATGTCTTCTAAACCTACGTTTAAAATATTGTTTTCAACTGGCTTGAAAGCACCTGAGTGCAAGGCTTCACCGTGAGGTAGTGCTACAACAGAAAGGATTTTACAAATTAACGTGGTTTTGCACAGAATCCGTTTTTCATCCATTTTTTACGTTTTTGCTTCTCCCTGAAAAAGTATGCGCTTTTTCATTCGCATTTTATATGTCCTTATCCGCTGTAGCCAGACCATCCCATACTGGACAAAACTTTTCCGAAAAAAAATTTTTGTAAAGGGGTACAGCTCTATTTTGAAATATCACTTTTATCATACGTACCCAAAATTTTTGTCTCTATGTAGCAGTTTACTTAGTGCGGATATGGACTTATAAAAATGCAAATGAAAAAGCGCATCCCTTTTCACGGAGAAGCAAAAACAGACAAGAAAAAAAACAGAAACCGAAAAACGGTTTCTGTGTAAATTTACCTTTAAGTAGGATATCCCAATTTTAGGAAAATTTCGTTTATACTGGTAACACTGTTGGGGCACCACTTTAACTTTGAAATGAAATATATGAGGAAGTTAAAGTCCAAGAAAGCTGAAATATAGTGAAGATATGTTTAAGATGTTTTTTAATTTTTTGCATATAACTCTAGCTGGATTACCTCCTTTAGTAATTGACGTAGTGTTGATTTTTTTGTCATTGCATTTTTTCGTTTTACTGCGATTGGATTTTATTTTTGTTGTTTGATTATGTAATGTAGTGGTTTTGTGCTTTATTTCTGAAATTTTAATTTAGAATTTAATATTTGTGCTTTGGTATGTTTTCGCTCAGAGATGGGCAGTAGCGCCCTACTTCTTGAGCGGTAGCGGCGCTTCTTCTTAGGCCTATGGTAGCGGCGCTTCTTCTTAGGCCTATGGTAGCGGCGCTGGTTTTAAAACATAAACCTTCGTCTTACTGCCACTTCTATTGTGACTTGTTTAGGATCAAAACAAAAGCAACGGACAACGATGAATAATAATTGTTTTCTTTGGGGGAGATATTTTAAACCTCAAACGGGCAATAGCCCTTGGACAAACAACAGCAAGCGCTTCCAATGGTAAAGCTTTTTTTGAAAAATTGCGTGAATTTGACTTGTGAAAGATATTGTCGATGATGACGATATGTATCAGGCTAAACTAAGTAGTAATTCAATAAGTGGTTGTTAAAAGCTGCACCGCTGCTAAATTGACTGGTAGTGTTAGCGCGCTATTTTTGAAAACTAGTCATGGTAGCCAGACGAAGCATTGTTCATACTTCGTGAGTTCGAAAACTGAATTTCCGATTGATATGTCCGTCAGCTGAATACCCTGCGAGAAAGACAACTCTGATCAAAATTTCACCGAAATTGGATTAAACAGCGACCAGCAACCGAGATAAGTTCAAACAATGAACATACACGAACGACGTTAATGGGTCAACTTTGGTAGTGGAGCCTCATGTAGCAGGGGAGCGTGAAGGAGTCTAGGACTCGCTGGTCGTCAATCAGCAAAACTCCTACGGCATTCGAGTCTTACGCAGAAAAGGTCGTTTGAAAAATAAAGGTCTATCTTCACTGATAGTCTAAGTTGCAGTGCTGTGTTATCGTACTCGTAGATTGGCCTCACGCTCACGGGCGAGCCATCACCTATTATTGCTGGGCGGTTGAAATATCCTCACCTTCACAAGAACAGAGTAAGAATCGGTTTGGAAGCAAAGTTGTATCATCTTGATACTCGGCTTTTTCAACCACGATTCGTGGTGCTGGAATTGTGGATTTGAATGGCGAAGGAAAGCTGTTGAAGAAACCCAGCAAGAGTGCTAGACTCAGCCACATCCGAACCAAATCAATTGATCGTCAGTTAGCCATGGTCAGTTTTCCGCGATCAGTTTGCCGCGGTCAGTAGTCGTAGATCCGCCATATTGCAGATCTGATCAAGAAACATTGGTTGTTCGGCTTGCCGTGTCGGAGTTGCATTTTTTCTTAATTTTTCTTTATTACACTGATAACTTTTAAACTACGAAGAACTTTGTTGATTTTTTTGTGATTGAAAATTGTGTGTTGCGCTGATTAATAATTTTCGTCATCTACCACTTTGCTGTTGAGGAACTTTAGTCAATGATCATATGCTGACTGAAAGGAAATGCTTTTTCGTCAAGTTTTTAATTATCTATAGGGCATACTGCACTTAAAAAATTCATTCCTTGTCATTGAAGTAATTTAAATTTTGTTCCGCTTTTAGAAAAAAGCATTGAGCCATCATCAGCATTTACAATCATGCAAACAGAAAAACATGGTTAGGGAAAATCAAATAGATTTTATTCGGATTAGATTTTTCTATGCTTCTTTGCTGCAACTGTCGATGCCACGTTCCGGAAAGTTTGTCACACTTATATTGTGGCATACTCAAGATGGTTGTAGACTAGAGGATCTCAGGGTTCCTTCGTGATCACTCCGACGTTAAAATTTTGCTTATCCTTTTATTTTATGGCAGCAAACTAAATTTCAACTTAAAAGCGAGCTTGGCTTGCAGGTTTATTAATAGTTGTTGTACATGTTTTTGGTGTACGTTACGAATGTATTGTATGGCTATTGTAATGGATTGTGTATGTTGTCGTGGTATTAATTTTCTTCAGAAATATTTGAACTGTATGCTTGCTTCATTTTGCGGTATTTTTTTCTGACAACCTGGGGATGTTCTAGCTTCAGACCTGATGTATTTTGAAATTGTACGTTTGCTTGTAAGTGCTATAACTGTAATAACTCCTCTTGTATTTTTTGTTTTCCAGGGAACGTTTGATGATTACATTGAGTTGTGGCTGCAGTTTGGTTACGTTGTGTTGTTTGCATCGGTTTACCCTGAAGCTGCTGTGTTTGCTTTCATCAACAACATCGTGGAAGAAAAGTCGGATTTTTTCAAGCTGTGTTGCGTGTATCGACGACCATTTCCAGACTTCCCAAACGTTATCAGAGCGTGGCATGTAAGCGTTATTTTTAAGCAATTACGTAGAATGTAAGATGCTGATAATACAGGTGAAATTACGGTATATTTTTATTAGCAATCTTATACTGTACAGCAGTGCACACAGCAGGCTTGGAAAAATTATAATTGTAATTAACAAAATTGTAATTAATTACACGATTTTGCTGTAATTGTAATTGAAAATTTTCAAAAGTCGATAATTGTAATTGAAAATTTTTCTGCCAATTTTCAATTACAATTACTTTATTATTCACTAAGATAGATGATAACAAAATGTGTTTGAACAATATTAGTTTTCCTCCGGTTGCAAATCGATGTCGATATTTTGTACCGGTTGCAATCACATCTGACGTCACAAGCCGAACATCAACGTAGGTTAGGGATAGTTAAAGTTAGTTTTAGAGATAGGGTAATCATATTCATTACTTAAACTTAGCCCCTATTCTTATCATAACTAGGATTAAAATAGGCGTGGCCAGGATTTTTGCTTGGGAGGGGGGCCAAACCACAGATCACATGCAATGACGTCATCAGAAATTTTCAAAAACAAGCTTTTTATGAGGCAAATGAATTGTCGAATGGAAGATTAGAAGCAGAATTTTGCTAAAGGAAGAAGGTTGAATGAAAAGTTAAAAAGCGAAAATGTGTAAGTTTGGAAGACGTGTGGGGTAAATTAGTGTAACTGAAACGCATCACAGATGGGGTCTGGGTGCGGAACCTCCAGCCGCTAGGCAATTTTTAGTAACTTTTTGGAAAAAAAAAAGCTATGTTAATGCCATTGGATCACATTTCGCAGGTATTTAAAGCCATATGAAAGAACTAGATTTTTAACAGTTAAAAACCTGTTGAAAAAATTAAATTGTTCAACCCTCATTTTGCTTGCAATTTAGGTTCAAAACACGTTTAAAATCTTGAATTTTGATATTAAATTTTGCAAGTGATTTAGTCCAGGTAGAGAAAAGTAAGGTGCACTGCCTCGTGTAATATTTTAGCAGTAAATAATAATCCATTCGAAGATTTGCCTTAGAGATTTTTGTTTTGTCATGAAAATGACAATTTATAGGAATACGTGTACGGCCAGGGAGCCCAGGTCCACTCAGCTCAAATTCAGTAATTTGTTCAATAAGCATTTTTCTTAGCTTTTTTTTTAAGTATTTTTTTTGGCGTAGAAACTGGCAAGGTGGAGGTTAATTGTTACTGAAAAATGGCACAACAGATGGTTACGCCGACTAACCATGTTATTGCTCGGACCTGATTTACATTGTGCGGGGCCCCTGGTACTTTGGGGATTTTGCAACATTTTTCGGCCAAATATAGGTGAAGACCAAAAAAGTCTTACCATCTGAGCGTGGGGCTCCTGGCACTGTGCTATATGGTAAGTTTGGCCAAGGTTATTCCATTACGTTGATGAAAAGATTAGACGAGGGCCTGGGGGTAGCAACTTAAAAGACACTAACCCTTAATTTCACCCGCGTTATGCATTTAAATTGGATGGCAAAAATTGAATAAGGCGGGCTCGAGCCCCCTGGTTGTCAATATTATTGTTAATTACTGTTGTAAGCGTTCTTTGTTCACGCGAAGATGCTATAAAAAAAACAAAACTGAAACTGAAGAAACATGACTTTTTTGTCACATTTCAATCATTGGTGGCATTTTGATTGGGGGAGGCGGGTACCCCCCCCCCTGGCTACGCCTATAAGCACTAATTCTAAGCCAAAAAATAGCCTAACATAGTATTGGCATATGACATCAGGTGTGACTGTAACCGGAGGTAAGTACCCATTGTAACTTCAATGCTCTTTGGGATATTAAGATTTTGAGTGGTTTTTTGCTTGTTTGCCCTTGTGTGCATCTCAAAGCGACACTAATGGTTTTGTTTTGTATGATCATGTTAAATACGAGATATTATTGGTAAAAGTTAAAATAGTGTTAAATAGTAGTTGTACTGGATCTTGAAGTCGTAACGTACACAATTTCAACTTTTTTACAATTTTAATTGCGTTAAAACTTTTTTTTTTTGCGCAAAATGATTGCGGTATGATACTATGGTTAAGCTAAAACCAGAATGCTGCTGAAAGCGATATGAATTCAGTAACATACTTGACAATTGCTTACAAACGAAATTATGTATTGCAAAAATTAAAGTTAAACAAAGATTAATGGAAGAACAACGATAAAAAAAAATGAGGCTCTGATAGGTCGGGTATAGAAATACAAAACAAATCCACAGTGTTGACATTAGCAAAACTCAAGGCTTCGTATGTAAGTGAATTGGTTGCAATGTTTTGAGAATCTTTTCATTGTAATTGAAATGCTAATTGAAAGTTTTAGGTTGTAATTGTATTTGTAATTGTAATTAAAGCAAAAACAAGTAATTTTTTCAACACTGGTACACAGTAACCTATAGTAAGCGTGTTTGCCGCAAACGGTAGCTCGATGACTATGGTTTGGCAGTGTAGTCGGTACGGGGAGGGGAGGGAGGTAGAGGGGGCGTGTGCCCCTAACGATTGCTTGTGCCTTCCCATTTTGGTTTACTCAAAACACGTTTTTGAAACATCATGTAACGACAAGACAACAGACAATAATGGAAAAAAAAATAATTACGTTCAAACATAATTCTCGCTTGTAGTTTTTACGATTCTTTTCAAAATTGCTGACCACCAACTGCTGTACAAAAATGTGATGCAATAATCCGTCTTATTAACACGCCTTAACGGATGTATCGCGGACTAAGGATGTAAGCCTATAGAATCAGTACTGGTACTTCGCTAGTGATTATGACCTGAAACAATTCGTGAAACCATTTTTTTTAAAGACCAGCTGTTTTTGTTTAGAGCACACTTGAAATTTTTTTAGGTTACAGGCAGTGGCGCAACCAGGAGGAAGGTGCTATAGGTGCTTCAGCCCCCATTAACCAAGTCATGTTGAAGATTTAGCCCAAAAATACAATCGTGTAGATATGTTTCGGACGTGACTTGAAGCAAAAGGGCGGCAGAAGGGTCTGGGCAATTTAATTCGTTTAATGACTTCTAAACTTTACCAATTTACTGTAGTTATTCATATGGCTTCAAAAACGTGCGAAATGTGATTGCAATGGCGTTAAAATTGCTATTTTTGCCGCAAAATCACAAAATTCACCCAGCGGCTGAAGTCTTTGCCTCCCTCTGTGATACGCTTGAGTTGCATCAGTTTGTTCAGCACGGTGCCTAAATTAGACAATTTTTGTGCAAAAAAATTTAGTTTTGGTTCAAGCCCTCTTCCTCTTAGCGAAATCCTGGTTGCGCTTTTGGTCGCATTCTTTGCTTCTGACAGGTTTTTCAAGCGGTTATATGGGCCGGATACGAAACGAGTTAAGAAACGCAGTCGGCCTTATACGTTTTTTTTCAGACGCAAATAAAAATTGTTAAAATAGCGCATAACGTGTAGCCGTAAAACATCAGTTTTTATATGCAAAAGTTCAGTTTTTTTAGTGCCCCCCCCCCCCCTACTCTCGGCTAGTGCCCTCTCACTTCGGTTGCTTGGCGACGGCACTGTGGTTCGGTTACTGCGGATTAGAAATAACTAAAATGGTAATAAAACCTATCGCTTTTGGAGCAACTGTACAAACTTTGTGGAGTAACTTATTCTCTCCATTTATGAAGTTAGTAATTGATGGTAAAAAAGACCAGTATTTTGGGGAAAAAATAAAAACAGCCGAACTAAAATTCCCTCCCACGGTTGCGTTTGGCAACATTGGCAAGGATTAGGATTTGAGAAGCACAACGATAAAGTGTTTTCTCAAACGCTTTTGTTTTCATTTGCAGATTGCGTTTCAAGCTCTGTCTTATCTTGCCATTGCCTCGAATCTCGCCCTTGTGTTTAAATCTTCTTCGTTTGACATCCTTATTCGACGAAACTATCCTGAAATCACCAACGCGGAAATCGTATCGCTGTTCTTTATTTGCGAGGTATTAAGCTATGTTTAATACTTGCAGCAGAAGAACACCTTTTCTATGTTGTTGTTTCTTCTATTCGACTTATTACTGTGGTCGAGAGCACAGTGTAGCAGAAACGCTATACCACAAAACTCCAGTTGGACTGGAGAACCCGGAAAAGTGGCACTTTCTACACCTCGTAATGAGTGGGTATTCCATCACGATTTCATCACACAGGTGGCCACCGCTAATGGTACCCATTAGTCGCCTTATACGACCAGATGTTGCCCCCATGAGACACTGGTAACATCTTATGTATTGTGTTAGAGATCGAAAGGTTGCCGGTTCGATTTTGAACAGGCAATGAGTTGTGTTCCAGGAAAAGGCATTTTACTCATATTTTCGTTTGTGACCAAGCCGTCAACACGCTGTCATGGCCTAGCCTGACAATACTAATGAAGGGTCCAGGTGCAAAACAATCAAGCTACCAAAATCAAGTTTTTGAAAAAATCAAAAAACAAAGTTTAAAACCTCGTTACTCAAATTTTAGAACTATTGTTGTTGGCAAAGGCGTGTTTGTAAATGCTAGGACTATTAGAGAATGCAAATTTGTAATTTCAATAAATTTCAAAAATAACATTCTGATCAAAATTTATAAAAAATAATCATAAATTTGGAGTTTGATCGTTTTATCGAGCAAAGGGGAGTATAGTCGTTATTGTTTGTACGCTATTACTTAACTGAGGTATATGCCGGTAGCCAAAAGAGACTTGTTCTGCAATTAGTACAATGATGAGTACTTTTTGCAAGCTCGAACCATCTTCTTCTTTCTTTATTGCCCGCTTTTCCGTGAGGGTTGCGGGGGCAGCAGCTCGAGATTAAGCCGCCAAACCTCACAGTCTTCCATCACCTCCATCATTTCGCTTGGGCGAAGTCTAAGCGGTTCCATCCAAGATCCTCAATGTAATCGGTTCATCTAGTTCTAGGTCGTCCAACTGGTCTTCTCCCATTTGCTTTGGCAAGTAAAGCTTGTTTGGGGATTCTTTCCTGAGGCATTCTGCTTACTTGGCCAAACCATCTAAGCTGAGATCTTTCAATTCGGAGAAGTAACGGCTCGATGTTGAGAGATTTTCGAATTTCAGAGCTACGCACCTTGTTAAACAGTGTAACTCCTTCGGTTTATCGTAAAAACCTCATTTCGGACGCTTGCACTTGTGATCGCTCTCTTTTGGTCATTACCCAAGATTTATGACCATAAGTGAGAATGGGGACAAAGACTGCTTTCAAAATTGAGAGCTTTGCTTTTTCGACAATTCTCGTTTCATGACAACCGAGTAGTGCAAAGCTCGCATCACTGCTTTAGCATTGCCTATTCGGGTATCGAGTTCTTCGTCTTGCCTTCCGTCACTCGTAAATGCAACCCCAAGATACTTGAACTTCTCTACCTGCTTCAGTTTCGCTCCATTCGGGTATCCAGTTTTTCGTCTTGCCTTCCGTCACTCGTAAATGCAATCCCAAGATACTTGAACTTCTCTACCTGCTTCAGTTTCGCTCCATTCACTTGTAATACGCACTGATCAGGGTTTCTTGAAAGATGAAGAACCTCAGTTTTGGCCGCGCTTATTTTCATTCCGGCGGTGTTGCATGCATCTGCAAAGCTATTTAATGCGCGCTGGAGGCCAGATTCTGTGAAGAAAGCAGAACCAAATCATCAGCGAATAGCAGACGACTGATTTTGCAATTTCCAATCGTGGCACACTCATCAGCGTGGCTGCATTTTTCGATCCAATTCATGTAAACAATGAAAAGGAGAGGTGACAAAACGCACCCTTGCCGGAGTCCAACGCCCACATGGAACGGCTTTGATTGCTTGCCATTTAACCGAACACAAACCTCCGGTCGGCAGTAGAATGACTTAATGGCGCGCAACAATTGACCATTAACGCCATATTTCTGCAAAACCTTCCAAAGCTTATCCCGAGGAACTCGGTCATATGCTTTTTGAAGATCGACAAAGCATGCAAAGAGATCTTTGCCATACTCGCAAGATTTCTCGAAGATTTGCTTCAGAGTGAAGATTTGGTCCGTGGTGCTGCGACCCGGACGAAAACCGCACTGACCATCTTCCAGTTTTGATTCCACTATTTCTCGGCATTTCCTTTCAAGGCATTTGGCATATACTTTCCTTGGCAAACTAAGGAGTGATATCCGTCTGTAGTTTGTACATTGCTTGCGATCTCCTTTCTTGAATATCGGAATAATCACACCTGTTTGCCAGTCTCTGGGAGTTTTGCCAAACTTCCATGCAACTCGACACACTCGCGTTAACCAGAGAATTCCTTTTCCAGTCAGCGCTTTCAACATCTCGGGTCTGATTTCATCTTAACCAGCACGTTTTCCAGATTTTATCCCTTTAATTGCCGTTGCCACTTCTGCTGCAGTGAAAACTTCCTCTTCCCCTAGATGTGTCACTTTGTGTGTGTCACGAGTCTATGCCTTTACAGGATTTAAAGATCTTCAAAGTATTTTCTCCATCGTGAAGGGATTTCATTCTCATCCGTTAGAATGTTACCTGCAGAATCCTTAATGGAGTACGTGACACTCGATCTTTTTTCATTCATTGTGCACAGTACGGGTTCAACCCTCACCCTACACTATGCAGTTCCACGTACAACACAGCCTTCCATTGGCCTAGTCAACTGACTATCAACCATTCTCAATATAATTTTATGCCAAGTAAATTACCAAGATGCTAAAATACTGAGAGCAAAGGATTACTCTGTTCTTTAGCGTGGTAAATTTCAATGCAGGTGTGACCTAATAGACCACCATCATACGTTAGGTTACAGGCTGATCGAGTTCCAGAACTAAATTGCCGGTGACTATTACAATAGGCTACTGCTGTAGCCATGTTAATGATAATTGTTATTATTATTAACACCCATTACTGTTTTTAATGTAGCCTTGGTTTACTAAATGTAGCTACTTATTTAAAACACAGAACAGTACCTAGATTTCAGTCGAGACCAGTAAAATTTCACACTTCATTGATTTTGCTGAACATTGATCGTTTTTTCACCAAAAAGATGGAGTTTGGTCATCGCTACATACGCATTTTTCAAAGCCGTTTTTTGAGCGATATTGATCGTTCATACGCGGGAATGATATTTCATTTAAAACTACAGAAAAAATTGCATCAAATTGTGCAAAAAAAAACAAAAATTGATAAAAATGGAGTTACGGTAAGATCGTTATGCACCTTGACCCTTGCAAACAGGACCCAAAAAAGGGGGTCCACGACTTTTCGCCGCGGACCTTTTCGGCGCCAATATTCGGTGCTTTTTGACTAACCTAAACCCTAACCCTAAATAACTGAACTGTCAAAGAGCACCGAATTGGCGCAGAAACGATCTGTGCCGATAACGACAGGCAACGAAATAGGTGGCGCCGAAATGGTCGCACCGAAAAGACGTGATCCCAAAAACGGGCGGTTAGTGTGGGTATGGTTAAACGGACGCAGAGTGCTTGGTTCATGCGCATGAATGGATGAACCTATTATTCGAGTTGATGCTGCGAAAATAAATTTTTTTTCTGAGTTACCACATTCAGTCTGTTCCAAATGCTGTCGTTGATGAACTTCAGTTAAATGTTTTCAACCTATTTTTTGAAGTTTGCTTAGACTGGGCGTAGAAAGTATGTGGTAAGTTCAGGCCCAGCTTGACTCGGAAAACGAGAGGTCATTTTGCTATCTCTGGTTACTGCAACATAACAAAGATGTAATTATAAACTGCCTATCAACAGCTTCCCTGCTTGACATTCAGCGTTGAAGGGGATAGTGTAGAGCTTCACTGCTACTAGTTTACAGGTGGTAGCTTAACTCAAAAGATCAAACGTCCCTTCGATGTCTGTTTGGCTTGGCAACTTGATAAATACGTAACAAATTAGTCTTAGTTGACGAATTAGTAACTCTTAAGATGTGGTTCATTTACGTGCTGATTTCATTTTGACGAGTTACGATAAAGTGGTTTTGTTTGTTAAGTTGTTTTTTGTAGCATTGTTTATTACTGTTTCGGTGGGTCGTTGCCTTGTTGATTCCTGATGTTCCTGGTTGGGTGCGAATTGATATCGAAAGGATTAAATATTGGTCGCTGCAAGCTCTAAAACGCCAGGTGAGTCGACAACTTAGCGTTATTTTGACCTTCATGCATCGATATTTTTGGTTGATTTGAACTGCTAACTTTGTATGAAACCATAATACAACGGTACGTCACACCGTAGACCTAGTGCTTCCGTCCTAAACAAATAAGTGGGTAGGCACAACCCATCGACAAAGAGTAATTTTTTGAGCCAAAGTGAGACCGGTTTTTCTAAAATTTTGTTGTATTTTTCCGTTAATCTATGTTGAAGACTAACTCGAGTTGAGTAGTGAGGATTTTAGCGAGTCAAATCAGGTGTAATCTATGGTGAAGACCAACGGGAATTGGATAAGTTAGGTTTGTCGCGAGGCAAAACAGTTAAGAGCCTATTCTGGCATAAAAAAAAACTGTTGGTAGGCTAAACCAAGTGCTGGGCATCGCAAATTTAAAGTCAATTCCGCAACTGCAAAGTAGCAATAGATGGTCCGCAACCGCAAATCCGCAAGTTTGCGGTAATTTTTTGCACTTCCGCAACCGCAAATGACTTTTTACTTCCGCAAACTTTGCAATTTTTCTTTCCTGGTTTGATAAATAGAGGAGACCTATAGCAATATAACAATGCTTCATATTTTCCTTATCGGCTGCAGACCTGTAATGAACATCAGCAAGTTTTCTTCGGTTTATTTAATATTCTGTTTTTGTAAGTTATAAAATACATGTCAGCAGCAGGGCCGAGTAGAAATGTATGCAGGTTTGTTTAAACAAAACTACGACCGGAGTTGGATTACGGCTGCGACTCTGGTGGCTGGAATAGACACTTGGAAGAGGGTAACCTCACCTGACTGTCACTTTCGTCGCTCGTTCTATAACTTCTAACTACAGTATGTTTGTTGAGTTGAAAATCCTTATTTGATTTACATACTTGTACAGTACATGTACTTGTCATATAGGACAAACAGAGATGCACAAATCTTTATTGAGTCCCGGAAAAGTAAAAACTTGAGACGCACAAACTTGCATTTTTTCGTTCTTGGAAATGATACTTTACAGACGTATAGGCTACTATTTTGTGCTTGAGTGACGGAATGGATGTTGGGGGGGGGGTGTTGTTGATGTCACTTCCTGCTCCCTTCATCACGCATGGCAATTTGCAAATCTCGATTAGAATAACTTAGTTTCAAACGTGATAACTGCAGTTAGCGTTTTTTTTTTTGCTCCTGTACTGGTGCAAAATTTTTTTAAATTGCTTTGAAAGGTGTTCATATAAAGGCAAACTTTTGCCAAGATGAAAATGTGCTAGGTGTAAGAAGAACAAGCCAAAAGTTACTGTGCCATGGCCTTCCCTCAGACCCTAAAAATGAAATACGATAAAGCAAAACCAAGCAGTTCTAAGAGGGTGTACGTTATTACTGCGTTACAGCAAATATAAATCGATCTTATTTTGGTTTGTTTTCTTCTTTCACAAGCTTTTTAATTTTGTAATGTTTTTGAAGCATTTTCATTTTACGATTTCATTTGTGTAGTAAATCTCATAAAAGCATTACACTAAAACTTGCTTCCAGAATGCACGAAAACGCGTATTTTTAGTGTAATTTTGCAATTTTTTCCGGAGCATGCCCCCGGATCACCCTACAATGGTCTTGCCTTCTGCACTCTCCATAATATTGATTTGTGGCGTCACAGTGCAACGAAACTTTAGGCCCCCCATGGAAACTTATTGCGTACGCTACTGGGTGCAGATATTAATTTTGTTTGAAAACTTGAAAGCATTTGAAATTTTATGTTTCTCTTTAGCGCTGAGCAGTCAGCACTCAGCACCTAAGGTAATTGCAAAAATAGAAAATATGGGTTTTAAGTCTTAGTTATCTGTATGTAACGTTGGTTAAATTAATGGCCACTGTTAAATTAGAAATTTGTTTCGACAGTGGCCAGTTTGTTTGGTGGTGCCAAAAATCTATAACATCAATGTGCCGTAGTAATTTATCCGTCAAAAAGTTGTCAATATGATTAACTTTGCGCGTGAATTTTGGAGTAACGCCGCCAAATGCTTAGAAATTTATGCCATTTCTTAAATAAAAAATAGGCTAATTATTTTGACGCATCATTTGCACAATACACAAACTTTGGAAAATCAACAAGGCCAAGTGTTGTATTATGTATACATCACCAAATATCTCAAAATTATTCAGGATACAGAAATTTTTTCTGGGATTCTAAACCGAGCAGTAATATTAATTTCCAAAAGTCTTTGGGAATTTCTTGAGCGGCAACGCATGTAGTCTAAAGCATGCCATCCAAAAAGACGATCAACAAAACAGAAAGACTAAAAAGATAAAACTAAAATTGAAAATGTTGGTAGGCCTGCAGCCTATTTATTTAGTAAACGCGCTGGGCATGTGATCAAAATCGTCTTGTGCAACCCTTGCCCCTTCAAAAAGTATAAGTTTTCCTTCACAAAAACAAGTCGTTGGAAGTTTCTTGATGTTAAGCCAACTCATTTTGTTGTAAGAATAGCAGTACCTCTGGGAAATAATTGTTCCACAGCAGAGAAACTTGGTGATAGGGTGTTATACTTTATAAATACTTCCACCCAAATCTGTCGATACATTAAATCGTAAAAACGTATTTCTTTTGGAAATTGCAGAAACGATCCCAGTGATGTCGTTGATTTGCGGTAGATCTCAACTTTTTTACCGCAAATCCGCAAATGTTTGCGGTAAGAAATCGGTTCACAAATCCGCAAACCTAAACCTTGAGTCCGCAATTTGCGAACTTGCGGACCGGTTTGCGGAAGTGTCCAGCACTGGCTAAACCTAACGCTAGACCATGTTCGTATTTTTCATATCATAGTAAGCCTGACATTGTTCTTAAATTTTAAACAAAAATGAGCTTCGTGTTCTTAAAAAAAGTGTATTTTATACTGTTTGAAACTGAAACTGTTTGATGTAGAATAAATCAAACCCTTTCCCAATAGTGTGTTTAAACTCGAAAATGGTTAGTTACAATCTAGGCATACGTGAAATCTCGAAAGGGCAGCATGACTTAAAAAAGACAGAGCCGCATTGAGGGATCGGAGAGGGGGGCACAAACTTTTTTAGGGGGCAACGAGTGTGGGTTTTGTGGAAAGTTGTGCTTTTGACAAATGGTGTAGGAAAGAGAATCGAATGACTACAGTACAATCTAGACATATCCAATATCGTTTATGTCAAGGAGGGATGAATAGTGTCTTCTCGTACATCACAGGCTGGGGGGTTCTCGGGAGGTGGGGCAAAGCTCCAAGCCGCTGATTGATTTTTGTGTATTTTGAGTTTTCGCAGTATCTGAAATAATTGTTTGAAAACTTGTTCGTTTTGATAAGAGAATTTTTGGTAAAAAAAAACAGAATTTTGACCGATAAAATCTGTCTAAATTTCTGAACAGATTCCTGCATGCGAAACCAGTGTTAGTTTACAGGTTGTAAGCCTATATTTTCGATGATGTAACAAGGCCTAGAAAAAAATATTGACTTTCGCTGGCCCTAGTTTAAGTTATTCCGATAGTGTGATTGATTAACGGGGGCATGATGAAAGAGGTTAAAATGATTTTAGCTTTGATAGTGATTCTGATGGTGATTTACTTTTGTGCAAGCATAACGGTAGTTGCATTTTGGCATAAGTAAATAGGAGTAAAATTACTCCCAAAGGTTAACATGGTGGTGGTGGTACTACCCGACCCCTTCCGAGGGATGGGGGCGCGGAGGAACTCCGCGGAGACCCAACAATCGGGCCACACCCCAAGGTCTGGACCATAGATCGAGAATAGAGAGAGAGGAGCCAAAGATAGATTTGCGAAGGGGTTCAGAAGCAGGACAGTCGAGGAGGAGATGATTGAGGTCCTGTAGAGGGTGTCCACAGGCACTACAATCAGAATTCTCCTTTCGACTGATCCTGTGAAGATAAAAGAAGACTGTGACCATGGCAGCGAAGACGAGAGAGCTCACTGCGTATGGAGCGAGAAAGAAGAAGTTCCTCCGAAGAGACTTCGGGGACTTGGAAGTTCAGATGGGAGTGAGAGATGTGACGTCTCCAATTGCGGTATTGGGAATAACGGACTTTGGTAATAACTGGGGGGAGAGGGCTTGGGATCGCATCAGAGGTTAACATCGCTTATTGCAGCGAAGTGGTACCGCGCCACAATGGAAAGCAAAGAATTGCGTCTCTGAACCCTTCTCTCAAAACTACTCGTAGGTAGCGAAATATAATCAATTAATCATTCATTTATTTTTGCAGCGGTCGTTGATTCTTCGACATCCAGAGAGGTTTCGAACAGATTCAACTGATAGTTAATTGTAACTTGCGTTACAATCTCATTTTTAGAGCTTTTTTGTGCCATTGTGTGTTATATATGTTATTGCTTTCACTATTCAAGTGCAATGTATCCGTTATTGCGTAACCTATGGTTTGGTTTTAAGGGGTTTAACTTCGATATTACTGTATTCAGCTGCTGTTGCAATATGTTTATTAAAACTGTTTTTGCACAATGATATGATTAAAGTGGTGTAAAGCTATTAGATCGAAGAAACAACGAGGAGTTGATGGACAATTGGGCATGTTGGGTGTAGAGAAGTCGTTGAATTTATGCATTGGTGCGCAAGTCAATGCTAAACGTTAGCTTTGTTAACCACGTGTCCGTTAGCAAACTTCATACCTCCGTTAAAGTTAATGAAGTCTGTTAATTCGTTAACATTTTGAGTGTAATTTACGTTTCTTTTTATTCACTCACTTCTAGAACACGTAATAACACTGTAGAGCTTATTGTAAGGAAAAATTTATTGCTATGGTGGTCATTGCGTGTTTTGGAAGTTACATTTCACAGTCTAATATAATTTCAAGATAAAAATTAGTTTATATGCACTTACGAAGCTGCGATCAGAAAATTTTTCGAAAATGCGAACAGCGATAATTAATTACTAGACCTATAAGGGTCAGCTTATTTCATTGCCACAAAAAAGCGATAGATGTACCAGTTAATTGTTTGGCACTTTTTTCGGTGTATCATTGGCCTACCGCACTATCGTAGTATCATTCATCTAAGATCAAACCCACTTGATACTTGCATGATTAAAATATATTTGCAGCATTTCTTATCGCGCATGCTCATTTGATCCAGCGCTTGCTCTTTTTATCCTGCGGCTCCTTTCTTTGCTTTTCTATAAAACTCGCGCTAGTACGCAACAAGTGCTGCCTGTGCAAACTGGTTTGTAGCGGTACGATGAGTGAATGGTACAAGAAGTTAACGATAAAAACCTTATGTTAACGATACTTAACGTATAAACGGACATTTTAACGGAAGTTAATTTAGTCCGTTAACACAAAAACACTTCAACGAATTAACTAGTTGATGAAAAAGTTGGCTTCGTTATAAACGAATTTATGTGTTGGTTCAGTCATCTTTTTGAGGAAAGGTGATAAAAATTTGATAGTGAAGGCTTTGAAATTTTAAGTGCGCGGTAGTAGAAGAAGAGGAAGACTGAAACAAAAGTGGAAAAAGTAAGTAGAAAATGAAATGAAGAAAAATGGAAGGTGAGAAAGGATACATGTGATCGAGCGAAATGGCGAGGTTTAGTAAAGACGATGATCTTAAAAATCCAGACAACTCCGTCGACGGAGACAATACTAGATCTAAAGTGGGATGATGATATATAAAAGTGGGAAACAATTTCGTGGGGAATTAGTTATATTTATTGAGAATTGAAATAGGTCGGCAGTGTAGACTACACAACGCAAAACTGGGTTTCGGGAGGTTCTCATTACTGTCTCCGATCCAGCGACTGGTTTTGGCTCTATTGCTGGATCTTCGTGGAGTTTTTCCACGCCTCCATCTTTTGGATGTTATTAGGTGGCACCAATCAATTATGCCTCGTTGCCACCGCAATGCGGTCTCAGATCAAACTCTGAATATGGATATGTCAACCGTAGGCCTATTTAGTGCCGTCGCTACAGGGGGGGGGGGGGGCGTGTCCCACCCCCGTTTCGGTTTAAGCCTCAAAATACGTTTTTGGAACGTATTTTGAGTAAACCGAAATGAGGGTGGGACACGTAACAAGTACACAACAGATAATGGAAAAAAGGAATAATAACGTTCAAACATAATTCTCGTTTGTAGCTTTCTCGATTCTTTGCGAAATTGCTGGCAACCAACTGCGGTGCATAAGCGTGACGCCATAATCCGTCTCATTAACACGCCTTTACGGATTTGCCACGGAAGACAGATGCAAGCGTACAAAATTGTTGCCGGTACCGGTACTTCGTTTGTGATTATGACCTGAAACAAGGCGTAAAAACATTTTTTCAGAAGACCAGCTGTTTTTGTTTTTTAGAGCTTACTCAAGATTTTTAGGTCGCAGTCAGTGGCTCAACCAGGGGAAAGGGGCTAAAGGGGGCTGAAGTCCTTTGAAAATTTTGAAACCTTTAGAAAAATTTATGAAGCTCAAGTCATATAAAAATCTTAATCTCAAAATACAATCGTTTAGACATGTTTTAGATTTGACCTGAAGTATAAGGGGACAAAAGGGTCTAGGCAATTTAATTCTTTTAATGACTTTTCCGTTTTGCAATTTACCGTAGTTATTTATATGGCTTTGAAAACGTGCGGAATGTGATTGCAATGGCGTTAAATTTGCTATTTTGCCACAAAATCACCAAATTCACCCATCGGCTAGAGGCTTTGCCTCCCCCCAGGCCCCTCTGTGATAGGCTTGAGTTGTATCAGTTTGTTCACTGTTCAGCGCGTAGCCCAAATTAGACAATTTTTGTGCAAAAAATTTTAGTTTTGGTTCAAGATGGTTCAAGTCCTTTCTCAGCAAAATTCTGGTAACGGCGCTGGTCGAATTCACTGCTTCAGACAAGATTTTCAAGCGATTAAATGGGCCGGATACAAAACGAGCTAAGAAACGCTGCCGGTCTTGTACGTTTCCTATTTCATACATAACACAAAATTGTTAAAATAGCGCATAATTTGTAGCCGTAAAACATCAGTTTTTATGTGCACAAGTGCAGTTTATTTTAGTGCCCTCTCACTAGACCCCTCTAAAATGTCTGGTTTCATGTCTCCTCATTTTCCAACAACACCATTTTAAACTTTCAAAAGGTCCCTGGTCACGCTGGTATCCCTAGAAATAAGCATGCTGATTCTCATCCCAAAGCTGGAACATACCAGGCTTCTGCGATGGTCCCTTGTTCCTCACCCCGGCTCCTGTCAAAACTCGTTACTTTCAGTGTCACAGATGTAGACGTCACGTTTCCAAATCCCCCTCCCTTCTCAACTGTCCCATTCCTAGTTTCTCCGTTGAAATTGGTCCTCTCATACCGCCATATGCTTTGAGCTTTCCGCCTTCGCTTCAAAGGTCAAAGTCTCTTACTATCGTCGTAAGGAAAACTCTTCAGCAGCGCCTGTGGACACCTTCTACAAGACCTTAATCATCTTTTTCTTGACTATTTTGCCTCTGAGCATCTATGCAAATCTATCTTTGGTTCTGCAGTCTGCACCTTAGGGGTGTTCAGATTTTGGACTTTTTTAAAAAGTTCATGTTTTCGAAGCTTATATGGTGCACTGGACCTAAAAAACAACTACTGTGCAAAAAAAATTCGAAAATTTTATCTCTTAGCTATCGCTCATGGAAGTTAAAAAAGTCTTCCATAATTGCTCCAAGGGGAATCCCCTTATGACGTCATATTATCTAAAAACTAACGTAACTTTAGTTCTAGAGCAGATAGAAGTGCAAACTCAAGTAATTTCTCTTCCATTAAATGGTTGCTTTATTTTGAGCATAAAAAAGATGACGTCACATAAGTGATGACGTCATAATTGCGACATAATTGTTAGATAACATAAGTAACTTAATTTCGGATGACATGTTTTTAATTTATAAACGAATTTTCGCAGATACAATATTTAGGCTACTATAATAGTTTATGAAGCAGTATTAGTGCAATGTCAGAGCCTGTTCGAAAGAAAATCAAAACCCGTGCTTCAGCTGAATACTTCTTAATTGGACGAAGTGAAGACCACATTAGTGGAAACAAACTGCTTTTATTAGGGCAAATTCTTCGATATGTTTTGCATTTGAAGGAAGTATCATCTATCACTACCCCAGTGAGAAAGCATTTATCTGATGCTATTGATGAAGTTTTATTGATTTGGTCCAGAGCCGGAATCAAAACAATGACAAAAATTAATGCATTAAAAAGGTTAACTAAAGACTATGATACTTGGCTACAGCTTTGCAAAAATAAAACGCGTGCATCTGATCCTGGGAGAAAACGAGAAAAGTTTGCTCAAGCTCTATCTATTCTATGGGATATTGGGGCTCCAGATGCTGTTGAAACCATACAAAAAAACAAAATGTTGTCTTCGGAAAAAAAAAGAAGATATATACTTCTATGAAGACCAGCGAAATGCAAGAAAAGGCGTCATCGGAGGAAAAGATGCATTATTCCAGAAAAGCCTTCGCAAACGCCAAGAAAGAAGAGCTCACTTAACTGTTGCCCCAGTTTCCAGCAGTGATGAAAGTGAACGAGATATTGATTTATGCAGTCAAGTAAGCTCTTCTAGTTCACATTCTATTTCAAGTGCGGGCTATGAGTCAAACGAAAATGCTTCTCCGAGTTCTCAAAGCAATTTTGTAACACTAAATGTACCCAAGAATCTCATCAACTACCCTGAAATTACGGAAGTTTTGGATAGGCTTAAAATTTCGGACAACGCTGCTACTATGTTAGTAGCTTCGTTTATTAAAGCTTGCCAGGGAAATATTGACGACTTTTGTCTCTCACGCTCATCTACCCACAGAGCTCGCATAGCAAACAGACTGCAAATTTCCAATGAGATTACTACCGACATAACGGAAGCTCCTTCAGATTTTCTGGCACTTCATTGGGATGCAAAATTAACTAAGGACCGTTACGGTGATAAGCACGAAGTACTTTCTGTGCTGGTTTCAGGGATTTCTAATTATAAAGAAGGCAAACTTTTGGGAGTGCAGAAGCTAGACAGTGGAAGTGGAAAAGCTCAAGCGAAGGCAAGTTATGATTTTCTCGAGCAACTAAATTTGAAGCAAGAAGTGAAATCTTTAGTTTTTGACACTACAGCAAGCAATTCTGGTTGGAAAAATGGAGCCGCCAAAATTTTGGAAAATCGTTTAGATCGCAAACTCTTCTATAATGCATGTCGTCATCACATTTATGAACTTGTTATTGGATCTGTGTACACTTGCTTGTTTGGCGATTCATCTGCTCCAGAAGATGCCCATTTCAAATCTTTTAAAATTAATTGGCCTAACATTGACAGGACTCAAAATTATCAAACTTTAAACATATCGTCAGCTTGGCTGAAAGATCATTCAAAACTTGTAATATGTGAATTGCAAGAGATTATTAGTAAAAAGAAAACTACCAAAGAAGTCTTCATAAGAGGTGACTACAAGCAATGTGCAGAAAATGCCCTGGCACTGCTAGGAGCTGCTCCCGGCAATTTTTTTTATCATAAGCCTGGACCAACTTCAAGCGCAAGATGGATGGGCCAAGTTTTGTATTGTCAAAAAATGTTTATGTGGGCCGATCAATTGTCTTACGACAGCGATTTTTTGGCAAAACTTCATCGGATTAATCTTTTTATCGCGCTCTTTTATGTACCTGCATGGCTGAAATGCAGTATTGGTTTGGATGCTCCAATGAACGATTTAACTTTTTTGCAAGATATGATCAGCTATAAAGAGGAAGACCCGGCTGTAGCTGACGCTGCTTTCAACAAGCTTTCTTCCCATCAATGGTATTTGACGGAAGAAATAGTGGCATTCTCGTTTTTTAGCCAGCATTCTTCGTTAACAAATGAAATTACAGAGTCTATGGCATTGCGATTGCTTTCAATAGTACCGCCACAAAAGTATCGCCGAGGTGTTCCTCTTTTCAAAAGAAACATCGACAAGCATTCTCAACTTTTAGACTTTATTGGCCCAGAGACCTGGTTTATTTTCCGAGACCCTAAAATTAGACACAGCTTGGCTTTATGATTTACCCGAGTTATGGCCCACTTAAGATTCTTTCGTAAAAGGTCAAAAGTTTGCAGCTAATGTTAAAGTTGTAAACGATGTAGCAGAAAGAGGAGTCAAATTGTATTCAGATTATGCTGCCATATTAACTGATAATGAAGTACAACGAGAAAGTCTTTTGCAAGTGGTAGTAAAACACCGAAAACAATTTGCTGACTTTAAAAAATCGACTTTAGCTCATTCTTCCTCCTCCTTGTAACTTGCAATACCGGTGCGAGTTGTGGTATTCACAATGCACTCGGGCAGAACAATGGTAGTTTGGGGCTTTCGTTCAATAGTAAAGCTTCACCTAAAATGTGTTTGCATATAATTCGTTTCGCTTGAAGAGCCTTCGTAATGTCGTGCTACTGTGCGCTTTTAAAATGGGCAGGCAGCTTTTAGTTCAATATGATTCAATTCATTGATTGCACTGTACTTCCACGTGTATTAGGCTAACATTCTAAACAGTTTTATCGATACCACACAACACCATGATTCTTGTCCCAATCACAATAACCAATATTTGAATCGTAACTCACTATACATTGCAACGTTATTACTGGTAATCTGATGCAAAAATATGTCACCACAAGTAATACATGTAAACACTAATTAATGATTTGCAAGCGAATCAGTTCCTAGAAATAGCTCAAAATTAATTATGACGTCATCAAACTTAAGTGACGTAGGCTACTGGGTTTAAAATTTCCACAATTATTTTAAAGTATCATTGCAGCAGTAGCTTATCTAAATAATTCAATGTAGCAAATTATCTTGTTTACCACATTTGTTTAGACCTACTTACTTTAAATTGTGTGTTTTGCAATTATGACGTCATCACTTAAGTGACGTCATCTTTTTTATGCTCAAAATAAAGCAACCATTTAATGGAAGAGAAATTACTTGAGTTTGCACTTCTATCTGCTCTAGAACTAAAGTTACGTTAGTTTTTAGATAATATGACGTCATAAGGGGATTCCCCTTGGAGCAATTATGGAAGACTTTTTAACCTCCATGAGCGATAGCTAAGAGATAAAATTTTCGAATTTTTTTTGCACAGTAGTTGTTTTTTAGGTCCAGTGCACCATATAAGCTTCGAAAACATGAACTTTTTAAAAAAGTCCAAAATCTGAACACCCCTACTGCACGTGGCGTGTGACTCAGCTGTTGGGTCTCTGCGAAGTTCCGTTGCTTCATCCCTCGGAAGGGGTTGGGTGGCACCACTCCTCAATCAAGCTGCTTCAAAAATAAAAACAAAGCAGCATGTTTTACTGATTGTTGAAAATAACCAGGCCATTGTTCCGAATACGTGTATAAAGGAATTTACTCTTCTGCAGCAATAACTTTCTGTATACATGAGTATTATACTGATCAGAAAACTTCCTATAAGCATGAATTGGTGCTTGTTAAGCCAACTTTGAAATCAGTGCGCCATCTCTAAACACCAAAATTTTGCAACAAAACTTTTTATGAGGCAGTTTTTGGTGCAGTGAAAACTTTTGAAAGGGTCAGGCTCACAAACATATGTATTTTAAACTTTAACCCCAAATAAGGGACACCCTAATGCGCATGCTTATAATATGTTTGCAGGACTAAAATTTGCTTTGATTAATTTGGGTCATTTTTAGTTTGCTTTTTGCTGCAAATGATTTAACCTATGCAACTAAGCGGTTTTAAATTTGACGTAATTTATTTGTTTTCTTAAGCTCAATAGATTTCTTTGAGTGATTTACCTTGGCTGTTTGTCGTGTTTTCTTTGATCTGAGCGCATACTTAATTAACCTTCAAACCGCAAGTGAAATTTGTCAGAAGACAACCATAAATTACGATTACAATATTGTTTCAAAACAGGCAGGGGTGCCGAAACCCGAGGGAGATGGGGAGGATATATCCCCAGGGGCGTATTTAGGGGGGTGCCATTGTGCCATGGATTGCAAAATCGCATAGAAAAGTAAGCAAAAATGAGGCATGCCCCCCCTTTGCAAGTTGGGCATAAGGTTTGATCATACAAAGACTATGTTCTGCGCGTTTCTTCTAGGGTTTGGGCAAAAAATCCGGACTAAATTTGAGTGAAGACCTTTTTTTTTGCTCTTCACCTAATTTTGGGCAAAAATTCGGACTAAATTTGAGTGAAGACCTTTTTTTTTTGCTCTGCATCTGATTTTGGGCTAAAATTCGGACTAAATTTGGGTGCAGACCTTTTTTTTTTGTTCTTCACCTGATTCTGGGCAAAAATTCGGACTCAATTTGGGAGGAACAACTTCTGTTTCAGATCTTTGTTCTTACCAAATTTTCTGAAATTTTTGGCCCCCCCCCTTTCAAAATCCTGCGTACGCTACCGTATATCCCCTCAAATAATTTCACTGTATCCCTCCAATAACTTGAGTATGGTCTACATCTGCTTCCCTCCAATACTTAATTTGACTTTGGTGTGCATATGACCACAGGTCTCCACTTGAATGCGGGGAAAAAAGTGTTCATTTTTAATGAAGACCTTTTTTTTCGTCTTCACCTGAATTCCGGGAAAAAAAGTGTTCCATGCCTGGAGAAGACCATTTTTTTGGGGGTTTCACTAAATTTGCTCACGTGAAAAAAAACCGTGGTCGAGGTCATAGGCTTAGCCAGGGGGGGCCCGGGCCCCCCAATTAAAATACCACCAATGGTAAAAAATTATGTCAACATAGCCTAGCGACATTTAGTTGCAGTTTTTTTTTCAGTAATTACGCACATAACAGTAATTAACAATAATATTAATGAGGACATGGGAGGCCCGGGGCCTCTAATCAACAACCAGGGGGGCCCGGGGCCCTTAAATAACAACCAGGGGGCCCTGGGGCCCCTAACTGACAACCAGGGGGCACCGGGAACTAGGGGGCACCGGGGCCCTTAACTGATAACCAGGGGCCCCTAGCTGATGACCAGGGGTCCCCAGGATCTCTAACTGACCACCAGGGGGCCGTGGGGCTTCCTACTGACAACCAGAGAGCCCCTAACTGCTATCTAGGGGCTTCTGGAGCACCTACCTAACAACCATGGGGACCTAGGGCTTCTAAATAACGAACAGGGGGCCCCGGGGCCCATAACCGACAGCTAGGGGGCCCCAGGGCCCTAACTGACAACCCGGGGCCCCTAAATAACTACCTTTGAGGCCCTGGGGCTCTTAACTAATGCCAAGGGAGCCCCTAATCGACAACCAGGTGGCCCAAGACTCTTAACTGATAACCAAGTGCCCCGGAGCCCCTAGCTGATTACCAGGGTCCCTAACAACAACCAGGGGTCCCCAGTAACCCTAACCGACAACCAGGGGGCCCCAGGGCCTTTAACTAACAACCGCGGGGCCTCGGGGCCCCTAACCGATAACCAGGGGGCCCCGGGGCTCCTAACTAACAACCAGGGGGATTCGAAAACCCTAACCAACAACCCGGGGTCCCTAACTGACAACCAGGGGGCCCCAGGCCCCTGACTGATGAATAAGAGTCCGGGGCCAGAGGCCCTTAATTCAAATTTTTTGCAATTTATATGCAAAACCTGTGAGAAATCTAAGAGTTTTGTCCTAAAACTTGCAGCCCCAGGCCCTCGTTTAACGTTATTATGAACTTAATGCTATAACACAGGCGATAATGCAAACCCTCCAATTGAAATACAGCCATTGATAAATATAATCAGAGCGCAGCCACTACGTTAACTTTGTCCTTGTCCGGAATTGCAGTTTCTTTAATTTAGGATTTACGCATACAAAAGTAAGTAATAATTATGACGACCTCGTGTCCACGTCATAATAATGTCATGCAATTCTTGGAGGTTTCAAAAACTGTCAAGTGACTTGACTCGAGTCCTCCACGTTTTGGAAAAAAAGTTATTTTAATTTTGCTTTAAATGTTTTTTTTAGGAAGGAACTTAAGCGCGCGATCTTATCTCAAAATCATAGGCGTAGCCAGGGGGTAGCCCAGGCTCCCTCAATCGAAATGCCACCAATGACAAAAACTTGACAGAAAAGCCTTGTTTCCTAATTTTGAGTTTTTTTTTAGCATCTTTGCGCAAAACAGTACACGCGTACAACAGTAATTAGCAATAAATAATATTGACAACCAGGGGGCCCGGCGTACCCCTTTAATTCAATTTTTCCAAACAATTTAAACGTATAACCAGCAGGGTGAAATCAAGGGTTTTTGTTCTAAAAGTTGCTACCTCAGGCCCTCATCTAAACTTTTTATGAACGTAATGCAATAACCAGCGCCGTATTTGCCATATGGCACAGTGTCAGGGCCACGCGCTCAGGTAGTAGGACTTTTATTGGTCTTCACATATATTTGGCAGGAAGATGGTGCAAAAATCCGTAAAGTGCCAGGGGCCCCGAGCAAAGTAAACCAAGCCCGGAAATAGCATGTTTAGTAAGCGTAGCCATCTATTGTACCATTCTTCAATAACGATTCACCTCCACCTCGCCAGTTTTTACGCATAAAATACTTTAAAAAAATACCGAGGAAAAATGCTTATTGAACAAATTATTGAATTTCCATTGAGGGGGCATGGGCCTCCTGGCCGTACATGTACGCCTATCAGAGGTGGAGTCTTCGAGGACGTCCTTGGCCTCGAGGACGTCCTCGAGGACGGATTTTGAAGTTCTTGGCCTCGAAGGTCAAGTCCTTGGCCTCGAGGCCTCAAGTCCTCGAAAATTGGCCTGTCCTCGGCTCGAGGACAGCACTATTTTTTGAATTGTTAAAATTTTGTGGAGCGCTTGAAAAAATTTTTGGAAAACGTTTTTTTGTGGAGATCGTTTGAAAAATTTTTGTGAAGACCTTTTTTTTTTGGAGAGCACTTGCGCTTGTGTCTTGGTCCTTGGCCTTGGCCTCGAGCATTCCTGTCCTTGGCCTCGAGAGTGTCTGTCCTCGTAAAGGCTGTCCTTGGCCTTGGCCTCGGATTTTTTTTGTGTCCTTGGCCTTGGCCTTGGCCTCGAGCCTTGTATCCTCGACTCCACCTCTGACGCCTATAACTGGTTAACTTCATGACAAAACAAAAATCTCTAATGAAAATTTTCGAGTGGATTACTATTTACTGCTAAAATATTGCAGGAGGCAATGTGCCTTACTTCCCCCTACGTGGACCAAATCACTTACAACTAAATTTTTACACCATTATGCATGATTTTAAACGTGTTTTGGACTTTAATTGTAAGTAAAAAGAGGACTGAACACTTAAATTTTTTCGATTGGCTTTCAAATTTTAAAAATCTAGTTCTTTCAAATGGCTGCGAACACGTGCAAAATGTGATCCAATAGGATTAAAATAGCTTTTTTTTTCACAAAGTTACAAAAATCGCCCAGCGGCTGGGGCTTTGCCCCCAGATCCCCGTCTATGATACGTTTGAGTACACTAGCTTACTCAACACGTCTCCTAAGTTAGACATTTGCACTTTCTAACCACTACTTTTCGTCCTCTCCCTCTACCAAAATCCTGGTTAAGTGCCAATAGGCTACGGCTTCAGATCTTTCATTCTATGATATCTTTGCCTTACAAAAAGTTCCTTTTTTGCAAATTATTGATGACGTCATTGCATGTGATTTGTGGTTTGGGCCCCCTAATCAAAAATCCTGGCTACGCCTATGTTTCCTAATTTTGAGTTTTTTTTTAGCATCTTTGCGCAAAACAGTACACGCGTACAACAGTAATTAGCAATAAATAATATTGACAACCAGGGGGCCCGGCGCACCCCTTTAATTCAATTTTTCCAAACAATTTAACGGTACGCTGGTATGGTACGCTTTTTCTGCAATGGTACGGGTACGGTACGTTGGTACGGTACGCCTTTTTTCGAAAGGTACGGGTACGGTACGTTGGTACGCTCTTTGAATTAAAAATCCCTGACTTTTCGCACATTGCGCCGGCTTTCTGAATATAAAGGCAAAAAACAGCTGAAACCGACGCTTAATGTTTGGATTGAGATCGCTGATTTATAGACTAGTGATTTCAAAGACAGTTAAAGTTGCGAGTAGTTTAAAGGATGGCAATAAGGTACGATACGTAAGTACGGTAGGGTACGCCTCAATTTTTGCTAAGAAGTACGGTACGCTGGTACGGTACGCCTTTTTTGTAATGGTACGGGTACGGTACGTTGGTACGGTACGCTTCAAAAATTGATCTGAAGTACGGTACGCTGGTACGGTGCGGTTCAAGGTGCGAGGTACGTAGTACGCAAATTCTAAACGTACCGTACCGTACTGCCATCCTTGCCTATGAGGCTGCAGATTATTATTTGCCACAAAAAAGATCTCCTTTCCTTGCTTTCTTATATAAAACTCGTGCTAATACGCTACAAGTGTTACCAGGGCAAACTGGTTTGTACCGGTACGATGAATGAATGGTGCAAGATATTAACAATAAAAACGTTAACGGAAGTTAACAGAACTTATCAGAAGTAAATTTAGCCCGTTAACATAAAAAACTTTTTAACGGATTAACGAGTTAATTAAAAAGTTAGCTTCGTTATTAACGATTAACGGATTTGTGCCCACTTATACTTTTTTGCATAGGTGGGCAAGTTAATACAAAACGTTAGCTTCGTTAACCAGTTGTCCGTTAAAAAACTTCATACCTCCGTTAAAGTTAGTTCGTTATTTTCAGCTTTAATTAAAGGAAGTTAATGAAGTTCGTTAATTCGTTCACATTTTGAGTGTAATTTACATTTCTTTTTATTCACTCACTACTAGAATACGTAATGACACTGTTGAGCTTATTGTAAAGAAAAATTTATTGCTGTGGTGGTCATGGTGTGTTTTGGAAGTTACATTTTACAGTCTAATATAATTTCACCAGTGTTGGGCAAGTTAATGAGAAACATTAGCTTTGTTAAGAGTTAATTCGCTTAGAATTTTTAAGCAATTTTTTGACTCAGTTGAAGTTAAGTTAACTGAAAAACAAAAGTAACGTAAGTTAAAGTTTGAAGTTAATTCGTTAATTAAAAAAAGTTCAATATTAACCTGCAATTAATGCCCAATAGAATGATTCCATTTTCATACGAAATAAAAAATACTCATTCTGATTTCTGTTACTATGGTATTTACTATTTTGATAAAGATTGACAGAGTGGAAGCCTTTTTTATTTTATTTTTTTATTTCTGTTATTATGGCATTAAGACGCATTATGGACGCATGGTGTAGCCTAGAAATTTAACGGATTAACATAAACATTAAAGTAGTTAACGAAAGTTATAGTTAACAAGCTAACTCACAAAGCTTTTTAACTTTTTAACTCGTTAATGAAAAACTTATAACTTCGTTATTAACGAATTAACGAGTTAATGCCCAATTTTGGATTTTACGATAAAAATACATTCAAATGCACTAACGAAGTTGCGATCAGAAAATCTTTGGAAATTGCTAGCAGCGATACCGGTAATTAATAGACCTATGAGGCTGCAGCTTATTGTTTGCCACAAGAAAAAGCTCCTTTCTTCGCTTTTTCTCTTATACTGTAAACTCGTGCTATAAGCAATGAGTTTTACCAGAGCAAATTGGTTTGTAACGGTACGATGAATGAATGGTGCAAGATATTAACGATAAAAACGTTACCGGAAGTTAACAAATCTTAACGTAAGTTAATTTAGTCCGTTAACATAAAAAAACTTTTCAACGGATTAACGAGTTAATTCAAAAGTTAGCTACGTTATTAACGGATAAACGATTAACGGACTTGTGCCCATCTATGCATTTTCGGAAAAGTTTTTAGCTTTTGGATCAGGTCCTCCCTCTTTAGCACAATCCTCGTTACGTGGCAAAACAGGCCTCGGCTTCTGACCCTCCATTCTACGGTATTTTGTCCTATAAAAAGTCACCTTGGATTCGATGCGAATTAAAATGACTTTTGACTCTGATTGATCTCATTTGTATGGTTGACTGGTTACAAATTAAAAAAGTTACTTGGCAACTTTTCGAAAGTTCAAGAAGTCCTGACTGGCAAAGCTCCAAGCTTTCTGCTGTTTAAATAGAAAGAAAAACGTTAGTCCAGTTGCAGATTTCGTTCAAAAAAAAAAAATGGCCCTTAATGGGCGTATAATTTGTTGTACCACCAAAAAGCTAATTATTTGTTTCAGATTTATTTTAAATTTGAAGAAAGTTGCCGTGAAAAGTTACGTTTATGCAAGAACATTTCGGAATCAGAAAAGTCACACCTGATGTGAAAAAGGCCTTCAAAGGCTAAGCTAGTTAGCCTATGGGTATTCATTTTGCATGCTGTCTGGCCTAAAGGCTACCAGGGTGAAAGCCTAGGGAAGAGCCAGTGGCGTCGCTAAGGATTGTAACACCTGAGGCAGATTTTTGTGGTGTCACCCTTAATGCAGTTAGTATAGTAGTTTATTAATTTTTGCGATGCACTACAACACATCGGCAGGAAAACATGGCAAAGCCCAAAGGCTTAAAACATACTAACATACAATTTACAATTTATCAGCAATATATCAATGAATTAAAGCATAGTATGGCCATGCAACCTAGTAATGTACAATATACCGGTAGGTACGGTACTGGTAGTTAAGCCTAGGCTATACCGGTCAGCTGCAAAAGGTTGGTGTTTGGCTTATTCAATAACTTTTCACTGTAAGATTCTAAAACTTAGAAGGATGAGCAGAGCGCACGTTTAGTATCAGGCGCGTAACCAGAAATCTGCAAATGAGGGGAGAGGTTGTTTCGGGGGTCCGGGAGCTCCACTGGATGCCATTGGGGGTCTGTGGGAAGAGCCCCCAGTACTCAAAAAGTGTTGGACATTGCAAAAATAACTTACTTTTAGGTTTATATTTTGATAACAATTAGGCTAATGCTTTTAAAACGTGGCATCAGGGAGAACTCTATTGGCATTGATATTAGCAGTGCAAAAACATAAACATGATTAGACTCAGGCGCATAACCAAAATTCTGCAATGGATGGGGGCTGTTTTGGGGGTCTGGAAAAAATGCCCCCAGCACTCAAAAATTTTGTATTGCAAAAATAACTTAATTTTAGGCCTATTTTGATAAAAATTAATGCTTTTGAAATGTGGCGTAGAAATTAGCAGTGCAAAAACATGAATAAAGTGGTTGTGTAGATGGGCTATGGCTATGTGGAAGGTGGCTAGTGGCTAAATTTCAAACACGTAGAGATGAGCATTTTGAAATGTTAGGCTTTTAGCTTTTACATTGTACTCTGGTAAGTTGATTTTGTTGGTGTTGTAATTTGTGTCTTTAGAATTACTGTTTAATGTTGATTTTTCATCAGTTGGATAAAAATATATGCATAAGAGAGGGACAACAAAGTTGTAGCATCAGGAAATCCAAACATTCTTTTACAATTAAATTTTTCTGACCACACTTCTGCTAGTGCAGTAATATAGACAATGATTTTGCAATCTCTAGGTAGCCCATGATTCTGTAAAGAATAAGAACAGTAAATCACAGTGCCAGATTGTATGGTAATATTCTTAATTACCAATTAAAACAGTAGAGCAGTATTTAAAATTTTAGAGTTGCTCAAGCAGCAATTATTGCGGTAGGCTACTTGCAACATGGACTAACAACCTGCTTATGTTGCACATTAGGTAGCCTAGAGTAAACTAAGCTATGAAAATACTAAATAAAGGCTATGGCAATATTAAAAGCAGGCCTAACAGTAATATTAATTAAAGCTGCAGTCTGGAAAATAATGCAGCTTAACTAGTGTCAGTCTTGGCCTACCTGTTTTGTACCATGTGTGATAGTAACTACAGCCTCGTGTTGGTCAAGTTAGTTACATTTTTACAGTTAAGAACCAGTAAATGTTATTTGAAGCAGCAAAGCTTAAATTAGAAGCAAAGAACCATATTCCACTGAAGACATCGTCTTTTATTTCTAATATTTTGGGAATTAACTCATCTTGTTGTCAAAGCTGATCTAAATCAGCAGGCAAAAAAACTTGAACAAAAAACATGAGCAGATTGTTTGTTTGCTAATCTGCTTAAAAAAAAGTTCTTGTACATTTTTTTTGTTTACAAGAAGAGTAAAACCAAATGAGCTTCTTTGACAGATGACAATTGAAAAATTATGCATAGAATGCAGGGATACCTAAACAAAACTGGGATGCAAAACTCCACTTTACTCTGCAAATTCTTGCAAACAGTAGGGCTATTACTAAAAGCCCACTTTTCTGACCTCTTAGCTTCTGATATAGGAATTGCAGCATTTGAGAATTAAAAAATGTTTCGTTTAGAATGTAGGCTTATTGTAGGTGTGGTGCATAGGCAGTATTTAAAAGGTAGCTTAGTTGGAGATTATTGAAATTTAGTGTAGTATAATTGCTAGGCTTACTTGTAGGGTATTACTCATAGGTTATACCCTAGATGTCAACCCCATACCAGTAAATAGTCTAAGGCTTCTGTACTGTGTGTATCTCATACAGTCTCTATTGCTGAGCTGATTTCACTTCAGACTTGCAGTTAGGTGAATTTTTTGTCTGCTTGCAGCTTTATACTGCCAGAGTGCTTGATGTGTCTGCTAGTTTGGTTTGGTTGCCTATTTCTGCTGGCACAATAAAAATTTAGTTCATTAGATGTTGGCTGTTGCTGTAGGGATTAAATTAAACTTTAATAGCATATGAAAATTTAAAGTATGAATATAAAGGTTAGATCTATGCAGGAATCTGGATTCAGACTCTAAATTAACTTACAAGAAAAATTTCCAGTCCAGTAGTCTTATGTGGAATTATTTTAGTTTACAGTAAGTGTGACAGTAATTTTTCTTACAATCTAGTCAGTTGGATTTTCATGGTAAGATGCAAACCCTACTGTAACTCTGTAACAGCATTGAGCAAATCATATTTTTAATCTTTTATTTTTTAGGTACTGGTATGTTAAGTAATAGATAAAATTTAGTTTTGAGGTATTGGTATATCAGTTTTCATGGCTCTTTATATACTGATTATGTCTGTTAAATTAGTTCATTTTTCTTGTTAGCAAATATTGTCACAACAGTTTAGTACACCTGCTGTGTCCCAAACTGAGAAACTGGTTTTTGTTCTAATGAACAAAACGAATCTAAAGCAAAAATAAAAAAAAAAGAAAACAAATCTAGAGATTTCTTTCAGATCCAGTTTTATGCCAGAACGGGATTACAGCAATTCCTCAATGTTTCGGACAACACTCCAATTCCAAGGTTGCAAATGAATTTATTGGAGTCTTATTCGAGTTTTGCAATTCCTCATAAAAAATAAACACAGAATTAATAAAAGCACTAAAAGAAGCAATAATAATTCGATACACAAAGTTATGCAACACGTAGTATAGAACGGCAAATTACTCAAATTCAGGTAGATTAAGAATTTGCAATATAGTTACCGTAAAATGAAAACAGTTGGGATAAGCAGTTAATTAGTTTACATAATGGTTTACAGTAATAGTGAAATGCACAATAATAGATAGACATAAACCTCCAATCAATGCAATAGATTACCGGTAGCAAATAAACGAAAGGTAACAATTACGAAGTAAGGTCCACACAAAAGATAAACCGGTGGCAAACAAAGTAGTTCTGGCTAATCCAAATAGTTCTCTGAGTTCCCAAAAGACGAGTAGTAAATCAGAAAATCAGCCCAATAGCAGATCACATTAGCGACTCAGTATCAGTGTTAATCCAATAGCTTATTCAAATAGAATGAAACATAAAATTAAAACACTTAAAAAATAGTCACCAACTAAAGCTGAAACTAAACGCTAAAATAATGCCTAGACCAAAACCTGCAAAGGCAATAATGTGCGTACAATCTATCTACACTGCAAACATATTTCATCATCATTTTGCCAAACTCTGAAATTACAAACTTAGCTCGGCAGCCAGACTAGGAAAGAAAGAAAAAAGTAAATATGGGCTAAGGGGAATTTAGAGGTTCTCAAAGTGATGGACGATACTACAATAATAACCACAGTACAGAATGACCACCCCGGTAGCGAAGAAAGTCAAATGAGGTTCCAAGCACCGCACATGGCTGATTTGGAAATTTAAGTCAGAAGCAAAAACGCGAATGCCGGTACACTAAGATTAGAAACTGTTGGCAAATGAAGTCACTTAAAGCAATAATTTGTTTTGTATTAATGGCAAGGGGTTGTGCACAAACAAAAGAACTGACACACTCAAGAAAGCTTGAATGTAAAAACTTCATGCAGAATTTGTGCCAAGAGTTTTGTTGAGGCAGATATTGAAACTATGACTACCCGTTCTCTGAAAATAAGAAAAATTAGAAATGAATCAGTTGAGTTGAAAAGAGTTTGTCTGAAACCACGTGCAATTTACAGTACCGTATTTTCCCAATCTCCCAAAATATTTGTAAAGCAAACCTCTAAAACGTTGCTGTTTTAGTTGTATTCAATAAATCAATCGCTGATGCTCTAGAATTTTGTGCTAAAAAACTGTGGATTCGTTGGCATGTCCAAGTTTGTGAAGTTTATTTTGAACATTTGAAGTATTACGTCTTTTATACTACTCCTAAGAAAGGTATATATTGGCTACTAGCATACAGTTTATTTGTCAGAGGATGCTAAATGCAAATCACTTGAAAAAAAACAGTAAATGGAATGTTTTTGTTAGTATGTAATAAAATCATAAATTGTGTTTATGGTGTACTGATCTTTCAGCAAATTTAACTAGTATTAACAGGTAATAGTTGTACATTTCTTTGTTGCATAACAATAATAACAACAAAAAACACTAAACCAGAAAAACGAAATAGCAACAACAGTAAAGCATTGTATATTGGTATAGCATGCTGTGATTAATTACAGCTATTATTGAAATATTGGCGTAGTTGTTAAACTTAACTGATTTTAAGAGCTGCTATCATCCAGCCCTCAATTTGCATAAGCTTTTAATAGTTTTCAACAATAGTTTTGAACTTAGTTGATTTTTGCAATAAAGTTTAGATGTCATAAATATGCACTGTGTTTAGGTATTAAAAAGACAAATGAGATGTGTATGCAAATGACGTTTCCTTCAGAAACAGAACCGCCTAACATATGCTATCTCAAAGAGACTACCAATATTTTCAAGGATTGGAAAGAATCTTGCTTTGCTGGACTTACTGATCAAACCTTTCTGGCCTGCATTCAGACGATGTCTGCAGTATCTGAACTGGCACAATATCAGCATGAAAAATTTGGATTTCACTGTGCCAACTGAGGTGGCCTTGCTCAGCCAACTGAGTTTTGTTTTGCTGCCACTACTTTAGCAGTGCAATACTAATACTCTTTACTTTCCAGTGATGAAAGAAAATCAAAAGTATTTGCTTGTCGAAACCAGTGCTCTGCATTCGCGCAAGCAATACTAACTATGGCAAACGAGTGCTGTGGATCAAATTTCTACTCAAGAAAATCATAATTTTGTCTTCATGATTTAAACTGTGTTTGGCTGTTTTGCTAAAAAAAGCTATCTAAAGCATTTAAATGCTCCAAAGTGTAAGGTTCCTGGTCCCTAGACCTAGATCTCGAAAAGTCTGAAAACTTACCAACAAAAGTGCAAAAGCTTTAAGTTAACGTAAGTTACTTTTATTTTTCGGCTTTAGAGAGGCATAGATGTCGTGATCGTTGATACTTGGCTAGAGTACAACCTTTAATCTCTAGGATTGTCCTCGTCGACTGAAACTAGAGAACGACTAAGATGTTAATTGACGAATCGAAAATGGCAGTTGATAGTTCCTTTAGCTTCTTGAATCTCAGAAAGCAGCACACCAATCTTAAATTAAAACTTCTACTTAAGATTGAAACACAAAATCACTCTCACTGAGCAAAATCGCTCCACTAACACTTGTCACTAAACAGTTATATGAGCCAACACCAGATACACAAACTCGGCTTAACTGCCTACGAAACTAATATCTAAAATCTCCCAATCTTAGAATATTAAAATAGTAGAATGCAATATGACCCGCCTGTTTATACTACGGCAAAAGCTATTTAATATCGCAGAAGAATCCATGATACGTCACAATAGAAAAAATACATGAGCTATGATAAACAAATTTCGACATACTTATGACATCACAAACTTCAAGTCTAAATATAGCAATTAAGATATCGTAAACAACCCAAACAATCGATAACTGCAGAAAATAGCAGAATATACTAGAAAGGAATTATCTCGAATATTCCAAATCAAAAAAAGCTCCATAAGTAGTAAATCAGTTACGTACAAGTTAAAACACAGCAAATAATTATATCTCAGGCATTCAAAATTATTATTCGTGACAGTAGATATCAAACAAGAATGGCCAGAATATGGGAACATACTGTGCAGCACTTTGCTCATCATCTTAGTCCACTTTTGAGCTCGCGTATTTCTCGTTCATTATTATTTTAATATCACTCTGTTTGGTTGTCTTGGAGCTTGTAAACTGGAGAAACTTTTGAAAGGATTGCTTCGCAGCTCTAGAGTGTTAAGATTTGCAGGAATTGCATCATTGGTTGCAGTGTGCAGACCTATGCATAATTTTGCATAAAATCTTGACGGGCATCACTATTAAATTTTCTCAAAACAACCATGCGCTCTTCCTTAGCAAAATAGATAATCATTTCAACAACAACTTCGGTTCGTAACGGACCATTTTTCTTTTGCTGGCGATTAGTATCAATAAATTCATGCTGCTTTTGTACTTTGCTCAAAGTGCTATTTAATTTATCGTTGATTTGTTACATTTTAGTTATGTCTTAATTTCATTGTAGTTTAATAAAATAGTCTATTGTTGCACTTTTAACTTTATAATCTATTGTAGGTTGGCTTGCAGACCTGTTAGTCTGCTAAAAAATTAACTAAAGCGCGAAGATGTAGCATTGCCAGATGCATATGCTCTAATTTACGATTTCATAAATAGTCCTACAGTTATCACGCGATTTCTGAAGTTTTGCATCCCGGTTTTGTTTAGGTATCTCTGACAGAATCAGGAATATATAAAGTGAATTGAAGGTTTTTTTTTGATATTAGGATGGGGCTGCTTTACTTGAATTAGTAAGGTTTCTTTTATTACTAAATTACGGAGATTGTTTGTATTAGATAAAATGATAGGGTTAATGAAAGAAACTCAAAGATATCTGATCACTTGCCTTAATGAACATAGCCCTGCTATTTCCACTTCCAAAATACTTATATCACTAAACACTTTTGGTAAACCTTGACCATCACAATGATTTTGATAGCTCTTTTCCATTATGTGGTCTTGCATATGATTCATAAGGTTTTGGATCAGCAGCAAAGCCAAGAGCTTGGTAGGATATTGGTTGTAAGTTGCAAGCAATTTAAAAGTAGGCGCTTTGTATTTGAAAGGAAGTATTATTAAAATTTACTAGTTAACGATAGATTCCAGGTAGCAAAAAATTGAATCACTAAGTTTTATTTTGCTGATGAGTTTGTAAAATTTGTCTTATTGCATATATCTAGGACAGGCAGTCAAAGTTAATTTTTAATTGAAATTAATCAAAAATGGCAGATCGATTTCGTTCAGTGGATTTAGATTCTGAAATTGAGTCTGGTACTGGTGATGGTAAAAATGCATATTTAAGTGTCTTGTGGTATTCCGGTTGCTTTGGAGCATCTTATTATGATGTTGAAACGGCTATGCTCAATTTTTTGTTGGAGACTGTTGAAATGCCACCATTTAGTTTGGTACAAAATTTGATTGAAGAACTGAAACCAGCTGCTGTAATTACCAGCGCAAAGCAAGACCGTCAATTTCTTGATGCTCTACAACGTTTTCAAATGCATCCACGTAATTCTGCTTCTTCAGTATCAAGTGATTATAGCAGTGAAGATGTTCCAATGAATAGTAGTGGTGACGAATCTTTATTTTTATTAGAAATGCTATCAAGTGTCGAATTCGACTACCGATCTAGCAAGCAACGGATTTTATCTATTGAATTACCAGGTGTTCCCAAACATTATTCCCTCACAGAAAGAGCAATGCATTTGTCGTCACTTGTTCCGTTTGATAGTGTCAGTACCATCAGAGCGACTGGCGGATTGTTGAGATATTTGGAAAAAAAGCGAATTGGCATCTTAATGGATAATCCCACATTGATGACTCCTATCATTGGATTTCATTTGTTTGCCTCAAACGATAAATTGTTCATTGATAAAGCCTCATACAAAGTTCTTCAGATTTTCCAATCAGTTAGTCATCCTTCTGCTTATAAACTGAGCACTCGAGAAGGTTTAAGTTTGTTTGGTGTTCTTAATCGAACTATCACTCGCCATGGATGCAAACTATTAAAGACGTGGTTTTATCACCCAACCAATGACTTAGCAGTGCTGAAACGACGTCTGGACGTTGTTTCATTTCTTGTTAATGGCAGAAATGAAGAGATTTTAAATGCCTTTAAAAGCAGCTTAAGGCATGTTAAAAATGTTTGTAAAATTTTAGCCAAAGTAAAGACCTCAAAACTGAACATTGCTGATTGGAACAACATTTTGCAAACAGCACAGAACGCTATGAGAATCGCTGATATCTGTCATGGAATTACAAACATGCTACCTGCAGACCAAATTCCTGTAATATTCAAAGACATTGTCAAAAATTTTGGCAGTGATCTTAATGGTGTCGTCACAATGATAACAAATCACATGGATGTTACTGCAAGCAAACAAGAAAATCGTTTTGTAGTGCTGCCAGGTGTTTCGGAAGTAATTGATCAGATGAAAAAGACATATTCCCAACTCCCCGCGCTTTTAGACAGAGTAGCTCAGCAAGAGATTGAATCGTACAACGACTATTTAACTTCATGTCAAATTGTGTACATGCGAAGGATTGGCTACTTGCTATTTGCTTCAAAAGATACTTTTTCAGATGCAGTTGACGATTCCTTTGTTGTTCCTGGCATGACGTTTGTTGCTGCGACTGATGAAACCGTTTTCTACAAGACACCTGCTACTCAGAATTTAGATGAAGAGTATGGCGATATTTTAGAAAACATTGCTTACCATGAAATGGAGATTATGACTCAAATACAAAATACACTTCTTGAGCATGCAGCAGTTTTTCTGAACGTACTTCAGCATTCTGCTGAATTGGACTGTTTACTATCGTTGGCCGTTGTTGCAAAGAACTACAATTATGCGAGGCCCAGTTTTGTTGAAAGTTCTGTTTTGGATATTGTTGGAAGTCGTCACCCATTACAAGAGCATGCTGTGCCCCTCTTTGTTCCCAACAACATCAGTTTTGGACAAGAAACAGGGTTAATCAAAGTATTAACTGGCCCAAACGCAAGTGGTAAAAGTGTCTATTTGAAGCAGGTTGGACTAATTGTATTTATGTCTCACGTTGGTTCGTTTGTGCCTGCTGAGAGTGCTTGTATTGGACGAATCTCAGCAATTTACACCATCGTTCGTAGCCCAGAATCTTCATCCAGTTCCTTGTCTTCTTTTGCGAGTGATCTAAATCGTATATCAACCGCCATAAATAAAGCTGACGAGGAGAGTTTAGTATTAATAGATGAGTTTGGGAAAGGCACTGCAACCGTGGATGGTGTTTCCCTGTTAGCGTCGTGTTTGTCTCATTTCATTCACAGATCTGAGTCGCCTATGGTTTTGTGCACAACCCATTTTCATTGTTTGACGCAACAAAATCTCTTACCCGCTTCCGACAAACTTCGATTCCAAGCCATGGACACTGTTTCGGAAAGGAATGACAGCACAGCATATCTTTTTCAACTGGTAGATGGCGTGTCTAAACAAAGCCATGCCTCTGTCGTTGCTCGCGTTGCTGGCATCCCTCCGGAAATAATAACGCGAGGTTTTGAAATCAACAAAATCATGCAACGTAACGCACCTATTTATAAATTTAACAGATCATCTGCATTGACCTATCAGTTACATTGCAATGATGTTGCAGAATATGCAGTGAAGGATAAGATAGCTAATTGCAATGAATTGAAACTACTTTTAAGTGACATTACTTCTATGCTGAAAGAAAAAAGTAGTTCAAAATCGACAGACGAGTCTACCGTTTCATCTTAAAGCTAGCTTCCTAACTGCGACTGTCTTTCCCCCACTCTGTATTGCGGTACGAATATTCATGCCCTTAAACACTGACCTTCACCGAAAAATATTCAGCAGCTCCCTGGTAACGAGTTTAGTGACGATCTAGTGACAAGCTTGACTCTCTACACAGGTCATTTAACCAATGCATTTTACACGCGGAGAGGAGGAAAAAGGCTCCCCCGTATTACCGAACTCCTAAACCAAAAGTCATGGGAACACCAAATTTGGCATACGTGTTGGTGTTTACCAAAATCTTTTAGTAAAATTGGTTTTGAATTGATGACGTCATCATTGTGACATCACAGCCATTTTGTTGAAGCATGACGTGTTTTTACGATGGCATCACATGTGGTTCAAATTTTGAACATAGATTTTTTGGTACTGATTCATAATATGCCTAAACCAACGTCGTTACGTCACGCAAACGTCTTGTGACGTAATTTTAGTTAAATTTTGACTTCGGGAAAAACTTAAAAACTTCCCGTTGCCTTAGCATCTTCAATTTTTCAGGAGTTATTTGTGATGAAAGTTGACTCAAAGTCAAGTTGATTTGAAATAAAAATCTTTTTGTTGGATTTATCATAAATAAAATAACAAAAAGCGAGAGAGGAGGTAAAAATGCCACTCTGTGCAAAATTAGATTGAAAAGGTATTCAAGTTAAGTTTTTCTCTCGTTGTGTTGACCACCATGTTGGGATAAGCCTAAAATACATTTTCACCAAATTTAAACTACATACGTCTTCCGTTTTCAAGATATTGCAGTTCAAAGTTAACTATTTTCTTCTTCAGTGTTGCCATTTTGCACTACTGTGGCAGAAGATTGGCTTTTGGAAAGTTGGCTTGAATTTACTTGAAAAGCAGCTAATTTACAAATCTTACCCTTTAACTTTGTTTTGACAACAAGACTGCTGAAAATACTTAATGAGAATTTCTACTGTAAAGCGCCTTTGATCTGCTACCTTGCAGAAGACGGCGCTATACAAATGACTACATTATTGTTATTATTACTGAGAGTTACAAACATCAGTAATTTTTTGAAATTTTCTTTGTAGTTGGGAACCTGACAAAATTTCTAAAAGAAAACCTCAATCGTCATATCTTGGAAATGGAAAGTCGTAGAAAGCTCAAATTTGGTGAAGTTAATCTTTAAATCTGTTAAAATATTTTGAGAGCAACCGAGCAACAAAATTTTGACGTGAACGAGCTTTTTAAAAGAATCGAACCTATTAAAGGCTTAGTTTAGATGTTTTGCTTGGCTATGTTGCAAAGTCCATTGACTTTTATAATTTAGCCTATTTTCTCAAAATGATTTGAAATTAAAAAAAGCAGTTAAATGTGGAGGTTTTTTCTTGATTTTCTCTAGAAAAAGATTGACAGCTCTTAAAGGTGGCAAAGCATCCAGCCAATTCCAGTAGTTTATTATAGTTAAAATCAAAATATAATTTTTGAAATTTTTTGTTCTCATTTTGAGGCTGCGGTTACAAAGATAATCAACCAATACAAAAATGTATTCCTCTAAAAAGTTTCTGGAAACCTTGAGTTTGTTTTTCCAGCGTAAATTTCTGGAAAAAAGAGGATTTTACCAAAATAAGATAGGTCATGTAATGTTACTGGAAGAGTAAATACTATTCAGTCTCTTTTTTCTAGAAGTTTAGGCTGAGAAAACAAATTCAGGGTTTCCAAAAACTTTTTACAGAGAATATCTCGTTGTTATAGTTGAATATCTTTGCAACCTTACACCCAAGTTGAGAACAAAACATTTCAAAAATCTTGCGTTGATTTTAGATATTGTAAACTACCAGAATAGGCTGGATGCTTCCCCCGTTTAAGACTAACTTCACCAAAATTTGAGCTTTCTGTGTCCTTCTGTTTCTGTGATATAACAGCTTAGATTTCCCCTTGAAAATTTTGCTAGAGTTTCCAATTAGAAACAAAATTTCGAAAGGTTACTTTGTGTTCCTAAATGTTTTGCGGCAGAATTGTTATCAAAGCAAAGTAAAAGATTGACTTTGTGAATTAGCTGCTTTTGAAGTAAATGCAAGCCAAGTTTTCAAAAGTAATCTTCTGTTACTATACTGTCAAAATGGCAATACCGAAGAGAAAAATTGTTAATTTTTGACTGTAATATCTTGAAAACGGAAGATGCAGAAAGTTCAAGTTTTGTAAGAATGCATTTTAGGCTTTTTCCGACATTTTGGTCAACAGTAAAAATAACTGACTTATGCTCCTTTAAAGAGATTTGCGAGTTTTGAATGTAAATTTCCAGAATTTTTCTGCTGCACATACGCTTATGTACTATCGAGTTTGATAAGTTTATAACTTATTTTTCTGAAATAAGCATTTTGATCAAAATTTCGTAGCAAATCAAAGTCAACTGTCTTACGGCATTATTTTTGAAAGATAGCAACTGAAACCACTTTTCAAGGTGACAGCTCTGTTATTTATCTGAATTACTGTTGCCTATTTTGTTTCTTAGATTGTGAATGAAGTTATGTGATGGTTGATATCTTTCGTTGCTAGCCTGATTGGTTTATGCATTTTTAGGTCCTGTAACGAGAAAGCGACGGTGGCATATTCTTCAAACGAATCCTTACCCACTAAACACTTAACCATTTTCTCAAGTTTTCCGATAGACATTTTTGACTTCTTGCCACGTAAATTTACTGCTTGCTCGAAAGCACAGAACAGAGATAGTCATCGTAAAGCTCCATATCCAAAGACGCTGCAACGTTACCAGGGTGCGAGTAAACGTTTTTACGACGACCCAGATCATGCGATCAGGGTCGTAATAAAAACTACGCATTTACCCTCTCGATCACGCTGCCGACTTCTAGCTCCCTGTACCAGCGTCCTGCTGCCTCATCGTGGTGGTGCAGTACCCTCCCCAATGGGGATGGGTCGAAATGGCAGGACAGATCTCCTGAGGGGCTCAACCAAAAGGTCGCCCCCATTGCCTTGGACTGTTTTTTCGCTAGGCTGCCCGTTGACCGGTCACAACTGGGCGGCTCCTCTTTTAATTGACCGGACTCCCCTTTGACGTCTCCTAATCCTAGCTTTGCTCCTAATTAGTGGCAATGTCCATCCAAACCCAGGCCCCATCTGTAACAATCCTCGCCCCAGGTACCCCTGCTCCATCTGTCACCTTGATGTGGGCAGAGACTCCCTTCAGTGTACTACTTACCTTAAGTGGGTACACTTCCACTGCTCCTCCCTCACCTGTGTTGACTTTCGCACAATTTGTGCCACTGGCACTGCAGTGAGTTGGCGTTGGTCGGCGTGCTGCCCCCAAAGTCAAACTGGGCCCCTACTTAGATCAATTTCCCCATTACAACGCCTGCATCCCCCCACCTCCTCCCTCAGGGTTCCCCCCACTACCACCTGGCTTTTATCAACTGCATCCCCCTCAGGTCCCCCACGTTTCCCCTGCTCCTTGTGCTCTCATGAGGTAGGTAAGGACTCACTAAAGCGCTCCACCTGTTCCAAGTGGGTGCACTTCTGCTCCTCCCTGACCCGGGCTAACTTTTGCAAAATCTGCGCAGCTGGCTCCACCATGGGTTGGAATTGCCCTGCTTGTCTCAATGGGGACCTTGCCTCTCCCACCCACCAGCAAGCGTCACCCCACCCGCTCCCACACCCCCCCACCAACATGTTCAGATGTAATGGATTCGTCTCTACCTCTCCCTTCACACCCTCCCTTCCTAAACACTTACGCTCTTTCTGCTTTCACTCTACCTTCCACACCACCACCGCCCACAAGCACACAACCCATCAATAACTCGCCGCCACACCCTCTACGAAATCCACGCCCTTTCTCAAAACCTTAGAATTCTACAATGGAATGCTGGCGGTTTTTCCCCTTCACGTCGTGCTGAACTAATCGCCTTTCTTTCCAACAATCAGTATGACCTCATTCTCCAAGAAACCCATCTTTCGGCAACCAAGAAGTTTCAAATCCCTGGATATTCTACTCTTCGTACGGATCGGACATTCGCCAGACAGGACCCTGTTTCCTCTGGAAGTCATAACACCGGTGGTGGTGTCCTCACTCTTACCTCTCTGACTTGGCCTTCTCTCCTGTTTCTGTCTCCTCTCTTTCTTCCCAGGACCCCTACTCAGACTACATCTGTGTTAAAGTTCTTTTTTCCAACCACTCTCCCTTACAATTCCTTAACCTCTACTCCCCTCCCATCAGAAGCACTCCTTCTGATTCTCGCACCAGGATTCTCTCCTGACATCCTTCCAAACTTTCCTGATACCTTTTATCCTTGGAGACTTCAGTGCTCACCACCCAACCTGAGACAGTCTCATCCCTCCTGACCCGCCGGGAAATGACCAGTTTCGCTGGATCACTTCCTCCAGTCTGGAAATCCTAAACGACCCCGCCTCTCCCACGCTCCTCCATCATTCCACTGGGAGTCGTTCATCCCCCGATATTTCGTCAGCTCCTGCGTCTCTCGCTTCCACTGTGAGTGGCGCACTCTACCCGGACTTGGTTCTGATCATCTCATAGAGATTGTCCTCCCCCTCTCTCCAGTTCGTCATCCCCACCCTCGTCCCCCCAAATTTAACTACAAAAGGCCCGTTGGGATGTTTACCAATCATATATTGTTGAACATCTCCCCTCCCTTGATGTTGACTGCGTCAACATCCACCAGGCTGCCCGCTCCTTTTCCTTCTTCTTAGTCGTAGCAGCCAAGGCCTCTATCCCCTTTGGCCGCCTTCGTTGTTCCCCTTTTGTTCCCCTCTTGCATCTCCAAGCTTTTAGAGCGCTTGATTCTTTTTCGCCTAACTTTTCACCTCGAATCGAATCATCTCCTCCCCACTTGCCAGGCCGGCTTTCGCCCTGGTAGGTCGTCTCTTGACCAAATTCTTACTCTGTCACAATCAATCTGGGGCGGCTTCCAAAAGAAAAAGCCTCCAGACCGAACCATTTTGGCATCTGTTGACTTCTCCAAGGCTTTCGACTCGGTTTGTTTCATAAACTCCTCTTGCTCAAACTCCCCCCTTTCTTCGTTCTTTGGGTACGCTCCTTGCTTTCTGACCGTAGAGCTAAAGTCCAGGTTGGTGGTTCCCGCAGCCTTTCTTTCCGCATCGGACGAGGGGTTCCCCCGGGGCTCGGTACTTGGTCCAGTCTTCTTCATCCCATTTGTTGATGACATCATCAAGGATATTCCTCGGGGTGCTCATGCCTCCCTGTATGCTGACGATCTGGCCATCTGGTCCTCCTCCTCAAACCCTCTCAAAGCATCTTCTGTTGTCCAATCCTCACTCAATGTTATAGAAACGTGGTCCTCTCTAGTGAAACGTGGTCCAATTCTCCCTCAATGTTATGAAGACTTCCTCTCAATCCAAAGAAGTGCGAGTTCTCCTTTTTCTCTACAGATCCCCATCAAGCCACTTTCCAGCCACTGCTGAATCTCCTGGGCATCCCTCTCTCGTTCAATCCCATCCCTAAATTCCTTGGTGTAACCTTTGATCGGACTTTAACCTTTGGGGCCCACGTCCAATCCCTGTGTTCCAAATTCTATCCACGCCTGAAAGCCCTTCGCTCCATAGCCACTGCCTCCTGCGGTCCCTCGAAAGAATCTCTCTCCCTACTTTAGAAAGCTTAAGTGTGACCGGTGCTCACATATGCCTCTCCTGGATGGTTCCCATTCCTCTGCGACACTGCAACCACTCACTTGGAAGTCCTACACAGAGCTGCATGCATGGTTATTACTGGGTGCCTCTCTTCCACCCCCTCCTCCCTACTCTTTCTTGTGGCCCAACTCACTCCTCTATAGCAAACTTTAGAACATCAGGCCCTTTCCTCCTCAAACGTGCCCTGTCGATTAAAGAAGAAACGCTCTTGGAGATCATTCTGTTCTTCGGCCACACAATCCCTCCCTTCCCCACGTGAGATTCTGATCATGTGCCCCCCTTTTCCCCCTTGGACTGCAACCCACTTCACCTTTTCCCCCTTCATTCCCGACTGCACAGGCAATAGTACAGCCCGACTACAGTCTGCTTCAAACAGACTATCCTCCCTCCCCCCTTCTGATATCCAAGTATGGACTGATGGTTCTGGTCCCGGTGGTGCTGGAGTGTATGTCACATGCTCCAAATGCCACACATCCAATTCCCTGTTCTTTTCTACTAGTCCAATTGCCTCCAGCTTCACAGCTGAAACCTTTGCCCTCAAGCAAGGTCTCGATTGGTGTACTAGCCATTTGAATACCTGCAAATTCCAGTCAGTCCTTTTCCAAACTGGCTCCCAATCGGCCCTCTCAATCCTTTCATCAGCCCCCTCTTATCTCCTGCCTGAGTCCTTCTGGAATGTTTGGTCCCTCGCCTCCTCCCTCTCCAACAACACCACCTTAAACTTCCAATGTGTCCCCGGTCACGCTGGTCTCCCCGGTAATGAAAATGCGGATTTACTTGCAAAGCTGGTGCCTCCCTGCCCACTGACGCGATCCCATGGCCTCTCCTCCCAGTCATTGCCAAAATCCGTTATCTCCAGTACCACATTTGGAGACGTCACATCTCCCACTCCTATCTGAACCACCAAGTCCCCGAAGTCTGTTCGGAGGAACTGCTCCTTTCTCGCCCTATTCGCTGTGAGCTTTCCCGTCTTCGCTGCCATGGCCACAGTCTTCTTTTATCTTCATATCTTCACAGGATCAGTCTTAAAGAGAATTCTGTTTGTAGTGCCTGTGGATACCCTCTACAGGACCTCAGTCATCTCCTCCTGGACAGTCCTGCCTCTGAACCTCTTCGTAAATTTATCTTTAGCTCCTCTCTATTCTTGACCTATGGTCCAGACCTTGGGGGCGTTACCCGACTGTTGGGTCTCGGCGGAGTTCCTCCACGCCCCCATCCCTCGGAAGGGGTCGGGTTGTACCACCACCACCACTTCTAGCTCCTTATTAGGTGTGGCCTATTCTTGGCATAAAAAGAGAAAGATACGTAAAACAAAACATTTAAGTGTTATGAGTCCTTTACCGCAACGACTGGAAAACGCAACGTTGCATCCGGTACGGCAGTCCTTCACCGAGAACCGTCTTTACGGCTGACATCTTCAGTGATTAGCTAGACTGCTAGAGTATTTGTTGCTCGACTTTTTTTTGCAGTGACTAAGTTATATTATACTGCCGGATATTGTACATGCGAATTTGTTCATATCGTTTTATTCTTTTGCACTGTTGGCTACAGTAATTTTCATGGTACTCTTATATTTTAGGAGTTTGCTCTTGAGGTTTTTACTGATGCTACGTCAGTGATTTTCAAATTTTACTGTTAGGTGCTTTTATTCTGATTTGCTTTGATCCGTGAACTTGTGTGTCAAAATCAATTTACTGTTGTTGTATTGCTGCTCGGGGGATAGCATGATTTTCTTTATCCTCCTATCACGAAAAAAGCGACGGTGGCGCTATCGGTTGAACGAAGTGTAATTATATTTTTTTCACCAAGTTGCCTTGGTCAATAGACAGCGAAGAGACCTTTCGGTCTTCGAGTCAAACTGCCACCTGTTAACTGTCTGCCCCACACTATGGAGGCTTCGCGCTGTCTCTTTTATTGCTGAACGCCAAGCAGGGAAGCTGTGAATACCAATTTTTATAGTCTTTGGTTTGACCCGACCGGGAATCGAACCCGAGTCTACCGTTTCAGTAGCAGACGCTCTATCCACTCGACCACTGATCGGCTCAGTAGATTGAATACGCCCCCGCTTAGGATTTGGTCATTTTCTAAGGTTTCCGGTTAACGTTTGACTTCCCAGTTAAATTTGCTGCTGTTCAAAGCCAAAAAGCAAAGATAATCATCGCAAACCGTCGTATCTAAGGACGCAACAACATAACCAGGGTTCTGGTTGAACTCAGATCATGGGATCAGGGTCGTCGTTAAAACGTCTTTACTGTTTACTCTCTCAACCACACTTACGTTACTTTGTTGTGTAGCTGTCTTGTTATTAAAAAACTTTTGCAAACGTTGAAAGAAGTAGCAGACCAACGGAAAAAAGGCGTGAAAAAGTCTTAGCTAATCGAAAAGCTAGTTTGTATTGTGCATTATTCGTCTTATTTTGGAAAACACTTCTGTCAAGCGGCGGCCAAGCCCAATCGTTAAAGGGACGGGTTGCATAATTTCGAAGTGTACCCTATTTTTGCACTTTGATTTACTATCTCGCAGGCTGATATCGCTGCCCAAACTCTAATGCAAGCTTCTGACGAAAAAAAAAAAAAGAAAGAGCGCAGCGCGAATCGAATTCGGAGAGTTGTCAGGCGCGCGCCTAAACTACTACACTACATAGGCGAAAAATAAAATGCGGCCAAATTAGTGATCGAAGCTTGATGGTTCCATTCTCGATCTGGCCAAGTTTAACATTCTTTTATGTTAGCATGCTTGTTGCTCGTATCATTGTAATTGTAATTACATTTTATTCACCAAGTTGCCTTGGCCAGGAGACAGCGAAATGACCTTTCGGTCTTCGAGTCAAGCTGCCACCTGCCCATCTGTCTACCACACACGATGGAGGCTTCACACTGTCCCTTTAATTGCTGAACGTCAAGCAGGGAAGCTGTGAATACCAATTTTTATAGTCTTTGGTTTGACTCGACCGGGAATCGAACCCGTGTCTACCGCTTCAGTAGCAGACGCTCTGTCCACTCGACCACTGATCGGTTTAAAGCTACGGTGGCACAGTGGTCTAACGCCTGTCCTGCGTTGAAGGACTGCCGTGACTTCGAAACTAATGTAGGTCTGTTCTCTGCTGCGGTTATGAATTCCTAAACATTCCGGCAAAGATCACGTTAATTTGCGGCGATTTTTTGGTCTTACCTAAAATAAACGTTTTCTGTGGTCCGCTTCTCTACGAAATTAACCCAATGCTTTTCTTCAAAAACTTTTGCCACTCCTGAGATAAACGCACATTTCTTATTCTTATCCAAGCAAAGCAGTCTACCCGTTGCGGTAGCTCAGCTTTTTTAAAGACTTACAAACAAACCCAAAATGAGTGATCTTGTTGTTGGACAGACGTAATAGCAGTTCATTCACATCTGTCAAGTTCGTAAGAACGAAGCTGACCACCTTGCTGCGACCTGCAACCGAGAGTCGATCAGATCTTTTTATTCAGCGCATTAGACTTTAAGCTTCATTTGGATACCTTAACTTGGTCGTTGTGAAGAAGTTTATCGGATAAATTTGAACCATCCTTTTGGGCATGATCAGCTAGCTGGCTCTAAGGCTCGTAAATAATTGACTTTATAGTCCGGTAGAAATACAACAAAATGCATTGAAACCCGGAAAAGATTTATAATAAGCTGAAATTTGGCACGATAACTCAGGACCATGCTCTGAGCCACCAAGAAAAAATCCCCATGTTTTGGACACGAGACTTCCCCTTTTTCGGCCTTTAAAGTCTGCCATCTAGTGTCAAAGAGCCTTTACTGTACAACAGCCAATCCAAAAGTTGTGGAAGACCCAAAGTTAGAATAGTAATTGATTTTCTAGTGCTTTAAGATTTAAACAAATTTTCTTTAAAACTGATGACGTCATTGCCAAATTTGTGGTTTTTAAAAATGACGTACTATATTATATTCTGTATTGATGACTCAAGTTGTGAATGAGAGTTAGCTGTTTGGCTCCAAACCAAAAATTACTTAAATCAAATTTATGACGTCTCAAACATTTTGATGATGTCATCTCTCAAGAGTTTTAATCGTAAATTTGAAAGAGTGTTTGACCAAACGAAACATGAAACACTTTGGAAATATTAGCATCATTACCATGTTGAGGTCCTAAGCCATCTTCGAGTCCTTGGTCGAGGTCTTGCCTGATCCTCCTATTAGCAATGATTCAAAAAAATAATAACTAGCGTAATTATACGTAAATTAATGCGAATATGTGCCAAGCACGATAATGTATCCGATAAGAACAAAATTTTTACCGCTTTGAATGTCTGACAATATTATTATCTTAGGCAAAATGATGTCTGACAAGTTATTATCAGGCATTATTTTGCGTATTTGCGATATTATTACAATGTCTGACAATATTATTATCTTAATCTACAGGGTGTTCATAAAGTCCTGATACAAATTCAAAAGTTTTTTATGAAGCCAGTTCTCAAAATATCTTAATCAGGTTGGTTTTATTTTAATCAGTGTTGATTAAAGTTTTTATTTAAAATAAAATTTTGTGTTTTAGATACGATTTTTATGTGTTTTATAAATGTGCTAAAAAAACCTTATTTATGGTTACTCTTCAAGAGAAGGCACAATGTGTATCCTGGTTCATTGAAACAAAATCGGACGTTCAGACTCAGTGAAGATACAGAATTAAGTACGGAAAAGATCCACCATCACGTTCTTCAATTCGTCGATGATACAAGAAATTTATGGAGACAGAGTCTGTGTTGGATGCAGTGAGAAGTTCTTCATCCTCAGAAAATTCTTCATCCTCAGAAGTTCGTTGCTGCATGTTACCTGCAAACTCTTTTCGTTTTGGCTTGTCATTTGGTTGAAGTCTCTGTAACATTTGCACTTTGTAAGCATACAATTGTAACCTTTTGTGTAGAACCTTATTCTGATGTCGGTTTTAATTCCAATTCTCTGGCAGCAGTACGGATGGCCTTCATAAAGATCAACTAAACGCTTGTCTTTCACTCTCAATGTTTTCCGCAGATGTTCTTGGTCGCTCACTTCTCACTGTATCCAACACTGACCCTGTCTCTATAAATTTCTTGTACCATCAACAAATTGAAGAACGTGATGGTGGATCATTTCCATACTTAGCCCTGCACCTTCGCTGAGTCTGAACGTCCGATTTTGTTTCAATGAACCAGGATACACATTGTGCCTTCTCTTGAAGAGTAACCATAAATATAAGGGTTTATTTAACACATTCATAAAACACATAAAAATCGTATCTGAAACACAAAATTTTATTTTAAATAAAAGCTTTAAGCAGCACCGATTAAAATAAAACCAACCTGGTTAAGATATTTTGAGAACTGGCTCCATAAAAAACTTTTGAATTTGTATCAGAACTTTATGAACACCCTGTATATTAACCACGCTAATATTTGACAATTTGCCGCCTTCATAATTTTTTTTATCGTAGCTAAAGCTTGTATCTTAAACTAAAATTGCCGATTAACTTCAACTGCTCGTAGGAGCTTTTTAATAAACATTCAAGATCTTTCTTCACCAAACTGCAAAATGCATTATTTGATTTCAACCCCGCATTGGCAGTGGTGGGCCAATTACTGCATAAAAGTAATGACACTACGTCACCAAAAATTACTGTAAAAAAGTTACAAAATTACCGTATTCGTTACTTCTCAGATAAAGTAATCAGTAATTTGTCGTTACAAATTTCATATTATTTTGAATGAAAAGTTCAGCCAAAATGACAACAATCTACATCACTATTTCTAATGGCGATAAACGAAAAAAAACTTGGATTTCGTCCGTGATCCATGTATCATTATAAAGTTATAGTTTTCATTATGCTGCCTCTTCGATGGGGTTCAGTGCTTAGCACTATTATTTTGATTACTGTATTACGTCTGAGCAATTGAGCATGGATCCCATGGTCTGAGTAGTACAGAATTGTTTTAAAACCAAGCGGGTTTCGAATTTTGAGTCTTTTGTTTCTGCGGTCAAGGTTATATCATAACAAGCCGGCTTCTGCGGCTCCTGGAGCGCTGAAGCCAGATCACGGTTACGCTATAATTCAAGAAGCAAAATCGAGCAATAAAAATTTTACTACAAAAATAAAAGTACTACAAAAATTTATTGCACTCCCTCAGATTTTGATTAATAATTTTCAATAAGTCGCTAAAGATATGTTAATGATCTAAATAACACGCTTAAGGTAATTCTCACATAAAAGTACAACAAAGGTAAAAATTGTTCTGTGATTGATGTGTTTGTTGGTCGAGCGGTAACGCGTTTGTCTCTGGAGCAGGAGGTCCGAAGTTCAAATTTCGGGCCGATCAAATCGAACACAATGTTGCCAACAGCTCGCCACATTTCTTTGAAGAATGTTGTGTTGCCTGAGCGCAATCACGTGGAGATGGGCCTCGCCAACTTGTTCTACGCTTCGGAGTAATACATCGAGTATAATGAAAGATTTAATCTATAACAGTCTGGTAGTATTTTAAAAATTTATTATCTTGATACTACTTACCGGCGGAGCCAAGCTTACCGTGTGGAAAAAAGACACGCACCTTATTATTAAACTGCAAAGCAACAGTTTGTCTTGTTTCCTCATGATTCATTTGTTCTAGAATATGCCGATTTGTTCATCACTGTGAATTTTTTCCTCAGGGTTCACTCGATCTACGAATATGTCCAATTAAATCAGTCGAATACGCGTGACAGCAAAAACTTTTCAAACAAGTGCAAACTTTTTTTCTTCAATGCTCTTCTTTTTCTCCGCGCGTGTTTTTAGCCTAGGAATAAAGAGTCGATGATGGTACTGTACCTGAAGCAATATTGCGACTCCTGGGCGGCGAAGCCTTTTTTTGGTTGTTTACGCTCTATTTTCGACCGAAAATAGGACTCCTAAGCGGTGAAAAACTTTTTTTTTGGTCATCAACTTTTGTTCGCAGGAAATGTGGTAAAGGGTCCGGCACAAAATAAATTTAGTCTCGCCTACTGGTATCACCTCTTTTTAGTTACTAAAAAATACTATAAAAGTTGATTTCATGAAAAATAGGGTAAGTATACGGGGGATGAATAACTATTAACAGCGTAAGTGTGCGGGGGATGAATTAATATGAACAGCGCAAAAATACATCAGTGACTTCAGGTCAAAAGTCACTCCTGGCGTTATTGGTCAATTGGTAACACGTTCGTCTCTAGACCGGGAGGTCCGAGGTTCAAATCTCGGACCGGTCAAATTAGACATAGTGTAGCCCACAACTCGCCACCGCTGCAACATTTTTTCGAATGGAGCTGTGTTGCCCGGGCGCAATGACGCGGAGATGGGGCCCGCAAACTCGTTACACGTTTCGGCGTAATACAGCAAGTATAATGAAAGATATAATTTGATTTATAAAGAGGTGGTTGGTGATTTTATTCGCTTTTTGTAAATTTACCTGTATCAATTATGCGTTGATTTTTTTCTTTGATGTTCTTTGGAAAGAGACCCTAGTTTTCAGTTTTTGTCCCAAAAATTTATTTCGCAGCAAATGTTTTGGACAAATACTGTCCTTTTTTTTATATTGAAGTAGGTATTACAAAAATTTTACTCATTGGCATATGAATAAATAGTGTATTGCAACACCTACCTTCGGTTTTTGCCCAACATTGAACTTTGATGCAACGCAGATAATAACGTTTACCCAAAATACGGTAGATTATTCAGATCGATGTCTGTTAATTAAAGACACAAAACAATACTTTCGTAAATGAAGCCCGGGCATGTTTATAATGAAGCAAACAGGCAACAAAATAACACCACCGAAATCTCCATCTTGAAACCAGCGGAATTAAAAAACTTGACCGTATATTTTCTCTTGTCATTGCGATTTTATTGCATCCCTAAAAGCTCTATCAATGATCGATCGTCTTAGACGAAACTAGCACTGCATGCATAAACCATTCTAGCACGCAGAAAAACATACGGCCCATGGTACGACCCTGCGTCATTCTCAACAAAAAAAAGCTTTTTTGATTGGCTGGAGGTATAAAATAAGCAGCCAGTCAAGCGTTTCTAGTGGATGGTAACATCTACAAAGTAATTTGCAATTTTGACACCTCTAGAAAAGTGATAAAATTACTTTTTTGAAAAAGTAGTGTCATTACTGTAAAAATAACTAAAAGAGTAATTCATTAATATAGTAATTCGTTATTACCCACCACTTTCTATTGAGAGGTTTAAATTTTATCTGCTTGACTACTACACCAGAATTTTACAGACAACGCAGTTTTTGACTTTGAATCGACTGAATTCACAATATAATTCTCCCCAAGTTTAAAGCTAATAAAAATAAAGGTTGCAATGTTTCGTTTGGTCAAACACTGTTTCAAACCAACAGTCAAAATATGTCACATAAGACGTCATCACAAACGTTTGTGACGTCATCACTTTGATTTACGCAATTTCTTATTTGGAACCAAAAACCTAACTCTCACTTACAATTCGAGCCATCATACGTCATTTTTTAAAAAACTTTGGCAAGATGTCACCAACAATGACGGCATCAATTTTTCAGTAAATTTTTTTAAACCTGAATTTGAAAACTAACTATTATTCAAAACTAGGCACTTTTACAACTTTTGGACTGGCTGTTAGATAGTAAAGGCTTTTTGACACTAGATGGCAGACTATAAAGGCCGAAAAAGGGGAAGTCCCATGACCAAAACATGGGGATTTTTTTTGGTGGCTCAAGACATGGTCCTGAGTCATCGTGCCAAATTTCAGCTAATTATTAATTTTTTCCGGGTAAAAGCTATTTCTACCGAACTCGGCAAATACAAAGTAAAATTCGCCTCGAATTTAGACGAAGACAAACCGGCAAACATGCTAAAAAACTGGCTAAAATCGAGCACGCTTACATTGGTCAAAAAAAACATAGTCGTTTTGGCCGTTACTTTGGCTTTCATCATGGACATTGAACACCCACAAAGTGCTGTTTAGAAACATGCACTGTTAATGACGTTTTGATTTACGGTTGATTTGTTGCGAAATTTCTTTCATCTTATTAATTCGATAATTTTCTTTTCCTAAGCTAGTTTCGAATTTGTCACGCGTTGCCAGTTCTAAACAAACGAGGAATGGGCGATGGAAAGCAAAACATTGTTTTTGCATAGGGCTATAAGCTTTCAAAACGAAGTGGCCAGCAATTACGAAATGAAATCACGAAAACTTAATAAGGTGTATAATAAACCGTTTGGTTTATTTGGATACCTTTTTAAGTTTTCGTGAAGCATTAAGCGGTAACGAATGAAGCAAACTGCAATATACACAAAAGATTAGGACGAATTCTACTGTGCAAGGTTCCTGACGAAGGTCGAACGTTTCTAGTAGATCTAGCAAGCTTTCAAAAGCACGAACGGCTGAAGTAAATGTTATTTTAAGCAGCAATGTCCACAACCAAGACAAATTAGAGGCCAACATTTAATTCCGCGATACCAGCGACACCAATGCGCAATAAGTTAGTCAAAAATCAACACTATTGTTACTGCTTTACTAAAACCAATTCAAGCATAAAATCTGCTCACAAATTAGTGCATAACTTATATCTGAAGTTTGGGATCCCTAGGAGCACTTGAATTTAAAAACGAGTAACAATTTTTTAACAAAGGCTTATATATTCAAAAACTGAATAAGAGTGGTTTCTGGAACCATCTGGTCTACCGGGTATGAAAATCGATACTATAGGTAGGCTAGCCTTGTGCCTTTTACCGGAAGAACAGTTAGTAGGCTAGCCTACCTATAGTATCGAAAGGCTTATATGGCAAATCTTTAGATGTGATGGCTAATTCCTCAATTCTAGCCATTTAAAAAATTAGCGTAATTTAAGGTACATCTAAGGCCCGATCTACACTGGGCGTAAAATCATGAGTGTATTTTTAAGTCAGTTTTAACTTTTGACCAACTGGCAGCTTGTACAGTACATAAGGCGGTACGCCAAGCAAAAATACTCTTCTACGTTCACGATATTACTCTCAGTGCAGACCAAGCTTAATACAGTGTAAAAAATTACAGAATATGCTCTTTCGTCCACAGAGCAAAATGATTGCAGGTACAACTTCAAAACAATAAAATACAGTATTAGTACTGCAGTATCAGTCCCATACTGCCTTCTTTAAACGATGAAGTGGTACAAGAATGAAAGTAGCAATTTGCACCTCAACCATTTGGTAGTAATCACAATCGCTAAGTACTAGTTACAAAAGAGCAAATTCATTCAAAAGCATAACCTAACCTCACTAGTTGAATACAACGACCGACACAAATAGCAACATTACGGCCTCTCTTAATCTATAGCAGCATAACAGTTAAACATAAACAACATGAATTAAATCTCCTAAACAGCTACGCGAGAAGCAGCTTTCACGGGTCTTTACATTAATAAAATGACTTTTCGCAAATAAGCCATCTCCCGTAAATGGATCAAAAGGCCTCCTGTTTTTTTGCATTAACCCATTTAAAAACAAATGAACAGTACGTTTTTTGAAGGAGGCGTGAAGGGTAATTTTGTACCCTACACGCTCCTCATTAATCCCGTATTTTGATATTCTTCAGTAGCTATTATTTTGCACGTGCAATATAACAACGCAGTTGACAAGATAGTGTTCTCATACATATTAAACTGATACCTAATCTTTTAACTCAGTCAAAAAACATCTAAGCATTTCCAAATAACAGTGTGTCCTCACTGTATTACAAGGGCATTCAGGGCGAAGAAATTTTTGCTCGATTTTCTCTAAAAAAAAAAAAAAAATTGACAAATTTATGTGAAGATTAACTTCACCGAATTTGAGCTTTCTTCGACCTTCCGTTTCTGAGATATATCGCAATATATTTCCCAGTAGAAAGGCTTTTTCCCCTTTTGCTGGGGTTGCCAATTAGAAGCAATTTCACAAATTACTGCATGTTCCAGATTCCCAATTAATGTTTTGTGGCAAATTACTGTAAAACTAAGCAATGGCTTAGAACTTTAAAATCAGCTGCTTTTCAATAAATGCACGCCAGCTCTCCAAAAGTTGATCTTCTGTCACAATACTGACTAAATGGCAACACTGAAGTAAGAGGAAAATTGTTAATTTTGAACTGTAGTATCTTGAAAACAGAAAGAGTAGAAACTTCAAATTTGGTGAGAATGCATTTTAGACTTATCCCAGCAATTTGGTCAAGAGTGAAAAACTTGACTTAGCCCTTTTTTAAGTACTTTGAAACCCTTAATATGACCAGTAGAAAAAACTAGTCGACTATTACTAACTCATCTGTATCAAGGAAAATAAACTAAAATGCCACATTGCCACCAGTGAATCAGTGATCTTGTACTGCAAGAAAAGCATGTTCAAATTCAAGATGCTTAATGATTTAAAAATTTCTTAAAAGTGAAAGGCAACTGTAAACCGAAACCACAAAAACTTGCTAGCAACTTCTGGTTCCACTCTCACTTAATCTTCTAAGAAAAAATAATTGCCTGACTTTTTTTGCTGAACGTCTTTAACTGAATTTTGTTTGTTAATCCGTGGTCTGTAGTTATTTGGATCTCGCCTGAAAGTGATTTTAAGCGATTCCAAAAACATGTTCATGCCCGCCAGTAGCGGTTGAGGACTGTTAGCTTTGGTCTTGATGGACGGCATCCCCTCGAAGACAATCACTCGATCAGCTAAGTATGTTCCCATGATAAAGTCGTGCTCGACAACAAACGCTGTTTTCTTAGCATGCAAGATGAAGCGCTTGATCACCTAAAGAAAATAGCTATGGTGATAAAGAACATTGAAGAGTACATTTTAGAATAACTGACACGTTGTAGGCTGTTTCTAAACACTCGGGATCATCTGGTATCTGTTGAAGTAAAACAGTGATAATGCGAATAAGTAAAAGTGCTCGAGCAAAATTAATATTGTTTTCGATGTTGCGGACCAACGCTCCTTTAAAAGCAATTAAAAATCTTTTTTTATATGTTCAACTTTTTATCTTGGTTCTTGATTTGATTTAAAAAAAAAGGACCGTTAAAATATCAAGAACCAGAAATAAAAACCAGGCCAGGAAAATGAAGCGACGGAAAGCATAGATTATCTACAGATTAAAGTCGAGGGACAGCGAAATCAAAAAGTCTATTTGTTGCGTAATTGAAATTAACCTAACTGAAGATATTTCTCCAGTCTCAAACTCTACACGTCCCTCTAAAGACTAAGCTTTTGGCCATACTACATGCGAGAAACACAATATTAATAAATACAAAATCAAATTAGTTTAAATAAAGAGATATAGATTTGCAATACCAAATTAAAGCAATTAGAGCAACTTGGCTGGATTTAACAGAAGTGGAGTTCTCGAGGACACATTTTAAAATGCTTGGCCTCAAAGACCTTATACTCTTGTTTGGCATCTTTTCAAAATCCGGAAAGAGTTCGCCATGTTCCATATGTTGCGATGAAAAGTATACCTTAAACTGTAATCTTTATGTTACTGTGTACAATAAATTAAATAAATTGTCTAGTTGCTGAGTATTGTTGTAATTTTGTATTACAAATTTAATTGTATATCATAACTTAATAAAACGTTTTGCCATATAAAAGCTCAGTCAAAAGGTAGACTCAAAAGAAAAGGTCATCTAATGTTTTGAGTCTCCATCTTGGTGCACCAACTGCTTTCTTTATACTGAGCTGGTAATTATTTATTAAGTAAAATTACAAGCAATCTTGAAAATTTACTTCTCATTATTGGGATACCAGTATGTCATTGGCAGAAATTGTTGAAAGCCAACTATTTTACATTTGAGCTGTGCAGTTAAAAGTATCTAGTAATTTAACTTAGGTATCTAATTTGATCTTTAATTGTTTTAATGTTAAAGTAACTGCACAGTGCACACCAGAAGAAATGTGCAAACATATTATTGATTGACAAAGTTTAAAAAGTAGAATTACACAACCAGTAGTATACCAGTACCTTAGCAGCAACAATACGTTGTTCAGAATCCAAGTAAGCAGATGGTTCGTCAATTAGGTAAACGTCCGCTGGTTTTCCCAGGCACAAGGCAATAGCAACACGCTGCAGTTCACCACCTGATAAGTTCTGAATTTCTTGATCAATGATGGCATCGATCATCAGCGGCTTCATGACATCAGTAACAAACTGTGGGTGGACATAAGCAGAGCGAATTTTGGTGTGAAGAAGCTGACGGACTGTTCCAGTTGATTTGGGGCTGATTTTTTGGGGTTTATAACTGACATTCAGATTAGGAACTGCCTCACCATCATCTGGGGTTAGTTTTCCGGCCAGAAGTCTGATAAATGTTGTTTTTCCAGTTCCATTTTCACCAAGCATTACAACTATTTCTGAATCTGTAAATTCTCCACCACTAATCGAAAGTTCAAAATCTCCCATTTTCTTGAACATATCTCCGTAGCGATAACGACACATCTTTTTAACCTCTTCTTCATCAGCAGTTTCAGACACTTTGAAGACTAAAGAAGATTCTCGAAACCTCAAGTTTTCAGAAGGAACAAAGCCATCCAGAAATATGTTTATTCCTTCTCGAACAGATGAGGGCATAGTCACAACGCCATATGCTCCTGGTACACCGTATAAGCAGCAGATAAAATCAGATAAATAATCTAGAACACTCAAGTCATGTTCCACCACTATCACATAATTCTTGTCAGTCAACAGATTTCTAATAGCCAAGGCAGCATTTAACCTTTGCTTAACATCCAAGTAGGAAGACGGTTCATCAAACATGTATATATCAGCTTTTTGAACACAAACTACAGCAATGGCAAACCGCTGCAATTCGCCACCAGAAAGATCAGCAATGTTTCGATCCAACACATGATTTAAATCAAGCAAATCACAGTAAAAGGCTTGTGTTCCAGTGTCATCTTTCTTGTCAAGCATCTGTTGCACAGTTCCCTTAATAGCTTTTGGAATTTGATCAACATATTGCGGCTTAATAACAGCCTTTAGATCATCCTCCAAAATCTTTGTGAAGTAATTTTGCAATTCAGATCCACGAAAATATGTTAAAATTTCCTGCCAATCAGGTGGGTCATTGTATCTGCCAAGATTCGGTTTCTGTTTACCAGCAAGAACTTTCAAAGCAGTTGATTTTCCAATACCATTTGTGCCAACCAAACCTAATACCTGACCAGCTCGAGGAATTGGAAGACGATGCAGCTTGAATGAATTTGCATTGTAGCGATGAGTTGTGTCCTTCTCTAAATTACTTGGTAGATTAATAATTGAAATTGCTTCAAAGGGACACTTTTTAACACAAATACCACAGCCAATACAGAGTTCTTCAGAGATCCAAGCTAACTTCGAAGCAGGTGTAACTTCAATGCATAGCTTTCCCATTCTGTTCACAGGACAAGATTTCCTGCATTCTTGTCGACATCTTTTGGGTTTGCATTTGTCTGAGTTCACAATAGCAATACGAGTGTTGTGCTCAGCAGACATTGTCACTAATGCAACTTTAAAATAACTGGTATCGTATACTAGTACTAGTCTAAGATCAACAAAAGCAACAGTTTGATGAACACTAAGACGACTCAATCTGTCTTCAAGATTTTGCAATTTCAATACACTTCACGGTATTTTTTTTATAAGAACCATAGATGTTAAATGAGGAAATTTCTTTAGTAGACACTATTTTACTGAAAATTTTTGTCTGGTTATTAATTCTGACCTAAATCTAACCCAAGCTTAGATTCTTACTCTAAAACTCAGAGCTGTGGAGTGCTATTGGAAAAAAAGCACAGCTCCAAAGCTCTTGTTCTTCATACCTATGGCTTTGGCAGTCAACTCCAGCTCCGGAATAGCAATTTTTTAAAGTATGGCTCCAGCTCCGTATCATTGTCAATTGCCAGTTGCAATAAAATGAGAAAGTTTTGTTCCAATAGTCCATGAAGTCAACTGTTGACAGGCTCGCAACCAGGATTTTGCCATGGGGGGCAGGAAAGAAGGGCTTGAACCCAAAACAAAAATCTGTCTGCATTTCATAAACGGGAGTCTGAAGGTAAAATACCATCTGTAGGGCAATTTTTGTAATTTTTCAAAAAAAAAATTAGCAATTTCATGTTATTTGAATAATCTTTCGCACCTTTGTTGGGCCAATTAAACAAAACCAATTGCTAAGATTTGGAAGTCCCTTGACAATTAAGTTTTTCAGCCTCATTAGCCATTACACCTTACATACCAAGCCAAGTCAACTGACCGCGAACCAACGGTTTCATCACAGTTATTTTGTCACAAAGTCAGGGTATGGGCAAGATGGCTCTCGAGATCTACCGGTAGTAAAATATTTTTATGATCGCCCTTCTCAGCCAATTGGTGGCATTTGGTTAGCAGTCAGTTGTTGTGGACCCTTACATATTAATAAAGTCCCAAAAAAAGGCTAAGTCATTCATACTTGGGTTAAATTTTCTCAGCGACTTAATTAAGACAAGGTGCTTCAGCCCCCTTTTCCCTTCCCCCTGGTTGTGCCACCGACAGTTGACTACCGATATATTCTTGTAGTTATTCACACTGGAAAACTAAAAGGACTACAAACAGACTGAAGCACTTAAGGTTGAAGTTCCAGATTTTTAACAATTACATGGGCGTTTGCTGGATTTGGCATGGTTTTTTGTTTCAGGAAAAGTCAGAGCTGAAGGTTACAGATTTTTTGTAGCTCTGGCAGAAAAAAGTTTTCTGACAATTTTATCACACGTAGTGATTGGTTATCACAGCATCAAGTAAAGGCATCAGACCAGTGCTGACAGCATCATCAAGTGCAAGGTATCATATGAAAAGTCTTGACAAGGGCTTTTAAACAAACCAATAAAATTTTTTGATTATTGTTTTTAACATGTGATAAAATTGTTAGAAAATCAAATCATAACAAATTCACTGCTGCTATGAAAACTGTAAAATTGCTCTTTGTATTAAGTTGTTTGTTCATCTTCTACTTGGGCTATAAATGCTGTGAAGTGAAATTGATTTACTATAAGAGTGTAACATCACAGATTATGACTTGCTTGATTTCTTTTTTGCTTGTAAATCTACATCTTGACTAAGTTTGGAAAAAGTTCATACAAAAATAATGATCATCAGTAATGCTTAATAACAATTTGATTTAGCGCAAACTAGGCAGAGCATTGACTGGACATGAACCAAAAAAGTCTAAAAGTTTTGATCATTTATACCAAAACTAAAACGCAATACAGTAACACTGATATGAATTTTCTTCCTGGTCAGTTCAAGTCTCTATAAACATCTCTGTATCTTCTGCAAGCAGCATAGTCAAGCAAAATTAATTACACATTGGTTGAAAATTTACAAGCATTTGGGCACAATTTATGTAGAGCTCGACTGATATGACTTTGTCAGGCCGATACTGATATTTCGGAAATTTTTAGGCTGATACCGATATATTAACTTATTAGCTATGAAACTTTGTCACTATTTTTCAACTAATTTGACACTAAAAGCTTCACTAATTCCCATCCAAAGAAAGACTGTTGCAAACACAAGTCACACTCCAGTATTATTCATCAAAAAAACAAAACAAAAAATACAACGATTTGGCAATCAATAGTCAAGAGCGATTGTGCTTGCTCTCAAAAATTAACGGTTTAAGGTAATTGTTCTAAGCCGATATTTTATTGGTGGTAAACACCGATACGATATATCGGCTTGACCCTGATATCAGCCGATATATATCGGTCGAGCTCTAAATTTATATTTGCCACATACAGTATTTGCTGGTGGCAGAAAATAGAAGAGCTGCAACTTTTTGTAAACTAAGTTTAAGTTTACAAAAATGAGCAGCTTTATTCAGTTGACATTGTCTGCTATTGTATTGCTCTCTGTATAAGTAATCTTATCCATGCTGGATTCTGCCAATAATGAAAGTATATGTATATTAAAACTTATCAACCTTTATGAATTTTTTGAATTAAATTCACTACAATATCTGTAGTTTTATTTTCATCAAGTAGCCTTGGTCAGGAGACAGCAAAGGGGCCTTTTGGTCTTTTAGTCAAGCTGCCAACTTCCTAATTAAATTGGTTGAATGACCATTCTCAAAATGGAATTGAACTTCAAGTCAAGTTTTTCACTGTTGACCAAAATGCTAGGAAAAGCTTAAAATCCATTTTCACCAAATTTGAACTTTCGTCTTGCTGTTTTCAAGATAGTGCAATTCAAAGTTAACAATTTTCCACCTACTTCAGCATTGCCATTTCACCGGCATTGTGACAAAAAAGTTTTGGGCTAGGTGGCTTGAATTTACTTGAAAACAATTCTAACTTTATTTTGACAAAAATACTTATTCAGAGTTACAACCAATAAACATGCAGTAACTTTTTGAAACTTTGTTTGTAGTTGGCATTTCTGGCAAAATTTCTAAGGGGAAATCTGCACTGTCATATCTTGGGAGTGGAAGGTAGAAGAAAGCTCAAATTTGCTGAAGTTAAGTCCTCACTCCTCAGATTTGTCAAAAATTTTTGAGAGATAACCAAGGAAAAATTTTTTCGACCTAAATGTCTTCTTATATGCTGATTGTCCAGCCACTGTCAGCACTGATCTGGTGTCTGTACTTGATGCTGTGATAACCAATAACCTATGAAGGCAAACAATCTTTCAGTGGAATCAGAAAAACTCTTTGCGATATGTACATATTTAATATGTACATCTTAAACAATTAATAAACACTGATGATTTAAAGTTTAATGCCTATGATACCATTATAAATTATTTCTTTACTAGTGCTCCAACGCAAAATTTTTCCCAAATTATGTTTTTCTACTTTTGGATTTTCAACTATTTCATCACGTGTTAGAAACAATAACCCAAAAATTTTATTGTTTCAATTGAAAGTCCTTTTCAAGACCTTTCATATGATACCTTACACTTGATGATGCTCCCTGTCAACAATGAGATATAAGCAATCAAAATTTTGCGACGTATGAGTGATTTTTAAAATTAATTAAATAATTAAGCAAGAGGTCAAAGGTCAACTCAAGATGTTACAGAGGTCAAACAACCTGTGCATGTGTTCAACAGGATGTGGAAAACAAATCTTGAAAAGAACACCCCCAACCACCAGCATTTGACAGATACAGTCAATTCAAATTGTATGCCTAAATTTTGTCAATTTTTTTCCACTTGAGTGATAACAAAATTCCAAATTTTAAACATCCATATCTTTTGCTACAGTTGATTGATTTAAAAAAAAAACTAGTTTCTTGGAACCAGCATCTAAAGTTCTACAAACCTACAAATTTATATCAAAATCAAAGAGGGTGTGGGTAGCACAGCATGGATCAGTTGACATGGAATAACCCAGTGGAAGAGTATGATTAGCCTATTATGCCAAATATAATGCAATATTTCATAGTATTTTCTTAAACTACTACAAAACCGGACATGCTAGCACAAAAACAAAGGCAGATTTGAAATCAGCACCCCAAATATACTTTAAAGCACTTTTTAACTTCAAACTACCAACAATTTTGTTGCCTAGTGTAATTTGTGTCTGATGGCGAGGGTGTCCAATTAAAGGGTTTGCAATGTTTTTTTAAAGTTTATAATCACATTTATTGATGTGTTATGTTAAGGCTTGATTAACAGGAGTTGACTGTACATAAGTACATGAAGTAAACTTGAATACAAAGCCAATACAACAGGCTACCAATAGCTACTACAAACATGAGAAACGAAAAGAAGTATATTAGAATATGGTTGTTAAACCAAATGACAATAATAAAAACTAAGGTAAGTCACAGGGAACCGTTGATCAAATGCTATCACTATAAGGTTGAAAAAACACATTAACAAGAAAGTATTTATAACATAGCATAAAAGACAATAGAGCTGAGAATAATAGATTATTACACATGTTAATTATTTAAAGTTAACACACAAACAAACGAAAAATATTAGGCCTACTAAAATTTATGCCAATAAATACAGCTAAAGCAATATGCCTGCAAGAAGAGCTGATGACAATAAATATAATCATCCAAAAAATAATACCTTTTATTCACAACTTTATCTGTTATAACAAATTATAGTCAAAAGAAAGCTAACCTAAAAAGATTCACAGTTCGAGTTTAGTTGCAAACACAAATAAGCAAATAGTTGAAAAAAAGCAACACATTACAAGTTACAAATATGTGATTATAATTGTTGAACCTACCAGCTTTGAATTGAATTTCAACAACAATCAATTAAACTCTGAACTGGTTTGTAATGTTTTAAAGTTCATAATCACATTTACTGATGTGTTATGTTATGGCTGGAATATTAATCTGTAATCCAAACCCAAACACTAACAGTAGGCCTATAACGTAACATAATAAAAAAATTAGCTGACATTTTTTGAATTCAGTTAAAAAAAAAACCCTGGTTTTTAAGTTCGTCAAAACGCAAAACAGTGTATTTTTCTTAAGTTCTCAATCACATCTCTTCTAGTCTAATGTCACATAGGGTAAGATCGGATAATTCCAGACAAAAATCTGCTATTTTCGTTCTTTCTGCTTTTTTCTTCAATCAACTCCAAATCTATTGCTTTCATTTGTGCATTTCAGTAATGGACTTTAGTATTTTCTCACTGGTTCAAAAAAAATGTCTACGAAATGAATGAAAAAATCCATCTGAACGGTCATGCTCGGAATTATCCTTGAAAGGGTAATTCTGGACATCTATGTATTTAAGCCAAAAGTGCAAATTTGATACTCTTTGATAGCAGATTTATAAATATCATAAACTGGAATAATATGCTAAGAAGCATAATTAGTACTTTTTAGGAAATTTTAATGCATTTTGTCAGACATTTGCGCCAGCCCAGCGCCAAATTAGTCATTGCACCATGTCGATTAAAATGGATAAACCTAAGCCATGTTGATCAAAAATTCACTTTTAACACAACTGCAAATAAAGATATTTATTCTGCAAAATGCACGTGAATTAGCAGCTGTTTAAATTAACAACCATTCCGAAATTATTGTAGAGCTGGGGATTTAGTTTGTTTTGCGCCACGCCAACACCAGCTTTATAAATTTATCTGTTATTTTCTGCTGCAGATTTCGTATTTATCGAATGCAGCTTGTAACTTTTTATTGCATAGGCCTTTTAGTAATTACAGCACTTTAAGCTTTTTATTTTTTACCTCCAAGCTATCTTCTAAATTGTTTTTTTTTTTGCAATCATTTTGACTCCCAAACTCATTCTCTTACAGATTTTTCTAAGTTAAAATTGGACACCGACAGCGGAGTAGGGATGGATTTAAGTTTTTTCTGGAAAAATTGGAGTTATATCAATTAATAAACTTACCAAGAATCTGGTTTGCTTAGAAAATAGGGTGTGTGAATGCATTTGGTTATGATATAGGACAAATTAACATCTAATCTAATCTGTGAACGAAAGCAGAGCAACCACGCAAAATAGTTTTATTGCACATAAAATAAACAGACAATTATTTAAAAAAGAAATAATAATCTACAATAACACACTATAGGTAATACAAAAACACACTACTGTAATTGCAATTTTACTTTCATGTCCGGAATTACCCTTGGCTGTCTGGAATTTTTTTGGTAGGGTAAGTTCGGGTAATTCCAGACAGGGAAAATTCCCAACAGCTAAGGATAATTCCGGACATGAAAGTAAAATTCCAATAAGTGCGTTTTTGTATTACCTATATCATTGTAGATTATAATTTTTTCAGTAATTAAGTAATTTTATGTGCAATAAAACTATTCTGCGTAGATGCTCTCTGCTTTCATTTTCATTTGCAGATTAGGTTAGATACTAATTTGTCCTATAATGTACCTAAACATGCTCTCACACCCTGTTTTCTTAGCAAACCAGATTTCTGGTAAGTTTATTCATTCATAAATCCACCATTTTTCCAGAAAAAGTTGAATCCATTCCTACTTTGGGTCCAAATTAACTCAGAAAAATCCGTAAGAATATGAGTTTGAGAGTGAAATTGATTACAAGAAAAAAAACATTATAGAAGACAGCTTGGGGGTGAAAAATACAGAAGCCTAAATTGCTGTACTTACAAAAAGGCCTATGCATTAAAAACTGACATGCAGCACTCAAGAAATCTGCAATCCGCAGCAGAAAATCACAGACAAATACATAAAACTGGTGTTGGTGTGGCGCAAAACAAACCAAATCCCTGACTCTAGAATAATTTTGGAGTGGCTTCTAACTGAAGACAGCTCCTAATTCACGGCATTTTGCAGAATAAAGATCTTTATTTGCAGTTCATACACAATGAAGGTGTTAAAAGGGAAATTTTGATCAATATGGCTTAGGTTTATCCATTTTAATCGACATGGCGCAATGACTAAATTGGCACTAGGCTGGCGCAAATGTCCAATGGAGTGCATTAAAGTTTCCAAAAAAGTACTAATTATGCCTCTTAGCATATCATTCTAGTTTATGATATTTATAAATCTGCTATCAAAGAGTATCAAATTTGCACTTTTGGCTTAAATACATAGATGTCTGGAATTACCCTTTCAAGGGTAATTCCGGACATGTCCATTCAGACGGATTTTTTCATCCATGCGTAAACAAATTTTTTTGAACCAGTGAGAAAATACTAAAGTCCGTTATTGAAATGCACAAATCAAAGCAATAGATTTAAAGTTGATTGAAGAAGAAAGCAGACAGAACGAAAATAGATTTTTGTCTGGAATTAGCCTACCTGATCTTACCCTACAGAATTACCCGACCTTACCATACTGTACTACGTAAGGCCATATCTGATACAGCCTACCCTAACTAAGTTAAATAATTGACTGATATTGTGCCTGCACCACACATCTGCGTCAAGAACCTGCTTTCACTGGCATAGCAATGTATATAGGGCATGGAGAGGTAATTTGGGACAAAATCTCAGTTTTCAATCTCTATTTATCGACCTAGGACTTCTAAACTTGGTTTATCAAATTTTTTTATACATTTGGATATCGGACTTATATTTGGCAACACCTTGGTTTTCAACGCTAAGCGAAGTATGGAAAAATGGATTTTTAAAATAAGCCACTCTGCTGTCCCAATTTTCCCATCTGCAGGGTAATTCGGGACATTGATAAAAGCATAGTAAAAGTGTGTAAAAAAAAAAATACTATGTTTAAAAAGATCTGGATTACGCTCGAGAATATTCCATAAGAAAATGATTTATGCTACATGAGATCTTTATTAGTTGTTTTTTTTATGTCAAATTTTGTAGTGCAGTTTACAGTTAGGCATTTTTGATCAAAACGGCAAAAACTCCCTGTTCAGAAAAATTTTCCCAAATCGGAAGTTTTTTTTTTGCTGAAAAAGGAAAAAACTCTCCAATCGGGATATAAGTTTTTCAAAAAATCAAATTCCGCAAAAAACAGAGAAATTCCGCAATTTCTGAACTAGTGGAATGGATTCCTCGCAGAAAAACGAGGGATTTTACCGAAAAAAATTTTTTTTTTACCATCAATTTTAAGAAATATAAGCTACGCAATTTTCCCTTTTGGCTGTACTATTTCATTATAATCTAATGGTAAATACACTACAATCATGTTTGAATGAGAAATTTGTGTTCTACTAGCAAAAACGAAGAATTTCAGCAATTTTTAAACTATTGCAATAAATTCCTTGCAAAAAAACAAGGGATTTCACCGCAAAAAAATTTTTTTACCATCAATTTTAAGCAAATACACGATTTTCTGTTTTAACCCTATTAATTCAGTAGAATCTAATACTTCAACACATTACCACAGTATACTAATATATACAGTATGTTCACTGATCTATGGATTTGTACCAGAGTAGACAATTTTTTCGTGTTTGTGATTGCATTAAAATATGGAGCTGATTTTTGACAAACCTGATAATTTACCATTGTCAAAAATGTCCAGCATTTTTTTGCCTGTGTTGCATCATAAGGACTTTTTTGGGTGGGTCACGTCACTACATGGTGAAAAAAATGTTTCCAATTTTTTTCGATTATTTTAATATTGTATATTTTTTAAAAAAAGTTTGAGGTTTTTTATTTGAATTAATAGACTTTGCGCTTGAGGAAAGCGCAGTGGGCGAGCGAACTGTTACATTTGTGCTTTTTCAATTCTTAGAAATCGGCACGAAGCATGCTCGAAGATGTCGGGAGCCCACTATGACATCATAATGCTTGTTAGAAATATACTAATTTCAAGTGTTTTAGTGCAATCGTTGATCTTAAATCAAAGCAAGGTCTTCTTGGCTGTTCAAGGTTTTCTATCCAAGTAGACGGTGGACGAGATGCATTTGTGACGTCATAATGCATATACATATTGTTTAATTTCGTATTCATGCTTGCTATTGGACAGCCTGATTTAGCCAAATGCCAATATTGAATAAATCAAAAATAGCTAAAAGAAATAAATTGGATCGAGTGAAAGATGTAATCGGAAGACCACTATGACATCACAAAGCTGTTACAAATTTGCCAATGTCAATTGATTTGACTGCAACATAATCCATCATACAGTACAAGGATTTGGTTGCAGCTAAGTTTTATAGGGAGTAAAAAGGGTTGTGATTAACGCTTTCATCTGTGACGTCATAATCCACTTAAGTTTTGTTTTAATTTCCTGTTCAAGCTTGCTGTAGAACAGTCGCACTACAACCTAATATCAGCATTGAATAAATTCAAGATAGTAATCGAAGTATGTAGTCGGGAGACCACTATAACATCATAAAGCTGTTACAAATTTCTGAGTTTGGACTGATTTGACTGCAATTATTATCCATCATAAATCATAACAAGGTTTTGCTTACAGGTTGCAGCTAATTTTATATCGAGTAGAAGTAGTCTAGATCAACGCGTTTGTGTGTGATGTCATAATTCATTTATGCTTGATTATAATAATTTGTTTACTGCTTGATCATAATTCATAACTTATCATTATTTTAATTTGTATACAACAGTAATAAATACATAATCAGGGGTGCCGAAACCCGGGGGGATATATCCCCCAATAATTTGACTGTATGCCCCCTAATAGTTTGGGTATGGTCTACGTATGCATTCCCGTGATAATTTGACTCTGGTGTGCATTAGAGTGTAGGTGTCCACTTGAATTAGGGGAAAAAAGTGTTCCATTTTTTGGAAAGACCTTTTTTTGGTCTTTACTTAATTTGCTCACCTGAACAAAATCGTGGTCGAGGTTCATCCCCCCAATGTTGAAAATAGGGCAAAATTGGGATAAAATTGCAAATTATTCCCCCAATGCTCAGCAAAGATCGGCATCCCTGTACATAATGTCATCTATCGGTAAGCAGGATCTATAAATAAAGCTATCTATCACTGATCAGCAGGCTATAAAGTGTAGATCGTATCAGTAGGTTATGCTAATTATATTCACTATCACTAAGCTAAGTATAACCCTATTTAGCTCTAAAGTAGAAAGTTTCGAAATCTTCTCGTAAGTTATCGTACTTATGCTGTATTTATTATATGCTTTTTCACACGAAAAAGCATGGCAAAGCTGTTGAACTAAAAGCATGGCAAAAACTGTTGAACAAAACGATTGACCATAATAGCCGAATAGAGCGGCATAGGCCTAGTTGTCTGATCATAGACTCTTTATCAGTGAACTGGAAACTAATGGTTTTGGATTTTTTCTTCTAGCTTAATTTTTTAAAAATATGCCGATTCGTCCAATTAGCGTGACTGTTTTCTTCACGGTTTACTTATTCTACAAATACGTCTAATCAAATCAGCCGAATACGCTTGGCCTCAAAAATAACTTTACAACAAAAGTATACTTTTTTCTTTAATCCTCTTCTATTTTTTTCCGCACGTCTGTCCCTATTCTACTAAACAAAAAGTCTCTGGCCTGACGGTACACCTACCAAAGTAACTTATTGTGTTTACTTGTTTATTGTAGCAATTAAGAACTAAGATAGTAATCAAAGAGCATTTCTTTTTGAAGAATTTTGGGGCTATCAGTGTAACTAGATAGCCTACTTCAAGTACTGTAGAAATCAATGGCATATCACTGAGAAGAACTCACCCTTACAACTCTTTTTAATCACTCAAAAGCAAATTATAATGCATGAAAGAAAACGTAAATACATTATGACATCACACACGAACGCGTTGATCTAGACTACTTCTACTCGATATAAAATTAGCAGCAACCTGCAAGCAAAACCTTGTTATGATTTATGATGGATAATAATTGCAGTCAAATCAATCCAAACTCAGAAATTTGTAACAGCTTTATGACGTTATAGTGGTCTCCCGACTACATACTTCGATTACTATCTTGAATTTATTCAATGCTGATATTAGGTTGTAGTGCGACTGTTCTACAGCAAGCTTGAACAGGAAATTAAAACAAAACTTAAGTGGATTATGACGTCACAGATGAAAGCGTTAATCACGACCCTTTTTACTCCCTATAAAACTTAGCTGCAACCAAATCCTTGTACTGTATGATGGATTATGTTGCAGTCAAATCAATTGACATTGGCAAATTTGTAACAGCTTTGTGATGTCATAGTGGTCTTCCGATTACATCTTTCACTCGATCCAATTTATTTCTTTTAGCTATTTTTGATTTATTCAATATTGGCATTTGGCTAAATCAGGCTGTCCAATAGCAAGCATGAATACGAAATTAAACAATATGTATATGCATTATGACGTCACAAATGCATCTCGTCCACCATCTACTTGGATAGAAAACCTTGAACAGCCAAGAAGACCTTGCTTTGATTTAAGATCAACGATTGCACTAAAACACTTGATATTAGTATATTTCTAACAAGCATTATGATGTCATAGTGGGCTCCCGACATCTTCGAGCATGCTTCGTGCCGATTTCTAAGAATTGAAAAAGCACAAATGTAACAGTTCGCTCGCCCACTGCGCTTTCCTCAAGCGCAAAGTCTATTAATTCAAATAAAAAACCCCAAACTTTTTTAAAAAAATATACAATATCAAAATAATCGAAAAAAATTGGAAACATTTTTTTCACCATGTAGTGACGTGACCCACCCAAAAAAGTCCTTATGATGCAACACAGGCAAAAAAATGCTGGACATTTTAACAATGCATTTTGCTTGAAGTGAACCTACTGTATATATTAATATACTGTGACATTACTACAACTCTGTCCCGAATTACCCCATGCTGTCCCGACTTTCCAGCTATCCCGAATTACCCCATATTACAGTACCCTACCGGTATTAGATATGAATGACCTATAGTTCTACTTTATTTACCAGATTTTTGCTAATGGGCAATTCCATAATTACGTGTGTGACCAGTTTAAAGATAATTGTAGTATATTTTCAAGCTAAGAAAATATTTAGCATGATTTTTATTTGTGTTTAAATTATGTTGACATAAAGTGATTAATGCACCTAGTTTTCACATTATTCTTAAAAGAAATATACCGAAGATAGAGGATATCAGTGAATGACGTATGTGACGCACAATAGAGACATAGCAGCTGACTATAGTTAGTACAGCAAATCCCTCTGACTTGGTATATTCAATGCATATGTAATGAAAAAGTATGATCATTGCATTCTTTTACTTTTTAAAATTCATCAACATAACAATACTTTTATTATGCTTTATGAGAAATGGAAGGATTTGTTCAATGACGTGTGTGACTGCATAATCGTGACGTGTGTGACCTTGTAAATTTCCATCGTTTTCAACCCAATAAATGCTGATTTTGACCTGATATTATATACTTTTAAGGTGCAAATCTGTTTGTTGTTGCATCGGATATAAAATACTAATAACACAAGCATTATTATTATGAAGTAATGTAGTTTCAAGTTTCATCTAGACAAGTTTTGTTGAAAGATATTACACAAAATCATAATGCTACAAATTTCACCACAAGTTACTTCAATTTCATCACCTTCAACAAAGCATTAAAATCAAACACAATTGATAGACAGAAAGAACTTGTCAATAATTGGCACTAAACAATGCTGGAGAGTAATCACACACGAAAATGTTGCAATTAACTTCAATGAGTATCTGGAAATATTGTATTATAATTCAACTTGAAGATTATCAGGTTTTTAAGATTTTGCCAAATTCATACTATTGCAATATAATATATGTATTTTTTAATTCATTAAAAGCATTTTAAACATAAACAATAAAACGTTTCTGATATAGAATATTTTTACCGAAATTTATTGATTAATAATTTATAAGGAGTCAAGCACATAACAAAGCAAATGAAATTTTGAAATTACTTCATTTTTAAATCATTAAATTACCAAATATAACAATTTAGCATCAATATCGCCATGCAATTAACATTAACAAAAAAAGTCAACAACAAAATCATAACTATACATCATACAAACTACAATCAACCAATATGCAAATTTTTTGTGGAGCGTTGGAATAGATTTTGATAAAACAACAACATTACTTAATATTATTAGCACAGATTGAACCTGTATGTTTACTCAATAGTAACTTTAAAATCTGTGCTAAACTGAAACTGTCCTCGATTTCCAACAACACTTGCGGGCTGAATTTTTTGCAGCACACATTCTCTTTCACAGTAAATGTGATCTTCATCTTTGAGCCATTTATAAAATCCTCCTGATTTGTGCATAACATTCACTTTAACATAAGCACCAGATGGATCCATTTCAGTAACTACTCCAGCATAGAGCTTCTTGTCATATTGCACCACAACCCAATCATCTCTCTGTATATCTAATTCTGAAGCATTTGTTTCGCTATACTCTGCAGTAAATAAAACTGGAGCCTTTGCATTTTCAAAACACATGATTGTGTCGAAATCATAGTCATGGTATGCTACATGCATTTTCGAAATTCCAGGTATGATTGAAAGTTCTCCATTCCACAAATTCGATTTTTCAGTGAATGTTTGTATCTCCGCTTCAGAAACATACAAAACGGTGGTAGATGGCATTATTTTTGCTGCTTCCTTTGCAAAATCTTGAGCACTCTGCACAATAACATTGTTGGCTTTGCTCATGACTGCATGCCGAAACAGAGACTTTGCCCTTCCCCCAATTCCATCTACCACACCTTTTTCATGGGAAGTGGCGAAGTATTTCCAAGGCATGTTCTTTCGTAGATCCTTTGATAGACAGTGTAGCAGCATCATACAATATTTGTTTTTGAATTCTGAAGAGGGTCCATCGCTCCATATAATGTCACACACATTTGGCAATAGAGGAACATGTTCCATGTACAGTTTATACAGAAAAGCTGACACTGTGTCTTTATCTTTATTATGTGTGTCTGAGCAAATCAAATATGAGTTACGATTTCCTTGATGCAGCAACGCTGCCGTAAATAGGTGACACTAGCTCTTCCCCACAAAGCGGACTGGACTTCATTTTGATATTCACATGAATAGTTCATTGCAAAGTCCACTCGCAACACCCTTGAATTATCATTGGACTTATCATCCTCGAAGCACTGGGCTTGAATTCTTTTCATATGGACATGTTTTACAATGGACTTCCATTCTTTTCTTATTGAATCAATAACTTCCCCTACACAACTCTCCTTATACTGACACTGTAAGTGTTTGCTGTCAGGATTGACTTCCCACTGCTTCCACTGAATAACACTTTTATCGCCAAGCGAACTCACAACTAACTTCCCATCTTCACAATTGACTCATTCATTAGCCCAACATCTAGAATTCATGCTCACATCACATAAGCTCTTGCTACAGAAGTCATCATAGCTTAAATTTAAGGCTTTCAATTTTAAAAACAAATTTTCATGAATCTTACACTTGCACTGATCAGCTGGTGACTGCTTGAGTAATAAAACATTTGTTGGTCATCGTTCACAAAATTTTGTAAAGGATACAATTTAATAAACTTCACTGCAAATGCTTTTGTAGATAGCATAGGCTTCACGCAAAAACAATGTGAGATAATATTTACCCAGGTTCACTTTCTTTCCATGCTCCCACACAGTGATTTCATTTTTCATTCCAGGCATTGTATAAGATATGTCTGGTCTGTAAAAAAATTTTTGCAAATCCTCCTTCACTTTATCTGATAATCCAGGGCGACCAGCTAAAGATTCATTTAATTTGACTTCCAACTTCAGTCCAACTGATTTGGCCAGTCCGGCAACAATGGATTTTCTTTTTCTTGGAGAATTTGGAAGAGCACGAAATGATTTGTTGTAAGCTCTTCCATAAGTTTGTGCTCTTTTGAAAGGAGCGATTTCTGAAGCACTGGTGGTATCCAAATTTTCTTGCTTTTTGACCCTTGCAGCTTCCCTGGATTTTCTTTTTATCTTAGCCTTTTCTTTGTAAATCAGCCTTTCTTCCTCTGACATATTGCTCACTCTTCTCTTCCTAAGCTTTTCCACTCTTTGTGATTCCTTTTTTTTGAATTCTTCTCCTTGTTTGCTTCTGTACTTTTGGACAGCTGCCTTGTTACCCAGCCTTTTTTCTAACAAGCTATTGGAGTTCATCTTCTAGCCAAAACTTCCTCTTATCTTTCCTCACTTCCTCGCTTTCACAAAATTCAAGTGCTTTTTTCATGCAATTAAGCCTCAATTCTAATAACAATAGAATTCTAGAATAGCTTACTATCTGGCACTTGTGATGTAATAGTCCTTTTATAATGTCATATGCACTATATTGTAAATTATAGATAGAACTAATAAAGCTGAAATCAGGTCACACACGTCATCTGGCTATAGTATGACGTGTGTCACACACTTGTTTTAAATGTTTGAGGGGGTGTAATGTACATCCATATCAAAGAGGGTGTTGGATTATATTTTATTTGCACATCACAAAATAGAAACTGAAAGACTAAATTTTTAAAAAATATGAATTAAGATAATATGTCAAAAATAGTTGAAATGGATGATGTGTGTAACTTTATCACAGAGAGCCAAAAGAATCTTATTTCACTCAAAATCTAAAGCTTTTGATCTTCCAGCTAGAATAATTATTAGAAGTATAAATCACAAACTTGTAACTCACCATGGTGTTTTCCATTTATATCAATAAGGCTATCATAAAAAATAATTTTTTGTACTCTTGAAAACCGAAGTTTCTTCACAACCTGTAGCAACCTCAAATTTAGATACTAAAATAAGAAAAAAATGAGACTTTATTGTCAAAAAAGCATTACATTATAGAATTTTATGTGATTACAATTATATCTAATTAAAAAATAAGTCTCTACTTCAAATTTAAAATTTTATTAAAAGATTGAGTAATTTATGGAATTGCCTTTTAACTGAATGTAGGCTAAATAGCAGCTAAAAGATGCAGTCTTATTGAGAAAGCACTTTGGATAAACTTCTAGACATCAAAATAATTTTTGATACACACTCAATCTCTGATCTCATTAAATTAATCAAAGGAAGTGGCCAGATTTATGTTACGTACAGCATGTAGCGGCCATAAATTAAAAATAATATATAACTGATAAAAGAGCAAGAATGAGAGAGCGCTCATTAGCTCTTTTTTATTTTTTAAATTATCGTTAGGGTTTGGGTTAGAGTATGTATTAGGTTTAGCGCAGAAGTTAGGTCTAGGATAGCAATGTTCTTATTCTTACTTAACGTAACAGCAGCCTCCTGATCTATGCCAAAATTAAAAAATGGTACAGGTATAGGCCAATCACTTTACTTGTTCTGCTTGCTGTTGCAATCAATAATGTTTCATCTTTGTCAGTTGCAAACACAGGCCCAACACCTGCAATACATTGGCTACCTACATTTATGAAACACACCATGACACCGACGTTTATAAAAATAGTATTGGTAAGGTACTGTCAGGGTAAACCTGCAACCTGTCAACACTTGGGCCTTCCAGCCTACCAATTTAAAACTTTAGCTTTAAACAAAAATCTGAAATACTGTCTAGGCCTACAGTAGCCTACCATCATCATATTTATTTATTTACCAAGTGACGTCATATCACAAGAAAACTTCCTCTAGGTCTATCACCAAAGCATCGAAATATGCAATTCCTTTAAAACCAAACACACAAACTTGCAGAGTCAAAGCGATATTTAGTCACTTGGTGAGGAGACAGCGAAGGACCGAAAGGTCATCTAAGTCTACTGCCAACTCACCAAGTTAAGGTTAAAACAGCAGCTTCTAGATTTTCTCAGTCTGCTACTTTCTATGATAAAAAATTTTACGCAAAATTAAAACAAAGAGTTGCAAAGATATGTACATTTTGTACAGTGTATACACAAAACTCACAGTCACCATGTAAAGAAAATGAAAGACAACATTAGAATTGTTCTAACTCTAAGCATACTAAAAAATAAAAATTCTGTAACTACAGATTGGATAGCAATAAAATTAAATAAAGTTCATAATGCTTATTTATGTTTTATAGAATTTAAAGTGGGCAATTGGAGTGAAAAAAAACCTCCTTGCTTTGTTTTGTATTGTTTGCCAATATGTCATTAGTACTGGTACAATTTCCAATACCAGTATATATAGACCTACCAATACCATACGTCCCGGTTTGGCCGGGACAGTCCCGGTTTAAACGTCTGTCCCGGTGTCCCATTTGCTCATTTCCACCCAAAACTCATGAACTGGGACGTTTGCTTGAATCTGACACACTTTCGCATTTTTTCAAATCTGAATTAGCCTAGTACCGTACGTATTGTACGTGTACGCTAATGTCTTGGCCCTTGGGAACTGAACTTTCCAACTCATACTGTGAAGTGGGGATGAAAAAGCTAGCACGTCGTGGTCACGTGGTTTCTGCGGAATGGATGATTCAAGTCTGAGACGATCCGCCATACCTTTTTTTAAAAAGTACTGTGCAAGATTGGTTTTATTGAAGAAATGAAAACTAACTGAAATTACTCAAACCCCAATTTGATATTTTCAACCTTTCCAGCCACATTGCGTGACCAATCTCATTTTGGTAAAGCCTCTCTTTTTTTATTCAAATTGGGGTTTGAGGGGATAAAACAATGTTAAATGGGCTAAAGAAACCTTGTTTGATTTCTTCAACCCAAATTTAGCCAAAAAGGGGTTTCTACAAAAGTGGATTGTTCACGTGATGTAACTGGAACAGTTAAAAGTATTCGTTTAAACTTTTTTCTCAGTAAAGGATTTCTTAGCAAAATTTTGAGCAAAATATAGCAAACATCGTGTTACTTATTCAGCAAGAAATTTTGCAAAATCTGCAAGAATGTCACCAAATTGTGAAACGCAGGGTTGCCAATGATACGCAGTCAAATGGATTAAATCTATTTTCGCAGTTAAGGGCAGTACTTAAATTGTAGGGAGGACGCCAGGGGACACGTTCCCCCATTAAGAGTTAGCGTTTCCCCCATCAAGATTTAGTGTCCCTCCATCGAGATTTAGCGTCCCTCCTTCGAGGTTTAAGCACTGGTAGTACAGATGAAAATGGGCCTGGCAGCACAATCAAATCTCACAAATTCCGGCCATATTGAGTCCCAAATTGCGGTAAAGACCTTTTTTTTTAATATTTACTTGATTTCGGGGACAAAAACTCTTCAATTTTTGGTAAAAATCTTTTTTAGTTTTTTGGTCTTCACTCGATTTTGGGGACGGAATCACATAATTTCCACTAAAGTGCTTTCGCGTTCCGAATGCGTTTGGTCAAGCCTGCAAAAGCGTCCCCCCATGCAAAATTTTACAGTTTAAGTCCTGGTTAAGGATAGTGCTTAAATGGTACAGTAGGGGGGACGCGTCCCCCCGTCGAGAGTTAACGTCCCCTCGTCGAGATTTAGCGTCACCCCATCGAGGTTTAGACGTCCACCCATCGAGATTTGAGCGCTGGATGATGAAACGATCAAGAGCCAGTTAGCACGAATGAATCCTACAAATTCCGGCCGAACATAGTCCCAAATTGCAATGAAGACCTTTTTGTTTTGTTCTTCGCTTGATTTCAGGGAAAAACACTTTAATTTTCAGCGAAGACCTTTTTTTTGGTCTTCACCTAGTTTCGGAAAAAAAAACACTTCAATTGCAGGGACGGAATTACATAATTTCCACTGAAGTTTGGTCAAGGCTGCAAAAGCGTCCCCCTATGCAAAATTTTACAATTTTAGTACTGGTTAAGGGCATAAGAGACAAGTTAATGCAAAACGTTAGCTTCGTTAACCACTACTCCGTTAACAAACTTCACACCTCTGTTGACGTTAATCCGTTATCTTCAGCTTTAATTAGCGAAAGTTAATAAAGTCCGTTGATTCGTTAATATTTTGCGTGTAAATTTACATTTCTTTTAATTCACTTGCTTTTAGAACACATATTGACGTTGTTAACTTATTCTAAGAAAATATTTATTGTTGTGTGGTGATCTTTTTCGTGTTTTGGAAGTTATGTTTTGCAATCTAACTAATTTCAAGATAAAAATAAGTTCAAATGCACAAACGAATCTGAGATCGGAAAATCTTTGAAAATTGCGAACAGCGATAATTAATAGACCTATTATTTGCCACAAAAAAAAGAGCTCCTTTCCTTGCTTTCTTCCATAAAACTCGTGCTAATGTGCAACAAGTGTTACCAGAGCAAACTGGTTTGTACCATTATGATAAATGAATGGTGCAAGGTATTAATGATAAAAACTTTAACAGAAGTTAACAGAACTTAACGGAAGTTAATTTAGTCCGTTAACATGAAAAAACTTTTTTTACGGATTAACGAATTATAATGAAAAAGTTAGCTTCGTTATTAACGGATTAGCGATTAACGGACTTGTGCTCACCTATGGTTAAGGGGAATAGTGGGACAAAGTTTGGAGCACCATTTGATTACCTCAAGTAGACCTCATTTTGTCAAAAACCGATCTCGAGCAGTTGATTATTTCTTTCAGGGTAAGAAGCATTGGGCTAGAAATATGACAAAAAGATAACGTCTAAACGTAATATTTTCACCGAGTTTTAGGTTATGACCTATTGTTTTTGAGATGTTTTATTTTAATATTAAAAATATCTTCCTTGCAGTGTAGCCAATAAAAATTTAATCTACTGCCCCATTGCTGAAGCTTTCAAGCATACTCTTTAAAAAGGGCCGAATCATTCAGCCAATTCGGGTAGTTTACAATAGCTAAAATTGTACTTTTTAAAATTCTTTGTTCTTTTTTTGGGGCTGCACTTGCAAAGATATCCAACAAATACAAAACGACATCTCCCTCAAAAGTTTTGAATTTGTCTCTCAGCCTGAACTTCCAGAAAAAAAAGAAACGGAATAATATTTAGGCCTACTTTTTCAGAAACATCCAGTGACCAATACAATTTTGGCAAACCTTCCCTTTTTCTGAAAGTCATTCATAATGGGCAAGTTTTTAGGGCAAGTTTTTCCAACTTTTTTTTCAGCTTTTAAAATACACAGACGTTTTAGGCTGTTCATATGTTTTAGGCTGTTCATATAAATTTTATTTTGCAACATTTTTCGATTTTACCAGCAACTTTTCGTCGCAACTTCTATCAATGTTTGCATAAAATGTACGAGTGTGATTTGAAAAATATGCTTTGTAACGGCAGTTTTGCAGTTTAATGGTAATATTCTGTTTAAATGGCATACTAACAAGCTTTGGAACGGATTGGCTATCTCTCAATGATGTCTATGACGCAACAGGTCGTTTGCATTACAGAAGTTCAGCTGCAATCCTAAATGCTAGCTAGTATCATAATGTCAGAACCAGAGCAGCAGAGCCGCTGCAGAAAAGTTCTGGCTCCAAATCCGGGTTCTAAGTGTAGTTTAAAGTTGCTGTGCATAGTCTTAATCCACGTTCGTTTTTCTGCCGGAGTTGGAGTCCTCGAGGACACATTTTGAAGTCTTTGACCTCTGCCTCGAAGGTCTAGTCCTTGGCCTTGAAGCCAACAAGTCCTCAAAAATGCAATGCCCTGCCCTCAGCCAAGGACAGTACTACTTTTTGATTTGTTGAAAATTGGCCAAGGTTTTTTTTGTTTTTTTTTTCGGACCTTTAAAGACTTTTTTTTCTTCAGCTTGGAGCACACCAGGGACCATGCTGAAAATTTACGAACACTTTTTTTCTTGTTTTCTTTTTTTTGAAAAACGCTTGAAATTTCGCGGAAAATTTGCGATATTTTATTTTGTGCGAAGACCTTTTTTTCTTTGGAGAACACTTGCCCGTTGTGAGTTTGGTCATTGAACTCCAGCGTTCCTGACCTTGGCCTCAAGAGGGTCTGTCCTCGGAAAGTCGGTCCTTGGCCCAGGGTCACACCCAAAAAGGGGCCAGAGGGGCGGCGCCCCCCAAACCCCAAAGCGACAATAGCAGAAACTAATAGTAAGTAGCTATCGTAAGGCTGTTTAGTGTTTATGAATGATTTGAACTGAAGCGAAATATTGCTTTTCGCAAAACATTATAATCGGTACATCGATTGTAATGGCACCCGGTATGCATATTGCATAATCGCAATCCTTGCTTGATTTAGCTGACAAGCTGTTTAATGAGTTAAATTAGTTTATTTATTTCAGTTTTTTTTGTGTATATCTTTTAAATTATTTAAAATTAGCCTAAATATGTAATATGCTTTTCAAAATTTGCGCAAATTTTGCTGATGTATTTAATATGGTGTAGTTGTACTGGTGAAGCTAATTCAAGTGCCAATTGTCAGTACAAAGTGTCAGCTGATTCTCTCAATCAGTTAATTTAATTATCTTTTAACAGAAGATGTATGCTTCGATGTAATTTAGGATGGCATGTAAGTTATAATGTTTGTTCTCATAGTTAGACTGGCTTGCAAATTTTACTGCTTTTAGTCAGTGGTGGACAAGTTACTTTGTAAAAGTAACTGAATTACAGTTATAGCCAGTACTTAAATTGTAAAATTTTGCATGGGGGGACGCTTTCGCAGCCTTGACCAAACTTCAGTGGAAATTATGTAATTCCGTCCCTGCAATTGAAGTGTTTTTTTTTCCGAAACTAGGTGAAGACCAAAAAAAAGGTCTTCGCTGAAAATTAAAGTGTTTTTCCCTGAAATCAAGCGAAGAACAAAACAAAAAGGTCTTCATTGCAATTTGGGACTATGTTCGGCCGGAATTTGTAGGATTCATTCGTGCTAACTGGCTCTTGATCGTTTCATCATCCAGCGCTCAAATCTCGATGGGTGGACGTCTAAACCTCGATGGGGTGACGCTAAATCTCGACAGGGGGACGTTAACTCTCGACGGGAGGACGCGTCCGTTATAGTTAAAAAGCAAAAAAAGGAACTGAGTTACAGTTACCATTATAAAAAAGTAACTAGTTGGAGTTACAGTTACAGTTGCTTTTAATAAACCTAATTGGAACGACCGACGCTCGCGTCACGAGTTCCTTTTGGTTTTACTCGGCCATTTTCCGATTAACGAGTGCAAAGTTTCAGACTTTTGCTTATAACTCGAGAACGGTTTGGTCTAGCTGCATGAAATTTTGACTGCAGTTTGAGATTAATGAGTTGCATACTTGCACGAAATTTCGAGGCAAAAGATTACGTCACTTTGGTTTTACAACCAGGGGTGCCAAAACCCGGGGGGGATGGGGGGATATATACCCCAATAATTTGACTGTATCTCCCCAATAGTTTGAGTATGGTCTACTTCTACATCCCCCCAATAGTTTGACTGTGGTGTGCATCTGAGCGTAGGTGTCCACTTGAATTTGGGGAAAAAAGTGTTCCCTTTCTGGAGAAGACCTTTTTTCCCTTTTTGGAGAAGACTTTTTTGGTCTTCACTTAATTTGCTCACCTGAACAAAATCGTGGTCGAGGTTCATCTCCCCAATGTTGAAAATAGGGTAAAATCGGGGTAAAATTGCAAATTATCCCCCCAATGCTCAACAACGATCGGCACCCCTGTTTACAACCCGAAAACCGCCCCGCAAGTTTGACGTAAAAAGCGGTCTCATTCAAAAACGGCTTAATACGGCAAAAATATTTCACACGGTTATATTTCGTATGATTCCCTTTCATACCAACCAACCCCCTTTTGGCTGCGATGAGGTTTTTTCCTTCTTTTTCCTTATTTTTTGCCTTTTTTTTTTTCTATTTTTCTTCCTAAATCTTGTACGCTTTTCTTTTCCTAAACCACAAAACATCGAAAGCTAATTTTTGTGTAAAGTTGTTAAGCTGCAAACGCAATTTTTTCTCCCAAAATTTTTTTGGGAGACTCCCCCAGGAACTCCCCAAAATGGGGCTCCAAAAAATTAATTTTTTTAACGGCTTTAAGCTAGGGCGCTAGTTTTTTTTTTTAAATCAGGAGTATTTAGGAAACAAATAATTTGACTTAGTTTGGGGGTACCACCCTTTCCGGGACCCCCCAAATAGACCCTCAATAATCAGTTTTTGGAACGGTTCTAGCTAACGTGCCAGTTTTTTTTTTGATATTAACACATACTTCACTGACAAATATTTTGACATAGTTAGGGATTGCTACCCCCCAGAACCCCCCCAAAATGGACCCCCAAAATCAATTTTATAAACGGCTTAATTTCGAGTGCCAGTGATGTTTGATGTCAGTAGATATTTAAGAGACCAATATTTTGACATAGTTTGGGGCATAGGTGGGCAAGTTAATGCAAAACGTTAGCTTCGTTAACCACTAGTCCGTTAACAAACTTCACACCTCCGCTGACTTTAATCCGTTATCTTCAGCTTTAATTAACGGAAGTTAATAAAGTCCGTTAATCCGTTAACATTTTGTGTGTAATTTACATTTCGTTTTATTCACTCGCTTCTAGAACACGTATTGACGCAGTTGAGCTGATTGTAAGGAAATATTTATTGTTATGGTGGTCTTTTTGTGTTTTGAAAGTTACATTTTACAGTCTAATCTAATTTCAAGATAAAAACAAGTTCAAATGCACAACAAAGCTGCAAGATATTAACGATAAAAACCTTAACGGAAGTTAACAGAACTTAACGGAAGTTACTTTAGTCCGTTAACAGCACTTAACGGAAGTTAATTTAGTCCGTTAACATGAAAAAACTTTTTAACGGATTAACGAGTTAATGAAAAAGTTAGCTTCGTTATTAGCGATTAACGGACTTGAGCCCACCTATGGTTTGTGGGTACCACCCCCCAGGGACCCTATCAAAATGGACTACCCAAAAATCAATTTTTGGAACGGGTTAATTTCGGGTGCCAGTGTTGTTTGATATCAGTAGATATTTAAGAGACAAATATTTTGACATAGTTTGGGGGTGCATGCCCCCAGGAAGCCCCCTAAATGGACTCCCAAAAAACATTTTTTAGAACATCTCAAGCTAGCGTGCCAGTTTTTTTTTGAAGACAAGTATTTCGACATAGTTCGAGGGACACGGAAGCCCCCCAAAATGGACCCAATAAAATCAGTTTTTTGAACGACTTAACTTTGGGTGCCAGAGTTTTTTGATAGCAGTAGATATTCTGCAGACAAATATTTTGACATAGTTTGGGGCTACCCCCCGGAGACCTCCCATATGAACCTCCTCAAAAAAAATTTTAACGGCCTAGTCTTGGGTACCAGTTTTCTTGATAGCAGCAGATATTTTACAGGCAAATATTTTGACATAGTTGGTAGGTACCACCCCCAGAAGACCCCAAATGATACCCTAAAATTAATTTTTTGAAAGGCTCAAGCTAGGGCGTTAGTTTTTTGATATCAGCAGTTGTTTAAGAGACAAATATTTTGACATAGTTCCAACGGCTTAGGCTTGGATGGGATCTTTTTTTATTAGGATCAGTCGCTATGTTGTCAATTGAATATATATTGACAATGTTTGAAATTCCAAATCCTCTTTTCCCAGAAAATGTATCTAATTAATCATTCAACGGGGAAAGCGAAAGTTTTTTTTTTGAGAATCTCATTGTTCAACATTCGTCGGTCGTTCACTGAGATTGCTTCTCAGCAAGCTCCTATTTAGTTACCGGTAAGAATTAAGTATCGAAAATGTTGATTTTGTACTTTGGCACCGGTATTAACAGATTTCTTTCTCCATTCATTTTCTAATTTTTATGTGGTGCCTCTGCACAAGCTGCTTATGGCTATTGTTGCTGTCGTTATACCAAAAATATACAACGTAACATATTGATGCACTTTATTTAATTGCCTTTCAAAGAAGCAAGCATTATCTCAAAATGTTCATCGCTGAGACCAGAACGTTTGGGTTTCAAAATGTCCTTATCCATGCTAAAAAGCCTTTCAACTGCAGCGCTCGAGGGCAAGAAGTATTATACTTGAAGAAACAGTTTGTTTAGCGCTGCATCAGCAAAGGAATTATCATCTGTCTTTTTCTCTGGCACTGATAATAGAAACGCTTCCATCCTTATTATTACTATTTGGTATACCGTAATTTACTAGATCGTTAAAAGGAGGTCTTTATTTTAAACTTTCGAATATCTTCTCATAGCAAGGTTAGGGTTGCCACGTTAGTGCACAATAAAAAACCCGTAATTCGTAGCACCAGCAAGGATTAGGCAACATAGAAGTGTTTCATTTAACCAAAATCTAACGATTAAAGAATCTCTTTTACCAGGAACAAAACTAAAAGTAACTGTAACCAGTCACTTTTTAATGTCTCCAAATAGTAACTAGTTCCCACTTTCGTTACTTTTTTGGAAAAGTAACTAAGTTACAGTTACTAAAAAAGTAACTAGTTACTATAGTAAGTAGTTATATACGAGTACTGCCCACCTCTGCTTCTAGTTTAACTCAATGTATTTTCTTATCTTTTCATAAATATGCTTATTTTTTTGGTTTAAAATAACTTTGTTTAACATTAACTAACTTTGATGTTGCTTGGTGTTGGATAATTCACTTTTCTCCCTGGATATTTGTCATTGACCAACTTATTTTATTATTATTAACTTACTTTATTATTATTAACTCATTGACCAACTTATTTTATCAACTTATTAAAGTTAATAAAATTATTAACTTTAATAAAATGAATAAATTATCAATTAACTTTTATAAAACTGAGTTTATGGTAGTGACAACAAAACAAAATAAACCTGAACTCAAAGTATCAATAGATAATAATCCAATCAAGCAATCACATCACATAAAGTATCTTGGTGTTCTCATAGACGACAATCTAAACTGGAAACAACAAATCAAGGAACAATGTTCAAAGGTAGCAAGGGGATCTAGGACCCTTAATCAATTAAAACACTTTGTAGATGAGCAAACCTTAAGATCTGTTTACCACTGCCTCATATACTCTCATCTACAATACTGCATAAGTAGTTGGGGGACTGCTTCAAAATCAACATTAGCACCTCTCTTCATTCTGCAAAAAAGAAGCATCAGATTGTTAACTGGAAGTGGATATCGTGAGCATACTAATCCTTTGTTCTATCGAGCTAAATGCTTAAAACTCAAGGATATTTACTCTCTGGAAACTGCAAAGCTAATGTACAAAATTCACAATAATGTATTATCTTTTGCAAATTCAGATAAGTTTAACCTAATAAAAAACTGTTATACACATAAGACAAGATTGAGCCACAAAAACAACTTCTTTCTTCCAAGAACTAGAACAAGATTAGGGCAAAAGTCTCTATCATTCGCAGGAATTAAAATTTGGAATGAAATTCCTAGCAGTTTAAAAGAAGTTTCATTCTACAGATTTAAAAAAGCTGTTAAAGGTCATTTTTTATCAACCTATGAAACCGATAAAAGCTAGAATAACAGCTTTCTATCAGCAATGCAGTAGTAATTACAGGAAACATAGTTGCATATTTATGCTTGAGTTCAGCAATAACCTATTCTAGTGCTAGAATGGCATGAGATGGTGCATTCATATATCACACATTTATACAGTACGCCATCTCTCATTTTGATGTGCCCTTGAATTAGAAGTAATTTTGCAGTAACTGACTGAGGTTGATATACAGGGTGGGCCAAAAGTTAGGGGGCAGTGATACACAAAAGTGCTTGTGTATCACTGCCCCCTAACTTTTGGCCCACCCTGTATACTGGTATTGGAAATTGTACCAGTACTAATGACATATTGGCGAACAATACAAAACAAAGCAAGGAGGTTTTTTTTTCACTCCAATTGCCCACTTTAAATTCTATAAAACATAAATAAGCATTATGAACTTTATTGATTTATTTTCTATCCAATCTGTAGTTGCAGTATTTCTTTTTTTTTTTTTTTTAGTGTGCTTAAAGTTAGAATGATTCTAATGTTGCCTTGCATTTTCTTTACATGTTGACTGTGAGTTTTGTGTATACACTGTACAAAATGTACATATCTTTGCAACTCTTTGTTTTAATTTTGCATAAAGTTTTTTATCATAGAAAGTAGCAGACTGAGAAAATCTAGAAGCTGCTGTTTTAACCTTAACTTGGTGAGGTGGCAGTAGACTTAGATGACCTTTCAGTCCTTCGCTGTCTCCTCACCAAGTGACTAAATATCGCTTTGACTCTGCAAGTTTGTGTGTTGGTTTTAAAGGAATTGCATATTTCGATGCTTTGGTGATAGAGAGAGAGAGAGAGAGAGAGAGAGAGAGAGAGAAAGAGACTTCTTTATTTACCAAGTGACGCGTAAAGCAAAGAAAAAAAAACAAAAAACTGACACTCTGCAAAACCATACTTCAGTCGTTCGTAAGAAACATCACATTTTTCCAAATTTCTCAAGTGTAAGCAGCAGGGATACGGATAGTTCATACGTGCAGAAAAGTAGGATTAGCAGCGCCCCACGTAAATGAGTGGTTATGATAACATTATCCTGGATACAGATTAGTTACACACTGTTTCTTTAGGCAGAAAATACCAGCGCATCCCTTTGCCTGCACTTAAAACTAACAGTGCAAATTATGCAATACAATACAAGGAGTGACTATGTATTGTATTGCATAATTTGCACTGTTAGTTTTAAGTGCGAAAAGACCAGAAGGTCATCAAGGTCAGCTGCCACCTTACCAATTAGAGTTTTTGATTAAGTAGTGCACAAAGTGAGATATTCACAGCACACATCAAAATAAAACAAATGTAACGAAACACAAACAAAAAAAAGAAAAACAAAAAAACATAATACGGTCTTCTATTCTAATTTAGTCTTAAGACAGTCATGGTTACATAGCTTATTAAAAATTGGATGCAGGTAAGGTGAAACATTATAATTTACACTACTGCTGCTTATCATGTCATCAATAAACAGAATTGACAAGACAATTGATTTAAAACACAACTGTAATGTAAGGTTTTGACAAGATTAGTACGATGCAATCAAATGACATGTTAGCAATTTTACAAAAGCTTTGAAGTGATAGGCAGATTTTACAGAGTTGGGCAATTCATTCCAAAATTTAGTTCCACGATACTGAAGTGATCTTTGGCCCATTGTTTTTTGTTTTCTGGCAAGAAAAAAGTTTTTATTAAGTGCCTGTCTCGTACTATAATTATGTATAAAGCAGAGGTGGAGTCCTCGAGGACGTCCTTGGCCTCGAGGACGTCCTCGAGGACAGATTTTGAAGTCCTTGGCCTTGGCCTTGGCCTCGAGGCCTCAAGTCCTCGAAAATTGGCCTGTCCTCGGCTCGAGGACAGCACTATTTTTTGGAAAGTTAAAATTTTGTGGAGCGGTTGAAAAATTTTTTGGAAAGCGTTTTTTCGTGGAGATCGCTTGAAAAATTTTTGTGAAGACTTTTTTTTTTTTTTTTTTTTTTTTTTTTGGAGATCGCCTGAAAAATTTTTGTGAAGACCTTTTTTTTTTTTTTTTTTGGGAGAGCACTTGCGCTTTGTGTCCTTGGTCCTTGGCCTTGGCCTCGAGCATTCCTGTCGTTGGCCTCGAGAGTGTCTGTCCTCGGAAAGGCTGTCCTTGGCCTTGGCCTCGGATTTTTTTTGTGTCCTTGGCCTTGGCCTCGAGCCTTGTGTCCTCGACTCCACCTCTGGTATAAAGCGGCATTCTGAAAAATAATTTGAGAAAATTTCTGGAAGAGCATTTTGTTTAACATTGTATACAAATTTACATACCTCTGCTTTGTATGCATCTTTTATGGTAAGTACCTTTGAAAGAGCATATAGATCAGACACATGCATTTGCCTTACTTTTACAAAGTTAATACATCTTAGTATTCTATTTAGCAAAATTTCAATAGGACGTTTTATTGATTCTGAGCAGCTACCCCAACAAATCAGACCATAATGTGTTACTGGTTGTACTAAAGCATAAAATACTTTCTTCAATATTGCAGTATCAGTATAATTTCTGAGTTTGTATAGTAGACCACATAATCTAGGCAGCTTGACAGCTATCATAGCTGTGTGTGGTTGCCATGACAAGACATCATCTATAATTACTCCCAAATATTTGTGAGAATCTACTTGTTCCAGGAGATTTCCTAAAAGTTCAATTTTAAATTTATAACTGGATTTAAATTTTGGTGATAGTATCATGTACTTTGTCTTTGAAATATTGATGGACAACTTATTTGCTTGTAGCCACACTTGCATTTTACCAATTTCAAGATTAACATTGTACTCTAATGTGTGGGCTTCTTTAGACGACATAAATAAAAGGGTATCATCAGCAAATAATCTGACATTAAAATCAGAGGCATTACAAATGTCAGTTACATATACAAGAAAAAGCAATGGGCCAAGGACACTACCTTGCGGCACTCCACAAACAATATTGCGCTTGGCTGATACATGATAATTTATTTGTGTAAATTGTTTTCTATTTTTTAGATATGACGTCAACAAAGAAAGAGCATTACCTCTTACACCATAGTGTTCTAGTTTGGTGAGAAGGATGGAATGATACACTGTGTCAAACGCCTTTGCTAAATCAACAAAGACCCCACAAGTTATTTCCCTATTGTCAAGGTTGTTTCGAAAATGATCACATATCTCAGTCAATGCTAGTGTAGTAGAGTAACCCTCCCGAAACCCAAATTGAAAATCATTAATAACGTTGTATTTTTCAAAAAAATCAACTAATCTGTTGTTAATCACTTTTTCAAATAATTTGGATAGTGTAGACAAGATAGAAATGGGTCGATGATTGTTCACCACATTAGACTTACCTCCTTTATGTAAAGGAATAATTTTTGCAACTTTAAAGCTATCTGGAAATTTACCATGTTGCAAGGCATGATTGAAAATATCCGACAATATGGGGCTAGAGGAAGTTGCAGTTTTTTTTCTTGTGATATGGTGTCACTTGGTAAATAAATAAATATGATGATGATGATGATGATATTGTAAATGCTGCTAAATAAAACTTCTGTTTCCTCTATACTGAACTGATTTGGGTCACATTGTTGTTGGAATATAATTGGTACATGGAAATGAAATCCCAAAAATTGTTGTCCATAAACCAATTATTCGTTAAAGAAACGTCTAAATTAATGTTTCAGTTTTTCAATAATAGCCTTCAGTCTTGGTTGAAGTGTCTTTTTAAGACCAAAAGATCAAATTATGTACGTACAAGACAGATTAGTAACTTATATCCATCATTTTGTAGACTATCAACCACCCAGCAGTCGTTAAAATACAAAGGACCTCTAGCAGGCGCGTAGCCAGGATTTGGAAAAGGGGGGGGGGGGGGGGCTGAGAAAAGTGCAAACGACCTTGACCCGAATTTTCATTGTTCTTGAATCAGTTTCACACGGTTTGTCCGAAAATTGAGACGAAATTTCTCGGAAAGCTCAGAAATTCAAAGGTTTTTTCCGCCCAAAAGCAGGTGGTCTCCAAAAAAAAAAAAAAAAAAAAGGTCTTCACCGAAATTGAGACTGATTTTTCGGCCGAAATCGGAAATTCAAAGCTTTTTTCCGCCCAAAATCAGGTGGTCTCCAAAAACAAAAAAAACAAAAAAGGTCTGCACCAAAATTGAGACTGATTTTTCGGCCAAATTCGGAAATTTAAACGTTTGTGGGGGGGGCTGTTTTCCTATGGAGGGGGCTATTTTCAATTTTTCACAAAAAATCGGCCTCAAAAGCACCAAAAACGTGCGATTTTGCATACTTCACAAGCCAATGGGGGGAGCTCGAGCCCACCCCGCCCCCCCCCCCCCCTGGCTACGCTACTGACCTCTAGTATGGAATCAACTTCCACTAGAGCTACGAAGCAGTTGCAAAACCCGTAAATCTTTTGACCTTAAAATTCATCACAACCTAACAACAGCTGCAAAATGGTTCTCTTGATTTCTGTTTTGTACAAAGTTTAGTTGTTATCAAGGTTGTGTTGTTCTTTGCTGTACCCGTTTTTTTTTCTGTTCTAAACAGATTGCTTGTGTTTCTAGCAATATGCCTAGTTGTCAATTGGTATGACACAATAATATTGCTACTGGTACTGGGCCAACAAGTCAGTCAATGTAATACCATTGTTAGCTTTTTTTTAATTTTGACTAGTCTTTGTTCTTTTTTTTTTATTTTCTTTTTTAATGCTTTAGTTTTTGCCTTTTTTTTTCAAACATTATGCAAGATATGCATGTAAACTAAGATTATTCTTCTGCAAGCGTGTATCAACTTACTCCTTAATACATTATTAACGTAACTATTGTGAGACGCGTCGCTGGTCTCTCGAAGTAGTTTACTCCGAATTGTACATAAACACTATTCTTTTTTTTTTGGATCTGTTTTATGTGTTTTTCTGCTTTGCTTAATGTGTATTTGAGTCTCAATTAATGTGTGTTCATATGGTGAAGCGGCCATGCGCACATCCTGCATGTCTTAACGTATATTATTTTGCTGCTTCTACCTTTTTCTTGACCCCTGTTTTTATATGTGATGCTTTCGATGGACCCGAGGTCAAGAAATAAAACAACTGAACTGAACTGAACTGGTATGATGATATTGTACATTTGGTATGATGGATGATATTTTTTTACCCTGGCGCAATTGTGCTGGACCGGTGCATTATCATTATTATTATTGTTTTGTAAGCTACATAGTGTTTAGCAAGTTAAGTCTTTAAAGAATATTACAAAATTTTATTGTGATGCAATAGCAACTATTTTACAATCGAAAATTTGACGTTAGGTGCAGTTGAGGAATTAGGCTGGCATTAACTACAAGCGCACGTGATCGTTTTCATCTTGGCCGAAAAGCTGTTTAGTAACTGTTGTACACTGCATTTCGTTGAGTCTTATGTGGCAGCAGCGCTGTCGCCAGAGCAAACAAAGTGAGGGGGCACTATCCAAAAGTGGGGGGGGGAGGGGGGGGGCAAAAAATTGCATATAAAAACTGATCTTCAGATCTTGTAGGTCTACAAATATGTGCAATCTTAAAATAATGCCGGCAACGTTTCTTAGCTCATTTCTTCTGCTGCCCATAATCGCTTGAAAAATCTATGTACTGCGGTGAATGCTACCAGACGTGCAACCAAGGATGGCAGTACGGTACGGTACGTTCAGAATTTGCGTACTACGTACCTCGCACCTTGAACCGCACCGTACCAGCGTACTGTACTTCAGTTCAATTTTTGAAGCGTACCGTACCAACGTATCGTAACCGTACCATTCCAAAAAAGGCGTACCGTACCAGCGTATCGTACTTCTTACCAAAAATTGAGGCGTACCGTACTTACGTACCGTACCGTACTGCCATTCTTGCTTTCAACTACTCGCAAGTTTAACTGACTTTAAAATAACTAGTCTATAAATCAGCGATCTCAATTCACACATTGAGCGTTGGCTTCAGCTGTCTTTTGCTTCTGCAAACAAAAATCCGGTGCAATGTGCGAAAAGTCAGAGATTTTTAATTCAAACAGCGTACCTACGTACCGTACCCGTACCATTACAAAAAAGGCGTACCGTACCAACGTACCGTACCCGTACCGTAACAAAAAAGGCGTACCGTACCAGCGTATCGTACTTCTTAGCAAAAATCGAGGCATACCGTACCGTACCAACGTACCGTACCGTACCAACGTACCGTACTACCATCCTTGCGTGCAACCAGTATTTGCTAAGAGAGTTGAACCAAAAAAATTTTTTTTTGCTCAAAAACTGCCTGATTTAGCCTCCGTGCTGAACAAACTGATGCATTCCAAGCGTGTTAAAGACGAACATAGTCACTAAATATTTAGTAACTGTGAACGGGTGTCTGGGAGCGTAGCCCCCAGCCGCTGGGCAATTTTTGCAATTTTGCAGCAAAAAATAGCAATTTTAACACCATTTTAATCACATTTCGCACTTTTTGAAGCCTTATGAATAAATAAATTGCCAAAATTCAGAAGTTATTTCAACGAATTAAATTCCTTAGCATCTTCAGCCCTCCCTTCCTTATTTCAGATCACGTCTTAAACACGTAAAACGCTCGTATTTGAGGTTAAATTTTCTAAGTGACTTGGCTAAGGGGGCTTAAGCTTCTTCACTCTGGTTGCATCGCTGACTGCGATCTCAAAATCTTCAGTGTGCTCTAAAAATTAAAGCAGCTGGTCTTTGAAAAAATGTTTTCACCTATTGTTTCATGTCATAATCACTAACGAAGTACCGATAACGATTCTGCAAGTTTGCATGTCTCTTTCGCGACACATCCAAAAAGGCGTGTTAATAAGACGAAATATTGCATCAGATTTGCGTACAGTAGTTGGTTGCCAGCAATTTCGCCAAGAAACAAAATATCGACAGAGGAGAATTATGTTTGAACCTAATTATTTCTTTTTTCATCATTGGCTGTTTTTTTGTCGTTGCGTGATGTTCCGAAAAGAGTAACTTGAGCAAACCAAAATGGGGGGGGGCACAAGCAGCCGTTAGGGGGAGCACAGACCCCCTGCCCCCCCCGTAGCGGCGACACTGTTTGGCAGTAATGGATAGGTTTGTCATGAGAAATATTAGAGACCCTCACCCCGGTCCGAATCCTGCTTCCTCTGAAGCTACCGATACTCCTTCCACTTCCTTATCTGCAAATGCTTCTGGTGCCCCCTGGTTATCTTAATCTTCTGGCTGCTTCACGTCCAAACTTGAATTTATTCCCTGAAGGCAAACATAACCGCTGCTTTCGTCTCGGATGGTTTCGAACCCATACCCGCATAAACCGATGAACTGAGCTCTGCTTCAGAGGTTGCTAAAAGCGTTCTCATTTCCAAAACAAAACTGCCCAGCACATACGCTTAGCCAGGGGAGAGGGCCCCCCTCAATTGAGATATCACCAAAGACAAAAAGGTGACAAAAAAGCCTCCTGTTTCTTCAGTTTTAGTTTCTTCCAGCATTTTTCGCTTACAACAGTAATTAACAACAATATTGACGACCAGCCCCTCCTCAATTCAGTTTTTGCCAAGCAATTTAAATGTACAGGGTGTTCCAAAATGGTTGACCCCATTATAAATACCCATATCTCGGAAACTACTTGATGGATCGTAATGAAACTACATACATTTTATGTTGAAGGTCATAAGTTTTATTGGTTAAATTTACAAAGAAAAGTACAAATATTTGTTGGTTCTATGACAGATTTTCATAAATGTTCAATATGAGCGCCGCCTGTGACTCTGCACACGTTGAGTCGGTATTAGAGCTCGTGCCAAACTCGCTGTAGCATGTCTTCGGTAGCAGTTTGCAGTGCAGCTGTAATTCTCTGTTTCATTACTTCAATGTTAGCTGGAAGAGGAGGTACGAAGACTAGTCCTTTCACATAACCCCAGAGGAAAAAATCACACGTAGAAAAGTCGGGTGATCGTGGTGAAATGGCCACCACGATCACCCGACTTTTCTACGTGTGATTTTTTCCTCTGGGGTTATGTGAAAGGACTAGTCTTCGTACCTCCTCTTCCAGCTAACATTGAAGTAATGAAACAGAGAATTACAGCTGCACTGCAAACTGCTACCGAAGACATGCTACAGCGAGTTTGGCACGAGCTCTAATACCGACTCGATGTGTGCAGAGTCACAGGCGGCGCTCATATTGAACATTTATGAAAATCTGTCATAGAACCAACAAATATTTGTACTTTTCTTTGTAAATTTAACCAATAAAACTTATGACCTTCAACATAAAATGTATGTAGTTTCATTACGATCCATCAAGTAGTTTCCGAGATATGGGTATTTATAATGGGGTCAACCATTTTGGAACACCCTGTATATATAACCCAGGAGAAATTGAGAGTTTTTGTTCTAAAAGTTCTTATCTCAGGCTCTAATCTAACTTTTTTATGAACGTTGTGCAATAACTAGGGCCGGATTTACCAGAATATGGCACAGTATCAGCTACGGGCCTCGCGCTCAGACGGTGAGGCTTTTTTTTGGTCTTCACCTATATCTGGCAGGAAGATGTTGCGAAAATCTTCAGAGTGCCAAGGGCCACGGGAAATGTAAATCTGGCCCGGGCAACAACATGGTTAGTAGGCGTAACCAGCTATTGTACCATTTTCAAATAACATTCCACCTTCACCTCGCCAGTTTTTACGCGGCAAAGTACGAGGCAAAGCAAAATCCTGGTTATGTGCCGACACACGGGCTACGGCTTCTGATCTTCCAATCTACAATATCTTTGACCCAAAAAAAGTTCTTGTTTCGAATGTTTCTGCTAACGTTATTGCATGTGGTTTGTGGCACCCCATAATCAAAAATTCTGGCTACGTCTATGGCCCAGCATACTCGTATTGTAAAAAAAGGCTGCAATTTTTGCCCCCCCTGAAAGAAATTTTGTTCGCCATAGAACAACGCTTTTAGTTGCCGCTCTGCCTTGGCCTTGGATTTTTTTGTGTCCTTGGCCACGATCCTTGTGTTTTCTGTAACTTTCGTTAAAAATAAATGCAACTGGTGGTGCAACTTTGTTAAAAACAAAGGCAACTTCTTCATAATTTAGTGCAAAAAAAAATTACCCTGCTCATTACCGCTTCTGTTGTTTCTTTGCGGTACTCAAATATTATACAACCTTTCTATTTCCATGAGTTTTAATACAGTAAAACAAAATGAAAAAATAAAATGAAAAAAAATGCATGAATAATAACAAATTAAACACAATGAGGATCGGTATATTTCCATTGGCCGGTGGCTAAACATATGTTAATTTTATGCCCGTGTAGCGTGTGCGGATAACTACACACGTATTGTACCATTGAGCTCTCAACATACGGAGGAGTACCGGAATTTAAAGGAAAATATTCTAGTAGTGAATTCAATGGCGGGGGATCAGAGCAGAGACAATAGGGTAAAAGACCTTCGTTTAGGGACCATTGTAAGGTTGAAAGGCATTCATTGACTGGTTCGCCAGATAGCAAGGAAGGTGGAGTACAAATATACTTAATTAGGCTCCCAGGCTTGTACATATTAAAGCTGGCAGTCAAATTGACGATATACGCTCCGCTTACACTAGGTGGCGCTTCAAGACATTGTAGACCTGTAAAGGTAATTTATAATAGGAGAATGTTTAAAAACTGTTTTCTGGTAATATTTTTAAACTTTTGCGTAGTAGACGCGCTCAAACTATTTAGAAACAAAGGTTGTTAATACTTGCCACTTTACATCAGATACAAGAAAGTAAACTGAAAGGCAGTATTAGTCCTTCACTTCGGATAGAAATAAAATATTAATTATGCTTACGCTATGATTTTTTCCTGACAATTGGATGTTATTTTTACAAAGAAGTAATTTTTCTCTTCAAAATCCAGCATAAAAGCCCATAAGAAACTGTAAAAGCAATTCTACGCATTAATAAAACAGTGTTGTCTTTCAATTTATTTCAAACGAATCGTAGTCGGACAATGTAAATAGAGTAAACATTTTGCAAAATACATTGATAACACACTAATTAGTGTGCACGTGCATATTTGGGTGTGGAGCTAAAGCCAAACTTTGGTTGTACTAGTAAAACGGTTGATACAACAGTAAGTACAACAACGCAAATAATTAACAAACTTTTTACGCATTGGGGTAAACTATCCGCTTCCAATTCCCATCCAGAAAATCCTTTACAAATGTTTACATTACTTCCATTCAAGACGTATCCTGATTTGCAAGAATAATATATTTCTTCCTGTTCAAAGTAGGGTGGCCGACCTGATATAATTCCATTCGAAATCGTTGGAGGATTGAAACATTCTTAGGTAAAATATGAAAGTGAGCTTTATTAGGAAAAAGTAAAGTGAATTCAAATTCTCAAGATCAAAAATATAAACATGATGGAACAAACGCGCGCAGTAGCTTTGCTTTCATCAGGTGCTCAATGAATCTGTACCATAAACAAGTTCAGTAACTCAACTGGTGGGATAGCAATTTGATATAATGGCCGAGATCATTTGGCTGAGCTTGAGCAGTTCAATCACTCACACAATGAAAATGGCAATTGCAATACATTTGTTCGGTTTAAAAAGCGCCAAATTACGAACGAGCCGTGTCGATTAAAGAGTTAACATGTTTTTTTAGAATGAAAGAAAAACATGAAAAAAATCCTTGATTGGCACACTTTTTTTTTGTATTTGGCACTTGTTTTGGCTTGACTAGTAATAAGCAGGCACCGGTACCAAGCACCAGGCCTGAAAAATGAACGTGCAAAAGTACTGTACTTTATGTACTCGCATCTCTGTAGTACCTGCAGCAAATGGAAGCGTTGTTGTTTTGTGAAAGAAATAGCACTTGTCTATTTCGAAACAACAACTTCAGTCAGTGACTGCTGTTTGTTAATTTTGCAATGGAAACACGTACCCGCAATGATTTGTTCCAAGTTACGATACTTATCAAGATCCAAAAGCTTTAGGAGGTCCAGAGACTTACCGTGAACACACTTTGTTCTAACATTGATGTCAGGGTTCGACCATGTTCCGTCCACTAAACACTGATTCGAATTAGCTCCAACTAAATGGTTGCTTCTATTGCAAGAGTAAATTACGTGATCTCCTGGTAAATATATTTGATTGGAGGGTGCAAAGTTTCCATTTTGAAGAGTAGAAGGAGAAGGGCAAGCTAAATGAATTCAAAAAAGAAGCGACTAAAATCAAAGTTTTTTCATTCCCACCATAAAGCGTCAAAGTGAGTAAGGTTCTCTGTAACTATGCACCATCAACAAACTGAAATGAAAATTTTTATTCGCAAACCATATTGACTGGGTTTGTTAACACTAACTCAAAATAGCTGCATTTATTCGCTTTGTTCTAATAATTATCACCGTAAAATACTTAATTTTCTGAAAACGTTGAAATTAAGTTTTATTTCAAACATGCTTCCGTAAAAATTTATCAAAAATTTTTAAATAAGAGTTTCAAAAAATTTTTCTTTATTTAAACCTAAGAACAGTGATAAGTGTCCTAAATCCAAATGACCCGCGAACTACTATTGTTTGAACAAAGGCAATTGATTATGGAGCTAACAGTATTGGTTTGAATGTGAAGTTGCTGCAGCATGCAGCTTTGTGACAAAAATTGCAAAAAGTTAAATTTATTTTTTTAGTTTAATTTAAAAACCTCTGCATGGTATGCAATGAGACAGAAATTTCGGAATGGGATGTAGAAGATTTTAAGATGAAATGAAACAGAAGGTTTCAAGAATGGAATAGAAGACAATCTTGCATACTTGCACACTAAATTTCGTGCATAGTGCTGGTTACAAAAAATATATGCGAATAGTGATATACACATCATACAACTGCTTTACCAAAGTGTTTTACAGCTAATCATCTGTTGACAAATATGATAATTCAGTAGTGAGTATTTCGCCAAAAGTGTAGATATTGCATTAAAGCAAACAGTATGTTCATAGCAATTTACAGAATTGATGCTGACATCTGGTGGGCTTAATTTTTATTTCAAGATTGACTTATTTCTGAATTTGCCTATGGATAAAACTTTTGCTTCCATGGTAACAAAGACTTGTATTTATTTTTCTATCCCCTATGGAGCTTAACTTTTTTACTTTTTTGTGCTTAAGCTCAGTTTCTTTTTGGGTGCTAAAAGCTTGGTATTTTTGTAAAATGTTTTTTGGCAGTTTGGCTATGCCAAATGTTATAGTTGGAGTGATAACAAACTTGCAATCATTAAATCAGGTGCATACCGGTCGGTCTATTGTCAATTGATTAACTGCTGTTTGATATTTTGATGCGGAGTGTATTTTTATGGTATCTCGTTGTGATAAAACTTCGAAAAATAGCAGTCGCGTAGCCAGAAATTCGCAGTGGGGGGTATTTTGGGGGTCTGGGGGCGGGGCCCCCAGCCGCCGAAGGCCAATGGGGGTCTGGGCCAAAGCCCCCAGCCGCCAGAGGATGGGAACTAGGGGGCAAAGTTTCTAGCGCTCAAAATTTTTGGATTTTTTTGCATAAATAACTTAATTTCAGGGCTATTTTGATAAAAAATGATACTTTTAAAAAGTGGCATAGAAATTGGCAGAGCAAGCATGATTAAACTGGTTGCATAAATGGGAATATTGAGGAAGCACCTTGGATTAAAAAACCTTTGGATTCGTCGGTGCTTCCTGGCCTGAACAAACTGACTGTAATTTTTGTTTTATGTGCGTTCGTTTTGTATGCGTTTGTATTGCTCAGGCGAATAAACTGTTTTCTATTCTGTGTGGGAGGCGGCTTATGGTAAAATTCTAGTTCACTTGTTTACATGCTGGTAAATCATAAAATCCTATAGTTCAATAAAACTCACACCGATTAATTTATTTCGTCTAAATTTTATAGAGAAAGATAATGGGGGGGGGGCTAATGGAAAGATATTTGAAAGAAGGGATTAATAAATAACTTATACTGAATAGCCTCCCCCTATTCTTGAGTTATATAATATATTTATTGATAAAACCTATGCTCGGCATTTTTACTCTGACGATCAAATTTGATTGCTTAGTTTTGGCCATTTTTCAAAGTTTGTATTGATTTGAGATTTTATTTTTAACAAATTAGTTCCCCTGAATTTATGTTTCAAAAGATGCTTTAAATCACTTTTTAGTCCATTTCAATTAAAAAAAAACAGTCTCAGAAGTGCTAAAAACGTGGTATTTTCCTTATTCTGCATTTTGGTCGGCAGGTCAATGGGGGAGCTATAGCCCCTCCGCCCCCCCTTGGCTACGCTACTGGAAAATAGGATGAGATACGAAATTACGATTGCTATCGGCTTGTTATTATTTATCTTTTGCCGCGTACGAAGAAGAGTGGTAAAGGCATAAACTATATGCATAAACAAATGAAAATTTTTGTTTTATTTTTATTTCATTTTGAACTTACTCAAGTTTTTCAACCACAAAGCTTACAATATATTGGTGTATACGTAGTAGCGCATCGATACATAGCTAGTTAAAATGACTGTTCAACTAAAAAAGGCTAATAAAACACAATCGTAGCTAATTGCTTTTTAAATGGTCTGAAACTTACGGAAGCAGCCCAACACGTAATTTGCACCTTCGCAAAGTTAAAAGGTTATTCAGTCCTATTTCTGAAAAGCGGAGGAAAAATCTTAAAAAATAGGTTTACCAACATGACCCCATTGCAATTCTTGCAACCGATCAGGTTAAGAAAGTTTAAGGGAAAAAAAGTTCATGTTTTCCTCTTAGATTTGTTTCAAGTATATTGCGCAATAAATCGGGTTTGTAAATTTTCTTATTTCGAGTCTTGCTAAGTACTGGGCTTCTTGGAGCTAGGTGAGCCCTGAAGTTATAGGTAAATGAATTAATGGAACAACTACTGTTTAAATTCAAAAAGTTAGATGTTTTCCGAGAGCGTTTTGGCCGCCAAGAGGTAGCAAAGTATTCGGAATTAAGATAAGGTTTAGCTCTTTAGGCGAAGTGGCTTATAGCCTATTGTGGCTATTGCTTGCTATAGATAACTAGATGGGAGCTTGCTGAGTAGCAACCCCTTTGAACGACCTAAGCAAATAACTACAGATTTCAAAAAAACTAGCGCCCTAGCTTGAGCCATTCAAGAAATCGATTTTTGGGAGATCCTCGGGGGAGATGGTAGCCCCGAACTATGTCAAAATATTTGTCTCTTCAATATCTACTGATATCAAAAACACTGGCAACCCTTAGTTAAGTCGTTCAAAACATTGATTTTTGGGGGATCCATTATCGGGGATCGCCGGGGGGTGGGGGTGTGGGGGGGGTGGCACTCCCAAACTGTGTTGAAATATTTGTCTCTTAAATATCTGCTGATATCAAAAAAACTGGTGCCCTGGCTTGAGTTATTAAAAAACTTGATTTTTAGGGGGTCCATTTGGGGGTACCCCAAAACTGCTTCAAAATATTTGTCTCTTTTATCTACTGATGTCAAAACACTGGCACCCTAAATTAAGTTGTTTAAAAATTTGATATTTGGAGGGGTCCCCGGGGGGGTACCACAAACTATGTCAAAATATTTGTATGCTAAAGATCTGCTGATATCAAAAAAAACTTGTGCCATAATTTAAGTTGGTCAAAAACTTGATTTTTGGGGTCCATTTTGGGGGGCCCTGGGTATGCACTCCCAAACTATGTTGAAATATTTGTCTGTTAAGTATCTGTTGATATCAAAAAAAAAACTGGCACCCTAGCTTGAGTCGTTCAAGAACTTGATTTTTGAGGGCCCATTTGGGGAGTTCCCGGGGGGGTGATACCCCCAAACTATGTCAAAAATTTGTCTGTTAAATATCTAAAGATATCGCTAAAAACTAGCGCCCAGCTTTAGTCAGTAAAAAAAATAATTTTTTGGAGCTTATTTTGGGGGGTTTCTGAGAGAGTCGCCCCAAAAAATTTTGGTAGACAAAACTGCGCTTGCAGCTCAACAACTTTACACAAAAATTAGATTTCGATGTTTACTGATTTAGGAGAAGAAGAGCGTACAAGATTCAGGAAGAAAAAAAAAGGAAAAAAAAAAGATTAAAACTTTATCGCAGCCAAGCGTGGTTGGTTGGGATGAAAGGGTATGTATCTTAAGTCATATGACCCGTGTGAAATATTTTCTGCCGTACTTAAGCCGTTTTTTAATGAGAACGCTTTTTACGCCAAACTTGCGGGGCAGTTTTCGGTGTCTACAACCAAAGTCACGCAACCTATTGCCTCAAAATTTGGTACAAACATCCAACTCATTAATCTCAAACTGTTGTAAAAATTTCATGTTGCTAGACCTAACCGTTCTCGAGTTATAAACAAAAGTCTGAAATTTCGCACTCGTTAGTTGGAACATGGCTGAGTAGGAACAAAAGAACACGCGACGCGAGCGTCGGTCGTTTCAGTAATCTTTCTGAAGAAATTATTTCATGTTGAAGATTAAAGCATCGTATAGCTGACTAGATCTTAGACTAAGATTTCAGTTTTTAGTAAGCCAGTAAGTTTTACGCAATTATTGTAAAATTAGTTTAGGCCAGTTATAAAAGTCAGAAGGCCAGTTAATCTTTCACGTATTATAAATTGCAAGCTTTAGTGCAAAGCATTTTTGCAAATATTTTTCGCATGAGGTTTGCTACGGATATCAGCCCGTAACTACGAAGCCACTGCCTCGCAGCTGAGCAGCTGTTGTCAGCCATTTGGAATGCTTTTGACCACTTTCGTTCGGTTTGGTAATGTTCGGAAAGCGTTTCTCCCTCGTCTAAGGGGAAAAAGAATTGCGATTATCTTATGATTTCTTGGCCGAAGAGAATTAAAATAGAAGCAAAAAAATTGGCAAAGATGTTTCATCATGGTTTCACAGAAAAAAAAAAGTTAAATAGAAAGTCCTTAATGCCCTGTTGAGCGTATCTTAACGATTAGTCGCTTAGCTTCGAGAGCGACCAATCGTTATAACGTACGCTAAAAACTGTGAAAGTACTATACAGATTACGCTTTGCTACCGGTCTTAACGCACCTTTAGTATGGAAGTAGGGAATGCAGTATGGATGAAAATTGTAGTATGGAATGGAATATGGAATGGAAGATTTTTAGTTTGGAATGGTTATGGAATGGAACAAAAATGCCAGTATGGAATAATATTCCATTGGTTGGACTATTTTGAGCAAAACTACTTTGAGCAAAACTGTTAGGCAAAACTATTATCGATTAGTAGGACTACTTTGAGCACTGTAAGTGACGTAAGCGACCATAGGAGTAGCCAATCGAAATGCTACTAATGATAAAAATGTGACAAAAAAGCCTTGTTTCTTCAGTTTCAGCTTTCTTTATCATCTTCGCGTACTACAGTGCACGCGTACAACAATAATATTGACAACTAGGGGGCACGGGCCCCCTCAATTCTATTTTTGTCAACCAATTTAAACGTATAACCCAGGTGAAGTTAAGGATTTTTGTCTTGAAAGTTGCTACCTCAGGCCATTATCTAACCTTTTTTATGAACGTAATGCAATTACCATAGAGCACAGTGCCGGGAGCCCCACGCTCAAATGGTAAAAATTTTTTTGTGTCTTCACCTATATTTGGCAGGAAGATGTTGCGATAATCCTCAAAGTACCAGGGACCCCGCACAATGTAGATTCGGCCAGGGAATAACATTGCACGCGTAAGCACCTATTGTACCGTTTTTCAATAACAATTCACCTCAACCTCGTCAGTTTTTACGCAACAAAATACTTTTGAAAACAAATGAGCTGGGGGAAATGCTCATTGAACAAATTATTAAACATGAATTGAGGGGGCCTGGGCCCCCTGGCCGTACATGTACTCCTATAATTGGTTAATTTCTTGACAAAACAAAAATCTCTAGGAAAAATCTGCAAGTGGATTATTATTTACTGGTATAATATTCCACCAGCCAATGCACCTTAATTCCGCCTACCTGGGCCAAATCGCTAACAAAATTTATCACCAAAATGCAAGATTTTAAACGTGTTTAAATTTGACTTAAATTTCAAATAAAAGGAGGATTGAAGAATTTAATTTTTTCCGATTGGCTTTCAAATGTTAAAAATGTAGTTCTTTCATTTGGCTCTGAACACGTGCGAAATATGATCCAAAAGCATTGAAAAAGCTTTTTTTTCCACGAAGTTACGAAAACTCACCTAGCGGCTGGGGGCTTCGCCCCCAGACCCAAATAGCCTCCGGCGGGTGGGAGCTATGCCCCCAGACCCCGTCTGTGATGCGTTTGAGTTATACTAGTTTACTCAACACGTCTCCCAAGTTAGATATTTGCAGGTTTTAACTTTTAACTACTGGTTTAAGCCTTCTTCCTTTAGCAAAATCCTTCTTAAGAGCCAAAACAGGCGGCAGTTTCTGATCTTCCATTCTACAATATCTTTCTCCCACAAAAAGTTCCTATTTTGAAAGTTTATGATTACGTCATTGCACGTGATTTAAGTTTTGGGCACATCCAGAACTTAAATTGTAGGGGGGACGCGTCCCCCTATCGGGAGTTAGCGTCCCCCCATCGAGATTTAGGTCTACCCCATTGAGATTTGAGCGCTGGATGATCAGACGAAAAAGACCTAATTCTTCACCTAATTTTGGCGAAAATTCACTCAAATTTCTGGCGAAGACCTTTTTTTTTGGTGTTCATTCAATTCCAGCGACGGAATTACGTACTCTTCACTAAAGTACTTTCGCATGCCAAATGCGTTTGGTCAAGGCTGCAAAAGCGTCCCCCCATGCAAAATTTTACAATTTAAGTACTGGTCCCACCCCAATCAAAAATCCTGGCTACGTCTATGTGGAATATAGAAAAATGGTCTTCCATTCCATACCATGCCCTGTTAAAAACTGAAACTTCTTCGAGAGAACTATCAATGAAAAAAGAAAAAAATTCTTCGATGAGCGAAACCTTACAACAAACAGGAAGATTTCCAAGTTCAAAAGTCAGTCTCCATTTTTCACTCTGTAAGCAAGTGTTTTGAGAGGATCCAATTATCACGAGTTGTTCATGGCATTGATATATTACAACACTCCCAATTTCATAAAAACTTTTTTCATTCAGTATGAATCCATTGTCAATCAAAGGTGGGTTTCCGCAATGAACTACAAAATAAACAGTAGTGAAACGCATTCCGCAACTTTGTCTTTTTCTAGTCAAATTTCAACTTTGGTAATAATTTTGCACAAACCAAGATTTTCTCTCTCGTTTCTAGCCCCCAAAAAGTTTTGACGTCGCTTCATTTGAATAAGATTTTCTTCACCTATTTAAAGATAAACCTGGTGCATTGCATGAAAAATACTTTAAAAGCTTCGTTTCAAAAAAAGAAAAAAATTGCGAAGCAAGCAAAAAATTATAAGCAAAACTTACTTACTTTTGTGACAAAATGGTAAATTGACATGAGTGTACCTCCAGACTCCGTTTTCCATGCACTTGTTTGTTTGAGGTCCAGTTAGATAAAAATCAGCATTGCAAATGTATGTAATTCTGTCATTCAATGTATATGGAGCATTGCCGACAATATAACCATTCATTAAGCTTGGAGGCTCAGGGCAAACTGTGATATGAATGTTAGGTTTGTAAGAATTTACCAACGAATTATACTTAGAAAATTATGTAATTTAAGTTACATGAAGAATCTCTGCTTGATTATCATTGTTATCATTATTAGATGTAACGTTTCTTTGGCGATTGCTAGCAATTACTTCGAACGTGATTTATGTTGTTCAGTTGATCTAACAGAGACACGTTCTTATCTGGAGCGGGAGGTCTGAGGTTTAAATCTCAGGCCGGTCAAATCGGACACAATGCGGGGCAAATGGCTCGCTACCGCTGCAGCATTTTTACGTAAGAAGCTGTGTTGCCTGCACGCGCAATAAAACAGAGATGGGCGCCAAAACTCGCTGCGCGCTTCGACGTCATGCAGTGAGTATGACAAAAGATTTGATTTCAAGCATGATTAATTTAACTCCAAAAACAAAAACATTTCACTACATAAAAGAAATCAATTTCAGCTCCGAAAGGAGCCATCGTCAATCTTATTCAGATAGATTCTACAATTTTCGATGATTGTTGAAGTCAAATAAATGATATTTTGACTTTGGAGATAAAGCTTATGGTTGCGTTTAGAAACTGATAGATGCAGATAAATTTTGAGCTGAGTAATTCACAGCTATAGCGATAAAAAGACATTAATCTGTGCAAGGGTCGTCGATGTAACGCATATAATAGCCTTAGAGAACGTGTATCAGTTTAATCATCAATAGAATTGCCTGAACGAAAAAAGGTGGAATACTAACCATGCTTGGAAATTTAGAATACAGGACAACAGCTAATCATACATTACTTGTTTCAGAGTTGTAAGTCGGGCCGGTCTTTTCGGATCGGGTTCGGGCCTAAAGTCGACAAAAATTTCGGGCTTAAGTCGGGCCTGAGAGGTACTTTTTGTCGTAGGTGCACCAAAATATAATCAAAATAAATTGGCAACATTGCTAAATTTTTTTGACCTAACTTAACTTACGGTTTTTTTCGGGTATGATTTGGGCTTCAAGTTAGTTTTCGGACTTATATTTTCGGGTTTGGGCCTGAACTAGTCGGCCCGTTTACAACTCTGACTTGTTCAATGATTAGGCTGCTGCTTTGAACTCATCTTAAAAGCAACTCTCGTCAATTACCGCGAATTATCACATAAAACTGCACAATCTTGGCTTCCGAATGCAAAGATGAATATTTTTGCGATGTACTTTTCTACTCCCTTGACGCCAGTTCAAGGGCCTGCTTTTCAGGTGCTGTTGTCAAGTAACATAAAACTAATTACGGATAAGATCAACAAAATTCAACTTTAGAATCAATCATAAATACCTCTTAAGCATTGCGCATTCGAATTATAGGACCACATTCCACTTTCCAAACACGTTTTTGCATTCTGACCAATTAGCGTGTGGTTGGCGATGCATTGGTACAGCACTTCACTACCAGGAAGGTAAATTGCTTGTGATGTAAATATACCATTTGCTAAAAATGGTGGGGTACCACAGGCTGAAACATAGCCCACATACATTATGCTTTTAAAAAATCTTATACCGATCAGTGATCGAGTGGATAGAGCGTCTGCTAATGAATTGGTAGATCTGGGTTCGATTCCCGGTCGGGTCAAACCGAAACAGAACAGAAAAATTAATATTCACAGCTTCCCTGCTTGACGTTCAGAATCAAAAAAGTCTGTGTGAAACCTCCACCGTGTGTGGTAGACCAGTGGGCAGGTGGCAGCTTGACTCGAAGACTAAAAGGTCCTTTAGCTGTCTCCTGGCCAAGGCAACTTGGTGAATAAAATGCAATTACAATATAGCACAAAATTTTGGAATTCAAAAGTACCTTCGATTGAAAAGTTTAACTTCGAACACCCTTAGATATTTTGCAATTAAGGAGGTGGTTATAGTTGATTAAGTTTATAACACATCCAGTATTCAATAAATCCATAATATAAATAATTATATCAAAAGCAATAAAATAAGAACATTTTCGCATGATCATATTTTTCTTTGTTTCGATTATTATCATTATTATAATTATTTAGTCCCATTTTGTGTTATAAAATTTTTTAAGATGTTACTTCTTCGTCCAAAATAACACAGTTGAATGAAATAGTGAGATTAAGTGGTCACTAAAAAGTAAAAGCTAGTCATTTATAGTTTAAGAATCAAAATAAAAAAAAGCTTTTCTACCGATTTCGCTTGACTTCGAGAAAAAAAACAACAATTTAATAGGAACAAGATTAAATGATTTCAGGAATTGTCTTGGCCAGTACAATTTAACCTCAAGTGCTTAGTTTTGTGAAATGAAATTTGCGTATGATAAAGTGGCACAAAATACAACGGTTTAGTGATAGTACGTGTAAATATCATGAACCAAAACAGTATCAAATGGTGCTGATTAGATCACATCAGTCTAACATTCTTTAGTAACAGGGTGATTCGAAAGTAACTTCCTATTCTGAAATAACTGTAATTTATTTTTGAAGTGTAATTTCTCCAATTAATTAACGTTAGAAGAAAGTATATTGCATGGACTTTTATTTGAGAAGAAAGTTTACTGCATTGACTTTTATTTAAAATTAAAAATGGGCATATTATTTGCCATCAGCTTCTCAAAGTCAACTAGGAACCGCATTAACTGATTTTACAAGAAGCTCTTGCTGGATAGAAATCTAAACTTCACATATTCTCCCTTCAAGTTCTTCCTAATTTCTTGGTTCGGTTGAGTAGACTAGTCTTGTTCTTTCAAGCAGCCCCAAAGAAAAAAGTCGCGGGCGTTGACTTTTACAGTAGTGTGCGAATTAATTGGGACAAAACTATATTTTTGCGTTTTTTGGGTTTTGCTTAGGTTAGTTTGGAGAATGTATGTCATAGAGTATTGTAATGATAGTTAATTAGCTAAGTGAAGAATAAGAACCAATATTAATTGCATTTATCCTCAATTTTTCAAATTAGCAGATTTTTTGTTTTCAATTATAAAGTGAACTGATTTGTAGTCAAAAATTTTATTTTGATTTCTGCTTTTAACTTTTAACTTTAACTTTAATTTCTGCTTTAGCTTTAATTTCTGCTTTGATTTCTGCTTTAACTGCTAGCTTTAGCTTTTAGCTTTAGCTTTTAAAACTTTATTTCTGCTTTTGATTTCTGCTAGAAAATAGATATTACTCCAAAAAAGGGCACAAACTGTTGCCCTACGACAGCACTCAAATACAACCATAAGAAAAATGGGAAAGGAGCTGAATGTGTCAAAATCAAGTGTTGATCAAATCTTTAAAATGATGGATACTAATTGTGACGTTGCCAAAACTCAAAGACGAGGTCATTGTGGAAGAAAGCGAAAAACGACCTCTCGTGATGACAAAATGATATTGTGAAATAGTTTTAACGACCCTAGGAAAACTAGAAAAAACCTTCAGAGTTTTAGCAACTGCAGAAGCCAATGCAGATTTGTCAACTGTAAGAAAGCAACTTCTTGAAGCTGGAAGAAAAGCCAGAAGTCCACGCAAGAAGCAATTACTAACAGTTGCTACGCAAAAAAAAACGCCTAAAATGGGGGAAAATTCAAAACATGGGGAAAAGATAAATGGAGAAAAGTCATTTTTTCAGATGAAAGCCATTTTGAAGAGCATGGATGCAGATCTCAGTATGTGAGACGAAGTGTTGGAGAACCCCTCAATACCTTTCACATTGAACAGGCCCCGAAACAACCCCCCGAAAAAAATATTTTGTGGTTACTTCACTTTTAATAGTTTTGGAAGACTATGTCCAATTGAAGAAATGATGAACTCAATTAAATACCAGGAAATTTTGGAAAAAAAATTGGTTCCAACAATGCAAAAATCTTTCCCAGATGGCAATAGCATTTTTCAGCAGGACAATACACCATGTCACACTTCAAAAAAATGCAAAGACTTTTTTAAAAAGTCGAAAACAACTCTACTAGACTGTCTAGCAACTCCCCAGACCTAAACCCCCTTTAAAACTTGTGGGCTGTTATAAAAAAACGTCTTAAAAATGTGACTGCTCAACCAAAACCAAACTTATAGAAGTCATAATACGAATTTGGTACCATGATGAAGAAATTAAAGATATTTGCTCAGCACTACTTGATTCTTTGCCAACACAAATTTCAATGCTCATCAAGGCAAACGGAGGACATATCAACCATTGAACGTGTTATAGTTGATATAATTTGGATTAAAGACGTGTTTTTGAGAATTTTTAAAATTTTACGACACTTTTCGCTTTGACCCAATTAATTAGCACACTACTGTAAGTCAGGAGTTTTGACTGGCCATTCGTGCGAACCACGACGACCCATCTGTTTTCCAGGAAATTGGGCATTCAGCCTTCACAAACAACAACAGTCAAGTGTGGAGGAGCTCTATTTTGCATGAAACTCAAATCTTTAAAACTCATTGTCTCAAGCAATGATAAATGATAATTGGCCAAACTTCATCTCTCAGCATAGTGAGGTACCTTTCGGGGTTCATGATATCATGAAGGATGAAGGGACGCACAATCCTGTCCGAAGTCATTACACAAATACACACCATATCCTTATTATTCCACACATACTGTAATCATTTATCACATATCATACCGTCATTCCGATGCAGATACCGTCAAACTGATACCGTCATACCAATGCCGTCATACCATATCACACACTCATATCACACACATGCCGTATTATTCCACATCATACTTTTGTCATTCCTCACCATGCATACTTGATAAGAAAACAGAGCATAGATTTAATTGCCACACATTACGAAATATACACGCAAAAATTGAGAAACTTATTTCAGCATGTGAATAAATTGAACGTATTTTTAAATATGGAGTTATATTCGGATCACCCGTATATAATTCAATATCTTCCATCTTGACAATTTGCAGTAAATGGGACAGTGTGACGTCTCCACCGTGTATGGTACACTGATGAGAAGGTGGCAGTCGAAATCAAAAAGACCAGAAGTTTGTCTCCCAGCCAAGACAGCTTCACAAATAAAGATGTAAGGACAATAACTCACAGCAAATTGGTAAATTTTTCTTCGAATTGTCCAGCAACCATTTTCCAGCAGTTAGACAAACATTTTCGGCATCACCAATGAGCACAAGGACACCGTGGCAGTGATAAGCGACGACATCTCCGGCGTTGAAAACAGATTTAAATGGCGAGTGCGATCCGAATGATATGGATGGAGGAGGGCCACAATAATCTCAAAGTTGGATAAATAATCATAAAAACGTTTACTGGTGAAGGGACTTATTTAAAAAAGAAACCGAAGTTAAGACGATATTGGAAAGCTCAAGGATGATTGCAAAGTTCGCGCTACCGTTGAACTTCCTAAGCATGTTAAAAATTACTGCACCAACATTCACAAATGAAAGCCGGTATTGTTTGAACAAAATATTTGGCGTCAAAATCATAATTTTGTGATGATAAAACAAGAAACTAACACAATATCAACTTAAAATTTCGTGAGCTAATAGACAAAGCAAAACTTCCTATGCAATCCAAATCAAATAATAATTAATGGATTTTAGAGATAATTTAATAGTAAACGACTTAAACTCTTCAATAAAAGATAACTTTTGGTAGTTAAATTATCACAAGCACACTAAAAAAGGCGATACTAAGTTACATCAAGCACAACTCCTTATAAACTTTTACCTTTTTCACAATAAGCGTTCGTACTAGACCAGGTTCCATTTACCAAACATATTCTTGTATTCTGACCTACTAATATGTGATCAGCGTTGCATTGATATAGCACTTTGGTGCCAGGTGAGTATACGTAGTTTTGGGACAAAAATGCCCCATTTTCAAGGAAAGGAGGAGTGCCACAAACTAAAAACAATAATTTGCATGTATTTCAGAAAAAGACGTCGTGATTCCATAAATGCTAAGGGCAACTTAAGAAACTTCATTAACTTCAAATGCAAACATGATTGTTAACACTAGAATTGCAGCACTTAAAAAGACTAAAATACAATATGGAGCACTTTTGACTACCTAATGAACGTATTCCATTTTTGCCTACGTAAGTATTTTACTTTGGCCATTGCAAATCATATTGAAAGTGCTTGAACACTGTATTGTATATTAAGTATGTTTAGAACAAAAAATAAAAAAGGCCAAGAGTCATAGGCGTAGCCAGGATTTTTGATTGGGGGGGCCCAAACCACAAATCACATGCAATGACGTCATTAGAAATTTTCAAAAAAGGAACTTTTTGTTGGGCAAAGATATCGTAGAATGGAAGATCTGAAGCTGTAGCCTGTTGGCATTTAACTAGGATTTTGGTAAAGAGAAAGGGCGAAAACTAATAGTCAGAAAGTGCAAATGTCTAACTTAGGAGACGTGTTGATAAGCCAGTGTACTCAAAACTATCACAAACGGGGGCCTGGGGGCTCTGCCCCCAGCCGCTGGGCATTTTTGGTACGTCTTTTGAAAAAAAAGCTATTTTAATCCCATTGGATCACATTTTGCACGTGTTCACAGCCATTTGAAAGAACTAGATTTTTAACATTTGAAAGGCAATCGAAAAAATTTAATTGTTCAGTCCTCTTTTTACTTGCAATTAAAGTCTAAAACACGTTTAAAATCTTGCATTATGGTGTAAAATTTTAATTGTAAATGATTTGGTCCATGTAGGGGTAAGTAAGGCACATTGCCTCCTGCAATATTTTAGCAGTAAATACTAATCCGCTCGAAGATTTTCTTTCAAGATTTTTGTTTTGTCATGAAGTAAACCAGTTATAGGAGTACATGTACGGTCAGGGGGCTTAGGCCCTCTCAATTGAAACTCCATAATTTGTTTAATGAGCATTTTCCCTAGCTATTTTTTCAAAAGTATTTTGTGCTTAAAAACTGGCGAGGTGGAGGTGAATCGTTATTGAAAAATGGTGCAATAGATGGTTACGCTTACAAAACATGTTATTCCTGGGCCAGATTTACATTTCGCGGGGTCGCTGGCACTTAGGGGATTTTTGCAACATCTTCCTGCCAAATATAAGCGAAGACCAAAAAAAGTCTATTATTGCATTACGTTCATAAAAAGTTTAGATGAGGGCCTGAGATAGCAACTTTTAGGATAATTATCCTTGATTTCACCCTGGTTATGCGTTTAACTTGGTTGGAAAAAATTTAAGTCAGGGGGTGCGCCGGGCCCCCTGGTCGTCAATCTTATCTATTGTTAATTACTGTTGTACGCGTGTACTGTTGCACACAAAAATGCTAAAAGAAACTGAAAATGAAGAAACAAGGCTTTTTTGTTAAATGTTTGTCATTGGTGGCATTTCAATTGAGGGAGCCCGGGCCCCCTGTGCCACCCCCCTGGCTACGCCGATGATTTTGAGATAAGATTGCGCCCTTAAGTTCTTTCATAAAAAACCATTTAAAGCAAAATTAAAATAACTTTTTTTTCCTAAACTTGAAGGGCTCGAGTCAAGTCACTTGACATTTTTTTGAAACCTCCAGGAATTGCATGACCTTATTATGTCGTTGACAGGTGGTCGTCATTATTATTACTTACTTTTGTACGCGTAAATCTTAAATTAAACTGCAATTCCGGACAAGGACAACATACTGGCTATGCTCTCATTATATTTATCATTGGTAGTATTTCAGTAGGGGTTTGCATTACCGCCTGTGTTATAGCATTAAGTTCATAATAACGTTAAACGGGGGCCTAGGGTTGCAACTTTTAGCACAAAACTCTTAAACTTTTCACAGGTTTTGCATATAAATTGTTAAAAATTTGAATTAAGGGGCCCTTGCTCATCAGTCAGGGGCCCCAGGGCACCCTGGTTATCAGTTAGGGGCTCCTGGGCCAGCTGGTTGTTGGTTGGAGGACCCGAAGCCCCTGGTCGTAGGTTAGGGTCCCCGGGGTACCCAGGTCGTCAGCTAGGGGCCTGGGGCCCCCTGGTTGTTAGCCTCGGGACCTGGGGGCCCTTGGTCGTCAATTACGGGGCCCCTGGCCCCATGTTTGTCAGTTAGAGGCCCCGCAGCCCCCGTTTGTCAGTTAGGGGCCCCGGGGCCCCCTGGTTGTCAGTTAGGGCCCCCCTGGTTGTTAGAGAGGGGCCCTGGGGCCTCCTGGTCGTTAGTTAGGGGCCCCCCGGAGCTCCTTGGTTGTCAGGTAGGGGCCCTATGGTTGTTAGCTAGGGGCCCTGGGGGTCCTTGGTCGTCAATTAGGGGCCCCCTGTTTGTCACTTAGGGGTCCCGGAGCCTCCGTTTGTCAGTTAGGGGCCCCGGGGCTTCCTTGTTGTTAGATAGAGGCCCCGGGGCCTACTGGTTGTCAGTTTGGGACCCCAAAGCCCCATGGTCGTCAGCTAGGGGCCCAAGCGCCCCCTGGTTGTTAGTTAGGGACCATGGGGGCCCTTAGTCGTCAATTAGGGGCCCGCTGTTTGTCAGTTAGAGGCCCCTGAGCCCTCGTTTGTCAGTTAGGGGCCCCGGGGCCCCCCCGTTTATCGGTTGGGGACCCCAGGGCTCGCTAGTTGTTAGTTAGGGACCTGGGGCCCCTTGGTCGTTAGTTAGGGGCCCCGGGGATCCCTCGTCGTCCGTAACTGCAACGAAACATTGCTAGGCTATGTTGTCATAATTTTTTTATCATTGGTGGTATTTTAATTGGGGGGGGGCCGGGCCCCCTGCCCCCCCTGGCGACGTCTATGCCAAGAGTAATGTATTGTGATATTAGCCTCACTACAAATACAACCTTAAAAAAAAATTGCAGCATCCATAACTTACCACAGATTGGTAGATTTTTGTTCAATTTGCTCCGCGACCACGTTGCGGCTGCTATGCAAACGTTATTAGGATCACCGATCATTGTGAGTTCTCCGCTGCAATAATAGACAATGACATCTCCAACGTCATAAACCAATTTAAAAGGCGAATACGATCCATAAAGTATTGGTGGAGGATTCTCACATTGATCTAAAGTGATGTCAAAAAATTAAGATAAGAAAAAATTCTGTCAATGCTGCATGCAATTTGAAAAAGAATAAAAAAAATCAAATTTTTATTTTTCGCTGAATTACGCCGAAACGTATAGCAAGTTTACAATGCCCATGTCGGTGTCATTGCGCCCAGGCAACACAGCTTTTTCGAAAAAATATTGCAGTGGTGGCAAGCCATTGGCAACCAGGGCATGGTACGGAATTGAATGGAAGACGATTTTTGCATATTCCCTTCTGGCAATTTTCTTCCATTCCATATTAAAAATCTTCCATTCCATATTCCACTCCATACTAAAATTTTCTTCCATATTCCATTCCATACTTCCATACCAAGATAAGATTAGAACGAAAGCTACACGTAATTTGTATTGCACTTTTGCAACGTTTAGCGTACCACTGCAAGTAGTCGCTCGCGTAGGTAAGCAATATGGTACGATGAATCTCATCTCATATTTGAAGCACAATCGCAATGAGCTCAGAGCTACCACAAAAATTCACTCAGCATGAAAATATCAACCACTTAATCAACAGACAATAGGTTTACCGGTATGCAAAGTAGAGTTTAATCGTTGCAAGTTTGTAATCACACGAACTATGACGTTTGGCATAACCAAACTGCCAAAAACATTTCACTAAAATACCGAAAAAAGTTTAAATGCAAAAAAACAAACAAAAGAATTAAGCTCCATCGAGGAAAAAAAAGCAAATACAAATCTTTGTCACAATGGTAGAAAAAGTTTTTGTCACTTGGCAAATTCAGTGCCGTCACTACGGGGGCCATAGGAGCCTTGCTCCCCATTTCGGTTTACTAAAAACACTTTTTTGGGAACATCCTGCAACGACAAGAAAACCGCGGACAATAATACAAAAAGGAATAATAACATTCAATGCTTCCTGCTTTACTAAAGTTACCTACATTACCTGCTTTCAACTTCCAAACACCAGATTTAACATCCAAAGTTTATACCTCTAAACCTAACTGGTCATCAAGTAATTAGGCTAGTCATATCAATTTCAAAACCACGAACGTTTGCATGGTTTTCAATTCAAAGTATTCTAAGCCGAAGCCAGTGTTTCTCAAACCAAGGATAGGGATGCAAAATAGGCCGCTAAGCGTTTAAGGATATAGTAATTCAACTATGAGGGCAAAAAGGGCTTCATCTCTCCCCTAGCCAAGTCACTTAAAAAATTTAACCCTAAAATAAAAGCGTTTTAACGTGTTTTTGAATTGGCCTGTAAGTAAAAGTAGGGCTGAATGGACTGGGCAATTCAATTTTTCTACTGGCGTCTAGATCTTAGCAATTTAATTCTTTTAATTAGCTTTAAAAAAGTACGAAATATGATCCAAATGGCATCGAAATAGCTATTTTTTCTCGAAAAATCAAAAAACTCGCCCAGCGACAGGGGCTTCTCCGCCAGACCCCCTCTATATGAGACGATTGAGTTGCAACACTTTGCTCAGCTCGCCATCTAATCAAGGCATTTTTCAAACAAAAAGTTTTAACTTTCAAACCTCCTCCTTTAGCAAAATCTTGGTTGCACGCCCGTTTATGGGCGTGTTAGAGAGTAGAAACGTAGACCAAAAAATCGTTTATTTTGTTTTTAAAAGACCAGCTGTTTTTGTTTTTTAGAGCACATTCAAGGTTGCTTAGGTCGCAGTCACTGCTGCAGATAGACTTTTCAAGTGATTATGGCCGGAAACGAAAAGAGCTAAGCAAAGCAACCAGACATGCATGTATCTTTTTTAGATAATACAGTATATTACAAAATATTAAAATTGCGCATATTTTGCAGCTGTACAAGATCAGTTTTAATATGCAAAAGTTCAGTCTATTTTCGCGCCCCCTCCCTACGTTTGCTCTGGCGACGGCACTAAGTAAATTATCATTTTCAAAACAAAAATTAAGCAGCAGCATCAATGCAGCTGGAAATTACAATGAACATATTCTATGATCTGATGATGCAATGGCTACACTGTTTGCGCAATGTTCATGGCCAAATTATCGTACTAATTTGTGGACAGAATAAGCTGCTAAACGCTTCCACTAGTTTTTAGTTATCACTATCCGTATATATTTTTCTGTAAATTAATGGCATGAGCAAAATCTAGTATGGAATTGGTATGAAAGTATGGAAGATTCCATTCCATTCCCTTCTTAAAATCTTCCACTACATTCCATTCTGGCATCTTCCATATTCCACACCAAAATTTCCGTTCCATTCCATCTTCCATTCCATTCCATGCCATGCCCTGTTGGCAACACTGTGCCCAATTTGACTAGACCAAAAATTGAATCTTAAACCTTTTTCTTTAGAGACGAACGTGTTACTACTTGACCAACGGGCAGTCCAATTCGAAAAAGAACCCTTTAAAATTAACATTTTCTTATTTTGATACAAGACATCAATTGTCAAATGTTACATTGCATTGCTTTTAAAAATGATTTGTCGAATTATTTTACAATATATTGGCATTTCCAAAATACAAATTAGAAGCACATTGCTAAAAAGCACACCATATGATTACTCTTTAGGGTCGGGTAAGAGTTATTTATTTTGAATAAAGTACCTGCCACACATTGTAGATCAGTTTTTGTCCAGGTTCCATTTTTTAAACAAGTTCTTGTATTTTGACCAACCGATTTATAGTTGGCATTGCATTGATAAAATACCTTGCTGCCACGAGTATAAATATTGTCTTGTGATATAAACAAGCCGTTTTCAAGGATTGGAGGGGATCCACAAACTGTAAACAAGAAAATTTGCATAAATAAAAATATTAAGATTATACTATTTGGTAGAGGAAACAGAGAGATTAAAGAGATCAACAAACTACTGTTTTTTGATGCTTTGGCTATACCGGTATAGTCTATCACCATTGTCAGCTATTTTTTGTCCGCTGTTGTCTTCATCAGTGGAGTTGGCCAGATTTTTGTCAACCTTTTCCTTAATACATCATACAGCACACTTCCGCCACATTGCACTAACACGCAATCATGAACATTCTTTTCCAACAACGAACTAATCAAACATCACTTACTTGTACCCAGGCGCGTAGCCAGGATTTGGAAAAGGGGGGGGCTATTTTTAGTGCAATTTTTAGAGCAAACGAGTAAGAAAAGTGCAAACGACCTTGACCCGAATTTTCATTGTTCTTCAATCAGTTTCACTCGGATTGTCCGAAAATTCAGACGAAATTTCTCGGAATGCTCGGAAATTGGAAGGTTTTTTCCGCTCAAAATTAGGTGGGCTCCAAAAAAAAAAAAAAAAAAAGGTCTTCGCCGAAATCGAGTCTGATTTTTCGGCCGAAACCCGGAACTCAAACGTTTGAAGGGGGGCTGTTTTCAATTTTTCACAAAAAATCGGCCTCAAAAGCACCAAAAAGGTGCGATTTTGCATACTTCACAAGCCAATGGGGGGAGCTCGAGCCCCCCCGCCCCCCCCTGGCTACGCTACTGCTTGTACCATAGTCACAGTGACTATGCTTGCACTTACGTAGTATAGAAACTCATGTAGTACCTCTTACGCAATGTAGGTTAGAATTAGACCATGTTCCGTTATCTAAGCATGTTCTGATATTTTGCCCGACCAATATGTAGTTGACGTTGCATTGGTAATTTGCTTCACTGCCAGGAGGAAAAGTTAGATGTTGGGACGTGACAGCACCGTCACTAATTGAAGGTGGAGAAATGCACGCTAAAATTAAAATTCAAGTATACTTAGACCACGAGTCTACTCGCCCCAACCGCGTAGACTATACTGTGCCTTACCTATTTCAAAGTATCGGTAACTGCAACGAATATAAGCTACTAATACTAATCACAAATTCTATTTGCACTTGTTTTACAGCAAGTGCCAATTTTTCAAAGATAATCATTAGCATTGTTACTTCGTATGCACAGTGAACTGTCGTTATGACTTAAGACATTTTGATATCTTTACTCACAGCAAAACGGTAAATTCTTTTTTCTCTTGTTAAGCAACCATTTTCCCGCAGTTAAACAAACATTTTCAGCATCGCCAATCAATATAAGTGCACCATTGCAATCATACGTAACGACATCTCCAATGTTGTAAACCGATAAAGATGGAAAATAGGATCCGAATGATAATGATGATGGGTTGGCACAATAATCTTAAGAATAAAAATATTACTGTAATTAAAGTGCACAACTTTGTATAAATGTTTAAAAAAAGTAAAAAAGTTAGAAATCACAGCACCTCAGCAAGTGATTGAAAATAACTGCATATAGTCCCACATTCATTTACCGGCTTGGTTTTTTCACGGGACAGCTAAGTTGCGGTCGTTTAGCCAATTGATCCACCACTGTCTCTTGTCAGTGGCGGATTTAGGGGGGGGGATGGGGGGGATGCATCCCCCCCCACCAGCCTAAAAGTAACGATTTTGGCCGAAAAATCAGCCTCTGTTTCGAATAATTCGGCTCCATTTCGGGATGCATCCCCCCCACCGACCTAAACGTAACTAATCCGGCGAAAAATCAGTCTCAATTTTGGTGAAGACCTTTTTTTTTTTTTTTTTTTTTTTTTTTGGAGACCACCTGAATTTGGGCGAAAAAAACGTTTGAATTTCCGATATCGGCCGATAAATCAGTCTCAATTTTGATGAAGACCTTTTTTTTTTTTTATTTGGAGACCACCTGAATTTGGGCGAAAAAAACGTTTGAATTTCCGATTTCGGCCGAAAAATCACTCTCAATTTTGGTGAAGACATCCGAATTTTTGAGGTTTTGTGCTTCAAATCCCCCCCCACCAAAATTTTCTGGATCCGCCACTGTCTCTTGTCAGTATTTATGATTGGCATTCAAGGTAGAAAGGAACAACAACACTGCCATTTTTTGATGCTGATTGTGGACTAAAGAACGAGTTGACATCAATAGTTGGTCTAAGTTAGTTAACTGGACTTGGAATCATACCTTAGTTTAAAACTTTCTTTCCCATCTACTGATCACCTAAAGAACAAAAATTAGCCTAATCATAATAATTCAAAAACGATCATACAGTAATTGTTGAATGTTTAATGTAGGCTACCTTTCACACATTTCATATTCGAATTTGACCAAGTTCCATTTCCCATGCAAATTCTAGTATTCCAACCAACCAGTATGTGATTGAGATTGCACTGGTACGATACCTCACTACCCGGTGGGTAAATGTAACCTTGTGAAGTAATTAACCCATTTCTTAGGGAAGGAGGGCTACCGCAGGCTAGAAGTGAATAAATGATAGAACAAATATTGAAAGACACTATACAGCAAAAGAAAATGTTTCAACATAAACTAACAATATAACGGTACTCAGACTCTGTTTTTTTTTTTGGCAAGAATTATGGGTCCATGCCGCAGAATTTAAATGTGAACGATGCACGACACTTTTAACTTGACACGACTACATATGGGACTGATAACTTACTGCACTTCATAATTTTGACGCCAGTTAATCAGACAATGGGCAAATATTACCTTGAATTGAACGGTATGACGTCGGTCGAAAAGTCCTCTTTCGTGTTACGGAAGACCGATGAACAAAAAGCTTCGTTACTAGTGATTAAATTTTTTCAATCAAATATATTTAATTTTTTTCCACCAAACTTTTCAGTACTCTAATTTCAATAGCTTAACATTCATTACTTACAACACATCGGTAAGTTTTTCTTTCTGTTGCGGAGCGACCACTTTCCTGCAGCTAAGCAAACGTTTTCAGCATCACCCATCACTTCCAATGCCCCAATGCAATGATAAGTTGCGATATCTCCGACGTTGTAAACCGATTGGAACGGCAAGTAAGATCCATACTCTATTGAAGGCGGATTCTCACATTGTTCTAAAAAGAAAAAAAATGCAGTATACAGTTCCTTTTGGAAAGCTAAGTTTTATCAAGCTAAATTCACGAATTTGCAATTTTGAAATTTGATTTGTCGTAATTTTTGATAAAAATCCCCAAGAAACAATCCTCACAGTAATTGGATGTGGACGATTCTTAATTTTTTGGTCGCATATGACCAAATAAATCGTCAATTCGTCTTTTAAACAAAAGTTTTGAACCCGCTATATCGTACGAGATGATGCTTTGATAAGCAATTCAATTACGTTATTCTGGAAAAGTAACACTAGCGCAGCATGAGGTGGGGAAACAAAAAAATAGTACTCTTAAAAAGTGCAAACTGCTAAAGCTGTTTAAAATTTAAAGCAAGACTTGACAGCAGACATATAGTACATGAAAGACTGCAACCGTGAGACATTACGAAAAACAGAAGTAGAAGACCGCTTGGAATGGTCTGAGGTTGCTGATCAAAAAACGTTATGGTTTGCAAATTCTAAGAAGATTTTTTTGAAATTTTGTTTAGTAGGTCTATCGGGTGGGGGTGGCATTTCGCGAAGGATTATTTACCTCTTACGCAGCTTAGTTTTGAATTTGACCACGTCCCATCTTCTAAACACGTTCTGGTATTTTGACCAACCAAGATGCGGTTGGTGATGCAGTGATACGACACTTCACTGCCAGGTGGATAGATATGGCCTTTTGACGTAAATACACCATTAGTAAGAGATGGAGGAGTAATGCAAGCTGCAAATGCAATACAAGCATTGTCACATCATCTACAGGCGAATATTGAATTAAATTCAATCATTTATTTGTTGAAAACTGAAGAAAAAAACATATCCTTGAAAAGTTGATTGGTGGTACAGAACTTAAGAATTGCTTTGATTAAAATGTAGATATCATCGAAGCTTTTCGTCTGACACTTGACAAGAAGAATCGTCAGAATGAAGAGCGCAGGAAAAGGAGCAGATATTTATTGGTAAATTCTCATTGGTCTTTTTTCAGCCAATCACGGCTCGGCTTTTTTCTATAAATAGCCGCTCCTTTTCCTGCGCTTTGCATTCTGACGATTCTTCTTGACAAGAGTCAGACGAAAAGGTTCAAAGATATGAGCATTTTAATCAAAGCAAAAACAAACCCCAAAGAAAGCAATCCTTCCAGTAATTCGATGTAATAACAAACAATCCTCACAGTAATAGCAAGCAACGTAATAATGAATCCAACACTGCAATAATAAACTCAATGCACAGTATAATATCGGATTCAAAACTTTTGCTTACAAGACGGGTTGACAATTTATTTGATCATATGCGAACAAAAAATCAAAGACCGTTCACATCGAATTACTGTTAGGATTGCTTTCTTGGAGATTTGTTTTTTTTGTTCGGTTTGTTATTACTGTGAGGATTGCTTGTCATTACATTGATTAAATTCAACACAGCACCGCATGTAAAGAAAGCTTGCCGGCAACGCCAATAGGGTTTCTAAAAGTAGTGCAACACTATTAGATTAGATTTTGCGCTTACTCCAGTATTTTTGAGCCAACTGCTTCAAAGATGCTGTACACTTCAAACGCGACGTTGTGTCTCCTGACTTTAGCGCAATGTTGGCAATTTCAGTGGACAATCCTGACGTTCATTACCGTTGGTGCCATTATCTAAATCCGAAGTCAGCGCCACCGTCGTTTACTCGAGACAAAAACCTCAAGATTCATCACTCAGTAAATAAACTTCGAGAGCAAGACGGAAACTAAGTTTATTGTACACTTGTACAGTTGCACCGTAACTTGGTGTTTATTTTTAGCACTGTAGTTGAACCACTTACAGCAAATGGGTAAATTTTTCTTCAAATTGTTTCGCGACCACTCTCCGAGGGCTGCACAAACATTTTCAGCATCACCAATGAGCACAAGGGCACCGTTGCAGCGATAAACGACGACATCACCGGTGTTGAAAACAGATCTGAATGGCGAATATGACCCATCGGAAATTGTTGGGGGAGTGTCACAGTAATCTTAAAATACTTGTGGTTAAACATTGTCATCTGTGAATCAGTATTTGTGCACTGCAGTAATGAGTTTCATTCAAGCTCGCCATTGTAAGGCTATATATTCGCCACAAAACGTCACGAGATTTGAAAACTTGGTAGAATTTTACCAGGACGCTTTATAAAACAATCTTTTTGGAGTTAATCTACAGCACGGGTTACCGTTGAATTTCTACATTCTGTTGAAAAATGTTTTTGTCTTCAGCATCCACCAATTGGTTTTGATATTTATTCACAATCAAATTTAGTATCCCTTAATAGTCAGTTTTATGCTTGCAAGATCATAAGAAGGGCATTTTCAAACAAAATAAATAAAAAGCAAATCGATAACTTCCCTTAGAAATATAAATTCACAACTGCATCAGATTAATGTGTGCGTCTTTTTGCATTATTGAAAGCTAGTTAGTATTTTATGACAGTCACAATAATCAGAATAATAATTTTTGCAATAATGAGCAGACTCGATATATAGAAGTGGCTTTACTCAAGAATTTTCTCGTCTCTTTACGGCTAACGTTTATTGCATCTTATACTTTAACTACAGTTGCGTTTTAATTTTAATCTAGTATATGATCATAGGGAAATTGGCGTTCTTCAGTTATTACAATTATTTAGTTGTTAAGAAAAACTAGTCCCATTTGTGATGTTGCATACCTACTACAGGGATCAGTCCCACGTAAATTGACACTGTCAAGTGAGGAAATTCGTTTTATTGATGCATTATGATTTCTCAATAATTTATTTACAAATATTAAAAAATGTTTAACAAGTTTTTAAGGCTAATCAATTAACATATTCAAACCGGACAATAACTTTTGCGGCATGCCCAAGATATTTGTTTTGTCTAATATCAATGCTCTTCAGTTAGGCTAACTGGACTGAAATGACAAATATCATCAATACCAAAAACCTTTAAAGCAAACATGGTTTATTATGTGTCTATGCAATCGGTATGTATCGAAAAAAAATTTCCTCACTTACACTATTTCAATATTGTTAGAGCAAAGCTGAAACATATAAAATGGAAAAGTGTACTTTTTTAACATTTAATGTTACTAGCCAATGTTTGTTTTTTTAATACCGGCATGTACTGGAATGTTTAGGTTTTATTACTTCATAAAATTACGTACCTTTTGCGAACAAAATTTTGACGTACCTCTTACGCAATGAACGTTTGAATAAGACCAAGTTCCATTTTCTAAGCACGATGTTGTGTTTTGACCAACCAATTTATGGTTGACGTTGCATTGGTACAACACCGCACTTCCAGGCCGGTAAACATAATTTTGAGACGAAAACACACCATTTGAAAGGAAAGGGGGCAAACTACACGCTGAAAAATAATCTGCTGATTTTTAACAATCATTTAAATCAAACTCAATTATTTGGGGGAATTTAATGAGAAAGATAGTCTTTAAGGTGCGTCAACCCTGGACGCGATGAAACGCGAAGTGAAGGTTGGCTACCTTCGCAAGTGGTCGCTCAAGTCACTCGCTGAAAATAGGCCAACCAAATTATCAGCAATTTTGTCTAAGTAAAGTTAAGCAACCGCTTGCAATGCTTGCGACCGGTTGAAACCTTTTGCAAGTTGTCAATGACGTTACACTTTGATTGCTTCGCGTTGCGTCGCGTCCGGTTTAAACGCACCTTTAATTTTCAAATTCCTAAATTTCCGGAAACATGATTTTAAGAAAACTTTTGTTTGTCGCTTAAACATAAAACAATAATTGCTGTAAAATTATTCGTAAAAAAATTCTGACCAAGTACTGTAAAAATAGATATTGTACTACATAAATCACTGCTCTTTTTTGCAAGACTAATTTTTTTTGATTTACTGTATTATAAAATAAACAATAAACTATTTTCCAATACATACTGTGACTGAAATAGTTTGCTTGTAGTTTTTCTCTACGGTTGTAAAACACAAACACACTACTGATAAACTATACTAGAAGCAAAAACACGAAAGAAGACTCGAATCGAAAAGAAAACTCGTTAAATGGAAATGATTTTAAAACTTTTAAAATTTTGTCTGCTGACACCTGAGCATCTTAGATTATTTTGAAAATTGTAGGTCAGCTATTAATTGATACAAAAAAATTGAAACTTACAGCAAATAGGTAGATTTTTTTTCGGATTGTCCCGCGACCATTCTCCAGCAGTTAGACAAACATTTTCAGCATCACCAATCAGTACAAGTGCACCGTTGCAACGATAAGTGACGACGTTTCCAACAGAGTAATCGATTTCGAATGGCGAATATGACCCAAAAGATATAAATGGAGGGCTATCACAACGATCTTAAGATCAACCATAAAAATTAAAATCTATCACAGCCGTCTTTCTGGAAGTTGTTTTCAAGAACTATAGACAGAGACCGCTAATATGGGCAAAAACAAATTGCCGGTAATCATGTTGTTTCAGCTTTCGTAAAAGTGTGTACTGTTTTCAGGTTTGTAATTTTCTAATAGGTTTTCAAAAGTTCAAAATTGTCTATTTTTCGGTGATACATAAAAAGTTTTCATGTGAATGAAATTACATTCTCTGAATAAAATTCTGCGGTTTAAGAAAACCTGTTCAGACAAATACCGTATGATAGCAATTATTTGTATTTATAATTTTTTTCATATTTTGTATGAAATGGAATCTATGAAAAGTTCTATCAAAACGAATGCTTTTCTAGACCAAAATTAACATGTGATAAGAATGAGAGCTGTTGATTTAAAATTTTTCGCTTTTGAGCTAGAAAAGCAAAACTCCAAGGAATACAACAACAAAAAAAAGAAAAAACAGGCACATAGCCTTCTTACCAGCCTCGCATTTGGGAAACCTGCCTCCATCAACGGTCCACTGCCCGTATCTGCACACTACTCTGTTGTTTCCCACTAATTTGTAGTTGTCATTGCAAACATACAGAATAACTTCTCCATCTGTGTACGCACTAGGAACTTCAACTTTACTGTTGCTAACTGTAGGAGGAGATGGACAACCTGAGAATGAGCCTTTCTAAGTAATAAATTTGGAGTGATATTTCTACAGTTTTGGCAATAAAATTTTTAATAAAGCATGTTTGCAAAGTCTTTTCAAAAAAGACAAAACAATCAATGATGGCGTAGAAAGCTAGCCCCTGCCGGCTAACAACATAGACTGTAGACTGATACAGAAGTTGATTACCCTATTTTGCAAGGCTTTGGACCAGAGATGGAAACTGGTCGGGTCGACCGGCCGTCGGGTTGCCAGTCGGGTCGAGATTCTTCGACTGGCCGGTCAAGCCGGTTGAAAAACCGGTCAAATTCTCTTTTCTGGCAACTAAAAGACATCTAAGCACCAACCAAAATATACTTATGTATTTTATTATAAATAAAACTTTTAATAAAAAATCAGTATTAACAAATCACACCTTTCGAAAACACTTGTTGAATGGTTTGAAGCTGTGACTAATATGCTGTAACCATTAAGACATGCACATTCACGGACGTATTTAGGGTGGTAGTATTGTGCCATGCCTCCCCACATTGAGCCACGGCACAAAGCAAAAAAAAGCAAAATATACGTTAAAATCGCGTAATCAGATTCTAATAAAGCATGCATATGGAAGAGGCTTGTGCTACCTGGCATTTTAGCATCATTTTAACCAACTTGCCGTGGAAGTGGCGCAGATTTCAGATTTTTCAGTACATGCTAAAATCTTGCCGCTTTGAAAAGCTTTTTTCAACTTAAATTTACCACACTCTACACAGGGCAAGAAAGACATAGCTCTTATATTTTTTGTATCTAACAAGCTATGGCTTGTTCTGAAGTAGCAGCATTTCTGTAAACTGCTGGGGCACATTATATTTGGAATATTTGCTAGCCAATGTCATAACAGTTTAGTGTTTTCAATGAAAATAACGGACGCGTTGCGTTCATCGGGATAGTTATTCATAACCACTTCGTACTACCGCTGAGTTTATTTATTGGTTTGACGTTTTGCTTCCCTAACAGGGAAGCTTCTTCAGAACAATTTTCGGCAGTGCTGCCTTTGCAGTTACAAAAAGATAAATGAGAAAAAAAATAACAGCAAAAGATAGGTAACAGTAAAAACACACGAACATCGTAATACTTGTACTATTATACCAAAAAACATTAAAATGATGGAACAATAACATTATATAATATTGAAAATTATGTCACTAACAGCGTGAAAAAAAGGAATATTGAAAAATTACGTCACTAACAGCGTGAAAAAAATTAATAATATTCGTAACAACTAGGCTGCTTCACTAAGAGTTTGAGAAAGTATGAAAAGGATCTATTGCAAAACATTATGTAGTTGAAAAGGTTTTTAGCTCCACAGAGATTTCTATTGATTGTTCCGTCCGTATATAAATCTCTGTGGAGCTAAAAACCTTTTCCAGTTCGTAATGTTTTGCAATAGATCCTTTTCATACTTTCTCAAACTGTTAGTGAAGCAGCCTAGTTGTTTTGAATATTATTAATTTTTTTCACGCTGTTAGTGACATAATTTTTCAGTATTCCTTTTTTCACGCTGTTAGTGACGTAATTTTTCAATATTCCTTTTTTCACGCTGTCAGCGACATAATTTTCAATATTATATCATGTTATTGTTCCATCATTTTAATGTTTTTGGGTAAAATTAATAGTACAAGTATTGTGATGTTCGTATGTTTTTACTGCTACCTATCTTCTGCTGTTATTTTTTTTCTCATTTATCTTTTTGTAATTGCAACGGCAACACTGCCGAAAAAAAATTTAGTGTTTGCTGCTCGGCAAATTGCAAATAATAATCTGTCACCAACAGCTGAAAAATCGTAACTTCATTTTTTGGCCTTTCGCAAATTATCATCAGAAAGAACGTCTAATAATTTAGCTTGTGCCCTCCAGTGCTTTTTATGCTTATTTTGTGCACGTTTTGCGCTGCTCAAAACAGGTCTTTCAAACCAAAACTTAACCAAAAAAGGTCTAAAAATTGAGTCATTTTTTTGAGATCCCCTTCCAAAGTCACAAACTTTAACACCTCACCCATACTCCCCCTCCCCCTTTTAAAAATTTTTCATTAGATACATTGAACAGTGAAAAAAAACTTTCGTAAAAAAACCGGTTGACAAGGCGATGATTTTGAAATTTACAGGTCGAGTCGGGTCGAGAAAATCCTGACCGGTTCCATCTCTGCTTTGGACCAATGCATTTTGCCTGAGCTGGAGTCAAAAATACTTCACCAAAAATAATGGAAGCACCAAATTTGGCACGTGGATTGTTGTTTATCAAATGGTTTTAGAAAAATTCGTAATCATTGTGATTTTTACAAAGTTCTTTATCCATGTAGTCATAAAGGTTGTTTTATACAAAGGAAATTGTTCACTGATCTCAAGATCAAAACAATTGTTTTCCAAAATACTTGTCACAACACACGTTTTTAGTTCTTTCGACGATGTTATGATATAACAGCGGTCACCAAACAACGGCCCGCGAAGTGATTTCATCCGGCCCGCCACATGTTGCGGAAATAATGCTAAACAACTGTTGCCCAAAAAGATCATCAATTTTTTTTGTGAAAGATTGACATTGTTGCTGAACCATGTATTACCAGTATTGTACTCTTTAAATGACTATTAAAAAAAAGAATAGATTATGAGTGACGGGCGTTCAATAAAAAAATGGGAAGAACAGTATACTTTACGAAAGCCAATAAAGGCATAGCTATATCCAACAAAAGTGTAGCTATTTTGAAAGAGTATAATCTTTGTCGGCACTATGACACCAAAACTTATTCGAACTGCCAACATGGTGTATTAGCTGTTTCCTCGTTTTTTTGTTGTTTTGTTTTTGTTTTATAGAAACTTCCTCGTTGAAATCGTTCGTTCTTACTGCACTGTTGATTTATTGTTTGTTGAATTTCTACATTTTTTCGACAGAGCAACCTTACAAGTTAAAAATTCAGGTCGAGAATTGTTTTCTCGATTATCTCTAAAAAAAAATAAAAAATAAAAAATGAACAAATCTGAAGATCAGCTTCACCAAATTTGAGTTTTCTACGACAGTCTGTTCCTTAGATATGACAGATTAGATTTCTCTTGAAAAAGGCTTTCCTCCTTAGAAATTTTTCCAAGGTTGACAATTAGAAACAAAATTTTTAAGTAGTTACTGCATGTTTATGATTTTCAATAAATGTACGCCAGCTTTCCAAAAGTTAATTTTTGTCAGTTGCAATACTGACAAAATGGTAACACTGAAGTAAAAGGAAAATCAGCAGTTTTGAAGTGTAATATCTTGAAACCGGCAAAACGAAAAAGTTCAAATTAGGTGTAAACGCATTTTAGGTTTATCCCAACGTTTTGGTCAACAGTGAAAAACTTGACTTGAATGCCTTTTTAATGTGTGCCACATACCGCAGGTAGCTTTTGTTTTCCAAGCATTAGGCCACTACAGATTAGGCCAAAAGGTTTAAAGTGCTTTTTCAAGAACACGATGCGCTGTGTTGCGTCACAGCAGGAGTTACTCTGCTATTCCAGCAATTTCAATTTCCATCACAATTTTACTATACCACCGCTGACTTTGTTATTTATTGCGGCCAATTCGAATCAGTGGAAATGCTAAATATTGTATATCGATTCTCAATTGGCACCAGGCTCACAGCAGCTAATCTATGAGTAATCCGGCCCTCTACAAAAAAAGTTTGGTGATCTCTGTGATACAGCACTGAGCGACTCTACTGTACAGTAAACATCCTACTTCTTATTCAATCACACCAAATTATAATACCGTTTTTACTTACTTTTCAAGCAATTAGTTTGTGTGTTGATATCAGCTATTTGCCACTTTCCATTCTTCAAACATTGGTTTGAATTTGCTCCAACCAAACGATAATCTATTTTGCAAGAATAAATTATCTTGACTCCAGGATAATACGTTGAATACTTTGGCGCGAAATTTCCATTTGAAAGTAAAGAGGGAAATGGGCAAGCTGGTGTAAACACTATTAGCATAAGAACAATGCACTTTTACCGAAAATATAATTGTTTGATCAATAAGTACAAGTAACAGTTCTTCAATTATGTGCATAAACAAGCACTTTGCGTCTGTCTAATCATAGTCACTAAACACTGATCAAACCACACTAAACGCAGAGCACTCTTTCTGGGTTCTATTTACTAGTCTTTCGCCTCGGATCAAGGGTTAGACTACTTGGCCTCTATGGAAATAAGAGTAAAATGTCTCATCCAGCAAGGGCACACCCACACTATTTTAATTTCCAACACAAAAATTTCGACACCGGCCAAAACTGCTTTTGAGCACTTAATACAGCTGACTAAGTAACTAGTTGCAGCGGACAAAACCAATACTGATTTAGTTGTGGAAGCAGATTTACAGTAATAACGCTATAACGTAACAATTTTTTACGAATAAATAATTACAGTATCTTTTGCTTCTCCAAAGAAAAAATCAAACTCTTTAACGCATTTTTTGTGTTACAGCTTTTAGTGATTTGAAATGTCACACTATCAATTTTTTGTTACTTTTAAAACAAACAGGAAGCTCTTTTCTGGTTATCTTCCACTTTCCTGTTGGTAGACAGACGTTTTTTCGCCTTCCAACTAACTGCAAATTTCCTTCGCAATGAAAAAATATTTTTGCTCCAACAATGTATGGAGGAACTGCCAAATAATTTCCGTTTAGAATCGAAGGTGGAACGGGGCAATTTTAAAAAATCATTATAAAATCAAATACAATAAATTCAACAAAGCAATTATGATTTAAATAAACCTTAAAGTAAATTGTAATGCAATTAAAATCAGTGTGAAAAAAATTGCTACACTAGTCTTGGCAATCGAGTTCATGAAAAATTTCAGCACCATTTTGTCATAGGTCTTGCTAATGCGACACAAATGATTGTATCCGTGATTTTTTTTAGAACGAGTTGGTGTTGATTTTTTTTCATGAACACTTTTGCAAAGCCTCTTAAAAAATCGCTCGGCGATTACCGCAGAAGAACTTACTGCTCAGGTTTCATTGCATTGACAATCTATTTTATTTTCATCTATGCTTTTGGCTTTTATTTTTTTGTTTATCTGCAGTAGTTCTCCATTCTGTTTTTGGTTTATTTTTCTAATTTTCTTTTTTCTCATATTCAGCCTTAGTTTTCGACAGCGAAGCAAACCTAAGTGCCAAAAACTAGACACAGCAAAAAAGGACCTTAGCCGCAACACTATTTAAAATTAAAATTATTCAAGATATACGGCTACGAATATACAGTAGTGTACATGTTTACTGTAGAACTTAAAAAACTAATAATAATTTCGAGGATTTTCAATAGTATAACTGGCCCATTAATTCATAACAAAAAATGGGTAGCTGATCAATTGCATAAAATACTGCATTAAAGCTGCATGTAATGTATTCAAAATATAAAATTACGTTTTACACAAACTGAATTTACTGTGTTGCTCCAGTTTCCGGTGGATAAACAAATGTAAATTGGAGGGCCTTGTATTACGTAGCCATTTTTGCAAATTATTTGAATTGTATCCCCGGTATTATAAGTAGTTTTTGCCGGAAAAATATCAGCATTTTTAACCAAACGCGGAAGACCACATACTGCAAAACATAAATAGTCTAAATTTATAGCGCAACCACTTTGTTGTTTGCTTTTAGGCCTATTTCACAATGGCGACAGCTGGTTTTAGGACCAAAATTGTTGTACGACCAGCTGAGTCAAGATTCAATGGGAAGCGGCAAAAATTTGTGTCGTACGACCAAACGCCCGACCACTACCAAATATGAAAGGCTCCATTCAAATCAATGCATTAATCTGGTCTGACTTCTACTGTCGCACCAAATTGGTCGCCTGTGTGAAAGGGGCCTTATACGTGCTGCTCTTTTATGTAAGTAAATCAGCTTAGCTTATGAGCATTTATTAGAATGCTTTTCATTGACGCGACAGAGACGATATCAAGAATCGTCATTGACATAATGAAGCAATACTATCTAATAAAAGAATCTTAAAAAATCAATACCTCAAAACCATATTGTCGAATAAAGATTTGATTTAAATCAACATAGTGCAAAGCTATTGCGTTTTAGTTAATCTTATTTCATGAAAATTAAAATGATATTTTTGTATCAAGCCAAAAACTGACAGGTTCAAGAATTTTAGTGTGAAGTTGCAAGTCAAGCAACTTGAAAAAACCGACTTTTTTACGACTTTCGATTTTGCAGGTATAAAATTGACTGACTAAAATTGACTCGATTGGAAAAGTTGAAAAAAAGCCTGGTTTGAAATGATTTAAACTAAGTTTTAAACCTACCTTCGGTACATGTGTTTCCATTAATTCCAACTGGGCAAAAGCATTTGAATCCATTAGTTTGATCAACACATTGACCACCATTATGACATGGAGAAGAACTGCACTCATTTATTTCTGAAACAAGTTTTTTAATCTCCCATTGACACAGTACATTCCACTGCAAAGCAATACACTTCCGAATTTTGCAAAAATTTTGAACAGTATTCGTTTGCTGAGTATGGGCCGTGCCGTTGAAAGAAATTCCGTATTCGGTGTCGGATCCAAAACAAAAAAAGTGCTTCTCAAATGAGCAGCTACGGTATTTTACTTTTCGGATTTAGGATAAAGACCACAAAAAGGCCTTTACTCAATTTGGACCTGCTTAGATTCCAATTTAAAGGGAGTCGTTTTCCTCAATAATTCACAATATTTTTTTAGACCAACTTTCGACCAATACGAGCCATAGGCGTCGGCAAGAGGGGTAGGGGGCCATGGTCCCCCTGGACGTTTACACGCTCTCTCTTAAACCTACCAAATTTCAAAAAGTCTTCCATTTCTAGCAGTTAAAACTGGCTTTATTCTTACTGCCCCCCTCTGAAAATTTTTCTGCCGACGCCATAGGTACGAGCCCTCTAAATCAGTGCAGACCCTCCAAAAAATCCCGGGCTTGGGTACTTTATACCTCTTGCCACCTCTCAACTTTTCTAGGTTTAAAAATTAAAAATCTTTTTGTTCTATCAGCATTTCTTATAGGTTGTTAAGCGTTTGAATGTATTTGCAGTATTATGGACTATTAACTATAATAAAAATGGTAATAACAATAATCTCAATAAAAATGCTCAATATCAAATTTGTGTAATATAGTTCTTTACTGTGTAATGTATATAACGATCGCCAAACGGAAAAATCTATAAAATCAATAATCATATCATCAAATCCTAGGGCATTTGAAGAATATTGGTTTAATGATATCAAAACGGAAATATCGATAATATAGAATAAAAAAAAGATAATAAGACATGTTTTAATAATTTTATTTGAATAAGATATATTTCTGATGATCTCATTTATGGGTGAAACTAACTGTTGGGTTTTATGGGAACTTAATTCTTTTATGTAATGAAACTGTAGTAATATGCAGGTTTGATTTTAATCTTAAACAAAATGTCTTTGGGAATGAGACAAAATTGAACACTAATCTTATCAAGCGAATTTTCCAAAATTTGTTTTGCAAGTTGGCTGTAATCTATTAACCCGAATCTACTCAACGTTGTACCTTTTCGATACAACAAATTTTCAAACGTAAAATTACATGCTACTTTCTTTTTCGAATTCCTTCGAATTTCTTGACTTTTCCTACTTTTTAATATATTTTCATTCGATATCAAAATCAATGCGCTGCACCAAGTAAGTTTTGAGTAATAACGCATTTTTGCAACATGTATATGAATTTTTGCATTTGACGCACACTTAATCCGCTTATCTTGGACTACAAGTTGTTTGCTTTTGAACAACTGCTCTGTTTAGAGGGTGTGCGTTGCTCGGTCACGTGATTGTGTAAGTGTAAACAGATTAGCGAAAAATAAACAGACCATTTCCTAACCATCCTAATGAAATGATTTTGTTTATTTCGAGTAGAATTTGCTTTTTTTTATCAAGCAAATCATGTAAAGTTCAAACCAGAAACTGTGTGTTTTTTATTTTTGAGACTCTTGCAAAGCAAAAAACTATAAACCAAATTAAAAAAAGCATATAATAGTAACAATAATAACGACAGCACGAGTTACATTTAGATATATGCATACGCAATAGCGGGGTCAAGATAGTAGAATAATACAGCAGGACTATGGTAAGGGAGCGTATTAGCAAAATTGAGGGACGCTGGAGAAAGAAAGATGTTGTTGTCAACAGTTTTTCCGCACCGTAAATTGGCAGGAGAGCGGCTGCATTATTGCTTTTAGTTTTACCCCATTAGCATATAGCTATTATGAATAATTTGATACCATTATTTCCATTTTGCCAATAAAATGAGACAGCAAATGTATATTTTAGTTTTTTTGTAAAGGCACTGCTGCTTTCGCTCTCCATTTATCTCATTTATACTTGGGAACTGGGAAAGCATAAAAGCAACAAGTCACTATATGTATGCAATAAATGAATTTGTGCCCGTTTAGGAATTCCACTGTTCAAAGTTTTCGGTTTTGTCCTTGGTTCTTAGCATGCTATGTTGCTTCTTATTATTTCCACCAACCAAAGATAAGCGATAAAGCGTCTTATTCAAGGATGAAACCACGTACCGAGGGTGTGAGTTGAACCAAAAGATTTCTTGATCATGATGGTCATTGAAAAACGGCACATATAACCACTTGGCCGCAGATTGCTTTTACAATATACCGTAAGAGTTGCAAAAAATAAAAATAAAACCGGTAATAAAAATAGTGAAAAAACTGAAAATGCCGTATAGATATAATTTCGGGTTTAGATTCAAACTATGTGGGTTGGATTGGTTCTTCTAATAAAAGTGGCACTTATTATTTACAGATAAATTTGCAATTATTTTTTGCAAAATATTTATAAATTTACGATTTCTTAGTCCAATTTTTCAAACTTATTATTCTTCCAAACTGTAATGGCGGAAGAAATTTTTACAACTGAGGAAGCATTAGATGAATTGCTCCAAAATTATGAAAACGATGATGGAGAAGAGCCAGGCATTGAAGCTCCGACGATTATGGGAGAACATACAGGCTTGAGTTCTTCCGAAAGCGAAAGTGACGACGAGGAATCTTTACAAGAAGAAGATTTACCGCAAAGGAGTCGAAGGCGGATTAGAGCTACGAGGTCGAAGCGATTAGTTCGATCCCTATGCTCTGCTCTAAATCCAGCTAATTACGATGAAATTCCAACCGCTGTCAACACTATGAAAACGTACACAAGTTTTTTGGAAAAGCCGTCACCAAACGCGAAAACCATAACTTGGGTGAATGCAAGAAATACTCTTACTGTTGGTAGACAGCCAAGGTCTTCTGTCATATTGGGAAGGCCCGGTCCGATTGGGGCCGCTCGCTCCGCAACTGATTGCCTTCAGTCATGAGAGCTTTTTTTTACAAATGGAATGCTGGAGTCGATTGTTCGTTTCACCAACAAACGCATTCAAACGGCACGCCAAGCTTTTTTACAAATTTCAGCTTCCCTGCAGTCTTTTACAAGAGACACAGATGTAATTGAAATGCGTGCTTTTATAGGCCTTTTATATCTACGTGGATTGGCTGGTTTGAATAACCATGACATTGCTCATTTATATCATCCGACAATGGACCACCACATTTCGGGGCAACGATGGGGAAAAATCGACTTCAGTTTCTATACGCCTGCATATCTTTCGATGATTTTGACAAGAGAGAACAGCGATGGAAAAACGATCGATTTGCAGCAATCAGAGAATTGTTTGAAACTTTTAATAAAAATTGCTCCAAATGTATCCTTCCGGAAGAGTACCTCTGCATTGACGAGACGTTATATCCCACCAGAAACAAAATCAGCTTTCGACAATACAACCCCAGCAAACCGGCTAAATACGGTTTGCTGTTCAAATCGATTAATGCAGTTACGTATACATACACGCACTGTATAATTCCATACTGTGGAAAACCCACCGAAGAACCAACCACTTATTATGTCAAAGGGGTGGAAGACACTGTAAAGTATCTAGTTCAAAATCTTCAGGACCATGTTGACGTGCAAGGGCGCAATATTACTTTTGACCGTTACTACACAAGCGTATCACTAGCTGAATGGCTCTTATCGCACAATATATCATGCGTCGGTACTTTTCAGTCAAACAGAAGAGGGATTCCCACGGAAATAAAAACCAGCGATGACAGAGAAATATTTTCCTATCAATTTTTCTGGGAGTCGATGGAGAACAAATTGATGCTTCACTCCTATGTTGTCACCACTAAGAACTCAAGCAAACGCAATGTATTATTGCTGTCTACAGCACAGCCTATTTTTGGTGTCACAAAAGACGACGGGAAAAAGAAACCAGCTATATACAAACTGTATGATTTTACGAAAGGAGGAACTGATGTCATGGACCGCAGGATTGGTTCCTATACATGTAAGGCCAAGTCCAATCGTTGGACTTTGACGGCATTTGCATACATGTTAGATGTATGCCGGGTCAATGCGAGCACTGTTCTTGCTCTGAACGAAAATGCTGATCCACGAAATCAAGATGCACATACTTTCGGCATGGATTTGGCTCTATCGTTAATACGACCACATATTCAAAGAAGATCGTTAGCAGGCCTTCACATTAGCGTTAAGAACAAAATGTCCGTGGTTCTTGGTTATGACGTGGAAACTTCCCAAAACCAGCAGGTGGCTAGGGCTTCTTCAATGGCCAGTTCAGAGGACGACTTGCATCCAAGAAAACGTGCCAAAGTATCTAGATGCAAGCGATGTAAGAGGGAAGCCACCGGACCTAATCGCCGCTCCAAAGTACAAGGCATGAGCCAAAGTAAAAACCAATGCCAACTTTGTACGGCACCTACGTGTTTAGACCATTCAATTCAAATTTGTGTAGAATGCTTCACGTCTTTGCAAGAAACAAACTCGCAGCAGTGATACCTGTATTTATTTTTTCCGCTTGCTATAATAATGTAGTATTTGTGCTTGTTTGTGTGTCGCTATTTAGTCAAGGTTTTCGCTAAACATTATTTGTTCACCTATTTATCACTGAACTGCAGCCTAGTTTGATACGTAATTGTTTTGACAGTGTAAACTACATACAGATAAAATTGTTACAAGAAGGAAACTAACAAAGGCGATTTATATTTTTTCCGCTTGCTAAGATGATTGCTAGCATCATTCTGTGATTCTGTGCTTGTTTAGTACTTACTCGCTGAAATTGTTTCCGAATTTTGTTCAATAAAATCAGCGTAATGCTTTTACTCATAAACTTTTCGAAAAATGAATCGTATTGCTAACAACAAAGTTGCTAAATTGTTAGTTTTGCCTTTCTAGTTTAGGCTAGAGCGGCCAACCTTTTTTCAATCGGTTATCAGAAATCATGCGATTATTTATTATGGAACTGAAAGTGAACAACTTTACTGACTAGCGCTATAGCCGTAAAGAAGCGGAGCTGTTGCTTCATACGTGTTGTGCACATAGTGGGTGAGTTTTACGAAAACACACTGTGAAATATTATGCAGTAGCCAGTAAGCATATTGGCGAAGCAAAATATTAGCAGAGAAGGACAGAAGAATGTCTTCCAATCAAAACTATGCAGTAATCAAAACAATCAAAATATCTGGCGAGTTTTGGTTATACAAATTGAATGGAAAGTTCATCACTTATTTGCTAAACCTTATTTGCTAAACATCAATTATTTGCTAAACAATAGAATCGCAGAACAATTTTGAGATCGAAGTGATATGACTAACTAACATTTTCTGTTACGTTTTTGTGTTGTTTGAAAATATGCTGATTTTTCAACCATATGGTAGCAAAAGCTTTCTGGAATTTGCCCCTGTCTGCACATAAGGCTATACGGCGAAGAAAAAAAAAAAAAAACATTGGCCAGTTCGATGCATTTCAAAATCATGTACTTTGAAACTGTGTAAAATTTACAAATAATTATAATTAATTATACAGCGAAGACCTGGCTTTGACTGCCAAGATTTGCTACAATTGTGTTCGCAATATTTTCTTCATAGTCCAAAAGTTCTCACAGTTGTAAACTCCGGAATTTCTCGTTTGTTGAAATGCTTGTTTTGATCTTGATTTTTGTTTGTTTGGATGTGTAACGCTTAGGGATGTAACGCGACCCTAACAGATGAAAAACATGTAGCAATATAGTTATCACTTAACCACTAGCTAAGGATTGTTCAAATATCATATGACGATATTATAACGTCATACCCTATCCTTTTTAGTTCAATCTAAAGCATCGTCCACATTCCTCTTCCCTTCAGGCGTCGAATGGTATTTGAACAGATTCTAAGACTGAGAGTCATTATTACTGTCATGTATGTCAAATGTTAGTTTTTGGAAATACGGCAATTTTGGCAAGTTGTAACTTATTCCAATTTTTTTCTCGATTATTTTGATTGCAATTAATGAATTTATCAAATAATGCAATTAACCGCGGCCAGATAGCCAAGCGGTGACGCGTTCGTCTCTGGAGCGGGAGCTCTGGTTCAAATCCTGGGCCGGTCAAATTGGATACAGAGTCGCCAACGACTCGCGACATTTCTTTGAAAAGAGCTGTGTCACCCAAGAGCACTGTGGCGGCGATGGGCTCCTCTATCTCGTCACACGCTTACGCGTAAAATACAGCAAAGTATAATGAAAATTTGATTTTTTTAATGCAATTGATGAAATTTCAATGATTGTTGCATGAATGAAAGCTACTGTAATATTTACCACCACCTAATACGCTATACCTCAACGGTTTTTTTACCTTTGGTGTTAATTAAAACACTACTGTAACATGTGTTAGTTAATTAACGTCACTGCTTTTTGTATTCTAATGTTGCTGTGTGCTAGTTGTAGCTTTCATTACATTGCATTTTACCATTTTTTATGCATATTGCAGTGTTTCATTGGTATCTTTTATTAGGGCTAAGAACAGGAAACGAATCTACCTATCCCAATAGGCAGATATACAGTAGGCTATCTAGACACCATGCAGCAGCCTAGTAAGAGACTTTTCTTAGACACAAACACGGTATCATGACATGAGCCTGTAGTATAATGTCCTTCTTCGGGCCAGGCGTTATGTTCTGATCCGGACCAAGTGAGATTTATTCCTATAGGGACAAGTAAGATATTCTAAAATAAAACTAGTAAGAGTATTTTCGCAGAATCAGGATAAATATTCCAACATGAGCAAAGTTAGATATTCTTACTTGGCCATGGTGTGGAGTGTGTGTACGAGTCATGTATGACATTGATATGATATCCAAGCATGGAGTTCAGGTGCTGGCCAGAGTAGAATAACACACTTGGTAATCAAACAAAATTTAGACTAAATTCAAGCATGATATTCATGTACAATACAAACGTAATTTTCATGTTTGGCTCTAGTTTGAAGATCGCACATGGCCCGTGTCTTATACACTGACATGCCCCAGAGATAATACATAGATACATCTCAGGCTTATCTTAGAAGATTTATGTCTGGCCCAGATATGTATCTCAGAAATGCCATACCTGGCTCGGGGAAAAAATTTTGACTGCATGTCACGACTCACGAGGATAATGATTGCGCTTTGCGACAAGTGAAATATTCTGAATAAAAATTGTCGTTACGTCACCATCGTAACTATATATAAAAACATCATCGATTGAAACATTTTTGGAAAATTACACCGGTCCTTGTATTTTGTCGAGTGATTATTACGACTCATTTGCAGCAAACTATCGGAACAATATTTTGTAATTTCCAAATATTCCGTCGCCTATTATTACCAGTTGCATCTTTCTACCATATTGTGATAGACGGAATTTGAATTTGCGAAGAGAATAGCATATTGCTGCAAAGTATAGGGTACGTACTGAAAAATATACTGAAAAAATTATAACAATAACGTATACTGTATTGCGAAACGCCCTAACCGGAAATAAACCTTATCAGAGGTGCACGATAAACAACGAAAAAAGAAAAAAACAGTTTCACACTAAAAACACCACAAATGTGAAGAGTTTTATTTCTTCTTCCACCGACCTAAAAATAGCAATAGCGGAACCAGGCTCGTAGCCAGAATTTTTTTTCAGGGGGGGTCGCTGGGGCATACAATTTTACTACGTTTATGTTGTCGAATTTCCATGGTAACTCATTTATCACCATCCTTGTTACGTCTAAGAAGCACTATTTTTGACTCGCCACCTTGGTATGTGCTCAAAACAAAGGTATTTTTCGCATCGGTAAATGAATGGTTTTATTAATAACTAGGCCTACGAAATTTTTTCACATAAAATTTAAAATCTTTTGGCCAAGTTCAGGGGGCCCAAGATTTTCATAGGGGGCCCAAGGTGTTACAGGGGGCTGCACCCCCCCTCCCCCGGACCTATGGCTACGAGCCTGAGTGGAAACACTATTTGAATGTATAGGGTAGACTATTAGTTACTATTTTATAAGTTATGATAATGGATGGAAATCACCGCGATAATAATAATTCTGTAGTCTGTAATGTTTAGAGTAAAATTAAAATGAGCAAACAAACCTTATCTCATTTTGTAACTATTCTCGCAATCTTGAATATTCATTGTAATTTGTAAACAAAGAACAACATCAGGCAACAACTGAATTACAGAATTGTTTGCACATGAGCAAAGAAATTGGTTTAGTGTTTACCAAAGCTCTAAGGTAAACAGCTTGCGTCTCTCCGCTGGTTAGTGGTCACGTGTTCTAATCGGATTATCTCGAATTTGCGTCAAAAAGTCAATAGAAACTTGTGTTTTCGGTATAGTTGCGTATTAAAATTCATTTATTGTCCTTATCAAATATTAATAAATTGATAAAAAGCATTTTGCAAAAATCAGCAATAAATTTGGCGTTAATTTGCGAAAACCGCTTCTTGATATCTTCAGTAGTATTCGAGATAAAATCGATCAAAGTTTGTTGTACCTTTTCGATACAACGTTGAGTAAACTGAGTAAAAAAAGACCTTGAGTAGATTCGGGTTAATACCGCAAAAACGCCAACTTCTTCTTCGGTACTTGTAAGCCTTTTTGAATTAAGAACAAGTTTTACTCACCAATACATGCAGGAGGTTTATGAAATCCTGGTGAACAAGATTGTCGCATTTTGATGACTAAAGTTTAAAGCGTTAAATGAAATTGATCAGCTATTTGTTCGTTTATAACCTTTTTTGGTGTAGATAAATTCTTTGAAAAAATAGGTTTATTTACGAATAGCCCTTAAAAATTTGAAGTTACTGGATTAAGAAAGCGGGCATGTAAAGAAGCCCGATTTCCTCTGTAGCCTGTGTCAGCTACAGTAACTAATTCCTAAAAAAATTAAAACATTACATTTAATAATCATTTCAAGAAAAAGTTGACAATTTAAAACTAATAAGACTACCATTTATTAGAAGTTTTGAGGAATGAGTCAAAAACTTGTTCACAAAAATGTTCTAAAAATGTTTGTTTTTCTTCACAAAAATTTTCTTACTAATGATGAGTTTTTTATGTAAATTTATAATACGGGGTATTTTTGAAACGGAGCAGAACTGAAACAATAAATTTTATTTTTCAACTGCTAGTTCTGTACTATAGCATATCGCCTTTAAAGTGATCCCATTTAGTATCACTTATGTACTTTGTCAATGTCCTTCACTATGCATATGTGCCTGCAAAAAGGATTTTTCTGGGTTCGCTCGTTATACATATTTACAACTGTGCCATCATAACATGTCGTTAAATATACATTATAATTTCAGCAGCTTACTATGATATTTGCCACGGAAACATGATAAGGTTGCGGGATTCCAACAACATCCAATCCGCGAACACTCGTATCTAAACAAGCACCTCTTCGGTTCAAATATCCGCAGTTACAAAATATTTGTTTATTTATTTATTTGTGTCAGACTCAATAACGGTCCATAAAAACACAAAAAACAAAAACACACAAACAAATTTATCAGCCACAACGCAACGCAAAGCATAAACATGCGTGCTAATTCAACCAGAATGTAATTTTGAGTAATGTACTGAAAAATTCAAATCAAGAAAACATGCTGAGCCAAAAATTTGAAGAATGTAAGCATTTGGAGAGTGCTTGCATCGTATTATGAAATTAGCAGTATGTTTTCTCATTAACGAAAAAAAGGTCGATATGCCGTTGCTTACCATAATTTAATTAATGTGTATGCTTTTGAGGATATTAAACAGCATACGGTACGATAAGCATTTTTGTGAGCTACGCGAAGACGTTTTATGCTCGACGCAAGATAACGACACTAAAGATTGATGCCATAGATAGAGGAACAAAAATAACAAAACAAAATGTTTCTTACATTTACAGAGCATTTGGAAAACTTATTACGAAGCATATTTGCTATAAAATATATAGGTCTTACTCGAGCTTTGATATCCAAGTTCTTCAAAAAGAACTCTGCTAATTGCAACACCAAGGTATTTGATACTATTCACAAACTCAACATGCTAGTCAGTCATAGTTAGATTATAATCAGTGATTTTGAAGAATTTACAAGGAAAAACATAGGTTTAGTTTTACTGCAATTGAAGACAATATTATGCTTTGCAGCCAATTTGACTCAAGTGTCAACAAGCCACCCTTTAAAACAAGGAGCAAACCAGCTAATGTAATCAGCGTACATAACATTGTTACTCTAACTGAAAATAAATTTTTGGTAACAGGAAAAAATACGTTATCAAATCATTATAATCATAAAAACAATGCATATAAACGCACGTCAAATAGATTGCAAGTCATATTAATAGTATCTGGAATCTTTGATTCAACTCTTAGTGCATGAATTTTTTGCGAGTCCACTTTTCAGACCCGGGTCTTGATTACGATGTCTCTTTATTGTCACGTGATCCGAAAACGTACCCAACAAAAAAAGAGCGTGCAAATCAAAGAGTTTATAGCTTAAATATGTTCTTTTGGTGACATACAGAGTCTTTGATTAATTGGCACTTTTTTGGCATGACTCAACCACAAGCTGGCACTGGAATCAAGAATTAACCGGGCGTAAAAAGCGGACATTTAAAAACTCAAAATACTGGCGATGAATTGCCTGAATTCGAAATGAGTAGATACTTTCCTACAGTCATATAAAATTTTTTGCAGCGGTACAAAAAACTGGTTTTAGTCAAATTACATTTTATTGTACCTGTTTTGAGTAAAACGTCCACCACATAGGCTCTTTTCCTTTACGTCGCATCGTTTCACTATCAACGAGCCTGAAATTCCGCGTTCACCGCCGTAAATGAAAGCTTCTGGCGAGCAACATAATTCAAACTGAATGAGAAGTTTTGAAGAAAAAAATCGGTTTAACACTTTGATAAAACCCCAGTCGACAGCTTTCAAAAATATAACGTTTTCAGCAGCATGGCCGAGCGAAACTGAGCGCTGATTATTGCGTAAGTAATACTGCGACCCGAGTTCGATTACAGCTGCAGGCTGCCTGCTTCGACACATACGCGGGCAGCTGGAGACTCGAAGAGCGCGAGCTCACTTCCCAGTCACCCTCATCTCTCTGTTCTCATTGAGTTCTTTGAATTGTAAATCCTCAGATGATTTATTTTATTTATTCAGTTGTAGAAGTCTATTCGATCCCATAGCATCAGAATAGTTACTGTAAAATCATGTTGCTTATACGAGTATTTCGCTTGTACCTTATTTAAAGGCTTATGGTTTGTTCAAGGAAGAAAATGCGATTACGGTGCCAACATTAATTTTTGGACATAGCGATGTTTAGCATAGTCTGAAGTTTTTGGCTAAGATGATCGAGCGCCCCCTTACCCAAAGTATTTTCTGTGCGATTAGAGACACGATGAACGCATTTAACATAAATCTACCGTTTTTCGTTTATGAGTTTTGTGGTTTGGTTTCCGTATAATTTTGGTAAAAAAAAGATTCTGTAACTTTAAAAAGCCGGTGGGACTATACATGCGTTGATACAGCTAAAGTTGAGTTGAACCTCTGTATAAGAACTACAATATGCGATATAATGTACCAAACAGAGTTCAAAAATTATTTGAATTTTGAGCTATTATTTTTTCTTCGTCTGCTTTTCTGCAACACTATACTTAGAATAAAATAATAATTGTTGAGCAAAGCCTGCTAACAAACTTACAAACTACTACAAGCGCCCTAGCAGGATTTTGTTGAGATGGAAGGGGGCCTGAACTTAAAGACAAAATCTTTTTTTTTTTTGAAAAATATCCCACTTTTAACGACGCAATGAGCAAACTGGTGCAAGTGCAACTCAGTGTATTACAAAAGTGCTTATTAAAGACATTTTAAAGCCATTTTGATCACATTTTGCACGTTTCTAAAGACATTCGAAAGAACTAAATTACTAAAATCGGTAGGTATTTGCAAGAATTAAATTGCCCAGCCCCTGCCAGAGTTGTAAGTCGGGCCGGGCTTTTCGAGTCGCGTTCGGGCCTAAAGTTTACAAAAATTTCGGGCTTGATTCGGGCCTGAGACGTACTTTTTGTCTTAGGTTACAAAAAAAAAATAATCAAAATAAATTGGCAATATTGCTAAATTCTTTAGACCTAACTTAACTTTCGGGTTTTTTTGGGGCATGATTTGGGCTTCAAATTAATTTTCGGGTTCGGGCTTATATTTTCGGGTTCGGGCCGGATTCAGGCTTGAACTTGTCGGCCCGTTTACAACTGTGGCCCCTGCAGCCCCTCCCCCAATTACATGTGCAGTCAAAAAAAAAAACAAAACGTTTAAACGCTTGTATTTTGGGTTAAATGGTCTGAGTGACGTGGCTAAAAAGCAGGGTGCTGACTGCATACGCTCCCTTTGCCCACTGAACTGGTACCAATTACGTTTGTTCAACAAAGCACGGAAAATAAATGCAAAGATTTAATTGAGACTCTACATTCTCATGTAAACTCAAGCAAAGATTGGTAATGACTTGTTTAGCGTAAGCTGGCGTTAAAGTATTGTAGCAAGATTCGTAAACTTATAGAATCTCGAAATTTGTAGAATAGCCATTTATTAATCAAAATAAAATTACGTTTCAAACACTGTCGAGAAATCGATTTTCGCTGCATACCAAACCTGCTATACGTTCTGTAAAATGCTGTTACCATTTCTTGAAACGGATGTTGGAGTTCTAGACTGTAGAGGCAGGATGGTTGGGCGATATCGCACGAAAGATTCATCACCTCAAAAATTATACTCTGTCTTGTAAAACAAAGTCACTGGTTACTTTATCTACTGTATTAATCAATTTATGTCAAGCTGCCACATACAGCACCACTAAATCAAGAAAAAATTACGCTTTTATTTGTTTAAAATGTGTATGCATGAACTTAAAGCCTGAAGTATTGTACAGTACAATCTCAAACATCGTACTGCAGGAAAGTTGGAGCATAGGACCGATCTTGCAATATACTGTACTCTGTACAACAGTTTGTGGTTGTCTCACTTGCTTGATAGCACCGCATGGGAGAGTTTTGATCGTAGCAGCACCCGAATCTAAAAACAATCAATGTTTCACTTTGAAGCCCTAACTTGAATCGGAAATCATCGGTTTGGTTAAAAACAATGGTTTACAGCAGAGTTGTAAGTCGGGCCGGGCTTTTCGGGTAGGGTTCGGGTTCAGGCTGGGTTCGGGCCGGGTTCGGGCTTGAAGTTGACAAAAATTTCGGGCTTAATGCGGGCCTGAGACGTGCTTTTTGTTTTAGATGCACAAAAATATAATCGACTTAACTTGGCAACATTGCCAAATTTTTCAGACCTAGCTTAACTTTCGTTTTTTTTCGGACATGATTTGGGCTTCAAATTAGTTATGGGGTTCGGGCTTATATTTTCGGGTTCGGGCCGGATTTGGGCCGGGTTCGGGCCTGAACAAGTCGGCCCGTTTACAACTCTGGTTTACAGTTCCTTTGAAAGCAGGCATTTTTGTTTTGATTATGTTGATGAAGTTGGTTTTTTGTTCTCCGCGCACTTTTTCAATTTCATGAGAACAATGATCGTCAAGAAAATGTTTTTGAAAATTCATTGTGTAACTTATTACTGAATTCGCTCCAACCAAAAGTTGTCTTATGCGATAGATGATTGCTACTGTTAAACAAATCAACCATGCTGGCAATATACCAAGAAAGACCAAGAAAACTCTGCTGACTGCGTAAAAAATGCATTACATTAGACCGAAGTGCATTATCAAGTAATTTTTGCAGGCTGAGGCTGGAATTGTTTTTAATTTGTTCTTAAATTTTGAGCAAAACTAAGCCTCGTATTCTTATGAAGGTGTTTTTATAAAAAAAAGTGTATATCTTTGCTTTGTCCATTGCAAGATGCTTACTGCAGCATTTTTTTTATACATGTATATGGACCCAGGGTTGGAAGTTGATGGTGTTCAAAAGCAACGATGAGTCGATATCAATAATTCACACAAAAAGCAAAGAATTGTCAATGGTTGATATCCGAAACAAAAAGCAACAACTAAAAATTAGTAATCGATGCCGAAATGCCAACGAAATTTTTTATTTTTTTGCTGTTTTGACCGTTAACTGAAACTTGTGTGAGAGGAAAAACTATAATTGCCGTACTAAAACGCATGCAAAAAATGCACTTTTAGGATAGTTTTCTAGAGCAATAGCATAAGAGAAATGGAACGGTATAAGCTTAGGCAGACTCAACAAGAACAAAAGTGAAACATAAAGATTTTACCTATCGACATAACATGTAAGCAAAAGGCATAAAAAAAGGCGATAATCGATAGAAAAACTTGAAAGCAGAGAGTCTGCGATAATCGATTACAGAAAAGCAAAGAATGTAGTATCGATTACTAATCGATATTCCCAAACCTGTATAGACCGGGGCAAAGCATCGCGTATAGCTTGAACCTCATAATGTACCTCGTTCGAGTGAATCTTCGCAACGTTTAAGTGACCATTTGCAAAAATGCGGGTTACATTGTGAAGGTGAAATTTATCTGTTGCTAAGCATCCAAACTGAACGCGCCTTAATTTTTATGTAGAAAATGCTGTATCTTTATTATCTTACTTTTCCATGCAATCACTTTTTGTGATAAACATTTTGCTTGAACAGGGTTTTCGGAATCTCTTTGAAACTCCGCAGGTCTTCTGGAACAAAGCAAGCCGAAATCCAAATACATAGCAAACAAACAAAAATATTTTAATGTAATTCATTACCACAATAACAACTAACGCTTTAGTTAATTCTTGAATACAAAAATTGGCAACAGCATCACTAGCACTAACAAATGCATGCAGTAAATGATAACGCTAGCGAAGCGTCTATACAAAAATATAAATAAACCAATTAATAGGCATCGAAAAAGCCACAAGACATTTTATTGTTTGGGGGTACGCGTTTCAAGACATCCCTCTGATTTAGATAAAAATTTCTAGCTGCTGTGATAAGATGCCAACTGTTAATCTTTTTCATTATACCTCGACACTAGGGTTAAGATTTTTTTTTGTTTGCAAATGCCTAACGTTGGAACTGATGAACTTTTGCATGCTAATGACGAACATCACTTTCTTTTTGCACAATATTACAAAACTCTGGCTCATCCATGCCCTGAAAAAATCTTAATGATTCACTGAAAAATCATGCTTAAATTATCTATTTAAACAGAGCAGAAACAGCTACCGTACAGCATGTATGAACAGAATCAGAAAGTAACACACCCAATTATACGAATAAAGTTTGTTAGTGAAAAAAAGTCGCACGTTTAAGGTAACTTTTCAAAGACTATACCCTTAAATATTTGTAATGTTTAGCAATTTTTTGAAAAAATTTTCTTGATACTGATTCTCTTTTAGCTACCACGGTTAATCGTGCTATCTCAACTGCTAAGGGAGCATCAGCCCAATAAGTCTGAATGTTATAAGGATGCTATGTTATGAGTTTTCTATCTCAATGAGATGCTATATTCTGTAATGTAATGCTGTGTGTATGAGATGCAATGTTCTAAATGTTATGAGGATGCTATCCCAATGAGTCTGAATGTTATGAGTTTTCGGGCATGCAATTAGGAGTTATGGCCAGGCGCATAGCCAGAAATTCGCAATGGGGGGGCTGTTTTGAGAGTCTGGGGGCAAAGCCCCCAGCCGCCGGAGGCACAGGGGCCTGGGAGCGGAGCCCCCAGCGCTAAAAAATTTTGCATTTTTTTACAAAAATAACTTAATTTTAGACCTATTTTAATAAAAAATAATGCTTTTAAAACATGGCATAGAAATTGGCAGCGCTACATGATTCAACTGGTTGCATTAATGGGCTATGTGGGAAGTGGCTAATGATAACATTGCAGTTCTCTTGTTTACATGCTGGTAAATCATAAAATCATATTATTCAACAAAACTCACACGGAGTAATTTATTTCGTCTATATTTAATAAAGAAAAATAAAGCTACGCCACAAAAAAAAATGTCACATTTCGGGAAAATAAATCGGACTATCTTCACCAGTAATAAAAGACTCTGAATCCGAATCTGCTCTTGGTTTTGCTCTATCACGTCAGGATTTTGAGTTATTTGCAATTGTAGTTTTGAAATATTACCCAAAAAGTTCCAAACAATACCTGGTTTATTTTGGGGTAACTGGTAAGATCACCTATTTTTTAGCTGCAGTAAGCTATGTCACGCAAGCACACCATTCTTTCGTTTACTGTAATGTGGCATGCACGAAATGCTGACATGTTAAAGTCAGTTGAATTTGAATATATTAATTTTGTGATATACTTAAGTGGTATGGGTAATTGGTTATTGCGAGACAGGCCTATATACAGTAGCGTTATGCAAGGCACTGGTCAAGTTTTTACCACATTAGCACCAGATCGAGATTTAGTACATTTGTGGAAAATTTACTCCTCAGGATCTTCGATCAACCAACCATAACTGAAAGACTAAAACATGCTTACAATAGTTACAAACTATATTTTGGTTTAAAGGTGGGAGACCAAGACAAATCATGGGCTGCTCATGTCAGCTGCTCCTCTTGCTATACAACTGCCCTGACACAATGGATGAATAGAAAAAAGAAAAAGATGGCGTTCTGTGTTCCAATGGTGTGGCGTGAGCAAAAGGACCATTTCACAGACTGTTATTTTTGCTTGACAAAGATATCTGGATTTTTAAAAAAGACACGATCTTAAATAAAATATCTTCCGACTGCCTTCCAGCCATAAAACCTGTTCCGCACAGTCTTGAATATCCTGTACCACAACCTCCATCTGAAGTTGCATTAGATTTGGAATCTGAATGCAGTACAGATGCAGCAACAAGCAGTGCTTCTGAAAGTGATTTTCATTTTGAAGAACCAACTGAAGGAACCACAGAAGTGCCTCATTTGATATCTCAAGCGGAACTGCAAGATCTAGCCAGAGATTTATGTTTATCAAAAGAAAAAGCGGACTTGCTAGGGTCTCGACTGAAACAATGGAACTTTTTGCAAAAAGGTGCAAGCATTACAATATTTAGGAATAGGCATTTAGTTCTCGTCCCATATTTTTGTTTAGAGGATGACATTTGTTTCTGCCAGGATATTAGAGGTTTAATGCTTTCATTAGATCAGGAATACAAGGCGGATGAAGGAGACTTTTCATCGATTCAAACAAAACAAGTTTGAAGGCAGTTTTGCTTTACAATGGAAATCAAAAGCCATCAGTTCCAGTGGCTTATAGCGGAAATACAACCGAAACTTATCATGCAATGAAGAAATTGCTAATGTGCATTCGTTAAGATCGTCATAAAGGGCACAACTGCGGAGACCTGAAAGTTGTTGGCCTTTTGCTCGGTTTGCAGTTGGAATACACTAAGTACAAATGTTTCCTGTGTTTGCGGGACAGCCGGACAGACAAACATTATTACAGTACCACAGAATGGCCTAAGCCGCCTAACCACACCAATTTCATCCCAGGAAAATTTAATGTCTAGTATATTCCATTAGTTGAACCAGGCAAAGTATTTTTGCGTTAACTTCATATAAAACTGGGACTGTTTAAAAATTATGTGAAAGCCATGGATATACAAGGTGAAGGATTCACACATATTGACAAAAAGTTTCCATACAAATCTGAAGCAAAGTTGAAGCAAGGCATATTTGTAGGACCAGAAATACGAAAGTTGGTAAAAGATGAAGAGCTTCGTACAAAATTAAATGCGAAAACCTTGCCGCATGGGAAGCTTTCAAATTGGTTGTGTAAAATTTTTTGGTAAAGCACAAAGCAGCCAAACGCAAAGAAATTGTCAACAAAATGTTGAATGCCTAACAAGAAATAGGTGCTCGAATGTCACTAAAGATGCACTTTTTGCATCTGCACTTGGATTTTTTCCGGAAAACAATGCTGATGTCAACGATGAGCACAGTGAGCGGTTTCACCAAGACATTAAAATCGTTGAAGATCGGTACCAGGAAAATGTTAGCCCTGCTATGATGGCAGATTTTTGCTGGTCTCTTCAACGAGATTGTGACGAAACTTATCGCAGAAAGCGCTGATGCCCACAACATTTCTAGAGGCACTCAAATGCAACTGTCAGCCGTTGACCCTATAGACAGCTTTTATTGATTTTTAAACAATTTTTAGTGCCGTAATTTTACTGAAACGTATTCTTAATTTATTTGTGCAATTCATCTTTTATCTAAATGGATCCTTTGCTGATGACCTGCTAGGCATGCAGTGTTAATCCGGCAAGGACACAGCATCATTGGGTCAGAAGACCACATTCAACGTTAGACCTACCAATAACCTAGCTGTGTTCCATTGTTCAGACTAATGGATGCAAGAAACAACAGCTATGAATCTGAGTGAATATCAGCTAAAAACATGGAACTTGAAGATAAATTGACAACCTACAGGTACATCACAGCACACCAAAGACATTGTATACTGCTCCATTGGCACAATGATCTCTTTGCATGACATTTTGAACCCAAAGAAAAAAGATCACACGATCACATGATTGCTAAATTTTTACTTTTTTTTGAAAAATTAAAATACAAACAACTTGAAAATTTGACGTGATAGAAAAAAAACGATGGCAGATTCGGACTCAGTGCTGAAAGTTACCTCTAGGAAGCATAGTCTAGTATGTTTTCCAGAGATGTCAAATTTTTTTGTGACGCAGTGTAATTGAGGGGGGGCTAATGAAAAGATATTTGAGGAAAGTGATTTGGTAATTAACTAACACTGAATTGTCTCCCCCCCTATTCCTGAGTTTATAATATACATTCGTTGATAAACCTATGTTTGGCGTGTTTGCACTAGCGATCAAATTTGATTATTTATTTTTGGCATTTTTTAAAGTTTTCATTGATTTGTGACTTTAATTTTTGACAAATTAGCCTCCCCCTAAATATATGTTTCAAAAGATGCTTTAAATCACGTTTTAATCAATTCCAATGCAAAAAGCAGTCTCAAAACGGCTAAAAACGTGGTAGTTTTCTTTTTTCTGCATTTTGGTTGACAGGTCAATGGGGGGGCTATAGCCCCCTTTGCCCCCCTGGCTACGCTACTGGTTATGGCTAGTTAGAAGTCTACGTTAGTACTGTATAACGATTTTTACTCCTTTTAGTAATGCTAACAACCATAGGTGGGCACAGCTAACGCAAAAATTAGCTTCGCTAACAGCTATTTCGTTAATTGAAAAGATTAGCTTTGCTCATGCTAATCCGATAACACAAATTTTTCGTTTGCGGAAGCTAACGCTAATTCGCTTATCAGCTTATTATCCATATAAGTACAATATGAGACAGAAAAAACAAAAAATCAATTTCGTAACTTGTACCTATCATTTTAATATTGCGTTTTTCAGTTGATCAGTCAAATCTAAACATATTGCATCTCCGAAATTTCCAAATTTCAAAAGTTTATTCAATCGCAAGGTATTGTCACGGTTTTGGGTTCTTCAAACAAAATGCTAAGCAGTAACCACAACAGGTATAGTCAACTGCTTGGCCTCAAAAACCTAGGCAATCCGGCAATGTGCTGTAGCTAGCTTTAATTGCAACTTTGCTTCCAGATACAATATTTCAATCTTCCTGCTCCCTCTTTTTAAATTAGGGGTTCTTAACCTTTTTTCTCCAATTCCACACTTTTTAGTTTGCCAACTCTCCATTTTCCACCTCCTTTGGCGTAGCTGTTTGTGGGACAAAGATATCGTAGTATGGAAAATTAGAAGCCGTGGCCTGCTTCTGCATGTAATCAGGAATTTGCTAAACGGAGCGGGAAAATGTCTAAATTGGGCGACGTGTTGAGTAAACTAGTGTAAGTCAAACGTATTGCAGACGGGGTTCTATGGAGGCTGTGGGGGTCTGGGGGGTCAACTAAAAGGAAATACATTTTTCTAATGGCTTGTGAATTGAGGTCGCTGATTTATAGGATAGTAATTTCAAAGACAGTTAAAGTTGCGAGTAGTTAAAAGCAAGCATGATAGTACGGTACGCCACAATTTTTGCTAAAAAGTACGGTACGCTTTTTTTTGTAATGGTACGGGTACGGTACGTTGGTACGCAGTAGCGTAGCCAGGGGGGGGCTATAGCCCCCCCATTGGCATGTCGACCAAAATGCAAAATGAGAAAAATGAGAAAAACACTACGTTTTTAGCACTTTTGAGACCGTTAAATGCACTAGAGTGGACTAAATAGTGATTTAAAACATCTTTTGAAACGTATATGTAGGGGGGGGCTAATTTGTTGAGAATAAAATTAACAAATAAATAAAAACTTTGAAAAATGGTCAAAAATACTCAACCAAATTTGATCGCAAGTCTAAAAATGCTAAACATAGGTGTCATCAACAAATATACTATAAACTAAGGAATAGGGAGGGGGGCTATTGAGTATTAGTTAATTTACCAATTTCTCTCAAATTTCTTTTCATTAGCCCCCCCTAATTATTTTTCTCTGTAAACTGTACTCGAAATAGATTACTCCGTGTGAGTTTTATTGAACTATTCGATTTCATAATTTACCACCATCTAAATAAGAGAACTAAAATTTTACCATTAGCCACCTCCCAAATAGAGCATTTATGCAACCTGTTAAATCATGTTTGCACTGCCAATTTCTACGCCACGTTTTAAAAGCATTCAAATTATCCCTAAAACTAAGTTGTTTTTGCAAAAAAATGCAAAATTTTCGAGCGCTGGGGGCTCCGCCTCCAGACCCCCCCAAACAGCCCCCCCATTGTGAATTTCTGGCTACGCGCCTGTTGGTACGGTACGCTTCAAAAATTGAACTGAAGTACGGTATGGTTCAAGGTACGTAGTACGCAAATTCTGGACGTACCGTGCTGCCATCCTTGGTGATTACCAACGCGAGAAAAGCATTACCATATTGAAACACGATTGTTGCGGCAATAATTGCTGATCTAAAGGCCACTTACATCGTATACTTGAAGTATATATTTCTCTACCAAGCAAAAACGGCTAAATGTGGTAAATTTTACACTATACTTTGCTGAAACCACAATTGCAACTATTTTTTTGTAGCGGATTGGCTAAAAAAATTAGCTTCGATAAGCAGTCCGTAAACATTTTTGAACGTTAGCGGAACCGTTAATCCGCAAAAAAAAATGTTAGCTTCGCTAATTAGCAGAAAAGCGGATTAGCGATTTGTTCCCACCTACGCTAATAACTAAATTAAGCTTCTCTCCGGTCTCCACAAAGTTACGGTAAACAGTAGACAGCTTTGTACAGACTTGTTATTTTAAAATAACTGAAAAATTTCTCTTCTGATTAAGTTATTAGAATTGTTTTTAGGGTTTTATTGTTGTCTTACTGGCAGCAATTTAGGTTCGAAAAATCTGACAAGGTTCGAAAAAATTAAAACACTTACAAGCAAAATTTGTCAGAGGACGCTCACCAAAATATATTTGCCGCAAGAGCCCTTTTAACGACTATAGTATGTGAGCTAATATGTTTAACTGCTTCGAGCTTTGTCGCGGGTTAGATCATTGCAAGTGCCATTGGTATGTTTTCAGATTTTTTTTGCTTGTCTTTTGGCCTCGTTATTTCATGCCATTAAAAATCCAAATTTAGTTCGTTTGTTTTTTAGGTCATTTAACAGTCATTGACCTAAATTTTTAGTGAATAACCGAAAGAAATTTAACCGTTTTGGTCACAACTCACAATGTCCAAACAAAATTGAGAACGTTCGGCATGTTTTTGAATACAACACCGAAAACTGTCCCTTGCAATCGCGAATATGACCTCAAGATTAAAAAAAAAATCGCACATCAAACCTAAAAATCTGAGTGAAAAAATAAACCCAAAACTCCAACATCTGCCAATGATCTGCTTTTTCATGTTCATTCTGTGTAAATCTTTCAATGCACTCGTCTTGCCAAGCAAATTTCTTCTTTCAAAGTTTGCGTATTTTAATTGACACTTTAATTTACTACAGCTTGTTCATACAGCAGTTACGTAATTTTTTACAGAGCTCATGCAAAGAACAAATTTGGTAACCAAATTATGCTTTACCAATAAGTGAAACTCTGTCTAGAGAATTGAACGAAAAGATTGAAACAGCCAACATTCAGCCGTACTTTGTGGATCTTATGTGTGCAACTACAGCCTTACGCTATCGTTTGTATCACTTTCTGCTAAATTTAATGGTGAAAGAGCAATCTCCCTATAATACATTATACTTTAGGCTATTAATACGTAAGTTATAGGTCCTGCAGGCCCACCTAAAAGTTGATTTTTGCGAACATTTTGAGTACTTTTTGTTTTTTATTCCTTCAGTTGCAAGAAAAATTATTGTTCACACAAAAATTTCATGTCAGCTCCATTGCCAATATTATTAGTCTCCACAGTTTTTTAGAGCTTAATTGAGATTCTTTGTACTATACTATTACCCACAGGGCCGTAGACATAGCCATTATCAAGTGTGGTTTCAGAATTACAATTGGAAAGCTCGTAGGTGGGCACAAGTCCGTTAATCGTTAATCCGTTAATAACGAAGCTAACTTTTTCATTTACTCGTTAATCCGTTAAAAAGTTTTTTCATGTTAACGGACTAAAGTAACTTTCGTGAAGTTCTGTTAACTTCCTTTAAGGTTTTTATCGTTAATATCATGCAGCTTCGTTGTGCATTTGAGCTTGTTTTTATCTTAAAATTAGGTTAGACTGTAAAATGTAACTTTCAAAACACAAAAAGACCACCATAGCAATAAATATTTCCTTACAATCAGCTTAACAGCGTCAATACGTGTTCTAGAAGCGAGCGAATAAAACGAAATGTACAGTAAATTACACGCAAATGTTAACGGATTAACGGACTTTATTAACTTCCGTTAATTAAAGCTAAAAATAACTGATTAACGTTAACGGAGGTGTGAAGTTTGTTAACGGACTAGTGGTTAACGAAGCTAACGTTTTGCCTTAACTTGCCAACCTATGGGAAAGCTTGCTAACGCTAAACTAAAAAAGTGTTCATTCTCGGCCAACGAGGCGAAGTCTTGGGGAAAAAAGAAAGGCCCTTCAAGCTCGTCAATTTGTCTGCATATCTGTCAGGGTATTGGAGCAAAATAAATTTCAAACCTGCTCCGGCTCCTGCTCCGGAGTTCTTTACTATCAAGACTAAGCTCCGGCTCCGGTTCCAGAGCTACCTAAAACTAATTGTTCCGACTGCAGTGTTTTGGTACCTTGATTGAATTTTAACTTTGCTTAATTGAAGAATTTTATACTCGCTAAATATCAAAAGATCACACTTAACAATGCAATGGTAGTACTAAAACAGCCTAGACATTAGAACAAGAAACCTCAGTGAGCAAAGCATCAGCTTTTAATTAGAGCAAATCTAGAGCTGGTGCAATTTTAAAATAACGTGGTCTCCAGCTCCAGCTCCGGCTCCGGCAAAAAAGAAGTTCTTCTTGGCTTCGGCTCCAGCTCTGGCTCCAACACTTTGAATGATCTACCAGTCCAACCATAGCATTAGCTTTTCTAAAACGGTTTCAGCCCTGCCTCGACCCCTCTGGCTGTGGTCCCTCATGCAATTATAAAAGTCTTCAAAAATCAAGCAATAAAAATGCTTAAAGAAGTATGATTGACTTGCTGAAATACTCCAATCATCTGTAAAATTTTAAAGTGTTGGGTGCGCCAACTTCTTTCGTTTTTGAATAAAATATTAGCGTAGAAATACTTAGTATATGAAAGTTTATTGATCGCAAACCCAGCAGTTTAATTTCTTTTCATTAGTTAAAAAATCCATAACCCTACAGGCGACGCACGCGTCTGCAGATGAATTTTGACAAAGACTTATTTAGCAGCATATATCTGCATAGTGGTCGTTGTTGGATAAACCGGTAGGTCAACCAAGAAAGACTTCGATTTAAAAACTTGTTTCAAAAATTTTTGTTTTGGATATTTTGACATAATTATCTCAATAATGATGCCTTGAGGCTTTCCTACAAGGGTCTGCAAAACCTTTGTTGTTTGGTTTAGAAAACTGCGAAACACTTTTTATATTAATGGAAAAAAGGATTATTTGGAGCTATATTGTTATAGCAAATTTCTAAACAATTTATTTTATAAGTTATCAAACCAAAGTAAAGGATAACATTAACGCAGAATAAAAAGGTTTTTGCTGACATACAAGTTATTCGTTTATAAAAAACAAATAAATTTTTTAAAGAAAATTTGAAACAACTGCAGTGCGATAAATAGCAGCATGTAATACCCTTGCAGAATATTTATGTCCTTTAAAAATTCAAGAAAGAAAAAAAAAAATACCAAATTAAACTTTTAACGCGATTTTCATGTATTGCGATTTAAGTTCTAAAGTAAAGTTGCTATAAAATTCGCATAGAGGTGTTTGCGATGCATAAGACTTTCGAATACACCAAGCAAAGCGCGATTCTCTCACGTGCAAACCAGCACTACTTTTCTAACTGGCTTTTAATTTTACATTTTTGCTGTTGCTAGTTTTTAAGTTTAAATTTTGTCGGTAATAACAAAATACTTTATTCCACATTTTTATGGTATTTTTTTCATCACTACATTTTAGAAAGCTGACGAAGATACAGAAAGAACAAAGATCTTATAACGTCTTTCAATATTTTTACAAAAGTTCGATCCTCACAATGACATTTATGAACAGAGCTCAATTCAACTACAAAGCACCGCTATTAGTAGTTTATATTTGTAGTCTGTTCTTGCAATATCATGGTCTTTGCTTTGACAAATATGTTGCTTCCAGTTATCAAATACAAAGGTCTTTTAACCGATCTAGTGGATCATCTTTAGAGCGTAATTAGCTGGTGTAAAACGATTTCTTTAAGTCTAAATGTAAACCTCGCCCAAATTCGACACGTTCTAATACCATGAACTTGTTTATTGCTATTGTAAGCATAATCTATTTGGCGACGGTCTCAATAACAAAGTGTTAAGAAGTTAAGCTCTCGGATTACTGCGTAGCATATTAGTAGCCCAATTACATTGCTAACGTTGAAATGCCTCGGAACGTCATAGAATGCGCAATACTGCGAATAATTTGTTGACGAAACAAACGTTGATTTAGAAAACAAATCATATTGACAAACTATATTTCAATAGACAGGCGCGTAACCAGAATTTTTGTAAGGAGGAGGCTTGGACCTAAAGCTAAAATTTGTCTGCGTTTCACCCAGAAATGTGGAAGCGCCAGTTTCCGAATTGCTTACGCTTCCACTTTTACCGCTTCCAACACTTGATGACGTAATTTTTGCTTAAAAATTTTTTAAAAAAGTTTTTGGCGAAAAAAATATTTTTGCAGATTTAGAAAAATTAAATAGTTTATCTTATCATCATCTTAAAAACATAATATTGATCCAAAATACGTAGTTGGTTTGTCTGTCATCCCAAGGTTTTTAGCATAGGCGTTGTCTGAAATTCGGTTTGGGAGCGGCCCAAGAACGAAACATACAAACATATGGTTATAAAATTTCAGCTGATACTAATTTTTCTGACCGTTCAGCTAGAAATTTAAAATAAGGGCGACTACTTATTGTGGTCCAGAAATTTCCAAGTGCTCAGGATAATAATAGTTAAATCGTGTCTGCTGTAAAGTGCAAATCTTGCTTGAATGTAATTGTAAGTACCTACTTATGCAGCCTAATACATTAAATAAATGGAATAATACGCAAATACAACCAGCAAAAGATTCTTTGAACTGTACTATATAGATATTATCATTAACATATTCTTGCAATATACTAAGTTATAGCATAACACAGTACACGTCAAAAGTTAAAAATTTAAAACTCTACGGTCTCTTTCTGTTTCACCCGTAATCGGCCTCATCAGAGGTGTCAGCCCAAAGTAACAAAGTTTAAAATCTAAAATTAAAAATTAGTTCCCCGTTCCGGTACCGGGGCCATATCCACCTCCTGAGGGGCCTAAAGTTCACCCAACTAGCAGAGAAAAACAGACCCTTTTTGTAATATATTGTTAAATAATGTTTCTGCTAGAAAAAATTGTTTTCGAATCATTTGAATTACAAAACCGTACATTAAACTCACTGCGTACATCCATTTTCGATTATGTTTTTGGAATCGACTTTTGGCTTTTACGAGTGCAAACTCGCATTTCTCGTCAGTGTACTGTATAGCAAAGACCACAGGCATACATATACAGCATAAGCGTGGAAAGGAAAAATAATGCAAATCAAATTACCAGATTATTATGAAAATATTATATTCAAACCTTCACACAATGGAAAAAAACATATTTAACATTTCCATTTTGGTGTGGTTTATTGCATTGTTTTATATTAGTAGTCCTAGCTATACGAACGAGATTTAGAAGAAAAAGTTGGATTCTGAAACAGTTTATATGTCTTAGTTAGGCAGTTTTGGTTGTGCCTCTAAGACTGTGGATAATTTATAACCTAGCTATATTTTCTATTTCGAAGAATTTTGTAAGCGTTTCCGTAATACCGTAATACTTGCGAAAATTTTTTTTTAAGGTCATACAATTGGGACCAAAAATGAACCAATAAAGCTGTTTCCTTATTAGTTTCACAAAAATACTTTAAAGGCAGTTTTTGTGAGCCCGATGTAGGTGATTGGGTATCAGCAAGAAGAAAAACAGTTAATAACAAGTATTTGCACAGCAGGATGGATGTTTTGTTTAATTTAATCATTTTGGAAGTTCATTATAGTTAGGTAACTGCAAAATAAGTCCTTTATCTTACTCTGCTAATACTTCTCAGTGCTTATAGTTTAAATTCAGTAGTTGCAAATTATTATAACAATGAACTAATGTTGAAGTAACAATGCAAAGGAAGTGTTTGAAGTACGTAAAGCGCGGGTGGCTCGATCTTGAGCTGCTGTCCCGCAGCCAAGAAAAAAAGGGGAACAAACGCACTTACCATTCGTTACTCAGCGATGACGCCAGTTGCTGCAAAGGAAAACAACCACTTCGTCACAAACATAGTAACAAAACCCTGTTATTCATCAATTTTAGTGATGATTGTTACAAAATTTACTTGAAATCACGGAATATAGCTTTATAGCTTGATAAACAATCAAAGCAGAATCATAAACTTTTGAGTGAATTAAGTAAAGTTCACTTCAGACATGCAGGGTTAATGAACAAAAGATTTTAAAAGCTAGGATTTGATTCTGTGGTTGCCACAAAAACGGTACTATACAGTTTTTGAAGTTTTTGAAGCTCAAAATTTAAGGCAGTTTCAGAAAATAATAAAATTTACTGAAAGCAATAATGTTAGCATTTTTTATTTTCTGGATTACATTTACAATGCTTTACCTTGCCCTTTTTAATGTGAACGTCAATCAAGGAAGATGTGAATACTAATTTTTACAGTCTTTGCTTTTACAAGGCCAGGAATCGAACTGGACTCTACTGTATCAGTAACAAAAACTCTAGTGGCTCGAACACTACTGGCGTTAACGAAACGTTTGGGTATAATTGGTATTTACAATGTGAAAGTCAATGGTACATGCTGATACTGCAGAATAGAACATCAGCATATTTCAAATAGTAAAATTTCGGTTGACAAAGTGCACACTGTACAGCACATTTTATTGAACCATAGAGCGCATGTAAGCAAATACTTTAGTCCAGATAACGTTTTGACAATGTTTTATTTAAAACGTTTTTGGCTCATTTTCTTTATGGCTTTCTTTAGAAAAATACAAATCTTATTTTGTTATTTTGTTGCATAAAGTATTGTCATTTCACAGCGTTGTTTGATTTTTTTTCTTTTGAGTTGCTTTTACTATGGAAAAGTGTAACGTATACGTGACAATATTAAACATATGCGGTTATAATGGAATTTGTATTCTAAAATTTGTGTTTTACAGAAAGTATTTCGATTATCTTTCATTTCTAAATTTTAACGTTACTACGCTATGCTGTTTATTTTGCGGAAGAAAGTCAATAAGATGAGCCGAAAACGCTTCAAATAAAACATTGCTATACTAAAATGTTATCTGAACTGGAGTTTTTGCTAACATGCTGTTTGTTATTCAAATGGCATGTAGAATCTTTTTTTTTATATAGGATCACGATTATAAACGGGAAAAAAAAAGAGAAAGAAGAGGGTCAATATTTTCTCGCACCTATACCAAACACTGCAAAAGAAATGACGTCATCCGCTGCAAAGCAAAGCAAAGCAATGCATCGAGAATGTTGATATGATTTAAAACATTAAAAACTATTATACCTCTAACTTTTATTCAGTTTGGATTGTACGTAAATGTAATTTATTGCCAAATATTATGTAATAGCTTTTGCTGCAGAAAAAACATAATATTACAAAAAAAAAGAAAATAAGTTTAAAGCTTCCTCGGCTATGCTAGCCAAGCATTACGCACATTTGGTCATTTTATTTTTTTCCACAATAGCAGCTCATGTTCTCGATTTTGTTCGGTCACAAAGTTGCGACGGAAGAATCTTACAAGATGCCGTTCAAGTCTGCATGGAAAACATCGGTAAATGTAGAAGCAACGGAATTGAACTAACCTTCGCCACCACCACCACCACTCCCTCAACAGGTAGGCTTATCAGTGATGATATTCTAATTCAGCAAGAACCGATTCTATTTCGAATTTTGGAAGAAACTAGATCTATTCTCCGCATTGTGAAACGATGTGGTGCTAAGACAGAAAAAGGTTTTTGATACTGTTTCGGTTTTCGAGTCAAGCTACCAGTCGCCCACCTGTCTACTACACAGAAGGCAAAGGTATCGCACTGTTTCTTTCAATGCTTGAACGTCAAGCAGGGAAGCTGTAAATACCAAGTTTTTTATAGTCTTTGGTTTGACCCTACCGGAAACCCAACACAATAAAAAAATATTGGTGTTTACAAAATTGTTTTTTGTCCACTCGTCTACAGAGCGCTGATGCAACTCTGATTTTGTGAAACTTCAACCTGACTGATCATAAACAAACAGTTTGAAAAAAGTAAAATAAGGTAAAATAGTCCAGTTTGTAAATTTTCATATGTTTGATTTTAAACTATTTTTAATTAAGAATAGATTATGCCAACGCGTTAATATTCGTCTTGCCATATTCGGTGTAGAACAGCGGCTGTTAAAAGACCCGCAATTGGGAATGCCAGCCACCATATTCTTCGGACACAATCTTTGCTTTCATACTCTCAAAACTAATATTGGAAATGCAAAGACAAATTTTTGTGCTCTATCTTTCTCCATTTTAAGTAATTTGTATTAAAAATTCAGAACCAGAATGGTATGCACCAGGAAACGGTTTTCAATACCGAATCGCCAAAAGAACATCAAATAATGGAATTGTGGTACTTTCTCGATTATTGTGGAATGATGCTAAAAGTTATTGTGAAGCAAACGGAGCAAATTTAATAACCACTGGAGTGAGAGAAAATGCAACAATAAGACAGTAAGAAAATTGAATTTAATATCTATTGTTTGTGAGGATTACCGATACTCTTAATTTTAAATCGATGTTACGTTATTTATCGTCTGCAAATAACACGTTTGCAAGCAAACGCATGTACTGTATTAAAATTAAACCGGGGCAATCTAAAATGTCGGCAGGAAATAAACAAAGCGTAGGTTTGCACAAAACAGTTGAGAAGCCAAATTACAGTTACTGTACCAAATTAAACGCAAATTTCCAGTCACATAAAGTCGATTACGATAATTCGGTCTTCTGTAATGATGCTAAACTTGTTCAATCTACTGTCTTCGCTGTTACTGCTTGATCAAAAATACAATACTATAATTTTTTGTGCAACTTTATAGTATAGCTGCACTTGCAATTCTTGATATTACCTTTAGATTGCTCCACGAGCATTTTCAGAACCTCACGATGTGGATTGGTTTAAACAAGGATTCATGGCATTGGATGTGGATACATGACGACGTGGTAAACCCGACGGGAAATGAACAACCAATAATTGATAACTGGCATCCTAGTGCAAATTTAAGCGATTCGCAATCAAACTGTGCTGTAATCACAACCGACCACAAATTTGTCAATTTACCCTGCTATAGTTTAGAGTATAGTCTTTGTGAAAAAACAATTTGAACAAATTTTGCTCTTATTCACATGTGATTTCTGCATTAAAATGACAAGATATCAATAGTGATAGTAACTGCAGTTTTATTTTGTTGTTTTTTTACGGTATTTGTTGTTGAACTCTTCTTGAAAGTCAAAAAGATATAGACGGGAGGCTTGGTATTTCTAAAAATTTTTGCCGATGACTACCTGTCTCTCTTTCTCTCTCTAAAAGGAAATAATGTCATTTTTTTTAACAGTGAGTCGGAGAAGTAGCAGCAGGCTCAAAAACAACATCATAATGCTATGACCTAAAGTCGCTTAGTAACAAATAAAATCAACATGTCAAAATCAGAATCATTTCAGTAGCGATCTCAAGGTGAAGCACAACTGGGATATCATAGATAGAGCAAAGTAGTAGCAGGTCCAAACCGCGCAAGCTTGCTTAATGCTTTAGGAAATTAAGATAAAGCTTGTTTACAGTATATTCGCTAAAAGTCACGTCACAGAACAGCGCGTATTCGAAAAATAGGAGGAGCTCTTTTTTTGTTATTGCTTTTGGGCTAAGCTGGTTCTTATTATCCTTATATTTATTGCAGCGATGGGTAACCATCGACAACACTTGATATGAATTTAACCAACTCTAGAATTGAAACCCAGAGATTTTGTTCACCCTATTTTACACGGGCTATTTGACCAATGCATTTTTTGCACGGGGGTAGGGGGGCAAAAATGCCTGCACAATTTAACACTTAAACCAAAAGTCATAAATCATCAAATTTGGCCAGCGGGTTGGTGTTCACCAAATTTTCTAGAAAACTTAGTTTTGAATTAAGGGCATCATCACTGTGAGTCAACCAGTTTACATAGAACTGTTCTTGCTTGCTCAGAAATTGGCGTCCTCCAGTTACTACAGTACTACTATTTAGCAGTCAGATTAAAGTCGTCCACCTAGACTAATTGAGGAGCCTTAAGATTAGGCGAAACAGCTGTACTTGGCAAGGTACGGAAAATAGTTGTTTGTTTTGAATTCATTAATTGATTGACTTTAAATTTGCCTAGTAATTCTCTTTTATGTTTGTAAATAAATCAAGCGATCATTATATGTATCTCAATGAAATTTATTAAATTTATGCCGTCCACCAACTTTACATTGGTGTAAGGTACAGACACTTTTTGGGCCCAAGTTAAAGCGGTCAACGTTTGGAAATTGGGCTCCAATGATCCTTTGTACTTGATTCGAGCTAGAGAGGCTTTGACGTTTGGTTGTTGCAGAGATCGCGATCGGAATATTCCGCTCAGCGTTTTTCTTGGATTAATGCTTTGCATTGTCACTTGCCAGCAAACACTTACCTAAAATGTTATTGCCTAACAAAAAATCAGAATTCGATTTGCACATTGCTAGCAATTTCACAGGAAGCTTTGCAATCTGTCAATCAGCATCATTTTGCATAAAATGATTACGGCTGTTATTGAAGCCTTGATTAACTAATATTGCTTTGTGATGCAAGCTTTTGTGATGCATAACGAGGTCTATGATCAAAGGGTGTTGGATTTTTTCTTAAACAATTTATACTTTCATTCAGGGGTGCAAATCTTTGCTGAGCACTGGGGGGGATAATTTGCAATTTACCCCAATTTTGCCCTATTTTCAACATTGGGGGGATGAACCTCGACCACGATTTTTTCAGGTAAGCAAATCAAGTGAAGAGCAAACAAAAAAAAGGTCTTCACCAAAAATGGAACACTTTTTTACCCGAATTCAGGTAAAGACCAAAAAAAAAAAACAAAAAAAAAAACAAAACAAAAAGGTCTTCACCAAAAATGGAACACTTTTTTTCCCCGAATTCAAGTGGAGACCTGCGCTCAGATGCACACCAGAGTCAAATTATTGGGGGGATGCAGATGTAGACCATACTCAAATTATTGCGGAGGATACAACCAAATTATTGGGGGGGATATATCCCCCCCGGGTTTCGGCACCCCTGCTTTCATTCATAACTTGCGAATTTTTATGCGAAAAGATATTTTATGGTGAATCGTGATTAGACCTTGTCACGGCAAGCAGGTTTCAGATAGCAGTTTCTATTACAGTATTTGAATTAAACGTCCATTATGTGTACGTAAGGTTTAATTTCTATCTAAAATATAGCCCAAGTAAAAATTTTGCATTCTCTCAATAAAGACTTATAGTATCTTTTTACTACTAAACCCCAAAACAGGAACGATGTAAATCTTTGCCAATTCAAAATTTTGGGTTTTACACCGTATCAAATCAATCTAAGTTCACTGCTTTAGTAACAAACTCGCTATCTTCTGCTTTACGTATGCTCCAGGCGAGGATTTAACTCACAACTTTTGCATTACTCCGTGTGCGCGAATTTTTTTAAAATTTGTGTTTACTTATTTAAGTATTGATTTTATTTTTGTCTTCCCATTCTTTTTTTATTCAATGAGCCTCTTGCGTGATGAGAAAAATTGACTTCAAAATTATCATTCCTGCTTTCTAAACAACGTATTTCAGACGAACTACTGGGTGAATGTAATTTCTAATGTGCTTTATCATTCTGCTGAAAATCAGGAAAAATATTGGGCTAATATATTAAAGCCCATTGAGATGCCTACTTTTCAAAAACTGAATAAGAGTGGTTTCTAGAACCATCTGGTCTACCGATGCCTACTTTTGACTATTGATGCCTACTTCTATTGATGCCTACTTTTGACTATTACTATTGATGCCTACTTCTGAATCGATGCCTACTTTTGACGATACAGCTACAAAAGGTTGAAGTGTTTCCTTTTTCACACTTTCAGTAAATCGATACCCTTCTTTAAACAAAAAAATGATAAAGAGTTTTAAGTTTTGTATATACCCCCGTCACTATATTTTTGAAATGATTTTTTTGGAAAGATTACAGTAGATATAGATTTTTGATCATGTTACAACATTGAGTGCAAAATATAGCGATAATACTGAGTTTTTAAATCACTTTTATATTTACCCTCAGCATAATTCGTAATAAAATATTTAAAAAATATAAGGAACCAGAGTTGTAAACGGGCCAACTAGTTCAGGCCCGAACCCGACCCGAACCCTAAAATATAAGCCCGAACCCGGCCCGAACCCGAAAACTAATTTGAAGCCTAAATCATGCCCGAAACAACCCGAAAATTAAGTTAGGCCTGAAAAATTTTGCAATGTTACCCAGTTATTTTGATTATACTTTTGTGCACCTAAGACAAAAAGTACGTCTCAAGCCCGAATTAAGCCCGAAATTTTTGTCAACTTCAGGCCCGAACCCGGCCCGAACCCGAACCGAAAAGCCCGGCCCGACTTACAACTCTGTAAGGAACTACTAGACATTGTACTAGTGAGCAAGTCGGCGTTTTCAGAAACAGCTAGATGATTTTTCAGAGCTGTACAAATTATATTAGGCAAATCATTCTCAAACCATAAAAATGAAAAATCAAAATCGTTCAAATAAAAACCAGCCTGTTTTGCTTCCATCCGATCGAAAACCATTTTTCGATCTGATGTTTCAAATACGAAGGAGCAAAATAATGTGAATGTCGGCAAATTATGTGTCACGAAACGCATCGCGTTACAATAATGAGTTCTAAATAAAAGCAGAGCGCAACACGTACATCGATCGCATTTCACCTAATTTTAACAAATCATTTTAAATATAAACGCGATTGGAAACGAAGCTTTAATAATTATTGATGATACCTAACTCTTATCATACAATCAGTGAGTGACTAACAAATTTTTGAAATTTAATTATTTCACACAAACTACGTGCTGCAACGATAAATAAGTTTATGGAAAAGTTGTAGACTTTTTGTTTTGTTTCATAATTAGACTTTTTTTTATAAGAATCAGTAAAATTTAGATCGAAGTTGGCTGTTCTTAAATGTTTGCAAATTTTCAGCCACATTTATTCTTTTTTTACAACTCTACTGAAGAAAAAAGTGACCTTTTCGTTTTTCTTAGTTGAAGGATAGTTTCTTTTGTTACATATAGATCATAATTACACTGTTAGGCAAACCAATAATGGCAACAGAGAAAAACCCATAAAATCTCTGCTGATTACTCACAAATGTCTTATTCTAGCCCATGTGTTCTTAATCTTTTTTTATGCTGAAGCTGGCATTATTCTTAGATTTCAAAAAAAAAAAAAGAGTCTTGTGTTCATATTAAGTAAAGCTTGTAAAAAAGCGTGCTGAAATTATTATTATTGTTATAATTAAATCAGAGATGTAAAGTTCCCAAATAAAACTTTGCATGAGGTTTCCGGGGAGCAACAATAAGTCCAGTAAAAAGAATAAAAACTTCCTGGAAAAGGTTTTCGGATTAATCTTGGGATATTATGAGTCGTAAAAATAGATAATTTATTCCCCTATCTACATGGTGACTTTGGTCGAAAATAGGTCAAGACAAGACGCGAGACGGATGAACCTTTATTGCCAGCTGATTTTGACACCAAAATTTAAACGAACAAAAGTATACCGTATGTTCAAAAGATATTGTTAATGAATGCCAATACGAAAGTCAACTAAGATCTGTATCCAATTATTTGCTATCTTTTAATTCTTCATTTTTGTGAGAGTTTAAAAGCAAAAGCTAAAGATTGTCGCACTTCAAGGGCCGTCATGCGTAGGTCATGCTCTTGATTTGCTACGAGAAAGTTTCTAGTGCAGCCCAAACCCCCGATCCAATTTAGCTCAACCAATGAAGTACAAAAAGTACTGTAATTGGCAATTAAAAAAAATTTACGTTTTCTCGCACTTGTGGTTGCCTCTGCAGTAAGCACTCGCAAGATTGGAAGTTTAACTTCCGCTAGAGAATAATGAGGTCACTTAATCTCCTTTCTAAAACTTTTTGTTTTGGCATTATCTTTGGCTTGTCTTGTACTTAGTAAGCGAAAGTGACAACAATTTTAGTTTTCGTTGCCGGTACTTACGGGGATGACCTCGTGAATGTACTTGCTTTCGCTATGCAAATTGCAGACTGATTCGTTTGATAACCGGCATGGATCTTTTTGTGTCCAACATGTAGCAATAGGACCTATACAGCAACAACAAATGCAATGTGTGAATGTGGAAACACTCAAATTACTATAGCCTTTTTAACTGCCATTCAAATCTACTCCAAATACGAATTACCTATTGGGATAAAAAGACTATAGTTTCGCTGGACCCTGATTTACTGGCTGTTTGACGAATGTTCTGTCTTTGAAGTGACAATATAAAAAAAAAGAGTCTTTAGTTTGTATAATAAAAAGACTATGTTTTTCTTACGCCGATATTTTTCGTACCGATATCATTTTCGTAACTTGGCATTTAAAGTAATTTTCAGGAAGAAAAGAAAAAAAATTATTAACTCTATTTTACTCGGGGTAGGAGGGGGCATTTTTGACCCCCTCTCATATTTTTTTGTGATAAATTTCTTCAGAAAAAGATTGTTGTTTCAAATCAATGTGACTTTCAGTCAAAATTTATTACAAATAACTCCTGAAAAATTGAAATTGCTATGTTAACGGGAAATTTCCCGATTTTTGAGGTTTTCCGAAGTCACATTCCGAAATCTGAGCATTTTACCATAACTTAAATAACGCCAAAAATGTTTTTGTGGCATTACTAACTTGACGAAGGCATTTTACGTCACAATGATGACTTCATCAACTCAAAACCAATTTTTTGAAAAATTTCGGTGAACACCAACCCACATGCAAAATTTGGTGTTTCCACGACGTTTGGTTTAGAGTTAGATTGAGGGCATTTTTGCCACCCTTCCCGTGCAAAATGCATTGGTGAAATTTCCGTGTAAAATATGGTTAACAAAAACAGCTTTCTATAGAGTAACGGATAGGTTTCTTGAACCAACTTTTCTAAAAAAACGAACATGATGGGTGCTTAATAATACTGTGGTCATTACGTCGGTGCGCAACGTTCGTTACTGATAAAAGGGCAAAAATATATTAGGAAACATGACATTTGTGCTGCACTGGTGCAACTTTGCGCTGATATTTTTGCAGACGGATTCATGATTCTTTCAAGCGTAAGAACAAAGCTGCTATTGCGTCTGTCTAGAAACCTTAAACACAGAGACACCTATTTTTTGGTTTCATTTCCAAATCTTTCATCAGACTGGGCCAACATGGTAAGTGAACTGCTGGACTCCGAAGAAGAATACGCGTTGTCATTCCTTCGAAAATAACGACGGGCATGACCAAGTAAATCCTACTTCTGATAACTTTGCTGTTTTCATGTTTTTTGGTATTTGTTTTTCTCTGCTTGTTTGAGGTTTGGGTTAGATTTTAAAATTACAGAAGTTATCTCGCCAAACAAAATAATTTCATGTGACGTAAGACAAGGCGTAGCCTACTCTCCGAAACCGCAATTTTGATTTGGGTAACAAGTTGTTGGGGTAACAAGTTGTAGCCCTTAGGCTACAAAATTTCTGATGACATCAATAATTTTGATTAGCAAATTACGAATATCCAAGATAAGCAATTAAAGAGCTCTTTATTAATAGCTCTTAAATTAAAGGTCCAAATGATTATTACAAAGATACTTTAATTGTTAATTCTTAGAAATTTCGATTGTTTTTCTTTTTCAGTGAAATGTTAACTTACAGAAGGTACTCACTAAGTATTTCAATTACATATGCACAGTAATTATTTTAATTAAATGTAGATTTAAACCATAATTCAATTATACTAGATACAGTAGTTTCGCATAAAAGATTAAATAGATTATTAATTACTGTACGCCAATTAATCACAATTCAATTATACTAGGTACAGTAGTTTCGCACAGAAGATTAAATAGCTTATTAAATACCGTACACCAATCCATCACGCTCATTTAAAATGTAAAATTAAAAAAAAAATCCCTACAACATGTTTTATTTTTCGACGGTTGAAAGACGAAACATATTGTAGGGAGTTTTAGTATAAATTAAAAAAACTACTTCTGTAAAATACAAGACTTCAGAAATTCATTATCATATTATTGTTCGCAGGGAATTGAAAAGTAAACTCTTTATGTTTTTTGTCTCTGTCATTGAGAGTAAACTCTCGGACTTGGATATAAAAGCAAAACAATTTTCAGATTTTCACCAGAGTAACTTTCAGACGTTTACTGGAGCGCTTTGGAAATCAAGCTTGTTTAAAGCTTAAAATAGTGCATGTTTTTGGTATCAAAAAGCTTATCATGATCCCTTTGCGCAGATAAACAATAAAAAAAGCAAGCAACATAATTTCACGAACTGTGTAACTTTGACAAAATGCCAGAATTTTGGGAAAAATGCCATGCCATTTCAAAAATTGCCATAATATACTGTCATATCAGCACAAATTGAGAAAACGAAAAATAGAAACCAAAAAAAAAAAAGGCACAAAAGAGAAAATCAGAATATCAGTATAAAGTAAGTAAAAAGGGTTGAATTGAGTTTCTTTTCTTTTTTTTTTGTTACTAAGCTTATTAAAACCCTTACCCTCGACGTAACTCACGGGGGCAGGGAAAACTTCAATAACAAAAACACCGAATTTTAGGTGAAGATCTTTTTTTTGTTTTTCTCCTCCTAACTTCGTAGAAAAAGCACCAAATTTTTATTGAAGATCTTTTTTTATCTTTATCAAAATTCTGTCGAACTGTAGGCCGCCTAGAAGCTTGCTTTTTCATGCAAAAACCCCGGTTGCGCCAATGCCCTAAACATAGCATGTACTGTACAAATTAAGCCTGCAGTATAAAAGGAGGTTGGTAAAACATTTAAAATAATTAGTAGGTCTACAAGGTTTGGGGTACCTCTTTATTATCTTAAGAAGTTTTTATTTTTTTTATGAAACCGGTCTCAAGCAATATGTCTTTAAATTTTTGAAGGCCAGTTTAAGGCAAAACCTCCACCTGGCATCCTCAAATTTTGTCTAGTTTCTTCTTATTTATGTCTAAAAATTTGATTTGTTCTGATCAAATTTTACAAAATTAAACATTTTTGGACCTGTATGGAGAAAAACCTTTTCACGAGGCACTTTTATATTCAGGCGGGCACTAGAGCGCGTAGCCATTAATTTGCAATGGGAAGGGGGACTATTAAATCTGCAAGGAGAGGCCTCTGAGATTTTCATTTTTTAGCAAAAATAACTTAATGTTAGGCCCATTATTTGGTAAAAATTAATGCTTTTGAAACGTCGCATAGAAATTAACCCTGCAAAAACATGACTAAACTAATTGGGTAAACGGGCAATATGGGCGGTGGCTAATGATGAAATTTCAGTTCCCTTATTTTCAAGCCGGTGAATCACAAAATTCCATAATTCGAAAAAAACTCATAAGCAGTAGCGAAGCCATTGGCTGTCGACCAAAATGCAGAATAAGGAATTTACCACATTTTTAGCACTTTTGAGACTGTCTTTTGCATTGGAACGGAATCAAAGATAATTTAAAGCGTACTTTGAAACGTTTATTTAAGGGGAGGGGGCTTATTTATGAAAGATAAAACTAATAAAGCAGTAAAACCTTTAAAAAATGACCAAAAATAAGCAATCAAATTTGATCGCTTATTGAAAAATGCTGTACATTGGTTTCATCAAAAAATATTTGGGGGGAAGCTATTCACTATTAGTTAATTTACCAATCACTTTTTTCAAAGTTCCTTCCATTAAGCCCCCTATTATCTTTCTCCATAAAACACAAAGAGTTTTATTAAACTATAGGATTTTGTGATTTACCAGCTTGTACAGAGGAGAACTGAAATTCTATCATTAGCAACCTCTCACATCCCATTTATGCAAGTAGTTTAATCATGTTTTTGCACTGCTAATTTTCATGCTATGTTTTAAAGGCATTAATTTTTATCAAAGTAAGCTTAAAATTAGGCTATTTTTATGCCATGTTTTAAAGGCATTAAATTTATCAAAGTAAGCTTAAAATTAGGCTATTTTTGCTAAAAAATACAAAACTTTCGAGCGCTGGGGTCTCCGCTCTTAAACCTCCTTAACAGCCCTTCCCTTTGCAGAAATCTGGATGCGCGCCTACTTACAAGGATTAGTTTAATTTGTCTGTATTGTCGGTCAGTATCAGTTTATTCATGTACCAGTAAACGCAAACAAGAAAAATCCACATTTGGAGTAGGCAGTTGCATGTAAATAACTTACGATACATAGAAAGAGAAAGAACTAGAAGGGGGCGGCTAATGGAACGAGATTTTAGAGAAGTTTGTGGTAATTAACTATAATAGTAGATAACACCCTTACGTCGACTCCAAACATATTTGGACTTGTTTTTTGCTTTCCTTTAGTTCAGACGACGTATCAACTTTTGTTGTGTAGTGACTGTAGTCCAACCCCATCAATTAAAAAAATTGAAATCGTTGATGCGTGTCTGATCTGATTCTATCAATAATTTGGTCTTTAATTTTCGATTTTGAACGTGTGTTCTCAGGCTTTGATGCCAGATGCTTTTGATTTGCAATTTGATGTTTTATGTTTTGAAGAAAATCTGTAGCAAATTACGATTTTATTAGTCATCATCATCATTTTGCTCCAGGACTGTGCTTCCTTCTATTTCTGGAGCCCAGCAGAGGTTCCCCGCATGCAAAGGTCAACTAGTTTTTGCAACCTAGTTGCCATCTTTCACGGTCTTGTGCATCAATCTTTGCAAACCTCTGGCAATAGTCAGAAGTTAGAAATTATTATTACGGTACAAACAAGGTCAGTGGCTACTCGTGATCATTTTGAAAGGGTAAGCTACAAATTATATAGAATAATTTGGGCCCTGAAATGTTAACTTCGTAGATAAATCATACCACGAAAAAAAATTGCAACTGAACAAATTGCCAAAATTGAGCTTGTTCACTCAACAAGCGTCTACTTCACAGTTATCGTTGATTGTAATTATTCAAATTGCCTCATCTGTTGTCTCAAAAGCGAAAGCGGCACGAGGGCACGTACGAGAAAAGCTGTTTTCGATTGGTATCAATGAAGTCGGAACTCAGTAGTTTGATTCAAGATTTGGCCGTCGTCTGGGCCTCAGGGAGATATTTTTTCATGGGGTAGAGGACTGATACCGGGGCCCCGACGTTATCAAGCCCTTTTGTTGTTGTCGAGATTAATCGCTGTCCATTTTGTGGATGTACGAGATCTCGTAGATCTCCGTCTGAAAGCAAGGGAATGATGACATTTGTCTGATTTATTGTAAGGTTTAAATTCAACTAGGGGGTCTGGGGGAGCACTGTAAGTTCCCTCAGCGGGGTCAGGGCAGAGCAGCAGAAGCTTAAGTTCTTTTGCTGTTTGTCAAGGGTAAAATACAGCATTCGACAAAAATTGACCGTCAGAAAGTGTGATGCATGAAAAAACGTATAGACGTTAGGAAATGGTAACTTGTAAAAAGGGCATTGAAGTCAAAGTTTTCACTGTTGACCAATATGTTGAAAAAAGCCTAAAATGTATTCTCACTAAATTTGAACTTTCTACGTCTTCTCGTTTTAAAGATATAACAGTTCAAAGCCAAAAATCTTTTTTTTTTCACTTCAGAGTTGATATTTCGTCAATATTGTGTCAGAGAAGATTAACTTTTGAAAAATTGGCTTACATTTACATGAAAAATCGCAAATTTACGATTCTGACTCTTCACTTTGTCCTGAAAACACAGTGCAGCTAGACACTTTATGCGATCAAGGAACTTGCAGTGACTTTGTGAAATTTTGCTTCTAACTGGCAACTCTGGCAAAATTTCTAACGGGAAAAAGCCTTCTAAGGGGAAATCTGAAGTTATATCTCGGGAACGCAAAGTCGTAGAAGGCTCAAACTTGGTGAAGTTAGTCGTCACTCGTCCGATTTGCCAATTTTTTTTGAGAGAAAACCGCCAAAAAAAGTTTTCGACTTGAATGTTCTTCAAGGTCATCATTAAGTATTAAAGTAAAATGCAGATTTTTATTGACAGAGATCGAGAATCTAGATAGAAGCTTATCCATATACTGGGGTACCATTGCGCTTACACTTATTTGGTCGGTCAGATTAAATATTTCCAGTCCAAAATCTTGATAAGTGGATCTCTTGGCAATTATAGAGATAGCATGAGCTGCTACGAGACCCACTAACGAGCCGTTAACGGGTCTTTATACCAGTCCACTAATGGCTCTGTTCTATCTTTTTTTGTTACTGAACTTTTTATTACTGAACTTTTATCTTTTTTATTTTGAAATGCCTACAAATTTTTATGAAAGATAATTTACAGTGTAGTACATGATTTTACAAATGTTTCTGAGCACTATATCAACCACTTTTTTGACGTTTATGTTCAATTTCTCGTTTATCCCAGCCTGAGTTTAATAATTTTTTTTCTTTTTTGGTATTTCTTTTTTCTTCTTGCGCTTTCTACTTGTAAACCGCAAAAAGCAGAGAGTTCAAACTTTGATCGTTTGCAGATATCAAAAAGACTGGTGTTTGCTTGAAATTGGGAGTGCCACGTTGGGGGTTCTCCCAAACGTTGGAACTTTTGAGCCATTGAAGTTAGATGGGTCAAATTCCCAGAATAGGTGGACATAGGTGGGCAAGTTAATGCAAAACGTTAGCTCCTTTAACCACTAGTCCGTTAACAAACTGTATACCTTCGTTAAGTTAATTCGTTATTTTTAGCTCTAATTAACGGAAGTTAATACAGTCCGTTAATTCGTTAACATTTTTAGTGCAATTTACATTTCTTTTTATTCATCACTTCTAGAACACGTAATGAAACTATTGAGCTGATTGTAAGAAAAAATTTATTGCTATGGTGGTCTTTTTGTGTTTTGGAAGTTACATTTTACAGACCAATCTAATTTCAAGATAAAAATAGGTTCAAATGCACTAACGAAACTGCGATCGATAAATCTTTGAAAATTGCGAACAGCGATAATTAATAGACCTATGAGGCTACAGCTTATTATTTGCCACAAAAAAAAGAGCTCCTTTCTTCGCTGTTTCTGTAAAACTCGTGCTAATACGCACCAAGTGTTACCAGTGCAAATTGGTTTGTACCGGTCATAGGCGTAGCCAGGATTTTTGATTGGGGAGGGCCCAAATCACACGCAATGACGTCATCAGAAAATTCGAAAAAGAAATTTTTTGTGGGGGCAAAGATATTGTAGAAAGGAAGATCAGAAGCGTGGGTCTGGTGTTGGCACGTAACTAGGAACTCGTTCTCAGGGGGGGGGGGGGGGAGGAAGGGCTTAAGCCAATAGTTAAAATGTGAAAATGTCTAAATTGGGTGACGTGTTGAATTTGACGGGGGTTTGGGACTGAGCCTTCAGCCGCTGGGCGGTTTTTCGTAATTTTTTGGAAAAAAGCTGTTTTAATACCATTGGATCACATTTCGCACGTATTCAGAGCCTCATTTAAAAGTACTAAATTTTTAACATTTGAAAGCCAATTGAAAAAATTAGAAATTGCAAACGTAGGTATAGGCCTACTAGGCCTAAAGGTTTGATGTTCACCGGGCATAAGTAAATTCATTGATTAAGTTCACCGGGCATATTGATGCTACGTAGCTTCAGTCGTAGTTCTTTATCGTTGCTCGTATTCTGATGATGTTGGTTGCCATAACCAACGAAACGTCAATAAAAACAAAGCTTTTAAGATCAAGCTTGCTGTGACTATGACTTCACCGGAAGAACGCAAGAATTAGAGTTATTTTGAAAAAATTAGGTTGTTCAGTTCTTCTTTTGCTTGCAATTTAGTCCAAAACACGTTTAAATCTTGCATTTTGGAGTTAAATTCTGTAAGAGATTTGGTCCAGGTAGGGGGAAGTAAAGTACATTGCCTCCTGCAATATTTTAGCAGTGAATAACAATCCACGCGAAAGTTTTCCTTAGAGATTATTGTTTTGTGATGAAAACAACCAGTTATAGGAGTACATATACGGCCAGGGGGCCCAGACCCTCTCAATTCAAAAATTTGTTCAATGAGCATTTTCCTTACTGTAGCTCATTTTTTTAGAAAGTATTTTGTCGCATAAAAACTGGCGAGTTGGAAGTGAATTGTTATTGAAAAATCTACAATAGATGGTTACGCCTACTAACCATGTTATTGCCCAGGCCGGACTTACATTGAGTTTGGACCCCCGGCACTTTGGGATTTTTTCAATATTTTTATGCCAAATATGGATGAAGATCAAAAAAGTTTTATATGAGCGCGGGGCCCATGACACTGTGCCATCTGTTAAATCCGTCCCTGGTTATTGCATTACGTTCATAAAAAGGTTACATGAGGGCTTGATTTAGCAACTTTTAGGATAAAAACTCTTAATTTTACTCGGGTTATGCGTTTAAATTGGTTGGCAAATATTAAATTGAGGGGTCCGAGCCCCCTGAATTAACTTTATTGTTGGGGGCCCATTTAAATTGGGAGCCATTTAAATATTATTGTAAGGGGCCCATTTAAATTGGTTGGCAAAAATTAAATTGAGGGGCCCGGCTCCCTGGATTAGTATTAATTTTGGGGGCCCATTTAAATTGGGGACCATTTAGATATTGTTGTAGGGGGCCCATTTAAATTAGTTGGCAAACATTAAATTGAAGGGGCCCGGGCCCCCTGGATCAATATTATTTTAGGGGCCCATTTAAATAATTTAAATATTATTGTAAGGGGCCCATTTAAATTGGTTGGCAAAAATTAAAATTGAAGGGGCCCCGGGCCCTTGAATCAATATTATCGTTGGGGGACCATTTAATTTGGGAACCATTTAAATATTATTGTAGGGGGCCCATTTAAATTGGTTGGTAAACATTAAATTGAGGGACCCGGGCCCCCTGGATCAATATTATTGTTGGGAGACTATTTAAATTGGGGCCATTTAGATGTTGTTGTAGGGGGCTCATTTAAATTGGTTGGCAAAAATTAAATTGAAGGGGCCTGGGTACCCTGGATCAATATTATTTTAGGGGGCCATTTAAATATTATTGTAGGGGGCCCATTTAAATTGGTTGGCAAAAATTAAATTGAGAGGCCCGGGCCCCCTGGATCAATATTATCGTTGGGGGACAATTTAAATTGGGGGCCATTTAAATATTATTGTAAGGGGCCCATTTGAATTAATTGGAAAAAATTAAATTGAAGAAGCCTGGGTCCCCTGGATCAATGTTGTTGTTAATTACTGTTGTATGCGTGTACTGTTGTACGCGAAGATGCTAACAGAAACTAAAACAGAAGAAACAATAGTCTTTTTTGTGACATTTTTATCATTGGTAGCATTTCAATTGGGGGGGGGGGGGCGGGCACCCTGGGCCTTCCCTCTGGCTACGCCTATGGTAGCGGTACGATGAATGAATGTTGCTAGAAATTAACGATGAAAACCTTAACGTAAGTTAACGAAACTTAACAAAAGTTAATTTAGTCCGTTAACATAAAAAAAAAATTAACGGATTAACGAGTTAATGAAAAAGTCAGCTTTGTCATTAACGGATTTGTGCCCATCTATGTAAGTTGATATTGAAAATAAGAAAACATAATACAATTTTGGGGTGACACAATAAAAATTTCCCCTTAACCTGGTTCTCAAAAATTCAAAATTTTTAACGTCTTGAGTTAGACAAATGAAACTTTAACCTCTAAAGGTATACAAATGAAATTTTAGGACAGATAAATATTTAAAAAAGATAAAAACATGACAAAATTTGGAGGTGCCACATTCGAAGATCTTTTAATAATGAGTTGAAAGTATTTAAAGTTTAATTAAGTAAATGGGCTTTGAGGGGGTTTGGCTTTATTTTTGGGATGAGCAGCCACGCCGGTTACGGTCAACGGGCTTCAGTATCCAGTCCAAGGGCAGTCTGGGTTGCAAAAATGTCAGCCCTTGCCATCGCTAGGCAATAAGTTTAATGTTAATATGATGCACCAGGACCTTTATGAATCCCCAAACAATTTAACAGTTATTTTATTTGTTTTGCTTCACGGTTACTTTTTATAGTGATTTGTTCTGCTGGCAGCATAGACATTATCCATTGACAATACACCATTGACTATCTTAAGAAGTTTTACAGAACTTCTCATAATGGGTGAGGTACTTGGAAAGGACGGTCCCCCTGAGCCTGGTCCCCCTTAGGACAGGGTTCAGGTACAATGTAACCCCTGGACCTCCTCTTGTGAGCACTGGCCGTCGTTACTGGCGAGCGACTGAAGACACATGTTTCAAAGCCTTGTAGGTAGACATTACTTCTCCTAAAACATTAAATCTTTGTTGAAATATGCGTTTAGCGTAACAGCGCTTGTAGAAGCCTGGCAGTTTTAGTGGCTACTCGCTGCTTTGATGATAAAATACCTTGGAAAAGAGATAATGCCGATGTAAAAACTTCAATCTGATTTAACTAAGCGCAAATTGCCGAAACATAGTAAGTACACTAACTTCCATTACCAGCAAGTGTGTTGAAGCTATAAGTTAGCTAAGCAGCGAAGTAAAATAGCCTATTGCTAAGTAATGTATTCCGTTACTTGCACAATATTTCAGCATTGTGAAATTCAACTTGTCAGTAATCACAGCTGTGGATATTTATCAAAATGTTAACCAAGAGATGTCCTAGAAAATGCCGGTACTGAAAAATCCCGGTACTGAGCTGAAAAATACCGGTACCAAAACACCGGTACTAGGAAATGTGCCAATCAAGAGTGCCGAAACCCGGGGGTGGGGGGGGATGGGGGATATATCTCCTCCAATAACTTGACTGTATCCCCCCCAATAATTTGAGTATGGTCTTCATCTGCATTCCCTCCAATAATTTGACTCTGGTGTGCTTCTGAGCGCAGGTCTTTACTTGATTGCGGGGAAAAAAAGGGTTCCATTTTTGGTGAAGACCTTTTTCTTGGTCTTCACTTAATTTGCTCACCTGAAAAAAATCGTGGTCGAGGTTCATCCCCCCCAAAGTTGAAAATAGGGAAAAATTGGGGTAAAGTTGCAGATTGTCCCTCAATGCTCAACAAAGATTTGCATCCTTGGTGCCGGTACTCCATACTGCCTTTTTCCCGGAAAAGTTAAAAATAATATGATAAATTCTTTCTTTTTCGTACAAGTCTGACTTTTGGGAAGGATTATACTTTTGGGTTGAATATTATAATTCAATTCAATTGGCATTTATTTTTGTTTAGAAAGATATTCTGCAAAATAAATAAGCATACAAAGTCAAGCAGCAAAATGAGCCAAAAAAAACAAAAACAGAATAATCATTTCTGATGAGATGTTGCGAAAAGACCATTGGCCATTTCCTGGGAAAAGCTCGGGGCTCTTTACAGAAAAGGTGAGGTCGTCGAGTCTGCAACCTCTCATCTTCAGTAATGCATTTCTAAACTAATGAATAGCTGTAACGAATTAGTTTTTTAGTAATTTTTACGGTAATGACACTACTTTTTCAAAAAAGTAATTTTTGTGGTAATTTTATTACTTTTTTACAGGTGTCAAAATTACTAATTACAAATTACTTTTTAAATGTTACTTACAGACAAGGTGCAGATCACAAAAAAGTATTTGCAGTTGAAACAATTCGCTGTGTATCAGTACGCAACGTGTTTGTGCTGACGTCGCCGTTCTGGCACTATCGAGAAATAGCACTTGATTGGCTGCTTAATAGATTTCCAACCAATCAAAACAGTTTGTGTCTGAGAATGACGCATGAGGGTGACATTGGCCGCATATCTTTCTGTGCGTCAAAAAAAAAAAAAACAAAAAACGATGATTATTTAAAATGTAAGCAATACAAGCGCAATAGCATTCGAAAAATCATGATTATAGTTCCGCAGTTATATTTTGTTGTCGGTTTCCTTAAGTGTAATATAAATAAGCAGTACACTGGTTTTGTGTACGAAAGTTTTTTTGTTTAATACTGACAGATTAGGGGCTGTTAAACGAGCAGGCGTGCAAATAAAAAAAAGTCAATTATCTTAATAACGGGTATCGGTCTGACGATCTCAGTAATCTAGACTTTCTAGAGCTGAGGCCTGCACAAAATACGGCCCAGCGAAGCCTTTCATTGCGGTCCTCAAAATGATTTCATGTGATCTCAAGAGTGAATTTTTTTAAGCAATTCGTATTTGTCGTATTGTGATGTGATAGCTGGTGCAATATTGTGTGTATGGGCGTAAAACTTGAATTTACGGCGTGTGCTTTTTTGATGGTAATGACTGCTAACCAGAAAAGGAACATCAAAAGAGAGGTAAGAGTGTTCAACTCAAAATGGTCAAACAAGTACTTGTTTATAGTTGTAAACTCAAAAGTACTGTATTTAGTTTGCTGAAACGTGGTTTCGGTTCCAATAGAATATAATCTTATACGCCATTTTACAAAGGTGAGCAGTACCGAGTACAAAATTACCGTTACCGGTACCGACGGTACTTTTTCAAAAATGCTACCGAAGTACGGTACTGCGGTACTTTTTTAGAAACGTATTCGGTATTTTCAGCTTTTTGTTATCACTTATCGATTGAAAATCAAACTCATTCTCTCTTTCTTTGGTTGGAGCTAATAAATTTTTAACTCCGAAATATAGCGCTACGGTTCACTTCAAAGAAAGGTTCAAGGTGTGCTTGCCAACAATTCATGTGTAATTGCAGCATCTCTACATCCGCAGTTTCGTATCATCAATGATGACGATCAAAGTCAAAAATGATGAAACACCTTTGTGTATAAAGGAATGCAGCAAAGGTTCCAAGCCAAAGTATCTAATTTGTTGCAAGAGAAATTGGAAGCGCAAGATGCTTAAGATGAGAGCAGCGATATGAACAAAACTGAACATTCGGACGAAATTTTTGATTTATTACACAAAACAAGCTATAACACTTGCCTCCACAGTGCTACAAAGATTTTAAAAAGTTTCGTCGATCAAAAGCCTTAAATAAAAATTAGATTATTGTCAAACTTTCAGAATGATGCTTAAATAAAAATTAGATTATTGTCAAACTTTCAGAATGATGCGTTAAAAAATCTCTGTATTTGATGTAAATACAATACTGCACTGCCTTCAACTGCTGGTCAAACGAATGTTCTTTGCAGGGAAAGACGTAACCCTATTTTACATGGGATAGGCTATTTGACCTACGGCATTTTACGCCGAGCAAAAATGCTCCCCATTTCTAAGCATCAAACTCATTATGGGGGTTGGTGCTCTCAAAAAGTTTTTAGAAAAACTGGTTATGGGTTCATGACATCATCATTGTAACGTAACCAGCTGGCACGTAGCTAGGGGGAGCAGGGGGGTAATTGCCCCCTCCAAAAATTTAGTTTGCCTCCCCAAATAAATTTCACTTACCGTAAGTCCTTGAGTTTTAGGTTGAAAAGAAAAAGTGCTGTATTATTTTTGATTTGATACATAAAAGTCGCAGAAAATGGTGGCTTTCCAAACTGAAGACCTTTTTTTTTTGGAGATCACCACAAAGGTTGCAGAAAATGATGGCTTTCTGTACTGAAGACCTTGATTCATTTTTTTTGAGATCACCTCCAGCGTGAAGCCATTACCCCTCCAAATTTTCGCTTGCCTCCCAAAAAATTCGTTCTGACTACGTGCCTGAACGTCACGGCCACATTTTTTGTAAATGACGTCATTTTTGCGATGAAGTCACCAGCGGTTAAAATTTTATACATAACTTTATTTTGGAAACTGAATCAGAAAATGCGTAAGTCAAGTTGGTTACGTCACAAAAACGTTTTATGACGTAAATTAGTTTAAATTATAAATTGGCCAAAAATGCTCAGGTTTTGGAAAATGATTTCGGGAAACCTCGAAATTGGGGAATTTTCCTGTATCTTAGCAACTTGAACTTTTTCGAAATTATTTGTGATGAAATTTGACTCAGTTTGAAAAACGATTGTTTTTTTTCAAGGTATTTATCACGAAAAAATCGAGAGTGGGGCAAAAATGCCCGTCGTGGAAAATCAGATTAAAGCACAAAAGAGTTGGATTAAGCTACAAATTGACGATCTAATTTTTCGCGAAGTACCGGTAAATGTTTGTTCGTAATCTTGGTTTATCGTGCTTTTTTTCACTAAAAAAGTTACAAATTTTTTTGAAACAAACGTTCCTCAAAGATTCTAAAAAAATTAAGTTGAATCATCAAAAAGTTAATCATCAAATACTTTTTAAAAAAATCATCAAATACTTTTCGAAAGTAGTACAGGTACCGACGGTACTTTTTTCAAGCAAGTACTGGTACCGCGACACTTTTAAAAAGTACCGTGCTCACCTCCGCCATTTTGAAACCCAACATCCGAATCTCGCTGAATTAGATGCAAATGAAGAAACTGTTAGCACAAAATTTAGATATCAATCTTCGCTCCCAACAAAACTATTTTAAATCTTCGAGCAGTGGAAGTGCTACTGCTACCAGATTTACTGCAGCTACTGCTTCCAAAATACAACAATTTGATGATTTTGGGCAGTGCTTGTCAAACTTTTTTGAAATCGTACACACTTTCAACTTTTACTTAAAAGCTTGTGCATCCCGGTCTTCACAACACAGTACACTGAAATTGCATCAATGTTAATGGAAAAAAACAAAACACTAGTTAAGAAAAATATTTATACCAATAAGTCATTTCAACAGCCATTAAGGCGAAAGTTGCTGTTGAGGTTCATTAGCTTTGATTAGCTAGCGTACAACAAAAATTGGAAAACATTTTGTGCAATACAATTCAAACTATATCAGAAAAGAAATATATATATATATATATATAAATATTGCTTTGATTAAAATGTTCATATCTTGGAACTTTTATCAAAACGATTCTCAAGTTCTGTACGACCAATCAACTTTTCAAATGGATCAATATGTAGAAAGCAATTTAAATCCTAAAATTACGTCTTTCTGACATCTTTTTTATAAACTTTTAATATTAGCATTAGTAACGAAAAGTCACAGTAACACTGGTAATCACTATTGAAATAAGAAGTTAAAAAAAACTTACGATAAGATGATTACCCAAAGCTTGATAGTATTATGAAGATAGTCACAAAAAATGTATCAGTTTGTGTCTGCAATGTGAGTAGGCCTAGATTCGAGATCAAGAGCAACTGCTGAAAGTTGTAATTTGTTACAATAGCTGTTGAAGAGAATACTGCAGATTCTGAATCAGCAAAAATTGTTAAATTTTATTGCTCGATTTTGTTTCATAACGTTGGTGTTGAAGACCTTGCTTTAGCGCACCAAAAGCCACCATAGCCGAAGAGTTATGATATAACCTTTGACCGCGGAAACAAATAATCTGAGGTTCGAAACCTGCTTAGTTTTCAAACAATTCTGTACTCACTTAGGTTAAATAATTAAAATAATATTCTTTAACGCTGAACAGTGCTGAAGAGCAGCACTATGAAAGCCGTCAACTGACCATTGCATATGCGTATCATAATGATGCTTGAATCATAGACGAGATACATTTTCTCTCATACACCTTTATTAGAAAAGTTGACGCAGACCACTGTCATTTTGGCTGAATGTTTCATTCAAAGTAATTTGTAATTTGAAACGACTGATTACTTACTACTTTTTTTGAGAAGTAACGACAACGGTAATTTCATTACTTTTTTAAAGTAATTTTTAGTGAAGTAATTTCATTACTTATGTGCAGTAATTTGCCCACCACTGATAAGGGGTTAAATGAGGCCCCCAACTAGAGAAAAAATAACCAAAACGAAAATTATTTTTTAATAGCGGCATTGAGTACTGCTGTTTTCCAACAGGCTATACTGCTGTTTTTAGTATCAGTATTTTCTAGTACCAGTACTGGCATGTTTAATACCGATATTTCCCGTAAGGAAATTTCCTGGTACCAGCATTTTCCTGTAACATGATTTGATAGTACCAGCATTCTTAGTACCAAAATTAACATTTTCGGTACTGGCATTTTCAGTACCGTTATGTTTCAGTACGGCAATTTTCCAGTATTGGCATTTTCCAGGACATCTCTCGGTAAACACTATGGTAAATATCCACATCTGTGTTGGCTGATAAGTTTTTTTTTCACAATGCTGAAATATTGTGCAGGTAACAGTCTAACAGACATACAGTTACCAAAGGTGGAGTCCTAAAGGACGTCTTCGAGGGCACGTTTTGAAGTCCTTGGCCCCGAAGCCTCAAGTCCTCAAAAATTGCCCAGTCCTCGGCTCGAGGACAGCACTATTTTATGAACCCTTAAAATTTTGTTGGAAAACGCCAGAAACCTCGCGGAAATTTTGCGAGGACTTTTTTGTATTACTCATGTGGAGATCGCCTGAAAAAATTTTTGAAGATCTTTTTTTCTCTTTTTTTTTGAGAATACTCGCGCCTGTGTCCTTGGCCTCGAGAGGGTCTGTCCTCGGAAGGCTGTCCTTGGCCTCGGATTTTTTTGTGTCCTTAGCCTGGAGCCTTGTGTCCTCGACTAACCAGTAGGTTATTTTATTTTGCTATTTAGCTAACTTACAGCTTCAACACACTTGCTGGTTAATGCCTAGTATTAGTAAACCCTTTTGACAATGCTTTTAATACTTGGCGTACCTGAACTAGCAATTGTTAACTCATTTACTGTCAATTACAAAGCATCTGACATAGATCCATTTAATATCAGTGTAACTACCGGTAGTCGTACAGTGACGTCAGTATAGATAGGATTGGTTTCGGTGTAAAGCCGATCTGTTGATTTTCTCGTTAACCCAGGGGTGCCGAAACCCTGGTGGGATGGGGGGATATATCCTCCCCAATAATTTGACTGTAGCCTATCCCCCAATAGTTTGAGTATGGTCTACATCTGCATCCTCCCAAAAAATTTGACTCTGGCGTGCATCTGAGCGCAGGTCTCCACTTGAATTCGGGGAAAACAAGTGTTCCATTTTTGGTGAAGACCTTTTTTTTTGGTCTTCACCTGAATTCGGGGAAAAATAGTGTTCCATTTTTGGTGAAGATCTTTTTTCTTATTTGCTCTTCACTTAATTTGCTCACCTGAAAAAAATCGTGGTCGACGTTCATCCCCCCCAATGTTGAAAATAGAGCAAAATTGGGGCAAAATTGCAAATTATCCCACCCAATGCTCAACAAAGATTTGTACCCCTGCGTTAACCCAATCAAATTTTCAATTAGAGTTTTCGAAATGTCATCATTTGTAGTTTTTGGAATGTCTCAAAAAACTATGAAAATTCAGTTAAGCTGGCCTTTAATGAAATTCAGTAAAAGTTGGATACTGTCGCAAAATCCCCAGATATTGCTTGCGATGTCATGTTCTAGTTTAGCTTATACCTTTCACGACTCTACAGTCTACACTAACCGCAGTATCCTGCAACAGTACAAGATGTGATGTGTTCAATAGCTCAATACTTTCTAGTCAATAAACACATTTTTATGTTTCTCAACAACCCAAAAAATCTGCGCGATCCGCAGCTTATTTTTGTCCATTTAGCACAACGTAGAGTGAAGATAAGCTACGACGTCATTACGTACAATTTCGCTGCATTATAAAAGTTGCAGAGTAAAGAACTTTTCTCAAAAGTTTCCAATATTTTTCTATTAAAATAGTAATAAAATTGGTTTTCTAATTTCTGCAGTCAGGCGGGGAAGGGGGTCAAGGTGATTAATTAAAAAAGATAGGCCTATTGGCAACCCTGCATTTGGAATTTTTGTAACATTACAATGGCATAATGTACATTGGTACTGGTATCCTAGGTCTACATGTTCCAGTAGGCCTAACAATAGACAAATTTTCAGATTTGGTTATAGGCTACTCACTGCTACCAGTTGGTAATCGCGTTTCTCAGTCTGAGAGAATTTTTGCAAAATTATCCCTATTGTGATGACACAAAATTGCAAAATGTGAATGGTATGAAGTCAAACGGGTAAAATCGTAGTTTTGCGAATAAGGGGAACTGTGGAAAAAAGGTTTGCGGGACCTCTGTAGTACCTCAAGTAGTTCTCATTTCTTCAATAAAATCAATTTCGAGCTGTATCTCTTCAATTATCGGTAACCACAGCAATTCTAAAAACCTCCAACAAAACAAAATGTTTATAAAAAAAAAAAAAACAGATGCAGGGTAGGCTGCAGCTTTTTCAGCTTTCAACACGAGCTGCCCCTGAACTAGACAGTCTATACGTAGACTATGTTAAAAAGTTCAAGTACACTGCGCCGGATTTTTACACCAACTTTAACTTTGCACATACTTGTTTTTTGAGCCACGTCAGTTACAGTGCAAAACTGAAAATTAGAGTGGAGCGGAGTGGCTAATTTTTACACTCCGGCTCCACTCCAAAATTTATGTAACTGACTCCGGCTCCAATTCGGCTCCGAAATTTTACAACAACACTCCGCTCCGAAATACTCCAAACAAAATATGCTTCGACGAAAAATTCGAAGCAGTGGTCAAGTTGCTCAGTAGCCTGAGATAAGTCAAGCGTAATCACAGATTCTGGATATTCCATTTCCAGAGAGCAAAAAGGGTGGCTCATTCTACCACCAACTATCATTATAACTTCAAAGACTGCTTTAAAGTCAGACTCCGGCTCCACTTCGGCTCCTATTTTTTCTTAAAATTGGCACTCCGCTCCACTCCGGATGAAAAACGCAAAATCCGGCTCCGAGTGCGCTCCGGCTCCACTCCAAGCTCCACTCTACTGCAAAAGCAAACTGCAAGCAGCTGCAAGTTAGAGTGGAGCTTGGAGCCGGAGCTGGAGTGGAGTCGGAGCCGGATTTTGCATTTTTACGCCGGAGCGGAGCCAGAGTGACAATTTTTAAAAAAATTAGGAGCCGGATTGGAGACGGAGTCTGACTTTAAATTAGTCTTTTAAGACGAAGTGATAGTTGGTAGTAAAATGAGTAACTATTTTTGCATTCTGGATATAGAATATCAGAATATGTAGCTAGGCTAGGCTTATACCAGGCTATTGAGCAATATGAAAATTGGTTTGAATTTTTCGTCGAAACGTTTTTTTGTCTCGGAGTATTTCGGAGCGGAGTGTTGTTGTAAAATTTCGGAGCCGGATTGGAGCCGGAGTCAGTTGAAGAAATATCGGAGTGGAGCCGGAGCGTAAAAATTAGCCACTCCGCTCCACTCTACTGCAAGTGCACCTTTTGGCGCTGATTTAAACATGAAATTTTCTTGCAGAATTATCCGCTTTTTCCTTGCACTGCAAGTTAAGAACAAACGTTTTCACTGTTATGGTCTACAAAAGTTGCAAATTGGTACAGTACTGGCACAGTATATTAACCAGGGTGTCGAACCGAACCTGAACCCGAACCGTAAACCCGAATGAACCGTTTCATTTTGGTGAACCCGAACCGAACCTGAACCAGCAAAATTTTACTTCAGTGAACCTGAACCAAACCTGAACCCTCAAAATTGTGCTCAAGTGAACCCGAACCGAACCTGAACCCCTAACAAAAGTAAGAATATATTTTTCCATATCCGGATGCTGCTGACGCTGGTACACGCGCAATAAGAGCAATGGTGATCATCAACAGGATCAACAATTTCTCCTTTTTTTTTTCTGGACGAAACGAGTAACGACAGTTAAATTTTAAGTCAATGAACCCAAACCGAACCTGAACCAATAATATTTTACTTGAGTGAACCTGAACCAAACCTGAACCTCTAAAATGGTGCTCAAGTGAACTCGAACCAAACCTGAACCGCTAAAATATTTTGAGCCGGAACTAAACCTGAACTCGAACCGTTATTTGAAACGGTTCGACACCCTGATATTAACATAGCCTACTATGGTACCGGTATATGCTGTATAGTGTATACCGTACGTTGTGCGCAGCATTTTTTACGAAAGTGCTTGTTTGCATGCTAGCCAGCTAGCATAGGCTACCATTGCATTGCATTGACCAATCATCGTTGACTTGAGTACAAATAAAGTCTGCAAATAAGCTCTGCCTTTTTTTACACCTCTCGCAAACAAAATGATTCTCACCGCCCGTCCAATTGAACTCTTGAGCTAGGCAGTGAGAATCATTTCAGATTTTGTTTGCGTGAGGTGCAAAAAAATGCCACGCTCACATGCCGATCAAAGATCGAGTGGATAGAACACTGAGAACGTTTGCTGCTGGAATGATAGACCAGAATGCTTGAGTTTGATTTCTGTTGGGTCAAACCAAAGGTTTTAAGATTTGGTATTTTGTATTCACAGCTTACCTGCTTGATGTTTTACATTTGAATTGGACAGTGGTAGCGTAGGCCTATTACAGATTACTATAATGGCAATTGACAAAGCAAGCTTCATCAAATGAATGTTCATTCAACGAATGCTGCACTGTGATAGGCATCATGATCAGATATACCAGATTTGCAGTCTGGTTAGTTTATAGAATTATTCAGCTTTCAGGCTTTAGGACTACTAAGACAGTATCATATAAAAGTTTAATCAAGTTCATTTCAGATTTAATTGAATGCTAGGAATCTGGAATACAGTAGGCTAGGCCATAGAATATACAGTATTGGTAGCCTATGTGCAGAACGAAAAAACCCAAAGACTAATTGGTTACCAAAGTCTACAGGTCCTTGGTCTAGGCTAGGCCTATTTTGTATTACCATACCGTGATTTATGTGAGTTATTAGTTGCAACTACAATGATTGGCAATCACAATGGCATGTTTGTTACATGTCTTGCAGTTTTCTTTAGTGTGAGTTGTATTGCGTTTGGAAGAGTTGTTCTTGTTGAATGTGATTCATGCCTAAACACAGTCAGATCGTCTGATAATCTTTGTTCTGTAAAAAGTAAGTAGGCCTATATTATCAAACCTGCAATACCGAACTTCAAGTGTGATTTTCATTTTCAGTTTTGCCATGTTACGAGATAAAAGTTCTTACTGTTCCTCTGTAGCCTAACCTACTGAGCTTGTTTTGTTTTATGAATTTTCGAGCTTCAATGAAATCAGAAATTAAGTTTGCTCTGAAGTGCTATGTTTCTAATTTGCCTTTTAAAGTTCCTGGATCACAGTATAGTGGCACAAAATTACTTAAACAGTTAAAGGTTTTACTCTGTACTGCATTTGATTTAGCATATTTTAATACCAAGACACGTTGTCAGCAGTGTGGCCTAGAGGGTAGTAAAGGCATCACCAACACCATAACCCTTATTGCATGATCTGGGTTTAGCACACACCCTGGTCAGGTTGCTGCATTGCATCCTTGGATCAGACCAAACCATAAACTAAACATTAAGATGCTAAGTCTATATCAGATACGATGATTATTTCTGCTGGGTCCCTTCAAAACAAGTACAGTAGCTAATTCATTGGATGGGAATTCAAAGCAATTCACTAAAACATTGGATGACTGGAAAGTGGAAGCTCTCAGCTCCTAAGCAGGTGTGGATTTGTACGAACATGAAGTACTGCAATCTGGCAAAAAGTGTGCTAAATGCTGATCATTTAATTGTTAGTGTTTGACACTGTTGGGTGACTAGAGGATTATTACGCAATTACAAAATTTACAATTGTCAAGTTGTAGCCTGCTTATGTCTTGGAAATTGATATTGCTGTTACAGTATGTTATGTCAAAAGCAATCTTTTCATCAGTGATACATGCAAGTCTGCAAGTATTTATATTAAATTGCATTTCTATCTGTAGCTTAAGTTCAAAAATTCATTAAGAAGTTGTTAGTCATTAACAAAGTAAAAGCCATCACAAAGATCTAGCTCAAATTAAGATGTTTGGTTAAAAGTTTATTATTTTTATGAGACAACTATATAAATCATTTTTAAAGTAAGTTTGTTTGGCACTAATGCTGATCTGTGTTGATATTGACTAAGATACTAAAGCCGAACATGATTTAACTTTGGAAATTATCAAAAATTGGTTATTGTATTTTGAAACTATGTGCTGTGTGACCATTAAGCTCTGAGCTAAATTTTATCAGAAAATCAGTATTTTTGTTGATCACATCTGACATGTCGACTCATTTTTGAGTTTTCCATTGTTTGCTATTGGAAAATTGTCGATTTTTTGGGTGTACTCTGATTCACCAAAACCTTAAATGGAACACTTTTGTATAATAGCAGTAAATAAATAGGTGATGTCTTACAGATATTCCTGAAATCTTTTTACAGGAATTTGGAAAGAAATATATGCGAAAGAAGGTGAAATTACTGCTCCAAAACCTAAATGGAATCAAACTGAGTGGTACTCGTATGCACAAACAAATCATACTCGAGGGTTAGCTTTGAATTTAACTTGGTCTCAAAAAGGTGAACTTTTTCAGCTTTTCTTAATAAAGTGAATTTTCTAACAAACTTTGGTTTTGTTTAATCGTTTTACGTGCTTCTGGCCTAAAGGCTACCAGCATGGAAGCCTAGGGAAGAGCCACCAGAATAGCGACTACTTTAAACAAGCAGTGCCAAAAAGTTAAAACATTAAAACTTTTACATTGAAGTGCTGGTCTGCGAACATGAAAAACATCAAAAATAAGTCATTATCAAACTTTGATTATCAAACTTTGTTTTTTTGCCCTATTTTTTGGATCATAAGGTGTGCTAAAAATTCCACTTGCTTATAATTTCTATGTAAAAAATCAAGTGTGCGTTACCACTCAGGTGCATTGAATGTATGTATCAGGTTGTACTCTCTTTATATTCACAATTAGTTTAGAGCTTTATTGGTTGCATTTAATTTATTGTGCCTCATACTTCTGTGTGTCTTTATGTATGAAAATAAAAGTCATACAAGCTCTTTGTTGATATTGTGCCTTACACTCTGTAAAATATGGTATTTTCTTTAATAAGGTGAACTTTTGGTTTAAATTTTAAGATTGTGTGCAAAATATTAGTTTTGGCTTGATGTTGTTTTAATACATAATGCACTGTGTATTAGTTTTAGCTGTGACTCGATAGTATAAGTTTCTTGTGATATTCTAAAATTTTGCTGTGGTTGAATGTTTAAAAAATTCGACCGTGACTTTATTAAATCACAAAGCTAATCTATTGTTATTAATTAACTCAATCAAATACTGGTACAATGAGTGCAGTCAGCAAATAAATTAGTCCAAACTGCTGAGCAAAATGTAGTAGAATTCACCTAATGTGTCATTGCCCCATCAGTCAGGTTGATTATTTTATCACATTTTTGTTGGTTCTGTCAATAACTACTATCTTATGTTTCTATTTCAGTTAACTTGTTTGTTTTCGCCTAATTTGTCTACTTCACTTAATTGAGCATCGTTTTTAATCCCCATGGAGCATTTTGTTTTGCATAATTTATGTTTTCACATTTAAATCACTGCAATTGGCCATTTTTTTTTTTTTTGGAAGCAAACCTCCCTTAAATTTTTTGCAGAAACAATTTGTAAGTATATGCAGATTGTATTGCGTTTGGAAGAGTACTGTGATTAATATGACATATGACAGTACTGTGATTAATATTTGAGTTAATTCAGATCATTATATGTGCAAGTAGACAAAATGTACTAATCAAAAAATGAGCTCGCACTTTTCATCACCTTATTCGGTCTTATTGTTTGAACGAGTGACAAATCCAAAATGAGCATAGAGTACACGATAATTATTCAATAAACGAAATTAAAGAAATTTTGCAACAGAACAACTGTAAATCAAAGCGTCATCATTAATGTATGCTCATTCCTAAACAGCACCTCTTGTCTGTGGATGTCCGTGTTGAAATCCAGCAAAAGGTTTGGTGATAAAGACATCGGATCAATGCAGCGTGCTTGATTTTTGCTTGTTTATCTAATGCCTAATTTGCTTCATTTTAGTAGTTCCCATGAAGAGACAAATTAGGCAAATTCTACTGTTATGAACAAAAAAGGCTCCTAGTCATAACTTTTGATCAATTATTGTGTCGTGTAATGTGCAGTAAATACTACTAATTGCTTGACGTGCGAGACATGTCATCCCTGAAGCCTATTTAGTTAGCATCAAGCAAACCTAAAGTTTGGTTGTATACAGTCCAAACCCCAAAACATACTGGTATACAAGTTGTTTCAAAATTAGAGCCGCCCTCCTCAGCATAAACTAAAACATAAAAGTACTAAAATCATACAGATTTAGAACAGGCATGTATTTTAAGTTTTTTACCAAATCAATGATGTTTCAGAGTTTGTGGGGCCTTTACCTGTTTGCTTCGTAGCCGGCATTCTTGCGGGCTATAATTTTAGCAAATAGCAAAAGAGGCAGAAAATCAAACTTTATTTTTCCCTAGCATTTTCGCTACAAATTGTCACAGATCGATGAGAATAGCTTGGTAAACCATCACAGTTTTCTGCACGACTTTCAAAACAACTTTTGAGATGACTGTGCAATCTTTTACGGAGATTTAGGTCAAAAGTGCTGAGAATGCACCGGCATTTCCGGCTTTGCTTAGGTTTGCCAAATCTAATTTTCCAAATCACTAAACATGTGTGTTTATCTAACTCAGTTGTTTGACACGAAAATAAAAAAAAGTATTAAAATAAAAAATAGCTCAATACAGCAGAAACTTACGTTACTGAACATCAAAATAGACTGTTATAAAAAACCTCATTAATTTTTGTGAAAGCTGTGGAGGGGGGCCTTAATTTCAAAACACCTTGCATGTGCAATTGTGCGATAATTAGCCATTTTCAGGGATGATTATGTTTAAAGAGTTGCTTGCAGGTGCCTTCTTCAAACAAACAACTGGATATGTTTTATCGATTCTGCGCACTTCTGCTGATAAACCACGGCTGTACCATATTGTCGTCAAATTGGATCCTAATCTTTCAGATTTTGATCAAGTAAGACTTGCAGAGTTTGGTTTGTAGTTTTCTGGTGTGCAAAAAATTCAGTTTTATTTATCAAAATTATGTTCACGTTATTATATGACGCCTTGAAACGATTTTGGTTGGCTAACTCTTTAATATTCAAAAAATAATTTATTTGTGTGCAAAAATTTAAACTGTCTTCGACCCATTGAAAAATGACGTCATTTTTTCCAAAAATCGGTAGTGATGTCTCTCTGAAGCAGGGGCGCACCCAGAAATTTTTAAGGGGGGTTTGAATTTACAAAAAGCAAGCAGTACCCAATTGTAGTTAATTTAGTTATAGTCAAACAGGGTTTCGCGGTAATAGTAGCATCGTTACAACATTTGTTTATTCAAAACCTTGTAATAGCGATTTTGAAAGTTGTTGGTTGTGAAGATTGCGTGCAAGATAACCAATTCTTGCAATTTTTCAGAAAAAAATAGCCATTTTAACGCCATGTCGATGACGTTTTGCACGTTTTTAGAGCAATTAGAAAAAGCTAAATTCCTAAGATTTTGAAGAGTTTAAAGGAATTTATTTTGCTCATTCCAATCAGCCTCCGCACACTTATTGGTCAAGTCCAAAATATGTTCAAATGTTGAAAGATCGCGAATTTGGCTTTAAAAAATGATACGTTTTTAAATTCAAAAAGCTTGTTAGTGGCACAGAATTTTCAAATAGCTTTCATTAGCATCTAAGCTATTATTTCCTCTCTTTGAGAAATGGGTAGTATTGAGAAAGGCTGTTTTAGATAGAACGTTTTCATCCAGCTCTCTTCATGAATCTACGCTGAAATGAAAAAAAAGTAAAAAGCGGTGGTATATATAGAGATAGATTACACTGAAATAGACAATGGGTTGTTATTATGACGTATGATGCTGCAAAATCACCTAAAATACTATAAGGTTAATGCAAAAATATAGAAAAAATCATTTGGGAAATGATAGCTCCGACGCTATTAAAAGCTGCTTTTAAATTCCTGAATACGTTTGCTGAATAAAAGTCTCGATGTTTGAATGTAATTCTGTTGTGATTTTCGTCTTCAAGCAGCGGATTTTTTTTTTTTTGCAAAAGTTTTATGTGACTTAGTAGTTTTTTTTAGACAAGGACGACTTTTTTCAGTAAATGGCGTCTGTCTTTTTTTCGTGTCAAGCTCTGCTCTGCTCAGAAGTTTATGATTGAGTATAATATTATCCATTATTCTACGGATATAACAAATGCACATAGTTACACAATATATCTGTCTGCAATGCTGTAGTTGAAACAAATTAAAAAATCTCAATTGCTTGATAAATATCTAGCTGGATCAAATCACAGCCCTAAAACAACATCTGAACTTGCAGGATCAAATTACAGCCCTAAAACAACATCTTAAGTGATTAACAACAAGTGATTATCTTGTGAAAAGTAAATATGACAAAGTGTTAAAAACTGCGTTATATCAACAAATTTATGTTGTTTTTTGAGTTCCGAGAAGGAGGATTTCGACCCCCGAAAACCCCCCTGGGTGCGCCTCTGTTCTAAGGACATTCTCAATTCAATATCAAGTCTTTCAACAAATTTTTAGAAAATGCCAACTTCTGTAGTTGACCTTTGTTAATTAAGTTGTGGGGGCATTTGCCCCATGTAGAATGCTTTGTATAAATAGCTTCTGTAAAATGACTGTAAGTGGAGTCTTTTTTACTTCAAAATATGTGGTACCAAATTAGCTTTCGCCATATGGGTTATTTTTACAATTGAGGTGTTTAGATGACGAAAATAAGTCCTAGCTTTACATTGCGCAGGTTGTCATAAACTATCCTTGTTTTGGGAGATCGGATGATAACTATGTCACTGTGAGACCAGGGCAAGCTTATGCTTTAAAGCTCCGATCTCTTCCTTCTTATTTTCCCAATTCTGATCATCGCAACAATGAAGTTAATAAAGAAATAGACATCCCAGGTAGAAAAACTGTTTCTGTTTTAATCTTTTTTCTGTTTAGGGTAAGGTCTGTCAATTAGAGGTTAATGGTTGTGTAAATGATAAGTGATCAATGTTTTTAAATGTGGACATAAGCAACGTTCTCTCTGAGAGCTTGCGTAGTGTGCGCGGAATGAAAGGTCTTGTGAGCCTCAAAAAAAAAGGTCTTCGTCTCAATTTGGTTGCATTTCAGCCCAGAATTTTGGAATTTTGCCCCCAAGTTCAAATAAAGACCAAAAAAAAGTCTTCTCCACAAATTGGGACCGACTTCGGCCGGAATTTTGGATCACCTTGATTTTGTAAATTAGTTTTCTCAAATCTCAATTACTGGGTTTGCTTCCCCTTAAAAGTAAGTATTTACCTTGTCTTATCAACACTTAGGCAGTGCGCGGCAGAACTGAAGTACTGCGCTGGGTTCGAGGCTATCTGCGCGGCCGCTCAGCTTAGAAGGAACATAGGGCGTAAGCAAGAGTGTATTTTGTCACTTTTTTCATTATGTATGTGCATTTTATCTACAAACGCATACTAATGGATGAGTGTGCCACAGTTGAACATTGTGAAACTAGCTTCCTGCAGTTTGAGCATGAATTACTTTTGCTATTTTTAAATAAATTGGGTCTTCTGTGCTGCACGTAACGACTTTGCAATCGCTACGATATCAACATCGTAAGATTGCCATATTCTTCCAAAAATGGGTAATGTTTTTTGTTTTCCAAATAACATTCCTTTTTTTAACTCATGCACTGAATGACAGTCGGTAATATTTTAGGTTGTTATGACGCAGATTTAGAGATTAACCAAGTGGAAGAATGCATAGAGAATCAAAGTGAGTTTTCGAATTAATCGTTTTTTAGTGTTTATTGAAGCTAACGTAGGTGATAGATACGTGTTGTCCACATTTTAAACTTTAGAGATTGCCAAAGAAATCGTTGATAAAATTTAAACTCTTCTACGGTTCTGTTGTAGTGTTCAAGTTCAAAGATTACATTGAAAGCATTGTGGAGTTTTGGGTTTAATTTTTCAGCTTTTATTTGTTCCCGGTTTGCACTGGGCGTAAAATCATGGTCTTGCGGGCATATTCTCAGTTTGTTTTGACCATGTGACAGTTTGTACTCTGTTAGGGCAGTACGCCGAGCGAACCGAATTTCTGTTTAAAATAAAATAAAAATATTCTCATACCCTTACGATTACGCCCGGTGTAGACCGAGTTTTAATGAGATTAAAGGGGCATTAAACGTTAATTTAACTCATTTGTTGTATGTCAAGCAAAATTTTACGTTGTTTTAAGATTTTTTGCGACAAGTTTCAGAATTCTGTGACTTTATAAAAGTTATTTGCATTTTTTTCTCGCTGTCTGTAGCATTCCTTTCATTTAGAAAATTTTATTTAAAAAAATTTTAAATCCCTTATCGTGACTTTATCTATGTTGCCATGGTTTGGAAACTATATTGAACGTTATCTATTAGGCCTACCACTTTAGCTCTTATAGCAGTAGCAGGCCAGCAGCCTATTTATTAGCACCATCAGGAAGGTTGGCAAACTTAGTGAGCAGTCGCTGTCGTCACCTGCTCATAGGCCAGCCGTTCATCAAAAATTTTGTCAAAGTGAAGTAAGTTGTCGATGACGTCGCATTTTGATTGCTTCGCATCCAGTGTAAACACACACACACTTCTATTGGATTTAACATGCTGATCTTGCTAGTTCAGAAAATTTGTCCTTGAATTGCATTGTAGTTAGAGCAATTTGCCTGACTATGCGTTCCAGTTTTTCCGTAAATTTTGTTAAAAGTAAGATCAAAGTTGGTACATACGACCATTGACAATCAGAATCAGTCAAAAAAAAGTATCGTTCTAATCAAACATAAAGTTTCTGTTTTCAGTATACGATTACAGTGCAGATGGTTTTGAGCAAAACTATACATTTGTAGTAGATCAATCTGGAGATGACCAAGGTAAGTTTTTTCTTAACGCAAGAGCATATTAGAACGCTTTTCGTGCCTCTGTCCCAAAGGCCACCAGCGCGAAAGCCCAAGCAAGAGCCACCAGAACGGCGACTTCCTAAAAACAAGCAATGCAAAAAAAAGAAAAAAGTTTTTAGGTAGTCGCCGTTTTGGTGGCTCTTCCCTTGGCTTCCACGCTGGTGGCCTTTGTGCCAGAGGTAGGCAAAACGATTAAATATCGGAACTCTGGCCTGCAAACGTCAGGGCATCACAATTAAATTATTGGCTGCATTTTAGAAATCGGCATATGTAGTTTTTGAACTTTTTTTAAATCTTCATTATTGTTGGTATGTAGTTGGTTGTCAGCAAACTTCGTTTTCGCTTTAAAGAAGCTATTTACGAGGAGCACGGGAAAAGTGTTTGCTTTCCTTCCCCAAAGTTTTCTTTTTTCATTTCTAAAGTGAAATGCAGTGCAGTGAAGCTTTGGCTAGTCGTAACTAAGCTACGATAAAACGAAATAAAATCACCCGGTTGCATTTCACTGTGCTTTAATTTCGCTCATTCTAAGATTCCCTAAGATTATGGTAGCTCTGTTGAAGAGCAGAAATATGTACGACCTCTTCGATTAGTTCACATTAAAATTTGAAAATTAAACTTTTCATTACAGACTCTCACAGTAGTTTTGCAGTATATAATATTTAATTTTTGCTTTTTACTTTAGCTTAAGTAAAAATAGTTTATGAGTACCGTTTGACAAGTTCAAAATTACACTAAATTAAAAGTCTGAATTCTGAAGGATTTTTTGTTGGATTTGTGTCTTATTGTTAGTTTTACTCAATAAATAGAACTTAATAAATTTTCACCAATTGGTTCAAAAATGTTTGTTGTTTTTTTCAAAATATATTGCGATAATTATCGTTAAAAATGCATCTTTTTAAAAAAGCAAGTCATCATTAAAAAGATTATAAGCATTAAGCATTTCAAATTTTTGGAACAGTTGGCGGCGACAAATCAATTTCAGTGAAAAGGTGATTAAAGTGTATCATATAGCTTTCGAGTTTCGTCATTTAAACATTTATAATTTAAGCGTCATTTGCAATGTAAATGACGGTTTGGAGCTGCAGGGTTGTTCTACCCCCCCTTAACTGTAGGTAATAACTAATAAGATACTAGTACAAATTGGGTTATTTCTATGTTACTACGTTTGGCTCTTCTCTGAGGATGATGCCCTACCTAAATCTTATTCAAGCTGAATCTGCGATAAAACTGTGCGTAATTACATAATCATTTTAGATGATAAGAATAAAGTCACACGTGAAACTACCGATCGAATCCCTGTCGTGAATCTTGCTCTAATCATTGCTGGATTACTTTTTGCTCTCATTGCGGCTTATCTTTGTATATGCTTTTGGCTTAGAAGTCGCAAATCAGAGGGATATTTTCAAGGTTTGATAAGTATTGACTTAGCATTTTTTGTGTAGTAGCAATGTTATAGTTGTAGCAAAAAGCACCAGCCTCACATTGACACGAAATTATTCGGACCGCGACTATTACCACGGCCGATTATGCGCCATGTCCTAATTTTTAAGTTTTTGGTAATTATTTTTGCTTCATATTTACACATATTTTGTCTGATAAATTTTTGCTTATGCCCATTAATCTTTTCATCGTGTATTGTATTAAGGTTGTAAAGGGAGGGGAAATCAAATTGGTTATTCACAGCTATTTGTTTAATTGGATCTAAACGGTCATTTTACTAGTTTATTTAAACAAGCTTTGATAAAAGCTCGGCTTTAAGTTCCTTGTAACTAATTATTAAATAAAGTAATGAATGTTATTGAACGTGTCTATAATGCAATAAATTCTGCAACATTTAAATACTATTTTACGATCATACGTGATAATAAATAGGTATCTAGGGTACGTACGTCTCTTATGGATTTTAACTACAACATTATTCTGTACGTGGCGTAAGAAATCTGATTTTCCAATCTTTTTACCACCATAATAATACGATGAAAAGGTTTTTCTGCGATGCAAAAAGGTTACGATGCTGATGGACCGACCTTTTTCATAGCACATAGCTTTAAAAATGCACTTCAGTGTAAAAGCATCTGATACTGTCCGTCATTATTTACGGCTGTTTTATGTTAATTGTTTGTATTTCCCATGCAACGCAAGAACTACGTTTAAATCGCAAAAAATAAAAAAAAGTTTTTTCGTAGCGTTTTGTATAGCTGGTAATTTAACTATCTGTTAACTATGATTTTCACATTTGCTATTGAATAATTTTTGACTCTTCTCGTACGCAACGCAAAAAAAATAGCATTAATCGTAAAAGCAAACAATTAGTTTAATTTCCGTAACGTATTTTATAGTTGTTAATTTAATTTTCTATTGTTTGTGAATTTTGTATTTATTTTCTACACTTCTCGCTCTTAATTTTTAAGCTCTTGATCAGTTTGTTCTAAGCAATCTATTACCATCGTGATTAGCGCTAATGACTTTTCAGCGCGAAAAAGCGCTATTAGCAGCTTGGAGTGCGATTTAGTGATCTTATTAAAGTTACTCGAGTGCCACAGAATTTGGAACCGCGGACAGCAGGTTGTTGACGTCCGTCTTGGGAAATACGAATTTCCGAAAAATATGGTATTTATATAACTCAAAAAGTGTATATACGTTTCAAAATCTTCAAAAAAAAAAAACAAAAACGTAGCCGTACAAAGTTCAATTAAAAAAAAATCAGTATGCAATTTAGTCTGGACAAAATTATTATGCATATGCAAAACTAGCATGAAATGTGAAGAAATAAAAATGTATGTGAAATTTAAAGCAAAAATTTGAAAAAAAAAACACTAAAATTTTTGACAAGGTGGCTCTTCCTCTTTTTTTCGCTTTCGCGCTGTTGGCCTTAGGCCAGAAACCATGCAAACGATGAAACAGTATGCACTAAATAATCTATGATTTTACTGTGTAACTTAAAACCAATATCAGTTCATCGCAAAAAAGTGAAGGGGTCCGCAAAAAGTGGATTGCTACCATTCCAAAAAATAACTGAAAACTATTGTAGTTAAAAATATGGGTTTAGCACAAACTTTGGTCAGAAAAATCTAATAAGTCGATTCTGTTTTTTAAATTAGATTGATAATGGTTTAAGAATAGACCAAAACGTTTCTATTTCTGATTCAAATATGTTTCGTATATTTTTGGCTCTAATTTTTCTGATTAAACTTATTGTTGTTAAGTTTTATCAAATATTAGTATAGAGGTTTTGAATAGTGATGATGGTAGGTTGTTGGCGTATTGCTGTTGTTGTTCTATTCCGAGTAAAGTACTGTAGTTCATCTAACATCAGTTTTGTTTTGAAAAGTCTTTCCTGTAATTGATTTGTGAGTTTTAGTTGATTTTGTTTCAGGAAGTACCCACAAACCTATTTTGTTTCTAATAAGTCGAATTGGGGCTGCAGAGTCGAATGATTTGTACGTTGATGTCGCTGATTTACTGATTGGAAGTTTGGAGCGTGGTACTGATGTCACAATTCATTCAAACGTTCGTGAGACTCCAATTGAGCCAATTTCATGGATGGAAGATAAGTTAAAATCATGTGGCCGTGTTGTACTGGTGTTTTCACCGTTGGGAAAGCTCAATTACAAAATGAATAATGATAAAGATCCATTTGTAATTGCAATAAACAAGCTTCTAGAGGAAACAAAGAGGAATTTTTTACGTCTTTCAAACTCAAACAAGTTTTTTGCCCTCTACCTTGATGATAACGTCACAGCTTGCATCCCAGAAGTTCTTATTTCAAAAAGAATAAAATGCATCCATGTCCCCACGAAATTAGCTTGGTTTTATGATCGTGTTGCAGGAATCAAACTCGATGCTGTTCCTTCAGACCACATTGCTGGTATGAAAAGCAAATTCAATTCGATAAATACTCCTCCTGAAAAAGCAACCGGTAGCATAGTGAAAAAGAATGTCAACATCGAAAATGGGAAAGGCCCAAGTACCTTAAATGGCGAAGTTGTCAAACTTGGCGCTGTGAATGTGTTGGTTTGAGTGAGTTTGATTTCATCTGTTTCAATTCGTGTTTAATTTGACCTACATTGCTAACTTTTAGTCATTTTTGTGTACATAATGTGCCATATTCTTTTTCAATCGTCTATATGTATTACAATTTTCAGATCATGTCTGTACCAAAGTCGTTTGTAAGGAATGTTTTTCTGCGGTCGTTTTTTCTAAACTGCTTGAGTTTTAGCTGAACTTGAAAAAATGTAATGTTATGAGCTGAAATGAAAATTTATTAGAGTGGAATTCAGACTTTTTCAGGTTTTTTTTTAATTTTTGGTGTAACAATTTGCTGCCATTACCTGTTCAAACAGTAGCATAATACTCACTTTAATCTACCTCTGGCAGGTAAAATGTGAAGTTTGAGGTTACAGCACCGTAGTTTTCATTGTTAAAGCTAAATTGCAGGTATTCGTTAATTTTTTAATGCTTATCTAAATTGTGTACTTACTATTTTATCTCTTGCAAATATGCTTTAATTTCAAATACATGTCCCATCCGTTCGTTGAAAACCCTAACGGCGCATAATCGTAGTCATAGATCGAAAGCACAAGTTATTTTTAACAGTAAGTTTTTATCTGTAAATCCAGTTGTGCAGTGTGCCTTGTATGTGTTAATGTTTTGTGTGTTTGAGGCTATTTGTACTTGCCTATCTAATCACGCTTTATTACACAACAGTACGATTTTTTTGTCGCTGCACAATATACACGAAGTAGGTTGAGCTTTGTTACGCTATTTCAAAGTCGACATACGTAATACTAGGCAAGTAATTGCATTTTTGCCGAGTTAGTGTTGCTCTAAGGGTCGTATGCGCCAAAGTGAATTAACTTTGATCCAAAAATTAACAAAAGCTTAGAGGAAAAGTTTAGCCAAATGGCCGGGCAAATTGCTATAATTATAAAATACTTCAAGAATAGCTCCTATGAACTTTCGAATTTAGTTGATTTTTATCGAATAGGTTTAACGGTGTAGAAGGTGGAAGGAAGATTGATAATTCGAGAATGGAATTTAATCCACGTTGGCGCATACGACCCCAAGTCGCTGCCCAACGATATAATTTTGGTGCAGCAATTTTTAAGATGTTGCTGCCCAGTATGTTCTAGTTAATCAGACAGTAAATTCTGGATACATGTATTGGCCAAAAACAGTACAGATTTTTGACACAATCAAAACTGCGATTAATAAGTCAAAAATTTTGTGCTTCGGAGTCATTTAGATTTCTCACCAGCGTAGTTTGGACTACATACGAATTTGAGCGTAGAAGAACAACTCAGCCTTTCAGTAAACTCCTCTCTCCTAGGAGGATTTCTCAGTTTTATGGTGATTTCATCAAGCTTCATTGCATAATATTTCTAGGCTCATGTTCGAGCCTGCAGTCCTGCCTGTAAGGCACTTTACACTTTTCGTATAGGCGTAAGTACGCGAACGTATCATTTGTTTATATTAGTAACTTTTAGTCCAGGTCTGCACTGGGCTTCAATTTGTGAGCGTACGAACGTTTTTTTAGTTTTATTGTGAACAGAAATTCGGTGCGCCGTCTGAATGGCGTGCAAGCTACCAATTGTTTAAAACAAACAAAGGTTACGTTTCCACCTCACGATTTTACGCCAGTGTAGACGAGGCCCTACACTAGTAAGTCGATTTTTGATTAAATATAGCCAATGAATCAAATATTGTTTAAATATAGCAAGAGCAATTTTTGATTAAACAGTGTACAGTGTGCTCACAAGTGTAGCCAGGGCCGTCAATTGTCTTCTGCTTTTAAACTTGTATGAAACTCGATAATAAATAGTTCGATTAATGGTACAGGAAGTTTAGTTAAAAATTAAAAGTGATTAAAATTTAAAAACCCCTCCACAGACTGTTTCCCCCTAATGGGTTCGTCAGGCGGGGTGGATTCTATTTGATATATTTCAAGTGGAATCGAAACAGCATGTTATGGGGTTTTGTAAATTTTAATCATTTTTAGTTTTTAACTGAACTTCCTGTACCGTTAACTGGCTCTGGTCCATGTCCACTTTGAGCACTTTCGAATCTGGGAAGACAGTGTACAAGTTAATAGTTCAGTGATATTTTTTTAATGTAGTGTAAGACGCGCAAGAATGGTGCATAAGGTTTTGATAAAAACAGTTGCTTAGGGTTTGTGCTTTTGGTTACTTGCCAAGTTTTCATATATTTATGCTTCATACTGTGATTGGCTATGACTGTTCGATGTTCGTTTCTAAAACCTTAAAAGGGGGTAAACCATCCAGCTTAAGGTTACATTCACAAGATGAAGAATAATCTACAACAAATCTTTACTAAATTTCAGCATGCTACAACTTGTTTGAGAGATGTTTCATTTCAAAGTCATAAGAGATCTCAACAGAGTTGCCAGTTAAAATTTCAACTTTTTCTAAAATAGTGTTTAAGGTGTTTTTCACTACTACTTTGAAAGCTCCTAAATGCAAGGCTTCAGCATGAATGAGTGTTAAAACAGAAAAAAAAATTGTTGAGGAGATCTCAAACTTTAAAGTAAAATTTCTCAGAAACGATAGGTCGTAGAAAAAATAAGTGAAGATATGTTTTGGAATATTTCTTTACCTTTTACACGTAATTTTAGCTGGATTCTTCAAGTTCTTTTAGGGAAAAAGGAAAGTAGCATCGATTGTAAGGTTAACTCCGATTATCACTTCGAGTTGGTTCTATATCAAATGACGTTGTGTTTGATATTCCGGAGAAATGCTTTTTTTATTTTGACTCTTAATACTGGTTATTGTGTTTGGCGATTCTGTAAGAGTCCAGCCTGCTAAAAGAGCAGAATAGATTTCTCTAAATCGTGTGTCTAATTCGTAATTTTGCTTATTGAAATTATCGTGACTATGTGAAATTGGTTCCAAGATTTTTGGACGATTTAATGTCTGTTGTATGTGACTGCCATTTCTAATGAGGTCTATTTCTAGCTTTTTGTCTGTTTGCTCTCATTGTTTTTATGTTTTTATTGAAACCTTTAGGACGTGGTGCGTCAGACAGGGCTACATCGTACTGTTTTTGAGGTTTTTGATTATATAAACCAGGGGTCGGCAACTTCGGCCCGCCAAGACATTTTACCCCGCCCGCGACCTTTTATTGTCATCCAGCCCGCGACCTTTTTTCTTTTTTCAATGATAGATATGCAGCAATAAACCGCCGAAATGATTCTCATGCACTTTTTTTGGTCTTTGCCATCAATTCATCTGAAAAAAGGCTTGAATTTCTGGCGAAGACCTTTCTCTTTGGTTCGCTGGAATGGTGGCGGCCCGCAGGAACCTTGTTAGGACTCAATGTGGCCCACTAGTTCAGAAGGTTGCCGAACCCTGATATAAACGGCACAATAATAAGGTATCATTTGTTTGAATTTGCAAATTTGGTGAGGGCAAAGTAAATTTTATCTCAATGCTTTTGTCTTTTGGTAATTGCATTAGGTCTTTTAGGTTGGTAGGACGTGTTTTTTCTCAAAGTTAAAGCGTTGTTTAAAGAGTCCCTAAACTATTTATTCATGTAGATTTTTTTGAAAAGCTGATACTGAAAGAGAGGGCACTTGTTCGTTTAGCAGGTTTTTCAGCACAATCGCTATCAGCAAATCTAGCTGTGTTTATTTTGTTGTCGATTGCGAAAAAATTGTTTTGTGCTTCATTGCCCTAGTCTTGATTTGGAGCCTGCAATGGTAAAGTCCCGGCCTACACTGTGCGCCTACGCTAGTAAGGCGGTACGCCGGGCGTTGCGCATGTTTGTTTAAAATAAACTTAAATTGCGCTCCTGCGTTCATGATTTTACGTTCAGTGTGACCGGACCTAAATCATTGATTTTTATAATGACAATTGAATGCGGCATCACTTAAATCTTGCCGTGTGTCAATCCAAAACTGCCATCAAGTTTAAAATTCACCTAAACATAGGCGTAGCCAGGATTTTTGATTGGAGGGGCCCAAACTACAAATCGTATGCAATGACGTGATCCGAAATTTTCAAAAAAGAAATTTTTTATGGGGCAAAATATCGTAAAATGGAAGATCAAAAGCCGTTGCTTGGTTTGGCACTTCAGCAGGATTTGGTAAAGGGAAATGGCTTAAACCTATAGCTAAAAAGTGCAAATGTCTTGGGAGACGTGTTGAGTAAACCGCTGTAACTCAAACGCATCACAGACGGAGGTCTGGGGGCGTAGCCCCCAGCCGCCTGAGGCCATGAGGGTCTGGGGATGAAGCCCCCTGCGGCTAGGTGATTGTTTGTAGGTTTTTGGAAAAAAAGCTATTTTACTGCCATTGGATCACATTTTGCACGTGTTCAGAGCCATTTGAAAGGACTTAAAGTTTTAACATTTCAAAGCCAATTGCAAAAAATTAAATTGTTCAATCCTTTTACTTGCAATTTAAGTCCAAACCACGTTTAAAATCTTGCATTTTGGTGTGAAATTTTGTAAGTGATTTGGCACAGGTACGTGGATGTAAGGTGCACTGCCTCCTGCAATATTTTAGCAGGAAACAATAATCCACTCGAAGGTTTTCGTTAGAGATCTTTGTTTTAACATGAAATTTACCAGTAATAGGAGTATTATATGGCCAGGGCCCAGGCCCCCTCAATTCAAATTCAATAATTTGCTCAATGAGCACTTCCCGCAGCTAATTTTTTTTTTGAAAAGTATTTTTTCGAGTAAAAACTAGCGAGGTGGAGTTGAATTGTTATTGAAAAATGGTGCAATAGATGGTTATGCCAGCAAACCATCTTATTCCCTGGCCGGATTTACATTGCGCTGGGTCCCTGGCGCTTTGGGGATTATCGCTAAATCTTCCTGCCAAATATTGGTGAAGACCAAAAAAAAGTCTTACCATCTGAGCGAGGGGCCCCTGGCACTGTGCCATGTGGTCAATCCTGCTCTGGTTATTGCATCACGTTCATAACAAGGTTAGATGGAAGGCCTGAGGTAGCAACTTTTAGGACAAAAACCCTTAATTTCGTCCGGGCAATACATTTAAATTTGGTTGGCGAAAATTGAATGAAGGAGCCCGGGTCCCCTAGTTGTCAATATTATTGTTTATTACTATTGTACGCGAAGATGCTAAGAGTACGCGAAACTGAAAAAAAAACAAGGTTTTTTTGCCACATTTTTATTATTAATGGCATTTTGATTGGGAGGGGGGCCCGCCTCCCCATGGCTACACCTATGCACCTAAATGCATGTTCCGATCTATATGTTTGATGTAGATTCTGCATTTTAGTTTTCTTTGTCAATATAATTTCGCACGTTAAAACCAAAGGGCTGATTTTTTTTTGTAAATATTTTGAAAAATGTAGGTTGTTGTTGGTGTTGAAAAGTTTTGCGTTTACATGATTTTTTTTCATCGATATCAATTTCATTTTAAGTTCAAAATGCTGCGTTTTTGCTCGGACAATTTTTGTTCGATCATGTTCGATAGTATTGATTGACTATTGCTTTCTCCATTTCCTTTTGTTAAAAGCCAAATTTTTAGTGGGACTTAATGTTTGATGACCGCTCTAAGTGCGAAGAAAAATACTTCTCAGGTTGTTTGAACGGGGGTTTGAGTGAGGTCTCTAATCTTCGTGTTCAGCCGGTGTCTTAGCTTTCACACTTTTATTATTTTTAAGCTTTCGCTCAAATCCTGTACTATTTTTATTGAAGTATTCGTAGTTAAACTAGGGACGTAAAACGTCGAAGCTTTAGAACCATAACAGTATATGTAAATTGCAGAAGTAGCTGATTGTTTAATCGAAGCCATTTTATATTCTGATTATATTCTGCCACAGATCTCAAAGAGCTGCTTGTGTTCGTTAAATCAATTTTTTCAAAATAACAAGTTTTTAAAGTTTTATTAGTACAGCAGTTGGTAAGTGAGAATTGTCAACGGGCCGCAAAACTCAGACCCGACTCAAGCTCAAAAATTAATCGCTCAAAAACCATGAAAGTGTTTTTGACATTGTATTTTTGACGTAAAATGATTGAAAATTTTGTCTGGACCTTTTTTTAAAAAAAAAACAGTCATTTTGATCAACCAAACGATTAATTTGCATCCTAAATTTACTTGAAAATTTGCATCATTTTGAACCCTACCCAATGCGTAACTCGATTTGAATAATTCTTCTTTAGTTGTCGTTTTGTTAATAAGCTTTTGTAGCCACATATTGAAAAAGTTTGGTGTTTATTTAGATGTATGACTTTTGAATATTCGCTTTTTCTGAAAAACACTTTGAAATTTTAGATCCTGAGCTTAAAATATATTTCTACTTTGCAGTTTATTTGGATGTAGAGAAAGTATTTTGAATTGTATGTGTGTTTTAGCCCAGTTTGTTGATTAGTATCATCTAGCCTCTGGAGTGGCTCGAAAAATCGTTTGAGTTTGTGTTTTTGGTGTTTTCAGGTTGTCAAGTGTGTCATTATTTCATTTTTTTATTATTTTGGAACCGTTGTCATTAGTTTCTGAATAATCTACTGATATTTTTTGAGATCACTTGATAAATTGCAATAAATCGTGAGTCATTAAAATGAAGACCTTTTTTTTTGGAGATCATCTCAAAAATCTTGCAAAAACTGCACGAAGACCTTTTTTTTTTTTCGGAGAACACCTAAAAAATGTCGCAAAAACTACACGAAGACTTTTTTTGACTGGTCTTCAGTTCAATCTTTTGGATTTATACATGAAAATTGTCATTATTTGTCATTATTTAGACTTGAAAATTGTCATTATTTTATGTTCAGTAGTCATTTTTATTTATTTTTTGTTAATTCAACGACTTGACTGCCTGTGTTTTGCGTCATCCTGGCTATTATTTTTATATTTTAAAGTTTATGCATAAGCATTAATTTTTACATTTAAAAAAAAAATTGCATCAGTGTAAAGTATTTACCGTGCCATAAGTATGATACGTTGCATTTTATTGTTTTTATAGTGCTGAATGACTGCCTGTACCCAAGGGAGCTGAAATAATCGCTAATTGTGTAGCCTCGTATAAATTTTGGTTCATATAACAATTGTTTGTTGATGTGGATTTTTATGTTGCCATCAAAAGCGTGCTCACTGCTCAGCGGACGATCCAGAGCAAAATATTTTGAACAACAATGGAGCGAAGAAAAGATAGCGCTACAGTGTGTTTCACCTTACAATATTCTTTAATTTATCTCTCTTCTGAAGATCTCGTTAACTTAAAACAGTCTGGTACAGAGGAATCACGCCTTTGCTTTCCAGTAATATCAAAAATAGCAACTTGTTTTAAATATGTTAAAAGAAAGTGTTTCAATTAAATGGATGGACAGCTTTGACTATCGAAATGATTTGATTTTCTTAAATGTTGCTATCAATTGTCAATTCTATTGTAATATCACTTATTTGCTCTCGGTCATGTTCGCTTTGTTCAGCATTCAATTTTTGTTGCATTGTGCTTGCCAGTGCCATTCAATGTTCTTAGTGGAAGCGTGTTGTAAACTTAATGTGGTTGAGCTTGTTGTTCATTTTCTTGGTTTTGTCGTTATTGTTTTTCGGTTTTTCATCACCATTATCATGCCTGCACCTTTGCCTCATATTTCGTCGCACCACCATGGCCGGCTTAGTACCAGGAGGAACTTACGGGAACTTTTCATAAAGCTCCATTTCTTGCTCGCCGTCAGTTTTTCCAAGTCCTTCAAATAGCGTAATTCCGTCCATATGGCCGCTGGAATAGCCATGAAGCTGACTTTGTTTAATGTTATGATTTTTAAAGCTTGAATACTTGAAACTCACTGCTAACGTATAAGAACCGCCAACAGTAGTGTCGGAGTTAAACGTTGTTGAGCATTCAACTTATTTTTGTTAATCTCCGCTCAACCACGAATTTTTTCTCTTAAATTTGTGTTTCAATCAGCAATTGGATATTGCTAACTCTGCTCATATCATTATCTGTACCAGACTGTGAGTTTACAAAATGTTCAACGAACAAGGCACTGTTTAGAAAATTATTTCACTCCTTAAAAATTTCAAAATATCTCAATTTTAGAAATTATGCTTAGAGCAGTACGTCTATCACTTTTTATTGTCAAGCATTAACGCAATGACGTAACATCAAGAAACGCAATTTTGAGAACGAAATGTTTATAATAAAAGAGTAAAAGGTATTCCGACGTTACTTCTGGCGGCCCCTGCGTATAGCATGTGTTGCGTTGGCGCATGCCGAAGTTGAGTTCAACGTAATTCTGCCAGCGTTTGATGTGGTTTATTTGTATTATATTTCTTATGATCAATATTCTTTGTTTTTCAGAACTTTATTGCAATAGCTTTAGCTTTACTGTGCGTTTTGCTGTGCGATTGATATCGAGCTGGACGAACCTATAGTTGATGTGTTGATAGAGCTGGGGGATGAACGTAAACTTGATTGAGGAAATGCGTAAAGCTAGTGAGGAAATTGAAACCTTCAGCAAAACTTAAATGATGGATTAATCTATAGCCCTTGGTTGCTTAAAATAGTATGACTATAGCTGGAGTGTATTGGCTGTTTCCTTTTCCTTGAAGAAGGTAAAGATTGATTGCTGGTTGCCGGGTTTCTTTTTGCTGCTTTCCAATGCATTATTGCCGGTCTGATCTACCGCTGAAAGATAGCACTTTCCCTTGCAGTGTCATTTTTTGTGACGTATGAAGTTATCGGTAATGCAAAGTGCTCTTTGGCTACGTGCGGTTGTAGATATGTTTCTATTTATTGGTCATGAGACAACTTGATGAATGATGATTAAACAATTAAACATGCAAGTATTTTGAATTTTTTTTATTTCGACTTAGAGGTTGAGCAAGAAATGTTTTTATCCCGGTAAGTGTGATTAAGACGATTGCATTGTCATTCTTGTTTGCACGATTGGTTGTTTACTCCTCTAAGTTGAAAATATTCGGTTACTTCCCTGTAGCTTTTTCTCGTAAACCAGTAGGACTTCTTTTTTCAATTTTAACGCGAAATGCTATTTTCTGTTGTTTCATGCACAAACTTGACCTGGTTGTATCCGGAAATGAAGAACAATGCTTGTGCAGGTGCAGCCTCGCATGACGCTTGAGACGTGCAGTTTTGATCGTAAACAAGAGTACTCTAGTTTCATTTCAATAAAAAACCGCTCAAGCATGTTATAAGAGTTCAAAAGTTTGACCAAAATTTATTGTTGTGTTTAAATTTGTATTGCTGAAGTTTCTCGAATTACCAAAAACACCACAAAGCAAACCCAAAATCTCACATCACTACATACAGCCTGATACGGTAATAGACCATTTAAAAAAATTAGTAAATTTGTATGTTAGTTGTTAAATTATTCCTGAAGAGAAATAGGCTGAACTAATGTAATAGTTTACAGAGACATTACATCATGCTGTCTGTTACTTAAAATACTATTATTTTCTTCACCGTTTCAACTGCTATTTTTGCAAACTCAGTCAGTCCTGCTTGGTTGCGATGTATTAAAGCAGATTTAACCATGATTTTGTGGCCACGTACCCCTCAAAATATTTTTAATTAGAAAAACAAATGATGAAATTGGCTATTTCTGTTTAAAATTAGCCAAATTCCGTATAGAGATCGACCTTGTTTGTTCCAGTTTCTACCCCAATCCAAAAACTAAAATGGAGGAGACAAAGCATTTAACCATTTAGAAAATTTGTTCGTTTCAAAAAAAAGTGTGAATTTTATTTCTTTTAACACTTAAAAAGCTTATGGCAGTTTTTGCCCCTTAGTGTCGGCCTTTATACAAACTACTAAATGGATACGAAAAATTATGGTTTATCTAAAAATGGCTAGTATAGTTTGTTCACAATGGATTGGTAGTAACTTCCAAGTTACTTGGCACCACTAACGTGCATTGCTGCGCGCAAACAGGAATTTGCTTGGGAGGGCTTGGACCCAAAGCTAAGAGTTTTGTGTGTCGAAAAATATCTCTATCATGTGACGTACTGAACGAACTAGTGCAACTAAGCGCATCACAGGATGGAGGACTAGGGGCGGAGCCCCCAAACGCTGCGCCATTTTTGTAATTTTTTGAAAAAATTAGCCATTTGGATCTCATTTTGTACGTTTTAAGATTTGAGCCATTTGAAAGAACTAAATTATTAAAATGAGAAGTTCTTTGCAAGAATTAAATGCCCAATCCCTCACCCGCCTTAGTTACTGGTGCAGTTCAAAACACGTTTAAGGTTGTATATTGGGTTAAATTTTTTAGGTGGTTTGGCTAAGGGGGGCTACTTCATTGAATCGTTCCCGCGCTGGAATTAGACTGTTTGGGCCCGCGATGCATTAACGAGGGTTGGCATCGACAGCAACAGGTGTATGTGGTGCTAAAGCGACACAGACTACTATTTTGCCATTGTCATGGTTGCACCAACAGCAGATTAACTGCTATCGTTGGATAAAATCACCATCGGATAGATGCTGGGAGGTTGTCTCAAGCATCGTAGATGATCAGAATTCCAAACGAAACCCCACCCCTCAAACGAATAAGAATTCCAACCCCTTAAGTTGAAGACATTTTGCAAGTTACATGTTTATTTTTCTGATGCTCTTTCTCTGTTTCCTTTTCGTTGTGTTACTCTTCGAAAAGTAATCAAAATATACCCAAAAGAGGACAAGTGTAAGAAGACTAATTGCATTCTCCGCTTCTCAGTGTCGTATTTTTAATCTGCAGCTCCGTTTTCATTACGACGGGGACGTACGTTATTGCATAGTTTGATTTTTCTAATCTCCAAAACCCCGATTTAATCCTGCTCAATACCCGAGTCCTAAACCTCCTTTTTTTCAAAAACCTAACTATCCCATCATCCCACAACATTTCTACGATCAAGACGCTGGTTTGATGGCAATCTTTTTTAATAGAACAATTTTATAAGAACATCAGGCTCATAGTAAAACATTAAGAACAAATTAAGAACTGTGCCACTACCAGGTGCGACATGAAAAAATAACTTGAAGCGTAAGCCTAATTCTGAAAGTGCAGTACAGTGCAATCTGCTGAGCATTTTGGCCTATTCTGTTATTGTTTAATTTGTCAAAAATGAAAAAAAAATTCAGTAATATTAGTCACGATCAATAACCATTACAAGAAAACTTTTCACCAAACAAGAATGCACTTGAGTCGCTTTCTTCCAAAAAATTTAACTATTCAGCCTCAACCCAAAATTTACTAGTTTCAAAAAAAGGAGTTGTTTTACGTTGGCAGTCAGACTACGTACAGGAAAAGCAGCCATTTTCGGAAGAATTTTTGATTGTTGATACGAAACTGTCGGTTGGACGTTTTCACTTTTTTTCTTTGCAGGTTTCTTTTCACAAGTTTCTTCTTTTTAGGTCAAGAATTTTTAAAACTATTCGGAAAAGATGAAATACAAACATACTTAATAAAAATGGTTCCTTTGAAAGTGAAGCTCAATAAACCATATATTTCAAGTTCCCAATTCACAAAATCACGCCAGTGCCGTTGGCAAATCATATCATGATAGATATGGCAGTGACTCTACGACAAAAAGATGTACTTCCTTCTTCTGCTAGATGTGCGAAAAGTGACAAGTTACTATGTGGAAATACCTGCTCTAACCTTACCTGACACCATCTGCAGTAGTTTCGACTTGGATCGGAAGAAAAATGCTGTCGCAATGCTAATGCGCATTTGAGGAAACTGACGTCACTAAGTTGCATTGTTTTCCATTTGCAACTGAAAAGTTGTTGCTCAGTTGCAAGGTTTTTAGAAGATACTCCATACAGTTTCTTTGCTGCTGCTAGTGGCGGATTGAAGGGCTCTTGCAGACTTTAGATTATTCGCAGCATCAAAGATGCCCAATGGCATGAATTACTTTGCAATGTACCGTATCTTTAAAAAAGTACTCTTGTGTGCTTATCGCATAAAGTTGGCAAGGCTTGAATTTAACCTGTCGATGATCTACTGGTTTACTGTGGAGATCATCGATGATTATTAAAATGTTGGACTTGGGTTCAATTCTCGGTCGGGTCAAAGCAAAGACATATAACAATTGGATTTACATCTTAAAAGGGACAGTCTGAAAGCTCCACCGTGATAAGTAGGCTGGTAGATAAGTAAAAGGTAGATAAGTGGGCTGGTGGCATCATCATGTTTTTGCTCCTAGAATATGTTTCCTTCTATTTCTGGAGCCCAGCAGATGTTCCCCGCACGCAGGGGTCAGACGATTTTTGCAGCCTAGTCGCCATCTTTCACGGTCTTGTGCATCCAACCTTTGCAAACTTCTGGCAATCATGTCACATTCACATTGGCAGTTGGACTCAAAGACTGCAAAGATCTTTTCTCTGTCTTTTGACCAAGACAATTCGATGAATAAAAATGTAATTGCATTTGTTTTCCGTTGCCAAATTCTGTTTTTCCAAGTCTACGTGATTACCATTATTTTTGTTTTGGTGTTATTCAAGTTTAGGAGAGACTAGCTGAAGTCGGTCGCCAATGTTTTTTTGTTATTGGCTGACTGCGTTACCAATCGGGCAACGAAGGCTATCCCCCTTCACGTTGTCACGTGGAAAATATTACTCAAGTCTGCAGGCATGTTTTTAGACTTGTTAAATATGTGGGTAGCTCAAATAACGTAAAAATAACTATCTTAAAAAATTCTGATCAGTCACGGTATAAGTTCAAGGAAATCTCCCTCTTATGATCCACTTGAAATGCCTCCGAATTGGTTGACACATAACCAGTGCTGGGCATTAACTCGTTAAATCGGTAATAACAAAGTTAAGTTTTTCATTAACGAGTTAAATAGTTAAAAGACTTTTGTGAGTTAACTTATCAACTATAACTTTCGTTAAACTACTTTAATGTTTACGTTAATCCGTTAAATTATGCTACACCACGCGTCATAATGCCATAAAAATAAAAAAGGCTTCAACTATGTCCATCTTTATTAAAATAGTAAATACCATAGTAACAGAAATCAGAATGAGTCATTTTTGTCTCGTATGGAAATGGAATCCTTTTAATGGGCATCAACTGCAGGTTAACATTGAATTTTTTTTATAAAATTAACGAATTAACTTGCGTTACTTTTGTTGTTCAGTTTAGTATTTAACTTTAACTTAGTTAAAAAAATGCTTGAAAATTCTTTGCGAATTAACTCTTAACGAAGTTAGCATTTCTCATTAACTTGCCCAACACTGACCATAACGTTGCTGGACTATTTTTTCGAGAAACGAAGGTGGCTTGTTCAGCCCTTTTTTTAAGATTCTTGTTCGCGGCTGACTGTTGCAAACTGTTTGAATATTGCTATTTGGGTAGTCTTGTAAAATATTGCTGTATTGTTTGTATATTTACGAAATAATAAATTTATTTTTTGAAAGTTCTGTTTGAATTGTGTTTTTTCAGATGTAACAATTGAGGTCAAATCGGTCACATCTGCGGTTGTGTATATTTTAAGAGTCACGATACTGTTGTGGCATCGAGAGCTAAAATTACGAGCAGCTTCGGTGAGGTTTCTATTAGCACTATGTCTTGCTCCGTTTCCTGCAACTTTCCGACCGCGTTTAGAACGCAAATATTATTTTGCGGGGCTCAACGGTGAATGAGAACTTGCCGGCAGTGATGCTGATAGCTACAAGATTGATTGATGTCGCCATCTTGATTCTATCATGTCGCAACAAAGCGACGGTGGTGTTATTTTTCGGGTTCACTATTTTTCCAACTGACGTTTAGCAACTTCCCACGTAAATTTGCTGATTGTTCGGGTTGAATCAGAATAATGCGGTACTGTACAGTATACTGCCCAGGCAATGATCAGAACAGTAGCGTAGCCAAGGGGGGCTACAGCCCCCCTATTGGCCTGCCAACCAAAATGCACAATTAGAGAAATATCACGTTTTTAGCTCTTCTGAGACTGTTTTTCGCGCTGGAATGGACCAAAAAGTGACATAAAGCATCTTTTAAAACATATTCGGGGGAGGGGGGCTAATTTGTCAAAGTGAAAGTCACAAATCAACGAAAACTTTGAAAAATGCCTAAAAATAAGCAATCAAATTTGATCGCTAGTGTAACAACGCCAAAGATAGGTTTCATCAACAAATATAAACTCAGGGATAAAGAGTCACGATACTGTTGTGGCATCGATATTCAGTGTTGGTTAATTATCTATCACTTCTCTTAAATATCTTTCCATTAGCCCCCCCCTATTATTTTTCTTTATAAAATATAGACGAAATAGATTACTCCGTGTGAGTTTTATAGAATAATAGGATTTTATGATTTACCAGCGTGTAAACAAGAGAACTGCAATGTTATCATTAGCCACTTCCCACCTAGCCCATTAATGCCACCAGTTGAATGATGTTGCGCTGCCAATTTCTATGCCACGTTTTAAAAGCATCATTTTTTAATAAAATTGGTCTAAAATTAAGTTATTTTCGCAAAAAAATGCAAAATTTTCAAGCGCTGGGGGCTCCGCTCCCAGACCTCCGTGCCTCCGGCGGCTGGGGGCGCCGCCCCCAGTCACCCAAAATAGCCCCTCATTGCAAATTTTTGGCTACGCGCCTGAATCAGAAACGTCGCGAAAACGACGCCTCGTCTTCTTGGGCCTCTCTGTGCATGAATAAGGATCTAGACCAAATTAGAGCATAGGCGTCGGCAAGGGGGGGAGACATGGCACCCCTGGATTTTCACGCATAATGTCGTTAGCCTTCGAACAATCCCTCGTATTGCGGAACCATCTCAACCATAACCGATCGTCAAACTTTCTTAAGGGCAGTGGTGCCGATCTTTGTTGAGCATTGGGGAGGATAATTTGCATTTTTACCCCAATTTTGCCCTGTTTTCAACATTGGGGAGGATGAACCTCGACCACGATTTTGTTCAGGTTTGGAAATTTAGTGAAGACCAAAAAAATGCAAATGGAACACTTTTTTCCCTAAATTCAGGTGAAGACCAAAAAAAAGGTCTTCATCAAAAATAGAACACTTTTTCCTCAATTTTCGCTCAGATGTACACCCATTTAAAATATTGGGGGATATATCCCCCCATCCCCCCTTGTTTCGGCCCCCCTGATGTAACATACTACACGAGTTCAGACGCGTAGCCAGAAATTCGCAATGGGGGGGAGGGGCTGTTCGGGGGGTCTGGGGGCGAAGCCCCCAGCGCTCGAAAATTTTGCATTTTTTTGCAAAAATAACTTCATTTTAGGGCTATTTTGATTAAAAAATTATGCTTTTAAAACGTGGCATAGAAATTGGCAGTGCAAACAAGATACTGGTGGCATAAATGGGCAATTTGAGGGATGGCTAATGGTAAAATGTGAGTTCTCTTGTTTAGATGCTGGTAAATTGTAAAATCGAATAGTTCAATAAAACTCACACGGAGTAATCTATTTCGTATACAGTTTATAGAGAAAATAATTGGGGGGGGGGGGCTAATGAAAAGAGATTTGAGAGAAATGATTGGTAATTAACTAATACTGAATAGCCCCCCCCCATTCCTTAGTTTATAGTATATTTGTTGATGACACCTATGTTTTGCATTTTTACACTTGCGATCAAATTTGATTGCTTATTTTTGACCATTTTTCAAAGTTTTCATTTATTTGTTGGTTTTATTTTTGACAAATTAGCCCCCCCCCCCCTTGAACAAATGTTTCTAAAGATGTTTTAAATCACTATTTAGTCCACTCCAGTGCATAAAACAGTCTCAAAAGTGCTAAAAACGTAGTGTTTTTTACCATTTTGCATTTTGGTCGTCATGCCAATGGGGGGCTATAGCCCCCCCGCCCCCCCGGCTACGCTACTGCTTGAGTTGTTACTTTGTCGAAAGAAGATTTTAAGGCCAAAGCAGAGCAAATTGGCAATGTCTATAAGATTAACAATTTTTGTATCGAAGCCCTTTCGTGGTAGGATATCGGAAAGCATTCAAACAAACTTGAAAATGTTAAAAACACGTCGTTAGGTGAAATAATAATTCAAAACTGTTTAAAGTTTTATCCCGCTGTTCGACATGTATTGTTAATTGCTTTAAATTTGCCATCTACTACTTGTACTGTGAAGCGCTCTTTCAGCACTCTGAAGCGCGTGAAAACCTCTGGGGAAGATTGCACTAGTGGACTGTGTATGATTAGCGTGCACAGAAACAAGTCAAAGAAAATATGCAAGAAATCACGAACAAAGTCATAAAAGATTTCGCTTATCAACCTTGACGACTTCAATTATTGTTTACTTGCGACGATTAAAAGCTGCTTTTTAACATAGGGTATTTTTGCCAGGGCCTAAACGAGAGTGGTTCAACGAGTAGACTACATTGCACTATTCGCTCTAAAAGCATCGGTAGCTTGGCGCATGGGTATAGACCCCACCACTTTTCTATATGAGAAGACTGGTCTGATTTCGGGAGCACGACTTTTGGTTTTTACTAGTGCATATAATTATTTGTTTTACATTTTTTCTATTTGGGCATGTGTTTGATCACCACAAGCGCTTCGGGGAGACGAGGCAAGGCTAACTTTGAAATAATTTCTCTTGAAGGTCTTGTTTTATAAGCCTGGACAAGAAAAAGTATTGAAACAAAGAGTGAACATAAGTCATCGCCTTTCTTTAAAAGGAACAGGCCGTTATTTCGTTCGTATTATTAGTAGGGGAGATGTGGGACCTTTGGGCTCCCGGAACCTTTGTACCATAAAGCTTATCTCAAAAACTAAAAACAATAGATCTTTTGATGCACTAAAAGTAACCTATAAGAAATTATTTGGAGGCTTAATTGCTAGAAAGTGTGGAGTTTTGCAGTAGTAGATTGCAGTTTAGTTATGATGCAGTGCAAGTTATTTAAAAAACGCATTATCTTCAACTTCGCTTTCAGTTTCACTAACAAAAGGCAAACTAAAGGACTAATAAACCGGATAGAGCAGGGACCTTTAGACCGGTGATCCAAAGATCCCCAAGATTAAACCAGAGCTAAAAGGAGAACCACCGCGAAGTTTTCGGATCGGCTGTCATAGCGGATGGATGAATAGCGACATTTTCCCACACAAGCTCTTGCACATTTTTCAAATTTATGAATGCGACTCCTGAAAACCCTTCTATTTTTTTCCTAGACAACCACATCAGTCATCTTTCCATTGAAGCACTTGCATAGGCAAGAAGAAAAGGAGTCAACATAATTATTTTTTCACCAAAACGAAGTGATAAAACGCAGTCTTTAGACATATAGCGATTTATGGCCCATTCACGTGGTTTTATCCTTCATTTTATGATGCTTAGTTTACATCGCATCCAAGGAGTAGAATTTCAAGTTATGAAATTATAGAAATCTCTAGAGGCTTACGAGAGCGTATTTACTATGAAAAACACTGCAGCTGGATTTAGAACAACAGAAATTTATCCTTTTAACCCCCATATGCTTTCGGAAGATGAATTTCTGATGTCCCTGCAATGAAAACGCTGCTGACGAGCCTGGCCCAGACATATCATCTATGAGCCTGGATGCTTCAACTTCATAACTTCAACCCCAAACCTGCTGTGATGATGAGATAAGTTTACTTGAAGATATCCGACCATATCGTAAAGCTAATGCAGGGCCCTCGACAAAAAACAAACAAAGTAAAATCAGCAGTGATAACCACCACTCTAGAAAAGAACAGACTCCTTTTACGACAGCAAAAGCAAAAAGCATAAAATTGAAAAGCAGTCTGTGTCAAGAAGAGGTTCAAGAAGCAGCAGTGAGAGCAGCATTAAAATGTCTTCTCATTCTGATTCATCGGATGTTTTCGATTCTGGGGATTTGGATACAACTGGTGATGTAGAAGTCCTAGACAATGCACCAACAGCTCAACAAAAGCATGTGAGGGACTAGGTGCTGGTCAAGGTCTTTTCAGAAACGAACATATTTCGCCATTTTATTGCTCGTATTATTGATGAACAGGATGAAGAAAGTGATTATGAAGTCAAGTTTATAAAAGCTTCATGAAAATTAAAGAATGCTTTTTTACCCCGAAGAGGATGACATAGCCAGCTCCATGCCAACTGACATAATGAAGGCGCTTTCTGTTTCATTCCCAGTGGCGAGTCCAAAACGCCTTGTTCGATGTGGATCTCGGTCTCTGTGAATTATAATGCATTTTGATTTTTGCAATATTGTACGTGAAAACTCCGCTATTCATCTAAGTCGGCCAGACCTTTTTCTTTGTTTTTTTTTCTAGTATTCTATGTATTCAGTCCAGTTCAATGTTTTATTGCTTATTATTAATAAGCGATAATAAAAAGGTAAACTAGGCAAAAAGCTCGTAATGACGAGGGGATGCAAAAGACCAGAGTTGTAACCATTAGGATTGCACGGTCGCCGAGTTGCATCTCCTCTGCAAAAAAAAAAGAGAGATGCAAATATTGTCATACAAGTGCTTTTTGTTCTTTCTTGTTCGTTTACAATCATTTCATCGAATAAAAGGAAGCTATTTGCTTAAATTTTAGACAAATGGTTTAAAGGTCCTTGTAGGGTGGTCCAATGGACCCACTTCTCAGGGACCAATGGACCAAAAAAGTGGCAATTTTTGTTAACGGTTTCGACTACACAAATTTGCTCAAGCTTAAATTTTATTTTCGATAACACTTCACAATCATTATACTTGAAGAGTAGGCACACATCGCAAAAAAGTCAAAAACGGTCCAAAGGTCCCATACCTCCCCTACCGGTATGATGAAAACTTATTGCTTTGCGTAGTTGTAATGCAGGCATACTGTGTAAATTCGCAGCGAATATGGCAAAAGGCACTTTTGGACTCGATAAAATTGAGAGAAAAAAATTTTGTGAAAAACGAAAATTGGAAAATAATTGACACAGTCAGTGCGTTTAGTGCGCTTGAAGTTGAAAAAAGCCTTTTAAGGATTAAATTGCAAGGTTTTATCAAGAGGGCTCCTTGCCCGAAGATTACTGTCAAGCACCGTTGCCAGAAAATGTCAAAAGAAAACTGGGTTGCTACCGCTGCAACATCTTTTTCGTTAACAATTTTGTCAACCCCCTTGTCCAGTCTACATCATTAGGCTTGCCCTGCCCCTGCAACTAATAGTTATTCGCAAGTCGGTTTTTGAATAAAATAATACAAGGCACTTTTGTATGTAAAGAAAGATATTTATCTAAAAACTTAAGCATATTAACCGAAAGTTTATTTTTATACCAACTGCGGATTTAAAATTTATATTGCTTTCAAATAAATTGATTCTGATTATGGTAATGTCATAATGTATTGCAAGTTTTTTTTGTGAAATGGCAAATATAAATAGTCTACTTGGAAGCGTTTGATTGTAAACCGATGAAATGGATCAGATCTTTGCATGGGCTCTTTTAAAGCTTACGAAATTAAAAAAAATCTTTTATTTTTGGTAGTTAATACTTGCTCTATTCTTAATGGCCCCCCTGGAAAATTTCCTACCTAGGCCCTTGAATTGGAGTAATTTGAAGTGGTTGGTGTGCATTATCACAGAATTACTGTGATATCGAGAGCAAGGATTAAGAGCAGTTATTTGGAGGAGGAGAGAGATCTTTAAGTACTATCCTACTCAACTATCTTCAGCAATCAATCTTACCGGGATCAGAGCGCAAATAAAATTTTGTTTGGTTGAGGGCAAATGAGAACGCGGAGCAGAGCGTAAGCAATTTAATGAAAGATAACTTTGCTCCAGCGTTCTCATTGATTCTGTTCTGAGCCCAGGGGCGTATTTAGAGGGGGGATTTGGGCCATGGCCCCCCCCTTTGGGTCGCCAGGATAGTATAATATGCATAGAATAGTATGCAAAATTGAGGCATGGCCCCCCCTTTTTAACTCGGGTAGAAGGTTTGAGTGCACAAACGGTAGGTGAAGACCTTTTTTTGGGGCTTTCACCCAATTTTGGGCCAAAAACCGGACTAAATCTGAGTGAAGACCTATTTTTTTTGATATTCACCTGATTTTGGGCAGGAAAACAGACTGGTGGAAAAAAATTTATTCTGGTCTTCGTTGTTCTCAAATTTTCTGAATTTCCTTGCCCTTACCTTTTGAAAATACTGCGTACGCTACTGTCTGAGCCCACTCGTGTCTAATTAGACCGCTAATTCGTTGACCAAAAAAAAAATGCTAGCTTCAAGCGGAAATGCTAGCATATCGATTTTGCAGCCTTCTTGTTTTATTCAGTTCTATAGAGTACCGGCGCCGAAGCCGAGTGAAGAGCTACCAGAAAGGTGACTTATAAAAATAAGCACCGGCACTGCAAGAAAGCAGGTCATCAGACCAGTAAGCAATAAGCTGCAGTTTCGTATTCTGTGGGAGGACAAATTTTTTTGAATGGATTGTTATGAGTGGTAATTGTTCGTGCAGCTCTTCGGCCAGAAAGCGCGCAAATCTTTAAACACTGTCGCTTGCAACCAGAAAGGATAACTGTAGCGTTGTTGTGTAAAATAACTATTGATTTCCGTTTAAGCATGGTCTACGAGCAAGGTAGAGAGCGCCATTGCCTAAATGCTAAGCCTAAAATGTCGTCAAACGTTCCGCTGTCACTAGTGCGAAGCACAAACAACTTTTTTGTTCAATTTAGTTGAAAAGCAAGTTGATTCTACGCCGCGAAACAGTAAAATGTATTCAACAAAACGCTTATTTCTACTCTACTGTGCAGAAATTATGAAGATACTGTAGTTGGGCTCTTAAAGCTTATAACCATTATCAGAACTTATAACGAGTTAGAGAATATAAATTTAAAATTAAAAAAAAAACAAAAAAAATGCTGCAATGCAACAACGTACGACATGGAAAGGCAGGCATTTTCAACTACTTATTTGGCGATAAAACAATATAGCAATACTTTAGTTTTGATTAATAGCATCGGCCAAGTTGTCGAGCGGTAGTGCGATCGTCTCTGGAGCTGGTGATCTGAGATTCAAATCTCGCACCCGGTCAAATCGGATACGGTGGTGGCAACGGCTCGCCCCCGCTGCGACACTTCTTCGAAAGGAGCTACTGTATGTGCACCCATGCGCAATGACGCAGAGATAAGCCCCGCAAACTCGTCACACCCATCTGCGTAATAGAGCGAGTAAAATAAACATTTGATATCTGGTTAGGCATTGAGCACTGTTTTGACGTGAAGACCGCTTACATTTGTTAACTTATCATTTTCAGTAAACACTTTATTATTTTTTTCGTGTTTATTTACAGAAAAAGTGACGTTATTGACAGCACTACGAATGATAACTCTCCAAGAACTGCAACTCAACGACGAAATGGAAAATTCTTATCAATACCATTGACCGTGTCTCATCCTTTCGGACATGCCGCGATTTTCAAGACTCAGCCAAATCGATGCTATATGAATAACGATTTTCAAGTGAGTCTGGGCATCGTCAATTATCAAGTTCATCTTCCTTCAGCAGAAGTAGCAAGTCGAAGAATTCAAAAGGCACATTTTATTCTTCTGAAGGCATATGCTTAGATCTGTCTGGAATTTCTGGCGGAAGCGAGATATATAGGCTACTACCAATGCGATGACCTTACGCAAATCAGAGTCGACAAAAATATAGCGAACCCGTAGCAATTGCCATCAATGATAACAATTCAATCGTCATTTCAAATGAATTCTGATATGGAAATTTAGCATCGTTCAAAATTGTCATCGAAGACATCATCCCACACTTTATTGGCGCCCTCCGCCTGATATTCATATTTTGCGACGGAAAGAGTTGCTGTTGCAAAGGATGTATCGATTTCACAGCAGGACATCCAAATGCTTCGCTATAGTCAATGGAATACAAAATTGCCGCTAGTACCAGCCTTCGCTCATCTCGGTGACTTCACTAGTGCTAATATCATCCAGGGGAGAGAATCGCAACATTTTGTCTTCTATATGCTTTTCAAAAGAGAGCGCAAAAACAGCTTCTCCAACACAAAAATACCCACATGCAAATGCGGGAGTGATGCAATCAGCCAACTGATTGCTGAAACGTGCTTTCCGGAACACGACGCTGCTGATCAATTTGTTCCTGACGACATATACTCGCCAGTTGATCAGCACCAAACTGAAACTCTTTACGATATTTGGGAAGTACCAGTACGGCAGTTGAAAGAAGTATTGAAAGAATGTCACCCTTCTTCAATCAGAATCAATTTGCAGTTGGAAATATTAGGATTCCTAAACTTAAAAGTAACTCAAAAGAAACTTCATTGAATTTTGTCACAGACTACTTGCAATTTATAACATTTAGGTGTTGCACCACCGTTTTTGTTAAATGAAAGTTTTTATTTTGAATGATTTCTGTTTTGTGATACTAATTGTAATTCAAACGAAACCGAACTAGTAGTAATCTCTCGACTCTTATTGCACTGTACTACGACCCCGCAAATGAATCGGGGTTCCTAGCTTTAGTTTTATTCCTATTTCTGCAAATTCGTGAGTGCAATCTTATATAAATTTTTGATAAATTTAAACTGGTGCTTTCCGTTTTGGTATAACCTGGTTTTGATTACAAAGTCCAAAAAATAATCCTTGGGAGAAAACGCATTTTGGAGCCTTTTGGAAACGGACTGTGCTCTGTCATTTCTTTCTATTTAGCACTTGAAAAAAGGGTCACATCATAACTCTCAAATTGAGAGAGGTTGACTTAGAGTAAGGAATGTAACAATATGTAGTAAGAATGGTTTTGGTTTTAGGAAACCCAGGAGTTGCGTAGATCTTTTCGATCCTGATGACGTATGTGGCAAATGTTTTGCTACGATGGTCTTCGATTCCGGATCAAAACCAGTACGTAAGACAGAAAGTACAATTACAAATTTATTGACAGAAAAATTAGATCAATAATTTTTGCTGGAATCAAATGTTAGCATCAGAAGGTAAATTCCTTGAGAATATATTTTTTTGGAGTATGTGTCTTGACCTAGGAGGTTAAGTACGTGGGCCCCACGGCTTGTAAGTCTTTGAAAATGTCGTGCTCTCGAATAACACATTATTTTTTTTTGAAACAAAAAATTTATGCTAACTTTTAGACTGTCTCATAATGTCTATTATTTGCTTCGTTTTCTTTGAAAACCTAGCTAATGTGATTAGCCAAGAGTTTGAAAGGTATTGTGGGAAAGTTCTAATCGGAGAAAGTGGAAGCAACAAATTAATACTGTAATGTAGAGTTGACTGGTGGACCGCATGGTCGTTTCGCTGCTACCTTATCACGGTATACATATTATCAATGTATTGTTGTGTACAATAACAGCATAGGCAGCGGTGCAAATCTTTGATGAGCATTGGGGGATAATTTGCAATTTTACCACAATTTTGCCCTGTTTTCAACATTGAGGGGGATGAACCTCGACCAAGACGTTTTTCAGGTGAGCAAATTAAGTGAAGACTAAAAAAAGGTCTTCACCAAAATGGAACACTTTCTTTCCTCAACTTCAAGTACAGACCTGCGCTCAGATGCACACCAGAGTCAAATTATTGGAGGGGATGCAGATGAAGACCATACTCAAATTGTTGGGGGGGTATACAGTCAAATTATTGGGGCGGTATCTCCCCCCATCCCCCCCGGGTTTCGGCACCCCTGAGCATAGGCCTTAGCCTTGCGCTTTCTGTTAGTTTTTTTTTTTTTTGCTACCGATTGCAGGACTGTATTGCGGTGAATAAATGATTGAAAAAAAAATAGAGCTTTTTGTGTTTTTACTTATGTTAGTACACCTCATGCGAGCAGAGAAAATGTACTTCGACCGCTTGTAGTAAAATAACTAAACCAACAATATGTTAAATTTAACAAACATTGGATCTTTATGATTTGCTGATTCGTTCTATAAGTGATAGATCGTACTATGGCATCAGGAGCTACCCAAAATAATGTTCTAATAAGACAACTATTGATATTGGTAATAGAATGTGGATTGGTTCTGTGGAAACTTTGTAGTTTGACAAAATAAAGTTTCTTGTGAATCTAATGGCTATATCAGAATAGCATTACTATATAAAATTCGCCACTTTCGTTTTTGAAAAGAATGATTAGAGTTATTATAGAGAAAGAATGCGAGGTGTTACATCTTTAGATGGGTATAACATGTGTCAGATTTTAACAACAGCGAAAAGAAATGCCTAAAAGATTACTTCTTGTGTAGTACAGGCCACAACTTTGCCGGAAAATCAGCAAATTTATTACTGTTGCATGTTGGTCGGGTCAACAGGGACCCACTAAAAATTGCTATAATATCTATTGAATATATCCCAACTATCGCCTTCCAGCTTGATTGAAAGGCTACTCTGAGTTCCATCTAAAAATCGGCACGGGTTGCTACGCTAATCAACGCCAATGTTGCCCACTAAAATCGTCATAGCTGCCAGCTTAGATAGTAATTGCTGGAATAACATATAAGTTACGAAGAAAAGCAAATGTTATCAAATAGGTAATTGCGAAAAGGCAGCACCGCCAAAGTTTCCTGCAGAAACTTCCCGGTTCGGGAAGTAAAATATCAAATATAGGAAGAATTGATGGAAAACTATCTCGATGAAGGAAAGCATCCGTTAATTTTGACAACATTGTTAATGTGGCGATTTTCTCAGGGACGCTTTGCTTCAACTCGGAAAACCAGAAAATCACTGCAAATAGAAAGCAGCGCGGTTTTGCATTGAAAAGGGTTGTCAGTAAATTAAGAAGTCATGGCCCAAATAGAAGAACTTTAAGTTGCGTCACATTTTCAAATGTTTATGCTAGCCAAAGCTCCAATGTCACAATCAATGCTAGCACAAGCGGTACAAGTATTGAGATGAATGTAGCGAAAAGAAGCAGTAGTTTTGCGATGAGCAAAAGTAGCTAAACTTTGGCAAAATCGAGTTTTGGAAGCGATGCGCTCGAAAGCACTACGTCTACAATCAATCTAAAATTTCGCACCGAATCGCTATTTGCGGAGGCCTTGCGCGATCTCACTAATGTCCTGAATCAACACTTCGGAAGCCTTAGACCATAATCCTCTGATGCTGCTTTAAATGGCACTGGTGCATCTGATTGCACCAACTACCAACTTACTTTCAAATCTAATCAATCCAGTATGACATCGTTAAGTGTTGCGAGTCTTAAATCAAACCCCAACACATCAAAGTTGTTGGTTGCAAAGTTGATGATGCAAGCTCTAACCAAGGTCACTACATTAATGGAACAAGATGTCGAAGAAGAGTCGAGCGAAACGATGTCAACTGCAACTGAAGTTTCACAGCCCGATCAGGTAACTTCGTTAAATCCATGGGTACTGAAAGAGCCGCCTGAAGAAAGCTTTAACCAAAGCTCAGTCGGTCGTTTCGGAGTTTACCCTGAAACGTTTGCGGAGGCACCTATAGTTGCTGAAAAACCTGTCCCAAAACCGCAATTAGACAAAGTGCATGTTTCGGCAATAAACAATTGTGCGGAAACATATTATTTTGCTAAATGAGCTAAAGGGAATGAAGCAAAATACAAAGAAGCCAGATTTTGTAGAAATCCGAATTAAACCTGTTTCAGAACCGCAATTAAACAAAGTACATGTTTCGGCAATAAACCTGTTTCAGAATCGCAATTATACAAAGTGCATGTTTCGGCAATAAACAATTGTGCGGAAACATACTATCTTGCTAAATGAGCTAAAGGGAATGAAGCAAAATACAAAGAAGCCAGATTTTGTAGAAATCCGAGTTGAACAAGAGAATCCTGATCAGCCCTCTTCGCAGCGATAAAAATGCAAAAGTTCTGACTGAGAGATGAGAATATTTTGTAAAAGACGTGCATGCTGTTATTAAAGCTCGCCAAAAGAGTGGATAACTAAAACAGTGCATACTGTTGACTCTTCAGAAAAATTCTGAAATTGCTCAACCATGGTGTAATTTCAAGTGAATCTCCCGCCTGTGACCTATTTGAAATGCTTCGAATTGCTCATCACATAAAGTTGCTGGACTATTTTATTCGAGAAACAATGTTGAATTGGAGTTCAAGCTCCTTTTTTGAAGATTCTGATGGTTGCACAACTGTTGTAAACTGTGTGAATATTGATGTTTGGTTATTTTGTTGGTGCTGTTACTAAGGAAAAAGAATTGAAGTATTTGTATATCAACGAAATAATTTAACACGTTTTAAATTTGTAATTGGTGTTAGTTTTTTACGGTAACTAAAAAAAAAATTTCTTTGGTGATTCTGCATTTTTTGTGGTAAAAGTAGTACAAGAATTGAAGTCATATCGATGGCAGTTGCTATGGGTTGTGTGCATATAGTCACAAAATATTGCGTCATTGAGAGCAAGGATTAAAAGATTTTTAGGAGACATTTTTATGCTTATTAAATATTGTATATCCTGCTCAACGGCCTGCAGCATTCCAACCGCGTTCAAGGCGCGAATAAGATTATATGAGCCTCAGAGTGAAAATAGGTGGCAGAGATGCTGATAACTACAAGGTTGATTGATTTATGCATTTTGACTCTGTTTGAGTATCTTCACTCTGGAAATACCCTCAAGTCTATATGAGGAAATTTCCACAGGTTATTAGCCCAAAGAAAAATTTCACTTACATTTACATGTAAAATTTTGCAATCGTTGGTATGTCTGAGCTTGTCTTTCTTGCTATATTGCATTCTTTGGTCTTGTTGCCGTAAATAAGTAAAGACAGGACGTTATTCGTCACCTATAAAGAATATTACCTACTTTCTGTGACTCATATGTATAATACACCAAATAATTTCGAATTGTGGTGCAACATAATATCAAAAATTATTTTTAGATCTCAAATTTTGCAATTATGGTTCAATCTTACGTAACCTTTGGAGTGACAGCAATTTTATGTAAAGTTTTGAATTATTGCTCAATCTTTGTCCGGCGGCCTTTAAAGTATTGCACACTCTTGTGTAATTTTTGGATTATTGTGCAATCTAAGGTTGATTTAAATCGGTTTCAAGCTGTATAAGTAGAATTCCCGATGGTTATATATGCAAGTGAAGAGAGGCAGCTAATCATTATACACAATGGCTTTAAGCGTGATGCTCGTTCAAAAGAGTTTACTCAAAACCAAGATGCTCTACGGCATAATAGAACTATGCATGGAAAAAAATAAGTTGGAATGCAATTTATACAACAAAAGATTTTCAAGAAAAAATAATTTACCACGTCATGTTAAGATCACCTCATGAAAATATTGAAATTAATTGTGAAAAGTGCGGAAAAAGTTTAATAGGCAATTTGATTTATTATAAATTGATTTGTGGAAAATGCCGTAGATGCAAAGTTTAATTTTCTACTTAAGTAGATTTTATGACCACGGCATGTGCAGCAACTCCAGCAAAAAAGAACGTGAGATTTGATGCCCCCTTCGCTTGCAGTGCCTATTGATCGCTCAGCAAGAGCTTCCAGCCCTAAAGATTTTTCTACAGATGCTCGCGCTGCTTCCCTTCCCATGTCTGGAAAGCTAAGCGAAAAAACAGATTTTGAAACTCCACCCAAAAAAAGAAAATACCACGCAAACTGGAAGTACTTGAATTTTGTGGAAGGAAAACATAGTAGAATATGAGAGGAGATACAAGCTTTTTTGGAACACAATGGTCAAAGATCTTCTACAGAAGAGGAGCAGTTCAGGATTTGAACAATTTCTATTATAACGGAAATTTCCAAGATATTATGATTACAAATATTTCGTCAACTGATTATTCAAAACCAAAAACCGATGCAAAATCAAGTTTTGGCTACTTTCTACGGAATCTTGAAACTGAGGAATTCCGGTAGTACCATTCATCCCACAACAATGCACAAGTATTGGACACTGCAATACTTATTTCTAGTGCAGAAGAGCTGGATGACTTTTTGCATAATGTTGTAGGAGATTTTACAGACACCTTACATAGACCGGACACACGCTGAAAATTCGTTCAACTTGCCAAATTAAATTTTTACGTTAAATAAACTCAAAGACGCGCCTTTAGGTGCGCCAAAATTTCATTGTCGAATTCTTGATTTTATCGTGAGCTTTGAAATGCGTCTGCGAACGATAATTTGTGTTTTGGTCCAATGTTTAGCCGTTCACAAAGATGATTGTAGATATAGAACGATGTGAATGAGAGACACAACAATTTTTACTGCTTATTGCAGACGTTTTGATATTTGTGATTTTACCGGCATTGATTTATTTCACTTACCAAACTTAGAGCATTTTTTCAAGATTAATATTGTTGTTTACGAGCTCGAAGACGCTATTGTCACGATGGTGAAGCGAAGTCGTTTGTAATAATTATCGCGAAACAATGAGGTTGAATTAAATAAAAATCATCTAAGTTTTATTATGAATTTTTAAAACTATTGTCTTGTATTTAAATGTAGTAGACGCGATAAACTTTGGACTGGTTGTCGCCATTTTACGCGCCACGCCAAAACTTAAAGTGCCACAGTGCGTGAATCTTTCTCTGGAGGAATTCATCCAAATACTCAACTATTTTTAAAAAATTTGAATTATATGGGTATTTAAACTTCTCAAAATATCAGGCATTATCCTTTTTTTATGATTCTTTTGATTTTGAATGTAATTTGTCAACTGAAAATTTACCAAGAAACGGTAAAAGGCTTAGGTTTGATGCCCGTCATGTTCCTTTTAGTGTTCGTATTGCGTATACGGTAATATCCCCGGACATGAAAAGTCAGTTTGCTACATTTCTGGTGGTGATGAAAGAGTTTTAGTTGAAAGACGTTGGATTATCTCAACAACTTATCCGATACAGCGTTTAAAATTTTACAAAACAAGTACCAGCATGTTTTGGGATCATTAAGAACCATCCAAAATTGCAGAAGAGAAAATCTTGTTAAAGAATTTAAAGCTTATTTGAAAGAGTAAACCGCTCTTGGGTTCATCAGCCAGTTATGACCGTAATTTTACAAGGCCACTTCTCATTCATGAACTTTTGGAAAAGATCAATTTTGTCATCAAAAAAGCAAATTCCTACCAGTGCATTAAAACCGACAAGTAGCGTTTTCTCGTCATCAAAAATCTTCTTGCACCTGGATTTTCGTACGAGATATTCTTGTCAGTTTATGGCTGTCAAGGCGAAAAGTTCTTTTTTTCTTAAGAATTTCTAACTATAGTTTGGATTATGATCCAAGTTCCAGATGACTATGACCAAGTTCCAAATCACCAGCATTTTTACAGCAATTCAATCAACTTTATTGTCGCAGAAGAAAAATATCGACGTACTTGGCGAGAAAAAGGATGGCAAACACTCAAAGGCATGCTCATCTACTACAGCACCATGGATTGCATCCCATTTATTGAAGCTGTGGGCAAACGCTTGACTCCTTGTTTAGCAAAAAGAATGGAAGTTTTTAAAACAAGTTTTTCGGTTGGTGGAGTGGCGAAACGCCAAAATAGTCGAATGCATTTATGAAAAAAAATATGCCTAATCCTTAAAAATTGCAACAAAAGGTTTCTTCACTGATTTCGATAGTATCAGATTCATGAAATAACATATTATACAAATATACAAAAAATCTGAGCCTGCAAAATATATATTAATTTTGAGACCAAATTTTGGCTTTGTACAACATTTTTTGTTTTTGATGCTTTAGGTTTAGCAAAACCACAGTGACATAATAGAAACATAATTGTTGTAGAACATTACTTGCAGTAAAGATAATATTGGCGTGATTGGGAGTTGTAGTTTAGATCAACTATCAAAACAAAATTAATCTTTGCATTTAAAAAATATTTCACTCAAATATAAAAGTTTGACGGTGTTGGAGGTTAGGTTTTGAAGAGCATAATTGCCTCGCAAAATGTTCGCTCTATAAATCTACTTGCTGATTTTGTTGTTCTAACCTTGTTTTTCGGTATGGGCCATTATTTTATATTAAAACCTTTGAAAGTCTGTTTTCTCGTACTAAATTATAGTGTCAGTTCCATTAAATAACGCAAGAACGTTAATTACACGGCTCCATAACTCAGCTTTTCGTTTTGTGTTTCAAATTCAAGCTTGTAAAAACTATTGAGTTTTTTTGAAACCAAATTTTCAACCAAACAATATGGATACTTTTAATGGATAGTGATTTATATTTCCACTACAAAATAAATACCAAGGCTGAGAGCTCGATCGATTTGTATTCGAGTTCAGTTTATTTTAGCAAGTCCGAGTTCAAGTTCTCTAATTTAATTTTTTCGACTTCAATTTCGGTAAAAATTACAAGTTTTTTGATTTTCATTTCAAGTTGAAAGAAATACTAAGTCATACTTTTCGACTTAATCACTTTCTTTTTGTATCCATGCTGTTTTTCTAGATCGCCATGGCATAAACAAATGAGCAATTCAATTCACACGGCATGATGAACACAATATTTCTTTCCGACAGTTTTTTAATCTATAAACGTCTTTCAATGATTTGCACTCGAACAGTTTTATGCTTTCGTCAACACATCTTGACTTTCGGATAGTGAAACGTTAACAACTTTTACGAGTTTCTCCTGAGGAAAGGCGCGTAGCCAGGATTTTGCAATGTATGGGGGGCTTTTTTGAGAGATGAAAACAACAGTAAACGAACTTGACCCATATATTTTTATCATTCTTGAATTAGATTGAGGCGGTTTTTCTGCCAAAATCAGGTGATCTCCAAAAAAAAGGTCTTCACCAAAATTAAAACGGTTTTTCCGGCCGAAATTAGGTGATCTCCAAAGCAAAAAAAAAAGGTCTTCACCAAAATGCAGTCACTTCTCGTGACCAACTTTGGGTGCGCTCCAGAAAAAAAAACTCCCCTTTCTGGTCCAAATAACAGCAAATCCTTCACAACTTTTGCTCCCCAATCCCGTTGAGGGGGGGATGCTTTCGTTTTGAAGCAAAAATCGGCCTCAAAAGCATTAAAAACGTGCTATTATAGCTTCCCCCGCCCCTCCTGGCTTCGCTACTGCGTGAGGAAGTCAACATGTGTCGACAGAGTCAATATTTGTGGGTGAAAGCACGTGAATAGTTCAATAAAGTCATCTTGTACGTGATAAAATTTTTTTTCTGCTTATTTCCATAAAACTGACCATCTTCATTTATTCCAGTTCAAGTTCAGAAAAATATTTTTTCAACTTCGAGTTAAAAAATGAAACGCTCTGTGATAATTAGGGCCAGTTTTTATTTATCTAAATATTAAAAAAAATATTGACTTAAAAAAAAATCAAAAAATTGACTTTATTGACCGAACAAATTTTGGACTAAAGAAATAATTCTTGAGAATTTACAATATATCAAACAAAAAACATTTAATAAACGAAAGCACGCAAATTTTCAACAAAAGTTGAAAAACAAGTTAATATGGTATTGCAAAATTAGTCAAGTGTTGCGTTGTAAGATTGCAAGCCAATCACCAGATTGAGGAATTAAAGTGTAAAATCATGTATAATGTTTTACGTTCTCAGCTTTGAAGTTTTTGTCCTTTGCCAAGAGTTTTTTCTGTATGGAAAAGCTTCTCTCTAAAGAAGCAGTTGTGGGCTGAGAATGTCGATGTAAACTGTAAGCAAATGGTAATATATTTTGTATTTCTATGTTTATTATCTTTAAAATGTCATTGTTTTGCACTCTTGTTTTGCTGTATTGGTTGGTGTTGCAAGAGTCTTCTCCGAAGTCAAGTTTTTGGATTGCTTCCACAGCTTCTTTGTTGTTGTGTTTTGCACTTTCCATTGTTTCTGTAAGCGTAACTAGACATTTATGGTCTTTGATTTTGAGACGTTGATCAGCTGAACCTGATGTTTGCAAGCTATCTTTTGTTTGAGTTACCAAAACACAAGACCCTTAAGGTTTTTCCACAATCGCTTTCACTTCAGGTGAACTCTTTGCGTAATATAAAGCAGCATTTAACAAGTTTCACCATCTTGTAAGAACAGGCTGAGGCGGGTGACCTACAATCAGTACTTGAAATGTGGGGACGCGGGGGGACGCGTACCCCCATCGAGAGTTAGCGTCCCCCCATCGAGAGTTAGCGTCCCCCCATCGAGATTTAATCGTCCCCCCACCGCGATTTTTGAGCGCTGGATGATCAGACGAAAGAGAGCCTGGCAGTACGAATAAATCCCTTAAATTCCGGCCGAATATAGTCCCAAATTGCGGTGAAGGCCTTTGTTTTTTGGTCTTCACCTGATTTCGGGGAAAAAACACATCAATTTTCGGCGTAGACCTTTTTTTATGGTCTTCATTCCATTACGGCGACGGAGTTACATTATTTTCACTAAAGTGCTTTCTCAGGTCAAATGCGTTTGTTAAGGCTGCACAAGCGTCCCCCCATGCAAAATTTTACAATTTAAGTACTGCCTATAGTAGCAAATCTGCCTTGTCTGGTTTTGTTCTTAGCTGTTTCTCATTTACTTTTGTAATTATCTGATCAACATCTTGGAAGTGAGATCTGACTTTCATCGCACAATTGTGCAATAAATGCGCTACGCCTGTCACGTGAAACAACTTAGGATACAGCGATTTTAGTAATGCACTTGCAGCCACCATAATTATATTTTACAGCATCAAACAATAACAGATAATAAGAGTTTTTGTTAGTTCCAAGAGTTCTAACTGCATCGTTAACAGCTTGAGCAATGCGGTTGCTATTTGGCGCACATGTTAGAGGTTGAAAGTCCTTCGAGTAACTGACGTGTTGTGTTCCAAGGCTTCCAACTAGAATATTCAAATACGGTGTGCCAGACAGAGTGCTCTCATCAACAACCAGAAAAAATTGTCATGAATAGCATTTCGTATCCGCTGTAATCAAAACTTAAATTGTAAAATTTTGCATGGGGGGACGCTTTTGCAGCCTTGACCAAACGCATTTGGCATGCGAAACTACTTCAGTTGAAATTACGTAATTCCGTCGCCGAATTTAAATGAAGACCAAGAAAAACGTCTTTTCCGGATATTGAAGCGTTTTTTCCCCGAAATCAGGCGAAGACCAAAAAAAAAAGGTCTTCGCCGCAGTTAGGGACTATATTTGGCCGAAATTTGGAGGATTTATTCGTGCTGGCTGGCTCTTTCTCGTCTGATCATCATGCGCTCAAATTTCGATGGGGGACGCTTAATCTCGATGGGGGACGCTTAATCGCGATGGGGGACGGCTGAATCTCGATGGGGAGACGCGTTTCCCCTACAATTTAAGTACTGGCTGTGATTTATCTGCGCTTAATTGCAGAAATGTTCGTCTACAAGTAGTTTCAGATTGCAGATTTGGACCAATGTCACGAAAAAGGTTTCTGATGTGCGTGTTGTTAAGCTAGTACAAAGAAATGTCTGCAGATAAAAATGCCTTGGTCACCTTTTCCACAAAATTGGTGTAAATGCTCTTTAAAAATGTTTGATAAGTGTGGGGGATTAGTTGCTAAAATCTGCTGCCAAACGCTTTTTGGTGTTTGGACGTTTTTCGATGACTATCAACAAGAAAGCGTTTGCCGCAATCAACCGTACGGTTACACTAATTGCAATATAATTCGTTGTTGGGACTTTCATAAAGTTTTCAGTGAATATTCGCTCGACCACCGATCGGTTTTAATTTGATGACAAGTTATGTACCTTGAAACAACAACCGTACTAGACTGCTATTTTTGTGGGAAGGCTAATCATGAGTTTATGACAGACAACGTTTGAAGTGTGTATAGTGATGTAGTTTATTTGTTTATTTTTGACTATTTTATAATGATCAAAAATCATCCCAAGAGTTTACAGTACTAGTATATATTCTTTATTACGTCACTGAATGGGTCTATGACGTTCAATTGGTTAATTCATGATTCACAATGGTTTAATTTTTACCTAACAGCATTTTTCGTGAAATAATTTGGAGATCATTTATTTCAGCTGCGCGAAATATTAGCATTTGTAAATATTTCTTTGCTGAAAATTTGTTAAAACTATTATTTGATATTATTGATAATTTAGCGTTATTTCTTTGAACTAGTGTACTATTAGACAGCTATTTATTGTTTTTAATTAGAAATTTTATCCGTTTTCGGACATTTTTTTGTCCCTCGACAAAAAAAATTTCTTCGTTTTATCTCCGAAGAGAAATTCTCCAGCAGATGATCAGTTTGCTTCTTGCTTTTTGCCGTAAGTACTGATTAATGCTAATCTTAATTTAAGACTTGGAACAGGTTATGAGGCTGGTATCTTGTAGCCTACTTGATATATAATACCGTATAGATCAGAACCGTATATTTGTAGAGAAACACACTGGGTAACGCCCCCATATCAACACGTTTACTGCTTTTCAATTTGTCCAACTCCAGGTCACAAACTTGAAAAAAAAACTACTAAGTCTATTTTATGTTCAATAAAGCTTTTTTGGGGGAAGTATGTCTTTAATTTGCGCATGTTAAAAGTAAATGCTCAACCATTTTTTTATAACTTTCAAACGCAAAAAACGCAAAACGTTATGCCATAATTCTATCTTATAAATTAGAAAAGTTTTATAAGGAAATAATACGGGTTTAGCACTTAGCTTGATCAAAAGTATTAAAACCACTAATACATAACACATATTTGAAATAAAAATGCTTTACTTTTTTCTTAAAGCATTATCAATCAAAGAAAAGCAAATGCAGGTCACTCAAAAAGCTACATGTAACTTAATCATAAATACAAACGTGAAACTTCGTATGTGAATCGTACCAAACTTACTTTCCTGCACCATCCCTGGTCAGGTTGATAACAGCCATGAGGTTTCACTCTTGTATTAATGATAAAGTGACATGTTGCTCTGTGGGTGATCTGTTTATATTTTTGATTGACAATGATTTAAGAATAAACCAAAACGTTTCTAATTTAAATAAGTTTCATGCATTTTTCGGTCAAGCTAAAAATATTTTGATCACGCTAAGAAGTGTCTAGCAATCTCTTTTAGTTTTTGTCCTAAGGGTGGTCGTCGGAAGACAAGGATTTGGTATCGGCCTCGATAGTCCTGAATCTATCAGTTTGTTGTGGTGATCCTGCCGACGAATTTGGAGTAAATCGTGATAATAGATTTCGCAGTTATGTGTTGATTGACTGACTGTTGAGTAGGCCTATACGCAAGCTATTTTCTGATTTCAAAACTAATTTATTTTTTGTGCGTTCTTAATTTTTCGTTTTTAGTTATTACCCTCAGGGTAGTTGGAGGCCAACCAGAATGCAATAACACGCACTTGACTACTCCAACCGGCAGCATCGACTATTTGCCATCGCCAGTGCTTTCTCGCCGTCTACAGCAGTGCAAGTGGACGATCGATGTGCCGGAAACAAAAGAATTTTTTTTAATTCTCGAGTTTCAGTTGCTGGAAAATTACGGTTCCGATGATCTCGTGAGATTACCGGATGGTAGGTCATTTATTTTAATGCAATCGACAGAAAGAGAATTCCTATTTCTGAAGTAAAGTTTCTTCTTCTTTTGGTATGTAGTGCCCCCCTTAGCTAGTACACTGAAAAACATGTAAAGCATATTAGCCTGTTATAAGCTAATGAAAAATTCAACCTTGGCTCGAATTGCGACTGCGAAAAGAGCGACTAGTTAAAGCTGGGCTAAAGGTTAGAGATGGGGTTAGGATAAGCTATTCTAGCGAAATCGCAGTTTAGACGTCACTGTTTTGACAGCAGTAGTTGGGAACGCGTGGTGGCATTGAGCAATTTTTGTAATAGTGTATAATGTCAAGACTGCTTGTTTTCATCACAAGCGTAACATAAACAAAATTTACGACTTGTAAAGCTATCAAAACTTTGCATGATGCTGTCTCTGGCCTCACCGTTAACCCCATTTTACACGAGGTATTTGTTCAGCCCGTTTTTCACGAGGATAGAGGACAAAAAGCCCCTCTTTCTAACTCTTCTAGCGAAAGTCATGGAATTACCAAATTTGGGATGCGGGTCGGCGCTCATCAAAATTTTGTAGAAAGAGTAGTCTTGACTCGATGACGTAATCATAGAGACGTCAGAGTCATTAATTAATGATAACTGTACAAGCGAAATTTATTAATAGAATTATACTGGGGTTGTAACGGGTTCAATAGTTTAATATTATGTTAACCACCATGGTTTTTGATTCCCATGTACCGTTATCAAAGATTACTGACGTCATGAAAAAAAACAAAAAAAAAATTAAGTAGTTACTCATATATACTCAATCAAACGGAATTTTAAAATACCGTATAATGAGAAATCACCCTTTTTTTGTGCCTTTGGGATTTGTTATATGTCTTTATGATCTGTTGTGTACGTAAAATTGTCAACGTACAAAACGAACACAGAAAACATTAGTATATACCAGAGGTTGAGTCCTAGACGACGTCCTCGAGAACACATTTTGATGTCCTTGGCCTTAGCTTCGAAGGTCAAGGCCGTGGCCTTGGCCTCGAAGCCTCAAGTCCTTGAAAATTGTCCTGTTCTCGGCTCGAGGACAGGACTATTTTTTGAGTTGTTAAAAGTTTGTGGAGCGCCTGACAAATTTTTTTAAAACGTTTTTTTCTGGAAATCGCCTGAAAAATTTTTCTGAAGATCTTTTTTTTGAGAGCACTTCCGCGTTGTGTCCTTGGTCCTTGGCCTTGGCCTCGAGCATTCCTGTCCTTGGCCCCGAGAGGGTCTGTTCTCGGTATAGGGTTGTCCTTGCCCTCGGATTTTTTTTTGTGTCCTTGGCCTTGGTCTCAAGTCTTGAGTCCTTGACTCCACTTCTGGTATATACTTTAGAAAAAGAAGGAGACGAAAGGTTGTGATGTGTGGTGGTGACCTAGACCCAATCTATGGATCTGCACGGTTGAGTTCATCAACTGCGTTGTTGACTCTAATTTGAATAAGGCCAGAACCGCTTCTAATAGCCTGTCTCGCTGCGCGCCTTAACCTCCATATCCTGCAGTCACACCACACTTGTAAATGAATATAAGAATATTATTCCTCACAACAATACCAAAATTTGATTTATCCAAAGGGGCACGGCAAAACAAGAAGTCAATTTTCAGCAAGCCAAATTAATACCAATCAACTAACAATTTACTAGACCAAATTTACGCTATTGATTACACTAACACTAATTAGACTATACTTGACTATACTATTAAAAAACTGCTTCGAGGTCGCACTTATTCAAATAGAAAACATCAGCAAGTTACCATTTAACATAATCAATTTCCTACACAGCTAATTTGATACACTAAACTACGAAAATTTGAGATACTGTATCACACGTGCTGTCAAAGACTATCTAAATTTGGGCACTGGTTGCAGTCTTAAAGATTATAAGATTAAAGGTCTAAAGACAATACAGTTAAAATTAGGACAAAGGCAGTTCTGGAAGATTCTTAAAACAAGCACAAAAGAGAGTTCTAAAAGTTAACCAACTATTTGCGTAAAAGATGAGAACGCCGCATGTGTTTGTTTCTCACGTTACCTGGCGTCTCATAAGTTCCTAGCCAATTATGATATGCTGTAGAGTTGAACTAGAATATCCTTTATTTACTACTGTCAATATGTTTTTCCTTTATGTATAGCGGTTTTTATCCTAGGCTATATAGTAATTCTCGGATCGCATCAGCTAGGCTTCCCGAGCTCTATGAAAAAACGGTAAGTTGGGTGGAAACTTCCGCGCGGCATGTTTTGCATCACTATCGTCCAAACTTGTAAAAGCGAATTTTTTTTTGCAAGAAAAAAAGATGATAATCTATATTCTGCTCATTGTGCGAGATCAAAGGCGTACAGTTGGGTGAGAGAGGTATGAAAAAAAAAAAGATAAAAAAGTCGTACTCAATTGCTTTTTTTTTTAGATTATTTTCCTGCTCGATCTTTGTCCTAGACACTTTCAATTTTTTGTACCAGTTTTGAATGATTGCTTTTTAGAATTTGACTGAGGAGTAGTTTCCCGAAAGCCCTTGCTTCCACACAGAACTCGGGCAGGTGCAGCTGACTCGAAGACAGAAAGATCCGTCACGTTGGTGTTTTTTGTTCAATGATATTAATTGCGGTTATGATTAATTGCTTAAAGCCCCTTTAAGCTTATATGCGATATATTGCAGCATTGAAATTGAATTGTTCATTTCTTTTGCTCGTAAAATGCGTTTTAATTTTATCCTTTCTACGATATTGATTTAGAGTTGTTGAAAAAACTGGCAAAATATTTGAATAAACTGTGTTAACAGGATCATTGCTTCCTACGCAAACAATCTCTTCTGGTGGTCCTCCATTATGTATCACGTACTCGCACCCTGACTCTGCCTCCAGGAACTGCGTGCAGAAACTCAAAGAGACGCACTGTTCTAACGGTGAAATGAGGATTGCGAAGCGGCCTTTTAAGTTGTCGGTGAAATCGAGACCACAGCCAACTACCATTGGAGGGGTTTTCGTTCCAACAAAATTTCGCGCTTTCTATAGATTTCTCGCCTGCGATGAAGAAGTTTCCGACAAGGCTGGTAAGTATGCTGGATTAATTCAAAATCAGTATTTGATATTCCTTGTCGGCAGCGTGAACGAGGAGGTAAAAACATCGTGTTACGTTGACCCTGATCGAATGGTCTGTGTTTAACCTTTACCGTAGTCATGTTGAAGTATCTTTGTACAAGTCGTTTTACTATGATTATCTCTGCTTGGTGGCTTAGAAAAAGCAGCAAGGTTACGTAGAAAGCCGAAAATTGCATTTTGCTAAAAGATTATAACAGCGCCACTCTCGCTCTCTCCTGACTGCAAGATAAAGAAACACGAATAAATTACATTTTTTTGAATGGTTTTTTGTTGATACCAGTCATCACCATGAAAATAAATTTATTTTTTATTCATTTGACCGATTTGTATTGTTTTCTTATAATTATAAAGATTTTTTTTAATAATGTAGAATGTTGAATGTTATACGATTTTTGGCAAAATATATCAAAGAAGCAAAAACGAAATAAAGTTTCCATTAACAAGAGTATCACAAATTCTTCATTTTGGTGCATTATCCGTGTTGTGTATTACGCAGAGCTTCGAAACCATGATCCCGATCACGCCACTGTTACAATTGCCAGTAGTTTGGCATCGAATTTTCCACTAGTTGAAATCATCACTGGGACCGTCGTTGGGATTATTCTGTTATTTATTGTCATACTTGGGTTCGTTCTCTGCCGGAAACATCGGCGGTGAGTTATTGTCGTATTGCGAATGCGATTGTAGATTTTGGTATTCGTTAACAAATCCAAAAAGATTGCAATATCTAAGAAAAATTAAAACTTTTGACTTTCGTTACTAGTAAATGGGAGCCAAGAACTTAATTTTCAGCAGAATTGCTTTTTATTTTGGCAAATGTGAACGTAAAATGTAAAATTTAGTGAGTTATGTAAACTGCGAAGAAGAGTTAACTTCGTTAGTTCATAGGTGAGTGAAAAAAGTGTGACTAGCCATTGAACTCTTGCTCCTTGGATTATGATAGATGTAACAACATCATGGAGTATATTTAGGCAAATTTTTAGTTTTAAATACAAAGTTTCAGTGCTTAATTCGAAAACACCAACCTGGTTCAAAATGGCGAAATAAATTCTTCCAAATGGATTCTCTTTTCAAATCGATTATTGTAGTTCCTGATTCTCAGGCCAACAACTTTGAGAGGAGACGGCCGCGCAGTAAACCAATGCACTGTAAATTATTATAATATTATTTAATATGGCATGTTTTGACATTTGCTGGCCTATAGTTTTATTGTGTAATTGTTTGTGAGCTTTCTGGTCCAATATAAGTTATACCGGCGCGGTAGCCTTTGAAAGTCACCAGAACAGTAACACTTTTAAAAGAAATAATGCGAAAAAGCAGACCGCTGGAACATAAAAACTCTGTAGGAGCGGTTACTCATGATATGCAAGTTCGTATCGTTTTGAAGGACAGCTTTTTTTGAATGGTTTGTTACAAGTTGTCGCCGTTCGGGTATCTCTCGACCAGAAAGCGCGCAAACATCTAAACGTTGTTGCTGTAATCAGAAAAAAACAACTGCTGCGTTATTATGTAATAAAATAAACTATTGATTGGCATATAAGTGTTATCTACGAGCAAGGTAGAGAGCGCGCTTATCATTAATCTTATGCCCATTATGAACTCGTAGCGCTGTCGGAGTGGGAAACACAAACACAACTTTTTTGTATAAATTAGTTCAAAACCTAGTAAGTTTTCTACACCACGAAACAGTACAATTTATTCAATAAAGCGCTTATTTCTGCTCTGCTGTGCAGAAATTATGAAGATAGTTGAGCTATTAAAATTTATCCGAAACTTAACCAGTTAAGTGATATAAATCTGAAATTGACGAAACAAAAATACAGCAACACCAACTTACTGCTTTGGATAGCAAGTTTTTTCAGTTCTAATTGAAATTACATTTTATTCACCAATCTGCCTTCGCCAGCATGAGACAGCAAAGATGTTTTGTGGTCTTCAAGTTAAGCTCTCACTTGCCCACCCTTTCTACCATACACGGTGTAGTCTTCACATTATTCCTATTTATTGTTGGATAATAAATGCGAAAGCTTTTAAAACCAATTTTCAACGGTCTTTGGTTTGACACGACTGAGAATCGAACCCGGGTCTACCGTTTCATTGTCAGATGTCCTATCCACTCGATCACTGATTGGTTTTTGTTGAAATTTCAAATTATTATTTTGCGATGAAACAATTTACCAATGCTGTACTGTGTACAAGTGCAGGGACGTATTTAGGGGGGCATTGTGCGATGCCCCCCCCTTTGGGGTGCCAGTAATGCATAAATACCTAAGAATAGTGCGAAAAATTGAGTCATGAAACCCCTTTGGAATTTGGGCCGAAAATCTGGGCAAAAAACGGGCTAAATCGGATGAAGACCTTTTTTTGTCCTTATTATTCTCAAATTTCTAGTCCCCCCTATCGAATATCCTGCGTACGCCCCTGTACAAGTGCTTGTTTTTAATACCTTAGAATCATTAAAGGTTTGACATTGAGCACTGTTTTTTACGTGGTATAAAAACCGCTAGGGTAACATTGCTTTCTATTATTTTCACTATACATTTTATAATAGTTTCTCATATTCATTTGCAGAAGAAGTGACGTTAGTGACAACAATACAGATGCTAACACTACGAAATCTGCAACTCGACGTCAAAATGGAAAATCCTTATCTATACCAATGGTCTTTTCCCATCTTTCACGAGTGACAGCAAATTTCAGGGCTCAGCCGAATGATCCAAGTCGAACACCTTCAAAGCATTCTTCGCGTCATCGTTCTGGTAATCGATGGCACAGGAAAAAGAATTTTCAAGTCGGTTCTGGACATCATCAATCATCAAGGTCATCTTCCTCCAGCGGTGGTGGTAGCAAGTCAAAGAGATCAAGTGGCACATTTCATTCTTCTGAAGGCATAAGCTTAGGTTTGTCCGGAATATCTGGCGGAAGTGAGATATACTATCTATGCGAGGACCTTTCGCAAATAGGAATCGACCAAAGCTATAGCCAGCCTGTAGCAATTACAGAGAATAATAGCAATTCCTTTGTCATTCAAATGAATTCTGGCACGGAAATGAATAAAATTCAGCATCGTTCAAAACCTTCATCGAAGACATCATCTCACAGTTCGTTGGCGTCATCGGCCGGGTATTCATATTTTGCGACGGAAAGAGTTGCTGTTGCTAAGGATGTATCGATTTTACAGCAGGACATCGAGATGCTTCGCTATAGTCAATGGAATACAAACTTGCCGCCAGTACCAGCCTTCGCTCATGCCGAAGACTTCACCAGTGCCAATTACATATCACCTGGAGAGAATCGCAAGGTGTTGTCTCCTGAAGAGAATCAGCTGGAGAGAATATCACCTGGAGAGAATCGCAAGGTGTTGTCTCCTGGAGAGAATCAGCTGGAGAAAATATCACCTGGAGAGAATCGCAAGGTGTTGTCTCCTTTACTCTTTTCAAACAAGACGGCGAAGACAGCTTTCCTGCCAAAAGAAGCACCTACATGCGAGGGGGACAGTGATGGAATCAGCCAACTGATTCCTGAAACACATTTTCCGGAACACAACGCCGCTGATCAATTTGCTCCTGACAACAACAACTTGCCTGTTGATCAACATCAAACGGCACCTCTCAACGACATTTGGGGAAGTACCGCTACGACAGACGGAAGTGCGAATGGAAGAATGTCACCATTTTTCAATCAGAGTGGACCTGCTGTTGGAACTGTTGGGATTCTTAAACTTGAAAGTAACTCAAACAATATTTAATTAAAAGTTTTCACAGTCTACTAACGATTCATAACATTTAGGTGTTGCACCACCGTACTTAGTAGCAGTATATTTTTATTTTAAATCATTTCTATTTTCTGATACAAAAATGTATTTTAAACAAGACCGAACTGGTAGCAGTCACTCTACGCTTCATGTTCTGTGCTACGACCCCGCAAATGTATTTGAGCTTCGAGCTTTTTTCTGTAAATTCGTAATTACAATCTTGGCTGAAGTATTTCTCCGCAACCCTCACGGAAAAGCGGGCAATGAAGAAAGTTGAAGGTTTAAGTACTTTATAGATTTTTGATAATCTTTAGGTGGTGCTTTCCTTTTTCGTAAAACCTAATTTAGATTACAAATTTCAGAAAATAGTACTTGGGAGAACACGCATTTTGGAGCCTCTTGGAAAAATTTGTTTCTCCATTTCTACCTACTCAGTATTTGGAAAGGGGGTCATATTAAAACTCTAAGATGGAGAGAGGTTGGCATTGAATAAAGAATGTAACGATATGCAGTAAAAATGATTTTTGTTTTAGAAAACCCAGGTGTTGCGTTATTGTTGTCTATGCTGATGACGTATGTGGCAAATGTTTTGCTACCACGGTCTTCGATTCCGGACCACAACCAGTAAGTAAGGCAGAAAGTACAATTACAAATTTATTAACTGCAAAATCAGATCGATAAATTTTGAGGAAATCGAATGTTAGCATCAAAGTTAAATTTTTCGAGAATATATATTTGTTTGGAGTTCGTGGCCTTGGCCTAAAATTTTAAGTACTTGGCCCCAAAGCTTGTAACTCCATGAAAAAAACGTTTTTTGAAACAAATAAATTACGCTAAGTTTTAGACAGTCTGATGTCCATGAATTTGCCTGGCTTTATCTGAAAACCTACTGAAACGTGATTGGCCACGACTTTTACAGATATTGCGGGAAAGATCTAAAAAATCGGAGAATGCGGGAGCATTAAGTATTGTGGAAAATTGTGCGTTTTTACTTTTGTTAATACATTCAATGCAAGTAGTGAAAACGCACTTAGGCCTTTTGCAGTGATATAACTAAAATAACAAATTTGAAATTTAACAAAGATTGCAACTTCATAATTTGCTGATTCATCCTACATGTGCTGGACCGTATCAAGGCATTGGGAGCCCACAAACGGTGTGTTTTAATATAACTCCACAATATGTGCTATAGAAATGTGGATTGGTTCTGTGCAAACTTTGTACTTTGACAAATGACGTATGACGTAATTCTAATGACTATATATAACCATAACTAACTAAAAATCCCCGTATTTGTCTTAGGAAAGGAGGGTTGGAGGTGTTGTTGGGATGGAATGCAAGGTTTTGCTACTCTAGATGGGTTGGGAATGTGTCATACCTGTGCAACAGCGGGAAAGAATGCCTACGAAATTGCTTCATCATGTATGGGGCGACAGCGGCCAGAAAATCAGCAAACTCATTACCGTTGCATATCATCCTAGTCAACAACAACCCACGGAAAATTGTTTTAATAAAAAAGAAGAAACTTTCTGGTTCGGGAGGCAAAACACAAAATAAATAAAAAATATTGTAAGAAAAACCTCCTCGATAAGCGTATCCGTTGTTTTTAAAGTAATATTATTATGGCGATATTTTCAGGGACACTTTGCTTCAACTCGGCGAATTATCGTCCATTATCACTGCAGATGAAAAGCAGCGCGGATCTTCAGTGAAAAGGATTCTTAGTAAATCAAAAAGTCATGGTCCCTGTAAAAGAACATTGCGTTGCGTCACATTTTCAAATGTGTTTCCTGGCCAAAGCTCCAACATCACCACTACTGCCAGCACCAGCAGTACAACTGCTGACACGCATGTGACGACAACAAGCAGTAATTTTGGAACAAGCAAAAGAAATAAAACTTTAGCAAAATCCAGTCTTGGTGTTCTCGAAAGCGCTGCATCCATTATTAACCTAAAATTTCGCGCCGAAAAGATGGTTGGAGAAGCCTTGCGTGATCTTACTGCTGCCCTGAATGAAAACTCCAGCACAGCAAAGTTGTTGGCCGCAAACTTAATGATGGAAGCTTTGACTGAGATCACTTCAGTGATTGAGAATGATGTCGAAGATGAGATGAGTGAAACGATGTCTACCGCGACTGAAGCTTCACAGCCCGATAGGGCGTTTCCGGAGGCACCTGTGGCTGGTGAAAAAACTGCTTCGGAACCGCAATTAAGCAAAGTTAATGTTTTGGCAATGGAATATAGTGCAAAAACATGTTTGCCAAGCGAGCTAAACGAAATGAAGCAAAGCATAAAGCCGGATTTTATAGAAATCACAGATGAGGAAGAGGTGAAAAAAAATCGGATTTTGTTACGATCCAAATTGAACAAGAAGAGTCTGATCTTGATCAGCCCTCTTTGCGACAGTAAAAATCTAACAAGTTCTAAACTGAGAGATGAGAATATTTGCTAATAAGCAAAGATGCAAGTATTGTAGCTTTACAGCAATACTTGCCGTATCATCACTCAGTACTATGATGATGAGTGCCTGCATGTTTATTGCAAGCCATGGACTATTCTCTGGGTGTTTAATATGTTTAGCAAATACTCCTGCACTTGCGGGAAAAACGCTGGTGTAATCATTAACTGATCTGCTTTCGGTTCTACACTTGCATTTTGTAGTTGCAAAAATCTCTCAGTTCATTTTGTGCGCTTTTTAAATAAATAAACTAGTTTAGTCAGTTTTGGTTTGGCAAGTTTTTCGTTTTGGTTTCGTTCGTTTCGCGAGGGGGGTTCGTTCAATGATAGACTTAAAGAAGCCGTAATGGCAAGTTTTCCGTGTTGGTTTCGTTCGTTTCGCGAAGGGGGTTCGTTCAATGATAGACTTAAAGAAGCCGTAATGTGATGCTGCTCTCGCTCTTCATTGCCGGCTTTTCCGCAAGGATTGTACATGAGGGCTGCTGCTAGAGAATACGCAGCCGCATTTCATGCTCTTCTATTACCTCCATCATTTCGCTCGGGTGAAGACTCACGCAATTGTATTTAAAAAGATCCTCAATGCAATTGGTCCATCTAGTTCTATAGGTCCTTCTACTGTTTTTTTTTTTCTGTTTGCTTTGTCAAGTAAAGCTTGTTTGAGAAGCATTTTCTTAAGTATTCTACTTACATGGCCAAACCATCTTAGCAAAATCTTTTATTTCGGAGAGGTAACGGTTCGATGTTTAGAGATTTTCGAATCTCAGACTTGTTAAATAGTGTAACTGCTTCGATTGTTTGTAAAAATCTCATTTTTGATGCCCATTTAAAATAACGAGACTGCATTGAAAATGCGACAAGCGCATCGAAAATCGCACTTCGCACGAAATACATTACTTTGCATGCTTGTACATCTACCAAATCATTCACATTCGTACATCGAAGCAGAACCGGTGCTTGCATTTCATAAGATTGAAATTTGCAGAATTAAGAATCAGGAGCGTAGCCAGGGGGGGGGCGGGGGGGCTCGAGCCCCCCCCCATTGGCTTGTGAAGTATGCAAAATCGCATGCTTTTTGTGCTTTTGAGGCCGATTTTGTGTGAAAAATGGAAAATAGCCCCCCCCATTCGAAAACAGCCCCCCCTCAAACGTCTGAATTTGCGAAATTGGACCTTTTTTTTTGTTTTTTGTTTTGGAGATCACCTAAATTTGGGTTGAAAAAACCTTTGAATTTCGGATTTCGGCCGGAAAATTACTCTGAATTTTGGTGAAGACCTTTTTTTTTTTTGTTTTTGGAGATCACCTAATTTTGGGCTGAAAAAACCTTTGAATTTCCGAGCTTTCCGAGACATTTCGCCTCAAGTTTCGAACAAACCGTCTGAAACTGATTCGAGTCAAGGTCGTTTGCACACCTCTCACTCTTTCAAAATAGCCCCCCCCCTTTTCCAAATCCTGGCTACGCGCCTGTTAAGAATGAAGTATTAAAACTGTAAAAAGTTCTGAACTGAGAGATGAACATATTGACTAAAAGACGTACTTGCCATTACTAAAACTTGTCGAATAAGTGGATAGCTAAAACAGTGTAAAATATTTACTCTTCCGAAAAATTCTGAAATTGCTTGTCTGGGCCAATATATTTGGCGAATTTTTCTGATCTTTTTTGAACTCTTCAGAAAGTTGTAGCTCATTAAACAAATCCAAAATATGAAAAAAAAATTGAAAAAATTATGTCTCACGGTCGGACAGGTCGTTTTTGTGGCAATCGACCCCACTTTTTTCATTAAATCGCCATACTTTGGAATCTAGTTGTGCCCCAATGTTGAAACTTCAATCAAAATGATCAGAAGAGCCATATGTATATCTGCTTTGAAAGAATTGTTTGCTTCATTTTGTTCAGAAAAAAAGTTATAAACAAAAAACTGTTTTTTCGTTTGTTTGTTTTTTTTTGGCCATTTGACCATAATTTCGCAGATGATGTGTAACCAATATTCAGAAATTACATTTTGAGCAAAGTTTTTGGTCATTGCTGGACAATCATCGAACTTTTGTGATTTTAAATCTTTTATTGGTAAAGTTTTTATTGTACATGCAGTAGCATACAGTATAATTACGCATTAAATTTGATTTGAAGACATAAGCATCCTCTCCAACGCCTATGGGGCAAAGTTTTTTCATGATTATCTGATTGTTTCTGTATAAATCATAGACAGAAATATAGTGTAATCTTGTTTTTTTCAAAATGCCTGATAAACAATTTCAAGTGTCAAATTAATTTTTAAGCAATATAGCAGAACTGATTCAATAGTTCACTACAAACCTATACTTTGTATAGGAACATTTAAATGCTATCTCCACTTTTGCGGAATGGGTAGCAGTTTGAACTCCGAGTGATGCAAGTGATGCAGAGCATCCACCATGCATAGCAATCTTGTGTTTCGAAGTTGACTAGTTTCGCCATTAGTGCAAAGAACTGCACCTCTGACCATGGCCGTATACTGCAGCATTCCATGCATCACACAGGTCCTACAATGTTCATATTTGTATATTTAAAACCAATGCATAAATGAATACTTTTTCTGTTCATCAAACAAGTAACACATTATACGAGTGTATTTGCGACTTACATCTCATCATTGTTGTCGCAAAAGATGAGTATTTTTTCTCAGTAGCGTAGCCGGGGGTGGAGGGGGGTACAGCCTCCCCTTCATTGGCATGCAGAGTATGCAAAATACCCCGTTTTTAACACTTTTGAGACCAACTTTTGTACTAAAAGCAAAAATAGCCCCCCGCCATTGGCATTAGCAATGAGAATGAGATTACTTCTACTCCGGATTTGAAGAGAATTCGGTCACAGACATCGATTCCAGCCTGGGTGAAGACCTTATTTTTTTGATCTTCATCTAATTTCGGGCACAAAACCGTTCCAATTTCAAATGAGAGCTGTTTTAGTTTGGTTTTACTCCTCCGAAACAGCCCCCCCCTATGGCAAATTCCTGGCTATGCGCCTGTATTTTCTTGTAAATTTTATTTACAGTCAAAAGGTAAGAAATTGACCCCAAAATGGTCCGTTTGAAAAGTTTGCAATCGAAAAGTGCCTGTTTCAAAATGGACTGCGACGAAAAGGAAACAACAGCTGCGACGTGTAATGGAAACTTAAGCATACAATCTACGAATAATCATTTCTAATAAAGGCTTTTTGGTTCCAATTTTTATTGAAAATATTTCTGCCCGAAGCTTTTCTTAAACATCATCAGTGAATTGGAGAAGAGCTTGCAGTTGTTTTTCTTATTTGAGACTACTGTAAATGTAATATATCATTTGCCAACAAAAGATTTTAAGATAGTTTCCTACATTAAGAAAAGTGGAAAATGCCTGCATTTGCTGCCTTGTTAGCCACTTTTCACATTAGTAAATGCGAAAAGCCATGACTTAAGTCAAAACTATTCCACTCTCTGCTATGCAAAAAAATCAGTCGCCTTTTAAAAAAGACTAACTAAAGATTTTATTAGGCAAAAGGCTGGACAATTTTTAAACCATAATGCAAAAGAAATGGTTTCAAATATATTTTTCGTCACAATGCCTCCGAAGCACTTTTGTCGTAATGGCTTAGCAATGACCAATGGCAAAATCGTTATCATTTTGCTCCAAGAGTATGTATCTTCTTTTCATTTCTGGAACCCAGCAGATTTTCTCTGCACGTGGTAGTCAATCGGTTTTTGCAGCCAAGCCTTCATCTTGGACGATTTTGTGCTTCAAACTTTTGCAAACCTCTAGCAATCATTCCACATTTCAGCTCTTCCTTTCTTTCCATCTTTTTTCGGTCTTCCTTTAGACTTACGGCAACATTACTGTAAAACAGTTTCCAAAAACGAAAAACAACAGCAAACTTTTCCTATAATATTTGTAGTGTTCAAGAAAAAACACTATAGAATCAGTCTCGATAAAAATTGTAACCAAAAATTCTTTATCATTGACAAATTTTACGTTGAACTGGCCTATTCAATTTATTGATGGTAATATGTAGAAAATCTTCGCAAATGTTTGAGAAGAACTTTTTGGCACGGCTCATTTTGGAAAAGATACTTTTTAATGCCATCCTTTCCACACATACCATTTTGATCCGACTCTCTGATTTTTTGTCATCGAAAGAATTTGCAGGATAAAAAGCTTATCTTTTGAGACAACATTGTGATGTTTGCAGTGAATATTTTAATGAGATTTTAGTTGTTTAATATACAGAAAAAATATTCAGTCGAATTGGCTTTAAATATTCGAATGCAAAAAATTGCGCTACTACCTATTTAAGAGGTGCGAGTAACTCAAAGTCCAATGCATTTTTTTTTTAGTTAACGACAAAAGTTTTTCTCTCTACGTCATCAGCAGGGTTGGCATGAATCAAAAAACTGGTCACCTGCGATATTATCTGTTGTAGAAGCAGTCTCGACAGTTCAAGGAGCCAACAATTGAAAAAAAATTTAATCTGAACATTGTGAACAACTTGACGAAGGACCTAAATGACCAAACAAAACCAAAAAACAAAAATGGAGCAAGGCCCCAACCGGATAAATTTACAAAGCTGCACATCATCAGCATATAACCGCTAGAATAATGTCTGTATAAACACGTCATCGCGAGTTAATTGTAGACTTATTGTTAATTGTGTTAGATTATATGTTATTGTGGAGCTAAATTTCAGCCACTCTTTTCCTTTCGCAGCTAATATTTACATATACCGGTATCGCGTATGGGAGCCAATACAAAGTAAACGGTTTAATCTCTCATTTGAAAAAAAATGCTGGTAAATTGGAAAGGATTTATTGCATCAGTACCGTAGCATTGGTTTTGCTTAAAAAAAAAAAAAAAAGATTCGAATTTTAAACTTTTGATAAAATTGAAAATTTTGAAAAAGAATGATTCAAGTTTTTGATAAACATTTGTACAAAACCATTTCAAATACAAAATAATAACTGTATTTTCTTAAAAATTAATGAGAGTCTCAGGAAGGACAAATGAGAGCTGCGGTTGAGAATCACGGTTGTAGACTGTAGATATAGCGTAATATTTAACGGAATTCGGTTAAAAGAAACTGCTTAACCAAACAATAAGGCTTGCGTTCGAGAAACGACAAAAAATGGAGTTACATAATCAGTGAACGTTTGCACCAGAACCAGGGATGTAGAGGCAGAAGCGGAAGCTGGAAGCGGAAGCAGTGGGAGCAGTTAATTTTTTTTTGGAAGTGGAAGCGAACTCGGAAGCGAAAGTGTTGAAAAGGAGCCGGAAGCGGAATCATTTTTTTTCAAAATCAGGCGCTTCCGGATTTTCGAACTGGCTACAACCCTTGGGGTAAAATGTAACAATAATAATAATAATTTAGAATCGACTACCAGGGCATGGTATGGAATGGTATGGAAAATAAAATGGAATGGAACCGAAATTTCGGTATGGCATATGGATGATGTCAGAATGGAATGGAATGGAAGATTTCAACAATGGAATGGAAGACAATCTTCCATACTTCCATACCAATTCCATTCTAGATTTTGTGCATGTATTTAAAGAAAAATATATACCGATGTCGGGTAGTGACAAATAATATTGTCACAACAGTATTCAACTGCAATATCTATGCGTATTATTTGTCGACAAATCGCGTTACTTTGGTTGTTTATATTGCGCAAACAGTGTACGTATTGCATTATTGTAAGTACATTGCAATTTGCAGCATTGATGTTTAGTTGACGACTTTGACAGGTTTGACTTGTTTTTTTTTTAGATTGACAATTTGCCAAGTCCTAAATTTTGTTTTCTTACATGGTCACGAAAACTCGTATTTGCTATTTCATTCCCGTTTCAGCTTAATGTTATTTATATTTTTAGTTTTTCAGCTTACAATAATTCTTTTTGGTGTTAAAGCTTGGTATTTCTATTACGGTACATGTCCTTCAGCTGTTTGGTTACGTCAAATTTTATAGTTGATATGAGAGCAAACTTGTATGGTAATCATTAAACCATAGGCGTAACCAGGGGGCCCAGGCCCTCTGCCTCCCTTCCAATTGAAATGCTACCAATGATAAAAATGATGACACAAATGCCTGTTTATTCAGTTTTTTCAGCATTTTTTGGGCGCAACAGTACATGCGTACAAGAGCAATCAGCAATAACTTAATATTGACGACCAGGGGCCAGGGCCCCCTCAATTTAAGTTTTTGCCAACCAATTCAAATGCTCAAGCCGGGAGAAATGTTGTGTTTTTGTTCTAAAGGATGCAATCTCAGGCCCTCATCTAACTGTTTTGTGAAATAATATGCTTTAGGCCCCCAGCTAACTTTTACATTCCAATATCAAGATTAGCAACCATTTATTGCACCTAATGTACCAACTTGAAATAACTTTAAATTCCACCTTCACCACCTACCAACTTTAAATAACAATCCACCTCATCTCGTCAGTTTTTACGCAACAAAATGTTTTTGACAAAAACTTAGCTAGGGGAAATGCTTATTGAACAAATCATTGAAGTTGAATCGAGGGAGCTTGAGACCCCCGTCGTACATATTCCTAAAACTGGTTATTTTCAAAACAAAACAAAAATCTTCAAAGACAAATCTTCGAGTGAATGATTGAATGCTAAAAACGTTGCAGAAAGCAATGTACCTTGATTTCCCTGACCAGGCCAAGTCAAAAAACTTTAACCTTAAAATGCAAGATTTTAAACGTGCATTGGACTTGAACTAAACTAAAGGGAATGGTTTGTTTAATTGGCTTTCAAATCTAAAAAATTTGTTCTTTTAAATGGCTCTGAAAACGACGGAAATATGATCCAAATGGCATTAAAATAGCCATTTTTTCCCAAAACTTACAAAAAATTGCCCACCGCTGGGTGCTTTGCTCCCAGGCTCCCATTGCCTCTGGCGGCTGGTGGCTTCGCCCCCAGGCCCCGCCTGTGACACGTTTGAGTTGCACTAATTTGCTCACCACGTCTCCCAATTTTGATATGTTAGTAAAACTTTTTAACTTGCGGTTTTAGTCTTGTTCCTGTAGCAAATCCTGATGGTTACGTGCTAAATCAGACCTCCAGCTTTTGATCTTTCATTCTTTGTCCCATAAAAAGTCTCTCTTTTCGAAAATTTCCGATTACGTCATTGCTTGTGATTTACGGTTAAGCCCTTCCCCTCAATCCAAAATCCTGGCCACGCGTATGCATTAAATTATGTTCAATATGCTTATTAGTATTGTTGACGCACCTTCACGAGCGGTAGCTACCAACATTGCGAAGATACAAAGCAGCAAAATATACGTTGCATTGCTTCCAGTCTAATATTTCTTTGGTATGGAAGTGTGAAATGAAACATGGAAGAAAATTTTATTATGGAATGGAATGGAAGTTTTTTAGTATGGAATGGAAATAGAAATGGAAGACAATTGCCAGTATGGAATATGGAAAAATTGTCCTCCATTCTCTTCCATACCATGCGCTGTTGACAACACAAGTCAAATAAAATAGCTTGCAAAGTAAACTTGCGTGTTTTTTTACACTAAATAAAATTAGCTGTTTCATACTGGGTAGGGATGCGGAAGCTGGAAGCGAAAGCGGTGGAAACGGTTAAATTTTTGTGGAAGCGGAAGCACTTTGATGAAAGAGACTGGAAGCGGAAGCGAACTCGGAAGCAACTAATTCTACCCAGAGCTGGAAGCAGAAGCAAAAAATTCCAAAGGTGAGAAAGCGGAAGCATAAAACGTCAAGAGGAGCTGGAAGGTAAGCATTAAAAATTTGACTGCTTCCACATCCCTGACCAGAACCGTAACTGGTGAAGCTCTGCCTTAAAATTGACCACTCCCAGATTTAGAATTTGGTAATTTCGATTACGGGCTTACGGCGTTTTTTGATTACCGCGATATACCGCCATGAAAGATAATCAACATTGCTCCTGACGCGTAACACATCGAAATGGCTTTAAGTCATTTTAAAACCTATTTTCAAATTATCGTCAAAAATTTAACAAAATACAATATTATCTTAGACACAGAGCTGGACAGCGCTGTTTCGAGCTTTTAGCTCTCATCGGCAGCCTTCAGCTATCTTTTCAAAGGTATTCCCAGCTGAACAAACATCTTGGCCTAGCTGAAGTCGACCACGAAGGACGTCAAGATGTTGCAATTATCTTAGACGTTGTCGCGTTCAAAAACAAAGGAAAATTTGCCGACCAAAATTTGGAAAAATTGTGTCCTTGGTCCTTGACCTTGAACTCGACCATTTCTGGCCTTGGCCTATTGAGCGGCTGACCCCAAAAAGCTGGTTCTTGGACTCGGGCTTTTTTTGAGTGCTTCACTTCGAACGTTAGGTTCTCGACTTCACCTCTGCAAGTTATAATAATCAAAAATTTAAAACAGAATCGTCTAAAGAGTCAAAAAGAATTCATCGGCATTACAAAACTTCAACGTTGGTGTTGCGTGATCATCAAAGACTTTAGATTAAAATATTTGTTTTGAAAACCAAACTTTAGTTATTTTTCTGTAAACAAAGCAGAACTATATATCTACTGAACTTTCAGTTTCTCGATTAGGTGTTATGCTCGAAAATTTCCGAAATTCACATCAATAAATTGCATACTATTACTGCCATAGGCGTAGCCAGGATTTTTGAATGGGAGGGGGGCAAACCACAAATCACATGCAATGACGTCATCAGAAATGTTCAAAAACGGAACTTATTGTGGGGCAAAGATATCGTAGAATAGAAGATCTGATGCCGTAGCCTATTGACACTTAACCAAAATTTTGGCAAGGGGGGGAGGCGAAAACTAATAGTTAAAAAGTGCAAAATGTCCTACTTCGGAGACGTGTTGAGTAAGCTAGTGTACTCAAACGTAACACAGACGGGGGTCTGGGGGCAAAGCCTGCAGCCGCTGGGCGATTTTTGTAAGTTTTTGGAAAAAAAGCTTTTTTCATCCCACTGGATCACATTTCGCTCGTGCTCACAGCCATTTGAAAGAACTAAATTTTTAACATTTGAAAGCAAATCGAAAAAATTTAATTGTTCAATCCTCCTTTTACTTGTAATTAAATTTCAAAACACGTTTAAAATCTTTCATTATGGTGTAAAATTTAATTATAAGCGATTTGGTCCAAATAGGGGGAAGTAAGGCACATGGCCTCCTGCAATGTTTTAGCAGTAAATAATAATCCACTCAAAGACTTTCCTTAAAGATTTTTGCTTTGTCATGAAGTTATTCAGTTACTGGAGTATACATGTACGGCCAGGGGGCCCAAGCTCCCACAATTGAAATTCAATAACTTGTTCAATGAGCATTTTCCAAGTTATTTTTAAAAAATATTTTGTGCGTAAAAACTGGCGATGTAGAGGTGAATCGTTATTGAACAATGGTACAATAGATGGTTACGCTTACTAAACATGTTATTCACGGGCCGGATTTACATTGCGCGAGGCCCCTGGCATTTAGGGAATTTTTGCAACATCTTCTTGCCAATTATAAATAAAGACCAAAAAAGTCCTACTATCTGAGCGCGGGGCCCTGGCACTGTGCCATACGGCAAATACGGCGCTGGTTATTGCATGACGTTCATAAAAAGTTTAGATGAGGGCCTGAGGTAGCAACTTTTAGGATGAAAAATTTGATTTCACCCTGGTTATACGTTTAAATTGGTTGGAAAAACTTGAATTAAGGGGGTGCGCCGGGCCCCCTGATCGTCATTATTATTTATTGTTAATTACTGTTATACGCATGTACTGTGGTACGCAAAGATGCTTAAAGAAACTGAAATTGAAGAAACAAGACTTTTTTGTCAAATTTGTGTCATTGGTGGCATTTCGATTGAGGGGGCCCGGGCCTCTTGTGCCACCCCCCTGGCTACGCCTATGATTTTGAGATAAGATCGCACCTTTAAGTTCGTTCATAAAAAAAACATTCAAAGCAAAATTAAAATAACTTTTTTCCGAAACGTGGAGGACTCGAGTCAAGTCACTTGACAGTTTTTTGAAATGTCCAAGAATTGCAAGACATTATTATGACGTGGACGCGTGGTCGTCAATATTATTGTTTACTTTTGAACGCCTAAATCCTAAATTAAAGAAACTGCAATTCGGGACAAGGACAACATACTGGCTATGCCCTCATTATATTTATCATCGGTAGTATATCAATCGGGAGGTTTACATTACCGCCTGCGTTATAGCATTAAGTTCATAATAGCGTTAAACTAGGGCCTGGGGTTGCAACTTTTAGGACAAAACTCTTGGATATTTCATAGGTTTTGCCTATAAATTGCTAAAATCTTGAATTAAGGGGCTCATGGCCCGGGACCCTTGGTGGTCAGTCAGGGGCCCCGAGGCCCCTGGTTGTCAATTAGGGGATCCGGGACCCCCTGGTTGTCAGTTAGGGGACCCGGAGCCCCCTGGTTGTCGGTTAGGTGTCCCGGGGCCCCTTGGTTGTCAGTTAGAAGCCACCCTGGTCATCAGTTAGGGGCCCCGAAGCCCTCTGCTTGTCAGTTAGGGGCTCCGTGGCCCTCTGGTTGTTGGTTAAGGGCCCCGGGGCTCCCTGGTTGTTAGTTAGGGGCCCTGTGGTCGTTAGTTAGGGCCCCCGGGCTCCCTCGTTTTCATTAATATTATTGTTAACTACTGTTTTGTGCGTAATTGCTGAAAAAAACTGCAACTAAACATCGCTTGGCTATGCTGTCATAATTTTTATCATTGGTGGCATTTTAATTGGGGGGGGCGCCCCCACCCCCTGGCTACGCCCATGATTACTGCATAGTAATGATGAAGATAGTATTGCATAGTATTGCTGTTACTTGCTTGTTTCTGATCGAAGCAGGCTTAATTGCACATGTTTGTTTAGTGTAAACTTAGAGGTTGGGCTACAAAAAACTGTGCAGTTTTGATTTGCCATATTTCCCATAATTCATTAAATTTCCTTGAAAATTTTTTCCCTAGGTGAGGTACCACTAAAAGTTTTAGCAGTAGAAGCACTTGCAAAATGTTCATTTTTTCTTTCAAATATCCAGTGATTAATAACATTTTTGATGCAAGTTCTGCGCTGCTGAATGACTCCTGCCACCCCAACATTGAAATTGTCCATAACGTGTTTCAACCTTCAGTCTCTCAATAATATTGTCGGAGGGTAGAGGTGTGCAATAAGAAAAAATGGTATCTTTGGTCCTTATTTTTTAAGACGATGACGGACAAAGAGTCACACTTAACTCGGAGCTGTACATTGACCTTCTGAGGAAACGCTTCATTCCAGCTTTATAGACGAAGATGACAGTTTATATGAATATAGTTTTCTTCTAACAGGATGGGGTACCTCCTCATCGTTTCAACTGCGCAGTCTCGAGTTCCTGAGACGGTACTTCCCAAGCGAATTTGCCCGATTGTCTACAATCCCTAATGTCTATAAAGCCTAAGATTTGAAAATTATGTCACGCAGAGTTTACTTGAAATCATTTCATAAAATCGTTGCTAACTTAACTTAATAGAACAATTGTCAGTAGAAAACTGTACTGTTTGCACAATTTTGTGGTTCAAATTTAAAACTACATTACTTTACACTCTTCTGAATCAAAATGCCACTGAAGTAATGTTACCTTGTGCTAAAAGTAAGCAAGTGAAAGTAGAAAGTATCCAAAAATATGATTACTTTAATAGTGCTTGTTACCGACAAATTCTACCTGAGTTGGTACTTAAAATAGAGCTACTTTCGTTACTTTACAGCTTTGGTAGGATGTTTCATTTGCAAAAACCTCTTTGGATTTTTTTCTACCTTCTTCAAAATAGGAGGCTGCCAAAGAAAATCAAGAGTACACACTTTGAGAAAAACAAATTGAAGTTTAGAAGTCGCACAGAGACCTTTTTTTACTCAGGATTTGGTATTTATTTGATTTTATGCCTCTAGATGGTGCTATGCAAAATTTTTGTTACTAATGAATCATTGCAAAATTGTACATTTAATTTTGGTCTTATACATTCAAAAAAACTTCACTACAACTTCTTAAACTGTTTATATTTATGTTTTTTTTTGTTTTTTTTTTCAGAATTAATTGTGGTCAAAATTGATCACGTTTCTGCGCTGGGAAACTACAACAGAAACTCTATTTGAATTACACCTACAGTATCTATTTTGGGTGGCTGTGTAAAACTGAGTGAAACATAGCCTAGAATGTAACATTCATAAAGAATGACGGTGCAGTTGCTTTAGACCTAGTTATTGAAATCAATTAAACTGCTGTCCTAACAACCATATTTGAAGCACGTTTAGGCAGAAGCAGGCCCGGCGCCAGGATAGCGTGACTGGGGGGGGGGGGGGGGGGGCAGAAATAAATTTTTGGGGGGCACGAGAAGTTTAGTTATGTCAATTCGATGGGGGCACGAGAAGTTAAAAAAAAGATCTTCGTCTCAAAATTTCCACAAATTCTGGTTGTCGTCTCAAAATTCTAGCGAATTTGGGAGTCTTTGGCCTCGATTTGCACCCCAGTAGCACCGAGCTTCTTAATTTCTTCGGGGCACAGTCCTCGCTTGGGCGGGTACAAGTTTCGTTTGTGGGGGGCACAAGCAGTTATTTGGGGGAGCACAGCTCCGGTATGCCACCCCGTGGTGCCGGGCCTGGGTAGAAGTTGATAAGTCGCATTTCGCGGTTTTGAGGAAACCGCGTTTCAAGTTTTAAACTTTCATTGAACTCTGTTGTCAAGTGCAACATATTAAGCAATTTACTGCCGAAAAATAATTCAAAATAAGCCTAAGTTTTTTCGATGCTAAAACATTTTAATGAATAACTCGTAAAATACGAAAAACTCATTTTTTGAAAAATGTCACTTGTCAATTTTGCCAAAACATGCTTCATTTGTTATGTTTTACAGTGTAAAATACGGAGTTCAGTGCAATCTACTTAGTAAAAGCTCTATAAAACACAAACATTTGTAAATTTACTAGCAATATACTATTGCTAGATTGGAAAATTCTCGCAGTTGGCTGCCAGGAACTATTTCTGTACCTGATGACAATACTATCAAAAGCACATGTTTTCCCATCACGAAGCTGGAAATCACAATTCGTTAATCAAAATAATTGAGGAAGTAAAGAATCTCATCACAATGCGGGAATTCCTGCAATTCGTCAATCAAAAATATTTGAGGAAGTAAAGAAGCTGGTAGATGAGATGAAAAATTTGTGCAAATGCAACTTAAACAGAACAAACAGTAGAAAAGCAAACAAAACCATTGAAAACTTCAACGAAAATTCTCTCTCTCTTCGTTGCTCTCTTTCCCGTGAGGGTTGCGGCGGCAGCAGCTCGAGACTAAGCTGCCACACTTCACGGTCCTCCATCACCCTCATCATTTCGCTTGGGTGAAGTCCCACGCAATTCCACCCAAGATCCTCAATGCAATATTGATTCATCTACAATACTTCTAGGTCGTCCAACTGTTTTTTTTTCCCGTTTGCTTTAGCAATTACAGCTTGTTTGGAAGTTTTTCCTAAGGTATTCTGCTTACATTGCCAAACCATCTAAGCAGCTGAGATCTTTCAATTCGGAGAACTAGCGGCTCTAAAGATTTTTGAATCTCAGGAGAAGTGCACCTTGTCAATAAAGTAACTCCCTTGACTTTTTTGAGAAACCTGATTTTGGACGCTTGCACTTGCAATCGGACTCTTTCACTCATTACCCAATTTCCATGACCATACAGAGATACAGTAGATGAGAAGAGACAAATACTGTCACGGAAATTGAGAGCTTTGCTTTTTTTCGACAATCAATCAATCAATCAATCAATCACGTTTATTTGTGCTCAAATCAAAATAATCAGATTTCAAAATACAGCACAGAAAATAAAGCACCAGGAGATGGCGAAAATGACCGTTCGGTCTTCAAGTCAACCACCACCTGTCACAAGTCATGTAGCGTGAAAGTATGTTTTGAGAAAGTACATTTACACAAATAAACAAAAAAAAATGAGTAAACAGCAACAAAAAATAAAAACAAATCAAATCATAGTTCAGATATTTACATTACATGACTCTGATGATGTCACGTTTATTTTTAGCCTAATCAAGAATATATTTGCTAATAAAATGGAATTTTAGTTTCCGTTTGAATTGACTGAAATTTAATAATTTGAGTTCGTTTGGTACAATTTGCCATACTTTTGGTCCCACAAAAGAAAACGATTTTTTACCAAAATCTGTCCGTTTCCGAGGAATAAAGTAGTTATTCTTTGATGAGAGTCGTGTGTGATGTTTGTGCATCTGTGTTGCAAGGCAAAAGATTTGGCTATCGTGCAATGTCATTTTATTCTTTATTTGAAACATATTTTTTGCAATTTCTAAATTACAAATGTCATGTATTTTTAATAAATTTAGTTTGAAAAAGAGTGGAGTAGTGTGTTCAAGATAAGAGCTATTAGTTATATTTCGGATGATACGTTTGTGTAATTTTTCAAGAGGACTGTGTGCATTTGCATGGGCCAGTCCCCACGAGGAGATGCAGTATTGCAAATGAGAATATATTAAGGAGAAATAAACTGTTTTAAGTGTTGGAAGGTCTACATATTGTCTTAATTTTAATATTGCCCATGATCCGGAAGAAAGTTTAGAACAAATCTGTTGGATATGCGATTTCCAAGTTAATTTGTCATCAAATGTGATTCCTAAATACTTGATTTGAGATACTTGTTCAATTTTGTGCTTGCCTATGGTAATTTTAAAATTAATCAAATCTTCTGAAATTGCTTTTTTTGTTATCAACATGTATTTAGATTTGCTATAGTTCAGTGATAGTTTGTTTAATCTCATCCATTCGTCAATCTTTGTCAATTCCTTATTCACATCATATTGTAAGGTAGTTATGCAAGAGTTGGTCATTGTTAAGACTGTATCATCAGCAAATAATTTTGTTGTGAAATTTGATATACAAGGCAAATCATTTACGTAGATCAGGAACAGTAAAGGGCCTAAAGTAGACCCCTGAGGTACTCCACATTTGACTTTATTTAAATCAGACTTAGTACCATTCACCATTGTATATTGACGTCTATCAGTGAGGTAGCTTTGGATAAGCTGTAATGGAATTCCTCTAAAGCCATAAATTTCTAGTTTCTTTAATAGGATCTCATGGTCAACAGTATCAAATGCTTTGCTCAGGTCTATAAACACTGAGCAAGTGATTTTTTTCTTGTCCAGATTTTCCAGAAAATCGTCATAAAGTTGACGCACTGCTTGTGATGTTGCACAGTTTTGTCTAAATCCGAATTGGTTTGGGGTAAGTAATTTAAATTTTTCAAGATATGTATACATTTGTTCATAAATGCATTTTTCAAAAATTTTTGAAAGTGGACTAAGAAGTGTTATGGGTCTATAGTTACAACATTCATTCTTTGGACCTTTTTTGTGTATTGGGACTATTTTACCAATTTTTAGAGAGTCAGGAAATACTCCATTAATTAAACATTTGTTAAATAGATGTTCTAAGACAGGAGCTATGACAGATGCAGACATTTTAATAATCTTAATGGGAATATCTTCTGGACCAGCACTTTTATTGACATTTAGTTGTTGTATGTAGGTTAAGATATCTGTTGTAGTAACTGGTTTGAAAAAGAAAGATTTACTTCTGTTTGCAATTGATGGATTTGTGGAATTTGTGTTAGTTGCAGACGGTTTGTCAATTTTAGCTGCCATTTTTTGTCCAATTTCAGAAAAGTAATCATTTAACAGATTTGCCATTTTAATGTGGTCAGTGACTTTTATGCCTGCTTCATCAAGTAATTCAGTAATTTGCAAATTTGATCTTTTTTTGAATTTAGTGATGTCATTAATGGTTTTCCATAGTGTTCTCATGTTGTGTTTTGAATCACTAACAAGTTTAGAATAATATTCTCTTTTTGACATTTCTTTAATGTGGGATAACTTGTTGCGATAGGCTTTGTACAGCTTAACGTCCTCTGATTTTCCTGTGAGACTTATTTGGTACAGTTTGTTTTTGGTCTTGCTTGAATTTAATATGCCTTTCGTGATCCATGGCTTATTGCCAAGTTTAATCTCTTTTCTTGATTTTTTTCTTAATGGAGCATGTTTGTTCAAGGCGTTGACAAAGATTTGGAGAAAAGTTGCAAAATCATCTCTAGAGGAAGGAAGATCTAAAGTGAAATTTACTCCATCTAGTTCTTCAGATAGATCAACTATGAAATCTTCTGGTTTGAAAGATTTGTAATCTCTTATCATACTAGTTGTTAGAGTGCTTTTATTTTTTAAGTTATGTATCAGAACTGAAACAGGAAAGTGATCAGAAAAATCATTCAATATAACATTGGATGTGATGTTTTGTGTTGTAGCATTGGTGTAAATGTGGTCAATAAGTGTGGAGCTAGTTGGAGTTATTCGAGTAGGGTGTTTGATTAAAGGCAGGCAACCAGAGCTACAAAGCATGTCTACATAGTTTTTGACACTGCTTTTTGATTCATAGTCCAATAAGTTAATATTCACATCACCACCAATATAATATTGTGCCTTTTCCCTATTCAGTGTCGCCAGGGTTAGTTCAAAAGATTTGTTGAATTTGGTAAAGTCAGTTTGTGGATGCCTATATAAAACCCCAAAGACTTTTTTTGTGTTGTTTATGTTAACAGTTATCCATAAATCTTCACAACCCTCCGTATTAAGTTGATATTTGTTTAAAGATTGGAAAGTTAAAGTTTCTTTAATGAACATTCCTACTCCACCTGCATTTGTATTAGAGTTGTTTTGAATGAAAGTATAGCCTTGAAGTTGCATTTTTAAACTCTGAGTGTAGTTTGGTTTCGGATATTGCTATTATCTCTGGTAACTTTCCAAGTTGTGTCACAAATTCCTCAAGTTTTTCAAAATGTTTGTTCAGACTTCGTGTATTGATGTGCAGCATGAAAAAATCATCATTGGTGCTCGTAGCATATTGTTTGTAAAAATTTTCAGGGGTTATGTAGTTATTTGAAAAGTCACATAAATTATCATCAAAAATATGTAGAAAATTGGACAAAGAACTTTTTCCCTCATTTGAATGGATTTTAGAAAATTCAGCTTTGTTTAAGTTGTGATATGGAAAGATTGTTTCGTAGCACTTAATGCAAAAGTATGGCAAATTAGATTTACCCAATTCAGTAAACTCTTTAATTGACAGTTCAGAACATTTTTGGTGAAGCCATTTCTGGCAAATATCACAATAGATGGCATTTTGATTCGATTTACAAGATTTGGCACAGACAATGCAAAAAAATTTTGCAGGCATAAACAAAACAGTTAAAAAATATCACAATGAAATCTATTAGTTCATATATCATTCATAACGGCTTAAAGTACTTCAATTACAGGCGGCTATATGATGTTAACAACCTTAAACTCTATGGCCAGCATCCAAAGTAGTTTAGATAAAATTGCCTGGAAAATAGAATGATAGTTGAGGAATGTTTTTAATGTGATGTATCTATGTATTTTATGTCAACTTTAGCATACAATCTACGTAAGGAAAGGATTAGTTTATCTGGATATAGAAGTTGAGAATAACTATAAATATTAAATAAATGATGAATTGTTAGAGACTGAATCTATTAAGAAAAGTGGTTTTAAGTAGCATGACTAAAACAATTACTTGCAGCATTGGTTATCATTATTGCCTTTACATTAACAGCACTTCTACTGCACTTTCTGCGTAAAGCACTTAAAATTAAATAAATACAGCATTGTTAACAGTTAAGCAATGTACTTCCAGTTTTAAAATAACTATACGATTGCAGGTGCATTGTTCGAATACAAAGATGTACTGTTAGAGAGTGTAGGAGAATTGAGTTTTAAGTATTATGAGTAAGGGACAAAATACTTGAAGAAATGACTAAAATAATTAATTTCAACAATGGTTACAGCCAGTTACACTTTCAACACTCAGATGTACCTAACAGTAATTAGACAAAAAACAATTACTTACGGCACTGCCAACTGCAAAGCATGTACAGCAAATCATACATACAGCAATTAAGTTTATACAAACATGAAGTTGTTGGAGATTAAAACTAGGTGGATTTAAGAGGCATGACTAGAACAATTCTTCCTCTAATGACCAAAACAATTACTTACAGCATTGGTTACAAGTTACAACAATTACAATTACAGCTTCTGCACTTATTTCACTTGTAGATCTTAGAATAAATATAATTTTTTATAACACTGTCAATTACTCAAATTATGTACCCAATTGTTCTAGTCATGATGCATTCTTAAAAATTAAGACCTTGAGAGAAACAAGCAGTGTGTGTGTGAGCAGCAAGACCAAGAAAAAAAAACAAAAAAAACTGTTATTTAAAAAACAAACTTCAAAAACAAAACAAAAAAAATCCTTGTACAGCATTGCCAGCATTGGTAGATGCTGTAATAAGATTAATATCTGAGATACTGGTAATATGTAATTAGATCTAGCATGACAGAATGAAATTGTGTGTGCAGGTTTTATATATATTTAAAGTCATCAATTGATCTGAGGTTTAGAATTTTGTCTTCTTTTGTTGTTAGATATATACGGCCATCTAGAGTCCAATATGAATTTACTTTCTTTTCTTTTCTTAACTTTTTGAGCATTTGGATGAAACCCATTCGTTTGGAGGTCAGTGACTCAGTCAAAAGAAAATCAGATCCCTTCAACAGTCTCTTTCGACTGTAAACATAAGCTTTGAGATTGTGCTGTACAAATTTGACAATTATGGGTCTGGGATAACTTCCCTGACGCTGATTTTTATGTCTCCTGAGTCGATGGCTTCTATCCAGATCAAAATCACTCAATTTGATATTCAATTTGTTATGGCAGAATGCTTTAACTTCTTCATCGGTGTTTTCATTATCTGTTTCTGGAACTCCATGTATGAGAAGACAGTTTCTTCTCGAATACTGCTCCGCCTCATCCAGTTTGTCTTTTAGATGACAAATTTCTTGTTTGGTTTGATCCGCGTTTTCATCTATCTTTTTCATTATTAGGTTTTCCACTTGCTTATTGAATTCTTCACTTTTTAGAATTATGTTTTGTATTTTCTTGGCCATATTATCTAGGATTTCCTCAGAAAATTGGCCTATATGGTCCAGTCTAGGCAATGGAGGGTTCATATTAGTAACTGGTGGCTGCTCATTTACTCGTTTTTCTGCAATAGCTTCTTCAAGTATAGTGGAATTGGTCAATATAGTTTTGATTAAATTCAACAACTGCTCTTCGTTGTCTTTACCCTCTTTTGTTGGATTCATGATCAGTTTCCAAAGCAAGTAAAGTTACAGCTAGTGATAATTAAATATTTAACGGATAGGCCTAAAAAAAACACCCCTACATACCTTATTCAAATAGAATCAATTTTCGTCTCAGAGCAACTGAATAGTGCAAAGCTACCATTATTGCAATTGCCTTGCCAATTAGGATATCCAGGTTTTCGTCTTGCCTTCCGTCACTCGTGAATGGATCCCCAAGATATTGAACGTGTATACTTGTTTATGTGTCGCTCCATTCAGTTGCAGCAAGCACTGATTAGTGTTTTTCGAAACATGAAATACCTCAGTTTTTACCGTGCTCATTTTTATTCCTGCAGTGTCATAACAGCTGCAAACCTATTTAATGTGCGCTGAAGGCCAGATTCTTTAGAAGCAGAATCAAATTATCAGCACATAGCAGGTAACTGATTTTTCAGTTTCGTATCGTGGCAAACTCATTAGCTTGGTTGTGTTTGTCGATCTAATTCACGTAAACAATAAAGAAGAGAAGAAACAAAACGCACCTTTGGCAGAGTTCGACTCCTATATGGAAGGTTTTTGATTGTTTGCCAATTACTCAACCACGAAACTCCAGTCAGCACCATAGGTGGAGTCGAGGACACAGGGCACGAGGCCAAGGACACAAAAAAAATTCAAGGCCAAGGACAGCCTTTCCGAGGACAGACCCTCTGTAGGCCAAGGACAGGAATGTTCGAGGCAAATGCTGAGGACCAAGGACACAACCGCAAGTGTTCTCCAAAAAAAAAGGTCTTCAAAAAAGTTTTTCAGGCGATCTCCAATTCATAGGCGTAACCAGGATTTTTGATTGGGGGAGGCCTAAACCACAAATCAGATGCTATGACGTCATCAAAAATTTTCAAAAGAGGAAGTTTTTGAGGGACAAAGATATCGTAGGATGGAAGATATGAAATCGTTGCCTATTGGCGCTTAACCCGGATTTTGCAAAGGGAGAGGGCTTATACTAATTTTGTTGAAAAGTACAAGTATCTAACTTGGAAACGTGCTGAAAAAGCTAGCGTATTTCAAAAGTATCACAGACAGGGGTCTGGGGGCTGGGCCCCCAGCCGCCGGAGGCTCTGGAGGGCTGGAAGCAAAACCCCCAGCCGTTGGGCTATTTTTGTAATTTTTTGGAAAAAATTTTAATGCCATTGAATCACAATTCGCAAGTGTTCAGAGCTTCAGAGACATTTAAAAGCACTAGATTTTTGACATTATTGAAAGCCAATTAAAAAAATCAAATTGTTTAATTCTTAAAGCAAGTTAAGTCCAAAGCACGTTTAAGTTGTTACATTTTGGAGTTAAATTTTACTTGTAAGTGATTTGGTCCAGGTAGAGGAAAGTAACGTGCATTGTCTCTTGCGACATTTTAGCTGTATATAATAATCCACTTAAAGGCTCTTCTCAGAGATTTTTGTTTTGTCATGAAACTAACCAGTTATAGGCATACATGTTCGGCCATTGGGCCCAGGTCCCCTTAGTTGAAGTTCAATGATTTGTTCAATCAGCATTTTCCATGGCAAATTTTTAAAAAAGTATTTTATGCGTAAAAACCGGCAAGGTGGAGGTGAATTACTGAATTGTTATCGAAAAATGGTACAATAGATGGTTGCTCCAACTAACCATGTTATTGCCGGGCCGAATTTACATCGCGCTGAGCCCCTGGCACTTTGGAGATTTTCGCAACATCTTTCCGCTAAATATAGGTGAAGACCAAAAAAAGTCTTACGATTTGAGCGCGTGGTGCTTAGCTGGTACTGTGTCATATTATGGTAAATCCAGCCCTGGTTAATGTATTACGTTCATAAAAAGGCTAGATTTAGGCCTAAGAAAACAACTTTTAGGACAAAAAACTCTCCATTTCTTCCGAGTTATACGTTTAAATTGGCAGGTAAAAACTGAATTGAGGGGGGCCCGGGGCCTGTGGTCTTCAAAATTGTTGTCAGTCACTGTTGTAAGCGAAAAATGCTAAACAGAAACTGAAGAAACAATAGACTTTTATGTTACATTTTTGTCATTGGTGAAATTTAAATTGGGGGGCGGCGAGCCCCCTGGGATCCCCTCCCCCTTGGCTACGACTATGCTCCAATAAACGAAAACAAAAACGGTATTCGCAAATTTTCCGCGAGGTGTCTGGCGTTTTCTTACAAAGTTTCAACAGTTCAAAAAATAATGCTTTCCTCAAGCTGAGGTCAGGGCAATTTTCGAGGACTTGAGGCTCGAGACCAAGGCCAAGGACTTGACCTTCGAGGCCAAGGCCAAGGTCTTCAAAATGTGTCCTCTAGGCCAAGGACGTCCTCGAGGACTCCACCTCTGGTCAGCACCATAGAATGCTTTAATGGCATGTAACAACCGACCATCGACGCCATTCTCCTGCAGAACCCTCAAAAGTTAGAAAGGCTATCATATTATACTTTTTCGAGATCGACAAAGCATGTAAAAAGATCTTTGCCATATTTCCCAGATTTCTCAAAAATTGAAAAAATTGAACACAGCAACAAAATCAGCAAACAAGTTTAAGGTTTAGGCTAAGAAAACAGTTTAGGCGGGAAAAACAGCAAGTTTAGACTAAAAAAACAGATTCAGGGTTTTCAAAACTTTTTTAGGGAGCGTAACTTTCTGTATTTGTTGGATATCTCAGATCTTTGCAACCGCAGTCTCAAAATGAGAGCAAAAAATTCAAAAATTATATTTCAATTTTAGCTATTTCAAACTACTGTAATTTGGCTGGATGCGTCACCTTCTTTAAACACTAAAAACGAAAAAAAATTAAGCTCAAACGGAGATGAAATACCAAAATGAAATACCAAGCACAATTTCGTGACGATGGAAGAAAAAAAAATTAGGACTTGCCAAAATGTCATGAAATAAAAACACATTTCAAACTTGTCAAAGCCGTCAGCTACAAATTGCAATGTACTTACTAAAATGCAATACATTTTGTTTGTGCAATGCAAGCAACCGAAACACCACGATTTCTCAAAAAATATAGAGATATATAATAGATGTTGAATACTTTTGTGAGAATATTGTTTATTCCAACCACACTATCCGGCATCCGCATATATTTTTGTGTAAATACCATGCACAAACTCTAGTACGAAATTTGTGTGGAAGATTGTCTTCCATTCCATTCTTAAAATCTTCCATTTCATTCTATTCTGGCACCTTCCATATTCCACACCGAAATTTCCGTTCCATTCCATTCCATACAATGCCCTGTTTGTGGCTATAAGACCTTGAGGTTTGCAGCGAATGCCCGTCTGCACGATTCATTGCAGCAATGTGCAAAATATTGCGCTCACACTTGCCGAGCGAGGCGTGCCATAAAAAACAACAAGGAAAAACTCAGCACAATGGAGGCTCCTGATTGTGACGTCTCTATTAAATCATTACAAAAGAACCAGACACTATTAAACAACATTACAGATGATCATTTCGACCAACTAATATTTGTAATGAACCGCTGCACAATTCTTTAAAAATTAGTAATACCGGCACTCAACTTTGAAAGATTTGAAATTACAATTTGATTGGTAGACTTGAGGGTCCAGGCCAGTAAACTTTTGGAGGGCCTGCACTGATTTAATGTACCCGTTTGGCTTGAAGCTTAATCTGAAGTAAATATGGCAAACGTCGACGAACGAGATCCGGCGTAAAACTCGCAGGCAAGTAGGAGTATAGACCTTTTTGAGTCCTTACCTTAAATTCGGGTGAAAAATAAATCCAAATTAGGTAAACACCGTTTGTTTTGTTTTTGATCAAAAAGCTTTTCTTTTCATGATGGTTCTGTATCAGGGCCCAAAAATTCTTTTTACGGCGCAGATCGTGATTAGTGTTGGTAGTTAGCTGATATTATAATATGAATTGTTAACATTTCGTGAGCTTTGTTTTGTGCAATTGAATTCACTTTCTTGCGCGTATTGTGTTATGTTTGACTTAAATTATCGGCCAGAACTTGCAGCGACTTCCTCAGGCCTTTGTTGTTATTTGAAAAGCCTTGTACGACGTTGTGGAGAAACAGGATCGAGTTTGCAGTCGAGTTATATTGTTTTGCGGTCTAGTTGCTGTTCCAAAAATACATAAAACGGTGATGGTTTTAGGTCCCAGTGGTACGTACATATGCTGTGTACCATAACAGTCCCTCCTCACTGAGATCGGAATTAATTGTAATTAGTACAGTATAACATTTTTATTTACCAAGTTGGTTGATTAGGAGGCTGCCACCTGTCCACCTGTCTATCACACGCTTTGCTATCAAACGTCAAGACAGTAGAGAAGCTATAAATGCCGAATTTTTTGGTCTTTAGCTTAATTCGACCGAAAATAGAATTTTTGTCTACCATTTATTCTACCTGTATAACAGTCGCTTCATCAACTTGACAGACCACTGATAGATTAGAGCCTATACCAGTACTGCAATTAAAAAGCGCTTAACCAGAGATTGTAATCAGGGCTACTTCGGTAGTTTGACCACGGAGTATATTGGTCTCCTAGACTTTTTATTTTTTGCAAAAATTGCCACCTGTTGTAATTGTTTTGTTTGCATAAATTGCTCAATGTATTGTACCAGTTTTGATTAAAACGGTAATTGCTTGGAAGACGTCAAATATTGCATTGTAAACAGATAGCTAAAGTAGCTACGTAAAAAAAAGCTGCTGTATGTGGCCGATGGCAATTGGTGATTAGAAAAATTTTGAGACGTTTTGCTATGTGCTATTTGCCGTGATCGTCAGTATGCAGGGATTTCCAAACAGAGTAAAACTATTCAGCTTATATCAACCGTAACGCAGCTTGTTGTTAATCGGAGAACTTTCGTTACGATTGATAAACGTTCAAATTACTCGGCTTACTTTGCTTTGTTGTCATTTGTCGTTTCTACGCTAAGCGCCGGCAGCAGAGCCTACTTTGGAAAGTTATTTAATTTGGTATTCCTGCTTCGTCATTTGACTTTACTTTATATTTTAGTTGATGATTAGCGCTATGATACCGGTCAGTTGGTCGAGCGGTCAACGACTCGCAACCGCTGCGACATTTCTTCGAATGAAGCTGTGTTGCCTACAGGCGCACTGACGCGGAGATGGGTCCCGCCAACTCGTTACACGTTTCGGCATAATACAGCGAGTATAATAAAAGATTTGATTAGAACTATGGTTGATTAATCGCGAGACTATAGCAGCGCCGCAACTAAAAAAATGTTTCAAGAAGGATTAAGTTGTTTTCTAAGGAGATAAAAAAAAGATTTTTGGGCCAAATGCAAGCCATGAGCATTGAGCAGTGCGCACGCGTATGCAAGCATGAATTGCCCAAACGCGAATGGTTTTGAAATGCCAATATAACAGTATAATGCAATATCGTTTTTTATTGTAGTTGTTTTGAGAAGATGTTGTGCAAATATTGAAGGATATTTTGAGAATGGAGGAGATGGCTTGTAATTCCTTTCGAGCTTAAGCTTTATTGAAGTGCTGCTCTGACATAATACTAGAATATGACATCGAAACCGATATCTGGGGACTTCGCGAAAGTATCTAACTTTACTGAATTAAAGAACTTCACAATTGCGTTAAGCGTGTTTATGGTTGTCGATAGTCAGATTTGAAATACACTGCTTTCGAATTTCATAATGTTCCCTTAGCCTAATCAGGTTTGTGATTAACGGCTTTCAGAATTTAAATGTTTAAAAAACGTACCTATAAAATGTCAATCAAAATCTTACGACTCTGTTAAGTTCTCGTTTCAATTTTTTCTGGAGATAGTTGAGTTTTCACTTCGCAGCGCAGCGCAATTGTTAAAACTGCGGTTGCAAAAAAATCCCTCGTTACAACAAATATTTCGACAGTAACTTTTTGCTTCGATTAAAAAAATCAAGGTTTTTGATCTGAAAATGCCAATATGATTTTCGACATTAGCAACTTTCATTATCTTGACCAGACATTTGACACACTATATCTTAAATATCAAATCTATACCCTCAATTAACCCACTGCAAAATATTTTTTAAGAATAGTTTTGTATAAGCACATGTATGAACAGTTCTACTGATTTTTTTCAAAATTTAAGAACTAAATCAAAACAATGCCTGCCTTAGCAGTTAGTGTGGAAAAAGGTACGTACGCAAACAAAATTTTGATACAAAAAATGAAATTCTTATAAATTGATAATAAGTGATATTGCATAGTCTAACTTTACGATAACTTCACATTGAAAACTAACATTAATTTATTCAGCTTTATCCTTTTCAGAACTCTAGGTGTAATGTTTAAAGTCAAACAACTATTTACCATAAAGTATTTACTTCTTTTACACATTACGCTCTTTTTAGTTCATTTTCACAGCTTTGAGGTTATTCGCTCTCAAAGTTTAAAGATCTCAAAAACTTATCAAAACAATAAAGTAACGTCAATCCAAAAGCTTTCAGGAGTTTCTAACAGCTTTTCACTTTATTATGAAAAAACATAGCGCGATCTTTAAAATTTCAGCGACTTTTGAGCAAAAAATATCATCACATCAGCGAAACTTAACACTTAACCACGGCCAGAAATATGCACGCATTTTAGGAGTCAAAAAACGCTATTTAGCAGTGCGACCCAACAAGCCTACGTATTGGATATTGTGCAGTATATTGTATTACATCCATTATTCAGCACGAAAGTTTTCTTAATAAAATTGTTCAAGAACGTTGAAGAGTAAGTAGAAGATTTTTTCAAAGTCGCAGGTGAAAGTTTATTAAAAAACTCGTCCAACCAGCTTAAATCTAACCAAGCCATTAAACTCGAGTACTTTATCGTCTTAAATTTTGGTGCAGTTCTATAAGTTCGACTCTTCAACTTTTCTGTGAAACCAATATTGTGAGAATTCGTTTTATAACTTGAAGGTCCTTTTAAGGGCTAATTATTGTCCAACATGGCATTACCAAGTTTGGCATGTTTTGTCTTTTTTTAATACTAGCCTACCGGTGCTCTTAAAATTTGATATGTCAAGCTGGAGTACTTCGTATTTAAGATTTTAAGGGGCCCATTTGGCATAGTCTCCTCAATGTGGATCACCAAGTTTTGTAATCTATATTTAAGTTATATTAACCTGTCCAATAGATTTAATTCGTTTACATTTTGTAGTTAATGGGGGAGGAGTCAACATAATTGGAGGACCCCATTAGTATGAGAGCGTCAATATCTTTTCATATTATGTTTTTACCTATCTTGAAAATTTTATTTGTCTAGCTTGAGTGGTTAGAAATTTTGAAGCACCCGTTGGAGGAGGACTCTCCAATTGTGGCATCTAGTCATGTTTTATTTACCTATTGTGATTTTATTTTTCGTTTGTATTTACCTGGTCTGAAAGTTTGATGTGTTTAGCTTGAATTGTTGAAAAGTTTGAATTTTGAAGGACCCAAATGAGGGACCCCAATTTTGGTGCTTCAAATTAATTTTGTGTTTTCTTGATATTTGCCAATCTTGAAAATTTGATGTGTCTGCTTAAACAATTAAAAAGTTTGAATTTTGGCATCCTCGTTTGAGGGAGACCCCCTATTGTGGTACCCAAAAAAATTTATAAATTTTATCTTTTCTTCAGATTTACCTATTTTGAAAATTTCATCAGTCTAGTGTAAATGGCTCAAGTTGAATTTTAGCGTTCTTCTTTGAGAAAGATCTCTTCATTTTGGTACCCCCAAATTTTGTCAAATTTTATCTTTTTTTCGTACTTGCCGATCCTGAATATTTCATGTGTCTAAAGTGAGTGGTTGAAAAGTTTGAATTTTGGCGGCCTCGTTTGAGAGGGACACCCTCATTACGGTATCCCCAAATTTTGTCGTATCTTATCTTTAACTTATATTTATCTATTCTGAAAATATTATATCTGTTTAGTGTGAGTGGATAAAAAGTTTGAATTTTGGCGGGGAGATGGGGAGATCCCCTTACTTTGTACCCCCAAATTTTGTCAATTGTCAACCATAAAAAATTCAATTGTCTAACGTGTGTGGTTAAAAAAGTATTGAATTTTGGCTGCCTCGTTTGGGGGGACCTTCCCATTTTGATACCCAAAATTTGGTCAAATTTTTTTTTTTATATTTAGTTACCTTAAAAATTTTATGTGTCCAGATTAAAAGGTAAAAAAGTTTGAATTTTGGAGGGCGCCGATTGGGGAAAACCCCCATTTTGGGACCCCCAGTTTTTGTCAGGTTGAGTTTATTTTTGATATCTTCCTTTCCCAAAAATTTGGTCCATCTAGCTCAAACGGTTCAAAAGTTCAAGATTTTGGTGGTCTCGTTTAAGGGGTACCACCAATTAGGCACCCCCAAATTTTGTCAAATATTTTTTTTTTTTTATGTTTAGTTATCTTACAAATTTCATGTGCCAAGCCTAAAAGGTTAAAAAGTTCGAATTTTGGAAGGCCTAGTTTGGAAAGAATCACCCATTTTGAGACCCCCAATTTTTAACTAGTTTAGTGTATTTTTAATTACTACCCATTCCGAAAATTTGATCCATCTAGCTCTAACGGTTAGAAAGTTTAAAACTTTGGCGGCCTTGTTTCAGGGGGATCCCAATTTTGGTACGCCCAAACTTTGTCAAATTTTTTCTTATCTTCATATTTGCTCATCCTGAAAATTTCATGTGTCTAACGGAAGTGGTTCAAAAGTTACAATTTTGGTGGCCCCATTTGGGGGGACCCCCATTTTGGTACTATCAAATTTTGTCAAACTTTATCTTTTCTTTATATTTACTTATTTTAAAAATTTCGTGGGCCAAGGTTAAATGTTTAAAAAGTTTGAATTTCGGAGGGCCTATTTGGGGGAAACCCACATCGTGGCACCCCCAATTTTTGTTGGGTTTAGTTTATTTTTAACATCTACCTTTTCCGAAAATTTGATTCATCTAGCTTGAACGATTTAAAAGTTCAAAATTTTGGAGAGCCGACTAAGGGGGATCCCCCCAACCTGGCACCCCCCCAATTTCGTTCTCGCACTGGTCCTTTCTGATATCTTCAATCGCTTAAACTTTGAATACAGTGCCTATAGCACTTAAAAATAGATAGCCGGAGAAGAAAAAGAAAAAAGAAAAAAAAGTAAACAAAAGAAGAAAAATAGTATTCAAGTTGGGGTAAACGAACATAACCAAAAGCAAGGCGGTTGATAGTGTGCTCAAAATCGGTATTTACGGAGATATATGGGTTCAAAATTGTCCACTTTTTGCCCATTTTCGGCCTGTAACATTTTGGTTACGTAACGGGGTGCCCCCCCAAACTCGGTTTGCACAAACCATTTATATAAGCACCCACATTGTGTACTAATTTCAGCTTTGCATGCCAAGTGGTTTTTGAGTTATGGGCAAATTAATAAATTTTCAAGCCAAACATCACATTTTTTATGTTTTTTGGTGTCTTAATTTACGATCACGTGACCTAGGATCTCCAAAATTGGCACACATGACGCACTTATTGATTCCCATGTTGAGTACAAATTTCGAGTTTCTACGTTCTACCGTTTGCTAGTTATGAGCAAATCAGTCCTCATCTACCAAATTTTGCGAACAAAAACAAAGGTACTGCGCGCTCACGCGAAGTCCCAATTACCATACCTTGTTCTATCGTCACGTAGTAACATGATACTTGCAAAGTAGCTGCCTGTTTGCCAAAAAGCAGGGAAAAACAGCCGTATTGCTATTGCGTTGCTACAACCACTTCATTGATAGCTTGATTTCCTACTTGCTCTGAGTTATCTAGAGTAGCATAAGCTAAAACATGTTTCATCAGATACATTTTTGATTTTAGTTTTTTTCTTGCCAGAATTTAGATTAATTTTTTTTAATTACGTATCGTCGTATAAGCGCAGTTTATATAGTCGTATACTCGTATAGTTGCAGTTTATTTAAAATAGGTGCGTCTTGATCTTCGTTCATAGGAGAATTTATAAAAAGTTTTAGTTTGTTTATTATAGTGTCTTATAAACCCCAAAAAATGTTGCTATAAGCGAGATACCCATGGAAGCTTAGTGATTGTTACATGTTGATATGTAGTTTAGCAGCAACATGTAGGCCCGATCTGTACTGGGTATGAAATTGGTGGCGTACAAGCGTATCTTCAGTCTTAATTTGCGTAAAAACTGCCTTTAGAAAGGATGCGCTCTATCAGGCGCCCTACCAGAATTTTAATGCGAGGAGTTTTTGAATTCAAAAATCGATTCTTTTTGCTTGAAAAATGCTTAAATTGGACAGCGTGCTGAGAAAAGGGTTGCAATGTACACATATCAAAAACGGGGGGCGAAGTCCCCACCCGCTGGAAGATGTTTTTGATTTTTTCAGAAAAAACAGCCATTTTATCGCCATTCAGACTAAATATCCTACTTCTTTAGAGTCATTTGAAAGAACTAAATCAGCTAAAATTTGAAAGCCAGTAGAAGAATTAAATTGCCTAGCCTCTTCAAGCTCCTCCCTGCCCTTAGCCACAGATTTAGTCTAAAACAAGTTAAACGCTGGCAATTTTGGGTTGAATCTTTTAAGTGACTTAACTAAGGGGGAGCTGAAGCCCCTCTCCGCCTCCCCTGGGTTACGCCGCTGCGCTCTATCACTACAATTTTATGCCCAGTGTTGACTGGGTTATACCGGATAAAATTTCAACGTAATTCAAAGAGCTAAAACGTAAGCAAACATTTTTACTGAACTTTTCAAGGCATTACTCGTCTCATTATCAGCTGCAGGTAAATAATGAAAAAGGCAACAACAAAGTTATCATCATCATATTTATTTATTTACCAAGTGACGTCATATCACAAGAAAAAAAAAAATTTGTTGTTGACACGATAATGAGACGAGTAATATCTTGAAAAGGTTTTAGCAAAAATGTTCTCTTGCGTTTTGGCTCTTTAATTTATCTTGAGATTACTTGTATGTTCCAGTCATGATGAAATTTATGTTCATTATTACGTAGATCGTTTTATTCGAATGATGTAAAAGTACTAATGTTTTGTAATTTAAACTAGATGGGAGTTTACCAGCAAACCCAGTGAACGACCTACGCATTGCTAATGCTGTGACGCTCAAAAGTACTTTTTGTCTACCGTAAAATCAGCAATTATTCAAAAATATCTGATTATGGAACCTCCAGAAAAGTATAGTCAAAATATCTGTCTGTTAAATATCTCCTGATATCATGAAACACTGGCACCCTAAGTTGAGCCGTCCAAAAAATTGATTTTTGGGGGGGTCTCCGGGGGGGCACCCCCAAACTATGTCAAAATATTTGTCTGTTAACTATCTACTGATATCATAAAACACTGGCACCGTAAGTTGAGCCGTTCAAAACATTGGTTTTGGGGGATCCATTTGGGGGGTCTCCGGGGGGGTGGCACTCCCAAACTATGTCGAAATATTTGTCTGTTAGATATCTACTGATATCACAAAACACTGGCACTCTAAATTAAGCCTTTCAAAAAATTGTTTTTTTGGGGGGTCCGTTTGGGGGGGTCCCCGGGGGGTGGCACCCCAAACTATGTCAAAATATTTGTCTGTTAAATATCTACTGATATCTAAAAAAACTAACACTCTAGCTTTAGCCGTTCAAAAAATTGATTTGTGGCGGCCCCATTTTGGGGGGTTCCCGGTGGAGTTACCCCCAAAACTTTCGGGAGAAAAAATGGCGTTTGCAGCTCTACAACTTTACTCAAAAATTGGATTTCGATGTTTTGTGGTTAAGGAGAAGAAGAGCGTATAAAAAATAGGAAGAAAAAAAAGAAAAAAAAAGGAAAAAAAAAAGGAAATATACCTCATCGCGGGCAAAATTGGGTTGGTTGGGATAAAAGGGTATCTTAAGACATACAACCATATGAAATATCTTTTGCCGTACTTAAGCCATTTTTGACTGAGACCGCTTTTTACGCCAAACTTGAGGGGCGGTTTTCTAGTTCTAAAACCGAAGTCACACGACGTGTTGCTTCAAAATTTGGTACAAACATATAACTCATTAATCTCAAACTGCTGTCAAAATTTCATGAAGCTAAACCCAACCGTTCTCGAGTTATAAGCAAAAGTCTGAAATTTCGCACTCGTTAGTTGGAAAATGGCCGAGTAAAAACAAAAAAACACGCGACGCGAGCGTCGGTCGTTCCAATAATAGTTTAGGTACTAGATGCAGGCTGATATCGGTAGCTTATTAAAGATAAAACAACAAACATTTAAACCCGATTGACTGCATTAGAGCGCAACCACTTGTTTTTCAAGTGGCTTCTTTTTCGATCTGTGTAGCTCGTAAAACATATAGATGCTTCTTAATCGCTCATCAAAAACAGAGCTTTAATTGTTGAACTAGTTTCTCCATAACAGCTATTGAACAAGTCTATTTTTAGTTATCAAACATCGAAGCAATCGCAGTAAAGATAAATGTCAAGGCGACAAAGCGATATGAGTGACCCAGAAAAGCAGAACAGCTAAAATGCCAAATGCGTTTTCAATAAATTAATGGCGTAGGAGTTAGGCGCAGATTCGTCATTTCCGAACAGACATTGCATTTATTGGCATTGCTAAGGATGGTGACGCCCAGGGCGGATTTTCGTGGTGTTACTCTCTATAATGTTTAGTAAACTGTAAAAGATTATATTTTGAAGACAGTAGTAGGCTACTACGCCATTACTGTAGATAGCTGTTTTTATTTGGCAAGCTCAATAACTTCTCATAGTAAGATACTAAAACTTGAAAGTATGAACAGCACGCGTTTAGTATCAGGCGCGTAACCAGAAATCTGTATTGGGATAGGGGCTGTTTTGGGGATCCGGTAGCTCTGCCCCCCTTCGCCGAGGCCATAGGGTATCTGGGGATGGAGCACCCAGCACTCGAAAAATTTCATTTTTCTCCAAAAATAACAATTTTAGCCTTATTTTGACAAAAATTAAAGCTTTTAAAACGTAGTATCAGGAAGAACTGTATTTGCGTAGAAATTCAGAGCAAAAACATGATTAAACTCAGGCACGTAGCCAGAAATCTGAAATGGGTGGATGGGGGGGGGGGGTGTTTTGAGGGTCTGAGGGGCGGAGCCCCCAGCGATCGAAATTATTTTATTTTTTTAGCAAAAATAACTTAAGCTTAGGCCAAGTTTAATAAAAATCAATACTTTTGAAACGTCGCATTGAAATTAACAGTGCCAAAGCGAGATTTTAAAAAGCAGTTTTTGTCCCCATTCTCACTTATGGTCATGAATCTTGGGTAATGACCGAAAGAATGCGATCACAAGTGCAAGCGTCCGAAATGAGGTTTTTACGAAGAATCGAAGGAGTTACACTGTTTAACAAGGTACGTAGCTCTGAAATTCGAAAATCTCTTAACATCGAGCCGTTACTTCTCCAAATTGAAAGATCTCAGCTTAGATGGTTTGGCCATGTAAGCAGAATGCCTTAGGAAAGACTCCCCAAACAAGCTTTACATGCCAAAGCAAATGGAAGAAGACCAGTCGGACGACCTAGAACTAGATGGACCGATTACATTGAGGATCTTGGATGGAATCGCTTGGGACTTCGCCCAAGCGAAATGATGGAGGTGATGGAAGACCGTGAGGTGTGGCGGCTCAATCTTGAGCTACTGCCCCCGCAAACCTGACGGAAAAGCGGGCAATGAAGAAAGAAGAAGAAGAAGAAGAAAAGCGAGATTACAATGGTAGCATTAATGGCAAAGGCTATATTGGAGGTAGCTAATTGTAAAATTTCAGTTCTCTTATATACAAGCTGGTTCCGTAAATCATAAATGTTATAGTTCAATGAAACCTACAAGGAGTAAATTTAATAGAGAAAAATAATTGATGAGGAAGAGTAATGAAACGATGTTTGAGTCGAAGTGATTAGTAATTAACTAGTGCTGAAGAGTGACTCCCTTGTTTCTGAGCTTACATATTTTGTTTATAAAACCTATTTTTAGCATGTTTTAACAAGTGATCAAATTTGATTGCTTAGTTTTGACAATTTTTCAAAGTTTTTACTAATTTGTGAGTTTGATTCCTTAGTTTTGATTGATTGCTTAGTTTTGATTGATAACTAGGCTTTGATTGATTGATTGCTTATTTTTGCTTAGATTTTGATTGCTTAGTTTTGATTGATTGCTTGCTTTGCAATAATTTGATTGCTTAGTTTTGACAATTTTTCAATGTTTTTACTGATTTGTGAGTTATATTTTTGACCAATCATCGCTCCCTCTAAGTAAATGTTTCATAAGATGCTTTAAATCATTTTTCAATCCATTCCAGCGTGCTAAACATTCCCAATGATATTGAAAGATATTGATAAGCTCTTTTTTTTACGATTGGTATGTCACCCCAAAATACTGACACACAGGTTGGGCCTCTCCCCCACCCCATAGCGCCGCCACTGATTGCATTGCATAAGTTGGAAAAAATTGAAATAAAAAAATACGCGGATTAATAGTAGGGCTATACTGTGAATGCTTAAAAATATTTTAAAAATAGTTTGAACATCAATCAAATGCGTTACTGTACCAATGATAAGTAGTTTTAAATTGTGATATCATTGTTCACTTTATAAACCCTAATTTATAATCAAATTTAAACATTGGGTTTAACGTTACAGAACGTTGCCGATTAATATTCCTGCCCAATATGAGAGCTGCAGCAGAGTGGAAATTATGGTTGCAAACAGGGATTCTAATTCCAGATGTAATGTTTGTGTCAATTAAGTGTTCGGCAGCTACCGACGATCTGTAAATTTTTTTTTTTTAGGTTTTGCTTTACATCTAAAATTAACTGAAAGTCTAAAGACTGAGCGGCGATTTGCCAGAATAATAAACAACAGATTTCAGTATTTCAACGTAAAAATTAAGGCATTTTCAGTAGCTGTTAAGCCAAAAAAACAGATATCATAACTGATATCGAAGATTTAAACTGATAGTCCAAAGACCACACAGCAATCAGCGAGAATAAATTGACATATATATATTTCGCCTATAAAGGCATCTTCAGTGTCTTATTCAAATAGATTTTGAATAAGTTTTTGAATAAGATTTAGGATTCTATTTGAATAAGACACTGAAGATGCCTTAATAGGCGAAGCATATATACGTCAATTTATTCTCGCTGATTGCTGTGTGGTCTTTGGACTACCAGTTTAAATTAGCATGTAGAACAGCAATCCGAGAATTAGCTTAAATATACAGTGAAAGGAGATCCTCGCAACAAAACAGTAAAATGATATCGAAGATGTTTTAACTTTTCGACGGTGAAATACAATACATAATAATATGTTGTTGATTACGGTGGAGTGAAAAATAAAAACTTTTGCATTTAAAAAAGTGGTCTTGATTTTTGGCCCCAAATACCGTATAAAATACTTCTATCACAATTTTGAGTTCTTGCACCCTCCAGTGACCGTGCAATTTGATCGAACGGGCTAAAATAGCCAATTTTGCCACATCTCACTAACCACACATACTAAAAAGCTAGTTTTTACCTTAAAAGTTGCAGAAACAGCACATGCATATCTCCATTTAAAAAAACTTTGCCACAAAAACGTACAGAAAAATACTTGCTGGCAAATTATTGATTACAGATTTAGTAATTATTGATAAGTTATCAGTGCTCAACTTTAAACGCATTGCAATTCATGTTGGCATTAAAAATAAGTCAGATGAGGTTTAAATTTATGTATATTTGCACTTTTAATGTACCATGCTGCTTTATCAGCTTAAAATAGTTTCTTTAATGGCAATTAGCCTTACTCAACTGGGGAAATGTGCAGGAGAGTATAGTAGCAAATATTGAAAGTTCATGTTATTGCATCATCCAGTATTGGTTGGCTCTTGCATCATCATTTTATTTATGCTAAACTTGAGGAATTATATTTAGTTACTTTAAAAAAGTTAGATTGTACAGTTCAATTCAAAAGCACTGAAAGATGCCAAAGTAAAAAAATAGAATTAGAAAAGCAATTTGTACCGTGATCAGAAAAGCTACAGTTCTGAAAGGAAGAAAATTTGACAATATATTTAACAAACATTTTGATAGGCCTGCCATTTTTTATTGTATTGTAGATACCGTGTATACTGCACTTGCTGGCATAAATTTAGTTATTTCTGAAGCAGCATGCTAACTAAAAAAAGATCTAAGACCAATGATGTAAACAGTTGAACGATGAAAAATTTTTTAAAGTTCCGATAATTTTCCTCCAGGATTGCTGCCAACCAGGAGACAAGTGATTTGAGCGTTTTCTCAACTTAAATCACTTCAGGAAGTTGGATACAGCTCGAATTGTTGCGAAAGAACAAATGGATTTGGTGCAACGTTTATAATATTCATGAGCTGAGTGTTGCACAAAGAATTTCAGAATTTACTAATCAGGGCAGCGAAACCAACTATACAGTCATCAAAGTCTACAGTCGCAGCAAAAACATAAAAACCACCAACTAATGCTAAACCTCAGTGGTTTAACTAGATACCCGAAAAAATCTAAAACATCAGATCGATACAAAGAGCTTGAAACTAATTTCTTACAAGCTACTGATAAACTTTTTGATATTTTTTGTGATGATAGTAAACAAAGAAAGCAATGTGAAATTCAATGTAGCTTGGGAATGACATTTAATGAACATGCTCTTTTTGAAGATCAAAAAGCAGAACACTGGGGTAAACGTTTGGCAGAAGTATCAGAACTTTGAAAAATTTCTCTCCCATACAACTTTGTACAAGTAACATTAGACTTGGATCTTTTTTTGGTTAGCATGCTGCTTCAGAAATAACTAGATTTATGCCAACAAGTACAGTATACACGGCATCCACAATACAACAAACAATGGTATCAAAGATATAATTGTCAAATATTCTTCTTTTTAGAACTGTAGCTTTTCTAATCACAGTGCAAATTGCTTTTCTAATTCTATTTTTGTACTTTGGCATCTTTCAGTGCTTTTGAATTGAACTGCACAATCTAACTTTTTTAAAGTAACTAAATATAATTCCTCAAGTTTAGCATAAATAAAATGATGATGCAAGAGCCAACCAATACTGGATGATGCAATAACATGAACTTTCAATATTTGCTACTATACTCTCCTGCACATTTCCCCAGTTGAGTAAGGCTAATTGCCATTAAAGAAACTATTTTAAGCTGATAAAGCAGCATGGTACATTAAAAGTGCAAATATACATAAATTTAAACCTCATCTGACTTATTTTTAATGCCAACATGAATTGCAATGCGTTTAAAGTTGAGCACTGATAACTTATCAATAATTACTAAATCTGTAATCAATAATTTGCCAGCAAGTATTTTTCTGTACGTTTTTGTGGCAAAGTTTTTTTAAATGGAGATATGCATGTGCTGTTTCTGCAACTTTTAAGGTAAAAACTAGCTTTTTAGTATGTGTGGTTAGTGAGATGTGGCAAAATTGGCTATTTTAGCCCGTTCGATCAAATTGCACGGTCACTGGAGGGTGCAAGAACTCAAAATTGTGATAGAAGTATTTTATACGGTATTTGGGGCCAAAAATCAAGACCACTTTTTTAAATGCAAAAGTTTTTATTTTTCACTCCACTCTATTGTTTATTATTCTTGTTACCGGACACTTGGTCGAGCATTAATGCGTTTGTTTCTGGAACGGGAGGACTGGAGTTCAAATCTCGAGTCGGTCAAATCGAGCACAGTTGTCGCAGTCACGCTACTGTTCCAATCAATGACGTTACGAATCGATGCAACGGAATAGCAGCAAACATGAAATATATCAGGAAGCAAAAGTCTAATAAGTCAACAGATCATACAGCTCATAAGCTCCGTAAAGTGCGCAGTCGAGCCGGTTAATCGCAATCGGGACGCGTCCTTTTGACCCGCCACAACTGGTGACCCCGACGTGATTGGGTCATTGACGTAAGCATAGTCAACAGGCCCTTCCTCCATCACCGCCCTCGCCACTTCAACTTTAACCAACAACCTCAAAAAGGAGGAGGTATGTCGCAGTCACGCGACTGCTCCAATCAATGACATTACGAATCGATGTAACGGAATAGCAGCAAACAAGAAATATCTGGAATCAAAAGCCTAATAAGTCAACAGATCATACAGCTCATGGGCTGCGTAGTCAATCCGGTTAACCGCAATCGGGACGCGTCCTTTTGACCCGCCACAATTGGGGATCCCGACGTGATTGGGTTGTTGATGCAAGCATAGTCAACAGGTCCTTCTCCATCACCGCCTTCGCCACTTCAACTCTAACCAACAAACTCAAAAAGGGGGAAGTATGTCGCAGTCACGCGACTGCTCCAATCAATAACGTCACGAATTGAAGCAACAAATTAAATAGCAGCAACCGAAACGCAAAGTTAGCGGAATAGCCTAATGACTCAACAGATTATACAGCGCTCAGGCCGCGCAGGCGAGCCGGTCAACCGCAGTCGGAGCGTGCCCCTTTTGACCCGCCACTTAGTGTTGCCAACGGCTCCCACCGCTGCCACATATCTTCGAAAGTTCGAAGCTGTGTTGCCCGGGCGCAATGACAAGGAGATGGGCCCTGCCAACACTATACACGCCTTGGCGTAATACAGCGAGTATAATGAAAGATTTGATTTTGAATAATCTTGCTGATTGCTGCTTAGTTCTTTAGACTTTCAGTTAATAAAAAGCAAAATTAAATGATATATAGGATAGAGTTTTGATTGCTGGGCACCCCAAGTTTTTTTTTAAGTCCGCAGTTTGCAAGTCTGGAACCGACTTTCAATTTTTTTTATTCGCAACCGCAATTTCACGTTTAAAAGCTTTAGTCCGCAACCGCAAGTTCTCAACGACGTTTCAGGATTGTTGAATCCGCAACCGCAAGTCCGCAACTTTATAATTCTTGAAATCTGCAACAGAAATTCCGCAACTTTGTAGTTCTTGAAGTCCACAATCGCAAGTCTGCAACTGCGTGATTTTTTAAATCCGAACCGCAAGTCCGCAACGAGTCGAAAAAGTCGACGCAGCAAGCACGTCGCAAAAAGATAGCAATTAAGAATTTGTGTATTAGCTGCTCATTTGAATGAACATCAAGTATTTTTGTAACAAGTCTAGCTGGAAGTTGGCACCAGACCGTGACATTTTTTTTTTTCTGTAAAACTTCAGCGTTTTCGTGTAGGCCTATCTACATGCGAAACTGCTCGGCGATAGAAGAATCAAACTTTCTAACTATTGTGCCAAAGTTCGACACTTAAACGTTGAGCTATTTACAAATCCTCTACAACATTACCCAACAATCTACAATTTTTTGCGGCACACTTGATATCACCTTGTCCAACACTAGCGCCAATACCGCAAATTAAAAATTGCTATTTTAGATTTATGTTTTTAACTCATTTTGATTAGGCTACTGAGTTTCTTTATGCCTCAAAACATCATATGTCACGCTGGACAATGCCGTGAACAGTCAGTTTTGTTACTGTCCGGTGAAGGTCCAGCAATCTTATACACACTTTTGTAGTTGTAGGTATGATTCGTCGTAGGGCCATTTTAATAGTTAAGTGCCAGGTACAAATTTTTTTTAATCGTTAGTTTTTTTTGTAATGTTAATGGATTAGAGACGCTCTTGCAATATTTAACTAGCTAATTATCACTAGAAATTCTGTTCACAATTTACGGTGTCCGTTTTTCTCATTATTCTCGCGCTAGGTACAAAATTAATGATTAAATTCACGTTTTGTAACAGCAAACGATATACTACTCTTTTCAGATTTTTCAATTAAGATAAGGATTAAAATAAATCAGTAATTTTGTAGCTTTTCTCTTGCTGTATTGAGTATTGCCACATTGGCTTTTCATCATTAGGCTTTAATAATTGATACACTCGGCAAAGAAGAAAATGAGAACAGCAACAATAATAGCACGTAGAATGTTCCACACCGCCATACGAACTCATGCAATGAAAGTTGGTGACTATCTTGAACGAATCAAATACCAAGGATCGTTGGAACCCAATTTACAAACACTCCGCGGCCTGGTTTGGGCCCACAAAACTGCTGTCCCATACACGAATGTGGATTTTGTGAATGGAAAAAGATTGGGATTAGAAGTTCCTGAAATGTACAACAAAATAGTGACAAACTATGGCGGAGGAATGTGTTACGAAATTAATGGATTGTTTTGTTGGCTGCTTGGAGAACTTGGATATAACGTGAAATTGTTCATTGCAACGTTCTTTGTCAAAAGTGATAATCAATGGTCTAAATGGGGAGGTCATTGCATACCTTGCGTAAGTATATTAATTAAAGATAGATTGATTAAGGTCATATATCTAAGTGGCATTTAACCATCCAGACATTCTGCATCTGCCTAACAACCTCGGGAGAAGCGGATTAGATACAATTATTTGTTTTCATCAGGAAATGCATCCGGAATTTTAAATAATGAAATGCTCCAAAAAGCGTAGTGGTAAGATGCACTTCAGTAAGTATAGGTATGCCGAGCTACTGCAACAATTAACATCAAACTTCAGTTTGAAACTTATTCATTAAAAACTAGTGATGTAGTCGAGACCCTGATGGTCGAGACCGAGACCAAGACCGAGACTTGGAAAAAATTCGAGTCCAAGACCCGAGACCAAGACTTGAAAAAATTTTCGAGACCGAGATCGAGCCTCGGTGAGTTTTTCGAGACCGAGACGAAACTTCGAGACCCGAGATTTTAGAAGCAAAACTTAGTTGTATTGATTATTGACAACCCTTTTCATGGTTTTTCTTTAAACAAACGGCCAATCGCAATACAGTAGAACGACCATAAACCAAAAAACGAACTTGGGTCACGTGCTATTCACAAGGACATGAAGAGGTGACGGCGTACTTCTACTGTCAAGCGCCCGACCTTAAAGTAGAGAAATTGCCGTTCGATGCCAACTGAAACTGGGCAATGCGTTCCTGTGTTCAAACTATCGCAGTGGTCCAGCTTGCAGTAACTACAGATTAGTAACAGAGCCAAAAAATCTTGAATGGCATATTATTGCAAGCAAAAATAATCACGAAACACAACGGAAAAAATTAATGCAACCGTAAAAAGCAAGCCTATACCAAAATCAAACAATAAAATTGTGATTGCATTTTAATGCAACCAGCATTTCTAGATTAACTGAAGAAAGCCGAGATCGATGAGGTCTCATGATCAAACCTCCGGTACTAGAAATACGCTCCACAGGAGCCAATGACGCTGGCACAAAAAGAACTTGCATCGCGAGTTTGTATAAGGCAGGTAGTTGGTTTTCCATGGTTTCCCAAAATTCGAAAATACTTTCGTTAAAATGTTCACCATTGTTGGTGATTTCGAGATACTTTAGCAACTGCCACCGACCGCTTGTTGATCTTTTGGAAGTTGCTTCATTTGGAATTTTCGAATATTTGCTGAAAAGACGTGGAATGTTTCTTAGCTGTGCCGTTTCTTCCTCCGAGCGTCCACGTATCGCCAACTCAGATGTGCTTCCCTCCACGTCCATATCATCTATTAAATTTTCGGCCGCTCGGATAATCTTTTCTGCAAAAAATATATAGCCTTTTTACAATTCAATTTCAATAATGACATAAAATGCGTCGATTTAACTGTTATCTCGTTGCATTCTATACACAGACGGACGTAAGCTGAGGAAGACCACTTGCAGCCGTCGTGGATTTCGAGTCGCTTAGCATGCACAAGCCCACAGCTAGAAGCCGCTACTTAGTGCTTTCGATCTATATCAAATTTCACTTGCGATTTCTTGTTTATTGGGCTTCGAATCACATTAGTTTCCGGCTTTTTATTTTTGTGTTTGGGCCTGAACTACAGTTGTTGACCCGTTTGCAGCTCCTGGCCGAGAGCAAAGTTGTAAAAATTGATATAAAAGTTTACTTGCAAATAAAAAATCTTACAACCTGGGTCGATGCAATTATATATAGGTGTACATTGTAAGTTGTTGTTGAGTTACACGTCGCTGATGGGGGTTACGGGTATTTGTTATCTTCTAGAATTTTTTACAACAGCAAAAGAAACTGAAGTGGTGACACTTTAAATAGCACCCTCCAGTGCCGGGTTAATAATTCAAGAACTTGGAATGCAAAATGCCATCAGGTTGAGACGTGCAGTAGTGCAGTACATTAATTTAGCTTCGATTTGGAGAGCGTTTCATAATTAAACTTGTCACTTCGGCACACAACCGCTAAAAATATCAATAAATAACATACAAAAGCACACAATTATTATCCACTATTACAACCTAACAAAGTTAGTGTATTAAATCATTCTTTCAAAAATAATGCAATAGCTTACCGTGACTTGTGGCATTTCTTCATGAGCCGTTACAAACGAAGAGGTTGTGCCTGAACGATCAGAGATTGTTGTCGATGTTGGGCAAAACTTGCATTTTGCAGAATGTTTTTTATTTCCTGCTTTTTCATCGTCGTACTCTTTATGATGACTATACCCAAATTTTATTAAGGTCGAATTACGAGACATAATGCAAATTGTTTCAACGTAAAAAATGAAATAATAGTTTATAACGAATTAACTCAAACTAAACACAACTGTCACTCGTATTACAAAGATATTCTTACAATATGTATTACAAAGATTTTTCTTATAAAATGCATCTTAAATTTGCTTAAGTTTCATTACCAAACTGATCGTGGACCAATCTAGAGGAATTCGATTTCGAAGCGAGTTGCTAAATCAAATTAAAATAAAAGCTTTCATAAACTCGCGGCTTAGTGCACGGGCATTGAGCAAATGAACAACACTGCACCAAAGAAACATCGCAGCGGGGCGAGACGTTAGCGACACTGCGTCCGATTTTGACCGGACCAAGAATCAAAACGCAGACCTCACGCTCCGATGGCGGTGTCTTTAACTACTAACGCTGACCGGTCGTTTAAATCTAAAAAAAGCGGGCTTGCTAAAGCAGTTGCATTCAGATAGTTATTTTAATGACAAGAAGGCTATGGTGGAATGCGCAATTGTGTTTTCATAAACAAGACATCAAGATGAATGATTCAGTAACCTAGTGGTCCTAGTACACGGCAAACACCTTAATGTATACCAAATATCTGAGTTACGGTATTATTTTTTATCAAGACTTTATTTCTCCGATACTGCCCTGAAAATCTTTTGGGGTCACGCGTCTTCCCCATTCGGTGGCCCATGTTTATACCTCAGGTTTATACCTCAAGCTATTTTAATCTTCACTGGACCTAATTGTTACTTCTAACGTTTGATATTTACAAAAAAGCAGTGGTAAAGTAGACTTAAGTCCATCATTCTGAGTCTGCAATCTTAACTGTATCATACTACGAAAGATCTGTTCAACAGAATGAGACTGAAAACAATCACTTTGAGGTCTGAGCTGTCCTGATTAACCTTCCTTGACCAAACCTCATCGCACTGCCATGCTACCACCTCAAACTCGGTCCACGTGCAAGGAACCTGAACGAGAAAAAGGTTTAGAGCGTTTACTACCAGAAAGCAAAAATGTAGACAGCGGCAATTAGCACCTTCAACAAAGATCAACATCAAATAATACCGCTAAAGCGGCTTCTTCCCCTCCAGACTGTTTTATATCACACCTTTCATAAGTAAATAACAAAGATAATAATGAATAACAGGTCGAGCAGTTTTTTCCCACGGCTCTACTTGAGTTTTTTCGAACCTCAAGTATCTCGCACTGAGTAGCCAATTATCAAAAATTGAGCTTTTTTTGCAAGACTTTGTTTTTCACGATCTCAGTTTAAAAACATTGACGGAAATAAATGAAAATTGACCGAAATGAATAAATAAAGAAGATTGTTTGAAAGCAATTAAAAAGGTGTTAAGACCTAGAAAGTCAATCGAATCTTTGTTTGCGTTGCTTGCATTAAATATCTAAATTCAAAATTTTACTTCTACGCCTAACCAAGATTTTGAGTCTCGAGACTTCTCATATTTCGAGACCATGACTTTTCGAGACCAAGACTCGAGATCGAGACTTGAAGTTCAAGTCCGAGGCGAGACCGAGACGAGACTTTCAAAAATGTGTCTCGAGACAGTCTCGAGAACCGAGACCGGTCTCGAGAACTACATCACTATTAAAAACTGTAGTAGAGCCGTAACCAACAAAAACTTGTAACTGTTATTGCATTTTATTCACCAAGTTGTCATAGCCAAGAGATAGCAAAGGGACCTTTCGATCTTTGAGTCAAGCTGCCATCTTCCCACTTGTCTACTATACACGGTGTAGTTTTCGCACTGTCCTTTTTTACTGCTGAACGTCAAGCAGGAAAGCTGTGAACAGAAATTTTCATAGTCTTTGATCAGACCTGGAATCGAAGCCGTGTCTGTCGTTTCAGTAGCAGACGCTCTAAGAGACGGTAACAGGACGAAAAACAAGGCCATCATAACGTAGCTACGAGTAAATTGGTCCAACAAAAATAAAGCAAACAATGGACCAGTGTACGTTTTCAAAGGAACGTAGAGTGGACAATTTGACCACCCAGCTATGCCGTTGTTGATGCCGGCACATTGAAGTTTAACCCTATTTTAAGCGTAGGAATTTTTTGCCCCCTCTCTGATTTTTGTGACAAGTCTCTGCAGAAAATAAGATTTTTATTTTAAATCAACGTGACTTTGAGTCAAATTTATTTCCGAATACCTCCTGAAAATGCGAGTTTGCTAAGGTAACTGGAAATTTCCCTGAAAAATACAGCTGTGATTTCACAGTGAGACGTCATCAACTCAAAATTAGTGTTTCTTAAAACATTTGGTGAACACAACTTGTATACCAAACTAGGTGTTCCAATGGCTTTTGGTTTAGGAGTTACATAGTGGGGGTACTTTGCTTTCCTCCGTGTAAAAGCGTTGGCCAAAACACCTGGTATAAAATAGGGTTAAGCCATTGTGTACTATTGTTGCTGTAATTATTTTAGTTGCATATTTATCCTCATTTCACAGGATAGAGCTAATAGTACTAGACGCTGCTTATTGGATCATCCGCACATTATTGATTGCAATAGCACTAAGCGCTCGGACGAATCTGTACTGCTTAGAAGTTTCCGGTAATCCAATGTTTTCGTTTTTTTCTTTTTCAAATTCGTGTCCATTGACTTTCCTGCTTGTTCGAGGCCATCAATCATCAAAAATTATCGTTAAGCGTCTTATTTTAGACGAAACTAGGTGAACAGGGTATCGGTTGAACCTAAATCATTGCGATCTGGGTGGTTCTAGAACTCTACGGCAGAGAAAAGGTGGTGTGGAAGTTTTCGGCTTTAATATAGCTTATATATATAACATAAAATCGATCAGGACCCCCACATTACAGAACGTGTAAGCGAGACTCGTTTACGTCATTTTGATTGTTAAAAGGCGTTAACGAACAAAAAACTCGTGGACAAAATGCTATTTCTCAACCGTCTCGCCCAACATGCGTTAAAAATGCTCGCTCGATTGTCTTAGCAAGGTGTTATTAACCTGCGTTAGCACATCATAAATGCGTTAATTGTGGCGTCAGATCACTACTAAAGATAATTCCTTCAAGCGTTTGTACAATAACTGCTGAGTAACAGTTAAAGAAAAAGATACTACGGGCCATGTGTTAATATTTTAAGCTAATAAGCTAGCAAAATCCTCGATTGATAATGATTAGCCAAGGTCTCAAGGAACGACAGCAGTTTAATCAGTGGCGTACGCAGGATTTTTCAATGGGGGGGGGGTTTAAAAGTGACATCAAAAATTTGTTAGCGATCTATGCTTTGGCGAATAAATAACTTAGTGCAATGTAACAAGATGAAATCAAAGTCACACAGTGCGTAATGCCAATAAAACTTTTCAACCAAAAAACAATTAAGCTTACTTCTATTATAGTTAATATCATAAGGTTTGCAACTGAACGATGAAGAAAAAATTGTTCAAAACAAAAGCTACGAAAACCCATATGATTATAAACAGCGCAAAGTGTGGCAGGCGCGTAGCCAGAAATTCGCAATTGAGGGGGGTGTTTTGGGGGTCTGGGGGCGAAGCCCCCAGCCGCCAGAGGCAATTGGGGGTTTGGGGGCAAAGCCCCCAGCCGCCGGAGGCACGGGGGTCTGGGGGCGGAGCCCCCAGCGCTTGAAAATTTTGCTTTTTTTTTCAAAAATAACTTAGTTTTGGGGCTATATTGATAGAAAATATTGCTTTTAAAACATGGCATAGAAAATTAGAAATTGGTAGTGTAAACCTGATTAAACTGTTTGCATAAATGGGCTATGTGGAAGGTGGCTAATGGTAAAATTTTAACTTTCTTGTTTACATGCTGGTAAATCATAAAATCGTATAGTTCAAGAAAACTTGCACAATCTATTTTGTCTACATTTTATATAGAGAAAAATAATTGGGAGGGGGGCTAACGGAAAAAATTTTGAGACAAGAGATTGGTAATTAACTAATATTAAGAAGACCCCTTCCTATTCCTAAGTTTATAATATATTTGTTGATGAAACCTATGTTTAGCATTTTTACACCAGCGATCAAATTTTATTGCTTCTTTTTGGCCATTTTTCAAAGTTTTCATTGATTTGTGAGTTTAATTTTTGACAAATTAGCCCCTCCCCCTCTAAATTTATGTTTCAAAAGATGTTTTAAATCACTTTTTTAGTCCATTCCAGTGCAAAAACCAGTCTCAGAAGTGCTAAAAACGTGGTATCTTCCTTATTCAGCATTTTGGTTGTCAGGCCAATGGGGAGGGGGGGCTATAACCCCCCCCCGCCTACGTTACTGAAAGTTACTCTGACTCGTGAAACGACATTCCAGAGTTTCAGTATTACATTTAGTCGCTTACAATGTTGCATTAAATAACAAAAAAACATTTACTATAATTAAATATTTCGTATTAATATGAGAGTAAAGAAGTAGCTTGTTTGTTTTACGCAATAAGACGTTATTTCGAATGATATACGTCGGATCAATAGGTAAGATGGTTTAGACCCCCACCCCCCTGTGTAGGCCTTTGCACATTTGCACACTAAAAAAGTACATGTGGGCGGTAGCTAATTGTAACATTTCAGTCCTCTAATTTACAAGCCGTTAAATCATAAATTCATGATTTGAAAAAACTCACAAGAATTTATATTCTGTAGTTTACAGAGTGAGACAATTGGGGAAGAGGTGGGTGGGGGGCGAATGGAACGAGATTTGAGTGGATTATTAATTAACTAATACTGAAACCATATCTCCATATGTTTGATGAAGCCAATGATAAGCATTTTTAGCGGTTAAATTTGCTAATTTTGGCAACTTGTTGAAGTTGCTATTTGTTTATAAGTATATCTTTGACAAATTAACCCCTCAGAAACTCTAAGTGCTTCAAAAGTTGCTTTAAATCATGTTGGAGTCCGTGTCATTGCAAAAAACAGGCTCAGAAGTGCTAATAACGTGATATTTTTATTATTGTGCATTTTAGTCGACAGACCAATGGGGGGGGGGGGGGGGTTTGAACCCCCAAACCCCCCCTTGCGTACGCCCTTGAGTTTAATTATATTTTTGAATCAATGAAATAAGAACAACTTTTTCCATACTTTAATTTTTTAATGGTGGAAAGAGCCCTCAAGGTTGCTGGTGGAAAAGCTTATATTTTAGCAAAAACATTAAGTTTTAACTTTTTTCAAAAGCGAACAAATCGAAGTATGCAGTGTTTTTTAGAACCAGTAAATTTTGAGTTGAGGCTGGCCGTTCGAAATTTTTTGCTGAGTTTCAGCCTCATTTGTTCTTAATTATTTTCTAAATTTTGAGAGCATCGATGTCAATTTGAGCGAACATGTTTACAAAACTGTTTAATTCTCATCCTGCTTGAGCAGCATCGCAAAATTGCAAAAGGAAACAGCGTGCTTTTTTCAACTTGAACAACTGTCAAAAAATTCTCTGTTGCTTGCGCAGTGCAGCAGCGCTGCACAATATTATTTCAGAATAGTTGCAATTTTGCTTACAAACATAAGAAAATCACTAAAGTTTTATCGTTTTGAATCGGTACTAAATTTAGTTGCTTTAATTGATTTGAAGTTTATTTTCTATTGTTTGTTCTTGATTTATTTTTATTGTTGAGGCTGCCGTTGTTTTCTTTTTTTTTTTAATTTTGAGAAAAAATGAGCCTCGTGTTATATAAAATTGTTCTTTTTGAAAAAGAGTGTCTTACTGTTTTTGTCAACTGCCACTACTCAACATTTCTTTACCAGTCGATACAGAAAATGGTTCTCAATGCAATTCGCTTTCTTCTTTGCAATCTAATAGCAGAGATGGAGTCGAGGACAGAAGGCTCAAGGCCAAGGCTAAGGACACAAAAAAAATCCAAGGCCAAGGGCGTCCTTCCGAGAACAGCCCTTTTGAGGCCAAGGACAAGAATGCTCGAGGCCAAGGCCATGGACCAAGAACACAAACGCAAGTGTTCTTCAAAAAAAAACAAAAAGGTCTTCAAAATTTTTTTTCAGGTGATCTCCAAAAAAACGGTCGAGAAAAAAGTTTTTCAGCCGATCTACAAAATTTTAACCATTCAGGGCAGTTTACGCGGACTTGAGGCTTTGAGGCCAACGCCAAAAACTTCAAAATGTGTTCTCGAGGCCAAGAACGTCCTTGGGGACTCTACCTCTGTCTAATAGCAAACACGGTGACGATTTTCATTAATTCTCAGCAAAAATTCGCTTTAGCTAAAGTTTTTGGCATTTCACCTTCAAATTTCTGAACGAAAAAAAAGATTTCTCGCGCGCTCAAAGCGTGGTTCGTAATCTTCTTAAAGTTGGCGAGGAAACTGTGACGTTTTTTTACTCGAGCTGCATTTTGCAATTGCTCCAGGCAACTTAGCGAGTGAAAATTACGTTACCGAGCTCACAAATCTTCACATGCAAGTGAAAAATAACCTATTGCCATCAGCGAACATTATCATTCCGTAGAGCCTCTGAAAAATACTCGTTATTATTGCGAGAGAGGAAATTTCTATAATGCGCCCCTCGATGTGATGCTAATAACAAAAGTAAATTACGGTTGTGAGCAGAAATTTTTTAAGCACAAGGGACGACAAAAACCAACTTTTCGCCCGCCATTTTTCTTTTCAACCTCAGGTTACTTGCGTTGACGACTCTTCTGATCAAATTAGCAAATATTTGATGGATCCCAGCTTCATTATGACTGGACCTATGAAGTTTGAACTAATGACTCCACATGTGGACAAGCACGGGATTTATCGAATACGGAGAATACCTGGAGAAAGCAATGGCTATTTTTTAGAGCTTCACAAAAAATCTGTATACAATAATTGTGGTAATTATAAATTTTTTTTAGTTTTTGTTAATAACTTTCATCCACAAAAAAGGAAACGGTTGGTATGATAAACAGCTAAAATAAGACTTGTAAACGTAAAATATGGCGACACAAGTTTAAACAACTGCCCCCCCTCAACTCTTTAAATTACGATAGAAGAGATTAGACAAATTTTTTAACTACATGTCTGCAAAGTTTGTATAAGTACGGAGTGATTAAGTTTCGCTTGTTGCTTCCTGGGTTGACAAAATCTTAAGTTCGAAAGTAGTAAGCAATTATCGAGAAGCAAGTTTATTATGTCATGATGCAGTCTCTAAATTATTCCAGTTCTTCAAAAGTGCTTGCAGAAAAGATGAATCACGCTAATAAGCTAAGACTTCAAATTAGTGATATGTTTACTACATTTTAGTATGAAATTGATTCGGCTTCTTCTATGATTTACGCATGCAAACGTCTGAACGCTGGATATTTTTTAATTTTGCGTCGGATAAGGGATTTATTGTAAGTTACGATCACGTTTCTATGATCATGGATAAAATTGAATTTGATAAAACCTCTTTTCATGAAACAAACAATGTGGTTTAAGGAGGTTAAATAGAGTCTTCAAACCATAAATATATTAAAAGCCAGGCTTTGGGTCTTCGTAGGACAAGAAAAAAGGGGGTTTTCATCAAACTTGATTTGGTACGTGATCAATGAAATGTGACTGGGAATTGCAGCATTATGCAAATATGCGGTCCAGCTAATCTTTTTTGCCAATAACGTCACATTTTCATAGGCGAATTATTGCACCAAGGACCAGCATTCACAAACTTAGCTGATGGAAAATACTCTAATAAATGCGATGAAGATGAATTACGTCATTGGAAACCTATTCATATGTTTCGTGATGAGCACTTACACATCAAGTCGCTGCGCGATAAAATTGACAGCCACCAAGACAATAAAGAGGCAATAGCCAAAAATTTAGTTCTCCTTCGATATCACGATAATGGGTACAATTCCATATTTGGCAAAAAGTATTACCTCAAACTGTGTCCTGATGCGGTCACTGACGTTATAACTGAAGAGCATGAGATCTCTTCCAACGAGGATGTTGCAGTTATGGCACGAGACGTCTTTGGATATGAAATTAAAGATAAAATAAAGATATTTGAACAAATTAGGACAGACGAACTAGCTCCATAAAACAATATCGACAAACATATCACACAAAATTTGGTCTTTTAGCTGCAGCATTATAGCTTTCACAAGCAGAAACTCGCTGGGGACGAGAATCAAACATTTTCATACATGTTCGACTAATAAAAAATTGCTTAATAATAAAAAAATTCTCAACTTCTTAAAAAAGCTGATTTTTCTTTCGGCGAGAAAATAAAGATAATGTAGTTGATCAAGAATACAATCAATAAAATTTGGGATCAAAGCTATGCCTTAAAAATAAGGACATATTTCTGGCTTTTACTTTTTCACCGGTAGAATCTTTTAAAACATTCATTTTGGAGAACGCAGCGCAAATGATTATATCGCATAATGTACTTTTACCATAATTGGTGTTATTCATTTTTCAATATTATGTTTTCTCTGTTTGCTATTGTATATGGAAAATGAACAGAGACATGTGAAACCACAAGTTTGCAGTAAACACAAATCAACAGAAAAAAATTAAATCAAAAGGTCAGGTGCATAGCGTTGTCAAACATTTTGATGCTTTCAAAAAATTAATGTTTTGGGAACCCTGCGACGTTAACAAATAATATGTAAGTTTTGTCAAACTCACCGGTGATGACGGTTAGTGACGTATATCGCGAAAGCGTCTTGAAATAGTCAATAAATGATTTGAAATGAAGTGATAAGATTCAATGAGCAGCATCGCTTCAAGACAGATGCAACGAGACCTAAGCGATATATTTCAATGCAATTGACAAGAATTTTTTTCGTATTCATGTAAGTAAATTGGCCTAAATAGGCTTCATTTTCATGTCATGGTTTGGTTTTGCAGTCAAGTGTTGAAACGTTTTATCAAAAGTTATAAAAAAGCTAATTAATTGGCTTCTTGTTTGACTGGTCGCACTGAGAGAGCATTATAATATAGCCACACTCTGGTTCCTCTAGTAGCAATGCAAACTAGATGGGAGTTAGCCAGCAAATCCAATGAACGATCGGCGCGAAGCTAATGCTGTGACGCTCCAAAATACTTTTTGTTTACGGTAAAATCAACAATTATTCAAAAATATCATTTTGTAACATCCCGAAAAGTAAAAATACCAAGCAATATCAAAAAACTAGCGACGTCATCGTTTCTGATCCTAAAAAATAATCCGTCAGGTTAAGCTATTGAAAAGTCAATTGCTGGTGTCACATTGCTCCAGTACTCCTTCAGTTGAAATATCCACCCGATGTGGCCAGCCAACTGTGAGCCAACAGATGGAAGAAATGGAGGCTTTTGCAAACCTGAAAGAACTGTATATTGTAAAATGCCTTGTAGGTCACAATTACAAATTGTATCCGGAAATTACATATATTATTCTCGATTGCACGTTCAGCCATCATCGTTTGGTTGAAGTAGATACATGTGGCGCTTTTATGGACAGGGAATGATCAGTTTCATCTTCAACCGAAGTCATCAAACAAAATATATTACCCCCTCGCGACACGATACAGTCGTTCTTTATGCAAAAAGTTTATTTTCCGTCCTGAAGGTCCTTATAAGCCACAAAGCCAAAAAGTATTTGTTATTTAATTTACTTTTCTATAAATATTCAAATTAGGGGGGCGTATAATTGTACGGCTAGTGACTGACTTGGTTGTACAATTGTGCTGTTTGTGACTCAACTGGCCAAAAAGTACATACTACATGCATTTATTGCTGCCGTCGAGGGTAGGCTCGGCCTACTAAGTTTTGTGGCAGGGTAGGGTTGCTGATTATTCTTCCCTAAATTTTTCCTAATTCTTGTCGACCTCCGCCTTGAAATTACAAGAAAACGCAACGAAAGTTTGGCGAAAACTTTTTTGGTATTCTTGAAACTGGCTCAAAAATAGAAAAAAAATTCTGGCTAAGATTTTTTTTTTCTTTTACTAAAAATTGACAGAATAATGAAACAAAATTTTGGCAAAGATCTTTGACAACCAGGGAGCCCCGGAGCCCCTAACTGACAACCAGGGGGATCCGGGACCCCTAACTGACAACCAGGAGGCCCCGGGTACTCTAACTGATAACCAGGGGGGCTCCTAATTAACGACCAGGGGGACCCAGAGCCCCTGACTGACGACCAAGGGTTCCGGGCCAGGGGCCCCTAATTCAAATTTTTAATAATTTATATGCAAAACCTGTAAGAAAGCGAAGCGTTTTGTCCTAAAAGTTGCAACCCCAAGCCCTCGTTTAACCTTATTATGAACTTAATGCTAAAACACAGTCGGTAATGCAAACCCCCCAACTGAAATACTACCAATGATAAATATAATGAGAGCATAGCCAGCAGGGGTGCCGATCTTTGTTCAGCATTGGGGGGGGGGGATAATTTGCAATTTTACCCTAATTTTGCTCTATTTTCTACATTGGGGGGGATGAACCTCGACCACGATTTTTTTTCAGTTGAGCAAATTAAGTGAAGACCAAGAAAAAGGTCTTCGCCAAAACTGGAGCACGTTTTTCCCCGAATTCTAGTGAAGACATGCGCTCAAACGCACACCCAGGCTCGTAGCCAGAAATAATTCGCAATGAAGGGGCTGTTTTGGGGGTCTGGGGGCGGAGCCTCCAGCGCTCAAAAAGTTTGCATTTTTTTGCAAAAATAACTTAATTTTAGAGGTATTTTAATGAAAAATAATGCTATTAAAACGTGGCATAGAAATTGGCAGCGCAACATGATTCAACTGGTTGCATTAATGGGCTATATGGGAAGTGGCTAATGATAACATTGCAGTTCTCTTGTTTACATGCCGGTAAATCATAAAATCCTATTATTCAATAAAACCCACTCGGAGTAATCAATTTCGTCTATATTTTATAAAGGAAAATAATTGGGGGGGGCTAATGGAAAGATATTTGAGAGAAGTGATTGGTAATTAACTAACACTGAATAACCCCCCTTCTCCTTATTCTTGAGTATGTAATATATTTGTAGATAAAACCTATGTTTGACGTTTTTACACTAGCGATCAAATTTGATTGTCTGTTTTTGGGCATTTTTTGAAGTTTTCATTGGTTTGTGACTTTAATTTTTGACAATTAGCCCCCCCTGAATATACGTATGTTTCAAAAGATGCTTTAAATCACTTTTTAGTCAATTCCAGGAAAGCCCTCCCCATTGGCCTGTCAACCAAAATGCAAAATAAGAAGAATACCACGTTTTTAGCTCTTTTGAGACTGTTTTTTTGCGCTGGAATTGACTAAAACTGGCTACGCTACTGAGCACACTAGAGTCAAAGTATTGGGTGGGATGCAGATGTAGACCATACTCAAATTATTGGGGGGGATACAGTCATATTATTGGGGGGAATATATCCTCCCATCCCCCCCGGCATTCGGCACCCCTGATAGCCATATGTTGTTCTTTCCCAGAATTGCAGTTTCTTTACGTTAAGATTTACGCTTACAAAAGTAAATATTTAAATAATAATATTGACGACCACGCGTCCACGTCATAATAATGTCTTGCAATTCTTAGACATTTCAAAAAACTGTCAAGTGACTTGACTCGAGTCATCCAGTTTTGGAAAATAAGTTATTTTAATTTTGCTTTGAATGTTTTTTTTTCATGAACAAACTTAACGGTGCGATCTTACCTCAAAATCATAGGCGTAGCCATGGGGATGGCCCAGGGGGCCCGGGCCCCCTCGATCGAAATGCCACCAATGACACAAATTTGACAAAAAAGTCTTGTTTCTTCATTTTCAGTTTCTTTTAGTATCTTTGCATACAACAGTACAAGCGTACAACAGTAATTAACAATAAATAATATTGACGACCAGGGTTCCGGCGCACCCCCTTATATAATTCAATTTTTTCCAACCAATTTAAACGTATAACCAGGGTGATATCAAATTTTTCATCCTAAAAGTTGCTACCTCAGGCCCTCATCTAAACTTTTTATCAACGTAATGCAATAACCAGCGCCGGATTTGCGATATGGTTCAGTGCCAGGGCCCTGCTCTCAGATAGTAGAACTTTTTTTGGTCTTTACTTATATTTGGCGAGATGTTGCAAGAATTCCCTGAGTGCCAGGGGCACTGAGCAATGTAAATCCAGCCCGGTAATAACATGTTTAGTAAGCGTAGCCATCTATTGTACCATTTTTCAATAACGACTCACTTCTACCTCGCCAGTTTTTACGCACAAAATACTTTAAAAAAATAACAAAGGTAAATGCTCATGGAACAAATTATTGAATTTGAATTGAGGGGTCCTGGGCCCCCTGGCCGTACATGCACTCCTACAACTGGTTAACTTCATGACAAAACAAAAATCTCTTAGGAAAATTTTCGAGTGGATTATTATTTATTGCTAAAATATTGCAGGAGGCAATGTGTCTATTACTTCCCCTACATGGACCAAATCACTTACAATTAAAATTTTACACCATAATGCAAGATTTTAAACGTGTTTTGGAATTTAATTGCAAGTAAAAGGAGGATTGAAAGATGAATTTTTTTCAATTTGCTTTCAAATGTTAAAAATCTAGTTATTTCAAATGGCTGTGAACACGTGCGAAATGTGATCCAATGGTATTAAAAAAGCTTTTTTTCCTAAAAACTTACAAAAATCCCCCAGCGGCTCGGAGCTTTGCCCCAGACCCCTATAGCTTTGCTCACAGACCCCCCTCTGTGATACGTTTGAGTACACTAGCTTCCTCAACACGTCTAGTAAGTTGGACATTTGCACTTTTTGACTATTAGTTTTCACTCTCTCCCTTAACCAAAGCCCTGGTTTAGTGACAACAGGCTACGGCTTCAGATCTACCTTTCTACGACATAATTGCCCCACAAAAGTTCCGTTTTCGAAAATTTCTGATGACGTCATTGCATGTGATTTGTGGTTTGGGCTCCCCCAATCAAAAATCCTGGCTACGCCTGTGATGCTATCAATCAATATACCGTAAATAGAAAATCGTAAAATCCTAGCAGTTGATCGGGGGTGTCAAACTACTCCATCAATGATATAAAAAAGCGCTCTTACTTAATCGAGGACTGAAGCCAAAATCAATGGGATATCTGAAGTTAGGCCAATCGTAATAGACTAGATTAACGTCGATTCCGTTCTTTTTGACCCACCCGTTGCAGAGATATTCTACTTCAAACACGACGTCGGTGACTTTAATGTTATAAAATTTAATAATTTTTATCGGCAACCCTGTCGTTGATGAGCATTAGCTTCGCCTTCTCAGTTCTAACTGAAAGCAAGGATTAGGCTACTGCATTGAGTTGTTTCGTTACGCACTAATCAGTTTGATCTTATCAGCACAACAGATCTGAGCTGGTAAAAAGAGTAGACTTTTCGGTAGCCTAGCGATTTTAGTAAAAATCAAGCTGGCTGATACATTTCAGTCTAAATCCTAGCCTAATTTAGCTATTTGGTTTTTATTTCTAGGCTACACAGCAGGGGCGCCGAGAGCCAAACGTGGGCCCGGGGTCAGCTCAAACATCAGGCATCTCTAGCTTTGTGTGGTCTAAAACAAAATATAAAAACGGCAAAATTTTCTCCGGATATTGATGTGATCTTAAAAAAAAGGTCTTCAAAGCAAATGGTACAATTTTCTCCGGATTTTGTTGTGATCTCCGAAAAAACAAAAACAAAAAGGTGTTCAAGGCAAATGGCGCAATTTTCTCCGGATTGTGATGTGATCTCAAAAAAAAAAAACTGATTTGTCAGTGTCATTTCGATGGGCCCTATGAAGCCATTTGACCCGTTGATGGGCCCCCTCAAGCCCATGGGCCCCCTAAACTCCATGGGCCTCAGGGTCATTGTTCTCCCCTGCCCCCCCTCTTGGAGGCCTTGCTACACAGTACAAACTCATACCTGATAATAAGACTACCAATAGTTGAGTTGGCTTGTTGCAGTTGCTTACGGTATTTTGTGACACTACAATAAACTTTTCCGTCTAAGTTGAAAACAATGGCCTACTAGCCTACTCTAATAACTCTACTAGCCGTACTTTTGCTTGTTTTTAGACGTTTGTTACCTAGGCTATCGTACAGTTTATTCTCTTTTCCAGCTCGGATCTATTCCGCTGACAAGATCAAACTGATTAGTGCGCAGCGACACAACTCAATGCAGTAGCCTAATTTTTGCTTTAACATGGAACTAGTAAGGCGTCGCTAAGACCCTAATGCTTATTAACGACAGGGTTGCCAATAGAAATTACTGAAATTTATAGCATTGCAGTCACCCACGTCGTGCTTGAAGTAGAATATCTCTAGAATGGCTTGGTCAAAAAGAATGGAGTCAACGCTAATCTAGTCTTATGCGATTGGCTTAACTTTGAATACCCCCATTTATTTTGGTTTTAGCTCTCGTTTAAAGCTTTTAAAAAAATTAATTTTGTGAGACTTAATTTGGGTAATTTTCCAGGGGAAGCAACTTTAAACTACAGGGTGGGCCAAAAGATCTGCAAAGAGGTCAAAAACTTTGTATATCAAACAATAGCCTCTCATTTCAACCCAAAACATAAAATATTCCATGAGGGTTATATTACTTGTTAGCTGTTAATTGCTTTGTAGCTTGAGTAACTTCACAACTTTAAGACTACGTGTTATCCTGAGATTACTTAAACAGATGAATGATGAAAATTATGCAAGTGCTAGTCGTGATCTCAATTTTTGCGATTGCATAAAAAAAACTATAAAAATCTTAAAATTCCATTGGTTATATTTTGATAAATCACATTTTGTAGATAACTGACTAGAAGAATGATTAGCTAAAAAGCTTGACGCAATTTGGGAGTTTTTTTAAGTTTTCATTATTTTATCGTAACAAAATTATATTAGCCAGCAGACAAAAGTAAGCTTATAGTAGCTATATTCGCTTCAAGACGCTAGTTAGTAGCTAATTCACGAGACTCCGTTGAATTTGCGAGAGTAATGTTTGATTCTCTGTCTTCGTATTTTTCTTAAGGGTAAGGTTAGAATGAATATTATGAACCATTTTAGTCACATCACGTGACCAATCCAATTTCAATGAAACCCCCCTATTGCATTCAAACTGGGTTTGGGGAAATGAAATTTAGTGTTACAGCACCGATCTGTTTTATTTGCCCCACTAAATTTTCGAACTCGGCTCTTTTATTTGGTTCTTATTTTTGCTGTGTTAGTCTGCGCGTCATTGTGTTTTTTAATTTTTGCACGTTTCGTTTCAACGCCTAATTTCCGGCACAACGCGCAGCTCTTTTGCTTTTTTGCCGAGTTCTAGCTTTTAGTCATTCATTTCATTTTGGGATTTGAAGCAAACGGACGTTTTATTTTTGTAAGTTTAGTCACACGGCATCGTTACTTTTATTTTCTTTCCTGGGTTAATTTTCAAATATTTTATTGCCGTGCCGTGTAGATCTTTAATTTATTACAATTTTTTCAATAAACCTCTATCTACTGGACTTCAACTTCTATTTGTGGAAACAGCACGGACGGTGACGGCCCCAGTCTCGAATCGCTGGGGCAACCTAGAAAAGACCTATCTTACGCTATAGTTACAGAGGGCGTCTGTAACATTTAGTTAGGGATGAAATAGACTCTATTTGATCCCCCTACGAATTTTTGGACAAAAAGGGGGTTCACTAAGCTTTTCACTGTGTACGGAATGTGTTACTGCGCACTTTGTGCAGTGTTTCAACTTAATGGCAAATAACTCTGGTCACAAAATTTAGTTTCCTTCGTGCGTTAGCAGTCTTGCTGTTGTTATATCGGTTTGAATGCACCAGTGCGAAACATCGTTTAATCGAGCAAATGATGCAGACGTAAGGAGGAGTCGTATAGTAAAACACACCAGGTTAAATGTTGAATTCTCTTCAGTTCCAAATTCCGTTAGAGCGTTTAGATGTCTGTGCTTGAAAAAACCGGTTTCATGTTTTTCAAGAACTGAAATCTGCCCTTTTCATTGTTTTACAATAATATACGTGATCTTTTTGGTACATCGAAGAAGCTTAAGCACTGACTTTTTATCCCAATAAATTAGCAATGCGCAAGAAAACAAATCTTAAAATTCATGTAAATTTACTGCAGTAAATACTCAAAATTACTGTACAATATGTTGTCTACAAATATCACATTTTCACAATGCTGTACGTCATATCTAGGTCAGAAATGTTTTTCAGATCCCCTGATATAACTATTAAAAACTATCAATATTGGGAGTCCGGAAATTACAAAATAATATTATTTTTTGTTCCACGGTCAGCCATCATTATTTGGTTGAAGTAGAAACATGTGGCGCTGTTATGGACAAGAGATGATTGATATTAACCTTCAACCAAAGTCATTAAGCGAAATATACTACAACATATAGATTAGCTGCTGCCGTTCTCAACTAATGAAATGCTATCAATCAATGTACCGTACATAAGAAATCGTAGAATATCAGCAGCCGATCCAAGGAATACCAAACTATTCAATCAATGATTAAAAAAAAACGCTCTGCACTGTAGCTTAAAGCTTAAAAAAAATCAATTTTGGATGATTTTCAAAGAGTAAGCAACTCCAAACTATGTCAACATACTTGCTTCTTAATATTTATTGATATTACAAACAATTAGCTCTTGAAGAAGCCATTCAAAACATCAAACCAATTATTTTTGGGGGTGTGTATTTGGGGGTTTCCGAGGGTGGCAAACCTTAAACTATGTCAAAATGTTTGTCTCTTAAATATTAAATCCGACCAAAAAATAGCTTCCTACGTCGATCCGTTATAAAAATCAATATTTTGAGGGCCCATTCGAAGGTTCCAGGAGGATACTTCCATTTGGGAGGGTTTACGGGGGGTGGTAACCCCAAACTGTTCCAAAATATTTGTCTCCTAAATATCTAATGATATCGAAAAAAAAAAATTAGCGCCTTAGCTTTAACTGCTTAAAAAATAGATTTTTAGATGGTCCATTTGAAAGGTTTCGAGGGAGGTGGCAACCCCAAACTGCGTCGAGATATTTGTCTCTAAAATATCTACTGTTATAAAAAAAACTAGCGCCCTATTTCAAGCCATTTAAAAAATTGATTTTTTGGGGTCCATTTGGGAAGATTTTGGGGGGGTACTCCCAAACTGTTCAAAAAAGGTATTTACTTGCTAATATCTACTGATATTGAATGGGTCCATTTGAATGGGTTCCCGGGTGGGTGGTATCCCCAAACAATGTCGAAATAATTGTCTGTTAAATATTTACTAATATCAAGAAAACTGGTGCCCTAGCTTGAGCTGTTTAAAAACTTTTGGGTTAAAGATTTTTGGGAGCGCTATTTGGCTGTTAAAGACTTTTGGGAGCGCTATTTGGGGGCTTCGCTGGGAAGTGGTCCCCGAAAAATTCGAGAGACAAAATTGTGTTTGCAGCTAAACAACTTTGCACAAGAATTAGATTTTGATGTTATTCTGGTTCAGGAGAAGAGTGTACAAGATTTAAAAAGAAAGAAAGAAAAAAACAAAACAATCTTAACCTGGCTAAAAGTGGGTTTGTAGGAATGAAAGGGTATCTTAAAACATATAACCATGTGAAATATTTTTTGCCGTAGGCTACTTGAACCGTTTTTGAATGAGACGGCTTTTTACGATAAACGTTTGGGAGGGTTTTCAGGTCCTCAGACCAAATCCACGTGACTAATTGCCACAAAATTTGGTACAACATGCAACTTATTAATCTCAAACTGCTGTAAAAATTTCATGAAGCTAAACCGAATCGTTCTCGAGTTATAAGCAAAAGTCAGCAACTTCGCACTCGTCAGTTTGAAAATGGCCGAGAAAAACAAAGGAACACGCAACTCGAGCGTCATTTTTTCCAATGACGATAACGTGAAACGTGAGCTTCTTGACTAACGATCAACTCGACTTAGAGTGTAATAACTGATGATCTTGCCGTAAAAATAATTTTTTGTGTTGTATTTGTCAAATGCTAAACGCACTTCCGTCTGCACTTTCTTTTTTCACGACTGCAAAGAATCAGATTTCACAACTAGCAAAAATGATGTTAGAGGAGTTCGATATTGTTGTCGCTGCAGTTGCAGATTTAATCTCCTGTCACTGAGCTGCGTCGTACGATAACGTTTGAATGATCCGCACATGTTCATTGCGGAAGTACTTCGTTTTTGGAGGAATCCGCACCTAGTAGTGATTAAAAGTTTCCGGTGATCCCATATTTTCCTGTGGATTTCTTTCAGTTCTTGTCATTTGAATTCGACGAATAGAAAATCATTGTAAAGCGTCTTAACCAAGGACGCAACAACATGACCAGGGTGTTAGTTGAGCCCATTTCATGTCATTGTAATTGTACTGTAATTATTGCATCTTTGCTCATCAATTTACTTTTGCAATGGACAGCGAAGGGACCTTTCGGTATTCGAGTCAAGCTGACACACTAATTGCTAAACGTCGAGCAGGGAAGCTGTGCATACCGATTTTTATAGTTTTTGGTTTGACCGGACCAGAAATCGAACTCTTGTCTACCGTTTCAGTAGCACACACTCTATCCACTCGACCACTGATCGGTTATGCAATCAGAATCGTTGTTGAAACAACACTTTTGCTTTATCGGGTACGCTGCAAACAGCTGCTAGTTTCGCTTGAAATATGAACTAGCTTACATAATATTATTTTATGGAATATGAACACGTGCGCCAAAAAAGAAATGTACATATGTTAGTAATTAAGTTTTTGGAAAAGCAATTTACGTATATTTTCCATTGAAATCCCGTAGTCTACCCGTTATGGTTGCCAAGTCTGACGAAATAAAAGGGTGATCTGCGTTGGTATGGAAGATAGACGCTATTTCTCACGTGTATGAAAAGTCGGTCCGCGTTTTGAGATAAATCTGCTATGAAAGCATATTTAAAGATTAGAACAATATTTCCTTCAGTAAACTAGCAAGTTTTATTATCTTACAACAAACTCAAAAAAAAGGCTGTGGATTTCGCGATAGGAAACTCATAAAAACACAACTTCCTAATTTTCTTTGATGAATCAACAACGCGACTTTTTGATCTGTACGCAAATGTACTTTTAGCCGGTGTCAACTTCCTTTACTACAATAGCTATGCGCAGCATGGCTTCAATTAACAAATATTAAGCAATAAAAATGCACACAACCAGTGTAGCAAAATATGAAAGATCAAACTGAGTAGAGCAACAAATCTACATAAACTATACTTGCACACTGTCTTCCCAGTTCCCAAAGTGCTTGAAGGACATGGGCCAGAGCCAGGCCTGTAGTGAGGGTTTTAAATTATTTTTAATTTTTGACTAAAGCTCCTGTGTGTAAAGCCGTGTTTCCAACCCGAGTCCGTAGAAGGCTCGGGGTGAGTCCGCGCGGACATCAGCCAAAACAATGCATTTAAGCAACACGCTCAAGTAGTATAGTAGTAGTAGTAAATAATTTATTTCACGAGCAGCGCAAAAAGCATGAAATATATTAAGCATCAACGTGTTACAATTGCAATTGTTTGTTTCAATATGTCATACACACATTTTCATTTTTGTTTTGTGATTATTAATTGCCATACAGGTCAATGGCCAATTGGTTGGTAGGTTCTGCTGTAACTCTTCATCTTCATGGCGCGATAATTGTCATAGATGGCGTGATATTAATTGTCATAGAGGTCAATGGTCAGTTGGTTGGTACTTTCTGCTGTAGCACTTCATCTTCACGGCATGATAACTTCATTTGGTTGTGCGTCATAATTAAATTTTGACCAATACAATATTTTCAATGTTTAAAATAAGCTAAACGTGTTTCTGTTTGCGCCATTGGGGCTCCGTCTATGCTAGGATCTAAAAAAGACTTTATTAGCTTGGTGAAAAAAAAAAAGACATTATTAGAGTAAATCATTGCCTTCTTCACCGAGAAAATTTGGCAGCGAAAGAGATTCAAAAAAACCAACCATACACTTCAAAGAGTTTGTGTCTGTGATTTCCACCCCTAAGTACAGTAAGTTTGGTTTGAATTTTGTTTTATTTCATTTGAACAACTTATACCATGCCGCACTCACATTTTTGTGACTTTGACTGCGACTCCACTGCAAATTGAGCATTTTTCAGGTTCCTGAGTCTCCGACCAGTCTCAACGCAGTCTCAGCGGACTCGCAATGAGTCTCCGCGCATTTGCAGCGGAATGGTTGACAACGTAAAAATTTTTCAACCTGTTAAAAAATTTCAATTCGCAGCGCAGTCTCCGTGAAGTCGCATTAGAGTCTTCATGGGTTCGCAGTGAATTCGCCATGAAATTGAAGGAGACTGCAGTGCGAACCCATGGAGACTGCAGCAGGGAGACTCTGGCGAATGCACGGAAACTGCGTTGCGAATCATATTAAGTGTAACGAAAATGACGCAGCTGATTGTTGTGAATAAATTTCATTTCGCAGAATAATGAGTCGTGAAAAGATAATGGTAAAATAAATTATTCTGCAAATGTCAGCTACGAGGGAAAAATAGGGCCTAAAGCTACGACATTCTTTCCTGAAGCTAATGAAACCATTAAAGTATAGACAAAAATTAGTGAACTCAATAAAATATAGAATTGGTCAACTTTTTAACAAAACGTTAATACTGAATTGGAAGGCATGAAAACTTGGATTTTTAATAATCGGTATGCAATATTTTCATCATTTTTGGAACTTTTGGTAATTTTAGTAATTTCGGAATTAGGTTTCAAATTTACTTTTAAACGTTCAGAGATTGTAATGGTTGTCAATGTAAGTGTTAGCTTTCTACATTAAGATGGGGCTATGTTTTTAATCAGTTATAGTGTGCTTGAAAGTGGGGTTGCGCTTGTTGAATGATTTCTGGCTGTACAATCTGTAGATAGACGATATTGTACAGATGATAGGCTGGATAACTGATTGCTGAAATCCATGTCAATTGATGGGTGACTGCTCGGGTTTTACTGTAGTAGTGTTGGCTTGACTCTCGCATTGTTTTTATCAAACTTAGGTGGTTACTGACGGTCTTAGGATGTGCATCTTGCAGATAAGTGTGGTTTGGTTAGATATTGTATAGAGTATTATAAAATTATTCCGTATAGTTTTGGTATAGAAGTTACTTTCGCTAATCATTTTACAATGCTACTCAAAAGCACAACTCCACTTATCAGATTTCTTGGCTATCAAAGCTAAGCTAACTTTATATTTCAATTTAACCTAATAACTTAATTGAACTTCATTTTTTAATTTATCATATTGCTAGGAATTGCCTGAGCCGTAAAATGGCAGTCTAGAGCCAGATACAGCTGCAAGTTCAAATGGTAAAAAGTTTAGATTTTTATTGCTTGCAAAAAAATGTACATAAAAGCAGTCTAAGCAGTGTTAAATGTTATAGTAAAATTGACTTTGAGTGCAATCTGTTTAACGAAAACTGTGCTAATTTGCCAAGCATATCTTCTTCAACCACAGAAAATCTTGTTCCGAAATATCACCACGACATTTGCTTTCTGCGCACGGGGCCTGATTTCGGGAATGGGTTCGAATTCCATTCTTAGACATTTTTGTCCTAATTGCTACACCAGCTTTAACTTATGAGTAATGACGTGGTATCTTCTTTTTTTCTTCTTGTGAAATTATCTTCTTAACACGATAATCCTATAGCGGATGCGGCCCCAAATTTTCACGGGTGGTCAGTACAGAATGCCGTTTTTTAATGTGTTTGGTCCAGGTTAAGAATATTTTGATGACGATAATGCTTCGCTTTTTAAAAACAAAACTTTCTTCCTTTTTTTAATTTAGGACAACTTTTCCCCACTTGAACGTTTTTTACGTTTTGGTTATCTTACTGTGTGAAAATAATGGGAAAGACGGCAATAAAAAAATAAAAATAACTATAATAATAAACAATAATAAATCTACTGCAATTCGAAGGTTATTTACCGTTTTATTCCTTTTGTGATTTTAAAATTAAGTTACGACAATAAACAATGAAAAAGGGGGAACAATTTGATTGGTTGATATTTAGTTCAAAATTTTGCTTTTACAAAGTTTTGAAAGCTTTTATTGGATTTTCAAGAGCTTAGAAGTTTAAATGTACCCATAAATTACAATATCATTTGAAAACAGTCTTACCACTAAAACTTCTGTAATTTGTAGGTTTGTTATTTTCACATTGGTTTAAATCAATTTTTTGCATTTTCACAAAACACCGGTAGCGCCTTAAAATGGCAAAGTATTGCGGTAACGAACAAACAGTACCATTGGAAAAATACCGCGGTATTGGTGTTAAAAAATATCGCGGTACTGACCACTTGAGTGCTCAGCTATGCCGTGTTATGCGTAAACTATGTCGCAAAAACCAATGAAACAGTTTTAGCAGTGGTTCTTTTCGAATTTGTTTTTTTGCACCGCGTTCGTGCTTTTTGTTTGCTATCAAATTGAGACTTTCACTAAAGTTATTTCTTCTTCAGAAGAAATAAGTCTAATATTAATTTTTTTAATAGACATTTTTTCTTTGATTTCACCATTTTCAATCGGCATTTTCCCATCAAAAAATAAAAATTTTTATTTTACACTAGTAGAAGTCAATTCGCAACGCATTCGCAGAGGATTCACCATGCTCTGCAACTTTATGGAGACTCCACGGAATTTCTACGAAGACTGTGCTGAGACTGGACTATGCACTGCAAATTGAGTTGCAGTCAAAGTTGCCAAAATGTGAAAGCGGCATCACATTTTATATTGCTAAACTTAGTGACTGTGTGATTGCTGTCCCTTGAGTCCGCAAAGATTTTGACTATCCCAAAAATAGTCCACGACCTGAAAAGGTTGGGTAACACTGTGTGGAGGTATAACTTCTGGCGTACTGCAATAATTATTAGTACAGTATATGCAGGACGCTATACAGTTCCTCCGCTGTGGCCTTTCAATCAACATACTACAAAAACTTACTTTTTTAGCACTTTTACACCCGTTTTTATAACTTTCGAAAAATATTATCAAGAATTTCAATCAAATTAGATCCTTTGTTACAAAATGCAAGCTTAAGAAACGCTATTTTATATAAGACACCAAAAGCGTTTTGAACAAATAGCGCACAAAAAGCCTCCTTCTGTGTATTCTTTCAGATAATGTATCAGATAATTTGTTGAAATTGTGAGGTTTTCCTGAAAACAATTTTATGTTTCGAGATATGCAGCAGTTTTTGAATGAAATTTTTCCGTTGCCACTAAAGTTGCCATCGTCTATTTAACTCTTTCTCAAAGTCAGTTTAAACATAGTTTTGCAATATTGAAAATAAGCAATGCAATTATTATAGAGGTACTGCTCAAAATCGATTTTATTGAAGAAATAAGTACTACTTGAGGTAATAAATAGGTGCCCCAAATATTTCTCCGCAATTGCCCTTATTCTTGAAAATACAATTTATTCCATTTGACTCCGTACCAAGTTGTGACATCACAATTGGTATGACCTTGCAAAAATTTCTCGCTGGCTAAGGAATACGATGCTTGATGAGGAAGGTAATAGGATTCTGCTTTAGACAGCAATTCTGATTCAAACTAAATTCATTGAGGCATTGTACGAGGAATATAATCTATAGCATCAAAGTTAGACCAGCTTCGGTAATGTTTTTAGTCTATAAATGATATAAAATATGAAGCCAAAAACAATCATACATATTGGTCAGTATTGGCAGCCTAGGTCTGCAGGTACCAATAACCAAGTTTTAAGATTTGCTTAGGCTACTTACTGGTATTAGTTAGTAAGTTGTGGCCAGAGTTGTAAGTCGGGCCGGACTTTTCGGGTCGGGTTCGGGCCTAAAGTTGACAAAAATTTCAGGCTTAATTCGGGCCTGAGACGTACTTTTTGTTTTAGGTGCACAAAAATATAATCAAAATAACTTGGCGACATTGCTAAATTTTTCAGACGTAACTTAATTTTCGGTTTTTTTCGGGCATGATTTGGGCTTCAAATTAGTTTTCGGGTTTGGGCCGGGTTCGGGCTTGAACTAGTCGGCCCGTTTACAACTCTGGTTGTGGCTATTAGATCAGGTCTACTTTATTATTGCGTTAGTTTCTAATTACAGATCTGAGATTAGCCTATACACTCAGTACGCACATCGAACATCGCGTTCCTTAGTTAGCGAGAAATTTTTGCAAACTCATGCCAATTGCGATATCACGAATTGGTACGGAGTCAAACGGATTAAATTATATTTCCGTGAATAAGGGTAATTGGGGAGAAATATTTGGGGCACCTCTTTATTACCTCAGGTAGTACTCATTTCTTCAATAGCACTATCTCTTTTAAGGTGCCTTTACACTGGACGCGAAGCAACGCGAAAAGACTCGAAGCAACCAAAATTTGATGTTATCCACAACTCACGGAAGGTTTCTATAATAGGTCGCAAACTTAGCGAGCGCTTGCTTAACTTCACTTAGACAAAACTGTTTTTGACTGGTTGGCCAATTTTAAGCAAGTGACGCAAGCGATCACTTGCGAGGGTTGCTTGCCTTCGCTTCGCGCCCAGTATAAATGCACTTTTAAAGGTTTAAATCTTTTTTCCAAAAACAAAAAAAAAACAAAAAAACTAACAGTTTTCCAGCGTTCAGAGTTCCGCTGGTTAGAGTTTTTGGCTACGCGTCTACATAAAATCTACTGTAGATTCTTCAGCAGTCTTCAATCTAGCCATATTTCAATTTGAACACTGCGGTAAGAATGAAAGAATTACAAAACTTTGGCAGCTTTTGTGGGAGAAGAGGCTGATCAAAGTATCTGATTGACAAAAACTGACAGTAGAAACAGACTGTTTTTCGGCCGGTATTCTAAGAACAAATTTAACTCCCTATTTAGGTTCATGTAATTGGAGAAAAACCAGTTTTTTTGCACTTATTTTAATATATTGCTTTCCAAACTCAAATTTTTTCCAAAATTTAATGCTTTTTCTAAGCTTTGATTTTTTTCCTAACTTTAATTTTTAATATTTCAAGATTTTGCTCACGAGCTAGAATGAAGCGATGTAGTTTAGCCAACCGAAACCAATATTTTAGATGCTGCCGCTAAATTAAATTTCTGAAGTTTAAAAAGGTACAGGTGTGAAAAACAGTACCAAAAATATTAATTAAAGTTTCAAAGAAAACTGCACAAAATAACATCCTGTACTTATATTTTCAACGCAAAAACTACATTGAACGCAAAATCAAAATAAACTTCTATTAGTTTCTCATTATACGCACTGTACTGGCGTCAAATTACAGTTTATCACAGCCTCTTGTGGCGTTATTGGCTAAATAAAAATAAAAACGTAGATTTTCTCAAGTGCAAAAATTAAGTCTATTCTACGGACTTTTTAAACGGCACTGTTCGTAAAAAAGTTTGTTCTTGCTTTTTTAAGACTTCAAAGGTGCTAATTTATGAATTTAGCTAGAATACGGATGACTGATTTATACAAGTTTTACAGTATTTTAGCTGCTACATCTTCAATTTGACATTTTTTGACAACTTCAAGAAACCAAAAAATTGTGCATAAAGGAAGAAATTTTAGTTTTTTGTTGTAACTGTTACAGTATTTAATCCCCAATATTTTTTTAATCATAGCTAAGTTACTTTGAACTCTTTTGAGTCAAACTTCCACCAGTTCTGACTATCAGTTGAGGTCAAAGGTGGAAATTTAACGCAATTTAATTTGTTTTAGTAAAACGTCAAGCTTGTGTGGCAGCTGTGAATATCAACTTTAAGTTATTTGGCTTTACCAGATATATGATTAAATACAAAACAACCAGATTGTACAAGAAGCTTTTTTAAATCGAGCAGCTAATTAAAATTTAAAGGTCTGTCAGATCGATTCATCTGAGCGCATGCGCAATCCTGAAAGAAAGACGAACGCGAGGTCCCTCCTGCAATTAGATGAAGAAGCATCGAAAAAACAACCTTAAGATGAATCATCGAACAAATAACCTAATCATTAGTCAAGCGTATAGAGTGTCTGTTACTGAAACGGTAGACTCGGGTACGATTCTCGGTCGGGTCAAACCAAGAACTGGAAAAAATGGCATTTACAAAAATTGGTATTCATAGTTTCCTAGCTGCACCTTCAGTATTCGGATAGTGTGAAGCCTCTACCGTGTGTGGTATACAGGTGGGCAGGTAGCAGTTTTACTTGAAGACCGAAAAAGCTCTTTGCTGTTTCCTGACCATGAAAGTTCGGTAAATAAAGATGTAATTAAATAAGCTGATTCAATAACTAGTTCGTCAAGTCTAGAAAACGACGTCGCACTTGCAATCAAAAACATAGACGGCTCTTTTCGTTGTTTAAGGCTGATCCAACTGACTGCAAACCTTGGATTTGTTACGATTCACCCGCACAAATTTTGCAGGTGACCTCCGAGGACCAGGGATTTCAGTAACTCACGTCAAAGTAAACTTGCTGCACTGTCAGCATATTTGCAAGCAGGAATGAACCTCACGTTGCTGGATTTGCTTCTTGCAATGCACCGATTCACCAATCACTATTTACACACCGATTTAACCCAAACCAAGCACGGGAGCCTGTTCGAAACAGGAAGCAATAATTATCTCAACTTATCAGCCGCGTAACTAGCCGTATTTGACCTTTTGCTGCAATGCAAAATTTTAGTTGCAAACTAATTTTTTCATGCAGTAATTATGAAGTTGAAACCAAATTTTTCAATACAAGTAGGATCTGTACGAAGCCAAAACGTATCATTTTTTATATTTCACGTAAAAGCATTTTTACTTCCATACGTACGTTATAGGAAGAGTACTTCCGCGTAAAAATTCCAACCTCAAGTTCACCTACGTCATGATCTAATTTATAACTTTTTCACTAGGTACAATTTTTCGATATTGGACTCTTCAACGGAAATGAGCTACTGCAGATACGGCTTATCGAAAGAACCACCGCAAAAATAATTATCTATCACTGTGTATATATATAAGATCGTTTTTACATCAAGCAGCATGTCACGTAATCGTGAACTGACCAGAGAACGAGTTCAAAGCTTTCATAATACAGTGTTCTCCCATTATGGTACAGTCTTTGGCCAAATGTATTAGATGCATGCAGTAATGAGCTGTTTCTATTAATTTAGAAAGCTTGAGCAATATATCATGAAATAACTTTATAAACTTTAAAATACAACTGGATATTTTTCTAAAAAGGCTTCAAAATATAAATGCTCCAAAATCAATTTTAAGTGAAATGTGATACTGTACACTATAATGCAACTTGGGAATAGTAAATTATACGTATTAGTAGTGCTATATAGGTTAGCGCTAGATCATGATAGATGGTGGTCTGTTGGCAAGGAATTTAAGGGTGTCGGTTAAATTTGAACTATTAAAGAACCAAAAACGCAATGAAAAGCGGGTATCAAATAAAAGAATTTATGTTAATTAAACAATTTCAAAGAAAATTCAGCAAATAACAATCTAGAAGATGATTCTGTCATTCAGAGCAATTGAATATTTATTTTTTTTTGTTTTTTGTTTTTGTTCTACGCAACATTTTAGTCTCTTTCTACTCCTATTTAAATTTGAAACCCTGATATCAAACACAGACCTAATTAAATATGAGTTAGAAATTCTTTAATTCCATTAGTCTGAATCAAAAGGTTTGTTTGAATTTGAAATTAAATCCTTTATTACAGCGTAGTCGATTGTATCAGGACACCACAGCCCCTTTTTAAGAAATGTCGCAGCGGTGGCAAGCCGTTGGCAACATCGTGTACAATTTGACCAGTCCGAGATTTGAACCTTTGATCTCCCGCTACAGAGACGAAAGCGTTACAGCCTGACCAACTGGCCGGATGTTTGAACTTGAGTGTTATCAAAAAGCATGCTAGAATAATTAAAAGCCGCTATAAATAAAGTGTTAGCCATTTTTGCAGCAATTACGATACTTTAAAGTAAAACAATGAACACTGCAGGAAAAATAGCACGTAAAATATTTCACACCATCATACAAACTCATGCAATGAAAGTTGGTGACTATCTTGAACGAATCAAATACCAAGGGTCGTTGGAACCCAATTTACAAACACTCCGCGGCCTGGTTTGGGCCCACAAAACTGCTGTCCCATACACGAATGTGGATTATGTCAATGGAAAAAGACTGGGATTAGAAGTTCATGAAATGTACAACAAAATAGTGATCAGCAATGGCGGCGGAATGTGTTTCGAAATTAATGGATTGTTCTGCTGGCTGCTTGAAAAACTTGGATACGACGTGAACTTGTTAACTTCTAATTTTTACCTCAAGAGCGAAAACCGGTGGTCTGCATTAGGAGGTCATTGCATACCATGTGTACGTACCTTAATCATGTTTTCAAAAGATATTGACCTTGAAAAGGAGTACCGGTATACTCATATATTTCGCATAAAGGTAAAATAAGAACAAATTAATATACGTGGATTTTGTGCACATATTGGATTTTGTAACTGACATACATTAGATTCAAAAGTCAAACCCCAGAAATATTTAATGAAGATAACGAATCGTGACGAATAAAAAGCGCTTCTACTTTGCATAAGCATTAGCTTTGAAGAGTAGTGATAAATTTAATAGAATGTATTCCAGATGCAGGTAAAATAGCCTGTGAACTGCAATTTCGTATACAGCAATGCCCAAATTTTTTTAAAGTATAATCCCATTTAATTTAGGTAAGTTGTGTTGATGACACTACTGGTCGAATCAGCAAGTATTTGATGGATCCCAGCTTCATTATGACTGGACCCATGAAGTTTGAACTGATGACTCCACATTGGGAAAAGCACGGAGTTTATCGAATTCGAAAAATATCTGAAGACGACAAAGGATATTTGTTGGAGCGACACAAGAAATCGGTGTACAACACTCATGATAAGTTTCTGAAGCAAGATCTAAACTTTTCCATTTAGCAGCAGCAGCAATATTAGTATTGTCAACAGTCAGAGCTTGTTCAAATTGCAGTTACCTTCTAAGTAAATTGCTGTGCTTTTATCAGTATAATTTATTTTTCATAAATCAATATTCTAGTTCAAAAAAATCACCATTCTAGTTCAAAAACAGTTTTCTTCATTTCATCACGATACTGACCATGTTTTTTGTTTGATGCTCGAAGTTTTTTGAACACTTTTGCGTGTTCAGCTATACCGAATTAACACCAGGGTTAGAAAAAATTACTTGTTTTTGCTTTAATTACAATTACAAATACAATTACAACCTAAAATTATCAATTACGATTACAATTGTTCAAGTTCAAGTAATTGTAATTCAATTACAATTTCAATTACAATTACAATGAAAAGATTCTCAAAACATTGCGACCAATTCACTTACATACGAAGCTTCGAGTTTTGCTTATGTCATCACTGTGGATTTGTTTTGTATTTCTATATAAACCTATTAAAGCCCCAGTTCTCTCTATCCTTGTTCTTCCATCAATCTTTGTTTAAGTTTAATTTTACCAATACATAATTTCGCTTGTAAGCAATCGTTAACATTGTTTTTGAATTCATAATATCGCTGCCAGCAACATTATGGTTTTAGCTAAACCACGGTATTATAACGCAATTATTTGTGCAAAAGAAAAAAAGTTTTAACACAATTAAAAAGTTCTAAAAAAGTTGAAATTTTGTACGTTACAACTTCAAGTTACAACTGTTATTTAACACTATTTTACTTTTTACCAACAACGTAACATATTTAGCATGATCAGTTGATCACACAAAATAAAACCATTAGTGTCACTTTGACATGCACACAAGGGCAAACAAACAAAAAAGATTTTAAATCTTAATATCACAAATAGCATTGAAGTTACAATTATAGGCGTAGCCAGAGGAGCCAGGAGCCCCCCCCAATTGAAATGCCAACAATGATGAAAATGTGACAAAAAAAGTCTTGTTTCTTCATTTTCAGTTTCTTTTAGCATTTTTACATACAAGAGTACACGCGTAGAACAGTACTTACCAACAACATTGACGACCAGGAGGTCCGGGCCCCCTAAATTCGATTTTGCCAACCAATTGAAGTGTATAACACGGGTGAAATTAAGGGGGTTTGTCCTGAAGGTTGTTACCTCAGGCTCTCATCTAACCTATTTATGAATGTAATGCAATATCCAGGGCCGGATTTACCATAGGGCGCAGCACCAGGGCCCCGCGCTCAGACGGTAAGACTTTTTTTTGGTCTTCCCCAATAATTGGCAGGAAGACGTTGCGAAAATCCCCAAAGTACCAGGGGCCCAGCCCAATGTAATCTGGCCCGGGAATAACACGATTAGTAAGCGTAACCATCTAATGTACCATTTTTCAATAACAATTCATCTCCACCTCGCCAATTTTTACGCACAAAATACTTCTTAAAAAAATTAGCAAGGGAAAATGCTCATTGAGCAAAATATTGAATTTGAATTGAGGGGTCCTGGGCCCCCTGGCCGTACATGTACTCCTATAACTGGTTAATTTCATGAAAAACAAAAATCTCTAAAGAAAATCGTCAAGTGGATTAATATTTACTGCTAAAATATAGTAGGAGGCAATGTTCCTTACTTCCCCGTATCTGCGCCAAATAAATCACTTACAATTAAAATTCAACAACAAATGACAAGATTTTTAACGTGGTTTGGACTTAAAGTGCAAGTAAAAGGAGAATTGAACAAGTTAATTTTTGCAATTGGCTTTCAAATGTTAAAATTTAGTTCTTTCAAATAGCTCTGAACACGTGCGAAATGTGATCCAATGGCATTAGAATTGCTTTTTATTTCAAAAATTATAAAAAATCGCCCAGCGGCTGGGGGTTTCTCTATAGCCTCCGGCGGCTGGGAGCTCCTCCCCCAGACCTTCTTCTGTGTTACGTTTGAGTTACAATAGCTTACTCAACACGTCTCCCAAGTTAGACATTTGCACTTTTTAACTATTAGGTTACCTCTACCTTTAGCAAAATCCTGGTTAATTGCCAACAACAGGCCATGGCTTTAGATCTTCCATTCTACGACATTTTTGCCCCACAAAAACTCCCTCTTTTGAAAATTTCTGATGACGTCATTGAATGTAATTTGCGGTTTGGGCCCCTCCCAATCAAAAATCTTGGCTACGCCTATGGTTACAATGGTTACTTACCATCGGTTACAGTCACATGTGACGTCATCGTCCAATTCTACCTAGGCTATTTTTTGGCTTAGAATTAGTGCTAGCTATGATTAAAATAGATGCAAAGTTTAGGTTACGATTATGATTAACCCTATTTCTAAAACTAACTCTAACTATCCCTAACCTACTTTGATGTTTCGTTTGTGACGTCAGATGTGATTACAACCGGCAGAAAATATCGATATCGATTTGCACCCGGAGCAAATTTGATATTATTCAAACACATTTTATCATCTATTTTAGTGAATAATAGAGTAATTGTAATTGAAAATAGGCAGAAAATTTTTCAATAACAATTGCAATTACAATTATCGACTTTTGAAAATGTTCAATTACAATTACAATTACAGCAAAATCGTGTAATTAATTACAATTTAGTCAATTACAACTATAATTTTTCCAAGCCTGATTAACACCATGTTTTTTCCTAGGCAAATTACTCCTGCAAGGACCTGCGCTTACAAACTTAGCTGATGGAAGATGTGATGATGAATGTGATCAGGAGAAATCACGCCATTGGAGGCCTGTTCACATATTTCGCGAAGAGCACCTAAACATTAAGTCGCAACGCGAGATACTTGACAGTCACCAGGACAACAAAGAGGCAATGGCGAAAAATTTAGTTCTCTTTCGTTATCACAACAATGGGTACAATTCTATATTTGGCAAAAAGTATTGTCTCAAACTGTGTCCTGATGCGGTTACCGACATCATAACTGAAGAGCATGAGATCTCTTCCAATGAGGACATTGCAGTTATGGCACGAGACGTGTTTGGATATGAAATTAAAGACAAACTGAGAATCTTTGAAAATATTGCAATAGGAAAAAAATTGCCACACTAGCTATACAAACTCCTAGCTATTTCTGTTCGGTTGTAAGTTTATTTACATTGCAAGTCACCTAGTTGCTTTGGCCGGAGACAGTAAAAGGACCTTTCGGTCGACGCGCCAAACTGCTACGTGACCACTTGTTTACCACACACGGTGGAGGCTTATGCTGTACCTTGATTACTGAGCGTCTAGTAAAGAAGCTAAGAATACCAGTTTTTCTAGGTTTTGTTTTGGTTTAACCTGATCAGGAATCGAGCCGGAGTTTACTGTTTCCGAGACAGAAGCCTTAATTACTCGACCACTCTGGATAAGAACAAATTGTAAAATGCACCAACTATACTAGTTGCCCAGATTCTCATTGCTGTGCTTTTACTGTTTGCATATCTCCTCTTGATAAAGGTATTCTTTGAAGCGCTATTTTATTTCATGTTTACTTAAGATAACGTTTTGCATTTGCAGTGTGTGATTAAGGTGTTGATTGTCGTTTCTACAATTATTTTATCTTTGACAACATTTTTACAAAAAAGTCATCATTATTTTCCGCTTATTTAAATTATTAATTTATGTGTTAGTATGCACTCCAAAGACCAAGACTACCAAGAAGACGACCGAGAATTCAACAAGTGGTCATTGGTTCAAAATTGTATGTCGGGCTGGGCTCTTCGGATCGGGTTCGGGCTTAAGGTTGACAAAATTTCGAGCTTAATTCGGGCTTGATAGGTGCCTTGTGCTTTAGGTATTGCTATAAAAGCATAGTTAATCAAAATAACTTAGCAACACTGAATAAAAACTTCATTTAACCGTGTATTATATTAAACGGTAGGACTTCTGAAGTCCACTTTCGTTGCAAACAGTAATTACTTAAATCAGCTTTGCAATAAAAACTTGAATTTTTCTGACTTTTTTTGTTTATTTTCGCCAATTACGATGATACTGTTTTGTTTAAACAACTTAAGCATCAATACGATCACTATAGTAAGCCTGCATAATTATTACTATTATTGCGTCACAATTTATCAGGAAGTCGCTTCATAGTCACAGCAGATAGTTTGCTTAAAGAAAAGGAGTAAGTAACAGCATACTTTTTTTTAAGCCTAATTTAACTATTGGGCTCTTTTGAGCCTGGTTTGTGCTTTAATCTATTTTTCCGGTCCGGGCTTAATATTTTTAAGTTCGGGCTTGAACTAGTCGGCCCGTTTACAACTCTGCATTGGTCAAATCAATTCCCATAACAAATTTTGAAAACCCCTGTTTTAGAATATTGAGTTTTGCAATTGCTTTGCTTTGCGATTTGCTTAGCTTACTTTCAAACAATGTTTCTTCCAAAAATAAACTCAAAAATGGATTTTCTTCAAGTGATTCTATTTTTGAGTAATTAATTGCGAAGCCAACTTCCTGGCACAGCATTCGCAAACACTGAACACTGAGCAGTGCTTATATAGGACGATGTATGATTTAGCCCTATTTTAAACGAACTATTTGACAACGCGTTTTACATCATAGACGTAGCCAGAGGTGGGGCGCAAGGGGCCCGCCCTCCAATTGAAATGTCACCAAAGATAAAAATGTGACAAAAAAGCTTATTTGTTTCTTCAGTTTCAGTTTTTTATCTTCGTGTCGACGATACATGCCCAATACTACAAGACGAAGATTTAAAGACCCTTAATTCCCCAAAAATTAACTGCTGAAATTTCGTATGTCAGCAATTGGATGACAGCTAACAAACTAATTTTAAACTTAGCAAAATCTAACGCAATTGTGGTTGAACCGAATAGCAGTAACAGAAAACAAAAACTAACTCTTTTAGTCCGTGGCGTAGCAGCCACTTGGCGGTTCTGGCTCTGCTCCAGGGCCGGCAGACTGCAAGGGGGCGGCGAAATGAGACTTCGCGGTGCACACAGCAAGCAAAAATAAAAGCAAAACAAGGAAATGATTTACAAAGAGGCAGCTAGCACACATTAAGAAACTTAAAGTTTGAGTTGCTTTTTGTTTGGTGTTGGATACAGGCAGCATTTAAACTGTAAGATGTTGCATGGGTGGACGCTTGCACAGTCGAGTCTAGACGCAATCGGAGTGCGGCAGCAATCCGGGTGGAGACCAAACAATAAAAAAAAAAAAAAATAAAAAAAGGTCTTAGTATGGAATTTCACGAATTTGCGACCAAAATCAAGTGTAGACCAAAAAAAAGTCTTCGCCGCAAATTGGTACTAACTTCAGCCGGAGTTTTGTAATAATTGCCATTACCCTCCACTTTTTCGTTTAAATGTCCAGGAATCTTTCTTTTGGTGTGGAAGTTGCTTAATCTCGATGGAGGGACGCTTAAATTTTGATGTGGACACGCTGAATCTCGATCGGGAGACGCAAAGTCTCTATGGGGAGACGAATCCTCTCTACAATTTAAGTACTGGATACAGGCTCGGCGCCACGGGGGGGCATTTTGGGTCCTTGTCCCCCTAAATCACTGCTTATGCCATCCAAGCGAGAAATATGCCCCCAAAAACAAAGTAACAGGCCCAGTGCCCCCCAAGCTTGAGTAAGTTTTCGTTCTAGGACGAAACACGAGTGAACGTCATGACGAAGACTTAGATTTCGCAACGAAGACCGATTTTTTTGGTCTTCATTCTTGAATTCAAGGGAAAAATTATGACAAAAACCTAGATTTCAAGACGAAGATCTTTTTTTTTGGTTTTCACCCCTGTGTCTGTGGACAAAGACCGAAATCCTCACCACTGGATTCCGTCGTACTCCCCCAGGCGAAGATCGTGCCCCCCGGGGCCCCGAAAGGAGGCAACATGTCCGGATACACGCTGCGTAATTTGGGCGTAATCTCTGTCTCAGCGATCAGCACTCTACAGCAGTTTCTGTTGTCAGATCTCGGGTGCAGTAAATCTGAGATATTTTTATCGATGGGGAAAGCACTGTGGCAGACATAGTGTCGAAAGTTGGCTGGCACTAAACATTCAGTTTAGTTAGGGCAAGATCGGTTTTCTGTGCCAGCATCATAATTTTAGCCAGGCGCTTATTTCGGATTTGAACCTCGAGGTAGACTACCAGCGTGTCCTGGGAAAAGACTCTTCCGGTTTAGTAGGTGTGACTTATAGGTTGTGCAGCTAGTCTGACCAGTGGTTTTTATTTGTTACGATTGCTTGAAAGTGAAACTATTTCAAAATTTGCTACAGTCTTCTTAGGGCGGCATTTTCAACGAAAGCCAGGGGCGGCAACGTATGCTGCTACGCCACTGCTTTTAGTCACTCATATTACTCCAGACCTGACCACCTTTAAATGCACTAAATATTTAGGGATTATACTAGACAATCAATTGTCTTTCAGTGCCGCGCACATTGACATGTTAACCCAAAAATTATCCAGGGCAGTTGGCATTCTTTGCAAACTCCAATCATTTCTAAATAAGACAACATATATTATGCTCTGCTTCACTTTCACATTCAGTGTGGTTTATTAGCATGGAGTGCTACGTACAAGTCATATTATTATAAAAAAATTAGCATCCTACAAAATAAAGCAGTTAAAATCGTAGGTGGTGGAAAGTGGAATGACTAGGCAACACCTTTCTACGCAAATTTAAATATTCTTATACTCTCTGATTTAGTCCAACTTCATGAAGCAACTTTTGTATTTAATTTCAAATCCAGCGAACTTCCAAGTACCTTTAAAAATTATTTTGAAGCTGCATATAATATCCACGGAAAAATATCAGAAATTCGAGTCTTGATAACTTTTTCTTATTTTACTACCGAACTAAGAAATTGCAAGAAACAATTAAATTTCAAGGTCCAAAGGTATGGAACTCCATAGAGACTTCCATAAAACAGTGCAAATTACCAAAAATGTTTAAAAAAAGCAAACAAAATGTTTTTTAATAAAAACATACTTAAACTGCGCACTTGCAAATTAATCAAAAATCCAATTCATTTCACTCTTGTTTGATTTCCTGTTGCTAGATGGGAGGAAGATGTATACTTCATTATATGGTTGACGGTTACACGAATTAAAAATGAGTACTTATTTACGGTTGAAAGTGGTCAAACTATAGTATTGCGCTGAAGTTTTTCTTGTCTTTAATGTTTCGTTTTTTCATTTTTTATGTTTTTCTTACAATGTCATTCAAATCTGGCTTACTTAAATTGTCAGCAATGTTTTCTAGTGTTTGTTTTGTTTGTGTGCTTCTGATAATGTAAAACACTCTCTGGGTAGCAGCAGACTCGAAGATCCAAGTATCACTTCGCTGCCTCCCAGCTACCAATTTGTCCTAGGACATTTTTTTCTAAGATTTCCGTATAGTACGCACTTTCTTTCCAAAATTGTGGCTCAAAACATCGCCCTGCGTCTTACGTGGCGTAGGTAAAGTTCGAGACCTTCCGTTGGATTAGGCTAATTTTCTCTCTGACGCTCACTAACCCAGCTTACACTTAGTACATGTACCTACCCTAAACTCCATGCATCCTTGTATTATTGCTGATATTATCGCATTATTACCGGTGTTTTAAAAATGAATTAGTAAAAATGAAAGCAATTTATCGTAATCTGTGACGCTTTGACTCATGTTTATTTACATCAGCTGATTGTCGCTCTGACTTATCAGTAATGCGATTTGTTGGCGAGGAGTAAAAATATGTTTAAGTGAAGTGGCAACATGCTTTTTAAAAAAATGGATTCTACTTTTTGATTTATGCACTGTTGGCTTTATTTTTCATGCTCAATGTTTTATTATTATTGTGATTGCTTTGCATGCCTGTGGTAACAGCTTGCTTATTTCCTGCAATTGAGATGAGATGTCTTGTATATGCTTATTGCTTGTCTGTACTGCAAACTACTTTTATACAGCTAAGTTTCTGCTTGTGTGATTTACTGCTAAGTTGCTTTTATGCAGCTATGTTTCTGTTTGAGTATGTTTTGCTAAACTATTTTCAACAATATATGCTTAAATACAATAAAAACTTTTTTTCCTGAATCTGACCTGATAAACTGGGATACGTCTTACATGCCTATGCGTCCTATACGGCGTTAAATACGGTATTTGGTGGCAAATAAACAAATAAATAAGATGAATAAATAAACCGAAAGTCACATAAACATATGTTCACCAAAATTCGAAAAACCAGTTTTGAGTTAACCTCATCATAGTGATTAGTTAAGTTAGGGCAATATTAAAAAACATGTTTGATGACGTCATAGGCGATTCAAATTTCCTATGTAGGTTTTTTGCCCACATCATAAAACGCCAAAGTCAAGTGGTTACATCACAAAAACGTCTTTATGGCGTCATTTTGGTTAAATATTGGCCAAAAATTTGCTCAGATTTTGCTAAGTGACGTTGGAAACTCCAAAATCGGAAAACTTCTTCTCGTCAAAGCAAATTCAAGTTTTCAAAAGTTACTTGTTAATAAATTTTACTCAAAACCAAGTTGATTCAAGGTAAAAAGCTATTTTGTGAAGGGAATTATTAAAAAAAAGTACAAGAGGAGGAGCATTTTTGCCCCCAGTGCAAAATAGAGTTAAAGTAAGTTGAAGGTTTGATATTTTTTGGATCTTTGATTTTTTTCTTTTTATTTTTGTTTTATATGTCAGGACATTTATTGATCAGCTAGTGCTCCGTATCGGGTTTCAAAGAAACCAGTTCAGCTATCCCAATGGAATAGTTTAGAGGCTGATAAAAAAACGCAATTTGGTGGACAGCTTAAAATTTCTTACCAAAAATGATGCTACTGGCAAATCTTAACATATTCTGGAGGAGTTTTGTTTCTAGAACGTTTGGGGTTTTCACCTTTAATCTCCTTTTTCTTTCTTATTGTCGCTTTAAATGACAGCTTACATAAAATGCCTTGATCATCCATTATCTGCTGATGATGAGACTACAGTGATAACTCGAAACCATAGGTGGGCACAAGTCCGTTAATCGTTAATCCGTTAATAACGAAGCTAACTTTTTCATTAACTCGTTAATCCGTTAAAAAGTTTTTTCATGTTAACGGACTAAATTAACTTCCGTTAAGTGCTGTTAACGGACTAAAGAAACTTCCGTTAAGGTTTTTATCGTTAATATCTTGCAGCTTTATTGTGCATTTGAACTTGTTTTTATCTTGAAATTAGATTAGATTGTAAAATGTAACTTCCAAAACACAAAACGACCACCATAGCAATAAATATTTTCTTACAATCTGCTCAACAGCGTCAATACGTGTTCTAGAAGCGAGTGAATAAAACGAAATGTAAATTACACGCAAAATGTTAACGGATTAACGGAGTTATTAACTTCCGTTAATTAAAGCTGAAAACAACGGATTAACCTTAACGGAGGTGTGAAGTTTGTTAACGGACTAGTGGTTAACGAAGCTAACGTTTTGCATTAACTTGCCCACCTATGCTCGAAACGTTCAGTAACATATTTGCTCAAGTTTTGGCTCTCTGCTTTATTATTAAGATTACTTAAAAGTTCCAGTCATTTTATTTGCTCCGAATTTCTTTAGCTATAGCTGCGAGATCAGCTTTATTTTCAGATCTTTTGTAATTATAATGACTAGTAACTTGACGTAAGTAATTGCACAAACACTCAATGTTTTTACATGAGGCTTTGCTATGGTATTCATAAAAAAATCAACACCATTTCGTCGTAAAACATAATTATCGCGGTTGTTATGAGGACTTTTATAAAGTAATAATCTTTGTGATACAAGCTACTGTGATGCAATAGCCAATATTTATGACGAAATGGCGATGAAAATTTTCAATACCATTGCAAAACCTCATGTAAAAAGGTTGATTGAAAGAAACTTCATATCCAAAGTTGAATTAGGGTAAATTCCCTCACTTCTGGTATATTGAATTTTTGCATAAAAAGCTTCTAACAAAAATGCTTGAAATATTTCCGCAGCACTTATTGTGTGAAAAGCAGTAAATTTGGATTTAAAAATGCCTCGTTTCTAGCTTTCGCAATTTTTAAGCTTCAGAATGGTTTTGTTGTGTTTTTTAATCTACACTTCAAAATTTAGATAAATCCCCAAATCATTTGTTTTCCTTGTGCTTAAATAAGTGGGTTGCAGCAAACGCGTTATCTGTGCGTCTTATGCTGTGTATCTACTTTTCAAATTTTTAGCCTCAACATTTCAGTTTGTTCTTCTGCTGTGGAAAAAAGAACATCTTTTTCATCATGTATTGTCGAATCGAAAACGAATTCGCGAATAAGCAAATATACTCACTTTGATCTTATAACACTGTACATACTATAGTTACTTGGCATTTCAACGTCGAATAGGTGGACTGATGCATGGCGCAAATAAAAATAACATTTTAGGAAATCCAAAATCGATGTAATGATGGTGCAATTTGAGTGTTAAAATTTTCGTTTGCCAAGGATTAAATATTCTTTAATCCATGAACTGCTTAAGCAACAATGTTACTAATAAGCAGGGATGGCAATCGCATCCATGACTTTCTGTAATATTTGTTACGCAAGAAAACTGCAATGCAATGCAACGCAGATTTTTTGCGATAATTTAAAACTTTTTCGATGCGATAAAATCGCAGCTATTTTTCGATTATTTTTGTGATTATCGATTTTTTTGATTAATTTTGAAATAAGTTTTCTGGCTTAAAAAAATAAAAACTGAAGCTCAGCCAGCGCAAGATTTCAGTGTAATTACATATTGCAATTGTGACGCAATGAAAACCAAAACTCTCTCAAACATCTCAAAATGTAACTTGTTATGACGAAAGAGAAGAAAGCAACAGAAGCACTGAAATGAATAATGAAAAAAATTGGAATAATCGCAATAATCGCAAATTTTTGGTCAAATTCTGTAATGCGAAATGGATATGAATTTTTTGCGTGTTTCGGTGTAATAATTTAAAGTGATATTTTTGGAAAAAAAACGTGCAACGCGATTTGCGATGCGATTTGGTTGCCATTCTGCTAAAAAGTTCAGTCCAATACGGTACAGATATTTTTTAACTTTAAAATTTTAACTACTGCTTTTTGTTCTTAGTTATATCTTTAGGTTGAGGCCAAGTTTTTTTAAATTTTGATGTTTTATTATGTTTTAACCAAAGCTTCAAGTTCTGATAAAATTGTTTTTAAAACTAGAACCAGTGACTCTCACTAGTATGTGCAGAGGCTCAACAATGACAATTTATTTAGAACAATGTTCTGAGAAAAAAAATAAGCTAGAGACAGTATCTAGAGAGTCTTGTAAGCACAATCAAATCTTCGATTTACAGCCTAAGACATGCTGTTTTGGAATCGACATTTGTCTTTTATTCTTCGTCAGCATAGTAAGGACTACTGGTATGAACATGAGCTTAGAAAGGCAAGGAATCGCAAATTAATCAGATCATAACACATTTTTTCTCCGAAAGTATTAAGTAATCACAATATTACAAGAGATAATTATAATAGTTCAATTCAAAATAATTTTCAATAGCATGTCTGAGACAGCTGTTTCGCCCAATCTCAGGGCCCTTCAGTAAGGCTAGCAAGACCAAACTGACAAACATGACCAGCGATAAAAATTTTTAAAACATGCATCTTTACCTATTTAATAATCAATGACCAAATCTTTACCGATTATGTTTATACTACATAAATCTTTACCATCAATTTTAGCCAAAAAAAGTAAATCTTAACGGAAAAATCTTCACCCTATGAAACTAAAGCTATTAATTAAATCTTTATCGAATGAAACTATATGCTATTATTCAAACCTTTACCGACTAATGTGCAAATCCTATCTTACATCTCTCAGAAGAACTATAGGCAAGCTAACTCTCTACTCTCCTCATAGCTCGCCTTAAATGGCTACTTCTCCAGTAGGCTGAAAGGCTCAAACCTAGTGCCAAAATTCAGAACTAGAGTTAAACTAGGCTACGTAACAATCTTTAGAAATGAAACGCTATCAATACCCTATGCTCTCTTCGTAGCTCACCTAAAATGGCTATGTCTCCGACAGGGCCGAGACGGCTCGAAACTAGAAGCAGTGGATCGCAGTCGTATGTACAGGGACTCAACAATGACAATTTATTGAGAACAATGTACTGAGAAAATTAATGATAAACTATAGACAGTATCCAAAGTAGATTTATTCATTTATTGATAAATTGGTAAAGATGCATGTTTTGAAAATTTTTATCGCTGGTGATATTTGTCATTTTGGTCTTGCTAGTCGTACTGATGAGCCCTGAGATTGGGCGAAACTGCTGTCTAAGACATGCTATTGAAAATCATTTTGAATTGAACTATTATAATTATCTCTTGTAATATTGTGATTACTTAATACTTTCGGAGAAAAAATGTGTTATGATTTGATTAATTTGCAATTTCTTGCCTTTCTACGCTCATGTTCATACTTGTAGTCCTAGCTGCGGACGAAGAATAAAAGACGAATGTCGATTTCGAAACAGCCTGTCTTAGACTGTTACCCAAAAGTTTGATTGTGCCTATTAAACTCTGAATACTGCATATAGCAAATCAAAATCTTTTATTATATTCGCTGTATTGCGCCGAAGCATGTAACAAGTTGACGGGACCCATCTCCGTGTCATTGCGCTAGGGCAACACAGCTCCTTTCGAAAAAATGTCGCATCTGTAGTGAGCCTTCGGCAACACCGTGTCGAATTTCACAAGCCCGAGATTTGAACTTCAGAACTCCCGCTCCAGAGACGAACGCGTTACCTCTCCACCAACTGGCCGGTTATTTACATATAAAAAGAAATCGAACTAGAGTTAGCGGTGACATCGTGCGGCTGGCAATGTCCTAAATAAAGGAAGTTTTTGTCATCGCAAAAACGCAAAGTGTGGAAGAGTGAAGTATTTATGCCGATTGAACCAATAAGACTTAAAAACGCATGCTTTAAAATCGTTGAAATACGTAAAATACTAATAAATATAGCCTAATCTACCTTGTAACGAGTTGAAAACATACGTAAGCATTCTCATCATGTAGCCACGAAACGGCAATGCACAAACACGTTCAGTTGCCATGTCAATGTGCAATGTACATCGTGCGTTGTGCAAGCTTTGAAAATTGATCAAGGGAAATTACCTAACAAATAGAAACGCCTCTATAAACTACTTTGAATTTTTTAAAAACCTCTATGTTTTTATTCAATTTTTGAATTCAGTACAAACAAAAACTAGTGCAAAAAGGACTTTCTATATAAGCAAGTTGCTTTGCCTGTTGCACCAATAACAACTTAAAGCTGAATGTACAGTACATTAGCTAGCTTTCTATGAAATATGAAAGGGCAAAACAGATGAAAGCTCGGTACAAAGTAATATTGTACGTTTTTTGCCGTAAAACTCGTGAAGGAAAAATACTGTATTAGGTAAAAATATTTGCGATCTGAATAAAAAATGAACAATATGTACCGTTTATAGAGTTAATAAACCATACAGATTTCTTTATTAGCAACCAACTACATGTTCACGTTTTGGCAAGTTCAACTAATTTTAACGGTTGCCAGCTTGCGTTTTCAGAAAATCATCAAATCAAACAGAGCAAATTAAAGCATTTTGCTTTAATCGCATCAAACAAAATCATAATTCAAATCTAATTGCATTGATTATACAGTATTATGGCAAAACGTGTTAAAAGTGTGCCAGAGATTTGTAGTCCTAAAATATAAACCTATCTGCCTGTCTCATTTTTTGAATCATCAGTGGGTGAGATTGCATTGAAATAGAACCAAGAACGTATCAATAAACTAGTGTAGGAAAACGCTGAATATGGAAAAAAGTTGCTTTAATGAAAAAAATTGTTGAGACCTTGCTTGTGGTTTTCTTCTTCACAATATGAAATTTATGACGCTGAAAAATTAAAACATTCAATATTAACATGTATCTCAATTTTTATGCAATTGCAATATTGGTGGTGATTAATATTTAACGGCAATTCTCGAGTTATTGAAAACGCCAGTAGGTTACTGAAAATGATTGTACTGAAAAATGGCAAAGAAAAATGTGAAGGTGCAGCAAAATGATGGTTCTTATGTAGCGCTGTCAATCTAAATCTATTTATTCTTGCTCACTTTTTTTTCTTGCCAAAGGCCTATTCTGTAAAGTAAATCATCAGATAAACCGCGAAAAAAGCTTTCACAAGAAAGAGAAGAGATCTTGATACTTGCAAGTTAAGCGGAAGATGGTCATAGATTCTCAGTAAATGATTTAATTGAAAGAGATGCTCTGTGGTAAAATACTATAATACGTATATTTTATACGTTATTTTATTAACAGATTTACTCGTGCTGCGCATTTAATATATTTCTGTAAGCAAAAAAGTATCACAACTATAGCTCTGGCAATGATAGCCCGTAGAATGTTTAGCACCTACATGCGAACTCATACAATGAAAGTCGGTGATTATCTCGAACGAATCAAATACCAAGAATTGTTGGAACCAAATGATGAATTTTTAGCATGTTCCATTAGTCAGAGCAGAGTGATGCTAATTGCTCCAGAAGCACAAATGCATCGAAGCAGGTATATGATTTCCTTGACGAGCCATTAGAAAAAATAGTGACTCCAAAGTTTTTCGCTTGCCACCACATGAAGACTTTATTGGTGAAAATTAACTCCTCAATTCCTTTAATTGTTAGCGTTGAGCGTCATTTTTCATTGTTCTTCGCCCAAAGTGAGCGGAGTTAAGCGATGCGCATTTCCAAATGCTTATATTTTTGAAAGAAAGTCAATAATATTTTTTGTTTACTATTTGGTAGTGTGTATAATTTGTTTTGAATATTCGTTTCGTTCCGTAAACTATAGTGCAGTTCGTGCAGTGAGTCAATCAGAAATATACTTTTTAAAACGTCGCACTTGCGCATGCGCTTGCAGTTGCGCTTGTGGCTCAATTATTTTTTTGGGATTGCGGAAGAGCTTGCGCCGCAAGAATTTTGGAGTAGTTGCGCGTACGCTTGCAGCGCAACTATTTTGACTTGCGCTGCCAAACCCTGATGGCATTGTATAGCCCTAACTCTAAACTTTAACCGTCTGACCATAGACTCTAACAAAGATTCTATGGCCTCACCGTAGTCCTACTTTGCCACATAAGTGTACTAGCAGACCAAGTTATGCCTTTTATGCTTACTAGGTCTAGTATACTTAGAACAGTAGCCCTAGCCTTCTTGTACCTCTATAATGAGATAGCCTAGCTTAGTTAACAGTAATACTAATCTCTTTTCCAACTCAGTTCTGTTTTTATTCTTTTTCTGATTTTGAGGCTATTCGGTAGTTAGATTGCTGAATGCCGGAGATCACCTTTACTCGAAAACTGCTAATCTCTTCTATGCTCCCTATCAGAGGTGGAGTCCTCGAGGACACATTTTGAAGTCCTTGGCCTCGAAGGTCAAGTCCTCGGCCTTGAAGCCTCAAGTCCTCGAAAATTGCCCTATCCTCGGCTCGAGGACAGCACTATTTTTTGAGCAGTTGAAATTTCATTCGAAAACGCCAGACACCTCGTGGAAAATTTGCGAACATATTTTTTGTTTTCCTCACTTGGAGCATAGGCGTAGCCAAGGGGGGGCAAGGGGCCAGGGCCCCTCCCCCGATTGAAATGCACCCAATGAAAAAAATGTGACAAAAAATTCAATTGTTTTTTCAGTTTCAGTTTCAGTTTCTTTTTAGCATTTTTCGCTTACATCAGTAACTAACAACAATATTGAAGACCAGGGGTCCGGGGCTCCCCTCAATTCAATTTTTGCCAGCCAATTTAAACGTATAGCCCGGAAGAAATGGAGAGTTTTTGTCCTAAAAATTGCTATCTCAGGCCCACATCTAGCCTTTTTGTGAACGTAATGCATTAATCAGGGCCGGATTTATCATAATATGGCGCAGTACCAGCTAGGGGCTCATGCGCTGAAATCGCAAGACTTTTTTTGGTCTTCACCTATATTTGGCAGAAAGAGGTTGTGTTAATCTCCAAAGTGCCAGGGGCCCAGCGCGTTGTAAATCCGGCCCGGCAATAACATGGTTAGTAGGCGTAACCATCTATTGTACCATTTTTCAATAACAATTCAGTAATTCAACTCCAACCTCGCCGGTTTTTGCGGACAAAATACTTGAAAAAAATTATGCATGGAAAATGCTGATTGAACAAATAATTGATCTTCAATTGAGGGGCTCTGGGCCCCCTGGCCGAACATGTACTCCTATAACTGGTTATTTTTATGACAAACCAAAATATCTCTAAGGAAAATTTTTAAGCGGATTGTTGTATACTGCTAAAATGTTGCAAGAGACAATAAACCTTACTTCTCCCTACCTGGACCAAATCACTTACAATTAAAATTTAACTCCAAAATGCCATTTGATAACGTGTTTTGGACTTAAATTGCAAGTAAAAGGAGGATTAAACAATTTTATTTTTTCAATTAGCTTTCAAATATCAAAAATCTAGTGCTTCAAATGGCTCTGAACACTAGCGAAATGTGATTCAATGGCAGTAAAATAGCTTTTTTTCCACAATATTACAAAAAATCACCCAACGGCTGGGGGCTTCGCCCAACTGTGATGCCTTTGAGTTACACTATCTTTCTCAACACGTTTCCAAAGTTAGATATTTGCACTTTTCAACCATTAGTTTAAGCCCTCTCCTTTTGCAAAATCCTGGTTACGTGTCAACAGCCAACGATTTCAGATCTCCCACCTTACGATATCTTTGTCTTACAAAAACTTCCTCTTTGGAAAATGTTTGATAACGTCATTGCATGTGATTTGTGGTTTAGGCCTCCTCCAATCAAAAATTCTGGTTACGCCTATGAATTGGAGATGGCCTGAAAAAATTTTTTTAGAACACTTGCGGCTGTGTCCCTGGTCCTTGAGCATTCCTGTCCTTGGCCTCGAAACGGTCTGTCTTCGAAAAGGCTGTCCTTGGCCTTGGCCTCGGATTTTTTTGGTGTCTTTGGCCTTGGCCTCTAGCCTTGTGTCCTCGACTCCACCTCTGCTTCCTATAGCCTTAAACATCACTGAATTTTCTATGTGTCTACACTTTGTATTTACGTAGCTAACGCCGAGCCAAAAAACTTTTTGTTCTGTTATGCCAGTGTTTCTCAACCTTTTGTGGTTCATGACCTCTTCTAAGAGTTCCATACAGCCAGCGACCTCTTTTCTGCTCTACTGTTTACACGAATAAAAATTACCACAAAAAATACTTCAAAGATATTTAATTTTAAATAACTGCTCAATTTTACATCTGTTAGTGCCGGGTTGACTTTGCAACTGCAAGGCCAATTTAGGGATTCGTGGTTTAGTGTTCAATAAAGCCAATTTCATATCATCTTCAACTTTCCTTTGATTTCGTACTTTCATTTTGATATGGGCCAGAGCTGAAAAGTCGCTCTCGCAGAGGTATGTTGTCGCAAATCGAAGTAATATTCGAAAAGCCAGTTCGGATGCTTGTGAGTAGAATTCGCGCATAGCGCACCAGAATTGAGAGTTCCATTTCCTGAAAAAACATCACGCGCGGAGGAATCATTTTGAAGATCATAAAATTAGTCTTGCAATTCATCGGGATTATCACTAACATCCAAAGCAGTATGCGGCTTCTTGTTCTTTTAGCTCAGGAAAATATCGTTTGAACTCAGTTTCAAGAGATTGAAGGTGCTGTGTAATCAATGTCTTCAAACGTTCATCGAGTTGCTCATGCTCTTTTAGGCACTGGGCAAATTTTCAATCATGTCAATATTTCCTTGTATCCCTTTTCGACGCCAGCTTTGCAATTTTAAGTAAAACGCATTCAGACTGTCGCGGAGTTGGATGATGTTTGTATTCTTTCCTTGCAACTTTAGGTAGAACCGATTTAATTTTTCGAAAATGTTTGCTAAATATCCAAAACTTTTCATTCACTACTCATCATTAAAAAAACACAAAAATCTTTTTTGTGAGTTTCTGCAAATGACTTTATTTCATCTTTCATTTCAAAAACACGGCTAAGAACGTTTCCTTTGGATAGCCAATGTACAGATGTCTAAAACAGTAGAACTTTATGTGAAGAGCTCAAGTCTTTACGGAGTTGTTTAAATAGACTTGTGTTGAAGCTGCCAGATTTAATACGATTGACGAGTTCTATTACCGAATTTAATACATTTTGCAGAGAGGTTGGTAAGGTCTTGCTTTCAAGAGCATATCTGTGAATAACACAATGTGTGCCTTTTGCTTAAGGAAGTAGGACCTTAATCATCTTTTGGAAGCCTGAATTTGAACCCAACATAGCTGGTGTTGCATCAGTACAAATTCTGCAAACACTTTTCAATGGCAGCTTTGCTAAATTAAAGAAAGTTTCTATTTTTCCCATAATATCTGCACCAGAGGTGGAGTCCTCGAGGACACATTTTGAAGTCCTTGGCCTCAAAGCCTCAAGTTCTTGGCCTTGGCCTCGAAGACTTAAGTCCTCAAAAATTGCCCTGTCCTCGGCTCGAGGACAGCACTATTTTTTGAACCATTGAAATTTTGTTGGAAAACGCCAGAAACCTCGCGGAAAATTTGCAATTAACTTTTTTGTTTTCCGCAATTGGAGCATAGGCTTAGCCAAGCGGGCCTCATCTCTAATTGAAATTTCACCAATGACAAAAATGTGACAAAAAAGCCTATTGTTTCTTAGTTTCAGTTACTTTTTAGCGTTTTTCGCTTCACCAGTAGCGAACAACAATATTGAAGACCAGGGGCCCCGGGACCCCCTAAAATCAATTTTGTCAGCCAATTTAAACGTAAACCTGGAAGAAATGGATAGTTTTCGTCCTAAAAGTTGCTATCTCAGGATCACATCTAGTTTTTTTATGAACGTAATGCATTAACCAAGGCCGGATTTACCATAATATGGCGCAGTACCAGCTAAGGGCCCTACCCTCAAATCTTAAGACTTTTCATGGTCTTCAACTACATTTGGCAGAAAGATGTTGCGAAAATCTCCAAAGTGCCAGGGGCCCAGCGCGATGTAAATTCGGCCCGGCAATAACATGGTTAGTAAGCGTAACCATCTATCGTACTAATTTTTAATAACAATTCATTAATTCACCTCCACCTCGGCAGTTTTTACGCACAAAATACTTAAAAAAAAAAAAAATTAGGCATGGAAAATGCTGATTGAACAAATCGTAGAACTTCAACTGAGGGGGCCTGGTCCCCTGGCCTAACATGTACTTCTATAACTGGTTATTTTCATGACAAAACAAAAATCTCTGAGGAAAATCTTCAAGTGGGTTTTCATCTACAGCTAAAATGTTGCACGAGAGAATGCACCTTGCTTCCCCCTACCTGGACCAAATCACGTACAATTAAACTTTAACCCAAAATGCAAGATGTTAAACGTGTTTTGGACTTGAATTGCAACTAGAAGGAGGTTTAAACAATTTGATATTTTCAATTGGCTTTCAAATGTCAAAAATCTAGTGCTTTCAAATGGCTCTGAACACTTGCGAAATGCGATTCAATGGCATTAAAATAACTTTTTTTACCAAAAAATTACAAAAAATCGCCCAACAGCTGGGGGCTTCGCCTCCAGACCCCCTGTCTGTGATACGCTTGAGTTACACTGGCTTTCTTAAAAGGTCTCCAAAGTTACGTATTTACACTTTTCAACTACATTAGTTTAACTCCTCTCCTTTTGCAAAATGCTGGTTAAAGTGCCAACAAGCAAATTTTTGATGACGTTATTGCATGTGATTTGTGGTTTAGGCCTCCCCAATTAAAAATTCTGGCTACGCCTATAAATTGGAGATTGCCTGAAAAACTTTTTTGAAGACCTTTTTTTTTGGAGAACGCTTGCGGCTGTGTCCTTGGTCCTTGGCCTCGAGCATTCCTGTCCTTGGCCTCGAGAGGGTCTGTCCTCGGAAAGGCTGTCCTTGGCCTTGGCCTCGAGTTTTTTTTGGGTCCTTGGCCTCGAGCCTTGTGTCCTCGACTACACCTCTGATCTGCACTTTTTGTGGCGGTTCCCAGTTCACTACAAAACAAAAATTCTTCTTCGACGTCTCCCAAATGAAGATATCTCACAAAAACCAACAATTGAGCACATGAAGCAACATCGGTTGTTTTATCCATTTGCAAGGAGAACAACGAAGAAGCTTTCCTTTCATTTATCACCTGCTCTTTTACATCGTCTCACATATCTGAAATATGCCTCTGAATTGTACCATTGAAAAGCGATATCTGCCTCATTTTCGCTTCACTAGATTCTCCAAGAACTAATTTTACTGCTTGCAATAGGCAAGAATTTAACGAGGGATTCACTGGTCGTATGAGGTATTTTCTGCTTGGCAATTTGAAGTGCGACTTCATAAGAAGCCGGCATTGCAGCGTTTTCTAACTGGAAATTTCCTGTAAAGTAAAAAGTCTCGAAAGTTTTTGACGTTTAAGACCCGCTTCATGGCGTCGAAAACATTGCAAGTCCTTCGTGACGTGATTAGGATGATTTTTGTCTAAAAGCCGTTTTAGCTTCGACGGCTTCAAAGATTCAGCGCTGAGCACAGCGTTACACAAAGCACACTGTGGCTTCTCAATGCCTTTGCTGATAACGGAGCTAAAGCTAAACTTTAAATGCACTTCTAAATATCTGCGCTTCTTGTTCATAACAAGAGTAAAACTGAAATATTTATAACACTGCACTATACTCGACAATTAGACGCAACTCCACAATACTAAAAGTTAACTTAGAAAGCACTTTTCAACGACGTTTTGCTTAACTTCGTTGAACATGTTTTTACAGTTTACATTTCAAATTATGACATCATAGTATTTAGCGTCTCTTGAATTTTCTCGAATCTTTGAAGCGCCTTTCTCTCAAGTCGGATCTCTTTATAAACCTACGTAGGTTGACTCGGCTCATTCCCCCTTGAACAAGCAATAGCAATTTAGCTTTCCGACTAAACTGCACGTAGCATTATAATACATGGCCTTCAACCGGTTGACAACTTGCTACGACATAACTGAATCACTGCTAAGATTTTAAAAATTACAGAATTCTTTGCGATTAAGGAAATACTTTATAGATAACTTTACGACCCCCCTGGAAAGACCTTCGCAGCCACCAAGAGGTTCGCGACCGCCAGGTAGAGAAACGCTGTGTTATGCGGACTGGGTTAAATTGATTTATTTCGCAGCGAAAGTACTCGATTCCAGTTTAGTCTAATCAGCGCTGGATGCCATTGTCTTACGTTAGAATTCAGATCGTAGATGGCGACGTTAATCAACGTCAGTGTTGCCAATAAAATTTGCAAAGTAGAGCTAAAAATCTTGGAGAATGTTACCTTGTGTTTGAAGTACAATGTCTTTGAAACGGTGTAGTCCAAAAGAACGGGGTCAACGCTAATCTAATATAGTGCGATTGTCCTAACTTTTAATATCCTACCCCATTTCAGTTTGCCTGCACTCCTGTTTTAAGTATTATAAGGTTTATTATATGATGCAAAACAATTAGCTTGTTGCTTTGAGCTCGCGTTTGAAAAGGAATTGAAGTGATCATATTTTACGTCTAGAACAGTGCTGTCGCCAGAAAAATAAAGTGAGGGCAAAGCTCAAGTCAAAAGAAAAGAGTCGCTAAAATAGAGCAAATTTGGCTTGTCAAAACTGCTTTACGTGGCTGTTAAATGTCGTACAAAAACATCCATGTTGATTCATACCTTTGACACATCACCAACTTTTCATTATGGTGTCATTTACCTCTGTTTGCTAACCAGGCAACGGTGTCATTATATAATAATTGATTGGTTTATCCAAACGTTTTACGTTATTTTGGAGGTGCGGATGCAACAATTTTGCTTTTAGTGCAAAAATTTTGTTTTACTCTATTGAAAAACTACTTTAAAATGCGAAATAAAAATCGGCTGGCCTAATGATGACTTCATCAAGGTTTTGTTTGGATTGATTGAAAATCAAAGTTTTTGTTAGGGTTGATTAAGATTTTAAAACATCGAGAAAAGATGATTTTGGGAGTGGCTATAAAGCAGCAGACTGGCCAGTTGGTCGAGAAGTAACCCGTTTGTTTCTGGAGTAGGAGGTCTGAGATTCAAATCTCGGGCCGGTCAAATTGGGCACAGTGTTGCCGATGGCTCGCCACCGCAGCGACATTTTTTTCAAAAACAGCTGTGTTGCCCAAGAGCACCGACACAAAAATATGCCAAGCAAACTTGCTGCATGCTTCGGTGTAATAAAATGAAAAAATTGATTTGCTGACCGGAATAACAGCCCGTGACTGCATAAAGAGTCACATTATTTCTAATTTTTCATGAAACAAAACCTGACATCTTTCATTTCGGTTTAAGCGAAAATTTAGATATGCATTTAGGTAAATTCTTTTACGGATGGATGAAGTTTAGAGGATCAAAGCTACTGCATTTGTGAAAAAATCTGACCCAACACCAGGTTAACCCTAGTTTACACGGGAGGAGGGAGGCATTTTTGTCCCCTTTCGGTTTTTTCGTAATCAATCCCTTCAGAGAAAACGCTTTTTATTTCAAATCAATTTGACTATAATTCAAATTTATTGACAAAAAACTCTTAAAAATTTGAAGTTGCTAAAACCGAAAGTTTCCCAATTTTGAGGTTTGTTGAAGTCACTTTCGATATCTGAGCATTGTTTTGCGTAGTTAGCCATGCGGATCATTTTTCTCCCCCTCGTGTAAAATGCGTTGGTCCATAGCCCATGTGAAAAGTACAGCAGATAATAAGAATATCTTGCAAAATACTAACAATGGGTATTTTGATAAAAACTTTACACTGTTGATGAATTTTAAAATGTTTATCCACATCAGTTACTGCCAAATGTTGTTTCAAATGATAGACTGATTTTTGAAGTTTTTCAGTAAAAAGATTCATCAAGCTTAAATAAGCGTAAATATAGATTTGGTTGGTAAGGAATATTCCTGCAAGCATTTATTTAAGACACTGCATTATTCCATTTGCAATATTCATCATCTGTAAAGGAGAACAGATAGACTTCAGCAATACTTGTTTCTTCAGTCCATCTTACATTGCACCTTGCAGCAAACTTATCTTAAAATCTCGATACGAGCCGAAGTGAGCTACAGGGCTTCCAATGGTGACAACGAGCTGAACATAATATTTAACGTTAACAAAACGAGAGGATACCCATTACGTTATGGAACAGTAACTATATACGGAGGTTTAGTTGCTGGGATAATTTCCCAGATTATCTGCCTGACATTCACTCACAACCTGACAATAAAAATATGTTTATCATCACTTTTGGAAACAAACTTTTAACGCAGATATCTCCTCATACGAATTTCGAAACATGGCACTTAAGAGTAAGTGGCGAAAAGTGTCAACATAAAAAATGTAGTCTTCGAGTTAATCATTCAATATTTGACAACTGCTGCATTTCGCCATCTACACCTGAAATGACCTCTTCAGACCAAAAGGTGCAGCAGTTTGACATTAGAACACAACAAGCATTTAGGCCTGATAGCCATAGCATTTCGCCAGTTACTGTTTATTCTGTTATAATAGCAGTAACTGTTCTTGAATTGTTACTGCTTTTTTACTTTGGATGTAGTTATAAGCAAAAAAAAAAAAATCAATTATAAACGCAAAATTTTACTAATTGGAAATTTTTTCACATGTTTCTATCACTTTGTTTTTGGCTTTTTTGGACGATCATTCTGTTCACAAGGAGGTGGTGTTAAAATTTGCAAATTATCTCAAATAACGTTTTGGTTTCCAAATTAACTTGAATTATTTGACCGTGAGACAATCTACAAAAATCCAGCTTCGTGGTTGGAAAGATCTTTGGCATTGTCTGATATCGTGTTGGTGATTTAGTCCCCAGGAGCTGAACAACGGTGGAACAATCCGAAAGCATTCACTGACCGACTCGATCTTTTCACGCCGGTTTTGAATCAAATTAAAAATGATATAAGCTATTCTAGAAATTGGTCGAAGTACATGTTTGCTTATTTTGAATACTGCAGCATTGAAAATCAACTAAAACACTATTGCCAAAGCAATTTTATTCCATGCGTCCAATTGATGTCAAATTTCTACTTGTTTTGCACCAAATTGGCCAATTTTGCAAACCAATTCAAAAATCGTTTTCAAAAATCAAAAGCTTTGTTAAGAAAAACATCTACTGACACAAGTTTTCCTGAAGCAATTGCTTAGGGGAAAGTAATGTTGAAATGACCAACTTGATCCAAAATCGAAACGTTTGGGCAGTCGATAAAATACTGTAAAAATAAAGACTGCGACTATGACAAATGCAGCATAAGGCTTCGACTCTTTAGTGCTACCATAAGCGTAGCCAGAATTTTTGATGGGGGGGAAGGGGGGAAAACCACAAATCATATGCCATGACGTTATCAGAAGTTTTCGAAAGAGGAACTTTTGAGGGGCAAATACAGGGTGGCCCATAAGTCACTTTACATTTCAGAAATTAAATAATTTTTTCTTAAATGACTATATTTAATTAATTCTTTTTTTATTACAAAGTTTAGAGTCTGTAAATTAGTTCTGACTTAGATACGAAAGATTATGTCTCTTAAATAGCCTCCATTCTCGGCTTCACAAACTTGAGCTCTTTTTAAGCTATTCTCCATGACACTTCTTAACATCTGAGGTGGTACTGAAAGAATTTCCTGTCGTATGTTTGACTTAAGTTCTTGAATAGTTCGGGGCTTATTGACATACACTTTGTCTTTAAGATATCCCCAAAGCCAAAAGTCTGATGCTGTCAAATCAGGAGAATGTGGAGGCCATTCAAAATCGGAATTACGAGAGATTATCCGATCCTGAAACATTTCAGTTAACAACTGCATTGTGGCTCTAGCGGTATGTGCAGTGAATAAACTCATTGTCATTTCTTGCAGTTCTCTGAAACCTGACAGCATAATTTAGTCGTTTCTGAAAGTCTAGTGGTTGTAAAGATTGCACTAATTGAATTTTGTAAGGGTACATGTGCAAGTCTCTTTGAATACGCTGCAGAGAACTCTGTGAGATGCCAAGTTCTTGAGAACGCCTTCGAGTGAATGTGGTTGGATTCTCTTCAATGCTACGTTTCGCAGCTTCAGTATTTTCACGTGTACGTACTGAACGACCTCGTCCACTTCTAGGCTTATCACTTACAGAGCCATACTCTTGAAAACGCGCCACTAAGTTCATTATTGCAGGCCTACTAGGGGGATGTCGAACATTGAAATTGCGCATATACGATCTTTGCGTTGCAACAATTGACCGTCCATTTTCAAAGTAAAATTCAATTATCTTCACTCGTTGTTCTGTTGTAAACTTTTCCATACCAAAAATTTACAAGGATTATATTTTTAAATTCTGAAAAGAAAAATAGAAATATATTAATAGAAAAAAAATTATTTAATTTATAAAATGTAAAGTGACTTATGGGCCACCCTGTATATCCTAGAATGGAAGATCCGAATCTATGTTATGTGCTTGGCACTTAACCAGGATTTTGCTTGAGGAAAAAAGCTTAACCCTCTGTCTACTATGGGGTTTGTTGGACCCCAAAATGAAATTTGATCTTGCATTACTAAGAGCAGATAGCAAACACGACTTCCATATATCCTGACTTTTTCTAAATTTAGTTGATCTTCAACGAGGTAGAGCATCACAAATCTCTGATAAACCTATATGGCTTAAAAAATAAAAACAGTATCGTATACCATGAGGTCAAATGGACCCCAAGCCAAGAACTAACCTGCATTGTTTAGTTTAGAATGGCTGAATTTTTTTTAATACAGTCATTTTTGTTTTGAAACAACTAATCTGTTTTTGATACGACAAATATCAAAATCATTACTTGAAAAATGCTATTTATAATATCAAATAGAAGTCAAATAACGAAATAAACCACTGAAAAGGAATTGCTAGCTACTTGGAAGATTATGAGATTCTAGAGTTTCCGGAAGAGAGTGAAGTTGAGGAAAGGTAGAGTGTAGAAGAACAAATTGAGTAGTCAGACAATTTGAATAGGATAGTTTGAACCTACAACTGCAAGAGGAAGATTACTAGATGGCCGGTAGCCCTATTTTACGACATGAATGATGTTAGCGCTGTACATGCATACTATGGCAGCAGTTGCATAGTAAAATTAACCAGATTTATAGCTAAAAAAAAGGAGAGAGTTTTTAATTTTTTTAGGAAAAGAGCTTGCTGGAATATCAAGTGCTCTGTCAATGCAAAATAGTGTAAAATTCAGCCTCAAAGCAACAGAAAAAGGACTACTGCAACCAGGGGTGCCGAAACCCGGGGGGGATGGGGGGATATATCCCCCCAATATTTGGCTGCATCCCCCCAATAGTTTGAGAATGGTCCACATTTGCATCCCCCCTAATATTTTAAATGGGTTTGTATCAGAGCGAAAATTTGGGGAAAAAAGTGCTCTATTTGTGATGAAGACTTTTTTTTTTTTTCTTTTTTGGTCTTCACCTGAATTCGGGGAGAAAAAGTGTTCTACTTTTGACGAAGACCTTTTTTTTTGGTCTTCACCTGAATTCGGGGAGAAAAAAAGTTCCATTTGCATTTTTTTCTTTGGTCTTCACTAAGTTTCCACACCTGAACAAAATCGTGGTCGAGGTTCATCCCCCCAATGTTGAAAATAGGGCAAAATTGGGGTAAAATTGCATATTATCCCCCACAATGCTCAACAAAGATCGGCACCACTGACTGCAAGTGAAAACCAGGTACCAACGTAAAGAAAACCAGACCCTATTTTTGTGAAAGAAGCAAAGATCGAAAATGCTGCGCCTGTAATAAGAACATTCGCCAGTTATTTGCATGGATTGCTATCACTAATGAGCTGAAAGCATTATTTAGCAGTTTTCTAAACGCTTTGAAACTGTAAACATTGATTTACGGTATTGAAAAACTGTGCGTTTTGGATTTTATGTAACCAACATTTACAGATTGTGCTTAATATATGGGCTTTGATTTCTCTACTTCTATGAGTTGATTTTATCTATTTGAACTCCTAAGATGTTCTTTTTTTATGACAATGATGATTGGCTATAAGCAATAACAAAACTTCACAAACATGCAAATAATGGCAAAACCTTAGCGAAACGGTGTAACGGTTATGGCAGTGCACCATCTGATCTTTGGACTCCCTGTCTAGTTGAATAAATATATAACAAGGCTTAATTAGCGCATTTTTGTACTTTTTGTTTGATTCGTTACTTGTTTTTGTGTTTAGTTGTTCATTTAATATAGGTTTTAATGCTAAATTTGTTGATTTGTGTGAGATTTTTAAGGCGAAACACTTTTTTTGAAATCTGAGCTCCATTGAACCCCAATGGTACAATTTGTTTGAAATTTTTTTGGTAGACAAAGGGTTAAACCAAAAGTTCAATAGCGAAAACATCGAGAGTGGGAGACAGGTTGAGTAAACTAATGTAATTCCAATACACCACACGGGGTTCTGGGGCGGACCCCCCAGTCGCAGGAAGTATGGGGGTCTGGGGGCGAGCCCCCAGCCGCTGGACAATTTTTTGAAATTTAAAAAAACGCTATTTTAATGCCATTAGATCACATTTCGCACGTGTTTAGAGCCATTTGAAAGAAGAAGATTTTTAACATTTAAAAGCCAATTAAAAAATTTAATTGTTCAATCCTCCCTTTACTTACAGCCTAGGTCCAAATCACGTTTAAGATCTTGCATTTTGGTGCTAAATTTTGTGATTTGGCCCAGGTAGGGGAAAGTAAGGCACATTGCCTCCTGCAATATTTTAGCAGTAAATAATCATCCACTCGAGGATTTTCCTTAGCAATTTTTTGTTTTGTCACGAAAATAACCAGTTATTAGAGTACATGTACGGTCAGGGGGCCCACCCCCCTTAATTCAAATTCAATAATTTGTTCAATGAGTATTCCCCTCGCTAATTTTTTATTCAAAAATAGCTTGTCGCATAAAACCTGGCAAGGTGGAGGTGAGTTAATAGTGAAAAATGTACCATAGGTGGTTACGCCCACTAACCATGTTATTGTCGGGCTGGATTTACATTGCACTGGGCCTCCGGCACTTTGGGGATTTTCCAAATATCTTCCTGCCAAATACAGGTGAAGAGCAAAAAAAAGTCTCCCCATCTGAGAGCGGGGCGTCTGGCACTCTGACATATGATAAATTCGGCCATGGTTACTGCATTACGTTCATAAAAAGGTTAGACGAGAGCCTGAGATTCCAACTTTTAGGATAAAAACGTTTAATTTCACTTGGGTTATACAGTGGTTAGCAAAAATTGAATTGAGGGGGCCCGGGATCCTTAGATCAATATTATTGTTGAATACTGTTGTACGCGTGTGCTGTTGTACGCGAAGATGCTAAAAGAAACTGAAAGTAAAGAAACAAGGCTTTTTGTCGCATTTTATCATTGGTAGCATTTCAATTTGGGGGGGGCAGGCCTTCTGACCCCCGCCCCTGGCTACGCCTATGAGTGCTAGGCAGTATCGGTAGTTTTGATCATAAAAAACAAAATATTTCTTTCAGATTAGCTTTTGGAAAATGACAAGCTACTTTGTGAGTAGCGGAAGCGGCAGCAACGGAAGCAACGCTGCTTTTGAAGACAAGTTGCGGTAGGAACTATAAGGGGTAGGATTAATAAAAGTGCTTCTGTCAAAAAATATAGCATTCGCTTCCGCTACAGCGCCAATCAACTAAGGATTGCAAGTAAAGCAGAGACAACCTTTCAGTAAAATGTTTTCATTGGAATTGATGCTTTTGAACCCAAACGTATTGCAAAAAGCGACTTTACTTTAAAATGCTAATGCTTTGAAATGCATAATAACAAAATACTAATGCTTTGTGAAAGAAAAATTTCTTGCAATTTATTGTTGGTGTTGTCTGCCGTTGTGCTGTTGCATATTTATCCACGTATCACAGAACATTGAGAGCAACGTCAAGCACTAAATCAAAATTTTCATTATACTCGCTGTATTAATCCGAAGAGTGTAACGAGTTTACGGAACCCATCTCTGCGTCATTACGCCTGCGAGCAACCTTTCGAAAAAATGCGTCTGCGGTGGCGAGTCTTGGTAACACTGTGTCCGATTTGACCGGCCCAAGATTTTAACTTAAGATCTCCGGCTCCAGAGACGAATGCGTTACTCTGCCGTATGTGGTGGACAGGTGGGTAGGTGGCAGCTTGACTCGAAGACCGAAATGTCCTTTCCCTTTCTCTTCGGCCAAGGCAACTCGGTAAATAAAATGTAATTACAATTACAATTATCGCTCGACCAACTGGCCAGTACGACTACTAGATGCTTGGACAAATCCACGCCTGCATAAAAGAGTTTACAGTGATTTAATGTTTTGGGGGATTTTTTAAACTATTCTACAGTACATTAAATTTCCTGCTTGTTGGAAGCCGAAAATCAGAGAAATCATTGTAAAAGCGCCTTTCGGTCTTACGGTTGACCATGTAATTGACTTTTGAAATATATTTTCAATGATGATATAATCTATTCAGCTTTTGTAGTCAACTAAAATCCAATCAGAAGTCAAAACATGTACAGTTTTTTTTATAACCTTTTTGAAATGCTTTATAAGTTGGAGAATGTAGATCATCAGAAATGGCTTTTTTGGTCTTAAAATTTTTGTATCTGTCGTTATTTTTGTGTAACCAGTGTTGGGACTATTGCCACTTTCACGAGTCCGAGTGCGAGTCCTTAAGCTACGAGTCCGAGTCTGAGTCCACCAAAACTCAAGATCACGAGTCCGAGTTCGAAAAGTTCGAAAATTTAATCGGAAAGTGAAACTTAAAATTTGGCCAAAGTTATTTCAATATGGACGAACGCTCGCAGAAATTCCGCTAGAAGACGTTTGTGCAACGTTTCTACAAGCGTTGCACAGTCTTCTGACTAGGCACTTTACACACACAAAAAAGTTGCATTAAAGCTTTTGCAAGAGCTCTTGCAAATAAAATTCAGTCGTCTACTTCGGCCTTAATTTACGCCCGAGTTTGCAAAACTCTTCATGGCTGAGAAAGTCAAAATTCGAGGTTTTCTTTTTTCTATACCTGTATATTTTATTCAGCCAGTTCAGTTTTGAAAAAGTTTTTTCAGTAAAAGTATGCAAGTGACGTCACATGAAACCCTCTTATATTGTAGTTTGAATTTGAAAAGAATTTTGTAAGTTATTGAAACGACCGACGCTCGCGTCGAGTGTTTTTTTGTTTTTACTCGGCCATTTTCAAACGAGTGCGAGATTACAGACTTTTGCTTATAACTCGAGAACGGTTTGGTTTAGCTACATGAAATTTTGACAGCCGTTTGAGACTATTGATTTGCATGTTCGTATCAAATTTGAGGCAAATGGTTACGTGACTTTGGTTTTAGGACCCAAAAACCGCCCCGCAAGTTTGGCATAAAAAGCGGTCTCATTCAAAAACGGCTTAAGTACGACAAAAAATATTTCACACGGTTATATGTCTTAAGCTACCCTTTCATCCCAACTAACTTACTTTTGGCCGCAATGAGGTTTTTACCTTTGTTTTTCTTTTTATTCTTCCTAAATCTTGTACGCTCTTCTTCTCCTAAACCACAAAACATCGAAATCTAATTTTTTTGTAAAGTTGTAGAGTTGCAAACGCAAGTTTGTCTTTTGTCTCCCGAAATATTTTGGGGCCACTCCCCTGAAACCCCCCCAAAATCGGCCCAAAAACTGAATTTTTTGAAAATGAACAAAATGAAAACCGCTCAAACTAGGGCGCTAGTTTTTTTGATTTCAGCTGATACTAAACAGACAAATATTTTGACATACTTTGGGGGGTGCCACCCCTATGGGGACCCCCCAAAATGGACCCCAAAAATCAATTTTTTGAACAGCTTAACTTAGGGTGACAGTGTTTTTTGATATCAGTAGATATTAACACACAAATATTTTGACGTAGTTTGGGGGTACCAATCTCCCCTGAGACTCCCCCAAATGGACCCTCCAAAAATAAATTTTTTGAACAACTCAAGCTAGGGTTCTAGTTTTTTCTGATATCAGCAGCTACTTAACAGACAAACATTTTGAGATAGTTTGGGGATGCCACCTCTGGGGACCACCAAAAATCAATTTTTTGAATGGCTTAAGCTAGGGTGCTTGTTTTTTTAAAATCTGTAGATTTTTGTGTCGGTCGTTCAAAGGGGTTGCTACTCAAAAAGCTCCCATCTAGTTTTTCACTGCAGTTAATTATTTTTCGGAATATCAGATTAAGAAAATAATTTTAAACAAATCAAATTTTTCATTATACTCGTTGATCCCTTTTCAAATTTTGTTTTATATTCGTATTACGCCGAAGTATACAAAGAGTTGGCACGGCCCATCTCCAAGTCATTGCGGCCTGGGCAACACAGCTCCTTTCGAAAAAATGTCGTAGTGGTGGCGAGCCGTTGGCAACAGTGTATCCGATTTCACTGGCCCAAGATTTAAACCTCGGACCTCCCGCTCCAGAGACAAACGCGTTACCGCTCAACCAGCAAAAAAACTTATTTCAGTAGATTTGTCACAGCGTCCAATAAAAAGTAGAGCTTTATTAGAACTTTTAAGTTGGTGTAGTATTGCTTTTGATTGATATTGAGGGAACCAAATTTATGTACATTTTTTTCAATAGTTTAACTACTTTTGGAAGTAACCTAAAGCCAAAAGACGACCAGCTGAAGCTAAAAAATAGAAGGACCTTCATAATTCTCATCAGTTTAGGGACAAGGGTTGACGATCACTAAGTTCGCGATCAAGCGCGCAACCAGATTTTGCTGGGGGGGGGGGCTTTGAATTTTTTGGGTTATTTAAACCCTTAAATTTTGGGGTTACATTTCTAACTGATTTTGCAAAGGGGAGCTGAAGGCCCTTTAGCCCCTCCTAATTGCGCCACTTGTTGCCATGGTTTGGTATCTTTTGTCGTTTCATAACTAATAAGCTAGAATTGTTATTTTTATTTCAGAAGAACCTCGGTTTTAAGTACATTTGTCATAATCTGTACATAATTTAGTGCATGCATGATGCAATTTTTGTTTTTATGGTTTATGAATAATTTGAAAAATGAAAGAATAGATTTTTGCTAAATTGGCTGTATACACTTGTTCATGTTTTAACCAACTAACTCACCAACAGAAAGAATTTTTTTTTGCAAAAACCTTAGAAAATTCAGGCCTAACCCAAGCCCATACACAGAAAAAGTTAAACAGCACTGCACTGCTGAGTAATCAAAAAAACACTTCATACTTCATCATCTGGATACGGTAATTTTTGTCAGTCACATCAGCAATTTTTTCAATGCAAGCTGATTTTTTTAGGTTTTTATTCTCCATAGTAACATTAAGGAATCAGGTGTAAAATTTAACATAACTTAACACAGACAAAACTTATAATCTCCCTCCACTACCTGCGAATACTTGAATAGTGAATACCTTCCAACAATTTTTCAGCCATGCGATATCTTGAATACATTTTACCTACCGGCGTCATCGAACTAAACGTGATCAAACCAATGACACCAAAACGCTAAAAAAAATGCGGTTGCCAAAATATAAAACCAAATTCAATTATTTTCATTTTGACTTGGGTAAGAAATCTCTCCCTGCCAAAGATGATGTCTTGCTTGTCACATTTATATTTTGTTGATATATAGTAGCTCTGTAACAAGACATTACAATAAGACATTCAACAAAAATCATGAGTCCGAGTCCGAGTCTAAGTCCTCTCAAATTCCATGAGTTCGAGTCTGAGTTCGAGTCTCAACGGCACGAGTACGAGTCCTTAAAAAGTAGCCTCTAGTCCGGATTCGGACTCGAGTCTTCCCAACACTGAAGTTATCCTATAGAAAAATGTGTGAAAATGTTTTTGGTGTAGTTTTTCTGCTTTGGAAACTTTGATCTTGTTATTAATAATTTAGTAGTGATGTTTTGACGTTAGCGATGTCAGAGTTTTAATGTTTAAACGAGAACTAAAGGAAAAATCAATGTGGGTATCTAAAGTTAGGCCAATCGCATAAGACAAGATTGGCGTTGACACCGTTCTTCTTGACTTTCGTGAGATATTCTACTTCAAACCGTTCATGAGATATTCAACCTCAAACACAACGTCGGGTCCTCTAGTATAATAAATTTTAATAATTTTTATTGGCAACCTTGACATTTAATAGCCTTAGCATCGTTTGGAACGTCATCCCAGGTTTAACTCAAAGTAACGTAGCTATTAGGCTACTGCATTGAGCTGTTTCGCTACCCACTAATCAATTTGATCTTGTCAGCAAAATAGATCAGAGTTGGAAAAAAAGACTATTTTGTACGGCAACCTAGGTAGCAAACGGCTAAAAACAAGCGAAAGTAAGGCTATTGGAGTTATTATAGTAGTAGGCCAGAGTTTGCAACTTTAGATGGAAAAGTTTACATTCTAGTGTAACAAAATAGTGTAAGCAAACAATATAGGCCTACTAAGTTACTGGCAGTTTTAATATCAGGTATGAGTTTGTATTTTGAAGCCTGGTGACAAAAAGCTTATTGTTAGGCTAGGCTATGATTTAGACTGAAATGTATGTGACAGCAGAGATCGCTAGGCTACCAAACAGTCTCCTCTTTTTACCAGCTCGGAACTGTTGTGCTGACAAGATCAATCTAATTAGTGCGCACCAACACGACTCAGTGTAGTAGCCTAGTTGCGGCGTTGCTTTAGGTTAAAACTGGAAACGCGTCCCTAACAACGCTAAGGCTATCAACGTTAGGGTTGCTAATAAAAATTTTTTAAATTAATGCCATTAGAGGCACAGACGTCGTGTTTGAAGTCGAATAGCTCTGGAACGGCTGGGTAAAGAAGGATAGAGTCAATGCCAATCTAGTCTTTTACGATTGGCGTAACTTTAAATACGCCCATTTGATTTTGCCTTCAGTTCTCTTTTAATTGTTTACGTGTTACTTGGCCTAAAGTCTACCAGGGCGGAAGCCTAGGGACGAGCCACCAGAACGCCGACTACTTAAAACAAGCAATGCGAAAAATTACCTTCCCACAAGATTTGACGTAGAGTGGTGAATCGGTAATCCAAAAGCTTCAGGTTTTAATCCTGTGGGAAAACAATTTTTTCGCATTGCTTGTTTTACGTAGTTGCCGTTCTGGTGGCTCTTCCCTTGGCTTCCGCACTGATAGCCTTTAGACCAGATAACACACAAATGATTGAACAACTTTGATCTTAATATTAAGTTTGTTAATATCACCGACTGTAATCATGGTCTTGATTTGGTGTGGGTTGCTTGACTTTGTCGCTTGATTTACAATGCGATTTTAGAACGAAAAATAACACTGGTCAACGTTTGAAAAATTTTTTTTCAGAAGTTGAGGATTTTTTAACTGTTTCTGGACTGTTTTTTTGTGTTGATTCCAAATCTGTAATCAGTTTTTTTCTGTCAGGTCAAGTTCTCTTGCCATTATCACTTCAATTTTTTAATACGAGCCTATAAAGCTACTCGTAAATAGCTGCGAAAAGAAATAGCTTTAACTGTTTTGGCTGTCTAATGCAAATTGATTTTTTTTGTATTGATCTCATTTTTTTTGCATGCCAGTGCACTGCTCAACAATCTTACAAGAAATAACTACAAGAAAGATATTAAAAGCTGTAGTTGTTTTTAAAAAATACATGATACTGTAACAGCAATAAAAAATGACAGTAACAAATCACAAGCAGACAACAATAACAATAAACAACAGTTGAGACTTCGGCTTAGGCAGATATAAAGGGACGTTTCAAATCTTTTCTTTTGTGTTGTGGGGCAGGAATATCTTGCTTAAGACAGCAACAATGATCTGGCACCATATTAATATCTCAGCGTTCTTGATATCTTTCTTCCATCAAGCAAATATCTAGGTGGAACTTTTCACCTTGCTCCTCACTATAGTCTCCACAGTTATTAGGAAAGCAATCAAGATGAGAGTTCAGACAGTGCATTTTAATGGACATTCTTGCACCTAACGCTTGAAAGTTTTGCATTAATTCTTGTACGGTATACTCGCAGTCTTTGTTTTGATGTTTACCATGGAAATTTTTGATGATATTTTTGAAAGCTAGCCATGTTTTTTTTTTTCATTGCGAGTTAAAACTTTATCAAAAGTCTAATCTTTCCTAAGTTTATAAATTTGAGGTCCATCAAACACCCCTACTCACAATTTGGCATTACTAACGTACGAAAATCTGGTTTGGATAAATTGGAAAGATGGGCCGTCTTTTTTCAAAGATTTATCAAAATTTGTCATTAGCCTTAATTTTATATGGAGAGGAGGAAGCAGGATATTTATTGAATAAACCAACGAATTATCGTTTATGTTGTGTACACCATGAGTCAAGATGTTTCTAACTGGCCAGTCCCTTTGCAAATAATGTCGATCATCAGCTCGGGAGTCCCACAACCACAATTAAAAACATGGAAACTTAATGTAACCTCCTTGATGTCCAAGTAGTATAGCTATCATTTTCAAACCACCACATAGCTTTCACTGGTGAAGATCATAGCGCAAGGCATCCGATAGGAGCTTCATGTCTGCATTGCACTCATTTAACTCGACTGAATGAGCAATTCGTACTGAAGCAAGTTTGTTGCCGATGTGTAAGAGTAGAGGTTTCATGCTTTAACAGAAGAATCCAAAAATAACCTCCATTCTGACGCAACATATTGTATGCCTACAGCCTTCCCAAGCCCACCAGCATCATTGCAGTTTACAAGAGATCGTTCTTCATCCCAAGTAAAGTACTACATAAACTCTTCATCGTGATAGCAGTTCCAAAAAAATGTCCTTTCTGGAACTAATACATTTTGCTCTCCAAGTCGAGATCCGAGAAGTTGAGCTGATTCTTTTGACAAGTTCAAATCTCTTGTTAAATCATTTAACTCGGCTTGTGTGAAGAGTTTTGGTTGTTTGCTACTTGAAGAACCACAACTTTGTTGAGCCCATAGATTGTGATTGCTCTCATCCTTTGTATCCGTGGACGATTGAGAATCAAATTCGGCGAAGTCTCTCGGAGGTTCTGAAACAGGAATTCCTGGTCCATGTGCAACTGATTTAATGGCAGATGGTATTTCCGCATATTCCTCAGAAAGCATGTTTGAGACTGTGCTGTCATAAATTAGCTAATGCATATTTTTAAGCAACCAGTACATTCAGTCTTACGGTATTTTACCGCATTGTAAATGTTACCGTACTGTCTATCCACAATCACATTGTGCCGAACAAACACGTGCAATGACACAGAGAGTATCGCTTACATGGTAATCAATCAACATTTAGTGGTTTAGAAGACAATAGCGTGCCCAGAAACCGAGAAAGGTGAACTCAGGATCAACCCTAGACAATGTACAATCATATCAGCAATGCTACACAAAGTATGCTGTATTAATATCTTGAAAAAACTGTTCCACTCCAAAAATGAAAAATTGATTTGCAGAAAAACTAGATCTGATACAGCAAAACTACTTGCATTTTTGAAATCAGCAGCAAAAATTACACCAGAATCAACTAACAGTATAATAACCTCAAAAATTTCGCAGACCAGTGCTATGTCCTAATCTAATTGCTTGTATATTTTGTGTACGCTTGTAATTAGAACTACCGAAATTAAACTGAGGCAATTAGGCAACACTACATAGGTCGTTTTGACATGACAAATAGCCAGAGGTGGGCACTTGCGCCGCAAGCTTGCGGTGCAACTATTTCACTTGCGATAGCGCTTGCGCCGCAATTATTTTTAAATGGTTGCGCTGACGCTTGCAGATCAAGTATTTTAGCAATTTTGAGCGCAATCGCGCGAGCGCAAGTTAAATACGATTATGAATGATTGTTTTTCAATCAAATGTGCCTAAAGTTAACAAAAAACATTGACGAGGTACGTAGGTGTGGCCAGGATATTTGATTGGGGGAGGGGAGGCCAAACCGCAAATTACACGTAATGGCGTCATCAAAATTTTTCGAAAAGAGGAACATTTTACGAGACAAAGATACCGTAGAATGGAGGATCAAAAGCCGGAACCTGGGTTTGCATGTAACCTGGGTTTTGCTAAAGAAAAAGGACTTGAACCTAAACTTTAAAAAATTTCCAAAATTGTCTGAGTTGGGAGACGAGGTGATTAAACTAGTTTAGTCAGAACGTATCACAGACGAGGGTCTGGAGGCCGCCGCTGGGTGATTTTTTAGAATTTTTTTTGGAAAAAATAGCTATTTTAATGCCATTTGAATCACATTTCGCACGTTTTTAGAGCAACATAAAATGACCAGATTTTTGAAAATTGAAAGCCAATTGAAACAATCAAATTGATGAGTCTTTCCTTTACTTACAGATCAACTCCAAAACACATTTAAAATCTTGATTTTGGGGGTTGAATTTAGTAAGTAATTTGGCCCAGATTGGAGAAGCAAAGTGCATTGCCTCCTGCAATATTTTTAGCAGTAGGCTAATTAATCAATCGAATACTTGCCTTGGGAAATTTTTGTTTTGTCATGATTACGTGTTATATATTTAACTTGGATGGCAAAAATTTGATTTGAGAGGGCCCAGGCCACCTACCTGATTGCTAATATTAGTCTGTTGCACAAGAATACCGTTGTACGCGAAAATGCTTAAAGAAACTGAAAAAAAAAACGTACCGCGTTGTTGTTATTTTTTCTATTATTGGTGGCATTTCAATTGGGGGGGGACGGCTTTGCCCCCCCCCTGCTTCCTGGCTACGGCTATGATGAAGTAGATTCATAAAAGCTTTGTCATGGGAAATTCCATTCGTCTGCTGCTTGCAATACTTCTATTGCATTTACAGCAGAAGTCATCTTTCTCCAAAACGTCTCTCTTTAAAATATTGTTTGCTGATTTTTCAAAAAAAAATTTTAATTGAGTAAGTTAAAAAATGGTTGTAAACTCAAATTTTAAACTAAAAAATTGTTTTTTTTTAATTGTCTTTTTAGAAATACGTTAGTCGTTTTGAAACACTCTTAAACTTGCTTAAGGCATTAATTGCGTTACTCGTGACAGTTCTTGTTTACCGTAATTCAAAAACAAAAAACAACAAAAACTATTGATTACAACTTTTTTGCTAGTCCGAGAAAACTTGAAAGATATTGCAAACAGGAGTGACAGCATTGGTAAAGCTTTTATAAGTAATATTTAGATGGTTCAATTTCTTTAAACAAAAACTGGATGAGTTTTTAGCGTGCTCCATATGTCAGAGAGCAGTGCTTAAATTGTGAGGGACCCCATCGAGAGTCAGCTTCCTCCCCCTCGAGATTTAGCGTCCCCCCAATAAGATTTCAGCGCTGGATGATCAGACGAAAAAGTAAACGTTAGCACAAATGAATCCCACCAGTTCCGCAGAATGTAGTGACAAATTGCGGTAAAGACCTTTTTTCTTTTTTTTGGTCTTCACTTGATTTAGGGGAAAGAAGTACAACTTGAATCATAATTTCCACTAAATTTCATTCGAATTCCGAATGCGTTTGGTCAAGAATGCAAAAGCATCCCCCAATGCAAAATTTTACAGTTTAAGTACTGTAAGAGTGATGCAAATTGCTCCAGAAGCACAAAATATCTATCGAAGCTTGTAGAGGATTTCCTTGAAGAGCCATTAAAAAAAAAACACTGACTCTGAACTCGTTCTCTTCCCAACACATGCAGACTTTATTAGTGGAATTTTTTAACACCGCGGTTCTTTAAGTGCGAGTGTTGAAAGTAATTTTTCGTTCGGTATAAAGATATTCTTCGCCCAAAGAGATTAAGCGATGCGCATTTTCAAATGCTTGTATTTTTTAAAGAAAATCAATAATTTTTTTGTTTTCTAATTTGGTAGCGTGCAAAATTTATTTTGAATATTGGTTTCGTATCGTAACCTAATGAAGTTTGAGCAGTGAGTCAATTAGAAATACTCATTTCAAAACGTCACACTTGCGCTTGCACTAGCCGGTTGCGCTTGCGGAGCAATTATTTTTTTGGGCTTGCGGAAACGCTTGCGGCGCAAGATTTTCAGAGTAGTTGCGCATGCGCTTGCAGCGCAACTTTTATGACTTGCACTGCCCACCTCTGCAAGTAGCTTTATTTTGCTCTTGAACTTTTTAAAAATATCTTATATGATACTTATTTGATTGTTTCAAACGCAAGGCATTATTACAGTAAACGAGCATTTAAATTTTGCTCTAAAAATGTTTGTGATGCTGCGCAGCATTTTCAATGACATACCTTTGAAACGATAATAGAGTAACCAATTAGCTTCAGTGAACTTCAAATTTAGCGTTTGCAATCTTCTACTGATTTGTTAAGTTAGGTAGCATGATTTTTTTTGGTATGATTATGAAACAATGTTTTTTTTGCAAATCTAAATATAGAGCTTGCTCAACCTCTTGCTACTGCCTATACCGTGATTCTAGTAACCTTTCGTGTTTGATGTAATCAGACTGTGTTCCAGGAAGCCAACCATTCCTTGAACTTATAAGAACCCGCTGTTTAAAAAAATTGAAACCTTTAGCCCATCGATTTTTCGTTTCTCACAAAACCAATGCGGTAAAATGCTTCTCATCTTAAAACGTAGAATCGGTGGAATTGTTTTTCTTTGCTTGTTCTGGTCATTCCTGGCAGGTTTGAACCTTACAACTGACATGATAAAAAAACTTAATTCACATTGACAATAACAAGCTAAAGAACAATTATATCCAGACCACAAAAATATCTATAGCAGAGATGGAACTGGTCAGGATTTTTTAGACCCGAACCGACCGGTAAATTTCAAATTCATCGCCGGTTGACCGGCCGGTCGACCGGTTTCTGACCGGCTCGGTCAACCGGTTTTTTTGCAGAAAGTTTTTGTTCACAGTTCAATGTATCTAATGAAAAATTTTCAAAAGGGGGAGGGGGGCATGGGTGAGGTGTTAAAATTTGTGACTTACGACGGGGGTCTCAGAAAAAAAGGGAAAAAATTTTTGCGTGTTTTGCAAAAATGACTCAATTTTCAGACATTTTTTGGTTAAGTTTCGTTTTGAATGACTGGTTTTGAGCAGCGAAAAACGTGCACAAACTAAGCATAAAAAGCACTGGAGGGCACAAGCTAAATTATTAGACGTTCTTTCTGATGATATTTTGCAAAAGACCAAAGAATGAAGTTACAATTTTTTAGCTATTGGTGACAGATTATTTGCAATTTGCCGAGCAGCAAACACCAAACTTTTTTTACGGCAGTGCTGCCTTTGCAGTTACAAAAAGATAAATCAGAAAAAAAATAACAGCAAAAGATAGGCAACAGCAAAAACATACGAACATCACAATACTTGTACTATTGCACCCAAAAACATTAAAACGATGGAGCAATAACATTATATGATATTGAAAATTACGTCAGTAACAGCGTGAAAAAAAAGAATACTGAAAAATTATGTCACTAACAGCGTGAAAAAAATTAATAATATTTATAACAACTATAGGCTGCTTTACTAACAGTTTGAGAAAGTATGAAAAGGATCTATTGCAAAACATTATGTACTGGAAAAGCTTTTTAACTCCACAAAGATTTATATACGGACGGAACAATAAATATAAATCTCAGTGGAGCTAAAAAGCTTTTCCAGTAGGCCTACATAATGTTTTGCAATAGATCTTTTCATACTTTCTCAAACTGCTAGTGAAGCAGCCTAATTGTTATGAATATTATTAATTTTTTCCATGCTGTTAGTGGCATAATTTTTCAGTATTCATTTTTTTCACGCTGTTTGTGACATAATTTTCAATATTTTATAATGTTATCGTTTCCATCATATTAATGTTGTTGGATATAATAGTGCAAGTATTGTGATGTTCGTATGTTTTTACTGTTACCTATCTTCTGCTGCTATTTTTTTCTTATTTATCTTTTTGTAAGTGCAAAGGCAGCACTGCAGAAAATTGTTCTGAAGAAGCTTCCCGGTTAGGGAAGCGAAACGTCAAACCAATAAATAAACTCATCGGTATTACGAAGTCGTTATGAATAACTATCCCGATGAACGCAACGCGTCCGTTATTTTCATCGAAAACACTAAACTGTTATAACATTGGCTAGAAAACATTCGAAATATAATGTGCCCCAGCAGTTTGTAAAAATGCTGCCTCAGAACAAGCCATGTTTAGTTGGATATAAAAAAAAGAGCTATGTCTTTCTTGCCCAGTGTAGAGTGTGGTTAATTTAAGTCGAAACAAGCTTTTCAAAGCGGCAAGATTTTAGCATGTACTAAAAAATTTGAAATCTGCGCCACTTCTACTCTTAAGCTGATTAAAATGATGCTAAAATGCAAGGTAGCGCAAGCCTTTTCCGCATGCATGCTCTATTAGAATCTGATTACGCGATTTTAACGTACATTTTGCACTTTTTTGCTTTGTGCTGTGGCCCAAAGTGGGGGGGCATGGCACAATACTCCCACCCTAAATACGTCCCTGGATGTGCATGTCTTAATGTTCACAGTATATTAGTCACAGCTTGAAACCATTCAACAAGTGTTTTCGAAAGGTGTGGTTTGTTGGCACTGATTTTTATAAAAAGTTTTATTTATGATAAAATATATAAGTATATTTCGGTTGGTGCTTAGATATCTTTTAGTTGCCAGAAAGGAGAATTCGACCGGTTTTTCAACCGGCTTGACTGGCCGGTCGAAGAATCTCGACCCGACTGGCAACCCGACCGGCCGGTCGACCCGACTGGTGCCGGTCGACCCGACCGGTTTCCATCTCTGATCCATAGACCCCTACCTGCATTAAAAAAATGCACTTTTTGTCTATGATTTAATTGATTTCCATATATGATTTTCTTGGTATATGACTAATCTAAATAGAAAAAATGTTCTTTGCTTATTATCAATTTTTTCTTGTAATAAGACTCAGTGATCGTTATTTTTTTGTAACAAAGACTTTCTTTTTTTTTTGGTTACAGAAATGTTAATTGTGTTTTGGTTATTTATATTTATAAACTATTTTGTGGATTATAGTGTGTGTGATTTATTTACCTAATGCTTTGATGGTATAGTCTATACAAAATACAATGCTTTCTCAAAATAGTCCTGTTATTAATTAAGTCTACGTGATTTAAAATCAAGTATTAAAAAAATAAAGTCTTGTGTACTACTTTTAACTTGCTCTATTTTTCAATTCAAGTTTCCGGCACGCAATTAATTTTACTGCGATGTTCAGAATGGATGATCGCATTCCTTCGATTGCAATCTGCAAAGCAAGCTTTAACTCGCTAAAGAAATTTTTTTGGATAAAAATTTGTGAAAAAATAAAATAGGCGTGTTCTCATAAAAAGGAGCCTGTTTTGATCTGTTTCCATATAAAGCCTCAGTCTCATTGCAGCGAATAAGCGGAAATCGGACCAAACTGTTTGGAATTCAATTTCGGCTTGATTCGGGATTGTGATTTCGAATGCATTGCGAATTCACTTCGAATGGCAAAGAATATATCAAACAGGTCCGGTATTGCAAAAAGCAAAGTCCTAATATTTTTAATGATGTTTTGTGATTGAAAGTTAAAACTTTATCTCATGTCTCGGTAAACTATTCCAAATTTTAACACCACAAACTTTAAGCGATTCATTAGTTTTTACCAACGATGTTCTTTGCACATAAAATTTTAGGAAAAGCACTTTGGGTCGAATGGATAAACTACGTATGGATAGATATAAAACTTCAATTATGATTAATATTGCTGTTTATCAGCAACGAAAATTACTTATGCCTACCGTAAAACAGAAAACTTCAAAATTGTTTTTGTTTCAGTTCTTTTTAAGTATTTTTGAATGCAGTAGTTTTGATTTTGAATTTTTGAACTTTGAATTTTGATATTTTTGAATTTTGAATGCAGATTTTTGATTAGATCAATGAATTGAGTTTCACTTCGTAAAAGGCAAAGATCACAATGTGTTAAAATACTTCTTAATGGTGTACAAGTAAACAGTATCAAACTGAGAGCATTAAGACCAGTAAGTTTATTTGTTTCAAATAACAAAACATACAAATTTTTTTTAATTTCAACAAATCAAAAATTTATAATTAAATCAAAGCTGTATTACGCCAATACGTGTAACGAGTTTGAGTGGCTTAACTCTGCATAATTGCTCTAGGACAATAGAGATCTTTTCGATGAAATGCGGCAGCGGTGGCAAGTTGTTGGCAACGCTGTGTCCGATTTTACCGGACCGAGATTTGAACCTCAAACCCTCCAGAATCAAACATAACTCTTAATTAACGCAAGTAGCCTTCAACCAATTCTCTGAATCCAAGCCAATACTCTTTAGCTACGTCAATTAACCTTAAATGCGAAATCTGGTCTTAAAGGTTGTAAGACATGCAAAAAAATCTTTTAAATTAAACTGCAGTTAAGCTTCTTGGTAATTAGTAGCGAGACTTGCCTATTAAATGATGGCCTTTCAGTAGAAAAATGTAATAAGTAGTAGTTGCAGGGCCGAGTGGATAGCGCATATGCTACCGAAACGGACAAGCGGTAAATGCAGGTCAAATTCTCCGTTACGTCAAATTAAAAATAATAAAAATTAGTATTTAGGGCTTTGAAAGAAGGGAAATCTCCATGTGTGTGACGGAACAAGACTGCTGATATGAGCAGGTGGTAGCTTGACTTGAAGATCATAAGATCTTTTCGCTGTTTCATGGCCAAGAAAACTTGGTAAAATGAAAATGTAGCTATAAATAGTTTATCAGCAACGAAAATTACTTTACCGTAAACAGAGCACTTAAAAATGTCTATTTTCTTTTCGGTTCTTTTTAGATATTTATGAAACACAGCAATTAAGTTGTCGAAAAAAGCAAAACAGGTTTTTGATTAGATTAAAGCTGAGTTTCGCTTTGTGTAAGGCAAAAATTATACTCTGTGTTAAAATAAATATTAGTAATGTACAAAAAGAACAATATTTAAACTGATAATCCGAAGACCACGAAAAGGATTTACAAATACAGTATAATTATTTTAGCTTTAAATGCCCTGATAGTTAACAGAAGAAAAATTGACGGTAGGTTTTAAGTCATGACACCATAATGTGCGAAACTTAAAAAAATGATAAACTGTTTTTTGATCTTGATTCGCTTTAATAACCTGCTTTAGTCTAATATTCCACTTTTGTCGTAGCAGACTGCTGAAGAAACAGCGCCATCTACAAAGGTCATTTTTATCCAAAACTGCAACCTATACTAGCACGTACCTTATTATTGTTTTTTTTTTTTAGTTACGAAAGTATCGAAGTGGTATGGAAAGTTTGTAAAAATGAGCATGATGAAATCTTTTGAACAGACTTCATAATTAATTGTATAAAGCACATAGTCACGACTTGAACCCAACTCAACAATGCACTTTCGGTTTTACCTTTTTGCTATTATGACGAGTTTTTGTTACAAGTTTTTAAAAAATCACGATCTTACTGACTGACACGAAATTTTTTTCAAAAATACGTTCTTAAATTATTTCACGATTGTAAGTCTTTCCCGTTTAGTTTGGCTTCCCTGGTCAGCGTTGTATACTTGGCCGTGGAAGAAAATATTAATTTTTACCACGATTTCTGTGTATTTTTGATCAAGTTTTGCCTTAAAGTTCGCGTGCAAGCGTTTCATACTGCTGGAAGGTGGTAGTTGCTGTGATCTTACAGACAGTATCATTGGCGCCTCTTTATACTCTCTATACCAGAGGTGGAGTCGAGGATACAAGGCTCGAGGCCAAGGCCAAGGACACAAAAAAATCCGAGGCCAAGGCAAAGGCCAAGAACAGCCTTTCCGAGGACAGACACTCTCGAGGCAAAGGACAGGAATGCTCGAGGCCAAGGCCAAGGACCAAGGACAAAAGCGCAAGTGCTCTCCAAAAAAAAAAAAAAAGGTCTTCACAAAAATTTTTCAAGCGATCTCCACAAAAAAACGTTTTCCAAAAAATTTTTCAACCGCTCCACAAAATTTTAACAATTCAAAAAATAGTGCTGTCCTCGAGCCGAGGACAGGCCAATTTTCGAGGACTTGAGGCCTCGAGGCCAAGGCCAAGGATTTGACCTTCGAGGCCAAGGACTTCAAAATCTGTCCTCGAGGACGCCCTCGAGAACTAGCAAGTTTGTTAGCCGCTGTTGATACTGCAGAGTTTTAAGGTTCTAGTCATACTATCAAAATGAACGTATGTACCTATTGTCAGAAAACGTTTACGCGAAATGGCTATTTACTACGTCTCAAAAAAGAAGTACATACATAGGTGTTGAAATTCGAGTGCGAAAAAATGTAACAGAAAGTTTTAAAGAAAACCAGACCCTGAACCGCCGGTGTCATGTTCTATTTCATTCTCCTTAGGAGAAAATCATCATTTACGCAAAACCCTAAAAAAAATTGCGAATAACAAACTCAAACAAGCACGCAGTACCGCTTCAATGCCCATGGCAAGCGGTTCAATCCCCAGCAGAACAACAACCTTCAAACTCTCAACCGACCAAGATTAAAAGTCTGAAACACCTTTCTCAAAATCAATAACATCGACTTCAAATATTTTTCCAGGCAGTAATTTGGAAACGTATGAAAGGTGTATATTCAGCTGAAACCTTTGAAATTTTATAGCATATTAGTAAGACTTATCGTAAGTTCTAATTTAATAAATTAATCCTAGGTATGTTGTTTAGGTGAATCCAAAGACATGGTTTATTGTAGTGTGACATCTGTTTTCAAAACTTGTACAATCACTAAACTGACCTCAGTACGTTTAATCTTCTACACGTCCGAACTTGTTTCAAGATGCTTGGGGGAAAATTCCCATTTAAGGTTGTTTTTAGTTTATTATTGCAAGCTGTGACATATATCTGTTTTACTTAAAAGGGTACGCAGGTCGGAAGTGTTTTTGCTCGGTTTTCTCTTAAAAAAAATCTAACAAATCTGAAGAAGAACTTCACCAAATTTGAGCTTTGTGCAACCTTCCGTTCCCAAGGTATGACAATTTAGATTTTCCCTTAGAAAGGTCTTTTCTCTTTAGAAATTTTACCAGGGTTGCCAGCTTCAAACCAAATTTCATAAAGTTACAGCATGCTTGGAGCTGTTATTTTACGTTTTCGGCACTATTGTTGTCAAAACGAAATAAAGGGTCAGAATTGTAAATTAGCTACTTTCCAAGTAAATTCAAGCCAACTGTTCAAAAGTCAATCTTCTGTCATGATACTGACAAGATGGCAATACTGAAGTAAGAAAAAAAAATGTTAACTTGAACTACAATATCTTGAAAACGGCTAGACGTAGAAAGTCCAAGTTGGGTGAGAATGCATTTCAGGCTTATCCCGGTGCTTTGCTTAGCAGGGGAAAGCTCGGCTTGAATGCACTTTTATGGTTTTTGGCACATTCGAAGTAGAAGTTTTGAGGAATCTCCAGATGCTGTTAGTTTTGTTTATTATAGTTTGTGTCTATTTTATTTAAAACTTTTCTAATCAATAAAGCACCCTTTGAACTATTAATCCTTGACAAACCCGAACTTTTTTTTTTTTTTCTCACGGTTGTGAGGTAGCACTTACCTCACATATCTGCTTTCCCATTAGGCTAGTGTTTCATCAGCATCTGAATTCACACATAGCCTATCCTGGCATCCCACCCGAACCTTCAAACCACACACGAGGGCAATTTCTACACTTGCCATCGTACCCTCTTCTCAGATTACTCTGATCTAAGTCTGACAACAAGGTCACCAGAAAGAGGATTCTCGACCAGTATCACACTGGCACTTCACTTAGCTCAACCGCATTGCGCTAGCATCACTAAGCATGGACACCATATATGACATAACATTAGCAATTTACCACAATAGTACGCTATATGCATATTTCAAACTTGTTTGTTATCATCTATATGCATATTTCAAACTTGTTTGTGAATTCAGATGCTGATGAAACACTAGCCTAATGGGAAAGCAGATATGTGAGGTAAGTGCTACCTCACAACCGTGAGAAAAAAAAAACAAAAAACTGTATGTTTCAAGTCTGCTATGTAACTTCTGAATTTTCATAGCACATACGAGTAAATGAAAATTTATTCGTATGGGCGTTGACTGGCATTGTATATAGCAATTTGCTTTACCGGTTACGGACAAGTAGGTTAATTTTGGCTTTTGGGGTTCAAAATTTGTAATAGGCATTTACACAGTTATGTACGCCTGATGATAACAAACAAGTTTGAAATATGCATATAGCGTACTATTGTGGTAAATTGCTAATGTTATGTCATATATGGTGTCCATGCTTAGTGATGCTAGCGCAATGCGGTTGAGCTAAGTGAAGTGCCAGTGTGATACTGGTCGAGAATCCTCTTTCTGGTGACCTTGTTGTCAGACTTAGATCAGAGTAATCTGAGAAGAGGGTACGATGGCAAGTGTAGAAATTGCCCTCGTGTGTGGTTTGAAGGTTCGGGTGGGATGCCAGGATAGGCTATGTGTGAATTCAGATGCTGATGAAACACTAGCCTAATGGGAAAGCAGATATGTGAGGTAAGTGCTACCTCACAACCGTGAGAAAAAAAAAAAAAAGTTCGGGTTTGTCAAGGATTAATAGTTCAAAGGGTGCTTTATTGATTAGAAAAGTTTTAAATAAAATAGACACAAACTATAATAAACAAAACTAACAGCATCTGGAGATTCCTCAAAACTTCTACTTCGAATGTGCCAAAAACCATAAAAGTGCACTCAAGCCGAGCTTTCCCCTGCTAAGCAAAGCACCGGGATAAGCCTGAAATGCATTCTCACCCAACTTGGACTTTCTACGTCTAGCCGTTTTCAAGATATTGTAGTTCAAGTTAACATTTTTTTTTCTTACTTCAGTATTGCCATCTTGTCAGTATCATGACAGAAGATTGACTTTTGAACAGTTGGCTTGAATTTACTTGGAAAGTAGCTAATTTACAATTCTGACCCTTTATTTCGTTTTGACAACAATAGTGCCGAAAACGTAAAATAACAGCTCCAAGCATGCTGTAACTTTATGAAATTTGGTTTGAAGCTGGCAACCCTGGTAAAATTTCTAAAGAGAAAAGACCTTTCTAAGGGAAAATCTAAATTGTCATACCTTGGGAACGGAAGGTTGCACAAAGCTCAAATTTGGTGAAGTTCTTCTTCAGATTTGTTAGATTTTTTTTAAGAGAAAACCGAGCAAAAACACTTCCGACCTGCGTACCCTTTTAAGTAAAACAGATATATGTCACAGCTTGCAATAATAAACTAAAAACAACCTTAAATGGGAATTTTCCCCCAAGCATCTTGAAACAAGTTCGGACGTGTAGAAGATTAAACGTACTGAGGTCAGTTTAGTGATTGTACAAGTTTTGAAAACAGATGTCACACTACAATAAACCATGTCTTTGGATTCACCTAAACAACATACCTAGGATTAATTTATTAAATTAGAACTTACGATAAGTCTTACTAATATGCTATAAAATTTCAAAGGTTTCAGCTGAATATACACCTTTCATACGTTTCCAAATTACTGCCTGGAAAAATATTTGAAGTCGATGTTATTGATTTTGAGAAAGGTGTTTCAGACTTTTAATCTTGGTCGGTTGAGAGTTTGAAGGTTGTTGTTCTGCTGGGGATTGAACCGCTTGCCATGGGCATTGAAGCGGTACTGCGTGCTTGTTTGAGTTTGTTATTCGCAATTTTTTTTAGGGTTTTGCGTAAATGATGATTTTCTCCTAAGGAGAATGAAATAGAACATGACACCGGCGGTTCAGGGTCTGGTTTTCTTTAAAACTTTCTGTTACATTTTTTCGCACTCGAATTTCAACACCTATGTATGTACTTCTTTTTTGAGACGTAGTAAATAGCCATTTCGCGTAAACGTTTTCTGACAATAGGTACATACGTTCATTTTGATAGTATGACTAGAACCTTAAAACTCTGCAGTATCAACAGCGGCTAACAAACTTGCTAGTTCTTATGATCCGAGGTGATAACTAAAACAATGTTTGCAAATTTTAATTCGGTTGAAACTGATTGAAAAGGTTTTTTAAAAGCAAATTTGTGACAGCTAGCCAGTTGCCACCGGTCCAAGGTTTGATGACGTAACGTTTAATGCTGTAGCCTCGAGCTATGTCACGAATTTTTTCCCCAAACAAAGTCGCAACAGTTAGCAGAGTTGTAAATTGTAATATTTTAAGGCAAAAGATATCGCCTTTCTTTCGACTCGCAAATATTCTAGCCGTCACTGTTGCAATATTTTAATGCAAAAGTTAAAGAATAATTTCGCCCTTATCTTGCTGAACCATAACTCCGCAGTTATTCGAACTCCAGAATTAATGTGAAACCACATATTTTTTACATTATCGACTTAATATTTTATATTTTACTTTGTTTTCATAAATTTTACTTTTTTTTTAGATTGGAAGAAGGTGATTTGATTCTTAAGCAAGCCTTACAAACTTTAAACTTTACCTAATCACCTGCGGTGATTCGATTCTCAGGCTAGCCTTACAAACTTCAAACTTTAACTAATCACCTGCAGTGCTGAAACAAAGAACTGATCTTTTCATAACCCTTGCACCATTGCGGTGATCGAATACGAAACAAAAGCCTTACTACTAATTGTACCATGCTAGCAAAAGTCGCTGTCAAACACACGTGTATTTTGCCAAGTCCAGTCGTGTCAAGGTTGTGCGATTAAAATACAATGACGTCATACCGTTGCGCCACTACCTCCATAGAACAGTTCTAATATATCACACTACGATTACGTCATTGCTATTATTATCGCTCTCACGTTTATGACAGCATTGTCGTAATATTACGCTGTATACCCGTAACTCAGTGTCAAGAAAATACTTTAATTCGATCCCGTTGAACATTCCAAAAAAATACGTTCTCGTAGGAACTTTCCCTGGTGAATCACCAACGCTTGCGTATAAATTCTAAAATAAATCTTCCAGTTTTACTTCGTTCAAGAGACGTTATACATAAACAAAAAAAAAAAGTCTTGGTCTTTGATTTACCTTAGTTGAATCTATTAGAGTCTTAATATTCAGGAACATGGTTCGGTTCCCAGATAGGTCTCACAACTTTAAGAAATCTTACGAATTTTAAACAAAGCATTGGTTAGCTCTTGTTGGTTCGAGCCTTAGGTAAAACACTCTTCTACTCTTGACCAAGTTCTAGGTTCGATTCTTAGGGTTACCGACCTAGGGTTAGACTCTACCAAGTTCGATTCTTAGGGTTACCGACCTAGGGTTAGACTCTACCTAGTTCGATTCTTAGGGTTATACTCTACCAAGTTCGATTCTTAGGGTTACCGACCTAGGGTTAGACTCTACCAAGTTCGATTCTTAGGGTTAGACTCTACCAAGTTCGATTCTTTGGGTTAGACTCTACCAAGTTCAATTCTTAGGGTTAGACTCTACCAAGTTCGATTTTTAGGGTTAGACTCTACCTAGTTCGATTCTTAGGGTTACCGACCTAGGGTTAGACTCTACCTAGTTCGATTCTTAGGGTTATACTCTACCAAGTTCGATTCTTAGGGTTACCGACCTAGGGTTAGACTCTACCAAGTTCGATTCTTAGGGTTAGACTCTACCAAGTTCGATTCTTTGGGTTAGACTCTACCAAGTTCAATTCTTAGGGTTAGACTCTACCAAGTTCGATTTTTAGGGTTAGACTCTACCTAGTTCGATTCTTAGGGTTACCGACCTAGGGTTAGACTCTACCTAGTTCAATTCTTAGGGTTAGACTCTACCAAGTTCGATTCTTAGGGTTACCAACATACGGTTAGAGCTTACGATCTTGCGAATATTCACAACCTCAGCAACCCCAATTTTGCAACCCCAATTTTGCCCAACCCTAATTGGGCAACCCTAATTGCGCCCTTTTGGAGCATATAATACTACTGAGGTGAATTGTTATTGAAAAGTGTACAATAGATAGTTATGCCTACAAACCATGGTATTGCCCGGGCCGGATTTACATTGAGTTGGGCTCTTGGCACTTCGAGATTTTCGCAATATTTTTCTGCCAAATACAGGCGAAGACCAAAAAAAGTCTTATCTGAGCGTGGGGCACCTGGCACTGTGCCATCTGTTAAATCCGTCCCTGGTTATTGCATTATGTTCATAAAAAGGTTAGATGGTGGCCTCAGTTAGCAACTTTTAAGATAAAAAATCTTTGATTTCACTCGGGTTATATGTTTAAATTGGTTGGAAAACATTAAACTGAAGGGGCCCTGCCCCCTGGAACAATATTATTGTTGGGGCCCCATTTAAATTGGGGGCCATTTAAGTATTATTGTAGGGGCCCATTTAAATTGGTTGGCAAAAATTAAATTGAGAGCCCGGGTAACCTGGATCAATGCTATGTTTAATTACTGATGTACGCGTGTACTGTTGCACGCAAAGATGCTAAAAGAAACTAAAACTGAAGAAACAATAGTCTTTTTTGTGACATTTTTATCATTGGTAGCATTTCAATTGGGGGGGGGGGCCGAGTCCCCTGCCCCCCCCCCCCCTGGCTACGACTATGGTTACCATTCATTTAACCATGATTTATGTACGTTTTAAACATGGGAAGACCGATATTAAATTGCAATCGCTTACAATAGGATATAAGCTTACATTGCAAGAAAAGGTAGATAATGAAGCGCAATATAGTCAGCTTTACCGAACCCTGTAAGTATGCTGCGGAAAGACTGAAACATGTTAACATTGAACGTAAAGGAACGCGTTATTTTAGCATTTTCGCAATTTTACGCTCGTCTTCACACGTTAGTCGCTTAAACCTATTTTACACGAGGGGAAGGCCCTGCCTCTTGGTCCCTTCGTGATTAATTTCTTTAAAAAAAAAAGGTTTTTACTTTAAACCAACTGCATGACTTTGAGTCAAATTTATTCACAATTAACCTCTGAAAATTAAATTTGCCAAAATAAAGGGAAGTTTTCCAATTTTAAAGTATTTTAAAGTAATTTTTCGAAATCTGATGATTTTTTTAGTCAATGTTTAAAAAGACACTTAGGGCCCGTATTATGAGTACTGTTCTTCTCGGTTAGCTTCTCGAAGCGAAAAACGTTGAGTCATTCCGCTAAGTCAATTCGAGCTATTATGAAGTTCATTTAGCGATAAAACTCGCTCGAAAAACGTCAAAACTTTCCAAGCGCTTAATTGTGCTTGGTAAGCGCCTCGAGTTGCTAAAAACAAGGCAAAAGAATGCCAGCGCTTCAATTTTGGTCCAGTGGAGTCGCTAGGGGGGCGGCCCGCCCCGGGTGTGACCATTTTATTATGTGTTTGTGATGAAGACTTTTTGTTTCAATTTATTGGGTCTCAATCTACACCCGCAGCGAAAACCCACATAGGTTTCGGAGAAGACTTTTTTTTGGTCTTCACTTACTTTTGAACCGAAAACCCACTAAAATTTTGGCGAAGACCTTTTTTTTTGGTCTTCGCTTGCTTTTGGACCGAAAACTCACGGAATTTTTGGCGGAGACCTTTTTTTTTTTATTTTGGTCTTCACTAACTTCACTAACAGAGGGGTGACATCAGGAAAGGTGCGTCACACACACAGGGTGACACCACGCACTCTTGCCCCGGGTGTCACCATCCTTAGCAACGTATCTGTTTTGGTCGAAAATGGCAGCATATTTCGCTTTTGCGCAACAACGAAGATTGCAAAGATTGCAAATTTCGTTTTACGAAGATTGCAAATCTCGTTTTAAGCTGTGCTGAAAATTTCCGAAAGCGACAACAAGTAGTCCACAAGCACTGGTGTAAAAAGTATTTGAAAAGTGTAATCAAGTAAAAGTTTTGTTACATGAACGAAAAAGTTCTTGAAGTAAAGAACAAAGCATTGACCAAAAAAAGTACTTAAATAAAAATAAAAAGCAGTGGTTTTAAAAGTACTCAAGTACAAGTATTTCTAAAAGTAATTAAGCAAAATAAACAAATTATTCAATCGATAAACTGTTGTATGACGACTACCTTCACATCACAGCCACATAGTGCTTGGTCTTTTAACCCTTCGCTCTCTCAAGAAGTCATGAATTACAAATTGATACAAGTTTTTGTTATTAACTTATATTCAGATCAAAAAGAACAAAAACAAAACTTCGAGATTTGAAAATCATGTCGCGCAGAATTTACTTGGAATCATTTCAAAAAATTTTTGCCAACTTAAATTAATTGAACAATTGCCGCAAGAAAACACCACCGTTCTGACAAATCTGAGCTTGAAATTTAAAACTACAATACTTTGTACTCTTCTGAAGCAAAATGCTACTTAAGTAGCGTTACTTCACTCTAAAACTAAGCAAGTGAAAGCAGAAAGCATCTAAAAATATAATTACTTTTACCAATATCATTTACTTTAAAAGTAGAGCTACTTTTGTTGCGTTACACCTCTGTCTATAAGCATGTCAAATCAATGACCTCGTGGTTTGCGGTTAGCATTTAATGTTGCAAAATTGTTGCCGCCTAGACTTGTCCCGCGAAAAATTCATTAAAATTGTTAATATTTCAAATTTCCCACTAGAAATTTGAAGCATTCCGCAAAAATCTAACGTGTTTCCACGTTTTCCCGCTAGAAGTTACACGCATCCTTGAAAAATGTGACGCAAGCTACGCATTTTTACGTGTCTGGAGCGTGTCTGGAGCGCCGCTGCGTTTATGCGAGCTTGCTCGAGTATTGTTGCACCGAGACGAAATCATAATAGCATTTTGCTTTTCGAGCAATCTCGCTCGAAAACAGCTCGCTAATTCAAGTCGAGAAGTCTCGTTATCTCTAAACTTCGTAATACGGGCCCAGGTTGAACATATTTTTGCTCGGTTTCCTCTCAAAAAAAAAAAAACATTGACGCATCTGAAGAATATAACTTCACCAAATTTAAGTTTTCTACGACTTTTCATGCCCAAGGTATGACAATTTAGATTTCCCTTTTTAGATTACAAATTAGATAACAAATTTTGCCAGAGTTGCCAACGACAAACAAAATTTTGAAAGTTACTGCATGTTTGTAACTCTCAATAAGTGTCTTGGCAGTGTTGTTGTCAAAACAACGTAGAGGGTCAGAACTGTAAATTAGCTGCTTTTTAAGTAAATTCAAGCCAACTTTCCAAAAGTTTAATCGTTTTGAGTGCTTCTGGCCAAAAGACTACCAGCGCGGAAGCCTAGGGAAAAGCCACCAGAACGGCGACTACTTAAAACAAGCAATGCAAAAAAATTGTCTTCTCTCAGGAATCGAACCTGCAGCCTATGGTTTACCTCTCTACTGCTCTACCACTTGAGCTAAAAAAGACGTCTCCTCCCAGATTTAATTTTGGCTATTTTAACCCAGCAACTTGCTTGTTGTATAATTTTAATAATGATTACGCTCTGGTAGCCTTTGGGCCAGAAGCACGCAAAGCGATTAAACTCTGGCCTGCAAACGTCAAAAACATCTAAGTGACTTATTATTAAAATCATATAACAAGCAAGTCGCTGGGTTTAAACCAGGGTGTCGAACCGTTTCAAATAACGGTTCGGGTTCAGGTTTAGCTCCTGCTCAAAATATTTTAGCGGTTCAGGTTTGGTTCGGGTTTACTTGAGCACCATTTTTGAGGTTCAGGTTTGGTTTAGGTTCACTCAAGCAAAATATTACTGGTTCAGGTTCGGTTCGGGTTCATTGACATAAATTTAACTGTCGTTACTCGTTTCGTCCAGAAAAAAAAGGAGAAATTGCTGATCCTGTCAGGCGCGTAGCCAGAATTTCGCAATGAGGGGAGCTGTTTTGGGGGTCTGGGAACGGAGCCCCCACCCACCGGAGACCAATGGGGGCCTGGGAGCGAAGTCCCGAGCCGCCGGAGGCACAGGGGTCTTGGGGCGGAGACCCCAGCGCTCGAAAATTTTGCATTTTTTTGCAAAAATAAGTTAATTTTAGGGCTATTTTAGTAAAAAATAATTCTTTTAAAACGTGGCTTAGAAATTGACAGTGCAAACATGATTAAACTGGTTGCATAAAAGGGCTATTTGGGAGGTGGTTAATGGTAAAATGTTAGTTCTCTTGTTTAGATGCTGGTAAATTATAAAATCGAATAGTTCAATAAAAGTCACACGGAATAATCTATTTCGTATACAGTTTATAGAGAAAAATAATTGGGGGGCTAATGAAAAGAGATTTGTGAGAAATTATTGGTAATTAACTAATACTGAATAGCTCCCCCCTCCCCTATTCCTTAGTTTATAGTATATTTGTTGATGACACCTATGTTTAGCATTTTTGCACTTGCGATCAAATTTGATTGCTTATTTTTTACCATTTTTCAAAGTTTTCATTTATTTGTTGGCTTTATTTTTGACAAATTAGCCCCCCCCTCCCTGAACATATGTTTCAAAAGATGTTTTAAATCACTATTTAGTCCACTTCAGTGCAAAAGTGCTAAAACGTAGTGTTTTTCTCATTCTGCATTTTGGTCGACATGCCAATGGGGAAGGCTAGAGCCTCCCCGCCCCCCTGGTTACGCTACTGGTTCTTGATCACCACTGCTCTTATTGTGTGTGTACCAGCGCCAGCGGCATCTGGATATGGAAAAATATAATATTCTTACTTTTGTTAGGGGTTTAGGTTCGGTTTGGGTTCACTTGAGCACAATTTTGAGGGTTCAGGTCTGGTTTAGGTTCACTGAAGTAAAATTTTGCTGGTTCAGGTTCGGTTCGGGTTCACCAAAATGAAACGGTTCATTCGGGTTTACGGTTCGAGTTCAGGTTCGGTTCGACACCCTGGTTTAAACAGCCAAAATTAAGCTTGCGCGGAGACGTCTTTTCTAGCTGTAGTGGTACAGCAGCAGACACGTAACCCAAAGGTTGCAGGTTCGATTCCTATGGGAAAACAATTTTTTTGTATTGCTTGTTTTAAGTAGTCGCCGTTCTGGTGGCTTTTCCCTAGGCTTCCGCGCTGGTAGCCTTTAGGCCAGAAGCTCGCAAAACCATCAAACATTAAAACTCTGGCCTGCAAACGTCAAAAGCATCTTAACTTCCAAAAGTTAATAACTTATTCTGTCACAATACTCCTAAGCGTGTGCGGAAAATGGTCAACTCCTAAGCGGGTGCGGATTCGTCCAAAGCATAGCGCACCGTCGCTTTCTCGTGATAGGAGGATAAAGATGCACCAATCAATCAATCAATCAATCAATACCGGCAAATGGCAACACTGGAATAACAGGAAAGTTGTTAATTTTGAACTGTAATATCTTCAAAACGGCCAGTCATCGAAAATACGAATTTGGTGATAATGTATTTTAGGTTTTCCTAATATTTTGGTCAAGAGGAAAAAACTTGATTTGATTGCCCTTTTGACGTAATTTACTTCATAAGATGTTTTAGTGCCGTAACTACTTTAACAGCCATTTTATGATTAGTATCAATAAACAAACCTACAGTATTGGTAAACACCAACCTGCATGCCAAATTTGATTGTCACTTGGCTTCCAGTGTAGGATTTAATTAGGGAGATATTTTTGCCCCCTTTTCCCTGTGTAAAACGCGTTGGTCAATAATGGACCCGAGTATAACATAAAGTTTATTATCTCGCTTAAAAACGGTTTTATTGCATTATGAGCTGTTTAAGGACTATGGCGATATTGACCATTTTATTACCGTGTGTTTGCGAGTGCCTGTGTGTGTTTTGTGTTTTTTGTGCACATTAAAAATAAGTTTAAAAAAGTAAAAAAATGATCATTGCGAAGGTGAATGCTGCGCGTTGCTTTTCAAAAAAAAGAGAAAAGCGAAAAAGACCGCTCACAATTATTGCTGCTGCATTTTGAGAAAATTGTACTGTAACGGAAAAAAACAAACGTTTAAGATTTTCTTTAACTGCAAAAAAGACAACTGCGAAAAACGCAACGATTTTGTAGGAATTGTTGTAACGCATCAAGTTTCTGATGATGCAGTACGATATAAAACATCTCTAACGGCAATTGAATGACCATTTGAAAACAAAAGGGAGACAATGCATTTTTTTGGATATTATATATATACATTTTTTAATAAACGCAAAAATCTTTATTGAGCATTATTCAGAGTTTCATACCTTTGGATTCGTGATAGACTGAAATGATCTGATTCAAATAGAACTGTTTAAAATTTTTTGAAATGGAAATATTGGTTTTTCTAGTTGAATAAGCCCATCCAGACGAATGCAAAGTTATGAAACAATGTAAAATGGTCAATAAATCTTTGCTAATTAAGAAACTAAATCTTTATAATTTCCGTGACCATGCTGTTCATTAAACACTTTTATAGATCTTTAAGAGCAATTTTAAAATTTGCTGAATGCATAAATAGATGGTATTTAGCTGCTCATAACGTAGTTAAGAATAAAGATTATGCCTCGCATTCTTCTGGTTACTGCTGGATTGCTATTAAGTGTCTTCAATGGATCTCAAAGTACGTATTCTTGCCGTAATTCGCTCGAGTTTTGCCGATCATATTCCAGTATCAGCTTACGAGCCGAAGTGATTCCTTCAAACTGCGATAAGCGCAGCATCAACTTAATATTTACAGTCGCCGGAGCAGAACAAAGTCATATAAGTTTGACGCGAGAAATTGATAGCACATTTGTCTGTTTACCCAAAGATTTTATACTGCTTAAAAGGGAGACTTTTTCTTGCTTCATCAATGGATCGCAGCTTATCCAGAACAGATCGATCAAATGGCGTATTAACTTGTTTGGATCCAGATGTCCTTCTCTGTCATGTTTTGTTTGGCTGGATGCGTCGATATTCAACAAATGCCGTGCTCCATCTTCAACAGATTTTAGTGCTAACGCCACAGTTCCACAACCTTATGTAAAAACAACTCAATCTTCAACGGATTTTAGTGCTAACGCCACAGTTCGACAACCTTATGTAAAAACAACAACATCATTTTTTAACGAAAATGTTTTGCCATATTATTCTCCTATGTTTCTGGTTATTTTCTTTGTATTGTTAGCTGGCATTTTCTTTGGGAACAAACGCTATCAAAGATTTTTAATCCAAAAGAGAAAATTTTATGAAATAGGGATATTTCCGAAAATATCTCTTACCTTCTATCTTACTTTTTTCGATGAGCACCCAAATCATAAAGCAGTAGTATTAAGATTCGCAGATTATTTGAAGGTTCGCTTTGGTTTCAATGTAATCCTGGAACTCTTTGACAGAGAAGCAATTTACAAAGATCCAGCTGCGTGGTTGGAGAAGTCCCTGGCATCTTCCGATATCATTTTAGTGATTTGGTCTCCCGGAGCAGAACAACGTTGGAGCAATTCGGAAAAATTCAACCATCGACTCGATCTTTTTACTGCTGTTCTTAAACGCGTAAAAAGCGATTTAACTCTGCGCAGAAACCTCTCCAAATATTTGTTCGCGTATTTTCAGTATCACGACAATGTACCGAGATTTATTCGAAACAGTTCCATACCTTGCGTAAAATTAATGGCGGACTTTTATTCGTTTTGCAACAAATTGATAGAATTTTCAAAAAAGCTTGAAAATTTTCAAAAGTCGAAAATAACCTTCTCAGCAGACTCCATTGAAGTGAACTCAGCTGAAGCAGTTGAACTAGAGAGAAGCATTTTAGAAATGACTGATTTAATAACCGAACGGCATCCTTAATCGTAAAACATACAGTATAAACATTAAAGAAAGTACAACTTCTCGAACGAAAAAATACCTTTTTCCCGGTATAATTTTGTATTTGTTAAATTGTTTTTGATCGTTAACTTAACTTTAGTCTACGTAACTATATGCTTCCATTCAAGACCAGCAATATTAATTTAAGTTCGGAGAATAAAATCAATAACAATAATTTGATATACGAGTATAATTATGGCACTTCAAGCTGCTTGTATAAATGTGCTTTTTTTCAACGAGAATGGGAAAGTTAATACATTGCAAAAGTAAGAAACAAAATCAAAAATGATATGAAAATATAATGCAACGAAAACAAACAAAACAAAGTGATAACTACAAACGTTTTTCAAAAATATGACTTTGCATCGTTCGTGACAGTTTGTATAATGTTTTGTGTTTTGGCGGCCGTGAAAAGTTTTATTGACAACACAGCCAGCTGTGATGTTTATTGTTACTTTCACTTATTTTATAAACTACGGTTTTAACTAAGTGCTTTACAGGCTTCGCTCAATGCAAAGTTTCCTGTTACTTATTGCTCGGCCAAATTTTATAGCCCTACTGTAAATTGTAATTAATGGAATGACATTATGCACTTTGGCTACTCATTTACAGTGTATAGCTTATGCACATTTTATCTGTAGTTGTCGAGTTAATTGATTGTCTGCTATTAATACGGAAGATCTGGTTCCATATCAGGTCGTATCAAATCCATGACTATATACAGTGGCGCAACCAGAGGGAAATAAGGGGGAATTATAGCTTCAGCCCCTTAGCCAAGTCACTTAAAAATTTCAACCCAAACTGCGCAGACCCCCATGACCCCCCGCCCTTCAAACCCCGAAGACTGGTTTTCAAGCAAAAAAAAGACAACTTTAAGTTCAAGCCCCACCCCCTTAACAAAATCCTGGCTGCGCGCCTGACTATAAACATTAATATTAATAGCTTTTTTTACTTGACGTTCAGCATTAAAACCGGACAATGTGAAGCCTCCACGATATGCGGTGAAAAGATGGGCAGTGGCAGGCGGTAGTTTGACTTGAAAACTGCAAAAATCCCATTGTGTCTTCTGGCCAAGTCAACCAGGTGAATAAAGATGTAATAACAAAATTAGCAGCACTGTGTAACTTCAAATTTCAGAGTTGCTGTTGCTATTCCACACGAGGTCGATTTCAACGTCTCGAGAGTCCCAAGGCAAAGTCGCGCTCGTGTAAAACAGCAAATCGTATGCAATTTACGAGTCGCCCAGGCATACCGCAATGCACAAAAGCTTTGCGAGTCGCTGGCTGCGATTATTCTAAATTAACTTCATAAAATATTGTGTTCATAGAACAAAAGAGTCTGTATAGTGCTTTTACCCACTTAATTGTGATTTCAATACTAAATTTAATTCATATTAGTTTGAAACGCAGATGGAATAATTTTTATTTTTTTGGCAAAAATAACTTAATTTTAGGCCTATTTTGATAAAAGTAATGCTATTAAAACACGACATAGAAATCAGCCGTGCAAAAACATGATTATACTAGTTGCATAAATGGGCTATGTGGGAAGTAGCTTTTGCTAGATTTTCAGTTCTTTTATTTGCAAGCTGGTAAATCATAAAATCCTATGTCGGTAGTTCAATAAAACTCTCGAAGAGTAATGTATTTCTTTTTTATATTATAGAGAAAGGTATAATTATGGGGGCTAATAGAAGGAAGTTTGAGAGAAGTGATTGGTAATTAAATAATACTGAATAGCCCCCCTCTTTTTCCAGAGCTTAAATATTTTTGATGACACCTATGTTAAGCATTTTTAAATAAGCAATTAAATTTGAATACAAATTTTAGGCCAATTTTCAAACTTTTTTTCGTGATTTATGACTTATATTTTTGACAAATTTGCCCCCTTAAATAAACCTTACAAAATTATGATTTAAATCATTTTTTGAGTCTATTCTGGTGCAAAAGTCAGTCTCAAGAGTGCTAAAATTGTGGCATTTTCCTTATTCTCCATTTTGGTTGGCAGGCCAATATACGTCCCTCTCCCCCTGATTACGCTACTATTGCTCAGAGGAGTTTACGGTGATCCAATGTTCTTGTGGATTTTTTCAAATTTTTACCCATTAAATTTGCTGTTTGATTCGAAGCCAAAAATTAGAGAAATCTTTGTAAAGCGTCATTTCGGCCTCACAGCCGACCATGTAATTGACTTTTGAATTATATTTTCAAGGATGATAATAATCTATTCATCTTTTGTAGTCAGCTAATATTCAAACAGGAGTCAAAAACATGTGCAGTTTTCTTTCATAAACTTTTTGAAGTGCTTTGTAACAAAGTTGCAGAATGTAGACCACCAAAACTGCATTTTTGGTCTGAAATTTCTGTATCTGTCAAAATTTTTGTGTAAGTTCACCTAAAGAAAAAACTGTGAAAATGTTTTTAGTGTGGATTTTCTGATGTTCTGACGTTTGCGGGACCACAGTTAAATGTTTAATCGTTTACACGCTACCTATTATTATAATTATTAATGGGCAGCGGTGCAAGAGAATCTTATGCCGTTAGGTAAAATCCACCTACACATTTCGTAGGCCTCATTTGGGCCCACTGCAACTGTAGCTGCTATGTTATTGTTTTGCTTGGTTACTGGTTGAACTCAGAAAGCCTTCCAGCTTCCTTTAAGTACGTGGCCAGTTTGTTAATGCTACATTTCGTTACCACATTGTGAACAGTGGTTTTGGTGATTCCAAAATATTTAACACGAATATCTTGGTAGAGCTTGCAATTGCCTACATGATGATTTGGTGTTTCATCCTCTAGGCTACATTTTGGACACAGAGAAGACTCAGCACGACCTGTAGTTTTCTTGTGCCGTTGTAGATTGCAGTGCCCAGTTAAAACTTGCACTACTCTATTTAATTGAGGCCTCTTACGGTTAAGGAGACGTATTGTTATTCGAGAAGACGTCCAACCTACTGACTCCTTCATCCTCAAGCAATCTTTCCGTTTATTCCACATAGATTTCCATCTAACTGTGGACCAGTCCTTAACCGTGCTAACACAACTGGCATACGGGACTGTAATAAAAGGTTCAGGACCATGTATTTTTGATTTAGATCCTGATTTGGCTTAAAGGTGGTGAATCATCCAGCCAATTCCGGTGGTTTACAATAGCTAAAATTGAACTATAATTTTTGATATTTTTTGTTTTAATTTTGGGACTGCGGTTGCAAAGATATTCAACAAATACAAAAAGATGTCCCCCCGAAAAAAGTTTTTGGAAACTCTGAGTTTTGATCTTCCCGCCAAAACCACAGTAGGCCTAATGGTTTAGAGAACTGTGGTAGGCCTAATAGTTTAGAGATAGTTTATTTCTAAATAGTTTAGGCCTAATTAGGCCTAACTATCTCTAAACTATTAGGCCTAATAGTTTAGAGATATTTAGGCCTAATAGTTTAATAAGATTACGTTAGACCTAATAGTTTAGAGACTGTGGTTTTGACGGAAAGATCAAAACTCAGAGTTTCCAAAAACTTTTTTCGGGGGGACATCTTTTTGTGTTTGTTGAATATCTTTGCAACCGCAGTCCCAAAATCAAAACAAAAAATATCAAAAATTATAGTTCAATTTTAGCAATTGTAAACCACCGGAATTGGCTGGATGATTCACCGCCTTTAATAGTCTGCCACTTCGTTACAATGTACCTTTTCATGTCCAGGAATCCAGGCAATACTGACGTGGTTTTGTTTACCTAACTGATTTAGGTTTCTAATGCAGTTGAACACTGTAATTGATGTTACAGTGCACTTTATGAGTGCTTTGATAGCTGCTTGGCTATCAACCAGCACAACAATATTTCGATTGTGCATTTTTTCCCAAAGCAGGTTCTTTGCCACTTTTGAAATAGCTAAGACTTCTGCCTGGAACACAGTGCTGTAAATTCCAAGGTGAAAAAATGCTTGTTTTGGAGAGTTGTTTGGGTATTCGGCATAGAAACCCGCGCCTACTCTCCCATCTAGTTTCGAACCATTAGTGTTAACCTTAACAGTGTTCCGATTTAGAACGCTTTCAAATCTGATAGCAATCTTTTTATTCATAATTTGACATTCGAAATTTCTCTCGAATAACTTTGTTTTCTTTATTCGGTCAGCTGGCATTTGCAGCAGCGGTAAGAATTTTTTTGCCTCATTGCAAACATCAACATGGCTTTTCGTTTTCCGAAAGGAACCAATTGGGTTGACATGCCAGAGGCCACTAACAGTGATTCTATATGACCCTCGCACTGCCTCAGCCAATAAAAATTCCTTAATGAGAGTTATGTTGAGCAATTTTCTAGAGCACCACTAGGGGTGCTAGGAAAAGCTGATGAAATCATCAAGCAAGCAAGTCTCTGCACCTTTGTGAGTTTCCTCACTAGATACTTTTTGTTGAGACCGCCAGCCCAGGACACACACGCATACGACATGATTGGACGTATCATAGCTGTGTACATCCATTTCATCATAGATGGTTTTATTCCCCACGTTTTACCCACAATTTGTCTACATTGCATTAGTACTGTAGTTGCTTTGCGGGTAATTCGGGTAATATGTGGTTTCCGGATTAGTTTGCTGTCCAAAGTAACACCTAACAGCCTTGCTTCCTTGGAAAGTTCAAGTTTTGTACCATTTATTGACAAGGAATCCAAATCTGGATTCCATTTGAAAGTGAACAGTATGATTTCAGTTTTCTCGCTGCTAAACTGTAGCTTTTGATCCAAAGCCCAGTTTGTAGCAATATTTATTGCTTTCTGAGCCATACCTCTGATCCAAAGCATATCAGCACCAGTGACCAACACTGCTAGATTATCGGCATAGACTTGAACATAAAAGCCCCTGCTGCGTAACTATAGCAACAGTTTGTTTGACACAGTTCCACAGAAAAGGGGACAGGATACCATCTTGTAGGTTACCCTTCACTACTTCCCTTTTAACTTTATCACCATATAATTCTACTTGGACTGTGCGATGTCTTAGCAAACTCTCTATCCATGAGGTGAGAACCTTAGACATGCCCAGCCCTTGCAGAGCCGCAACAAAGCTACTAAAGGTGACATTGTCGAAGGCACCGACAATATTCAGGAAAATACCCAAAGCCGGCTTTTTTCTAACAAGGCAATGCTCTACACGGCGCACAAATTCATGTACAGCAGTTTCCGTAGAAACACCTGCACGAAATCCATACTGCGATGCAGAAAGCTTTGCCTGCACGTTATTATCTTCACTAATATGATACAGAACTAGCCTTTCCAACCATTTCAGTTGAAAGGAAGTTAAAGTGATCATATGGAAGGATTTAGCTTCAAAATAGCTTTCCTTTCCGGGTTTGGGGAGAAATATACCTGTGCCTTCTTTCCATGCCAATGGCACATAGCTGTGTCTCAGGCATGCTTGAAAAATGACGTGGTAATATCCTTTCAGTTGATTCCAACCTTTCTGTAACAGTACAGGATAGAGCCCGTCTGGCCCTGGTGCTTTGAATGGTTGAAATTCGTTAATAGCTGCTTCCATACGCTCAAATGAACGTATGTTTGCAATCATTTCAGTGTCTTCAGGTCTCATGAATGGATTGTCCACTAAGTTGGATCTGGTTGCTCGATTTTCTGTCTGCTGGCTACCCGGTGATAAGATATCCAGCAGATAGTTCAAAGTTTCTAGTGGAGACTTTGTGAATTCTCCGTTGTGTTTAATTACGTTGCTAACACGCACCGTTTCATTCCTTCGAATAATTTTCACCAGCAGAGCCGTTGGTGTTTGATTATTCATACTCTCTTCAAAGCAATACCATGATACGCGCTTTGCTCTTCTGACAGCTTTTTTGAAGTAGGATAGGGCGAGCTTTCGAGCCTCCCAATCTTCTTCTTGTTTTGTTTTAATGGCTTTTCTCCAAGCTCGTCGAGCCTCTTTTCGAAGGCTTGCTAGCTCAGAATTCCACCAAATGTTATCTTTCTTACGAAGCGACTTTCGCATAGGTCAAGCAGCTTCATATGAGTTAGTAATAACTGAATGAACCTTGCTTGCGAGCACATCAATGTCTTCTTTTGAGGAAGGCACTGGTACTGGTCGTAAAATTTGTTCATTTAATTTTTGTTCGAGTTCGTTTACATACTTGTTCCAGCACGTACGACGAACATTACGAAACATTTTAGCCTGTTTTCGGATTCTGCTTTTAACTTGGAACCTAATATACATGTGATCCGAGAATGATGGCACGTCGCTAACATGCCAACCAACTACTCGGTCTTATGCACACCGGTTTACTACGATTTAGTCCAGAACCTCGTCACGCGTTTTAGTTCTGAATGTTGGTTTATTCCCCACATCACAGAAATTCAGGTCTGCACTAACACAATACGCTAGCAGATCCCCTCCTCGAGCGTTTGTATCGGAGGATCCCCATCTAATGTGATGTGCATTTGCATCGGTTCCTACAATTGTAGGGATTTGTTCATTTTCTGCGAAGACTAACAGATCCCTCAATAAATTGGGCGGAGCTGGTTCTTCGGTTGCCATGTATGCCGATACGAAAACAAGACTGTTACCGCTTTGGCACACATTGTTAACTCTAACTGCCACAATATTCTCATTTGAAAACATCGGAATTAGAGAACAACAGAGATCAGGAGTAGCATAAATGCACGCCCGAGGACGATTACCCTTTCCAATACCTTAAAAGAGGCTCCAGCCTCGTAGCTTACTTCTGATTTTAGTGGCATATGTCCATGGTTCTTGCGATAACACTAACCCGGAACGTACGTTTTATGTAACTTCACACATGTTATAGCTTGCTGCTTTACATCTGTATAGGTTGATTTGCCAACACTCTAAATTATGTAAGGATAACTTAGGTGCCGTAATGGCTTTATTTGATTTTTCCCCCTGCTTCATTTTAGACTTGCAAGCAACTTCCGAGAAATTACTTGGATTCTGAGGTTCCACAGGGGAAGTTGGGGTGGTGTTCGGTTTCGCAACCGACCATACCATTTTTGTTGTACCCTCAGCTTCTGAGACCGATTCCTTTAGCAAAGGAACCTTTTCAACTTGAGGGCTCAGATTTGATGTTTCTTCGGCATGCTACCTAGCCTAAAGGTTACCAGCGCGAAAGCTTAGGGACAAGCCACCAGAACGGTGGCTACTTCGTCTTAAAACAAGCAATGCGAAAAAGTTATCTATCCACAGGATTCGTGGTAGAGCAGTCGACCAGAAATCCAAAAGCTGCAGGTTTGAATTTTGTGGGAAAAAATTTTTTCGCATTATTTGTTTTAAGTAGTCGCCGTTCTGGTGGCTCTTCCCTAGGCTTCCGCGCTGGTAGACTTTTTAGGCCAGATGGCGCTTAAACGATTAAACAACTTTGATCTTAATCTTTAGTATTTCGTTGATATCATCGACTTCAATCACGATCTAGGTTTGGTGCAAGTTGCTTGCCTCTGTCACTTGATTTACAATGTAATATTAGAATGAAAAATAATGTTCCAATCGAATTGATTGTATATTTTGTGTAAGCTTGTAATAACAAATAACGAATATAAACTGAAGCAATTATGCTAAACTACGTCGGTCATTATGACATGAAAAGCATAGTTCCATTTTGCTCTTCAAATTTCTAAAAATGCTTTGCTCAGTGCTCATTTGATTGTACCAAAGGCAACGCAATATTGAAGTATACGAGCATTTAAATTTTGCTCTTAACAATGTTTGTGATGCTGCGCAGCATTTTCAATGACATACCTTTGAAACGATAATAGAGTAATCAATTAGCTTCAGTGACCTTGAAACTGAGCGTTTAAAATCTTCTATTTATTTTTTAAGTTAGGTATAGCACAATCTTTTTCGGTATGACTATGAAACTGTTGTTTTTTTTGCCAATCTAAATATAACGCTTGCTCAACCTCTGTCACATCCTGTACCGTGATTACGGTAACCAGTCGTGTTAAATGTAATAAAACTGTTTTCCATGAAGCCAACCATCTCTTGAACTTACAAGCTGTTAAAAAAATTTAAATATTAAACCTATTGATTTTTTGTCTCTCAAAAAAAATAATGCGGTTAATTGCTTCTCATCTTTAAACACGGAATCGTCGGGATTGACTTTCTTAGCAGAGGTGGAGTCGAGGACACAAGGCTCGAGGCCAAGGCCAAGGCCAAGGACACAAAAAAAATCCGAGGCCAAGGCCAAGGCCAAGGACAGCCCTTCCGAGGACAGAACCTCTCGAGGCCAAGGACAGGAATGCTCGAGGCCAAGGCCAAGGACCAAGGACACAGGCGCAAGTGTTCTCAAAAAAAAAAGTCTTCAAAAATTTTTTTCAGGCGATCTCCAATTCGTTGGCGTACCCAGAATTTATTGGGATAAGCCTAAACCACAAATCGAATGAAATGACGTCATCAAAAATTTTCCAGAGCAAGTTTTTGTGGGACAAACATATCGTAGGATCGAAGATCTGATATCGCTGCCCGTTAGCACGTAACCAGGATTTTGCAAAGGGAGAGGGCTTAAACTAATAGTTCAAAAACGCAAATATTTAACTTTGGAAACGTGTTAAGAAAGCTAGTGTAACTCAAAGGTATCACAAACGGGATGTTTCCATTGGACGATTTTTTGTAATTTTTTGAAAAAAAAAGCTATTTTAATGCCATTGAATCACATTTCGCAAATGTTCAAAGCCATTTAAAAGCACTAGGTTTTGACATTCGAAAGCCAATTGAAAAAATCAAATTGTTTAATACTCCTTTTACTTGCAATTTAAGTTTAAAACATGTTTAACATCTTATATTTTGGAGTTAAATTTAAGTGTAAGTGATCTGGTCTAGCTAGAGTGCGTTGTCTTAATTATAATGTGCATTGTCTCTTGCAACATTTTAGCAGTAAATAATAATCCACTCGAAGATTTTCCTTAGAGATTTTTGTTTTGTCATGACAGTAACCAGTTATAGGAGTATATGTTCGGCCAGGAGGCCCAGGCTCCCTCAATTGAAGTTCAATGATTCGTTCAATCAGCATTTTCCATGGCTAATTTTTTTAAAAGTATTTTGTGCGTAAAAACCGGCGAGGTTGGAGGTGAATTACTGAATTGTTATTGAAAAATGGTAAAATAGATAGTTAACTTCAACTACCCATGTTATTGTCGGGCCGGATTTACATCGCGCTAGGCCCCTGGCGCTTTGGAGATTTTCTTAACATCTTTCTGCCAAATATAGGTGAAGACCAAAAAAAGTCTTACGATTTTAGCTCGGGGCCACTAACTGATACTCAGGCTCGTAGCCAGAAATTCGCACTGTGGGGGCTAGTTTGGGGGTCTGGGGGCGGGGCCCCCAGTCACCAGAGGCCAATGGGGGTTAGGGGGCGAAGCCCCCAGCGCTCGAAAATTTTGCATTTTTTTGCAAAATGAACTTAATTTTAAAGCTATTTTAATAGAAAATAATGCTTTTAGAACGTGGCATAGAAATTGGCAACCCAACATGATTCAACTAGTTGCATTAATGGGCTATATGGGAAGTGGCTGATGATAACATTGCAGTTCTCTTGTTTACCTGCTGGTAAATCAAAAAATCCTATTATTCAATAAAACTCACACGGAGTAATCTATTTCGCCTATATTTTATAAAAATAATTGGGGGAAGGGTTAATGGAAAGATATTTGAGAGAAGTGACTGGTAATTAACTAACACTGAATAGCCCCCCTCCCCATATTCCTGAGTTGATGATATATTTGTTGATAAAACCCATGTTTGGCGTTTTTAAATTAGCGATCAAATTTGATTGTTAATTTTCGGGCATTTTTTCAAAGTTTTCATTGATTTGTAACTTTAATTTTTGACAATTAGCCCCCGTTGAATATATGTTTCAAATGATGCATTAAATAACTTTTTAGTCAATTCCAGCGAAAAAACAGTCTCAAAAGAGCTAAAAACGTGGTATTTTCCTTATTCTGTATTTTGGTTGACAGGCCAATGGGGGGCTATAGTCCCCGCCTCCCCCATGGCTACGCTACTGCTGGTACTGCGTCATATTATGGTAAATCCAGCCCTGGTTAATGCATTACGTTCACAAAAAGGCTAGATGTGGGCCTGAGATAGCAACTTTTAGGACAAAAATTCTCTGTTTTCTTCGGGTTATACGTTTAAATTGGCTGGGAAAAATTGAATTGAAGGGAACCTGAGCTCCTGGTCTTCAATATTGTTGTTAGTTATACTGTTGTAAGCAAAAAATGCTAAAAAGAAACTGAAACAAATTAGGCTTTTTTGTCACATTTTGTCATTGGTGAAATTTCAATTGGGAAGGGGGCGGACCCCCTGCCCCCCTCCCCTTGGCTACGCCTATGTTCTAAGTGAGGTAAACAAAAAAGGTGTTCGCAAATTTTCTGCGAGGTTTGTGGCGTTTTCCAACGAAATTTCAACCGTTCAAAAAATAGTGCTGTCCTCGAGCCGAGGACAGGCCGATTTTCGAGGACTTGAGGCTTCGAGGCCAAGGCCAAGGCCAAGGACTTGACCTTCGAGGCCAAGGCCAAGGCCAAGGACTTCAAAATGTGTCCTCGAGGACGTCCTCGAGGCCAAGGACGTCCTCGAGGACTCCACCTCTGTTTCTTAGTTTGTTCTGGTCATTCCCTTGCTGCTTTGAACCTTACAACTGACATGACAAAAAAATTTAACTCACATCAATAATAACAAACTAAAGCATAATTGTATCCTGATCCCGACATATGACCCAATATCCATAGACCCCTACACCCTACATGCATTAAAAAAATGCATTTTTTGTCTATGATTTAATTGATTTCCTTATAGAAAAGGAGAAAACAATGTCGATCAGCAAGCATGTTGATATTCACAACACCACAGGAATTGCACTGGTGAGCATCCGCGACCGGTTTTGCTCAAGGGAATCATCAGGCGAAATCGGTCGCGGATGCTCACCAGCGCAATACCGGTGGTGTTGTGATCATCGAGGTGCTTTCTGATCGACATTGTTTTCTCCTTTTCCATTTGAATCGCTATGGTTCCCTGCCCAGAGTTGCAATATCTCTGATACCCTTGTGGTTCCCTTGGTGGTTTTATGTAGGTTTTGATTTCCTTATGATATTATACAGCGTATGACTATAAATAAAAAATATTCATTGAACATCATCAAGTTTTTCTCACAATGAGTGGATTTTCGTGATTGTTATTTTTTGGTTACAGAAATTTTAATTATGTTTTTGTTCTTCACATTTATGAACTATGTTGTAGACTATAGTGCAGGGATGGAAACCGGTCGGGTTGCCGGTCGGGTCGAGATTCTTCGACCGGCCAGTCAAGCCGGTTGAAAAACCGGTCGAATTCTCCTTTCTGGCAACTAAAAGACATCTAAGCACCAACCGAAATATACTTATATATTTTATCATAAATAAAACTTTTTACAAAAAAACAGTATTAACAAACCACACGTTTCGAAAACACTTGTTGAATGGTTTCAAGCTGTGACTAGTATGCTGTGATCACTAAGACATGCACATCCAGGGACGTATTTAGGGTGGGATTATTGTGCCATGCCCCCTAGTTTGGGCCACGGCACAAAGCAAAAAAGTGCAAAATGTACGTTGAAATCGCGTAATCAGATTCTAATAGAGCATGCATGTGGAAGGGGCTTTAGCTACCTGGCATTTTAGCATCATTTTAATCAGCTTAAGAGTAGAAGTGGCGCAGATTTCAGATTTTTAGTACATGCTAAAATCTTGTCGCTTTGAAAAGCTTTTTTAAACTTAAATTTATCACACTCTACAATGGTCAAGAAAGACATAGCTCTTATTTTTTTATATCTAACTCGCCATGGCTTGTTCTGAAGTAGCAGCATTTCTACAAACTGCTGGGGCACATTATATTTCGAATGTTTTCTAGCCAATGTCATAACAGTTTAGTGTTTTCAATGAAAATAACGGACGCGTTGCGTTCATGGAGATAGTTATTCATAATCACTTTGTACTACCGATGAGTTTATTTATTGGTTTGACGTTTCGCTTCCATAACCGGGAAGCTTCTTCAGAACAATTTTCTGCAGTGCTGCCTTTGCACTTACAAAAAGATAAATAAGAAAAAAATTGCAGCAGAAGATAGGTAACAGTTAAAACATACGAACATCACAATACTTGTACTATTATACCCAAAAACATTAAAATGATGGAACAATAACATTATATAACCGACAAGTTTGACGTCCTTCGTGGTCGACTCCTGGGAATTCATCACGAAGGACGTCAAACTTGTCGGTTATGATTTCCGTGGTCACACAAGGGGAACCCTTGTAGTAGGGATAGCCTATGGCTGTCCTTACTACAAGGGTTCAGCGATTTTTTCACTTGTTTTTTTAAGTACCACAAGTGAAAAATCGTTTATTTCCTACAAAGCCTCTGCCGCTGTGCAAGGCCTTAAGGTTTGTCCAGTTCGGCCAAGAGTCTTGTCCAGCTGGGGAATAACTTTGTTAGAGAAGCTGAGGGCTGCCGATGAGAGCTACAAGCTCGAAACAGCGCTGTCGGCTCTGTGAACATCATATAATATTGAAAATTATGTCACTAACAGCGTGAAAAAAATGAATACTGAAAAATTACACCGCCTACAGCATGAAAAAATTAATAATATTCATAACAACTAGCTGCTTCACTAACAGTTTGAGAAAGTATGAAAAGATCTATTGCAAAACATTGTGTACTGGAAAAGCTTTTTCGCTCACTGATATTTATATTAATTGTTCCGTCCGTATATAAATCTCTGTGGAGCTAAAAAGCTTTTCCAGTACATAATGTTTTGCAATAGATCTTTTCATACTTTCTTAAACTGTTAGTGAAGCAACCTAGTTGTTATGAATATTATTAATTTTTTTCATGCTGTTAGTGACATAATTTTTCAGTATTCATTTTTTTCACGCTGTTAGTGACATAATTTTTCAACATTCATTTTTTTCACGCTGTTAGTGACATAATTTTCAATATTATAAAATGTTATTGTTCCATCAATTTAATATTTTTGGGTATAATGGCACAAGTATTGTGATGTTCGTATGTTTTTACTGTTACCTATCTTCTACTGTTATTTTTTTTCTCATTTATCTTTTTGTAACTGCAAAGGCAGCACTGCCGAAAAAAAGTTTAGTGTTTGCTGCTCGGCAAATTGCAAATAATCTGTCACCAATAGCTAAAAAATTGTAACTTCATTTTTTGGCCTTTTGCAAAATATCATCAGAAAGAACGTCTAATAATTTAGCTTGTGCCCTCCAGTGCTTTTTATGCTTAGTTTGTGCACGTTTTGCGTTGCTCAAAACCAGTCATTCAAATCGAAACTTAACCAAAAAATGTCTGAAAATTGAGTCATTTTTGCAAAACACGCAAAAATTTTTTCCCTTTTTTTTTGAGACCCCCGTCGTAAGTCACAAATTTTAACACCTCACCCATGCCCCCCTTTTGAAAATTTTTCATTAGATACATTGAACTGTGAACAAAAACTTTCTGTAAAAAAACCGGTTGACCGGGCCGGTCAGAAACCGGTCGACCGGCCGGTCAATCGGCGATGATTTTTAAATTTACCGGTCGGTCGGGTCGAGAAATTCTGACCAGTTCCATCTCTGCTATAGTGTGTGCGATTTATTACCCTAATGCTTTGATTGTATAGTCTATATAAAATGCAATGCTTTCACAAAACAGTCCTGTTATTAACTAAGTCTACGTGATTTAAAATCACGTATTAAAAAAATACAGTCTTGTGTACTTTTAACCAGCTCTATTTGTCAATTCAAGTTTTCGGTGCACAATTAATTTTACAGGGAGGTTTGGAATGGATAACTGCATTCCTTCGAATGCAATCTGCAAAGCAAGCTTTAACTCTCGGAAGTAATTTTTTCGGAAAAATTTTTGTTAAAAGATACGATAGGCGTGTTCTCATATAGGCCTTGTTACGGTGTCCAAAATTGTGTTGTCTCGTAATACCCATCGAGGTACCTCTTGAAAAATTTTTTACAAATAGATTTTTAATGCCTGATTAATGATTGAAATGTCTTCGGTTGCAACCAGGTGCCGTTTTTAAGATATACCGCTTTTAATCGAACGCGGATGAATATTTTAAAATCAAACGCTTGAATAATTTTTTTTACTATTAGTGTTGCCGTGAAATGATTCATAAATTTCAACAAAGATATTTTTTATTTCTTTGAATGTAAAAATTAAAAATATAATAAATTTAAACTAAATAATTAATCATGGGTAAGTTTTTTGCTAAAAAGTTTGAAAAATTAAAGTTTTAGCTTGATTTTTTTTTTGTGGTGAATTCTAAAACATGGAAACTTGCTTTGAAGTCACGTGACCGTCGTCACTTGGCAGCTGATTGTTACGAATACAAAACTTTGAAATAATTTCTCATGATTAAATACCGGTATCCTTAAGAATTAATAAAGAAATTATTTCGTGTTAAATGTCGAAAAGCAAATGAAGTACCGTACCTCGTGAAATTACACCATATGTCTGTTATGATGATAGTCTACCTACAAAAAATAGCCTAATACAATAACTGCTTTGAGAAATACCGATAAGCTTTCACTCCTTGAAACTAACTAGCCTAACTCTAGCTGGTTGGATTATCAACTCTCCAATGTCTGTTCAGCCACACTTAAGCACTTGAAACAATCACTGGAGTTAATCCAACAAATAACCCAACATAGGAGATGACTCTCATGAAATTGTGAAAAGGAGAACAGTTTATTTATGCCTTATTTTGCAATGTTTTCGAAAGTGTAGGCCTATTGCTTTATGTTGAAACTTCGCAGTAAACTACTGTAGTCTTAAACCATTGTAGCTGAATGATTTATTAGAATTGACGATGAGCTTTTGTTCGATTGCAATAAACGTTATGGACTGATGACCGGTATATCCATAGCTACCGACTGCCGTAGGCTATCGATATTCCTCGAAGCTTATCGGTATTCTTCGAAGCAGTTAAAGTATTAGGCTACTTTTTGTGGTAGGCTATCATCATAACAAACACGTAGTGTAATTCATAAGGTAGTTCGTTTATTTTTCGACGTTTTGCAAGAAACAATTTCTTTATTAATGGTTACCGGTACTTCCAGAGGTGGAGTCCTCGAGTACGTCCTTGGCCTCGAGGACACATTTTGAAGTCCTTGGCCTCGAAGCCTCAAGTCCTTGGCCTTGAAGCCTCAAGTCCTCAAAAATTGCCCTGTCCTCGGCTCGAGGACATCACTATTTTTTGAACAGTTGAAATTTCGTTGGAAAACGCCAGAAACCTCGCGGAAAATTTGCGAACACCTTTTTTGTTTTCCTCAATTGGAGCATAGGCGTAGGCAAGGGGGGGAGGCAGCCCCCCCAATTGTAATTTCACCAATGACAAAAATGTAACAAAAAAGCCTATTGTTTCTTCAGTTTCAGTTTCTTTCTAGCATTTTTCGCTGACAACAGTATAACTAATTAACAATATTGAAGACCAGGGGCGCCGGATCCCACTCAATTCCATATTTTGCCAGCCAATTTGAACGTATGACCCAGAGAAAATGGAGAGTTTTTGTCTTAAAAGTTGCTATCTCAGGCCCACATCTGGCCTTTTTGTGAACGTAATGCATTAATCAGGGCCGAATTTACCATAATATGACGCAGTACCAGCTAGGGGCCCGAGCTGAAATCGTAAGATTTTTTTGGTCTTCGACTTCACCTATATTTCCGAGAAAGATGCTGCGAAAATCTCCAAAGTGCTAGGGGCCTAGCGCGATGTAAATCCGGCCCAGCAATAACATGGTTAGTAGACGTAACCATCTATTGTACCATTTTTTAAAAACAATTCAGTATTTCACCTCCAATCTCGCTGGCTTTTACGTACAAAATAGTTTTAAAAAAAATTAGCCCTGGAAAATGCAGATTGAACGAATCATTGATCTTCAATTGAGGGTCCTGGGCCCCTTGGCAAACAGGTACTCCTATAACTGGTTATTTTCATGACAAAACAAAAATCTCTAAGGAAAATCTCGGAGTGGATTATTATTTACTGCTAAAATGCAGCCAGAGACAATGCACCTTACTCCCCCCTTCATGGACCAAATCACTAACAATTAAAATTTAACTTCAAAGTGCAAGATGCTAAACGTGTTTTGGACTTAAATTGCAAGTAAAAGGAGGATTAAACAAATTGATTTTTTCAATTGGCTTTCAAATGTCAAAAATCTAGTGCTTTCAAATGGCTTTGAACACTTGCGAAATGTGATCCAATGGCACCAAAATAGCTTTTTTTCCAAAAAATTACAAAAATCTTTGTTGAAATTTATGAATTATTTCACGGCAACACTAATAGTAAAAAAAATTATTCAAGCGTTTGATTTTAAAATATTCATCCGCGTTCGATTAAATAAAGCGGTATATCTTAAAAACGGCACCTGGTTGCAAGCGAAGACATTTCAATCATTAATCAGGCATTAAAAATCTATTTGTAAAAAATTTTTCAAGAGGTACCTCGATGGGTATCACTAGATCTGTTTTCTGGACGTTTTTTCTGCTAGCGTAACAAGGCCTAATAAAAAAGAGCCTGTTTTGATCTGTTTGTATAAAGCTCCAGTCTAATAGCAGCGAATAAGCGTAAATCGGACCGAACTGTTTCGAATTCAAATCCGGCTTGATTCGGGATCGTGATTTCGAATGCATTACGAATTCACTTCGAATGGCGAAGCATATATCAAATAGATCCGGATTTGAGAAAAGCAAAGTCTTAATATTTTTAATGATATTTTGCGTAGGTGGGCAAGTTAATGCAAAAAGTTAGCTTCGTTAACCACTTGCCCGTTAACAAAGTTCATACTTCCGTTAAAGTTAATTCGTTATTTTCAGCTTTAATGAACGGAAGTTAATGAAGTCCGTTAATTCGTCAACATTTTAAGTGCAATGTACGTTTCTTTTTATTCACTTACTTCTAGAACACGTAAAATGACACTGTTCAACTATTGCAAGGAAAAATTTATTGCGATGGTGGTCTTTCGTGTTTTGGAAAATACATTTAACCGTCTAATCTAATTTCAAAATAAAAAAGGTTAATTATGCACAAACGAAGCTGCGATTGGAAAATCTTTGGAAGTAGCAAACAGAGACTATCAATAGACCTATGAGGCTGCAGTTTATTATTTGCCCCCCAAAATCGCTCTTTCTTCGCTTTTTCTATAAAACTAGTGCTAATACGCAGCAAGTGTTAAAGGCGGTGAATCATCCAGCCAATTCCCGTGGTTTACAATAGCTAAAATTGAACTATAATTTTTGATATTTTTTGTTTTAATTTTGGGACTGCGGTTACAAAAATATTCAACAACTACAAAAAGATGTCCCCCGAAAAAAAAGTTTTTGGAAACTCTGAGTTTTTTTCTTCCCGCCAAAACCACAGTAGGCCTAATAGTTTAGAGAACTGTGGTTTTGGCGGGAAGAAAAAAACTCAGAGTTTCCAAATACTTTTTTTAGGGGGACTTCTTTTTGTATTTGTTGAATATCTTTGCAACCGCAGTCCCAAAATTTAAAAAAAAATATCAAAAATTATAGTTCAATTTTAGCTATTGTAAAGCACCGGAATTGGCTGGATGATTCACCGCCTTTAAGAGTGAAAACTGGTTTGTACCGGTACGATGAATGAATGGTGCAAGAAATTAACAATGAAAACCATAACGGAAGTTAATAAAACTTTACGGAAGTTAATTTGGTCCAATAACATAAAAAAACTTTTTAATGAATTAACGAGTTCATGAAAAATTTAGCTTTGTTATTAACGGATTTGTGCCCACCTATGATATTTTGTCATTGAAAGTTATAGCTTCATCTCATGTCTTGGCAAACTATTTGAAATTTTAACACCAAAAACTTTAAGCGATTGATTGTAATTTGTAATTGCAATTGTGATTACATTTTATTCACCAAATTGGCTTGTCCAGGAAACAGCGAAGGAACCTTCCGGTATTTGATTCAAGCTGCCACCTGCCCACCTGTCTACCACGCACGGCAGAGGCTTCACACTTTCCCGTTAAATGCTAAATGTCAAACAGGAAAGCTGCGAATACCAGTTTTTATAGTCTTAGGTTTGACCAGATGGGAAACCGAACCCGAGCCTACCGCTTCAGTAGCAGACGCTTTATCCACGCTACCTTTGATTGATTAGTTTTTACCAAGATGTTCTTTGCACATAAAATTGTAGGAAAAAGCAGTTCGGGTCGAATGGATAGAATGCGAATGAATAGACATTATAAAACTGTAGATATGATTAATTGCAGTTTATCAGAAACGAAAATTACTTTAAGCCTACCGTAAAACAGAAAAATTCAAGTTTTTTTTTCAGTTCTCTTGAGATACGGTATTTTTGAAATGCAGTAATTAAATCGTCGAAAGAAACACAGATTTTTGATTATATCGAAATGAGTTTTATCTCCGTGAAAGGCAAAGATCACTTTGTGTTGAAATACTTATTCATGATGTACAAGTAAACAGTATTGAACTAAGAGTACGAAGACCAGTAAAAAATCAATTTCAAATAGCAAAACATGCCAAGTTTTTTTTCCTTTCAGCAAATCAAGAACTTATTATCGAATCAGAAGCATGTAACAAGTTTGAGGGGCTATCTTCTTGTCATTGCGTCTCCGAGTGTCCGGACAACTCTGTCTCCGTGCGCCCGGCAACACAGATCCCATGGAAGAAATGTCGCAGGGTTGGCGAGCCGTTGGCAACACTATGTCCGATTTGACCAGTCCGAAATTTGAACCTCTGACTTCTCGCTCCAGAGACGAACGCGTTGCCGCACGACCAAATAGCCTTTAAGAACTTTATATCACAAAATGTGAATTTTTCTTTTTATCATGTCGTTTTACTCAAAGCAAGCAAAATTTATTCTAACCAATGTAACTTGTTTTGAGGCAATGAATCTTCGACAATAAAGTTACGCAATTCTGAAGACACACAAAACAGTAAAATCTTTTTCCAAGAATCCATAAATCTGACTTTAACCCTAAATTTTCAATTTTTGCAGCGGGTTTAACATTTATTAGGATCCAACTAAATCATTACGGTAATTAAAGTTTATCTTTAGAAGCTAGTAATTATTTACTCAACTTTTTTTGTTTTGTGACTTGGCTCCTTTAAAATTCAATTATATATTAACAACAAACAGATGATTTTGATTGTATTTAATCCTAAAACTGAATTGATTTCAAAGTTTTGCAAAGTAAACAAAAAATTGTACTTGCAATTACATATTTATTTACCAAGTTGTCTTGATCAGCAGGAGACAGCGACGTAACCTTTCGGTCTTCGAGTAAAGCTGCCTCCTGCCTACCTAACTAACTACCATACACGGCTTCACTCTGTCCCTTTCAATAATTGCTTAACTTCAAGCAGGAAGATGTAAATACCAATTTTTGGAGTCAATAGAAATCCTTTCGAAGAAATGTGGCAGTGGTGGCAAGTTGTTGGCAACGCTGCATTCGATTTGACCGGCCCAAGATTTGAACCTCAGACATCCTGCTCCCGAGACAAACATACCACTTAATTAACGTAAGTGGCCTTCAGTCAATTCTTTGAATCCCTCTTTAGCTAAATGCGAATACATCGATTAACCTTAAAAACGAAATCTGGTCTTAAAGGTTGTAAGACATGAACAAAAATCTTTTGAATTAAACTCTTCTTGGTATTAGTTGCGAGAGTTGACTATGAGATGATGGGTCTTCAGTATAAAAATATTTTGAATTAAACTCTTCTTGGTAATTAGTAGCAAGAGTTGACTATGAGATGAGGGGTCTTCAGTATAAAAATTTAATAGTTGCAGGGTCGGGTGGATAAAGTGTCCGCTGCAGAAACCGATAAGCGGTAGATTCGGGTTAAATTCTTTGTTGCTTGAAATCAAAATTTAGAAATTAGTATTTATGGCTTCAAAAGGATGGTGTGAAATCTACATTGTGTGGGGCAGACAGGACTACTAATATGGTCAGGTGGCAGCTGGACTTGAAGATCATAAGATCTTTTTGCTGGCTCTTGGTCAAGAAAACTTGCTACAATGAATATGCAACTATAAATAGTTTATTATCAACGAAAATTACTTTGCCGTAAACAGAGCACTTGATAATGTCTGTTTTATTTTTTGGTTCTCTTTAGATATCAATGAAACACAGTAATTAAGTTGTCAAAAGAAACAGATATTTGATTAGATCAAAGCTGAGTTCCACTTCGTGAAAGGCAAAGATCATACTCGGTCTTAAAATAATTATTAGTGACGCACAAGCAGAAGAGTATTTAAACTGATTATCCGAAGTTCTTTAAAATTATTTACAAATAGTTATAATTGGGACTTCCGCGACGCTTCGCGTCGGAAGTCCCTGTTTTTTGTGTGCAAAATTACGAATTCGGCAACCAGAAGTCGAAAACGCTATAACTTTGAAACGGTTATAAGTAGAAATTTGAAATTTTAATCTGAGGTGGGGCACACATGAATCATTCTTAGTGGAATCTTTAGGGGTAATCCGTTACGTGATTCGGGTTTCCGAGCCAAAAACTGAAATGCAAATCGGAGGTTTAGATAGCTCTAGCTTGAAAACTAATCGCAGGAGGAGAATAAAAGTTTCGAATTTAGAAGCTCCTGGGCATGCAGTTTCAGCTCCCAAAAATAAATTATGACAATTCCAACACTTTTGTTTTTATTTATTTATTTATTTATTTATTTAAGCAAATTTCTTTATGGAGACAAAAACTCCAAAACCACCAAAGCTAGAAACTTGAAATTTGGAGATAGAATAAGTCTTTATATAAAGTCGTGCACCTGCATTTTTAGAGGCGCTACGTCACGTGGTTTGGGGCAGACGCACCCAAAACTTGTGATAGCGAAGTTTATTAAGTGATTTTAGTCACCTACGTGCACGTATTGCCGCGGCCAAATGGTTAGGGGTGCCTTTACTTGAAACCTAAGACTGGGTTCAACTAGATGTTCATTTTCCCGGAAGAAAATAATTCGGAACTTCTGCCAGTTCAATTTCACCATCATTCTCCCCTTCGTACTTTGAAGGTTACCGATATTTCTGTAAAACTCAATCGTATGCAATGCAAACAAAGTGATTTTGTCTCATGAAAAAATAAACGTTGATTTTAAATCATTTGTGGTTTGGGTAAAATGGATGTCTGACTAAGTATTTGAATGCAGCTCAGTTCATTTACATCAATCTCAAACCGTGGCACCTTTAATCATTATGCCAGCTCAGCATATGAACCCAATTGAATAAAATTATCTGTTAAATTTAGCTTTCAAAAAGTGATTTTTGGGGAGGTTCAATTGGGGGTTGGTACCCCCAAACCATGTAGAAAATTGTCTTTTAAATGTTTACTGATATCAAAAAAAAACTAGCGCCCTAGCTCAAGTCGTTCAAAATAATTGAATTTTGTAGTCAATTCTGAAAAGTTTCGGAGGAGAGTACCCAAAACCATGTAAAACATTTTGTGTCTTAAATGTCTCTTGATGTCAAAAAAACTGGAGCCTTAGCTTAAGTTCAACAAATTGACTATAGTGGGGTTCACGTGAGAATTTCCGGGGGTGTGGTACCCCCAAACTATGTCGAAATATTCGTGTCTTGATTATCTACTGATATCAAAAAACAATGGCACCATAAATTAAGTCGTTCAAAAAATTTGTTTTTAGGGGGATCCCCGAGGGGGGTGGTACCCCCAAATCATGTCAAAATATTTCTCTGTTAAGTATCTGTTTATATCAAAAAACACTGGCACCTGTGCTTAAGCCATTAAAAAAATTGTTTTTTTGGGGGGGGTAAATTTGGGGGGTCTCCGAAGGTGTGGTACCCCAAATTCTGTCAAAATATTTGCCTCCAAATATCTACGGATATCAAAAAACACTGGCAACGTAAATTAGGTCGTTCAAAAAGTTGGTGTTTGGGGGGTCCCCAAAGGGGGGGTCCCTGGGGGGGTGGCACCCCAAACTATGTCGAAATATTTGTCTATTAAGTATCTGTTAATCTAAAAAAAATGGCGCCTTAGATTGAGCCCATTAAAAAACTAATTTTTGGGGGGTCCATTGTGGGGGGTCCAAGGGGGTGGCACCCCCAAACAATGTCAAAATATTTGTCTGTTAGATATGTGCTGATATAAAAAAAAACTAGTACCCTAGCTTGAGTAATTAAAAATTGATTTTTGGGGGTCCCCCGAGGGGGTGGTACCCTCAAACCACGTCAAAAGATTTGTCTCTTAAATATTCACATATATCAAAAAAATGGCACCTTAAATTAAGTCGTTCAAAAAACTGATTATTGGGGGGTCCAATTTAGGGGGGTTTCCGGAGGAGGTGGTACCCTCAAACCATGTCAAAATATTTTTCTCTTAGATATGTACTGAAGTCAAAAAAGTGGCACCCGAAGTTAAGCCATTCAAAAAATTGTTGTTAGGGGTGTCCATTTGGGGGGGTCTCCGGGAGGGTGGTACCCCCAAACTATGTCAAGGTATTTGTCTGTTTATTATCTCCTGATATCAAAAAAAGTAGCACCCTAGCTTAAGCCATCAAAAAATTGATTTCAGAATTCTTTCAAGAACTTTTTACGAAGATTTTTGAAGCTACAGCTTTGTTTTGGAAACTAAATAATGAATATACGAATCCAAAGATTTTGTAGTTGTTACCTTTTTTTCAACGAAATGTCGATCACGAAGAAAACAAAGTCATAATTTTACGAAGAAAAATTATTTCAAACTTTCAAAAATGTTCGTTAAAATCTATTCCGAATAAAAATTTGAAACCCCAATGACTTCCGAAATAGGAATGTTGGAATTTTTCTAAAGACCGTATAGTATGTGGCTTCAGACCACGGTTCCTTTCGTAATTGTAAAATTTTTTTTTAAATCAAGCGCTGAAATTCCTTGAAAAAACGTGATTGAATGATTAGTTTGTTGAACCGCTCAAGCTAGTTCTCCAGTTTTTATTGATATCAGTAAATACTTAAAGATCATGTGCCAAGAAAAATTTGCTACTTTGGTTTTATTTGCTTCGTCAAAAAAAGTTCTTCAGCAACAATATTTCGAGTTTTGTAGTTGTTAAAAAGTCGTTTTGATGTAGAAAAACTCAAAACAGCAATTTGGATCTATAAAGTGAATGACGTCATATGCGAACCATAGCCTTCTCGTAGGTTTACATCATCAACATGGGTGGGCTTTTGTATTCCTCAGTAGACAGCTATTTGCTTTTTAGCTGTTAACTGTGATAGATGTAAGGAAATGTCTTTGTGTGCGTTCATATGCTGATGGTGTGCAGTGTTATTTTTCTTTTGATAGAGATTCTTCTGTAGACATGATTAAAAACAAAATTCGAGCACACAAGAGTGCCTGCATGGCTATGTTCGTACATATTTGAAAAAATTATTCAACTCTCATTCTGTTTCAGCAAGATATACCTTGCGTGTTAATGATGATAATTGGCTGCTTCAAACGGTAATTTGCTAGATCCCAGTCTATATTTTTGTATGCATCACCCAAGGTATGGAATTCGTTGCCACTATCTTTGCGTGAAATTGAAACTTTCTATCTTTTCAAGCAACGTCTAACAGCATATTATTTGAATTTAACCTTTGAAGATATTACCACTGTGTGTAATGCAGGCGCGTAGCCAGAAATTTGCAGTGGGGGTTGTTTTTGGGGTCTGGGGGCAGACCTCCTAGCGCTTGAAAATTTTGCATTTTTTTGCAAAAATATCTTAATTTTAGGGATATTTTGATATAAAATAATGCTTTTAAAGCGCGGCATAGAAATTGGCAGTGCAAACCTGATTAAACAGTTTACGTAAATGGGCTATGTGGGAGGTGCTTTAATGGTAAAATTTAGCTCTTTTGTTTACATGCAGGTAAATCATAAAATCTTATAGTTCAAGAAAACTCACACGAAGTAACCTATTTCGTTTATATTTTATAGAGAAAAATAATTGGGAAGGGACTAATGAAAAAAATTTTTGAGGCAAGTGATTGGTAATTAAGTAATACTGAATACCCCCCCTATTCCTAAGTTTGGAATATGTTTCTTGATGAAACCTATGTTTAGCATTTTTACAATAGCGATAAAATCTGATTGCTTATTTTTGGCCATTTTTCAAAGCTTTTATTGATTTGTGAGTTTTATTTTTGACAAGTTAGCCCCCTCCCTCTAAATTTATTGTTGTTGTTGTTGTTGTTGTTGTAGCGCATATTTATCCTCCTGTCACCGGACAGCGTCAGACGCTAACTTGTTGGACGATCCGCACACTTTTCATTACTAGGACTACTTCGTGATTGGAGGAATCCGCACCTGCTTAGGAGTTTCCGTTGATCCAATGTTCCTGTGGATTTCTTCGAATTCTTGTCCACTGAATTTGCTGCTTGTTCGAAGCCACCAAGCAGAGATAATCATCGTAAAGCGTCTTATCCAAAGACGCAACAACGTGACTAGGGTGCGGGTTGAACCCAGATCATTCGATCAGGGTCGTCGTAAAAACGACGCCTTTACCCATTCGGACACGCTGCCGACTAAATATTCTTTAAAAGATGCTGTAAACAGGAGTGCCGAAACCCTGGGTGGACGAGGGGATATATCCCTCCCAATAATTTGACTGTATCCCCCCCAATAATTTGACTTTGGCCTGCATCTGAGCGCTGGTCTTCACTTGAATTCGAGGATAAAAAGTCTTCCAATTTTGGTGAAGACCTTTTTTTGGTCCTCACTTGAATTCGGGGAAAAAAAGTCTTCCAATTTTGGTGAAGACCTTATTTTTTTGGTCTTCACTTAAATTGCTTACCTGAAAAAAATTGTGGTCGAGGTTCACCCCCCAATGTTGAAAACAAAGCAAAATTTGGGTAAAATTGCAAATTAGCTCCCCCCAATGCTCAACAAAGATCGGCACCCCTGGCTGTAAATCACTTTTTAGTCCATTCCAGTTCAAAAAACAGTCTCAGAAGTGCTAAAAACGTGGTATTTTCCTTATTCTGGATTTTGGTCGACAGGCCAATTAGAGGGGCTACAGCCCCCCCGCTGGCTACGCTACTGGTTTTATGCCAGTATTTCGCTGCTTTTTGCTGTAGAATTAGAACGTCTGTGGTGTATTAATTTTATTTCTGTAAAGCTATTTGAATGTTACTATGGCCCCTTAGTCGCATGCGTTGACACTTGTTGGTGTTATCTCAAGGGGGATATAAATTGCAATTTATATTATTATTACTATTGCAGTTCAGTTCAAAGGGAGCAACAGTACAAAACTGTTAAAGCACAGACTAGGTTATTGAAAATTATATTGTATTTCTTTGCCTTAGTCCTATTTGTTCAGAGTTCGTCATGGTTTACAAAACATTTAATATCCTACGCTAAAAGCTAACCACTGACCTAGCGACCAGCATAGGTGGGCACAAGTTCGTTAATCATTAATCCGTTAATAACGAAGCTAACTTTTTCATTAATTCGTTAATCCGTTAAAATTTTTTTCATTTTAACGGACTAAATTAACTTCCGTTAAGTTCTGTTGACGGACTAAAGTAACTTCTGTTAAGTTCTGGCAACTTCCGTTAAGGTTTTTATCGTTAATATCTTGCACAATTCATTCATCGTACCGGTACCAACCAGTTTGCACTGGTAACACTTGTTGCGTATTAGCACGAGTTTTAAAGAAGAAAGCGAAGAGAAGAGCTCTTTTTGTGGCAAATAATAAATACGCTGCAGCTTCATAGGTCTATTAATTATTGCTGTTTACAATTTCCAAAGATTTTCCGATCGCAGCTTCGTTAGTGCATTTGAACTTATTTTTATGTTGAAATTAGATTAGACTGTAAAATGTAACTTCCAAAATACAAAAAGTCTACCACAGCAATAAGTATTTCCTTACAATCAGCTTATCAGAGTCAGTACGTGTTCTAGAAGCGAGTGAATAAAAAGAAATGTAAATTACACGCAAAATGTTAACGAATTAACGGACTTTATTAACTTCCGTTAATTAAAGCTAAAAATAACGGATCAACGTTAACGGAGGTGTGAAGTTTGTTAACGGACCAGTGGTTAACGAAGCTAACGTTTTGCATTAACTTGCCCACGTATGGCGACCAATATTAGTAACTGACAGAGCTGGCCTAATACTCAAGTTGGTCCCTAATCAGCAGAGGTGGAGTCCTCGAGGACGTCCATGGCCTCAAGGACGTCCTCGAGGACACATTTTGAAGTCCTTGGCCTTGGCCTCGAAGCTTCAAGTCCTCGAAAATTGCCCTGTCCTCGGCTCGAGGACAGCACTATTTTTGAACCGTTGAAATTTCGTTGGAAAACGCCAGAAACCTTGTGGAAAATCTGCAAAGATCTTTTTTTTGGTTTCGTCAAGTAGAGATCGCCTGAAAAAAAATTTTTGGAGACCTTTTTTGCCTGAAAAAATTTTTTGAAGACCTTTATTTTGAGATCGCCTGAAAAAAAAATTTGAGGACTTTTTTTTTTGACAATACTTGCGTCTGTGTCAAAAATTTTTCTATGTAACAATCTTGCATAAATTTTTCTATGTAACAATAACCAGAAAATTTGTGGAACATTTTTCTTGTCGCTTGATCTTTAAGAGACAAAAATTTTGACATAGTTTGGAGGTACCAACCCTGGGAACCTCCCCAAATGGACCCAAAAAAATCAATTATTTTGAATGGCTTGAGCTAAGATGCTAGTATTTTTTGATTTCAGTAGATGTTTAAGAGACAATTTTTTCTACATAGTCTGGGGGTACCAATTCCCCGGAACCCTCCCAAATGGACCTCCCCGAAAATCACTTTTTGAAAGTTAAATTTAATATTATTCATTTTAGTCAACTGGGTTCATGTGCTGTGCTGGCATAATTGTTAAAGATGCCAGTGTTTGAAATTGTCGTGATTAAACAGAGCTGGGTTGAAATACTTAGTTGGACATCTGTTTCAACCAAACCACAAATGATTCAAAATTAACATTTTTTCATCTGTTGTAAAGTTGTGCACCTGCATTTTTGGAGGCGCTACATCACGTGGTATGGGGCAGACGCGCCAAAAACTTGTGATAACAAAGTTTAACACATGATTTTAACAATTAATTTTCGTTACGTATACACATGTGCTGCTGTGGCCTAGTGGTTAAAGGCACCAGCATATTAAACCATTGTGATTTAATATACCTGTGTCGATCATATGTATGGCTATTGGTTTTCTCACTTCACATCATATTGAATCTAGCATATTTTATTTCTTTTTTAATTTGAACAAAATCTTTATTTGTAATACTTTTTTTGACGTTAGATATGATCAGAGGGTATCAGGTTTCATTCTATGTGAAGAGCCCCCAAATTTCCTTTTTAAACGACTTAAGCTAGGGTGCTAGCTTTGTTGATATCAGTGGATATTTAACAGACAAATGCCTGGACATGGTTTAAGGATACCACCCCCCGGAAATCCCCACATGAACCTCATAAAAAACAAACTTTTTGAACAGTTTAGGCTAAGGTTCCAGTTTTTTTTGCTTTCAGTAAATATTTAACGAGCAAATATTTTGACTTAATTTGGCGGTACCATCCACCCGGAAACCCCCCAAACGGAAACCCCAAAAATCATTTTTTTAACAGTTAAGCTATGACGCTAGTTTTTTTTTTGATATGAAGAGATATTGAATTAAAAAATATTTTGACATAGTTTGGGGGTACCAACCACCCGGAACTCCCAAATAGACCCCCCAAAAATCAATTTTTTATCTGCTTAAGCTAGAGCGCTGTTTTTTTTATACCAGTTGGTATTTAACAGACAAATACGTGGACATATTTGTAAGTTACAAAATACAATTTTACAAACACTCCGCGGCCTGGTTTGGGCCCGTAAAACTACTGTTCTAAACACGAATGTGGATTTCGTGAAAGGGAAAGAAATGGGGTCAGAAGTTCATGTAATGTACAACAAAATTGTTTCGGACAATGACGTTAGAATGTGCCTTAAAATTAATAAACTGTTTTGTTGGCTGCTTGAAGAACTTGGATTTAATGTAACGCTGTATGTCGCCAAATTTTATATTGAAAATGAAAATAAATGGTCTGCTCGGGGAGGTCACTGCATTCCATGCGTAGGTTCTTGATTATGTACACTTTAATCAACAAGTGTATTTTATCAGAAAATAATATTTGGCGCCACCGAACATCAAAGGTTACATTACAGTTAGTCAAAATAACACTGCTTTTATTTAATATTAAAATGTGATATTTAAACTTTTTCAATCCAAAAATTACTACACTCTCTTCAGTAGCAGCTTTCAATGGCATAATATTTAACGATTACTTACCAATGCATTGCGCTGGCCCGTGTACTAAAACATTTTGTTTATTTTGACTGCTGAGGCTGGCATTTTTCCTAAATTGTTCTTAAATTTTAAGAAAATATGAGCCTTGTGTTTTTATAAAACTTTTTTATGAAAAAAAGTGCATTTAACGTAAATTAAAACAGGATCAGTAACTAGGTTTTTTAAACTATAAAATATTTGATTTTACCTAATTAGCTTCACCAGAATTCCAGAATGAGTTCTATTTGAAGCATACTGATGGTACCGTCCTTTAAGTAAAAGACATTTGCATTTTTTTCAAGATCAGCTCACTGATTTTTTTGTTTTTAACCCTATTTTACGAGGGCTATTTTGACCAACGTATTTACACGGGGGAGACAAAAATGTCCCCCTTTCTAACTTCTAAACCAAAAATCAAGGGAAAACCAAATTTGGCATACGGTTTGGTATACACTAAAATGCTTTAGAAAAATAGTTTTTTAGCTAATGACGTCATCATTGTAACGTCCATGTCCTATGTTTGAAAACTGGCTTCATTTTTAATGGCGTCATGGGCGGTTTATATTTTGCACATAAGTTTTGTTTTTTGACACTGAATCACAAAGTACCTAAGTCATAATAGTTACGTCACGAAATTGTCTTATGAAGTAAGCGAAATTTGAGCCAAAAAATGATCAGATTTGGGAAAGCGGTTATGAAAAACTGAAAATTGAGAAACATCCTTACCTTAGCACCTTCAAATTTTTGGAAGTTACTTTTGTATAAATTTGACTTAAAGTCAAATTGGTTTAAAGAAAAAAGCTTTTTTTCTAAAGGAATTTTTCACGAAAAACCGAGAGGGGTGCATTTTTGCCTCCCGCCCATATAAAATAAGGTTAACCGATTTTCAAATTTATAATTTTACATAGGTCAAATGCATTGATGAAGGGAGTAGACAACTTGGTAAATATCTGGTGAATCCTGGTTATCAATTGACTGGACCTATGAAGTTTGATTTAATGAAACCACATGTTGATAAACATGGCAATTATAGAATCCGGATGCAGCCCGGTGAAAATGACTACTATATTCTTGAGCTTCATAAAAAATCTGTTTACAACAACTGGGCTGAGTATTTTTCTGCTGAGTAATAAATAGATTGAATGGGATTGTACTATGACGTTAAGGTCGGGTTGGACGTACACAACATGGTTTGTAGCGATAATAAAACCTGGGCGGGAATTTTTTTTAGGGAAGAAAGATGTCGTTTTTCCACTTATGCGAATTTTATTGCAAATCTGATTCTTTGAGGCATCGTTATCCTCCAATCACGAAGAAGCGGCAGTGGCGCTATTTTTTGGACTAATCCGTAGCCGCTGAGGCGTTGACCGCTTTCAAGGTTTTCCTCTTAGTGTTTGACTTATTTCCTCATAAATCTGCTACTTGTTCGAAGCCAGCAAGCAGAGATAATCATCGTAAAAGGCAGCACTGTGACTATAAGATGTGGGAACCAGATCATGCAATTAAAGTTGTCATAAAAACGACGCCTTCACCTTCTCGAACACGCTGATGACCATAAGCGTAGCCAAGGGGTGCAGGGGGCCCGGGGCCCCCCATTTGCAATGCCAGCAATAATAAATTTGTGCCGTGAAGACCTTTTTTTTATTATTTTTGTTTGGTTTCCATCTAAGTTTTGGGACAAAGTCGGCCCCTCGAATAGTGAAGACCTTTTTTCGGTCTTCACCTAATTTTTGAGACAACATTGGTCCATCAATTCGTGAAGACCTTTTTTTGCTTAGGTCATTCACTACGTAAGTTGTGGGTTGGGCCCCCCCAATGCAAAATTGAACTCCAGCAACATTTCGGCCCCCCCAATCAAAAGTACTAAATCGGATTGTGAAGACTTTTTTTGTGGTTTGGGCCCCCCCAATCAAAAATCCTGGCTACGCCTCTGCTGATGACTGTTTTTTTTTTTTTTATTCTGTAAACTAAAAAAATGACTTAATGCTGCGCGCGAGCTCTTGAAACAAGGCCCAGCGCTTGAGCGTCAAGCCGACGGTAATGGTGATGATTAATGTCGTCGAGTAAAGTCACTTCCCTGGAAGCCCCTTCACATATTTTGTAAAGTTGCTTTGGATAATCCGTCGCCGCGAGATGTGGTAGACGAACAACAAGACAACAAAGAAGTGGTAGCAAGTAATCTCATTCTCCTTGGATTTTACAATGGATACAATTCCATGTTTAATAAAAAGTTTTTCATGAAACGGCGCCCCGACGTTGTAACTACCGTCATAAATGAAGAAGGTTTTCCCTAACGAATATGCTAAAGTTATGGCACGAAATATTTTCGAGTGCGAAATAAAAGATGAATTAAACGCCTTTGGGACTATTTGTCCAGAGGAAAACTTGCAAATAAAATAGCAACTTTCCGCTGCAGCTGATTAAACAGCATTGATGCAAAATTGTATTAAAAAGTGAAATATTTGTTTGATAGTTCAATTGTTAATAAGGCTGTTTTGTAGTGGCTGTTAGCTGATTCAAGAAAATGGCTTTCTATTAAACGATTTTTTGGTCAAAAGCTTAGCTACGAGATACAACCAGTATTAAGGGTGTCCACAAATTCTGGGTGCATAAGGGATAAACACATACTTTTAAAACAAAACAATTTTGTTTGATTATAGTGCTAAGAAATTAAATTTTCAATATGATTTCCATTATTTTCGATGAATGATTTGATGCGCCTTGCAAAATTTAAAAATAGCATAAATAAAAAAACTAGTAAAACTTTTATGTCCCTAGGCTATGTGGACACTTTGTAACTTACATTGATTTTTATCGGGTTTCAGCTACCAAAATGACTGTCAAATAACCGGAAAATCTAAGTTTTCTGATAATGCCAATTTTCGTAAATGCGTTTTTTTTTCTAAGTATCGTATTTATTCGTTTTACCGCCCGATCTTGATTAAGGGCCCGTTTGAATAGCCGCCCGTGTGAGCAGAACAAAAAAATAAATAAGGGCCCGTGCTTTAATACCCGCCCGGTGCAAAAGCTGATTTTTCAGTGGTAGAGAACAATAGAAAATAAGAAGCTGCTAAGAAACGCTTGTGTCACAACGCTGTTGAATTTTAAGCGCTAGTAGACAACAGTCACGCCTTAGACGTCCAATTGCATAACAGATAGCATTGATTACGTTTTGGCAGACAACACTAACGCCTTAGACGTCCAATTGCATAACAAATAGCATTGATTACGTAACAGGTAGTATTGATTACGGCTCCCATGATTACGGCTCTCATATGGAGAAAGATTAAATGTCGTGAAATATTTGTCTTCAACGATAATTTTTGTGGTAATTTTACTTTGAAAATAACAAGCGCCCGTGCTTAAATAAACGCCCGTTTGAATAGGGGCCCGGCAGTGAGTAAGGTTGAAAAAAATAAGGGCCCGGGCTACGAAACGAGTAAATACGGTAGACTTAAAGTTTGCTGAATCTTCAGTATGAAGTGCCTCCATAACTAATTGAAATCATATTGAGGAGTACTGTAACGACTGTTGGGTGCAAAGTACAGTATCTGATCCGTTTTCTGTGTTAACGCCTTGAAAATTTCAGTTTTTCTCTGCATCCTTTAATTGAAAGTGTTTATATTTTTGTTTATATATTAACAGAAAATTTTTAATTATTTGTATTTATTTATTTATTTATTTTGTGCATTATTTTAATTTAAGTCATTGAGACCTGAAGTCGAGAAAGTTGTATTGATTTACATATTGGCCTAAATTTGCTTGACCTGAAAGTCGAAACATTAGTTTATTTAAGGCGTTTTTCGAGCAGATCGGTTTATCCAAAATTTCGAAGCTGTCTTTTAATTTTCTTTTGATGCCTCTTTTGTCTTTGAGAGTGATGAAGGGTACCAACCACGTTGGTATGGAACCAAAATAATGTGATCAACTTGGGAAAAAAAACTTTGAGCAATTGTTCTAAAATTATGCAAAATTTAATTTAATTTTTGATTACACCTTAAAACTATTTTTTTTTGATTGCTTGATTGTGTTCATTTTTTGGCTACTTGGTAGAATGTTAGTATGTTATGTACAGTAAATCGTGCCCGGCATATCTCTGTATTTACTTCAGTAAGTCACAAGAGCTCATTATTTTGTAATAATGGAAGGATGTTCATCAAGATATGAAAGGATGTTCATAATATCTAATGGTTTTTTGAGGCCATGTTTTGGTTGAAAATCACACACAGGAGAAGAAAGAAGAAATTTCGACGACTTCGCATTTAGGGATCAATCAAATAATATAGCCACAAGCTTATCGGGCATATACGAAATCAGTCGTAAATATACTACTACTTTATTTATTAAAATCGATTTCACCCCAGCGGGGCATCATCAGTTAGATCTAAAAACAATCAGCGTATACTTTAAAACCAAAATCATCATAAAACCTATAAATAGACTATAACATCAATCAAATTGAAAAGAACATAAAATGGACTTCAATAACAACGAAATTAAAGAAAAATAATACTGTATATAGCAAAACCTCTTTCGCAAAGCAAATATATTGAAAACCTTGTTTTATCTACGCCACCACAACATCAGAAAAAAACTATACAAAAAAAGTTGTTTAAAATAATAAACCCCTGCAAAAAAATATAAATAGTTTTTCAAGTATAAAAAGCGTTGCTAAGCAACCAAAAAGAAAACATATCTCCAAACCTTAAAAAGTAGAAAACTTAAATCTTTTTTCAAAAAAAGTGGAATTGGAAAAGAAAACATTACCAAACTCTTACCTTGGTTGGCAAATCCATTTTCGTCAGTCTAAACTCGAACTAATATTTTTGCCAAACTTGAACTCGAAAAAATTAAATTTGAGAACTCAAAGTTGAGCTCGAATAAAAATCGATCTAGTTTGCAGTCATGATTAGTAGGCTACTCTTAGCTAAAATCTGCCATTCGTGACCACTGACACGTTAATTAACTTGCCCTAAATCTGAAGACACAAGTAGACTATCTATCTCGGAGCAGTTTAGCTTATCAGCTTTATACTTTTGCGCTACTCTTTTTTATAAGATCAATTTTGTAAGATCACGAGGGTCATTTTCAATCGAAAATTTTAGAACAATGTCCGCCTCAGCATGAAAAAAATGATTAAAACGAGAAGCTAGTGCAACGCATTTGTAACTAATCAACAAAGCTTTCAATTTCTGGAATTTTTACATCGCCATTATCGCCATTTCTGGAAGTAATAAGAAAAGAACCTTTACGTACTAACTTCTCCAAAACATACTGCTACAATTTGAAGAGATGGCCAGCCAAAGAGAAATAGGCCTAGGCTATTTGAGGTTAAAGATTGAAAACTAGCTTAACTAAACCAAGGACTAGTGTACATGAAAAAGCAAAGACCAAAGCCCGGCCTCGCCATTTAACTCCCAAAAAGATAGCCTGACTCTGTCGCACTAGCAAACTATAGGGCGCAAAGTAGGAAGAATCTCGCAAACTACGGTAGTCAATTTCACTACATCAACCAAATCAGCTGCTGATAAAAATAAAAACAACTCATTATAGTAAAGTGAGAGCCTATGACGTAACAAAACCAATATCAGTGTCGTAAAATTAAGCAAAAATTTTCCAAAAGCATGCCTCGAAGCAAAATATAGAGTATGGAAATTACAATTTTGAGAAAGGCTAAGACAAGGGTCATAGTCAAGAGATTCCTAAACCGAGAGTGCTCAAACCACTAACTTGGTGAGCGTAAATCAAATTCAGTTAAGGGGGTTCAGTACAAGAGCACTTGGGACATTGTTTCACAAAATGAATAATGATTTAATGACAATTGATAACAAATGGATTTGAGCCGTCGCGACGCGTTTCGTCCTTGCTCAAGGGACTCTTCAGGCGACAAAGGTCAATTTTGTTTTCATTAGCCAAAACAAAAAAAATATTTAATTGGAATCGGCCCCCCTTACCGTTTCTAGGCTATATGTCTTCCAGTGCAATATGGCTATTCCAAAACTTTTCGCCGACAACTTACCGACCACCATTACCCAGTAGGCTACTGACTCGCTACTTGAAACCTTCAAAATCTACCACTAATCAATTCTACTACCTCTTTACCGAAATCTCACAAGCTAAGCCTACTTACTGCTAACATTGCAGGTTTGGTCTGCACAACGTTAAATTTGAAACCAATCAAAAAAACTAATACCGAATAATAGCCCATTATTGTCAAAAAATACAAAATATCGCAAAACATTACGTATGGAGCTCTACGCAATGGAAAATTTTAATAAGAGACCCCAACGTTATTCGAATTAAAATTTTCTATCCACATAGCACTATCTCAGAGTGCTCAAACTAAAAAAGTGAGCGAATTCAAATTTTGAGAAAGGCTAAGACAAGGGTCATAGTCAAGAGATTCCTAAACCGAGAGTTATCAATTGTCATTAAATCATTATTCATTTTGTGAAACAATGTCCCAAGTGCTCTTGTCCTGAACCCCCTTAACTGAATTTGAGTATGGAAATTATACATATGGAATACAGAAATATGGAATGTGGAAATTATATGGAAATAGAAACAATATTGAAATTATTTTGAAGCAGAATACGTTGAAGCAAAATACCTCTGTTTTGCGTGATTAGCCTATTGCAACAGATTATAATGAAAGCAAACCAGAAAAACAGTAGGCCAATGCAGCAAACTTAGTGATATTTCGGTAAAATTGTTTTGTTGATGTTAATTTCCGCAACAAGTTTATTTATCCACATACTTTCCAACACATCCAGCTTTTGTTGGTTTCTAGGTTCTTGGAGAAAAGTTACTTCAAAGCAATCTGAAATATCCGGCAGAGAATTCATTAGTTCTTTGTGCCAAGTTTGAAAATGAATCAGTAGGGATGCTCTATCGTTGTGTTCTTTTTTAGCGTTGTTGTTGTTCCAAAATGCTCTATGTCCAGACCAACGAGTAGAAAAGTGATTTATCGTTTGACCTACGTAGATTTTTTGACAAATTTTGCATTGGGCTGCGTAAATTCCGTAGTTGGAGCATGTGAGATTTTGTTTCAAAAAGAAAAGTTTTCCTTGAGCAGTTTTGATGTGATTGACTGTAGGAACCATTGATTTGCCATTGTAGTATCTAAAATTTCCACACAATGTGCATTTGTTGCAGGGATGGGACAAACCGGCCCTAACATCACGTTGAAAAGACTCATTATGTGCAATATTGCGGTAATTGGTGAGCATGTTTAGGAGTGTTGGAGGCTTTTTATAAACTACAGCAGCATCCGGAACAAGAAATTTTTCTGTGGAATTGAGTTTTAACAAATTTACAAAAGAAGATGCCCAAATAATCCGTGGTTTAGTTTTCTGTTGTCCAGAGTCTTGTTTTGGTCCAAAACGATCATTCCATTTAGATGCTAAATCAAGAATTCTGCTAACTAATTTAACATTGAATTGAGAATGAATGCACTTCTGCTTTAATCTTTCTAGACTTGCCAAATAATCAGATTGGGTTTCATTGAGTCGTCGTAGGCGAACTGCTTCACTAAAGACAATGGATTTGAAAATGTGAGTTGGATGAAACGATTTACCACTAAGAAAAGTGCGGTCAAGAGCTGTGGGTTTAACAAAGTCACGAGTGTAGAATCCGCCAATGTGGCTATTGTCAATTTTGTGTTCAACATCCAAGAATTCTAAACATGATCCCAATTCATCAGTATTGACACAGCGAACACTCGTGACTTTGTTAAACCCACAGCTCTTGACCGCACTTTTCTTGATGGTAAATCGTTTCATCCAACTCACATTTTCAAATCCATTGTCTTTAGTGAAGCAGTTCGCCTACGACGACACAATGAAACCCAATCTGATTATTTGGCAAGTCTAGAAAGATTAAAGCAGAAGTGCATTCATTCTCAATTCAATGTTAAATTAGTTAGCAGAATTCTTGATTTAGCATCTAAATGGAATGATCGTTTTGGACCAAAACAAGACTCTGGACAACAGAAAACTAAACCACGGATTATTTGGGCATCTTCTTTTGTAAATTTGTTAAAACTCAATTCCACAGAAAAATTTCTTGTTCCGGATGCTGCTGTAGTTTATAAAAAGCCTCCAACACTCCTAAACATGCTCACCAATTACCGCAATATTGCACATAATGAGTCTTTTCAACGTGATGTTAGGGCCGGTTTGTCCCATCCCTGCAACAAATGCACATTGTGTGGAAATTTTAGATACTACAATGGCAAATCAATGGTTCCTACAGTCAATCACATCAAAACTGCTCAAGGAAAACTTTTCTTTTTGAAACAAAATCTCACATGCTTCAACTACGGAATTTACGCAGCCCAATGCAAAATTTGTCAAAAAATCTACGTAGGTCAAACGATAAATCACTTTTCTACTCGTTGGTCTGGACATAGAGCATTTTGGAACAACAACAACGCTAAAAAAGAACACAACGATAGAGCATCCCTACTGATTCATTTTCAAACTTGGCACAAAGAACTAATGAATTCTCTGCCGGATATTTCAGATTGCTTTGAAGTAACTTTTCTCCAAGAACCTAGAAACCAACAAAAGCTGGATGTGTTGGAAAGTATGTGGATAAATAAACTTGTTGCGGAAATTAACATCAACAAAACAATTTTACCGAAATATCACTAAGTTTGCTGCATTGGCCTACTGTTTTTCTGGTTTGCTTTCATTATAATCTGTTGCAATAGGCTAATCACGCAAAACAGAGGTATTTTGCTTCAACGTATTCTGCTTCAAAATAATTTCAATATTGTTTCTATTTCCATATAATTTCCACATTCCATATTTCTGTATTCCATATGTATAATTTCCATACTCTATATTTTGCTTCGAAGCATGCTTTTGGAAAATTTTTGCTTAATTTTACGACACTGATATTGGTTTTGCTACGTCATAGGCTCTCACTTTACTATAATGAGTTGTTTTTATTTTTATCAGCAGCTGATTTGGTTGATGTAGTGAAATTGACTACCGTAGTTTGCGAGATTCTTCCTACTTTGCGCCCTATAGTTTGCTAGTGCGACAGAGTCAGGCTATCTTTTTGGGAGTTAAATGGCGAGGCTGGGCTTTGGTCTTTGCTTTTTCATGTACACTAGTCCTTGGTTTAGTTAAGCTAGTTTTCAATCTTTAACCTCAAATAGCCTAGGCCTATTTCTCTTTGGCTGGCCATCTCTTCAAATTGTAGCAGTATGTTTTGGAGAAGTTAGTACGTAAAGGTTCTTTTCTTATTACTTATGGATTTGCCAACCAAGGTAAGAGTTTGGTAATGTTTTCTTTTCCAATTCCACTTTTTTTGAAAAAAGATTTAAGTTTTCTACTTTTTAAGGTTTGGAGATATGTTTTCTTTTTGGTTGCTTAGCAACGCTTTTTATACTTGAAAAACTATTTATATTTTTTTGCAGGGGTTTATTATTTTAAACAACTTTTTTTGTATAGTTTTTTTCTGATGTTGTGGTGGTGTAGATAAAACAAGGTTTTCAATATATTTGCTTTGCGAAAGAGGTTTTGCTATATACAGTATTATTTTTCTTTAATTTCGTTGTTATTGAAGTCCATTTTATGTTCTTTTCAATTTGATTGATGTTATAGTCTATTTATAGGTTTTATGATGATTTTGGTTTTAAAGTATACGCTGATTGTTTTTAGATCTAACTGATGATGCCCCGCTGGGGTGAAATCGATTTTAATAAATAAAGTAGTAGTATATTTACGACTGATTTCGTATATGCCCGATAAGCTTGTGGCTATATTATTTTAATATCTAATGGCAATGGATGCAAAAACTTAAGTCGAGCAAAGTTTTGGAGTTTTTTGCTATCAAATTATACAAAAAAAAAAGAATAACCAATATTAGAGTTTAGTTTGTATATGAAACAATTGTTTGGAAAAAATGCGAAATATTTAATCGTTTACGTGATATCTTTCAATCGTTTACACCTAGGTTTCCGCGCTGGTAGCCTTTAGGCCAGATAGCACATAAAAGATTAAACATTAAAACTTAGGTCCGAAAACGTCAAAACATCATAAATAATTAAGCATACGTTGATGATAATTTAATTGAGATGTTTTGGCGTTTGCGGGCAAGAGTTTTAATGTTTAATCGTTTGCTAGCTTTTTAGACTAAAGCCTACTTACTAGCGTGAAAGGCTGGGAAGAGCCACCACAAGGGCGACTGCCTAAAACAAGCAATGCGAAAAAGTTATCTTTCCATAGAATTCGAGCGTTTAGGTCAGAAAGCGCGCTATATATTCAATCAATCTGGTTAAACAACGATCCATCAATGACATATGCAACCTATGTTGACGTATTTTTTGTTTATATCTGATTCGTATTATTTTGAAAGATAAGCTTAAGGCAGCGTTTCTTGAAAGGACGAATGGTTTAACCCAAGCAAATTAAATTTTTGTGAGGGTGAATCAGTGTATAAAGGGGTGAGCCAAAAAAATGGAAACTGCTGGTAAGTTAATGTGAATAACAACGGTAAGACGCTTTTTGCTCAAAGATAATGTCTCGAAGCAGCGATTTGTACAAAAATAGTACAAAAATTGAGCTATTTTTGTTGGAAATTCATTCAAAATCTCCGAGACTTGAGAGCTCGCCCTTAAACTCCCAGCTTTTTCAAATTATTTCGAATAATCAATGAACATATTTTCATCAGGGTAGGATGGAATGAGGAACTCTTTAATAAGGGTGAACGGAACCGAAGAAGTTAATATAAGCCTTGACTTCAGGGATACTTGAACTTATAACATGTTGAAGTTAAAAACTGCTGAGCTTTATATGCCGATACTTCATTCATGGCCGCCAAAATCTTAAAGAGCAAAAAATAATGCAACATCTAGAGGTGATTCTTTATGCTTCAGGAATAGTTTAGTGATAAAAAAATGACAATTTATGTGCGAAAACTTAGTTTTATTGAGAACAAAGACATCGAATGGGCTACCGCCACAATGATATTTCTATTTTCTTGTATTTTTGTACAGCAAAGATATCTGCATTTGTTTAGTTGGTCAAATTAGTTTCAATGTATTGGAAACCTGTTTACGTGTCGCCATTCTCGAGACGTTATTGCAATGCAATTGATTAGTACTTTTCTCCTCAAATTGTTCGATAGGCGGCGGAAAGGAATGAATTATAACAGTGCTGCGACTTGGCACTGTCAAGTTGACAGTTTTCAGAAAAAGGTTTACAGCACGATTAACAATACCGCTAAACAAATGAATAATTAGAAAAAAATTATAGCACATTTTATGTACTGACAGTAGCGTAGGTAAAGGGGGGGGGGCAAATAGTGCTATAGCCCCCCCATTGGCCCGAAAAGTATGCGAAACAGCATGTTTTTTGCAGTTTTGAGGCTGATTTTTCTCTACAAACGAAAATAGCCCCCCATAAACGAAATTGGGGTGAGAATGGAAGAAGATCCTGACATGATGTCGACAAGTGAAAGTGGGTCTCAGTGTACATGAAGACCGTTAATTTTTATTTTTTTTGGAGATCACCTGATTTTGGGCAGAAAAACGACAAAATTTTGGTGAAGACCTTTTTCAGAAAAACGTCTCAATCTGATTTAAGACTGATGGCAATTTGAGTCAAAATCGTTCACTATTGTTTCAAGCTTCAAAAAAAGCCCCCCCCCTTTACGAAATCGCGACTGTGTACTGATATCGGATAATTTTTTTCAAGATCTCGGAAAAATATGAATGAGGATGCCATTGTAAATATGTGCTTATTTCAGGTTTTAATAAGCGTAAAACTGCCTCAACATTATTAGATTCTAATACCTGTCATCAAACCATTTTTTTCATACGAGGTGTGTTTGAAAAGTAACGGGACTGTGCACGCTGCACGAACAACTTTTATCGCGGAGAAAAAACGATTGCTTTCTATGATGTCACAATGTCTTATGGTTTCGAAAACCAAATTTCAGCATTCCGTAACAACTACATTCTTTTATGCACGTTTTTCTGTCAAGGCACTTTTTTTGTGACCGTTTTGCGAAAATTTGACCAAATTAAGAATTTTTGGCTTTTTTTTTCTTCGGTACGAAGGATGAACGTCGAACAATTAATCAACCTGAAATTTCTTGTCCGTCTTGGAAAAATTTCAACTGAAGCACTAAAGTTGCTTCAAGAAGTCTATGGTGATAACACGATGTCAAGAACTTGTCTTTTTTAGTGGCACAGGAGGTTCAAAGAGGGAAGAAAGGAGGTGGAAGATGATCACAGGAGTGGGAGGCCATCCACAAGCAGAACAGATGAAAATGTTGAGCGTATGAGACAAAAGGTGCGGAGCGATCGCCGTCTTACTATTAGAATGATAGCAGAAGAGCTGGGTATGAATAGTGAGAGGGTATGGAGGATCATTACGGAAGATCTGGGGATGAGGAAGATCTGTGCAAAAATGGTACCAAGGTTGTTGAATGAAGGACAAAAGAAGCGGCGTGTGGAAGTGCGTCAAGACATTTTGGAGCAACTCGAAACTGAACCCAACTTGCTAAAAAGAGCTGTTACTGGCGATGAGTCATGGATCTTCGAGTACGATCCACTCACCAAACGGCAGAGCCTTGAATGGAAGAGCGCATTGTCACCAAGACCCAAAAAGGCGAGGGTGTTCAAGACCAAAACCAAAATGATGCTGATCACTTTTTTTGATGTCCACGGAATTGTCCAAGCAGAATTTTTGCCACAAGGCCAAACTATTAATCAGCACATCTACAAAAACATCTTGAGACGTCTGATGCGCTCAGTGAGAGAGAAAAGAAGAGAACTGTGGGAAACGAGGTCATGGCTGCTTCATCATGAGAATGCTCCTGCTCATATTGCCTTGAGAATTCGGAACTTTCTTTCCAAAAATAACATTGCTGTACTGGAGCAACCACCCTACTCTCCAGATCTGGCCCCTTGTGACTTCTTTTTGTTTCCCAAACTCAAGGAAGTCATTAAAGGAACTTGTTTTCAAGATTCAGAAGCCAATAAAACAGCCGTCACGAGAGAGCTCCGAGCGATCCCGAAGAAATCCTTCCAGGAGTGCATAGAAGCGTGGCAGAGGAGATTGGAAAAGTGCATTCGAGCCCAAGGAGATTACTTTGAAGGCGACATGTTGTAAAATTTACTTGCCAAATAAAATAAAACATTTGTAGACCGAGTCCCGTTACTTTTCAAAAACACCTCATATATCGCGTATTTTTAATATTTTATGTGCACGGTCGTACGAATCCTCATCGACGGCAGCAGGTTGCACATAAAACGCACCGTACCAATTGGTACGGTAATCAAATTCAAACAGTTAATACTCAAATTTAGTATTCAAATCAAATTCAAATGCTTAGTATTCAAATTCAAACAACGCACCAACGTACCGTACCCGTACCGTTACAAAAAACGCGTACCGTACTAGCGCACCGTACTTCTTAACAAAAATTGAGACGTACCGTATTGTACTGCCATCCCTGCACTTGCCAGTTATCTTTTCCTGGAATTATATTGGCTTCAGTTGAATATACTATGTATTGATTGATATAAAATCGATCTACTGTAAAGGTATTTTTTACTTTGCTCAAAAAACTGAACAATCATTTAAACAACTTTCTAGCAAGAAGTGTCAGCAACGAAGCAGAAGGCGGTTTCTTTGCCAATTTTTCTTCTGCCTGACGAAGCATAGCCAGTACAGTTTCTTTAAATAAGTTTTCTACTTCTGCAGCTGCGGAGCTGCTACATTCCAAGTATTTCTTGGCGTTTATTCTGCACCCAAGCTTCTCCCCCATTTCAGTTGTAACGTATTGTTGAGAATGATTTCTCAGATCAGTTTTGTTTCCAACAAGCACGATGGAAGCTCTCGGACAGTATTGTTTTATTTCCGAAATCCATTTGTTTTCAACAGATATATACGAAAATGGATCAACAACCGAAAATATCACTACACATACGTCGATATCCAGGTCGTTTTGAAGAAGTTTTCTATCACGTGGCGTAAATTTTGCATTCCATGATCCGTCCCATATGAAAAAGCCACACTCTTCGCCGTCAATTTCAACAAAGGAGGAAAAAGAGCAAAAAGGACACATCAATCGATCCGAACGCTCTCCAACTACATTTAAACGGTTGTTGCATTCAAATCGTCGCAATATGCCTGTTTTACCAACACCGCTGTCTCCAAGTAAGCGTATCTTTAACAAAAGATTTCTTTGTTTTAAGAGATACGTTGTTAATTTTGCATAATTTGTTGCCAAAACTGCTTCTTGAATTACATTTTCAATTCCGGTTAAATGCTTGCATGAGCATTCCAAGTACTTATCTGCATTAATTTTCTTTGCAAGCTGCTTTCCCATTTCGGTGGTTATCATTTCTTTTGCCCTAGATGATTTTTCGTCGTCTCTTAAATCAGTTTTATTTCCGACCAGTATGAGTGGTGTGGTTGGACAGTAACGTTTCATTTCTGGAATCCAAATGTTAATAGCGTTCTGGTAAGACCGAAGAGAATTGACAGCAAATACAATAATAAATACATCTACAAATTTGTATCTAGCCGACCTAATCCCTTCAAATCTCGTGCATCCTGAACCTTCATAAACGGTCAATTTGTACTCTTTACCAGAAATAATGTTTGTTTCTGAAAAATTATGATGAAAAAGACCGAAAGTTCCTTCATTAAGATTATAGAATCCACCATTCTCATAAGCATACCATATTGCCGTTTTTCCCACGCATTGATCTCCCAGCATGAAAATTTGTGTTCTGCTTACTTCATCCATTTTGGTCAAAACTAATAACGATACATAAAATGCTGTAACAAAATAAGAAAAGATGATGCACAAATTTAACTGTATCAATTTTGATGACTCCGGATATATTTAAATATGGTCTTGCACAAAAATCTAAAATCCCATTTTGTTAGAATCCCTCATCTAGAAACTTCCACCATGCCCTCCTTGACCTTTCACTGAAATGAAGTTGCTTTCAACAGAACTATATCTTCAGAGTTGCAATGCTCTTCTTTTTTTATTTTTCTTGTACGTGCAAAGCTACAAAGCTTAGTTTATTGATATGCCGCTGTAAAACAAGCACAGATAAAGTGAAAAAAATTATACCAGTCATTTATGGCGTCATAGGGGCTGCGAAAAGACCATGAGGTCAACTAATCAAAATCCACTATGACAGGCCATAAGAGAAATATGGTATGCTTGTTGCATCAAATTACATATTACATTGAAACCAGGGTGTCGAACCGAACCTGAACCCGAACCGTAAACCCGAATGAACCGTTTCATTTGGTGAACTCGAACCGAACCTGAACCAGCAAAATTTTACTTCAGTGAACCTGAACCCTCAAAATTGTGCTCAAGTGAACCTGAACCGAACCTGAACCCCTAACAAAAGTAAGAATATATTTTTCCATATCCGGATGCCGCTGGCGCTGGTACACGCACAATAAGAGCAGTGGTGATCATCAACAGAATCAGCAATTTCTCCTTTTTTTTCTCTGGACGAAACGAGTAACGACAGTCAAACTTTAAGTCAATAAACCTGAACCGAACCTGAACCAGTAATATTTCACTTGAGTGAACCTGAACCAAACCTGAACCTCGAAAATGGTGCTCAAGTGAACCCGAACCAAACCTGAACCGCTAAAATATTTTGAGCAGGAGCTAAACCTGAACCCGAACCGTTATTTGAAACGGTTCGACACCCTGATTGAAACTAATGCGATGCTCAACTCCTGAATTGTTACGTTTAGTTATATCCTTCTTGAATAAAATTTTGAGTAATGATGATTATTTTGAGGCTACACTAGCCAGCACAAGGTACTGTAGTTACATGCTTTCGTCGCAAATCTTGTTGGGATCTATTTGCATGGAACCATTGCCTCGCGAACAGAGCTGGGCACCTGCTACTTGAAACGTATTGTTTTCTATTTAACAAAAAAAGCAGCTGCGCTGCCGCTTATCGCTACTCAAATAAAAAAGACAAAAACAGCGGCCGCTGCCGCTACTTTCAAAAAATAAATAGTAAAAAAAACGATGGCATTCAAATACGGTATCTAATGGTGAAATTTCAACTTTATTTACCAAAGTTAATTATTCAAGCTTTTAAGGTATCGGTTCAGGTTACAATCGGCATTAGCAGGCTTAAATGGTAGACAAGTAAGCAAATCACCATTCAATAGGTTGTTGGCACGTTCTTTTCAAAAAAACAAGCATTTCAAAATGCTGATTGGTTAAACCAGCGCTTTTGAAATTACTTAGGAAGTTACCCTTGGAAACTACACTAGGAAGTTAAATTCCTTATTGCATTTTCTACACAAACGAAAGGCAATAAGAAATATCGACTCAAATAAGTTAAAGTTTTGCCAATAACGCACAATGACATACAGTATTCAGCTTCTACGCAATTCTGTCCTGGCTCTTATAGCTCTGAAGTAGTCGATCTGTTTATTACACTCTCGGCCCTCAACCACTAAAATAATTCTTCGCGTAGAGATCCGACAGGAAAATTTATCAATCGACCGAGTTCCAAAACATTTCTTGGAGTTTTGTAGAAATGGTAGGTAATGCACGTCCCTGCGATGATTTCGTCCAACTTTTGCACAAACGTAGATCGAGCGCTTAAGATATTGGTGTTTACGAAGTCGAAGGAGATACGTAGTAATGACGCACATGTTAAGCAAATGATGCTCAATGCGATTCATGTTACTCTGAGTATTTTTTCTACGAGTATAACTCCATAAGTAAGTTGCCTTTGAAGCTCATTTATTACCTGGTTCTATTTGTTAGTTCAATTCTCAGCGCACAATAAATTCAAATCTTAGTTTTATTGTTAACTATTGTAGCAAAATTTACTTTATTACGCATTGACGTAACTACTCAGGCCCGGCGCCACGGGGCATAGGCGTAGCCAGAGGGGGGCCCGGGCCCCCTCCACTTGAAATGCTACCTATTATAAAAATGTGACAAAAAAAAACCATTGTTTCCTCAGTTTCAGTTTCTTTTAGCATTTTTTGCGTTCAAGAGTAATTAACAATAATATCGACGACCAGGGGGCCCGGGCCCTCTAAATTCAATTTTTGCCAATCAAGTAAAATGTATAACCCGGTTGAAATTAAAGGTTTTTCTCATAAAAGTTGCTACCTCAGGCTCTCATCTAACCTTTTTAAAAACGTAATGCAATAACAGGGCGGGATTTACCACATGGCACAGTTCTAGGAGCCCTGCGCTCAAAATGGTAACACTTTATTTTTGGTCTACATTTATGTTTGGCAGGAAGATGTTGCGAAAATCGTTAAAGTGCTAGGGGCCCCGTGCAATGTAAATCCGGCCCGGGCAATGGTAATTAAGCGTAACCATCTATTGTACGGTTTTCAACAACAATTCACCTCCATCCACCTCTCTAGTTTTTACGCTTAAAAATGCTTTTGAAAAAAAATATTAGCTTGGAGAAAATGCTCATTGAACAAATTATTGAATTTAAATTGAGGGGCCTAGGGCCTCTAGACCGTACATGTTCTTCTACAACTGGTTATTTTCATGTCAAAACAAAAACAAGGAAAATCTTCGAGTGCATTATTATTTAGTTATTTAGTACTAAAATACTTATAAAATTTAACCCCCAAACTGCAAAATTACAAACGGATATTCGACCAAATTATACGTAAAAGGAGAATTGAAACAATTTATTATTTTTTTAATTGGCTTTCAAATGTTAATAATCTAGTTTTACAAATGGTTCTGAACACGTGCGAAATGTAATTCAATGGCATTAAAATAGCTTTTTTTTCAAAAAAATTCCGAAAAATCGCCCAGCGACTGGGGGCTTCATCCCCAGATCCCCGTCGGTGATACGTTTGAGTAAACTAGTTTACTTACACAAGTCTCCCAATTCAGATATTTTCATTTATAACTTTTACTTTAAGCCCTCTCCCTTTAGAAAACTCTCGGTTAAGAGAATAAGTGCCAAACCAGGCCACAGCTTCTGATCTTCCATTCTACGATATCTTTGTCCCTCAAAAAGTTCCTCTTTCGGAAATTTCGGATGACTTCAATGCATGTGATTTTTGGTTTGCCCCCCCCCCAATCAAAAATCCTGGCTACGCCTATGCAGGGGGGATGGCGTTTCGAGCCGTGTCCCCCCAAATCACTGCTTGTGCTCCCCAAGCGAGAGTAAACATTTGTAGTAGCACAACTAGCAAACTTTTGCCCAAAAGTAGGTCACCACAAACGCTTTTTTGTATGAAACAGCAAAACAGATCAAGTGAACGTAATCAAGTAGCCTAAGATTTTGCGATGAAGACCTTTTTTTATTTTTTTGGTCTTCACCTCCAAATTTGAGGGCAAAATCCATACCAAAGACGGATAACGTAGGATTTGGAGCAAAATATTCACCAGATCGCTGCCGCATTCCGAATTTGTCTGGTCTCGTCTGCGTAAGCGTCCCCCTACCCAAGTTTTTGTGTCCCCCCCAAACACACTACTCTGGCTCCGTGCCAGGTACTATACTGTTCTCTTCGCAGTACACGATCTATACTGTGGTCTGTGACCAGATAGCCAACAAATCATCTTCATTTGTTTTGCTAAATGCTAGCCTTTTGAGGAAATATCGCGGAAAACCGTCTTTGCGATCTGCTAGTTTTTAGCAATTTATCGAACTCTAATTATTGCATTTTTGTTGAAGAGATACTGCTCAAAACCGGCTTTATTGAAATCGGTTTTATCAGTTTAACTTGACCCGCTACTAGACCACATTATTTGTTCAACTTTGATAGAGAAAAAATCGGATCACGTGCGATAAAACTCGCCTATTAAAACGTCATAAAGGTCTTGTATGTTCTATTAAACTAAAATATCGAGGTAACAAGAGCAGAGTGAAAACAAGCGGAGAGTAAAGACTCCAAACGGTAACGTGTGAAAATGTGAATTGAAAAAGTCTTGGAAGAAATTCATTAGCAGTAGCGGCAGCGGCAAAAAATTTGCTTAAAAAACAGCGCTGAAGCGCTGCCGCTTTTTCAGCTAAAAAAACAGCGGCGCTGCCGCTTGTCGCTGGTGACGAAAAAAAGCAGCGGCACTGCTGCTACCGCTACCGAAAAAATAGCGGCGCTAGTAGCGCCCGCTGGTGAACAGCGCCGCTGTGCCCATCACTGCTCGCGAATGCGAAAGTAAAATTTTACAAGTTCGTATATCATTTTATTTATGTGTTTTATGGCTTTCGGCACAAATACTAATAGTACAAAGTTTAAATATATAATTATTTTGAACTTGTTGTACCGCGTCAGATACTTTTTGCTTTGTATTACTGTAAACCACAACATTGTTAGGTATAGTCTTCAGCACCACTAAAGTTGGTTTGTTAAGTGTAAAACCAGGGGACGACACAGAAAGTTGAAATGTGCTCCTTGACCATATAATTTTTTTTTTGTTTTTGAAGGCAAAGCTGCTCATTTTTCAAAATGAGTTTATAAATTGTTATGCATGATTTCCGAATTTCCATTCAAAGACTTCAATCAATAAAATGTTTATGTACAATATCACTGTATAGTCGAGCAACATTTTTGAAACAAATGGCCAAAACGCAAATTTGAAACACCATTTCATAAAACAAAAAGAAAACACACTATTTTGTTTTAATTTTTGATTTGGACAAATTATTTTCTCTCTAATCGTTCATATGCTTCCAAACAGGGGTGCCGAAACCCGGGGGGGGATGGGGGAGGATATATCCCGCCCAATAATTTGACTGTATCCCCTTCTATAATTTGAGTATGGTCTACATCTGCATCTCCCCCAATAATTTGACTCTGGTCTGCATCTGAGCGCAGGTCTCCACTTGAATTCGGAAAAAAAATCTTCCATTTTTGGTGAAGACCTTTTTTTTTTGGTCTTCACGTGAATTCGGGGAAAAAGTCTTCCATTTTTGGGGAAAAAATCTTCCAGTTTTTTTTCATTTAATTTGCTTACCTGAAAAAAATCGCGATCGAGGTTCATCCCCCCCAATGTTGAAAATAGGGCAAAATTGGGGTAAAATTGCAAATTATCCCCCAATGCTCAACAAAGATCGGCATCTCTGCTTCCAAAAGAGCAGCCGCGAGTGAACCAGAATCCTATGACGTATTTGAAACAAGGATCTTACGATGTTGCTATCTTGTACTAAAAGGAATCCTAATCTAATGAACTTGCTGAAATACTAACACGCAACAAACAATAATTGCATTTCGTAGGCTAATTTATCACCATACCTGATTTCAAGCCATGCGTTTTCCGGCTTTAGCAAATTATTGAAAAAACTAACGTCTTCTCTGAAAACACAACGTTATGCTCCAAAACTCGTACTGATATACTGTACTTGTTTCACTATAACTGCTACATTTTTCTTCTAATAATAAAGATGTTGTTTTCAACTATCGCAACACCCTTGATGCAAACCGTAGTTTTATGGAACCAAAAAAACATAGTATATTTACTGGACTGTAAAACAAACGCGAAAATAACTTATCGTTCAAAAACGTTTTTCAACTCTTAACCTTTTTACAAGAGGTTTTGCAATACTTCGATAATACGTTTCAACACCACTTCGTCTTAAAAAGTGGCTATTGCATTTTTTACCTGTCATATAAAAGTTTTCGTAACATCCGTGATGTCTTTTATGACGAAATGGTATTGATGTTTTTCGTGAACACCATTGCAAAGCCTCATGTAAAACGGCAGCTGTAGCTAGCTGCACTGAATCGAAGGCACTGATAATCATTTTTTGATTAAACTAATTCTAGCTGTTTGTTTTAGCTTCTCATCACGATTTTGGATAAAATGGCTGTAACTTCAATTATATGACACGATTTCCTCTAGAAACGAGTAAACTTATGACGTAATGCATCTAAGGCAAGTATATGACGTTTGCTAGCTTGCAACAGTATGCTTAGCATTTTTGACTACGAATATGTTATTCGTTTCTATAATTAAACACTCTATCTTTATACATATGATTTTCCAACGGTGTTGATGAAAAACTTCAGCTTCATTACTCATCATAAATTTTGACTATTGATTGCTACGGAAGCCCAGATGGACAAACCACAAACCACAATCGCTATCACTGGAAATATTTTTGAACGAATGCACAAAACTTTAAACTGATCAAAGTAGTTTTAAAGCACAGCACAAAACTTTAAACTGATCGAAGTAGTTTTAAATCAATGCACGAAGCTTTAAACCGATCAAAATATTTTTAAACGATTGCACAAAGCCATACGCTGATCGAAATTTCTTTAAATGAATGCAGAAAAGTTTAAACTTTAAACACAATATCTTTGAATTCCGCAGCAACTTCAAGCGAGTGCTCAAAACTTGGAAGCGATCGAAACATGTTTTAACCGACGCAAAACTGCGTTCCAGTGCAGAAACATCTAAAGGAGTGCACAAACAAATACGCTACATCCGCGTCGCAACCTAGATCGTCTTCTATGGCACTTACTGTCACAAACCACGTACGGTTAATAGTCACCGTTTGTTAATATTTCTACAAACATTAACTGTTCAAAAGAATTGGGGCATATCGTTTGTAAATTTGTTATTAATATGGTGATACATAAAGGCCATTTTGAAAAAGCCTTAATAGCGGATGAATATTTGAGACATGATGTTTAATCATGCAGAACAGAAACATTTCATTAGAAATTTAAAATTCATTCATAAACGAGAGTACGAGCGTAACGAGACTGCGTTTTTTTATTAGGCCTAGACCATAGACTTTGGCTGAGGATCAAGTGCAGGAAAATACAAAGACAGACCGGACAGACGATTATATTTAACGTGTCTGAAACCACAGATTTACCGAAATAGCTGAAACAAGAGCAAAAAATTGTAAACTTATAGAGCTTGCATTAAAAACCAGTGGCTGAGGCTAGAATTTCTGTGCACCTGTTTTTGATCGCCACTCTAGATCCTTACAGCTTAGCCTTGCTTTTAAGACTGATATCGGCCTTTTTCTCTTTCTGCAAGAGCTGACGTAATACCAGTTTATTGTAGGCCAGGTTTCATAGACCTGGAATGCAATAAAGTTTTGTGTGTTGGTAAAATAAAGTGTAGAGGTTTTATAACCACCGTCATTTTAACAAAATAACAAGCGTAGTTATAGCTGAAAGTGTTGCTGCACAAAAAAAAAAAAAAAAAAAAAGACAAAAGCAGCACAACCTCATAAAACATTTACTATGTTGCCATCCGCCAAAATCAATGTGACTTTTGTTGCGTCATAATCGAAAACCACATCTTCAATCAAAGTCATACGAAAAAACGATGTTGCCCTCCCAAAAAAATCTAATCCAAAAAAACACACGCATGCTCCATGAACAGAAAACATACACCACAAACAAAAAATATCAAATAAAAAAACAACTATCGTATACATAGTCACAACGAACTATCTTAAACCAACCATGTTTCCAAACAAAACCCAAATTACTACAGGGGTTCCAAAAGAACAGTTTTCATGGCAATCAATTTTTGGCAAAAAACGCCATTACTTACCAAAACTTTATGTTTTTCTCATTTAACCTTCTGACACAACCCGAGATTGGAAAGTTAAATGGGAAAATCTAAAACTTTGGCAAAAACAGCGCTTTTTGCTAAAAATTGATTGCACCCTATAAATCCTTTTGCTGGGACCCTGTTGAAAAATATACCCTTTTTTAGATTGGTCTAGTAGTCGGCAACATAGGCGATCGGCAACATAGTAAATGTTTTGTGAGGTTGTTATTCTGCCAGAGCAACGGTGGTTATAAAACCTCTGCACTTTATTTTACCAACACACAAAACTTTATTGCATTCCAGGTCTATGAAACCTGGCCTACAATAAACTGGTATTACGTCAGCTCTTGCAGAAAGAGAAAAAGGCCAATATCAGTCTTAAAAGCAAGGCTAAGCTGTAAGGATCTAGAGTGGCGATCAAAAACAGGTGCACAGAAATTCTAGCCTCAGCCACTGGTTTTTAATGCAAGCTCTATAAGTTTACAATTTTTTGCTCTTGTTTCAGCTATTTCGGTAAATCTGTGGTTTCAGACACGTTAAATAATCGTCTGTACGGTCTGTCTTTGTATTTTCCTGCACTTGATCCTCAGCCAAAGTCTATGGTCTAGGCCTAATAAAAAAACGCAGTCTCGTTACGCTCGTACTCTCGTTTATGAATGAATTTTAAATTTCTAATGAAATGTTTCTGTTCTGCATGATTAAACATCATGTCTCAAATATTCATCCGCTATTAAGGCTTTTTCCAAATGGCCTTTATGTATCACCATATTAATAACAAATTTACAAACGATATGCCCCAATTCTTTTGAACAGTTAATGTTTGTAGAAATATTAACAAACGGTGACTATTAACCGTACGTGGTTTGTGACAGTAAGTGCCATAGAAGACGATCTAGGTTGCGACGCGGATGTAGCGTATTTGTTTGTGCACTCCTTTAGATATTTCTGCACTGGAACGCAGTTTTGCGTCGGTTAAAACATGTTTCGATCGCTTCCAAGTTTTGAGCACTCGCTTGAAGTTGCTGCGGAATTCAAAGATATTGTGTTTAAAGTTTAAACTTTTCTGCATTCATTTAAAGAAATTTCGATCAGCGTATGGCTTTGTGCAATTGTTTAAAAATATTTTGATCGGTTTAAAGCTTCGTGCATTGATTTAAAACTACTTCGATCAGTTTAAAGTTTTGTGCTGTGCTTTAAAACTACTTTGATCAGTTTAAAGTTTTGTGCATTCGTTCAAAAATATTTCCATCACTTTAAAGTTTTTGTGCATTGCTTAAAAAACATTTCCATCACTCTAATAAACTTTTTTGCATTCGTATAAAAATATTTCCATCAGTTTAAACTCTAATCTTCGTGCATTTGCTTAAAAATATTTTGATCAGTTTAAATTTTTGTGCATTGGTTTAAATCTTTAAAGCCTTTAAAGTTTTGTGCATATGTTTAAAAATATTGCCATTAGTTTAAATTTTTATGCAATTTGTTGAAACATATATCCAGTGATAGCGATTGTGGTTTGTATTTTACACTTCTGGGCTTCCATAGATTGCATCACGTAGCTTAATTACATCACGATTATATTGCCTTAAAAAGTTTTAGTAACAACCGCGATATTTTGTTCGAAGACTATTTCAAGGCAGTTATAATCGCAAAATTAAGCTGTGTGATGCAATCAATAGACAATATTTATGACGAATATTTCGTAACAATATTGATATTGATATTCAAAGAATAAATGCCGCCAAATGAAGTTTTTTGAGCGGCTTGCTCGGGAAAATAGCCCCATTTATGCAAGTTATGTTTACTGTAGACTTTAGTAGATTAATTTTTGCAAACTTGTATGATGCCACACCATACCTGTCAACTTTCCCGATTTCGTCGGGAAACTCCCGATTTTGAGAATTTCTCCCGATCACCCGATCTTAACGAAAATTCTCCCGATATCACGATTTAGCTTAAGAGTTTTTGAATTTAAAAATTAATCAGTCTTTTGAAAAATTAATCAATTTTGTTCGCGTATCTTTTTTTTCTGGAAGGGAAAAATACACTTCGGCCCCTGCTTCGATTGATTTTATATTTTACAAGAGTTTTGATTTGAAAATTGATGTGAGATCTTGCTTTTACATAACGGGTAACATCAATTCTAATTGTTAAGAACTGATGACGCAATAAATAACAATCGCATGCACAAAGTCCATTCTCTGATATCGGTTGTTGCAGGCCATTGCAACTGTAAAGAGCTGAGCTCTTTTAATGGCGTCTGTCGAAGAAAGTGTTTGTACTAATTAGCGCAAGGAAGATGGTCAGCGAGCAGTAGCGTAGCCAGGGGGGGGGGGGGGGGGCTATAGCCCCCCTCATTGGTCTGTCAACCAAAATGCAACATAAGAAAAATACTACATTTTTAGCTCTTTTGAGACTGTTTTTTTGCGCTGGAATTTACTAAAAAGTGATTTAAAGCATCTTTTGAAACATATATTCAGGGGGGGCTAGTTGTCAAAAATTAAAGTCACAAATCAATCAAAACTTTTAAAAAATGCCCAAAAATAAACAATCAAATTTGATCGTTTGTGTAACAACGCCAAACATACGTTTTATCTACAAACATATTATAAACTCAGGAATAAAGAGGGGGGCTATTCAGTGTTAGTTAATTATCAATCACTTCTCTCAAATATCTTTCCATTAGCACCCCCCAATTTTTTTTCTTTATAAAATATAGACGAAATAGATTACTCCGTGTGAGTTTTATTGAATAATAGGATTTTACGATTTACCAGCATGTAAACAAGAGAACTGCAATTTTATCATTAGCCACTTCCCATATAGCCCATTAATGCAACCAGTTGAATCATGTTGCGCAGCCAATTTCTATGCCACGTTTTAAAAGCATTATTTTTTATTTAAAATAGCTCTAAAATTTAGTTATTTTTGCAAAAAAATGCAAAATTTTCGAGCGCTGGGAGCTCCGCCCCCACACCCTCAAGACAGCCCCCCATTGCGAATTTTTGACTACGCGCCTGTCAGCGAGAGTTGCAAGAAGAGGAAGGTAGAAGCAAAAAAAGAAGTATAGCTGCAAAGTCCAAGCAAACTTGGGAGAAACATTATAAATCCTTTCATATCTGGAATATGCTAATAGCCATAAAGAGGATGAATATGCTAAATGTAATTCTTGCAGAATAAACATTAGGTAGCTCGAGGAGGGAAGAATGACGTAACGAAACACGTCACCTCTGAAAATCATTAAAAGAGCATTGCAGCCGAAAAAAGAACTCAAAGGATAACCAGCTTTATGGTAAAGGGACCAGAAGAGAGCGATAAACTTATTTATGCGGAAACAAATTTTGCGATTTATTGAAAACAATGTACTAAGAAAATTCATGATAAGCAATAGACAGTATCCAAAGTCTCATAAGCACAATTAAACCTTTGATCAACAGAATAAGACGTACTGTTTCGGAATCGACATTCGTCTTTTATTCCTCGTCAGTATCGCTAGGAGTGCAGGTATGAACATGAGCATAAAAAAGCGAGAAATCAGGGCCTACGAGAAGTGGGGGCAGAGGGGGACAATGACCCCGGGGCCCATGGGCTTCAGGGGGCCCAACATGGATCCCGTTGGCTTCAGGGGGCCCAGCATAGGGCCTATCATAAAAGGTAAGAGGAGAGGCAACCAAAAAAATTCAAATTGTAGGCCTACCAGCAGAAAAAAGGGCGACTTAAAATTTGCTGAACTATTTTATTATGGTCTAGTCTACAAGATTGGGATTGCTGTAAAACTTAAAATTTTTAAAAATCGGAGTAGTCTACCCAACACTTTACATGAACAGAAAAATTATGTCTTCAGTTTATTTCTTACTTAAGACATAAATTATACACATGACAATTGTGAAATTGTCGCAATCATTTCCTTAACTTGGCTTGGACGAAGATACCCTTCGCAAGGAGTTTTTAAAGTACCAATTGCAGAATGACGCTGAAATGCTCAAAGATCTGCGAGTGGACAAGTTTTGGGGCTTTGTGGGGCGGAAGAAAATAGCCGGTGAAAGAATTTTCAGCAGTCTTGCAGCATTAATGAAATCGCTCCTGTGCATACTTGTAGCGTAGGGTGTCCATTATTTGTGTCAAATTTTGAATTGCACTTTTTTGTGAGTCTCACCCTCTCAAAAGTTTCTATTGTACCAAAAACTGCCTCATACAAAGTTTTGTTGCAAAATTTTGATGTTTAGAAGTGGCGCAGTAATCTCAAAATTGGCTTAACAAACACCATTACATGCACATAGAAAGTTTTCTAATCAGCGCAATAGTCATGTTTGCAGAAAGTTATTGCTGCATAAAAGCATAAAATGTGATGTCTTCATTTGTGATACTTGTTGTAACAAGTTTTGGCGATAGCTGGAGAGAGGGACAAAGGACCATCGCAAGAGGTAAGGAAGCTCCAGTTTTAGAAAGAGAATCAGAATGCTTATTTCCAGGGATACCAGCATGACCGGGGACCGATTGGAAGTTTAAAATGGCGCTGTTGGAAAGTAAGGAGACATGAAACCAAACGTTTTAGAGAGGTTTTGGCCAGAGTTAGAAGGGGGCTTATGAAAGTAGGGAAAGAGCTGTTTGTGAGACCGTAAAAGGACTTACTTTCTTTCTTTCTTACTGAGTTTTATTTTGAATTTCAAGTCGCAAGGTTGACACCAAAAAAGAGGCAAGTCGTCTTGTGGTTGTTACACCAGACAAGTCTGTGCTTTAGGGAATGGGTTTTAGCTCTGAAACTGGAGGCAATTGGTCCAGCAGAGAAAAAAATTGAAGGTAATTGCACTTGGATTATATGGAATACACTCCAGTGCCACCCGTCTAAAGAGGGAAAGGACAGATCTATCAGTCCATGCATAAGCGTCTGAAGGAGGAATGGAGAGTTATCGATTCTTGGCGTATTAAAGATTCTGGGACGAGCTAGGGCCACTTCAGTTACGTATGGAAGATAATATTGTAAACTTGATTGGAGTCCAAAGGGGATTGGGAAATATATAACTAATGGTTCGCGCAAGGATAGAAAGTTTCTTCCGTGGATAAGCAATGCGATGACCCAAAGGTTTCTTATTTAACTGGCTGATCACTGATTTTGAGCCAATGGCACTGAGATTAAGTGATTCTTGGATGAGGCACAGAGTACGTTCAAAGCATGAAAGTGCTTGGCGTTTCAAAGTAATTTTCAACAGGAAAAGTTGGGTCTCATTAAGAAGCAATGCGAGAGGGATGGAAGAGGGAATTCTCGAAATACCTTGCTGGCAGCTCTGTGGAGAAATTCTAATTGGTTGGTCCTATAAATCAACCTTCTACTGCTTTTGGTGACACACTCAACGAGTGTTTTGTTTTTTGTGTCGGTCACATCCACTCGAGTTTATGACACTGGCTCTTCTTCTATGATATTCTTTGAAACTCACACGATGGCACATTTTGTAGGCAAACCTACGTTACGATCAAACAGGCCAAGCAAATCTAAATTCTCTGTAAGATACCACAGAAGACTAACCAATAGCCATCTTGGGTAACCAAGCTGCTTTTTTTTGAAAAACTGGTTGATGATCAACAAACACCGAAAACTGCACATAACCACTATATCTCATAAGCGATATGCCACTGCAGTTTCTCAGTTGCAGATTTTAATAAACGCTATTGTTTTGCGTGTTAAGGTCACAATGAAACAATAATACTCTGCTGTTCATAGTGGGGATATTCTTGTAGCAAATACAAAATACCCATCCAAATTTGAAAGACTTTGCGCCACCTTTAAACTTTATTTTTAAGGTTTGTAATTTCATACATATCATTTTTTCATTAAATGAAACCATTTGAAATTAGGCTCAGATACAAAACTTTTCGAAATATTAAAATAAGGGACACCCTATTGGCCTATTGTAATGTTTTGTTCAAAAGCACACCTCAATCAAAATTGCTTCATAACTGTTGGCTACGTGGCTGAAAGGATAAACACGTTATTTTTACAACAAGCCTAAGTGTATTATCTGAATTCAAGCGGTATCCTACTGGTCATGTTGCTCCGTCCTTTGATTAGACGCTTTGTGATGTAGATTTGTAAACGTGGGCCGAGTGGTTTTTGCCCGAGCCCGGTCCAAACTTATAAATATAAGCCTGGCTCGAACTCGAAAAAATATTCGAAGCCAAAAGCAACCTGAAAAAAAACAAAATTTAAGTTGACGGTAATTACTTCTTTTCGTAATACTGTTAATTGGTCTTTTCCTTTAAAATCTTTAGTTTGCTGTGACTAAATAAAACTACTTAGAGTATTAGCAAATTATGATGCGAAAATAATAACTATGTACCAATAATCGTATTGATGCAGTCTTTATTCAGAGTGGCAAAGTTATTTTTATTATAGTTTTGCGGCTACCTAAAACACAAGCACGTATCAGGCTTGAATTAAGCCTGAAATTTTGCAATTTTAAGCTCAAACCTGTCCTGAAAAGCTCGACCCGATGTACACTTTTATTGTGATGCTTATCTCTGCCTTGGGGGTTTCCAAAAAATACATAATATTTGTTTCAATCATAATTCTATTCTAAATAGTAAAGGCCACAACGATTTTAAACCTCTTTAACAAAAACGTAAAGTATAAAAACTTAAACTAAGATTTGTCGACTTCGCAGCATCGAAAAAAAGTGAAATCGATTTTGCATACAAGAGGGCATGCATCTTCAGCTGAAAAGGCAGCCAAACAGTTTCAAATAATATTAAAAACAAAAAATTCAAAACACTACTTTTATTTTAGGTCATCAAACTTTGAAGCTTCACAGAGCGTGGAGGTTTGGCACTGTATGGTTTTATTGCTGAACATCATGCAAGCAGTGAATAGCAGTTTTTATAGTGTCTGGCTTGACAGACCGGAAAATTGTTGAATGCAACGTTGATACTTCACTACCGTTAAGACAGAGATGGAAACTGGTCAGGTCGACCGGCACCGGTCGGGTCGACCGACCGTTCGGGTTACCGGTCGGGTCAAGATTCTTCAACCGGCCGGTCAAGCCGGTTGAAACACTTGTCAAATTCTCCTTTCTTGCAACTAAAAGACATTTAAGCACCAACGAAAATATATTGCCCTACAGCGATTGAGAATATATAGCTCCTAGATCAGATGTGCGATTTGGTCAGGCCGAGCACTCTCGCTGGGCACGAAAGTTACCACAAGTGATAATTTTCGTGCAGGCTTTAAGAGTCTGTCTTTCAGCCAACCAGTATACTTTCTGTTCGCTGCTGATGAAGGAACAAACCCCGAAACAGCAGGCCGTACGGAGATTGAGAATATATATATTTGTAATAAATAAAACTTTTTATAAAAAAACAGCATTAACAAACCACATCTTTTGAAAACACTTGTTGAATGGTTTCAAGCTGTGACTAATATACTGTGACGATTAAGACATGCTAATCCAGGGGAATATTTAGGGGGTAATGTGCCATGCCCCCCCTTTTGACCTCAGCACAAAGCGAAAAAGTCTAAAATATACGTTAAAATTGCGTGATCAGATTATAATAAAGCATGCATGTGGAAAAGGCTTACGCTACTTGGCATTTTAGCATCAGTTTAATCAGCGTGAGAGTAGAAGTGGCGCAGATTTCAGATTTTTTAGTACATGCTAAAATCTTGCAGCTTTGAAAAGCTTTTTTCTAACTTAAATTTACCACACTCTACTCTGGGCAAGAAAGATATAGCTTTAATTTTTTTACATCTAACCAAGCATAGCTTGTTCTGGAGTGGCATTTCTACAAACTGCTGGGCAAATTATATTTCGAGTATTTTTTAGCGAATGTCATAACAGTTTAGTGTTTGCTGCTCGGCAAATTGCAAACAATATGTCACCAATAGCTGATAGTTTTTAGCTTCTTTTGTTGGCCTTACGCATAATATCATTAGAAAAAACGTAATAATTTAGCTTGCGCCCTCCAGTTCTTTTTATGCTTGTTTTGCGCACGTTTTGCGCTGCTCAAAACAGGTCTTTCAAACTGAAATTTAACCTCAAAAGGTCTTAAAATTGAGTTATTTTTGCAAAACACGCAAAAATTTGTTTGCGTTTTTTTTCTGAGACCCCCGTCCGGAGTCACAAATTGTAACACCTCACCCATGCCCCCCCTTTTGAAAATTTTTCATTAGATGCATTGAACAGTGAACAAAAATGTTTTGTAAACAAAACGGTCAACCGGGCCGGTCAAAAACCGGTTGACCAGCAGGTCAACCGGCGTAGATTTTGAAATTTACTGGTCGGGTCGAGAAAATCCTGACCGATTCCATCTCTGCATTGACAAGCTGTGGAACGTACAGAAACGTGGCATCTTTCAAGAATGTGCCAAATAAGGCTGCAAAGCTATTCTTTAACCTCGCATTATGCAATCATTAAACACATGGTAAAATGCAAAATTACGTCAACATCTTACCGTAGCCGTGGAACGGTGATACAAAACACTTTTTGGTATCATTGGGATTCGCGAGCGCGCTTGAAGCCATTTATGTTTTTACTTGACCATTTTGATAGATGAGGAGTCGAACTTTATTGATTTACTTATAACTAGAAAACGATTAAACCTAAAAAGTTGCAACATGACAATAAATTACAGCGTTTTGTGTGCCAAAATTGAGGATAAAACTGAAAAAAAGGCAATTATTTTCGGGTCCAAAATTTATTTATTTGTTTATAATTTAAAACCGGAAGAAAGCTAAAATTTGAACGCAACATGGGTGCCGATGAAGGCTTTACGCTCACCGACTTTTGGGGACGTTCGGTCATGTGACCGCAATGTTAGAAGCCGAAAATCGATAACCAAGGAGAAAAATCATTTAGTTATTCTCATCAACCTCATGTGACGATTTGTGAGTGAAGCACTAGAGGAAATAAATTTTTGTTCTCCGCCTTTTTTTGGAATTTGTTAAAATTATACCTCTCAAGAATGAAGGCTATGAGGCAACCAGATGAAGATCCCAAAAAATATCAACGATTTAGTAAAAAAATAAATTCCTGTTCTAAATCTGTAAAGTTTTAGATTTTTAGTACTTTTTTATTTTAGCTTATGTTGTAGAGGGGTGCTTTAATTTTGAAACACCATATACAGTGTACAGTGATGGGCACAGCTGCGCTGCTCACCAACGGCGCTACTAGTGCCGCTACTTTTTCGGTAGCGGCAGCGCCGCTGCTTTTTTTCGTCACCAGCGACAAGAGGCAGTGCCGTTGTTTTTTTAGTCAAAAAAGCGGCAGCGCTTCAGCGCTTTATTTTAAGCAAATAATCTGCCGCTGCCGCTACTGCTAATAAGCAGAGGTGGAGTCGAGGACACAAGGCTCGAGGCTAAGGCCAAGGACAGCCTTTCCGAGGAGAGACCCTCCCTAGGCCAAGGACAAGAATGCTCGCGGCCAAGGCCAAGGACCAAGTACACAAGCGCAAGTGTTCTCCGAAGAAAAAAAAAAGGTCTTCAAAAAATCTTTTCAGGCGATCTCCAAAAACAAAAGAAAAAAATATAAAAAAAGGTCTACAAAAATTTTTTTTGGCATTCTCCAGTAAAAAACGCCTTCTAAAATTTTTTTTCAAGCGATCTACAAAATTTCAACAATTCAAAAAAAAGTGCTGTCCCCGAGCCGAGGACAGGCCAATTTTCGAGGACTTGAGGCCTCGAGGCAAAGGCCAAGGAGTTGACCTTCGAGGCCAAGGTCAAGGCCAAAGACTTTAAAATGTGTCCTCGAGGACGTCCTCGAGACCAAGGACGTCCTTGAGGACTCCACCTCTGCTAATAAGCTCCTTCCAAGACATTTTTCGATTCACATTTTCACACGTAACTGTTTGGAGTCTTTACACTCCGCTTTTTCCACTCTGTTCCTGTTACCACGTTATTTTAGTTTAGTAAGAGCAAAAAATGCTACCTATGTGTATAGGCAAGATATATCGTACGTGGTCCTATTTTTTCTGAACCAAAATTCAGAGAATAATGTGGTCTGGTAGCGGGCCAAATTGAACTCTGTGTGTAAACCAATATACAGTAACAATCAAAGCGTTGGTAAAGCTGATCAGTTGTAATCGTATTTAAAGAATTGCAAGCAACCAAAACTCCACAGAGAGCAAGACCAACCATTTCTTTGTGCAAACAAGTGGTAGCCTAATTAATAATGCTACTTGCAGTCGGTTTCTGACACTCCCTTCCCACATTGTCACTTGTACAGAATACACATAGACACTGAAAAGTTGACTTTGCTGCAGGTGTTCTTAGTTATCGTCAAGAGACTGCTCGAAATCGCTTTTATTGAAGAAATGAAAACTACTTACGGTAATAAAGAAGTGCCCCAAACCTTTTTTTACAATTCCAAATTCCCCTAATTTGCGAAAAAAACTTTTAATCCGTTTGACTCCGTACCACTAGCAAACCTTCTTTTCGCAATTTCGTGACATCACAAAGGGCGTACTGTAGATCAGTACTGGTAGCCTAGATCTACAGTGTCAATAGCAAAGATTTCAGATTTGGTGATAGGCGAGGCTACTCACTGACTGTCAGTTGGTAATCACGTTTCTTAATCTGCAAGAATTTTTCCAAAATCCTGCCTCTTGTGATATCTCAAAATTGCGAAATGCTTGGTTGCCAATGGTACGGAGTAAAACGGATTAAATCACATTTTTTGCGAATAAAGGAAATTGTGGAAAAAGTTTTAGACACATTTTTATTATCTCAACTAGCTCTCATTTCTTCAATAAAACCGATTTCGAGCAGTATCTCTTTAACAAAAATGCGATAATTACAGTTCGATAAATTGCTGTAAACTTGCAGATCGCAAGGTTTTTTTGCGATATTCCCCCTAAATGTTGGCATTTAGTAGGACTAATGATTTGTCGGTTATCTGGTCACAGATCAACTGTATAGTTTGTGCACTGCAAGTTGGACAGTAGTAATATTAATGCATACTAAATAAATTTTGCCAAAACAGTGAACAGTAAAACTGAGAATTAAATTCATAGTGCGCTGAGAATTGAACCAATATATCTAACCAGGTAATAAACAAGCTTGAAAGCTAATTTAGTTATGAAATTATACGGGTAGGGGGGCAGAAAAAACATTTGGGGGTGCACAAACAATTTTTTTCCTTATATTCTGAAGTGAAAACCAAAAAAATTATTTTGACCCCAAATTACGTCCAGTGGATGTGGGCCGTTTGTCTCCTTTTGTAACACAATTCTCCCTCGAGGGGGTACGTTCACAGCCTGGTGGGGCGAGACGTGATTTCGGGGGTGTTTCGTGATCACAAGAAGTGATTTCGGGGGGGAAGGCCCCAAAAAGGACCCCCGTGGCGACTGGTCTGTGTTGCCCACGCTATAGAATACGTCATTGCTTCGCATCTCCTGCGAGCTCGTAAACACCAGGTCTTAAACGCTCGATCTACTTTTCTATCAAAGTTGGATGAAATCATCGTAGGGCGTGAATCGCCTGTACCATTGCTACAAAATTCCAAATGTTTTGTAGCTCGGTCTATTCATAAATTTTCCTGTCAGATTTCTAAACGAGGAATTATTTTAGCGGTTGAGGACCGAGCATGTGATAACTGCTCGACTACGTCAGATCTATAATAGCCGAGATAGCACCGTACAGAAGCTCAATACTGTATGCCATTGTGCTTTAATGTTAAAACCTTAGATTATTTGAGTCGATATTGATTTACACTATTTCTTATAGCCTTTTGTTTGTGTAGAAAATGCGATAAGGAATTTAACTTCCTAGCGTAACTTCCAAGGGTAACTTTTTAAGTAATTTCCAAAGCGCTGGTTTGACTAACCAGCATTTTGAAACGCTTGTTTTTTTGAAAGGAGCATGCCAGCAATCAGTTGAAATGTGATTTGTGTGCTTATGTACCATTTAAGCCTGCTAATGCCAATTGTAATCTGTACAGAAATTTTAAAAGCTTTTAATAAACAGCTTTCGTAAATAAAGTTGAAGTTTTACCATTAGGTACCGTATTTGAATGCCATCGTACTTTTTGCAATTTATCTTTTTAAACTAGCGGCAGCGGCAAGCGGCGCTACTTTTTTGTTTAAGTAGCGTTAAGCGGTAGTGTGCCCAGCTCTGACAGTGTACAGTATCGAATATATTGAATTGCAATGCGAAAGAGCGTTCTCAGAAACAAAAAAGCTGTGAAATGCCCGGCAAATCTCAGGTTGTGGTAAGTAACACTAATAATTTTGGCTACTGTAATGAAATTTTGCTTGAGAATTGCTGGAATTCTAAAAAGACTGCTTTCAGTTATTTCATAATGGAGTGAAAAACTATTAAGAATTGGTAAAAAGTGCTAAGTTTTGGCGTTATAAACTTTTGTGAGCCTTTTGATTGACGTTACTCAAGTATTTTTGATAACTCGAGAGATTCAAATTTTGTACTCAAGAATCTTCTAAAGTTAGTGAAACAAAACTTTAAAGGGGCGCATTTAAATTATTAATCTGACTATCAACCACCATATTTTTACAAATTCATTCAAAGTAATCGGGTCACTATTTTAAAGTTTAATAAAGTCCAGTAAAAGTTGAGTACTGCCGCGAAGTCCCCGGATATTGCTTGCGATGTGATGTTCTAGTTTTAATGGTAAATTAGTATACTGTGCAAATCTGAAGAAATTGTATAAGGGCTTAGAGCCAGAACTGGCTATGTCCAAAAAGACACTTTTGAGAAAATCGCGTTTTAAAGTTTGTAATTTAAGAGCTGACAAATCAGATAAAGATGATAAAATCAAACTTCGATTAGAATTAGCTGCTGTTTGTGCGCATAATGCTTGGTCTAACTTTGATTTTTGCTGAAACGTAATTTCAGGTGTGAAAATTGCCTAAATTGGACATAGCCACTTTTGGCAGAAAAATAATTTTTGCTTTTTTTAAATTAACATAGACTTAGCCAAATGTTGATATTACAAAACTCGGTGAAAAGCTAACTCATGGACTATACTTATCACTCAAAACAATTTTCAATGTTGTGCATTTATTTAGACCAAAAAAAACAAACAAATTGCATCTACTTAAAAATCAGTGATTTGCATTAATCATCATCCTCCCCTGAATCTTCAGCTGCTGGTTCTGGAAGGCGATCTCTTGCTTTTTTCGAAGTTGACAAGGAGGCAAACCAATCACGTACTTCAGTTGGAATGACTTGTTGGGCACAAAGTTTCCTGAGGTCGTCTTTATTTGCTGCTGTGATAAGAATTCTTCTATCCTAAGCAGGAAGAAGTTCATGTGAATGGCTTGGTTGCCCACAAGCAAACACGTGAATTTCTTTAAGTTCCTCCACATAAGCTTACCTGTAAAATATTACTCCAGGCACAGATGAACGTACTTGAAGCTTTTGACCAAAAGCCACTTCACCATGTCACCATCAGTGTCGCAACGCTTGTTTGTAAGAAGCCTCTATTCAAGTTTTTGAAGTCATAGAAGTCTTTGTGGTGGCAATTGGAAACTTTGTATGGGTGTTTGCGTCGAGCCCAACGAAATATCTGCACCCAGTCCAACATAGTGAAGACATCCGCCTGCCTCTTCTCACGCTCAATTCAAAATGCACGGAATCACATTTCATGTGAGAGCGACCACTCTATGAAAAGTAGTGCGTAAACTTGAAGAGGTGTCCGCTGTACCGCATAAAGAAACATCGCAGCCACATTTCGGTTTGCAATTTCGGCCGCCGCAAGTATCAGAAAATATGGACACCTCAAAAACCATACTGGGGAGCTGACGAACCCAATCATACCAATTGGAAATGCAAGTTGTAATCGCATTGCTTCCACGCCCTCCTTCAACTTTTGACCAGCAATAACATGACGCATCATTTGGCGTGGCGAGATTGTACAGACGTAAGTTGTAAATGCACTGCCTACGACTGTAGTACAGCGGCGAAGCGGGACCACTTTGGATCTGAAGAACACTTTGCATGTCAAACGTTGTAGGCATAAAGTTATTATCTGTAGAGCAGTGAGCTTTGTCAGCTGTCTTTAGTGAACGAGCTTCCTCTTTTCTTTTGGGATGAGGTTGATGCTCCTCTGTAAAGTCTTTTTTGTCTCTTTCTTTAGGCATTTGGTATATTGTGCACTTTGAGCACTGATCCTTTTTAGGGCAAAAAAGGATAGATTGTATTCTTCGCAAACGATTTTACGATAAACCCCTTCTGTGACGACCGATGCTAATTATTCCTCACGTCATTGTAATTGCTGCTCTTCGAAGCCGCAAAAGAAAATAACTTTAAAGAGATTCAAAGAAGTATAGGGTTAAATAGCGTGAAATTTTGTCACTAACAGATATTTTAAGAAGTAAAATTAAAAAGCGTGCAATTTTGTCACTAATAGATGCTTGTAGATCAAAAAGATCAGCGCAAAAGTAGTTTGCTTGCAACAGCAATATCTGCTCATGTCCATTTCTTCGCAAGTTCTTTTGTGCCAGAAGTGGCTATGTCCCACATAGCCAGTTCTGACATAAACAAAAAATCAAAAAAATGGACATAGCCAAAAAACAAATGTAATGAAAAACCACTTTCCTGAGTGGGTAAGGGTTCAAAAATTTTTGTAAATAAACTACTTCCAATTACAAGTTCAATAACTGCAAAACCTAATTTTCGCCAAAAATGACATAGACAGTTCTGGTTCTGAGCCCTCAATATAATATCACGCCAGCTTTTAAAGGTTTAAAAGATAAATCAAATAAAACGTAGCATTCATTCATTCATTCATTTTTTTATTCTTGACCACCGCAATAATAGCGAATGGATCCTAACACAATAATAACACGTAGAGTCATGATTAGGAACTAGCCACACAATTAGTAACGCTCAACAAACCACCATTACCAACGTCTTAAAAAAGACTCCGATATAAAAATTTAGCACTATATTTTATTTCAATATAACTTGAGGTTGAAATGATTACCTAATTATTATAAATGTAAAGACAGCATTAAGATGTTGTCAAATGAAGTAGGATGGTTAGAGGTTTCCTTGAACTATTAAAGTTTTGCCTATTTCACTTTAAAAATAAATGCACTTAGTTTTCATTCAAGTTTTGTCTTTGGGCGCTGGAAAAAGAAGCTAAAGCGCAAAGAGAAGTTTCTGTATACGTAGCCTGTATATTACAGTATTATTCAAAACTAAAATAATCCACTGAAAGTGATAGTTCTTGATAAAAGAAAAAAGGTGAAACAGAGAAGTTGCTTTTTACAAGAAAAAGCTTTATCACTATTTTCTACTTCTCTGTGTTAAAAAAAAATTTAGGTGGAAGTATTAAAAACTACCATTTACATGGTTCAGCTATAGACACTAAAAAAAACTACATACAAATATATTGCTAATTAAGAGCGCTAGAAAGAACAAAGCTTTGAAGAATATTTTGGTCAGCAATGTAACCGAGAGACGTCGTTTTTACGACGACCCTGATTACATAATTTGGTTTTAATCCACTTCCTGGTCACGTTATTGCGTCTTTATTTAATGCACTTTACGATAATTATCTCTGCTTGGTGGCTTAAATCGGTTTTCGCGAATATGGAAAATAGTGAAAAGCTTGGGGGCATCATTCTCTTGATTATCTTCAATAGTTCTCATTTCTTCAATACAACCGATCTCGATCAGTATCTCTTTAAAACAGTCTCAACTAAGTTAAGGCACGGCAAATAATCATACCAAAAGCATTCAAAATTATCATTCGAGACACATTAATTAATTTAATTACGACTAGTATGTGAGGATAAATGAAAATTTCTAGCAACTCTCCAGTGCGTGACTTTATCTTTTCCTTGTCGGCACTTTTTTGAAGTCACCTATTCGTTCTTGCACACGCATCTTCTCATTCAGTATTAACTACGTTAGAGGTGGGACTACGTGAAGTTAGTTACAATTTATGGTGCAGTCTCATTTACGAAAATGGTTGACAAATCGACAAAAATAAAACTTTGAACATAAGCATACCTATTGGCTACCATCAGCAGGAAAGCCTCAGCTAGACTAGAAGATTCACCAGAACGGCGACCACATGCAACAAATAATGCCGTAAAGAAGCAATCCTGTGGGAGGACAACTTTTTCTAACTGGTTGTTTTAAGTAACTGCCGTTCTAGTGGCTCTTCGTTAGGCTTCCGCGTTGGTAGCCAATTAGCCAGAAAGCAAGCAAATGATTAAACATATAAACTCGGTCCGCTAAGGACAAAAACATCATAATTAAATTAAAATTTTGTGCAAGCAAAATCTATCAATGAGCCACCACCATAAACTTTAAATTAGCAATGGTAGTCTTGAAGAATATTAATGCTTTGTTTCGCTGATTAATTTTTGCTTACAGCAAAAGTTTTAATTTTATCTGGCTTTGGTGTAGATCATACTATTTATTGCAAGGTAACGTTTACCATTCTGTAATTATACCAAAGTGATATTGTTTTTGTTTTTTATTTTGCGAGCAACACAACAAAACTAAAAAAATTGCAACAAAAATAACATTACGAAGAGTGCTTAGTACAAGTGTTCGAACTCATAAAATGAGAGTTGGCAATTATCTTGCTCGGATCCAATACATTATTTTCCAATATAAAGGATCACTTTCACGAAGTGTCGAAACACTTTGTTCCTTAGTTTTAACCCACAAACTTGCTGTTTCCTACACCAATGTGGAATCGGTCAATGATGAAAAGCCAAGACTAGACGTGGATGAAATGTATGAAAAATTATAGTTAAGAATAAAGGTTGACGAGTTTGTTGTGAACTAAACGGGCTTTACGGTTGGCTTTTTGAGCAGTTGGAGTTCGATGTGACGAAGTATAATGCAAAGTTCTTTGTTGAATTGAAAAATCAGTTTTCATTCTGAGGAAGCCATTGTTTGCTGTGTCTAACAGAGGTGGAGTCCTCGAGGACGTCCTTGGCCTCGAGGACATCCTCGAGGACAGATTTTGAAGTCCTTGGCCTCGAAGGTCAAGTCCTTGGCCTTGGCCTCGAGGCCTCAAGTCCTCGAAAATTGGCCTGTCCTCGGCTCGAGGACAGCACTATTTTTTGAATTGCTAAAATTTTGTGAAGCGCTTGAAAAATTTTTTGGAAAACGTGTTTTTGTGGAGATCGCTAGAAAAATTTTTGCGAAGACCTTTTTTTTCTTTTTTTGGAGATCGCCTAAAAAATTTTTGTGAAGACCTTTTTTTTTTTTTGGAGATCGCCTAAACAATTTTTGTGAAGACCTTTTTTTTTATTTTTGGAGATCGCCTAAAAAATTTTTGTGATTTTGGAGAGCACTTGCGCTTGTGTCCTTGGTCCTTGGCCTTGGCGTCGAGCATTCCTGTCCTTGGCCTCGAGAGTGTCTGTCCTCGGAAAGGCTGTCCTTGGCCTTGGCCTCGTTTTTTTTTTGTGTCCTTGGCCTTGGCCTCGAGCCTTGTGTCCTCGACTCCACCTCTGGTGTCTAAGCACATTATTATACACACTACTGCAAAAGAAAGCTAAAGCTGTAAAAGTTCTGTTGTAAAGCAGATTTACCTTTTGTTGCAAATATGGCTATTGATCCTCCTTTGTACAGGATCAATGATATAACAAAGGAGAACTGAAAGCACAATTAAATTGTTGTTGTATTTGCAACGAGAGGGTACGTACCAAAGGTGGAGTCCTCAAGGACGTCCTTGGCCTCAGGACACTTTTTGAAGTCCTTGGCCTTCGTCTTGGCCTCGAAGATCCAGTCCTAGGCCTTGGCCTCGAAGCCTTCAAGTTCTCGAAAATGTCTTGTCCTCGGCTCAAGGACAGCTTTCTTTTTTTGATTGGCAAAAAAGGAAAATTACTAAACAAAAAAACACCATAATATCAATTCGTTTTTTTTCCTCATTTGAAAAATGATACAAGGTGATAGCCAACTCCGTCAAGTCACAATGAAACTTATTTTAAATGGCATAGTGTGAAAGCTCTAATTGGAGAATAAGGAGCAAACCATTGCAGAAAACTATTGTTTTTGCTTTTGCTAATACTTCCGGTGCTGGCGGTACTAACTGCACAGCACTAAAGCCATCCAGAGCCATAATAAGGAATCTAATGGTTCGGACACAAACAATTTTGAGTTGCTAATGCTAAAAAAGCGACCAAGCCTATTTTGCGTGGGAATTCAGAAGAAACTATTCTTCTTGTTCTTGTTTCTTCAATGCACGCTTTTCCGTGAGGGATGCGGGGGCAGCAGCTCGAGATTAAGCCGCCACACTTCAGATCTTCCATCACATAGACGTAGCTAGAACTTTTGATCGGAGGGGAGCGGGGCAAACCACAAATCACATAGGTGAAGACCAAGAAACAAAAAGTCTTCCCAGTCCGATTTAGGAGTTTTGATTGGGGGGGGGGCAAAATTTAGTTGTAGACCAGTTTGGGATTGGAGGGTGGGCAAACCACAACTTACATAGTAAAGACCAAAACAAAAAACAAGGAAAACAGGTCTCCACAAACTGAAGAGTTGAATTTATCCCGAAAAAGAGGTGAAGACAAAAAAAATTGTTGATCTTCACGGTCTGATTAGCTGAATTATCCCGAAAAGGTGAAGATCAAAAAAAAGGTCTTCACGGTCTGATGTCAAGGTGACTACAAATCAAGAAAAAGAAACTGAAAAAAGAATAGCCGTTTTAGTCACAAGTTTATGATTGCTGGCATTGCGATTGGGGAGGCCCGGGCTCCCTGTGCACCCCCTGGCTACGTCTATGTTCCATCACATCCATCATTTCGCTTTGGTGGAGTTCCAAGCGAGTCCATTCAATAAGATCCTCAATGTAATTGGTCCGTCTAGTTCTAGATCGTCCAATTGGTCTTTTCCGATTTGCTTTGGCAAGTAAAGCTTATTTGGAAAGTCTTTTCTGAGGCATTCTGTTTATATGGCAAACTATCTAAGCTAAAATCAGCGGCGTAGGAGGTGAGAGGAGGAGGAGCCGGGGGGGAGCACTGGCCCCCCCCGCTTGGTTTTAAGGTGTCGATCGCGAGTCAAAATTTCGGGCGATTTCATATTTTTGGAGCAATTTTGCGCCAAAATTTTGGGCAATTTCGCCCCCCTAAAATGTGTATCATGCCCACCCAAACCCCTCTTCCCTTCCCTTTTTTTTTTGAAACCAACAGAAAAGCAGGAACTAAATACAATAATCTGCGTCGTGATGACCTTTTTTTTCTGTTTTGTTTATTTTTTGGAGAACACCTTAATTTGGACAGCTCAATTTTAGTGAAGACCTTTTTTTTTTTTTGGTGAACATATTAATTTGGACATAAAATCCGATTGATTTTTTGGGCCAAATTCAATTCATCTAGTCATTTTTCGGGCAAAAGTTTGGTGCCCCCCCAAATCATTTTGAGCTGCTACGCCCATGGCTAAGATCTTTCAATTTGGAGAAGTAACGGCTCGATGTTCAGGCATTTTCGAATCTTAGAGCTACGCATCTTGTTAAATAGTGCAACTCCTTCGATTCTTCGTGATAAACTGATAATGAAATGTAAAACAGTTTTATCAAGGATGGCATATTGATATTACACTACAGTAAATATGTTAGTATATCAAAACGTATCTTGAGAACTGCAACTTTTTTTGAAAACACGGGAGCTCAAAGAATTTGTTTTGAGATAAGAAATGAAAATTTCAAGCTGAGACCTTGCGTAAATTGAAAATTCCACTGCAGTACTAGCGAGGGCGTAAAAGAAATATTGGAGCGGAGTAACCTGGTTAGATGATATCCAAAGAGTGACAACGGGCATTTGAGCGACAGCTCAATGCTAATTATTAAAAATATCTTCTAAACATGTTGCAAAGGCAGCAACAACTTAACTTCAATAGTCTAAAATTTCCTTTTACCCACTATCTTTTTTGGTAACATGAAAACGAAAAACAGCCTCTGCTTTCTGCAGACGCTTAGCTGAAATGTGGGTCGACACTGCAATGTCTCAGCTTGCAAACTCCAAAAATTTGCATGCAACTACAACGAATAGAAAGATTTAAAAGATTAATCAAGAATTTTTTAGCGTCATTAAATAACAAGCAAACAGTACTTACAACACAACCGGACTAGACAAGTTTCTACGTCTGCGAATTTGTAGATAATTGCTTGTGCTTTTTTGAATTAAGAGACGAATCGAGATAATGAGCCTTGACGTTGAATGTAAAATACAACAAAAGACAAAACAAGGGTTCGTAACTTTTCTAGGATAAAAAGAAACAGAACGGCGCTACACATACATTTTGCGAAGATTCTATCAACTTTCAATCACTTTAAAAACCTCTCGACGAGCTTCAAGAAAACTAGAGAAGTGGTGGCTTGCAATTTAATTCTCGTTCGATACTGCAACGATGGTTGCAACTTCATATTCGGAAAAAAGTACAGCATCTAGCAGCGTCCTGACCCACTCACTGACGTCATAATTGACGAGCGTGAGGTTTCAACTGACAAGGATATTACAATTATGGCTCGAGACGTGTTTGGATACTAAATCAAAAACAAAGTAAACATCTTCAAAAACCATGCACTTCAAGAAATTCGTGAACCAGTTTCTAATCAAGCAGCTTGGATGAGATTTGAAAATTCAAAATAAATCTGTTGAGAAAATTGCTTATTGCAGACACTGAGTATAGTATCATGAGAAAGATATTATTATTATTGATTGATTGCTGTGCTTTTTTTATTGCAATGTTATAATGGTGCAGGCCTCTAACGATAAGCCCTTTTAGTCTCTACGTTTTGCTTTGATATTGAAGATTAAAGGAAAAGGTCATCAACTTGTATTTTTATGCAAGGAAAACGCATTGAAACAGGCTTCAATAACAGCAGTCAATTTTGTACAGCTAATCAAAACTAATTGATATCTTTAAATTTACCATAAATAGTGTAATGAATCCTTTCGTGAAGTTGCACTGATTGAGTGAGTTTGTTGACTCTGGTTCGATTCCTGCTCTGTTCAAACTTAAGACTTATAAAATCGATATTCAACGATGCCCTGCTTGACGTTCAAGCAATAAAAGAGACAGTTTGAATCCTCCATCGTGTGTGTAGACACTAGACAGGTAGGTAGCTGGCAGCTTGTCTCGAAGACCAAAATAATCCTCCCTGTCTCCTGGCCAAGGCAACTTGGTGAATAAAGAAATATGTATTTAATTACAATACCTTGACTTCATGCAGCCCCATGTAAGGGTGAAATACAACGGCTTCGGGCATTGTAGTGTTGTATCGCTTGGCATGGAATAAATGATGAATCTAATTCTAATTACCTGCATTAAGTTGATTGAGGTGAAGTTGATTACAAGCCAGCATTACTGGAGAAAGTCGTATCACGTTACATACATTAAAGGCACATTGAGGTCTAATTTTTGAATTTTAACACTACTGAAGATATGCAAAAAATAATTGATTACCAACGCTTTTGCCGTTTTTTTTTTTTTTTTCATTCTTTGGCGTTAAATAGCTTTAACGGGAAAGATTTGGCTTTACGGGAAAAAATTCGACTGTCGCAACATGACAACATCAAATATGATTTAGTGATTGTAAATGAGCTTTGTCAGATTGTAGGTCACAGGGTAGAATAGATTTCTGCTTGGTTTCTGATGTGATTTTGATGAGGTAAATTGTTTTTCAAACGTAAAAGTACATTTACTGGTCTGAATTTGCTACTTGCAGCAAAAACATATGCAATTTGCTGCACTTGGAAAGAAACAAAAAATAGGCCTAGTCTGGTAGGCTAGCGTAGCGTACTGGTTAATTAAGCTAGTTTAGTTCTTATTTGTTGCAATTCTAAGAGTAAAACTTTATCTAAAAAACAGTTAGGTATGCTAGTAGTTTAAAATCTACTGGTAGTGGTAGGAGCTATAATAGAGATGGGGCCTTTTAGATCACGTTCAAGCTAGCGTCCTAAGCATGGTAACAGGAGCAATCACTGATCAGTAATTCAAAAATTAGTTTTAAAATGAAAGGAATGCAACAGATAGCGGTAAAAATAAATGCAAATATCTTTCGATCTAGAAGTGACAGAATTTTGAAATTAGTCGCAAAAATGTCACATAATATTAAAATTTTGCTGGACATACATGAGTTAAATTAACGTTTGATGCCCCTTTAAAAGCACCAAAATATTTCAAGCAATTGTTGGTTTGAACTTTCATGAAAGCTGTATTTTTCGGCAAAGTCAATTAGTCCTTTAGTGAATAGGGTATCTTCTCCGCAAACAATAGGCTTAGGTTCGATTCGCAGTCAAGACAAACCAAAGATTTAAAAAATTGTTATTCCAGGTTAACTGTTAGACGTTCAGCAATGAAAAAAAACAGTGTGAAGCCTTCGCAGTGTGTTGTAGACCAGAGGTGGCAACGGATCCGAAGCGGACCTGGATATCCGTGTTTTTTTGCGGATCCGGAACGGATCCTCATCCAGTTTTATTAACAGATGCGAAACTGGACCTGATCCGGATCTGAATTTGGCCTTGCCCCTCCAAACCATTAGGAGGCAAAATCAGCACTTTTGGTCTTCACCTGAATTTTGGCAGAAAAATCGCCCAAAGTTTGACCCAATTTTTGGGTGAAGACTGTTTTGTTTTTTTTATCACCTAAATTTTGACTGAAAAAACTCACCAATTTTGGGTGAAGACCTTTTTTATTTGGTCTACTTTTGGTTTTCGTTGTTATGAAGAAAGTGTAGCGGTTTACTTTTGCATCCGGATCTTAAAATTTAAAAGGTTGCGGATCCGGATCTTTTCTTATTGGTCCCGGATTTTTTAATTTGTGAATCCGGCCACCTCTGTTGTAGACTGTTGGGCAGGAGGCAGCTTGATTCAAACAACAAAATGTTCTGTACCTTCTCCTGACCATGTCAATTTGGTAAACAAAGATATTTAATCTTTACTCTTTTTTAAATTCATGATATGAAGGTAGAAAACAGCATGCAAAAAGTGGATGAACCAAGAGACTAGGAGAACTAATCAGAGGCGGCGCCAGTGAGGAAAAGAATTTAAAAGAGACGAGAGCTTCTGCTATGGAAACGGTAGATTTTGGTCGGATACCCATTAAGGTTAAACCTAAAACTATCAAAATTGGTTTTACAGTTTTCCTGCTTGACGTTCACTAATAAAATGGGACATGGTGAAGCATCCGCCGTGTTTTTGCCAGTTGACTATAGATGGCACCGGCCAGTTGGTCGAGCGGTAACGCGTTCGTCTCTGAAGCGGGAGATCTGAGGTTCAAATCTCGGACCGGTCAAATCGGACACAGTGTTATCAACGGCTTGCCTCCGCTGCGGCATTTCTTCGAAAGTCGCTAAGTTGCCCCGGCGCAATGACGCGAAGATGGGCCCCGCCAACTCGTTACACGTTTCGGCGTAATACAGCAAGTATAATGAAAGATTTATTTGACTATAGATAGCAGTTGGACTCGAAAACTGCAAAGGCCGCTTTGATATCTCCTGCACATAGCAACTTAATGAATAAAAAGCGATTACAATTAATGCACCTAATAAACAAATTTGAACTGTAAAAGCTTACCTTTGAAGGCTAAAACAATTTTATTTTATTTTTTGTTTAATGCTTTGTAGTCTAATACCCATAAACGCTGGTTAGGCGGTGTCAAAAAAGTAAATTGATGTTAACAACAATGATAATAAGTAGAATGCTTAGTACAAGTGTTCGAGCACATAAAATGAGAGTTGGCGATTATCTTGCTCGGATCAGATATCGAGGATCGTTAACCCCAAGTGTCGAAACACTTCGCTCCTTAGTTTGGGCCCACAAACTTGCTGTCCCTTACACCAACGTGGAGTTTGTTAATGGCGAAAAGCTGAGACTAGACGTGGATGAAATGTATGAGAAAATAGTTAAGAATAAAGGTGGAGGAGTTTGTCTTGAACTGAACGGGCTTTTCGGTTGGCTTCTTGAGAAGCTGGGGTTTGATGTGACGCAGTATAATGCGAAGTTCTTTGTTGAATTGGAAAATCAGTTTTCATTCTGGGGAAGTCATTGTTTTCCTTGTGTAAGTACTTTCCATAAAAAGTAATTACAATATCAAGACAATACAATCTAGTTAATTTTATTTTCTTAACTTGAGACATCGGTAGAATTGCCCATCTTTACCTGATAAAATCTTTGGATGACTGCAAATTAGTGCAGTTGCGCTTTATTCCTTTTAACCCAGCGTGCCCGAAACAATGAAAGCGTCCTTTTATAATGGTCCCTGATCACATATGATATTGATGCAACCACCACTAAGAACTTGATGCTGCGCAGAGGTTCGAGGCCAATGATGCAAAAAAAAAATCGACCTAGGCCAAGGACTGATTTTTCGAGAGCAGACACTCTCGAAGCCAACAATAGGAATGGTTGAGGTTAAGGCTAAGAACCAGCAAGGACAATTTTTTGAACAAGATTTTTGTAAATTATGGTCGGAGAATTTTCATGATTTTTAAACGTGAACAAGCTTAAAATTGAATTTGGTTAAGTATTTTGTAGATAATTCAAAAATAGTAGTTTTTGGTATTACTTAATGCCATTTTGAAGTTTTATACTCGTAAGTAACTATTGATGGATTGCATGTGACGACATTGCGCTTGTAGCCAAAACGCAGGACGTAAAAATCGCGGATCGGCTCCATGTAAATGCATGCAAGAACACTGATAGTGAAGATATAGGGCGTATTTGCAGGCTCTAAATCCGTTGATTTTTCGCAACATCAAAGTTAAAAGCCGAAAAATGTTTTAATTACTAATAAGATTTTGCAGTTTTTATTTGCTTTTTTTGGTGACGTAAATTCGCCTTTCTGTCAAGAGAATCATGTAATATAGATCCATGATTCTCAACTTATGGGTCGCGACCCAAAGTCGTGTCGCCTAAAAATTCTTTTGGGTCGCTTGTTTTTTTATTGTACACATCTACAGAGTGAAATTTGCAGAAAGCAATAATAAAAAATAACTGACCGAACCCGCGGAAATTTGTGTATTCCCGAAGTGAATACACAAATTTCAGCGGCTTTGGTTAGTTATTTTTATTATTTGGTCTTCACTTCAGGACCCGTGATGTACAAACTTTTGTAATACCCGAGTCAGATCGAACCCGCGGAAATTTGTGGTTCGCAGAAGTGAAGACCCTTTTTTTTGTTCTTCACCTCAGATTCCGCGAATTGTTTCGAGAAAAATTTTAGCTGTCTATGGTTCGCAAAAGTTTACACGTTTGATTTTTCCTATAAGTTTGGGTCGCTTTGAAAAAAGGTTGAGAACCACGGATGTAGATGGTGGTAGCTAGCTTCGGTTAACAAATTCAAGGTTTACTGTTGGCGGCGCTGAAATAGTCTAAGAGCAGTTGCATCTCCAGAGGTGGAGTCCTCGAGGACGTCCTTGGCCTCGAGGAGACATTTTCAAGTCCTTGGCCTCGAACCCTACAAGTCCTCAAAAATGTCTTGTCCTCGGCTCGAGGACAGCATTATTTTGTGATTGGTTGAAAAGAAAAAAACAAATAAAGACAACATATCTGATAGTATGTCACTACGTTGTTTCTTTTCCTTATTTGAAAAATAATACAATATGATAACCAAATAAGCCAAGTCATACAAAAACTTATTTTAAATGGCATTGTCTGAAAGCTCTAATCGGAGAATGAAAAGGCAAAACGCATTGTAGAAAATTTTTGTTTGTATTTTTGCTAATACTTCCGGTGCAGGCAGTACAAACTGTAAAGCACTACAGCAAAGCCATTCAGAGCCATAACAAGGAACCCGGGAGTCCGTACAAACCATATTGAGTTGCTAATGCTAAAACATGACCTTGCCCATTCTGCGCATGAATTTAGAACAGGGGTCGGCAACCTGCTGCCCGCGGGCCAAATCCGGCCCGCCGACACATTTTATCCGGCCCGCGGCCTGTTTTCGAAGTTGTGTATTTATCCGGCCCCAGATCTCTTCACGTAATCATGACAATTAGAGCAGCAAACAGACGTTTAGCCATCACTATTTAATTGAGCTGAAACCACGCTTATAAACAATTGCTTGACGCATTAGATTTGACTGGAAGCATTTTCGTGTTTTATACTGTTGAAGACCGGCGGAAAAGGAAAAATAATTTCAGTTACGCATCAAGCACTTAGCAGTTCGCACCTTGACCTATGAAAACACGGAGAGCGAGTGTTTTTGCAGGAATTGCAGTAACATGCTTTCTAATCTGTTGCGTCGCTAATGGGGGGCGGCCCGCCCCGGGTGTCACCATTTTGGGATGACACCATTTTATGAGAACAATCGAACAAAAAAGAAAGCAAGAGTATGTTTAACATCATTGGAAATGCTTAGCGCACTGGAATGGACTAAAAATAATTAAAAGTATCTTTTGAAACGCTTATTTACGGTAGGATGGGGCGCTAATTTGTCAAAAACATAAATTGCAAATCAGTTTAAAACATAAAAAAATCGCTAACACTAAGCAATCAAATTTGATCGCTTGTTGAAACACGCTGAATATCGGTTTCATAAAAAAAGCTCAGGAACAGGGGGGAGAGTGGCTATTCAGTATTAGTTACTTAGCAATCACTTCGGCTCAAGTATCGCTTCATTTGCCTTTCCCCCTATCGATTGTTCTCTCTATTAAGTATAGACAAAATGGTTTACTCCTTGTGAGTTTGATTGAACTATAAGACTTTATGGTTTTGGTACCACCTTGTAAATAAGAGAACTGAAATTTTACCATTAGCCACCTTCCGGATAGCCATTGCCAATTTTTGCAACCTGTTTAATCATGCTTTTGTACGGCTAATGTTTATGCCACATTTCAAAAGCATTAATTTTTGTTAAAATAGGCCTAAAATTAAGCTACTTTTGCGAAAAAAATACGAATTTTTCTAGTGCCGGGGGCTCTACCCCAACACCTCCGAAATAGTCCCCCATTGCAGATTGTGGGCTACGAGCCTGAATCTCATCCTGTTTTTGCACTGCTAATTTCTATGCCGCCAGAGTTCTCCCTGATGCCAGTTTAAAGAGCATTAATTTTTATCAAAATAAGCCGAAAAGTAATTAAGTTATTTTTTAAAGAACAAAAAAAAAATTTTGAGTGCTAGGGGCTCTGCCTTCAAACCCCGAATACAGCCCTCCCCCCTACTGCAGATTTCTGGTTATGCACCTGATACTAGACGTGTGCTGCTCATACTTCCGAGTTTTGAAATCTTAAAATGAGAAGTTATTGAGCTAGCCAAATAACAAACCGCTATCTACAGCATTGAAGTAGTACCGCTATCTTTCAAATATAACCTTTTGCCACCTACTCTATATTATGAAGAGTGACAACACAAAACTCCGTCCCAGGTGTCACCATTCTTAGCCACGCCACTGTTTTTAATGTCGTATTTGTTTGCCACTGAGCATTTTGCTTTAATAATAACTGAATTTTTGTTTTGTTTTTAGTTAATAGCTAGAAAACAGTTTTGAGTATTTTTTTGTCCAGGTTTAGTGGAAACCTTATTTATGGCCCGCGGCCAATTACTGAGCTCGATTTTGGCCCGGCAGCATCAAAAGGTTGCCGACCCCTGATTTTGAACGAAGTATGTGTGTGACAATGAAATGTAATACAGTATTACCAGGGAAAGCATATTGGTATATTATAGTAATTTTGTTAGTATATCTCGATATAACTAACAAAGCGTATCTTGAGAACGCCAACTTGTTCTCAAAATACGTGAGCGCAAAAAAATTGTTTTGGGATAAGGAAGAATAATTCTAATCAGTGGCAAGCGGTCGGGGGGCAAAACCATGTCCACTGAACAATTTTTGCGATGGAAATTGCCGTTAAGTATTCCAAATAACAAACTCTTGGATCACAAGAACGCGGCATGAAGGATTATTAAGAAATTATTGTAAGTGTGAAAATAAACACAACAATAACTATTCGAATGCCAAGAGTACTTAGTACATTTTTTTACAAGCTTCTACAAGAAATTGGGCGTTTTTTCGGTTTCGACATTTGTTGACCTCTTGAAGGGGGCACGGACCAAATGTCTCTAATGCTTTCCTCCTTAATACGACCCTGCTAGGATGCCTAGGTTTGCTTGTAATTAGATACCTTATGCTAAATATAACAGAGTGTCGTTTGGCGGCCGAAACCTTTGCGCTCATTCTTTGGCAGGCATTATAGATGTGAGAAACACAAAATGCACTGAAATGTAAAGAAAAGACTTGCTTAAAATTAGGGTTGGGAAATTGTGAGAAAACAAAAGTTTTTCTAACTTAGCATTAACCGTTTTTGTTTTTTTTAATTGCTTTGAAAATCTAAACGTGTAATCGTCTTTAAAGTCACTAAACGTGCAATTTTTTTCCAAAAAAATCACTAAAATTGTTTAACAGGAGCATGGAAATAATGCCCTCGCCCCAAAACCCCCGTATTTTTTTGATGCCAAAAACTTTCGAGCTTACAAATATACCCTTTACGGTACGGTACCTCAATTCATTTTAAAAACATAAGTTCACAGTATTTTGCAATATTTTTAGACAATAATTTTTGAAAAATTCCGTGAAAACAAATGGTTTAACCAAGCAATATGGTTTGCGTTTAGGAAAGTACTAAAAACTTGGCGATCCATATATCAGTGGACGTTTGCATTGGGGCCTTAACTGATGAAATTATGGCCTTAAAATTGTTCATTTCGACGTTTATGATTTAGCTATATTCAGCATTTAAACTGTGAAGTATTGCATTGGGGGACGCTTAAGCAGCCAGACCAGATGCATTCGCAATGCCGTAGCAACTTGATGTGAATTTTGCCCCGAAATCAGAAGAAAAACAAAACAACCGTCTTCCGTTGCGATTTTTTCACAGTCAAATTCGAACGAAAACAAAAAAAAAACAAAAAAACGACAACAAGGTATTAAGTGCAGTTTGTGCGATTTTTATCCGCCTAATTGAAATGAAGACCAAAACAAAATGGTTTTATTGGACGATTTCATTGTTTGCGGTTTTATTGTGCGACATCTCTTTTATTATGCAATATATGTTTTTCGTGCGATATTTGACCGCCAAAGTCGAACAAAGACCAAACAAATTAGAAAGAAAGGTCTTTTCCGCTTATCCTATATAATAGAAGGACGCTGAATTTTTCGGAGATAGAGTCCAAATCTCAATGGGAGGTCGCATCCCTGCTTCAATTTAAGTTGTGCCTACATTTCCATTCACAGGTTATTGCCTTGTTGCATTACAATACGATACCGCTACGGTGCAAAATCAACATCAGCTGCTAACGCGTAAAACTTCAAAATGGCATTCGTTAATATTTAAAAAAAACTATTATTTTCGAATTATCACCAAAAGCTTAACAAAATGCAATATCTTGCACTTTTGCGCTTGAAAATTATTGAAAATTTACGGACCAATATTGAGCAAAACTGATTCCTCGGTCCTTTGCCTTGGCCTCGATCATTCCTGTCCTTGGCCTCGAGAGGTTCCTGTCCTCGAAAAGTTGGTCCTTGGCCTTGGCCTCGAACGTTGTGTTTTCGACTCCACCTCTGTGCATCTCCTTCATTCGTGACAAAATTAGCGCATTTTTAAAGTTTAGTAATTTCGTAGGTCTGTTTTGGAGGATCTATGGTGATTTTTTACATTATTTTCTTGTTGTCATTAGCGGCTTGCTGCTATGGTTGCCAGAACTTAAAACGCATAAGCAGTCGTTTTCATTAAATTATTTCGTAGAGATATCATTTAAATTTTAAACTAATGATTTAACTAAAAATTTTAAGCTAATGATTTAACTAACAATTTTAAACTAATGATTTAAGTGTGAAGTTGATCGAGTCTTAATTTGCATCTATTTCGACTTGAAGTAGTGGTGTTAAATATTATTCATAAGCAGAGCCTAAATTAAACGTTAATCTGCCACGTGATGGTATTGCGGAGGCGTAGAGTTGTTTGTTTTTTTGGATATAGCCTACTTTGCGATGTGAATCAAAGCTGAAAACCGAGCAAAGTGGACAATAGCAGGCACAATGAACGTTAAGATTCCACAAAAGGCATAACTTTCCACACCTATGCTGAGGCTTTGGGTTACGTAATCTGCTTAAATTGCTCCTGGTAACTTTCAACCAAGGCTAGGCTATCTGCTACTGTTTTAAATTTACAATCAAATTCTTTAACTATGTTCACTGAAGGAATTAAACATTGATTCACAGTTACGTTCATTGCTTTGTAATAGCATTTTGACGCCCAATCGTTTTGGCGGAAAAAAGCTCTTACGTAGCTGCAATCCATCAACAATGAGAAGAGTTTGCTGAGCCGTAACCGGAAGCAACCATACAATTATATAGTTCAAGTTGTATAACTATGTTGATTACTTTTTATTTTGTTATTTTGGTAATGAAACAGGGCCTTAACCCATGACCAAGAATAACTAAATTCTTAACGTGGGAATGGTCAATTTTAAGGCTGCAACTTCAGCTGTTAGAGTCCTGGTGCAAGCGCTTACTTTTCATGGAGTCCGCCGAGCCTCATTTTTTAAGTTGTTTCACAAGCCCAAGCTTGATAGTTTGATTTAATGATTTCTAGACCATTTAAAAAAATTTTTTTAGCATAATTATTTAAAAGTATCCTTTTCAAATAAGATTTTAGTTTTACTGATGATGGACATAGTTAAGTCTGAAACGTTGAGAAATTTTGCTATTTTACATGAGGTTTATTGTTTTTAATCAAATCAAATAAAACTGCCGTGCATTTAGTACCGAAGATATTCCGTAAAAGTATGGCAAAATTAATCTGTTTCGTTGAAATTGATAGAGCTTTCTTGCCAGGTATTTGTACGCCCACGTCTTTGGCATTAGCAAAAGCGGGCTTCTGAGGTTGAGGCAAAATCCCTATGCAGCCGATGAACAATTTCAGTAATTTTTTAGGTGGAAAATAGCAACTTTTGAGAGCACTAAAGGTTCTCTATAGTCGCGTATCAAATGCCAATGAATGAGCGCGGGTGCTTTGGGCATAAAAAGACACTTTGTTACGTCAACATAAGTTACTCGTATTTCACTACCAAATGTGACTTGAGAACTACAATAGGGCCGTTTTATTGCAAAAAATTTGCTTCTAAGACTCTATGAACTGTTTATTAGTACAGGTATTAGTTATAAAGACATAGAGTTTTTGCCTTAAATATCTAATTAAAATGCAATATGGTGAAAATATTAACAAAATCAATCATTCGCAGGCCATTAAACTTTCAAAATTTAAAAGCAATAAACTAAAACCTCTTGCAGCCTATAGACCCGAAGCACTTACCTATTCAACATTGATCAAAATATTATGTTTGGTTATTTTTTAATACGATCTTAAATGCATTTGCTTTTCATTTAACTTTCTACACTTTGTTAAATATTCTTTGCTTCACTTTGTTCTGGGTTAACGCGTTTTAATTAACAAAACATGTACACAGATCAAATTTATTGATGATACTACGGGGAAAATTGACAAATATTTGGTGGATCCAGGTTTTCAAATGTTTGGGCCCATGAAATTGAAACTGATGACTCCGCACGTAGAGAAGCACGGAATTTACCGAATCCGGCCAGCTCCAGATGAAAAAGGCAACTACGTCTTAGAGATCCACAAAAAGTCAATGTACAAAAACAATGGTAAGTATTCTTGCAACAACAACAATAACGATTCAATATTATTCTTAAAGGGGGTGAAGCATCCACCCAATTCCGACGGTTTGTATCAGAGTTGAAAGTCGGTCCGGGCTTTTCGGGTCGGGTTCCGGCCTAAAGTTGACAAAAATTTTGGGCTTAATTCGGGCCTGAGACGTGCTTTTTGTCTTAGATGCACAAACAAATAATCAAAATAACTTGGCAAAATTGCTAAATTTTTTAGATTTAAGTTAACTTTCGTTTTTTTGGCATGACTTTGGCTTCAAATTAATTTTTGGGCCGGGTTCGGGCTTATATTTTCAGGTTTGGGCCGGGTTCGGGCCTGAACTAGTCGGCACGGTTACAATTCTGGTTTGCAATAGCTAAATTCAAAACATGGTTTTTTGAATTTTTTTTCTCATTTTGGGACTGCGGTGCAAAGATATTCAACAAATACAAAGTGAAATGCTCCTAAAATTTTTTGAAAACTATGAGTTTGTTCTTTCAGGCTGAATTTCCAAAAAGAAGGCGGAGGTTTATTAAAATTGAATTGGTTTCGTGATCTTACTGAAAGTGTAAATATTATTCAGTTTCTTTTTTCTTTGAAAGTTCAGAATGAGAGAACAGATTCAGGGTTTCCAAAAACTTTTTAGTGGTTATCTTTTCAAATTGGTTGAATATCTTTGCAAAGGCAGCCCCAAAATGAGAACAAAAAATTGCAAAAATTATATTTCAATTTTAGCTTTTGTAACCTTACCGGAATTGACTATAGGATTCACCACGTTTAAACTTGCAATATTCAATTACAAAGTGGAAAAGGAAAAGAATCAAAACAACCAAACAAAAACTAGATGGGAGTTTGCCAGCAAACCCAGTGAACGACCGATGCATAGCTAATGCTGTGACGCTCAAAAGTACTTTTTGTCTACAGTAAAATCAGCAAGTATTCAAAAATATCTGATTATGGAACCTCCAGAAAAGTAGAGTCTAAATATTTGTCTGTTAAATCTCTGCTGATATCATAAAACACTGGCATTCTACTAAGTTGAGCCGTAGAAGAAATTGATTTTTGGGGGTTCAATCTGGGGTAGTCCCTGGGGGGCACCCCCAAACTATGTCAAAATATTTGCCTGTTACATATCTGCTGATATCAAAAAAAGTAGTACTCTAGCTTGAGCCTTTCAAAAAATTGATTATTGGGGCCCCATTTTGGGGGGTTTTGGTGGAGTTGCCTAAAAAAATTTCGGGAAACAAAATTGCGTTTGCAGCTCAACAACTCTACACAAAAATTAGATTTCGATGTTTTGTGGTTTAGGAAAAGAAGAGCATACAAAAATTAGGAAGAAAAAAAGCAAAAAAAGGAAAAAGAAAAAAACCTCATCGCGGCCAAAAGTGGGTTGAATGGGATGAAAGGGTATCTGAAGACATACAACCATGTGAAATATTTTTTGCCGTACTTAAGCCGTTTTTGACTGAGACCGCTTTTTACCCCAAATTTGCGGGGCGGTTTTCGGGTTCTAAAACCAAAGTCACGTGACCTATTGCCCCGAAATTGTGTACAAACATATAACTCATTAATATCAAACTGCTGTCAAAATTTCATGTAGCTAGACCAAGCGTTCTCGAGTTATAAGCAAAAGTCTGAAATTTCGCACTCGTTAGTTGGAAAATGGCCGAGTAAAAACAAAGGAACACGCGACACAAGCGTCGGTCGTTCCAATGAAGTATCTTAGAAGCGTTTCCATTAACTCAAATATCTTTATTTCATTATTTTTATGCAAATAAAGTGCCTTCTGTTTAATACTTCCATTAACCATTCTAAGCTATTAAAAGATGTAAAACATTTTGAAGCTTACAGCAACAGATTTCTTGAAGATAATCAAACAAAAAACTAGTCTCATTATTTTTATTCTTTTATAGGCAAATTGTTGAAACAAGGACCGGCTCCTGCTGGTCTGGCGGATAGTCATTGTGACAATGAACGCAGACAAGAGGAGACATGTCATTGGAGACCAACTCATATATTTTGCGAAGATCCGATGGATTTTCAGTCACTTCGAGAGGTGCTTGACAATCATCAAAACAGCAGAGGAGTGGTGGCCTCCAATTTAATTCTCGTTCGATACCGCGACGATGGTTACAACTTCATATTCGGAAAAAAGTACAGCATCAGGCAGTGCCCTAACCCACTCACTGACGTCATAATTGACGAGCGTGAGGTTTCAACTGACAAGGATATTACAATTATGGCTCGAGACGTGTTTGGATACAAAATCAAAAACGAAGTAAACATCTTCAAAAACAATGCGCTTCAAGAAATCTGCAAACAAGCTACAAATCAGGCAATGGAGGGTTAACTGCTGCCTCAATGGAAACAGACTAAATCTGTTTTTAGAGACTCACTGTCTAATTGCTCTTGGTATATTCAAGAAAAATCTTGAATGCAGACGCAGCAGCATATTTTGGCAAAAAAATTTCATGAATTCTGTAATGTTGCGTTGCTGGTTTTACCGATCACGATTTTGGCATTTCCCGCGCAGTTAATACGCAAGCGCATTACCCTACAATTGAATGTTTGTTGGTATTAGAAAAAATATCTGAGCATAAAAACACATTTTTGGTAGACGATAAAATGAAACTCAAACCACCTTGGTAAAACGCTTTTACGCGCCCAAATTTTTCCGTAAACTACATGTTCAATAAAAGCAGCTTGAAACGTTTGATTTTGAGCTAAATACTTGGTTTTCTTTTTCCAAAAGAAAAAGACGAACAAAAAAATTAAAACCAAGACACCATATTAGTAGGCTAATGTTATAACATAAGCAATAATTTGCTCTTATCGCATTTGCACCGCTGTAGAGAATCGAATTCTAAACGTATGGTGTTAGAGTTCGATAACTGATCCTCCATTCATAAGGAGCAGTCTTTATGCAATTATTTGCTACGATTTGTACAGTTACATTGCTTAAGTGGTTTGCAAGCTTGCCTCCAGAGCAGAAGGTTTGGAGATTTCAAAATTGCTAGCATATTTGAGAGCATATTTGTAATGATTTCATATTTGGAGATTTCAAAATTGAAAGCTAGTATAATTGGTAAAACTTTCAAAACTGTTTGGCTGCAAAAAAGAAGGTTTGGTTTCAGTCCCCGCAACGCCTGTTTCTCAATAGTCAATAGTTACACTACTGAACAGGGGTGCCGAAACCCGGGGGGATGGGGAAATATATCCCCCCAATAACTTGACTGAATCCCCCTCCAATAATTTGACTATGGTCTACATCTGCATTCCCCCCAATAATTCAACCCTGTTCTGCATCTGAATCACTTGAAGTCGGACTGCAACACTTGAATTCGGAGAAAAAACTTTCCCAATTTTGGTGAAGATCTTTTTTTTGGTCTTCACTGATTTTGCTTACCTGAAAAAAATCGTAGTCGAGGTTCATCCTCTCCAATGCTGAAAATAGGGCAAAATTGGGGTAAAATTGCAAATCATCCCCCCAATGCTCAACGAAGATCGGTACCCCTGCTACTGAACACATTTTGAACAAACAAAGAGGATACGCATTGTACAGCTGCGTGATCTTTCGTTTTGGAATGCAAACTATGCGGTGATGAAAATACAAATAATGAAACGAAGGAAACGCAAATTTGTTACTTTCTAAACTCGTAGTAGCTTTGTTAACCAAATAGCTTTCACGAAAAATTGATTGAAATAAAAGAGGACTAAAGGCAAAATTAATGGGGATATTTGAAATTATGCGAATTGTATTAGACAAGATTGGCGGTGATTCCATCATTTTTGACCCAGCCGTTCCAGAGATCTTCTACTTCTACACAACGTAGGGCCTCTAATTGAGCCTAATGTTATAAATTTTATTGGCAACCCTAACATTGATAATCTTGGCGTCGTTAGCGACGCCATCCTAGTTCTAATCTAACCCAATGCCGCTGTTAGGCTATTGCATTAAGTTGTTTCGCTGCGTACTAATCAGTTTGAACTTGTCAGCCCAACAGATCCGAGCTTGCAAAAATAGTAGACTGTACGCTAGCCTAGGGGTCTTAGTAACAATCAAGCTGTCACATATATTTCAGTGTCTAAATCATAGGCTAGCAATAAACCTTTTATTACGTTACTAGGCTAGAAGTTCAAACTCATAACTGAAATAATACTAACTTACCAGTACCTGAGCAGGCCTATTGTATTTGCATGCAGTATTTCATGACCTTAGAATAAACTTTTCCATCTATAACTTGAATTACAAGCTATGGCTTATACATACAAACAATTATAATACTCTACTACAGTATATACTCTTACTTTCGCCCGTTCTTAGGCGTTTGTTACCTAGGCTACCGTACAGTCTGCTCTTTTTTCCAACTCGGATATGTTCTGCTGTAGAGATGGCGTGGATAACAAAAAATGCATCCGCATGCTGCGCTGTGTCTGCAAACCTTGTCCGCATGCTGCACCGCACCGCATAGAAACACATTTTAGTTCACGCTGTACCGCACCACATGTTATCAACATTTTTAAATATCCTCCAACATCAGAAAAAAATTAGCTCTCTAGCTTATGACATACAAAAAAAATTGATTTTTGGGGTATCATTTTGGACAGTTTTCAGAGGGGTGACCCTCTTTAACCATGTCAAACTATTTTTTTTTTTAAATATCTGCTGATAAAAAGAAAAAACTTACGCTCTAGCTTGAGAAAATCAAAAATTGATTTTTGGGGGTCCATTTGGGGGCCCCTGGGGGTGGTGGTACCCCCAAAGTATGTCAAAACATTTGTCACTTACAGATCTTCTGATATAAAGAAAAAACTATCACCCTAGCTTGAGCAATCAAAAAAATAAATTTTAAGGGGCCTATATTGGGGGTTTCTGGAGGAATGGCCCCAAAAAATTTCAGGAGGCAGAATTGCGTATGCAGCTAAACAACTTTACACAAAAATTAGATTTCGATGTGTAGTGGTTTAGGAAAAGAAGAGCGCACAAGATTTAGAAAGAAAAAAAAAAAGAAAGAAAAAAAAACACCTTGTGGCCAAAAGTGGGTTGGTATGGATGGAATGGAATCTTAAGACGTATAATAACCCTGTGAAATATTTTTTGCCGTATTTAAGCCGTTTTTTAATAAGACCACTTTTTTCATCAAGCTTTTGAGGAGGTTTTTGGGTCCAAAAACCAAAGCCACGTAACTCATTGCCTCGAAATTTGGCAAAGACATTTAACTTATTAATCTCAAACTGCTGTTAAAATTTCATAAAGCTAGACCTAACTGTTCTTGAGTTATAAGTAAAAGTCTGAAACTTTGCACTTGTTAACTCTGAAAATGGCCGAGTAAAAACAAAGAAACACGTGACGCGAGGTCAGTCGTTCTAATTATACTGGTTTTATCTGCCTTGTGTGTGTTTTCTATCCGATTTTCTGAACCGTGTTTTGGCATTAAAAAACAATCTAACTGTCTATCTGATGATTCATGAAACTACTGTACTAATCCTAAACCAAAAGCCCAAATACTGGTATATCACGTTCTCTGCATGCTGTCACAAGCTACTACACTCATATTTAATTGTCTAACTTGATAAGAACAACTTTGCTGCCTTTACATGGGTATTATATAAGCCTATATATGGGCATTCAATATTGGGTATACTGCCGGTAGCTTACTTATCCGTGAACCTGGAACCCTCTAATCATCCGCTACTACCACGTACTGACGTTGGCTATTCTGTTATTACAACTTTGTGTAGCCTAGTCTTCTTACTCTACCACATACCAGACAGGCTACAGACATACGTAGTGTTGTAAAAAAACGTTTTTTTTTTTTTGAAGGGCGTTTTTTTACCTTGCTTTTTTTGTTTTTTTTTCTCGTTTTTTTTGTTTTTTTTTATATATAATTGTAGTTTTTAGATGATTGAGAATACTTAAATGGTTTTTCAAGATTTGGTTAGGTACTGTGCTTCTTTTGAGCTACATAAACCTAACCTATTGCTTGCTGAGAGAATAAAATGCGGAAGTTTCGGTAGTTAAGGTGGAATGGCAACTCTGCTACTTTCTTACTCACTGACTGGTTTATTTCACAACAATTCGCAGTGGCGTCGCTAAGGATAGAGACACTCGGGATGGAATTTTGTGGTGTCACCCTTTATAATGTATAGCAAGCTGCAAAAGGTGTTATTTTAAAGATAACGGTACTACTTCATTTCCATGGATAGCGGTTGTTATTTGGCTAGCTCAATAAATTCTCATTGTAAGATTCGATAACTTAGGAGTATGAGCAGCACCGTGGCAGCACACGTTTATATTCAGGCGTGTAATTAAAAATCTGCAATGGGGGAGAGGCTGTTTTGGGGGTCTGTAAGCTCCGCCGGAGGCCATTGGTGGTCTGGGCGTAGAGTCCCGAGCACTCAAAAAATTAAAATTTTTGTTTGCAAAAATAACTTAATTTTAGGCTTATTTTGATAAAATGCTTTTAAAACGTAGCAACAGGGAGAATTCTGGTGGCATAGAAATGAGCAAAAACATGGTTAAACTCTTAACCAGAAATCTGCAATGGGGCTGTTCTGGGGATATGGGGGCGGAGCCCAGCGCTCAAAAATTTTAAATTTTTTTGCAAAAATAACTTAATTTTAGGCCTATTTTGATAAAAATTGATGCTTTTGAAACGTGGCAAAGAAATTAGCGGTGAAAAACATCATTAAACTGGTTGCATACATGGGCAGTGGCTATATGGAAAGTGACTAAACGTAAAAACCAATGTTTAATTTGTTCAGTGGGCATTTTTAAAGCATTTGATTTTAAAGTTTAAACTTTTGTAGGAGGCCGGCTTTAGTTGAAATTTACCAGGAGCAATTTAAGCAGCTTATAAGGTACCTGCAGCAAATAAGACCCTGCAGGTATCAAGGCCCACTGGCTATATCTTCTAACATAAGCATATTACGATCAACTTTGACGCGTTTTTTTGAAGCTGTTATGAAGGCAAGTTTGCATGAATAAATTGATTGTTTTATCTGGTAAAACAAGTTAACCACAGAAACTTAAAATTTGGGGGGACTAAAAACTCATTTTGCTCTAATTTTACAATAGCTTTGACGATCAATATCTCTAATTTCATGTTTTTTTCTTACAATTTTTGGATACAGTCGGCAAGAGTAATGCTTCTAGTGGAGTGTTCATGTACTTTTGTTAATTTCTTTTTTTTGTGAAGGTGATTGATAATAACATATTAAAATTTGCATAATGGTGCTAATAAAGCCCTTTTTTTTTTTTGTTCACACGTGCAAAAATAATTAGATGCTGAATCTGTGATAGAAAGATTTGCTGTTTAGCGTATTGCATTTGGCGGTTACCTTTAAGATTTTTAATTAAATTCAAGTTTTTTCTCGAAAATAAACTTTTGTTTCGCCGCATGATGTTTATTTTGAAAATTTTCAAAACTTAAATTTTGAAAATCCTAGTAACTAGCCTATTCAGTAGTAAGCCCCCTCCCCCACTTTTTTAGCTTCCCCTATTTTTTTAAGCTTTCAATGTAAGAGTACAACAATTAAGAAGTTATAGGACATTTGGTTTGAACCCCCTTCCATATGACGTTATTTTTACAGTTTGTGCACCCCCCCCCCCCCCCCCCTTTGAAGCGTCAGATGATATTTGTACAGTCCTCGAAGGTACAAGTCGAGTTTTTTTTTTAGATATTTTTGTGTAATTAAATTGTGCTTGCGAGATATGTTAGGATATGTAACTTAAAGGCGGTGAATCATCCAGCCAATTCCGGTGGTTTACAATAGCTAAAATTGAACTATAATTTTTGATATTTTTTGTTTTGATTTTGGGGCTGCGTTTGCTAAGATATTCAACAAATACAAAAAGAAGTCCCCCCGAAAAAAGTTTTTGGAAACTCTGAGTTTTGATCTTCCCGCCAAAACCACAGTTCTCTAAACTATTAGGCCTACTGTAATCTTATTGAACTATTAGGCCGAACTATCTCGAAACTATTAGGCCTAATAGTTTAGAGATAGTTAGGCCTAATTAGGCCTAAACTATTTAGAAATAAACTATCTCTAAACTGCTAGGCCTACCGCACTTCTCTAAACCATTAGGCCTACTGTGGTTTTGGCGGGAAGAACAAAACTCAGAGTTTCCGAAAACTTTTTTTGGGGGGACATCTTTTTGTATTTGTTGAATATCTTTGCAACCGCAGTCCCAAAATTAAAACAAAAAATATCAAAAAATATAGTTCAATTTTAGCTATTGTAAACTACTGGAATTGGCTGGATGATTCACCGCCTTTAATGCAATAATGAAGGAACACATGAAACTTTGATAACTGATTCTTTTGGGTATGGTAGGTTTTATGAAGAGAATTTCGTCATATTAAGAACACAGTGGCTTCTTATTCTATTAAAATATAATGCTGATGTGCTTGTGGAGCATAACTAAACATTTACTGGATCAGTATCAACTGTTTTATGATGGGCCTTATTACCTTTCCATCAAGGTAATAAGGCCCGAATTTTTATTTTTTTGTTTTGTTTATTATACAAAATCCGTGATAGTGACATAGCTAAAAATTGGATGAAATGAAGTCTCAGATGCACACATTTGAACGATCAAACAAAATTTGCATAATATTCATCACTTGCGGAGTTATGCGCATTTGAAAGTTAATGGGCCTTAATAGCTTTAGGTACCTTATAACTTAACCGATCTAGAAAGTTATGCCTTTTGTGAAATCTCTTCGTCCATTGTGCCTGCTATTGTCTACTTTTCCCAGTTTTGGCTTTGGTTCACACCGTAAATTTGGCCATATCCTAAAATACATAAAATTTTACGCCACAGCAATACCATGCGATAGATTAACGTTTAAATCAAGCACTAATTACGAATAATTGTTAACACCACTAGTTAAAGTCGAAATAGATGCAAATTAAGGCTCGAAAAACATTACACTGAGGGAAGTTAAATCATTAGTTTAAACTTAAATGACATATCTACGAAATATAACTCAATGAAAACAACAGTTTATGCATTTTTGACTTATGAGCAACCGTAGCGCTAGCCGTTAATAACAACACTAAATCCAAAAAATCAACATAGATCCTGCTAAATAGACTTATAAAATTACAAAAGTTTAAAGAAGTGCTAATTTTGTCACAAATGAAGGAGATACAACTGTTCTATTTCAGCGCCGTCAATAATAACCTCGAATTTGATCATGATTTGATAACCGAAGATAAATACCACCATCTTAATTGCATATTTCTCGTGGTTACTAGACAGCAAGCCGAATTTACATCACCGAAAAAAGCAAACAAAAACCGAATTCTGACTAATTAAATTCTTTTTCAGTTTTTGCAAGCTTTTATCTGCTATTCAACTTTGATGTTACGAAAAGTCAACTGATTTAAAGCCTGAATATACGCTCTATATCTTAACTATCACTGTTTTTGCATGCATTTACATAGGGCCCTAGCAGCGTGATGACGTCACGTGCAATCCATCAATAAGGAAATATTAGTTTTGATGTCTTTTTTCAAGCTTTTAACCTGTTAAAGATTTTCATGGTTTTCAGGACCGGCTCGCTAAAGGGTGTTACAAAACAACAATGCGATATTATTTAAAAATAACAATTAAAAACAAAAAAAACAAAAAAAAACAAACAAACAATGTTTTTTTTGAAACCAAAAAAACCAAGCAAAAAAAACGTTTTTTTAGAAAAAACAAGCTTCGTTTTTTTTATTTACATCACTAGACATACGGTAAGACTAAAAGCCTAATGCTTTATGCCATGACCTGTTGACGATTACTATAGGCTACATTGAACTAACTCAGTCACTCTGAAGTGCAAGCGTTGTACCAGTACTATAGGTCTACTCAGTACATAAATCGTAAATTTTTGCATGGGGGGACGCTTTTGCAGCCTTGGCCAACAAACGCATTTGGCATGCGAATGTACTTTAGTAAAGATTACGTAATTCCGTCGCCGAAGTTGAATGAACACCAAAAAAAAAGGTCTTCGCCGGGAATTGAAGTTGTTTTTTGCCAAAATTAGTAAAAAATTAGGTCTTTTTCGTTTGATCATCCAGCGCTCAAATCTCGATGGGGGGACACCTAAATCTCGTTGGGGGGACGCTAAATCTCGATGGGGGGACGCCAACTCCCGATGGGGGGACGCGTCCCCCCTACAATTTAAGTACTGGGTCTACTGCAAACAGGGTGGATATGTGGCTCGGCTATGTGCCTCAGCTCTGATGCTTGTTTCCCACAAGCCTGCTTCATCTACATTTTTTTTGTCTGTCTTTGTTCCATCTTCTTACCAAACGTCCTAAACTTTTCCTAGTCTAGCGGCTCTAGCTAACCAAAACCAAAATCTTTTTCTTGGTGTCAAGAAACATGTTCAGCCAATCAAAACTACGTTTGTTGTAGCCAAAATAGTCTATTTTTGGATGCTCCGAATTCTGAAAAACTAAACTTGAATCAAAGGCACCTCCGACTGTTTTAGTAGCCTAAACGTATGTATAGGCACAACATGATATTGTAATGTCTTCAATTCATATTATAGTTGGATCATGACTACCCATTGTTGGACATAACAAAATAATTCACTAGAAATAATTGCAAAAAAATTGTAAAAAAAATGTAAAAAGTTATAGTACGCGACGCTGCGCTGACGCTGTGACGTAATGCAGATTTTGGTTGCCACGCTGCGCGGCCCGGTGCACCAACAACAGCGCACGGCCGCGTACGCTGCGTTGTTGCCATCTCTATTCTGCTGACAACATCAAACTGATTAGTCAGCAGCGAAACGACTCAGTTCAGTAGCCTACCAGCGGTGTAGCTTTAGGTTACCACTGGGATGGCGTCGCTAACAACGCTAAGGTTATCAACCTTAGAATTGTCAATAAGATTTATAACATTAAAAGCCCCGCCGTCGTGTTTGACGTAGAATATCTCTGGAACAGCTGGGTCAAGAAGGATGGAGCCAACGCCAATCTAATCTTCTACGATTGGGCTAACTTTAGATAACCACATAGATTTTTCCTTAGTCCTCGTTGAAGTCTTTGTGCACGTTTCAAAGGTTGAGTCATGGGCGTTTGTAACTTCTTTAAACAATCTGAGCGCAAATAGTTATTCGGAATATGTATTTAATAATTATATTACTGTAAAGTACTTTGCAAAATTTTTTCTTGCTTGTAATTCTGCAATTTTCAACGGACAAAGTTTAAAATTCTGGAATGTTTTTTAGGTTGTTTCACGTGCTTTAACCAAAAATAGCATACGAAAAACAAATCTAAAATGATAGCGTACGTCCAGTACTACGAAAAAAGAAAAATCTTTATCTGCAACTGCAAAGAAAATTTGATCGCAATACTCAGTAGCGTAGCCAGGGGTGCTAGAGCCCCCCCCCCCCATTGGCCCGTCAACCAAAATGCAGAATAAGAAAAATACCACGTTTCCAGCTCTTCTGAGACTGCTTTTTGCGCTGGAATGGACTAAAAAGTGATTTAAAGCATCTTTTGAAACATATATTCAGGAGGGGGGCTAATTTTTCAAAACCAAAAGTCACACATCAATAAAAACTTTGAAAAATGCCCAAAAATAAACAATCAACTATTACAAGCACCTTTTTGTTTCGTGCACTGTTAAAACTGTTGCCGACACCTAGCGGTTGTTTTATGACTCGACTTCTCTATCTTGCGCAATGTGCTTTATCACTTAATACTGATTATGCGGATTTCACTCTTTTATTTACTGACGATTCCAAAAGTTAGCATGGCACCAGTTCTGCTTTCTTTGCACCGCAAACAAATTCAAAAAGATCAATAGCGATTAATAGCCTTGGATCTGCTTTCTCTGCCAAGCTTTATGCTATTCTATCTGCTTTACATTGGATAGCCATAAATAGACCCTGGAAAAGCCTCATTGTAACCGATTGTTATTCTGTTTTACAGGCTCTAAATTCGAAGAAGTGGGGTAAGCACTATATTTTAAATAAAATTTTGTTATTGAATCACTATCTAACTATTTCTAATTTGAAAGTTACTTTTCTCTGGGTTCCTAGTCATTCCGGGATTTCTGGAAACGAAATTGCTGATAACTTAACCAAACATGTTTTCAGATCTGTCATACAATGCTCATCAAATGACATTCAAATTAAGCGAGCCGAAAGTAAATTATCTTATTCAGAAGTCAAATCATTCATTCGGGATCATATCTACGAGAAGTGGAATCGTCATTACATCGCTTATCCCGCCGGTGGCCAATGCAAATTTTTATTCTCAAATGTCCAAAATGTACCTTCCTTTCAATCAAAAGAAATTCTAAGACTTCAAGCTGCTCATTGCTGTTTAAATCAGCATATGTTTAGAATAAATTGCCATGACTCTGGTTTATATACCAAATGCAAAGTTCCGGAAACTGTCCAACATTTTCCTTTTGTTTGCCCAAATTATTCAACTGATCGTAATATTCTGAAAAGTGCTGTGGAAAAATTAGGCCTTAACTTTGATTTGAAATCTATATTATCAAACAAGGTGGCGTATCCCCATGTTATTCAATATATTTGCTCCTCCAATCGGTTCATTTAAAATGTTACTGGCTATCGTTTAATCTTATTATACTCACTACCATTTTGCGTAACAATGAAATGTGTACATGTAATCACTTAAAAATACTCAAAGAGCATATTTATTCTTTCTAAGTATGAGTTGGCTTGGGTGGGGCAAAGCCAAGCAGGACATATAGCACATTATTATAAAACGTTTTTCATTTACTTTTTAGGCTTGATTTTTCTCCACCGCAACCCATCTCTGATTGTGTTTCTTCTTTGTTCGATATACTTTGTTCTATAAATTTTAATTTGTTAGTATATAGTAATGCATGTTAAGTTATAGTTGATCCTAAAAACATTTTTAAAAGTACCTTTTCTCTAAAAATGTGTGCATAGCAAACTCATTTTGTTTAGCTACTTCTTATAGTAAAAGTGTTTTGTATTTTATAGTAAATTACTCTGGTAGATCTGTGCGGTTATATGAAATGCTAATATTTTTGTTTTGTTTCTTTAAGGTTACTTTTTGAGCGCTTCTGTAGTGATACCAGGCGCCTGCTGTCGCTTCAGAAGTACTGGCTTCTTTTTTTTTTAATTTCAACCACAGTTTTAAAATCCACAGCATGTCATATATCTATTTGTGTTTATTCACAATAATAATAAATAAATTTTTGTTTTGCGCAGGACAGAGGGGGTAAGTCTGTTAGTTTAACGTTAATTTATTCACCTTTGTTTGTAAGAGTGTGTAAGCTACTGTATTATACTAGAAGCATATTTCGCAGAAAATTGTATCATTAGTTTCCACTAGCTTAGTGTTTGTTTTTTTTATTTTCAGATATACCAAAGTTTTCATTTTGAATCGCTTTCGTGCTCGCACACACTTATTTCCCGCGTGGTGTTGTCCCCGCATTAGTTGTTGCTCAAGCTCTCATTTTCCGGTTTATAGTTTTGGGTTATTTTGTTTACACTTGTAGACATGTTATATTTTATTTTAATCACCTGTTGGGAGCATCGCTTGGGCTTTTTTGGGTTAGTCCTTCTTTTCTCTTAAATTTGCCTGGTGGCGTTTGACCTTTGTTTCCCCTCCACGTATTTGACTGGGACTCGTTTTACTCCTTTCTTCGTGCATTAAATTTTCGCCTTTTTGACAGTTTGAACGTTTTTATTAAAGATTGTTGGTACTTAAACAGTTTGTCATTGTTATTGTTAGCGTATTCAGGATTACATATTTCTCCTATTTGCATTTATCGCTACTACTATGACCGCTAGTGTAAAAACGCCACATATAGGTTTTAGCAACAAATATATTATAAACTCAGGAATAAAGGGGGGGGGGACTATTCAGTGTTAGTTAATTACCAATCACTTCTATCAAATACCTTTCCATTAGCCCACCCCACCCCGATTATTTTTGTTTATAAAATATAGACAAAATAGATTACTCCGATTGAGTTTTATTGAATAATAGGATTTTATGATTTACCAGCATGTACACAAGAGAACTGCAATGTTATCATTAGCCACTTCCCACATAGCCCGTTAATGCAACCAGTTGAATCATGTTACGCTGCCAATTTCTATGCCACGTTTCAAAAGCATTCTTTTTTATTAAAATAGCCCTAAAATTAAGTTAATTTGCAAAAAACGCAAAATTTTCGAGCGCTGGAGGTTCCGTCCCCAGACCCTGTGCCTCCGGCGGCTGGGGGCTCAGCCCCCAGACCACCAAAACAGCCCCCCATTGCGAATTTATGGCTACGGGCCTGGCAATACTTTTGGACAAAAAATTGAAAAAGCTTTTACTTTGCAAATGCCATCTGGGGATATCAAATTGAAAGAATAATATTCTTTTTCATAGACAAAAATTCCTTTTTATGCTATTTATGTCAACGTAACTTAAAACGTGGTTGTAAAATTTTCATGAGTTGCTTTTTGCGTCATTTCGTTGTTAACTTGTTACATGGAGTAGCTACAATTCGTTTTATCTTAATTTGACGAAAACTATAGGAGTTTCGTTTCTGTAAAATTTAGTGATCACGCTTAAAAAACTTGCAGTATCTAACCACATATAGTCTAGTCAAAAAACGCGTTTACGGGCCCCGAAAAGACATATCTTTTTTACCTATGTAGCGATGTTCAGTATGGTCTGAAGTTTCCGCGAAGGTTTGTCCCCACCCCACTTTTCTTGCCCATTTACGTCATAATGACGTCATTTCCGCAAAAGCTGGCTAAAATTATTAGCTATATTGACTTTTACTTTATTCAATCTCACTTCCCCTATGGTTGGACCTGAATTTCCAAACTTGGGTCACTCAACAAGTGGGACATGGGCAATCTGCAAATGCATTTATGAAGTCATAAGATTATGACGTCACAATGCAGGAACAAAATTGTTACCAAAATTGTAAAAAATTACCATTTTGAGTGATTGTCAACTCCTGCAACTTTTGTTATATTTGATGTAGAGCCTTGATATTACTATCGAAAAAAATTCATGCATACTAAAAAATACTGTATGAATTTGGTTTACTTTGATGAACATTTTCATACAATAAATTACACTGAAAATATGACACCCGTTTTGCAATATTTATCAGATTTTAGCGTTTTGCTTGTCATTTTAGACCGAGTTGATTTCAAAAATAATATTTGTTTCCATAATTCACTTTTTTTTCAAAATTGTAAAATCTTTGATATATTATGAAAATAAAATAGTTTTGACGTCATATTGATGACATCATATGTAAGTAAATAGTCACAAAAACTGTCCTAAGTTTGTGCTGGTGTTATAGATAAAATGATATCAAGTTTTTCACGAACCACACAAATAAGAGCAAAAAAGTGATGGCGTCATCATTTATGACGTTATATTTTCGAAAACATTTCTTTTTGCAATTATTGCTGTAATTGATATAGGAAATTCTTTACGTAAATTCAACAATTAATGTAGTATATAATTTATTTGTTTTTATCGAGTTTTGATTGTTGCAAGTCATGATGTTGCATTTTAATAAACATTTTACAAGTTTTAAAGTTATGAACAGCCAAACCTCAATAATTTGATTATTTTGTCACAAGGACAAGCAATTTGACCATCAGCCCGTTGAGTAATCAGCATCCTCCTTTTCCTCAATACAATCATCGAAATCATCTAATTCAACGAACACTTCCTGCTCGGATTCTTGTTCTACTCTACGTACCAAAGGTGGAGTCCTCCAGGACGGACCTGCTTGGCCTTGGACTTGAAGCCTACAAGTCCTCGGAAATATCCTTTCCTCGGCTCGAGGACAGCAGTATTTTTTGATTGGTAAGAAGGAAAACAACCAAACAAAAGACAACATAATCTTCTGGTCTGTCAATTCGTTTCCTTTCTTTATTTAAAAAATAATGCAAGTGATAGCCAATTATGCCAAGTCATAATGAAACTTATTTTAAATGGATTGTGTTAAAGCTATCATCGGAAATGAGGGGGCAAAAAAACTTGTAGAAAATTGTTTTTATTTTTGCAAATATTTTCGGTGCAGTCGGTACAAACTACAACGCACTAAAGCCATGCAGAGCCATCCATATCAAGGATCCGGAGGTAATTTTGAGATGCTAATGCTAAAACATGACCGAGCTTATTCTGCGTGTGAATTTAGAATAAAGTATGTATGTGATAATGAAATGTGTGGTAATACAGTATTACCAGGTATTGCATATTGATATTATACTACAGTAAATATGTTAGTACCTGTATAATCTTGAGAACGACCCCCTATCCTGATAATACACGAGCGTGTAGAATTGGTTTTGAGATAAAAACAAATTTAATCACTGGCAAGCAAGCGGTTGGGGCAAACCACATCCACTGAACAATTTATTCGTATGTTGGAGATCGCCGCTAAGAATCCCAAATAACAAACTTGTGGATCACAATAGTGTTGCATAAAGAATTATTAAGAAATTAAGCGTAGTAAATGTTCGAATGCCTGTAAAGATGCGCGCTACACTTAACAAGTTTTTTTACATCGCGTAATTACAAGTTGAAGAGCGGAAGCTTCCACAAAAAATTTGGGCATTTTAGAAAAAAATTAATGGTGTATAATTTTTCCGTTTCGAAAATTGTGGACCCTTTGAAGGGGGGCCCGGAGCAAATGTCTCCAATGCTTTTCTTCCTAATACGAACCTGCTGGGATTCTAAGGTTATTTTTTGAAATTAAATACCTTAGATTAAATTCAACAAAGTGTCTTTTGACAGCCTAAACGTTTGCAATCATTTATTGATAGGCATTGAATGTGAAAAAGACATCACATGCAATGAAATGCAAGAAAACATTGGCTTAAAATTAGAGTTGGGAAATTGTGGAACAACTAAAGTTTTTCTAACTTAGTATTTACGATATATTCTTTCCTAAATTACTTTGAAAATCTTAGTACGTAATTATTAAATTGCCATTTTTTCCGGAAAAAAATCAGTAACGTTATTCAACGTGGGCCATGAGGACTTTGCTCTCGCCCTTGAGCCCCCTTTTTTTAATGTCAAAACCTTGAGCTTACAAATATATCCGGTACTGTACCTCAATTCATGTTAAAACATAAATTTACTGCATTTCTAATACTACTTTTCAAATAAAAATGTTTAAAAACTTCCGTGAAAAAAAAACGTTTCACCAAACAATATGGCTTGCGTTTAGGAAGCTACTAAAGAAGTTGGGATCCATAATCAGTGGACGTTTGCGCGGGGGCTCATATTACTGATGAAATTAGGGTATCAATATTGATTATTTCTACGTTGATATTAGCTATATTCCATTCACAGTTTATGGCTTTGTTTCATTGCCACGATACGTAATCAACATCAGCTGCTAACGTGCAAAACTTCAAAATGATATTCATTATTAAACTCAAAATGAAAAGCCAAAGCTGTCGCTAACATTTTATTTTATAAAAAAAATTTTTTTATTAAATATTATAAACATTTTATTTGTAAAATAAAATGGTTTGGCTCTTTTATTCTAAGTGAAACTGTTTTTTTAAGACTATTATTTATGCATTCATTATTATTTTTACTATTTTCGAATTATCATCAAAAACTTAACAAAATGCAATATCTTAAACGCTCTTGCGTTCAAACATATGGAAAATTTGCCAACCATAACTTAGAAAGATTGTGTCTTTGGTCCTTGTCCTTGACCATTCCTGCCCTTGGCCTCGATAGGGTCTGTTCTTGAAAAATCAGTTATTGTCCTTCGCGTCAAATTCTTTTTAAGTCGTTGGTCTTGGCTTTGAACGTTTTGTCTTCGACTCCACCTCTGCTATCTACTATATTTACCAAAGCGCTTGGAAAAATGCGTCCTACTTGCCAAATCGGTTCCAAAAGGTTATTTTGGTTTTTGAGCCAACCATGCGTGTCGTCATAAGGCAATGGTCGGCAATCTACGGCCCACGGGCCGGATCCAGCCCGCCAACGAAATTCATTCGGCCCGCGGCCTCTTTGCAAATTTTGAGAATTTTGAGGCAAATAAAATTGGTTGAGCTGCAATGCTGGAGCAGTTAAAGAGTTAAAAGCGAAATACTACTTTTTGATGTTTGTCAAAGTATTTTGATTAAAAAGCGATTAAATCAAAAAAGATTATTACGTATCAATGTTTTACAGTACTTAGACCGGATCCATACTGAGCATAAACCTGTTAGCTTACCAGACTGCGCATTCTTTGTTTATTTCAAACAAAATTCCGTACGGCATTAGCGGCGTAGAAGCTGGCTGTTGGTAAAAATAAGCTACGAATACGCTTGTACGCATACGATCAGTGGTATAATCAGGAAGGGCTAACAAGGCTTCAACCCATCCCTTTAGCCAAGATATTAAGAAAGTTTAACCCCGAAATGCAATTGTTTAAAAATGTTTTGGAATTGACCTGTAATTAAAATAGACTGAAACGACTGGGTAGTAAAATTCTACAATATCTTAATGATAACAATAATAATGTACCGGTACTAGCACAAGTGTGCCACGGTAACAAAAAAGCAAAAAAAAAGAAGAAAAGAAAAATCGATTTTCCATCATACCAATTATGTATAATATCATTATACCAAATACATTTCATCAACAATGTGACCCAAATTAGTTCAATATGGAGAAGACAGAAGTTTCATTTAGTAGCATCCACAAGAAGGTGCATTTGTAAATAAATTACAAATAAGTTGCATAAATCCACTATTAGTAGCATCTACAATAAAGTAGTAGCTTCCGCAATCTTCAACTGGCTTTTAAATTTTAGCTCATTAGTTGTTTCAAATGGCTAATAAACACGTACAAAGAATAATCCAAACGGTTTTAAACTGACTATTTTTTTGAAAAATTACAAAAATCGCTTAGCAGCTACTGTTTCATCTCCAGACCCTAATGGCCTCCGGCTATGAAACACTTAAGTTGAGCCAGTTCGCTCAACGGCTCAAATTGAAACATTTTTTGAACAAAAAACATAAGTTAGTGTTTACGCCGCCACTTCTGAGCAAAATCCTGGCTGCGGTACGGTATCTTTATGATTATGCGTCCAGTCTAGACCTGGGCTTTCAAGAATTCTCATTTTCTAAACAATATTTTTGAAAAAAAATAAACGTATTTTTGTAATTTATAGTTTGCGGCGGTCCCGTACCTCAGACAATGCAAGTTGTGCTCGGACGAATATTTATCTCTCTTTATTACAAATTAGTAAATTTGGCGCTAGTTACGCCAGTGTATATCGCTTTGTTAGCGTTATCAAAAGCAACAACAGAGTCATTGAATTAACACCCAGTCAAATTACTTCGAAATGTCATAAATGCTAAAATGCCAAAAATATGCGCACTTTTAAGGACCAAGTAGCTACGTAAAATTTATTCCTGCCCGCCAAGACAGTGCTTAATTTGTTTTTGGCCGGCGACTACGAAAAGGTTGCCGATCCCTGTCATAAGGATTTGGTGCTTTTATGAATGGCGATGATTAACTCTGTATATGAGTAAGTAAGCAAATTACTGCAGCACGGTAGAAGTCTACTCAAACCTATTTTAGAATTTGATGCAAGAGTTTAGATCGCATCCAACCACTTTTTTATCATTTTGCTTTGCAAAAAATTTAGTGATTGAGTACTATTGTTTCCATGCATTAAGGAAGTAACTGATTCCAGGTCTTTACATAATTGGTTCGAAACTTTCCACTCATCGACTAGTTCTCTGCAAAACAAATTTTTGTATGCTAAGGAATTTGCCTACTCATTTTAATTCGTGTTTTATAGTAGTGTTGCCATGCGGCAGCTGGCAGGGCATGGTATGGAATGGAATGGAAGAGGATTTTTCCATATTCCATATTGGCAATTTTCTTCCATTCCATTTCCTTTCCATACTAAAAACTTTCCATTCCATATTCCATTCCATACTAAGTTTTTCCTTCATTATCCATTCCATACTTCCATACCAAAAAACTTTTTGACTGGAAGCAATGCAACGTATATTTTGCACCTTTGCAATGTTGCAAGCAACCACTAGTGAAGGTGTGCGCAACAATGCAAAAATGCAACAACCGGTATCTGGTATGCACATTGCACATGGTTTGATGCATAGGCGTAGCCAGGATTTTAGATCGGGTGGGGGGCCAAACCGCAAATCACATGCAATGAAGTCATCAGAAATTTTCAAAAAGAGAGAACAAAGAATAAAAAATCAGAAGTGGGGGTCTGGTTTGGCTAGCAAATAGGATTTTGCTAAACGAGAAGGACTAGAACCGCAAATTAAAAAGTTTTACAAATATATCAAAATTGAGAGATGTGGTGAGCAAATTAGTGCAGCTGAAACAAATTACAGACGGGGCCTGGGGGCAAAGCTCCCAGAGGATATGGGGGTCTGTGGGCTAAGCAACCAGTCGCTGCGCGATTTTTTGTGTTTTTGGAAAAAATGGCCATTTTAATGCCATTTGGATCACGCTTCGCACGTTTTCAGAGTCATTTGAAAAAACAAAATTTTTGAGATTCAGAAGCCACTTGAAAAAATTCCTTTCTTTGCTTCCGGTCAAGTCCAAAACACGTTTAAAATCTTGCATTTTGGGGTTAAATTTTGTAAATTGGCCCAGGTTAGGCAAGCAAGGTGCATTGCCTTGTGCAACATTTTTAGCATTAAATAACTCCAAAAAATATCTAATTTTAGGAGTATATGTTCAATTAGGAACTCTGGCACCCCCGATTTAAATTCAATAAGTTTTTCAACAAGCATTTTCTCAAGCTAGTTGTTTTTCAAAAATACAATGCATTTTGTAGCGTGAAAACTGTCGAGGGGGAAGTGGATTGTTACTTAAAGTTGATTGGTGGTGGAGGTGGATTTTAAAGCTATTTAAAGTTGGTACAGTAGATGCAATAAATAATTGCTAATCATGTTATTGCAATACAAAAGTTAGCTGGGAGCCTGAAACATATTATTGCATAAAAAAATTAGATAAGGGCCTGAGATTGCACCTTTTACAACAAGCACACTGAATTTCTCCCTTCTTATATATTTAAATTGGTTGGCAAAGAATTTAATTGAGGGGGCCCGAGCCGCCTGGTCGTCAATATCCATGTTACTTCTTATTGCTGTTGGGTGCTGTTGCACTCAAAAAATTTTGAAAGAAACCGAAAGTGAACAAACAATAGGCTTTGTGTCATCATTTGTATCGTTGATAGCATTTCAATTACTGGTAGGACGACAGGCCCCCTGGTTGTGCCAAACGTTTAATAATTACTGTACAAGTTTGCTCTCACTTAACTATAAAATTTGGCATAACCAAACTGCTAAAGAACACTTACCGTGACAAAAAAAACAAGCTTTAACACTATGAAAAATTACTATAAGCTTAAAAACTAAAAATATAAATAAAACTAAGCTGAAATGGCCATGAAATAGCAAATACGAAATTTCTTGACGATGGAAAAAAATATGACTTGTCAAATTGTCAATCTCAAAATTACAAAAAAGTCAAACCTGTCAAAGTCGTTAGCTATAACATCAATGCTGCAAATTGCAATGTACTTAGTATGATGCAATACGTACACTGTTTGTGCAATTTACACAACCACAGTTCCGCGATTTGTCAACAAATAATACACGTACATATTGAAGTTGAATACTTCTGTGACACTATTATTTATCACTACTCGACATACGTACAGTAATTTTTGTAAATGCAATGCACAAAATCTAGGGTGGAATTGGTATGGAAGTTTATCTTCCATTCCATTCTTGAAATCTTCCATTCCATTCCATTCTGGCATCTTCCATATTCCATACCGAAATTTCCATTCCATTCCATATCATACCCTGGCAGCTGGGTTTAGAAAACTCAAAAAATAATTTTTTGACCATGTTTCTGGGATTTCAAAAACTTTTAAGTACTCTACATTTAATTGTAGTTGAATGTCTATTTACAGTATAAAACAATTGTTCCTATCACTTCAAGTTTCGTCTCCAGCACAAAAAAATAAAAATAAAAAAGTTGAAGAAATTTTCGAACATTGGCTTGATCATTTAGATTATTTTTTGTATATCTATTTTTTTTCGAAAATCGTTCTTTGTTGTTAGTTTTATTGTAAGAGCATAACGCGATATTATGACATGTTGCCCGAAACGGAAGTCACAGAATAAAATGGAATTGGGGACAATAAATTAGAGCGTGTCCATATCGCAACATTAGTAACGCATCGGTAATTTGCTATTTTTGTTAGTTATAGATTGTCGTCAGAGAATGCTATTTTTTACTAAATATTAGGTTATTTAACTTGTGTTATGGCATGTTTGATGAAGAATTAGCAAGTTTTGCATTATCCAGAGATCACTACAAATTTCTTCTTTGAGCTGTAGGTCTGAGGTTCGAATCTTGAGCCGGCTAAATCTAACATAAAGTTACATGCAGGCCAGCTTTCCTTCAAATTTGCAAAAGTAGCTACTGGTTTGCTTTGGCGTAGTAGGTTCTTAAACTTGGTCTGTGATTCGGTGTAATAAGTGAAGTACCTGCCTTTAGTTGAACACCAATCAACCATAGTAGGATTCGAACCCAAAATTATGTACATTTAAATCGCATACAAAAAGTAAATTGAAAGCTAGAAAACATACAAAACATAACCTAATGGTTTTGAACAACCTGCGGTAAAACTTTTAAATCCTTTTGCATAAATACAATATTACTCTTTACTCCAAGTGATTCAAAAAATCGTCATCCGGAAGTGACGTCCTTTTTTCTTCGGGAAGAAAGGGGTGTGTCTATATGGTAACACTAGTAGAAACAGCTAGGGTACGAGTGTAAAACTGTTCGATTTTTTTCTGAACTTTTTTTGCATTTAAGTATTACCGCAGGTTGTTCAAAACCATTAGGTTATGTTTTGTATGTTTTCTAGCTTTCAATTTACTTTTTATATGCGATTTAAATGTACATAATTTTGGATTCGAATCCTACTATGGTTGATTGGTGTTCAACTAAAGGCAGGTACTTCACTTATTACACCGAATCACAGACCAAGTTTAAGAACCTACTACGCCAAAGCAAACCAGTAGCTACTTTTGCAAATTTGAAGGAAAGCTGGCCTGCATGTAACTTTAGGATATCAATGACGTGATTAAACAATCATGTTGTAATGCATCAACGTAACCAGGGACAGTTATGACGATATAAAACTATCCAAGTTGTAGTATCGACTTAACGAAGGGCAGTAATGTTGTCATTAAAAACTAAGTTGTAATTTCGACGTAATCAGAAACAGCAAATTTGTCATTAAATATCCATTTGTAGATTTGTAGTTTTGTTATCCAGCCCACATTTTTGTCAAAGTGTGGGCTTAGCGTAGCTTGAAACATAACTAGTGGGTGAAAAATATGGTTTTGTGAAATCTTGCACGATAAAAACTTTTTATACCTTTCAATTATTAAAGTTTATAAAAACACTGTTTTAATATTTTTAAATTAATGTAATTAACACTAACGCAAATATAACGAATAAAGTCGCTGTAGAAAAGTGCATTTAAAGTATCACCGAGAATCTAGCAATGGCAGCAACGGAATGAAACATAAAATTGCGTTTTCACTAATTTCATTATTCAATGAATAATCAATTTAGTTTGTGTGCAATCGCGTGGTCTGCTAGCGCAAGCTTCTCTCAGTAGTTAATTTAATTGTAACTTATCAAAGAGTTGTGGCGTGGCCGAAAAGGTAAAGACATCGCTTTAGCAACGGCACTGATTGCATGATCTGGGTTAAACCTCCACTCTGGTCGCATTGTTACGTTCTTGGATATGACACTCTACAATGACTATATCTGCTTGGTGGCTTCGAACAGGCAGGAAATTCTGCGTACAAGAATATTCAAAATCTATAATATACCATGGATTATTGAAAATTCCTAAGCAGTTGAGGATTCCTTCAAACACAAATTTGTAGTTGCAATAAAAAGAATACGAATCGCCCGATTTGTGTTTGACGCTGTGCGGTGACAGGAAGATAAATATGCAACAAACAACAACAATTTGCTGACTCAGATAATATTCTTGTTTCACCAATATTTATTTGAACAACAATTAATAGTTATGAAACAAATAATTAAGAATGAAACACACGACGACTTTTTACCTCTCAAAATTATATATTAATTGCTTCAAAATGTATTTTCTGCTTTGGAAATAACTTTTTCTCGTGCAAACTATCACTTAAAACAAACACATTTTAAAATGATCACGTTGTTGTATGTTTGTTGCATTATGAATTTTGCCAAAAGTATTCTTGTACTAAACACGATCTTTAAACTATAGCATTTGAACTCGAGTAAGTTGCTAAAGCAGTAATTTGAATAACCTAATAGTTTAACAACTCGCAGTAATTGTAGTTAAAAGCATATGAAAATCACATATCTTTCAAAAAACATTAAACAAAATAGAAGACATTACGTGAGCAACGTGAACTACGAATGTTACGTGAACTACGAATGAAAAGAAACAACAGAAAAATTGGCAATCAAAAGCATAACGATATAGTCTTTGAAGCCCATAAAAGAATATTGTACAATGCACAGAATCAAGCTTTAAATAAAATTTTTCCTAAAATTAATGTTTGTCACGAATGACCATCCATGAAAAGTTCTTTTTGTTTATCAATAATTACTTTTTAACCTTTCAAACATTTTTTGTGAAGGTCAGTAATTTTGAAGAAATTCGTAAATATTAGTGGTTTTACTTTTGAGCAGAATATTTTTGTGTTTCTTTTTTATCATTAGCACAATTTTATGAAAACGTGTGACCAAAATTTGCTCTTCTTTTTCGAAACACAAAATCAACTTCAGAATAAAAGTATCACATAAAACAGCATGCGTCACCATTTAATTTTTTTTAATTTTAAACTACACAAAATGTTTTACTCAAATTGGATTTAAATAAGTTCAGCGAATCAACATTCTTTTGTTGAAATTATATTCGAATAAGATATCTCGAAGATTTTGAATATAAATTGAAACAGTTTTTAATATGCAATTTTTAAATTGTGATGTGCGATACCCTGTAACCCCTACTATTGAGAACTTTTTTTGAATCGATAAAATTCAAACTCAACTTTAGTCAAAATAAAAAATATATGCTTAAAAAAGTGTTACGTCGCGTCAGTTGCAGCAGGTACCGAATCTGGCCTTGTCTGCTTCTATTTGAGCTGTGTGTCGCTATCCTTTGTATTGCTGCTAATACGTGATCTTTGATCTCACAAGGACCAGCCAGTTTGCTAGGTCTTTTTGCTTCTCGCAATTCGCACAACTTACCGGCCAATTGGTCGAGCGGTAACGCGTTCGTCTCTGAAGCAAGAGGTCTGAGGTTCAAACCTCGGGCCGGTCAAATCCGACACAGTGTTGCCAACAGCTCGCCACCGCTGCGACATTTCTTCAAAAGGAGCTGTGTTGCCCGGGCGCAATGAGGCGTAAATGGGCCCCGCCAACTCGTTACACGCTCCGTCGTATTACAGGGAGTATAATGAAAGATTTTGTTTGATTAATTTGCTTGCTTTTCTGCTCGGTGTTTTTCCAGCTTGCTTCTTTGCTATTTCTCGATTTACACCCATTATTTTTGTGACTGTGGTCTAGGCAACTGCCACTTTTTCCAAGCTTTTCCGATTGGAAATATTTTCTATTTTGAATGTTCTTCTCCTGCAACTGGCTGGACGACTATTTCGAAACCGCTCCCCACCATTCGCTTGCTCTCTAAAAAGCTCCAATCGCTCTCAATCGCTATCAACTTTTGCAGCGAAGTGACAATCTCAATAGAAATAACTGTCTACTATTTTGAGCGCGTTTTGAATTATCAGTATGAGGTTAAGTACATCTTCACAGTCAGTTGAAATCTTTTCAAGACCTTACAAAAAGTGTACATTTATTTGCTTTTATTTTGACTCAAGTTGAGTTTGAATTTTATAAATACAATAAAAAGTATTTTAATCGCAAATACCTTCAGTTGACGGCGTGGCCAAGGGTCTAAAACATTGTTTTTAAGACGACCTGGGTTTAACCCGTATCCTGGCCACGTTGCTTTGTTTTTGGACAAATGCTCCATGCACAAAGATTAGCTGTTTTTGGACAACATTAAATTCAGATAAGAAGTAGTCAAACGTTTAGCGGAAAATTTGAACATTATCAGCATTTAATCCTACAAGTGGGTGTGGATCGTCCAAATGATAGCGCCACCGTTGCTGTTTCGTGACTGGAGTAAAAGATGAATCAATTCAATCGTATTGATTGCAGCTCATGTTAATATGGCAGTGCTCTAATAAGAGTGGTGTAAAACGTGAAGTGGAAACTAAGGTTGAGCATTCAGTCATTGTCTTTAACAGCAGCAGGACCAATAGAAAAAAGGTTGTTTTTAAGACGACAATCTTGGTTCAACTTCCAACCTTGTCGAGTTGTTGAAAGTGCTTGGTGCTATTCATCCGGTTTGCATTGTTTGTGCAATCCGTTTGTTGATTTAGAGAACCGATTGTTAATAGTTGTTAAAGAGAATGATATTCTACACTTTTGACTTGAACAAACTGGTCGCTAAACTAGAGAACTAGTTACAGCGACTGCGATTTCTGCAAAACTTAAATTGCATCACTGGTCGCTGGGTCAGCAAAAAAGCGCTTTTCGGTAGTGATTTGTTTCGCTACTTGATAGTTTTGATGAAGCAGCAAAACAGTTTAATATTGCATGGTGTTCCATTTAGCATTAGTTCGAAGCGTGAAAAACGAAATGTTTATTTTTGCAAAGTACGTATTGAAGACTGTTGGTTTTATTAACGTCTAGAACTTCACTCCTGGTTCATGATTAGAATATAACAAGCATTTTTGCAGACTAAAGCCTGAGTGCATCGCCAATATTCGCCATAAGTCATTTAGAATACGTAAACCAAGAATTAGTGATTTGTTGGTCAATGGACTATTGATAGTGTAGCATGCACTTTGCAGAGATTGGAAAGTGCAATTCACAAGCGCAAATTCCGCAATCTTCGCAATTTTAAAAGTCGCGTTGCGATATCTTTATTTTGAGACTTTGCAGAAGTTGCGTTGCGGACTAATCAGAGTTCAAGTTTAAGTTCGATTTATTATTTGTCGCTAAGATGCAATAAAAGACACACTATACATAAAAACAATTTGCAAAAGCAAAACAAAAATAACTTTTTTCAAGACCGGAGACTGGAAGGGACCTGTTACGGTCATCTAGTCAAACAGCCCCCGATTATGCACCTTTTTGCTCATAAGAGCTTTAGGCCTTCGAGTATTTGAAGTTATTGTTATGAGAGAGATATGATGAGACAATTCTAGTGAAAATTCTAGTTAAATGTTGTTAAGAAGAACTGGTTAGAATCAGATTTAAACTTAGAGAAGGAGGAGTTTTTGATACTGTGGGGAATAGAATTCCAGGTTTTAACACCCTAGTATAAGAAAGATTGTTGCAGTTTTGTAGTTTTCATCAATGGGATAGTAAACATGAGAGAAGAGGAACAGCGGTTAGGGAGGGAATGTCTGACATTGGACTTTGAGAAGTGTTGGTTTAGGTTATATGGATGTTGTTTATGGTATAAATTATACACTATTTTACCAACTTCATAATGGTAAAGTTTGTTCAGTTTTAAGACCTTTAAATTGGTATATGAAGAGTTTGCACTGGAATTCCATTTTGTTTGGGTAACAATTTTAACGGCTTTGTTTTGGAGAATAGAAATTTTGTGGAGATGAGATTTATAGGTAGAACCCCATATGGGAATCGCATAGAGAAGTTGAGGATAAATTAATGCATGATAGAGTTGCAATAAAATTTCTTTGGGAAAATAGCATTTAAGTTTATTAAGTATACCTACTGCGCAGACGATTTTACGCTCAACAAATTTGAGATGAATGTCAAATTTAAGGTTTTCGTCAATCCGTAGTCCCAAGTACTTGACATTGCTATTTACAACTATTGGAAGACCATCACATAATATTTTTGGTTTTTGTGTGGCAGTCTTAGCTCCTGGAGTTATAACTAAAGCACTAGATTTTGTAGCATTAATTGTTAGCTTATTAGCTAACACCCAACGATTAGCTATTTCGACTTCGCGATTCATTAAGGTTTCTAAATCTTTTTCTTTTGAAGCTTTGACATACAGACAAAGGTCATCAGCGTATAGCACCTTAGGAAAGCCAAAAATGTTGAATATATCGTTGACATAAATATAGAATAGTATAGAACTAAGATTTGATCACTGAGAAACACCAAATTGTATTGTTTTAGTTGTGGAATAGCTCCCATTAATATACACAAACTATTTACGTTCAGTGAGGTAAGATTTGAGCAGTTTATATACTACACCACGAACACCACAATATAATGATGTAATTTTTTGAGAGTATATCATGCGAAACCGTATCAAACGCCTTCCTTAAATCCAAAAATATTAATCCAGTAAATTTTTTTTGTTCATATGGTTATTTATTTTGCTCATTATATCCAGCATTATAGCATGTGTAGTAGATAAGTTTTGTCGAAAACCATATTGGTTAGGGTGAATGATATTATTTTTCTCAAAAAATGTTGAAAGACGGGTATAGATGAGTTTTTCCAGGATTTTTGAAAAGTTTGATTGCAATGATATAGGTCAGTAGTTATTAATATCAGTTTTAGGTCCAGCTTTAAAGATTTGGTTTATTTTGGCTGTTTTTAGCCAGTCGGGAAAGATACCGCATTCAAAAGATAAATGAAAAAGATAGGTTAGATATGGTGTAAGTACATCACATGCTATGCGAATAAAGTATGAGTCAATATTGTCGTGCCCTGAAGATTTGCGAAGACGCAGAGAGAGTATGATATTGAACACTTTGCTATGCCTGGGTGGTTGAAGAAACATTGATGAGGCCACTTTTTGGTTCAGATATTTTGAAAACGAGTTGTTATCATTAGTTGGAATTTTGTCGGCCAGGTTTTTACCGACTGATACAAAATGTTCATTGAGTTTTTCAGCGATTGAGAAACTTTCGTTTATATCTTGACCATCACTTTTTAAGAGATCTATTTTCGATTTGTTAGTTCGGGATTGGTTTGTAGGTAGCACAGATCTAATTAGTTCCCAGGTTTTGCGAGGATTGTTCTGATTTCTACCGAATTCTTGTCTTTAGTAAATTTTCTTAGATGCGGTTTTTACGAACAGAAATTAAAATGCCTTTTGTAATCCAAGGCTTTGACTGCAATTTTTGCTGTTTACGTGATAGCTTTTTAAGAGGCTCGTGGATTTCAGTTGTGTTTTCAATCAACGCGACGAATTCTGCAATCAGCTGATTAAAATTGTCAGGTGTAGCGCTGTAGATTTGCGGATTAAAAGCTTGCAAGTTTGATTCTAGTTGGCGGCAGAATTCCTCAGAGTTGAATTTGCTTTTTTCTCTGCGGTAGATTTTTATGTTATTTTTCAGGGGTTTGCTGAAATTCATAGTAAAGGAAAATATGACAAAATGGTCGCTTATATCCGTTTGGATTATGCCTGGCAATATAATATTTTAGTCATTAGTTATAATGTTATCTATAATGGTTTTCGAGTTCTCTGTTACGCACGTGGGAATTGTTATCGTGGGAAAGGCGCTATTACCTAATATCATATTCAAAAAATCATTTGCAGAAGGGTTGGAAGATTCTGGTGAAATATTAACATTGAAATTTCCGCAAAGGTAAAAAGTTTGATTAGTTTTTGTGATTTTCATAATGCTTTCGTTTAGGGCCGAAATAAAGTTTTCGTGTTTTGGAGTCGGGTGTCTATAAACTACACCTACGATATTTTTCGCATTGGTTCTTACATGAGATAATTTATTAATTTTATCCATAGGTTTTCGCAATCGTCACAGTCTATATTAAATATATCAGTAATTTCAAACAGATAAACGGTGGAAAATACATTGCAACTCCGCCAGCTCTCTTTTTAGTAGGGTTAATCTCTTTAAATTCATAACCAGGTAAAGATACGTTAGTAATAAATAAATTCATAACCAGGTAAAGATACATTAGTAATAGGTTGATGTGTGATCCAGGTCTCGGAAATGCAAATTATATCTGGGTGGTTGGGAAGTGATTGAATTAAGTCATAAAAAGAGGGAAAGTTCTTATTTATAGAGCGAATGTTAATGTGAAGAATGAAGAGAGAGTTTGAGGGCTTTGATGCAAATAAAGGACTGTCTGGAAATTTGATGCAAATAAAGCAATATTTTGAAATTGATTAGTCAAATTCATATCTTGGTCAAGGGCTGTTTGGTTAGGGCTAATAGACTGCAACAGGTTCCTGTCAAAATCACAAAACTCCTGAATAAATTTAGCTTAATCCCTTTTACAGCAGAAAAACAAAATAAAACCAAGTTAATTATAAGTAAAGAGAAAAAAAAAAAATTAGGACACAGCTGTTGAGTTCGCGCAACATGCCTATCACTACTAAAAAAAAAAATTATCAAGGTACTGGCAATTAGCTTGGAGGCTGCGCTAAGTTCACATATGGTACGTGATATCGGCTGGCTCACAATAGACCGGAAAAACTATAATAAATACAGAAATTATTCAAAATTCTGAACTGTTACGCCTCGGAGGATTTGTTCATAAATAGGTTTGAAGTTAGCAAATTAAGCTATTACACATAGCCTTAAATAAGAAAATTTAGGCTGAAGAAAAAATAAAAAAATAAAAAATAGATAAACAGAGCTTGGTAATTTTCGCTGATAGAACAGTTTTACAATTAGCCAGTTACGGCATAAAAATTCAATCGGCATGCACCCTTACATCATCAACAAATAAGCAGTACTCACAGTCGACAATTTTCCAGACAGTCTTTTTATTCTCTTCTTTAGCTTTTTTGTATGGAGGTATCAATTTTTTCTTCTGTCTCTGTAGTTTAATAGGTAAATGTTATGTAGGGTAAACGTATTTCGTTGTTGGAGGACGTTTTTCATTGTATTCTTTGAGATATTTCAAGTTTTTAACAGAATTTTGTTTATTAAAAATATCCATAAATTTAACTATTATCGAACGGTTGATTTTGCGTTTGTCGCTGTCGTAAATTGGATGCTGAGACAGCCTGTGAATGTCGGCCAGTTTTATAAAATTACTATCTTGAATTTGGAGGCCCTCAGCTACGTATTTTCGGAACAGTTTTTCAGTTTGTTGGCGGGTTTCCCAAACGTTATCAGAGCTTTCCGGAACCCCATTGTTAGGGCAGTTTCGAACTCGGGATTTCAGTTTCTTGCCGTTTTCTGATTTCTGCCGGATTATTCAGTCTTGCGTTTTTTCTCGACGTCTTTGGCGTTTCTAATTACGTAATGCTATATAAGCCGACGCTTGACCTTTTTTTGTCTTATTATTTTTCGACTTCCGCTGTTTGGAACAACTGTTTTGAAAAAACCTTGCTGTTGACTACTGTTTGAGATTGGCAACTGTTTCGAAAGCCAATTATTTTTTGGGACTCAAAATGGTTGGTAAGTGTGTCTTTTTCGTGTGTTTTTTGTGTTAGGCGTAGACTCATCTAGTATTATACATTGGACCTTTTTATTTCTATCTGCAGAAAACCGCCACATCGCCAAGTAGTACTGCCAGTTCGCCAGTTGGAACACCAGCTTGTTCGCCGGATCACCTGCTTGTCGGTCTATTCATCTGCCCACCCACTCGTCCGCTCGACTCAACGCACTCAAACAGAGGTTTATGTTTCATCGTGGGACTTGACTTTATAATTTTATGAACTTTATTTTTTACGTCTCGGAACCGGACCACTCATTATTTAATTCCATAATAACCTTTATTTTGATTCAATTTAATTCAATCCATCTTTGCTGTTTTTTCTGGTTTTAACTGAAGGCGAGTTTTCAACTGTTACACCCATGAATCAAATAATTAAATCGTTTGCTGTACAATTCTCTGCTTAGATTTTGCTTTTTAGTCTCGATTCGAATTTCTTCCTTCTCCTGTCGCAATTCATTAAGTTTGTCTTGAATTTCGGAAATTGTTTGTATCAGTTTAAATTGCTCAATTTGATCTTCGCCAATTTTGATTGTATTGCTATCAATCCGTCTGTCAAACGACTTGAACTTGTCTTCCATCTGTTTCATTCTTCTATCAAGACTGGTGACAGTTTTTAAGATTTCATCGATTTTATCATTACTTGCAGTCATATTTTAAGGTAATCGCTGTCTAGGTCAATGAATTTTAACAGTTTCTTATCAGTGTTTGATATTTTATAAACTTGATAAACCTTCTTGCTAAGATGTATTGTAAGATAAACACTGCTTGCTGCAAATTTGATGATTTGGCTGTTAAGTAGTGATAAAGCACTCTTGCGCAATGTTCAAAGCTTGCCTTGTATCGAGCTCATCACACACGTCTGCTCTCTACAAAAACTTTACTCGAATGCTCTCTACGTTGTAAGTCGGGCCGGGCTTTTCGGGTCAGGTTCGGGCCTAAAGCTGACAAAATTTCGCGCTTAATTTCGGCCTGAGCGTGCTTTTTGTCTTAGGTGCACAAAAATTTAATCAAAATAACTTGGCAATAGCATTTACGTTTTTCAGATCTAACTTAACTTTTGTTTTTTTTCGGGCATGATTTGCGCTTCAAATTAGTTTTTGGGTTCGGGTCGGGTTCGGGCTTATATTTTCGGGGTCGGGCCTGAACTAGTTGGCCCGTTTACAACTCTGGGACTAATGTCTTTAAAGTTTGTTGCAGATTGGTTGCGCTGCGTTTAAATTTTTGATTGGATTAATAGCGCAATTTTATACTTTGGACCAAATTTTGCTTCATTTCAGTCGTAATATTGTCAAAGGTGGACCCCTTCAGCAAACTACTTACTTACTCCTTTTCCTTTTAAAATCATAAAAATTTGAATATTGCATTGTGTTTTGTAAATTTAATTGCGTAAGTTAGGTTGCACTTTAACTTGGTATGAAAATCCCGTCCCGCGATTGCGGAGTTGCGTTGCGCTTCAACTGAGTTAAAAAGTTTGTTGCGAAAGTTGCGTTGCCCTTTAGAAAATCAAAAATTTAAACTGCGCGTTTTGCGCTGCAACAGTTGTGGTTGAAAACATCTTTACGCTATATTGCGCTGCGCTTTTGGTAAACTATTGAAATTTTGTGCGTGCAACCAAAATGTTCATAAGGCGTTAGCCAAACACGTTTCGCAATAACGGTGAAACTTTTTTTTACTTAAATACAATAATGTACGTAATAAAAAATTTACCGGGCTTTGTACGTAATAGGAAATGACAATTAAATTTGACATTGATTCGTTAGTTTTGAGCGAAACTCTGTTGCTGGAGAACAAAGCAGAACGGATTATATCAGACAAACGCATCATGATCAGTGGGTCATTATACATGCTCTTCATTATTTATCCAATGTTCGTCATTCGAAAAATAGCGAAAAATAGTTTTACATGTTTCAAAAGCAACGAATGATCGGTACCAACCTTTTGGAAAATGTCCCAAAAAAATTCCATTGCTATCGAATATTCGCTATTCGTAATTTCGTATTGTTTGCTATTCCTTATTCGTTATTTGGTAATACAAGCTCAAATTATATGAATAACGAATAGCGAATATTCGATAACTACGTCATTTTTTCGAAAGTTTTTCAAATTCTATGAACCATTCGCTAACTTTAGTTTTGTCAGTCTTGACGCAATATATATTTTATTGTCGATCAGTTCAAAAAATTGCGAAAAGGCAAATACCGGTACGTTTTTATCGTTTTGTATGTTTATATTGTCTTAGTCAAGAAATTGATAAATAAACCTTTTTGGAAAGAACATTGTTGCGAATAATACGGTACTACCAAAAATTTAACGAAATAAATATTGGTGATATCAACAAACTTTGAATTGGGCAAGTTTATCTCCCTTAATAACACAAAACCTTTGTCTGAAACGTATTTGCGACATAATAGCCTATAACAGCCTAATATATCATGCCAATAAATAAGTTCATCAAATGCGATTAATCAAAGCTAAATAATTTCATAACTCAGACTGAACTGCTTTGCGCAAAAATTCGATCAAATCCTACGATGTAAACTTTGGAACAGTATTCTTATAAATGCTTTAAGAAAGAATACAAAAAGCATTTAACAATCACAAACTATATGTCACTTGAAATCGCCGATATTTTTTCAAGTTCCAGCTGCATTAAATAGATTGAGTTCTTTCGTTCCACAATTTGCAATTATTTTTGCAAGGTTAAATCCTCCAGTAAAGAGTAGTTCTTTATTGCAACCAAATCGATAAATAATATCCAAGTTTCCGTGCTCAATCGTTTACCCCTTTACTCATGTTGTTTCATGTTTATTTTTGAAGAACTGGCTTCGGTTATTGAAACTTATACCAGAGATAACTTTTTCTTTCTAACAAACAAATGACCAAAGCTTATTAATTGACAGCAGTCGAAGAGGTGGAATAATTGTAATGTGTATTGCGAACAACTTCAACTAATCATAATTGATTGCAACGGCTAGAACGGTGACTGATGACGTAACAGTCGGAACAGCGTAACGATTTTATCTTTTCCAATGGATGTTTCTGTTACGAGCGGAGCATGTAATAGCATTCGATTCATTACTCGTTTTACCTCAAAAATGTGTTATTCGAAAAAAACTTCGAATAACGCATGTGAATAACAAATATGAATAAAGACTAGCAAACATGAATAACGAATACCGAATATGAATAACGAATAGCGAAATACCACATATGAATAGCGAATTGCGAAGAGGAATAACGAAATATAACAAAGAACAAATGAACATATTCTTCGTCACCTGGTAAGATGTAGATCTTTATTTTATTGTTCTGCTGGTGTCAAGGCTAATTTCAAAGATAAAAAACTTTAAAACAGCCAACGTTTCAACAGTAAACTAACTGCTTTCATCAGGGCTAAAAGGTCTAAAATTAGTTAAAACGTAAATCGAAGCAAAGCAATCAACAAATGACGTAATCACGTGTCACAAGAATAAGCAATAACACTGTGTAAAAAAGTAGGTGAAAGCACGGATTAGGACCAAACCGGTATCTGAAATACTATGATAACAATTTTAATAAGTGAGCAAATGGAAACAAACATCAAAACCGGGATCTGAACTCACCAAGATCAATTTTTTACAAACGAAATGATGTATTATTTTTCCTATTTAAAGTAAATCATTTCGTTTGTAAAAAATTGATCTTGGTAAGTTTAGAACCCGGTTTTGATGTTTGCTTCCATTTGCTCACTTATTAAAATTGTTATCATAGTATTTCAGATACCGGTTTGGTCCTAATTCGTGCTTTCACTTACTTTTTTACACAGTGTTATTGCTTATTCTTGTGACACGTGATTACGTCATTTGTTGATTGCTTTGCTTCCATTTACATTTTAACTAATTTTAGACCTTTTAGCCCTGATGAAAGCAGTTAGTTTACTGTTGAAACGTTGGCTGTTTTAAAGTTTTTTATCTTTGAAATTAGCCTTGACACCAGCAGAACAATAAAATAAAGATCTACAAAAAACAAATGTTTGATAAATAACGAAGAGCTTGTAATGACCCACCTGGTGTGACTGCTTAGTGCGCTCTTTTGCGAAACAGTTCTATTGATTCTCATTAGGCAGAAAGAAAGAGGCTGAATGATATCAACCATTCCTGTCAAATCACGTGACCAGTCCAACTTTTGTAAAATCCCCTTTCTTTGTCCATTTAGGGGCACCATTTTGAATTTGATTGAAACGTGTAGATTGCGAAATGCAATTTTTCAAAGCTCTGCAGGTACGTAATAAAAACTGCAAGTTTTATCGGTAATTGAAAAAATTCACTTCCAATGCATTGTTTGAAATAACTACAGTGTTTTGTAACAAAGTGACTATTTTTCTGAAAATTTTCAAGCCAAAGAAAGTGAAGCAAATATGAGTAAAATTCATCCGCGCATTTTTTTTCTAAGAGTCAAGATTAGGATTTGAGTCAGGATTTGGATTAAGATTAGACTTGGGGTTAGTTTTAGAGAAGAATTCGAGTTTAAGTTAAATCTGAGTCAGAATTAATAAAAAAAAAACGATAAAATCTTTGGTAAAATGGTTTTCTTTTCTTAAACGAAAACCTGGGTGCATCGCCAACATGATAACGGTCTTTTGGTAAGTAATTTAAATCAAATAAAGATTTAGAGATTTGTTGCACAATGAACTTTTAGTCACAATGAACTTTTTTGGTTGGTTGAAACACGTAAAATATTTATTATTTTTGTCATTTGCAAAAACACGGTTTTTTATAATGTGACCTTATGAAGCGCCATGTGAATATTTGTATTTGCAGTACTTTTTTTTGCATGCTTATGAATAAATAGTCACGATTTACTAAATAGTCACTATTTATTACATAGTCACGATTTATTAAATAGTTACTACTGAAAAATAAATAGTCACTCTTTAATGATAAATAGTCTTTATTTATTAAGTAGTCATTCTTTATTAAATATTCAAAGTCAAAAAACTGCCGCAGAATAAACCGTCGCGAAAATAAATAGTCAAAAAATTGCTAGCAAAATAAACCGTTTCAAAACAGTATAAAAAACCTGCGCATAAAACAAACCGTTGTAAAAATAAATAGTCAAAAAAACTGTGCGCAAAATAATTAAAGTACTCAAAAAATTAGTGCACAAAATAAACTGTGACAAATATGCAATTTAAACACTTTTGTCTATTTGTTACTAGAGCGTGATGGAGCGTTTTTCGGTTGCTCTTTTATGCGCTCCGTGTTTCTAATTCAAGTTTTGAAATTTGGTAGGTCATCTTGAATAGGTTGTAATAGCAAACTGTTGTCTCTTGAATTTTACTCAGTGTGTCGGTAGGTAAGGTAGGCTCGCAGCCATAGGCGTGAATAGGATTTTTAAATGGGAGGGTACAAACAACACATTACATGCAATGACGTCCTCAGAAATTTTCAAAAGAGGAACTTTTTGTGGGACAAGATATCGTTCAATGGATGACCAGAAGCTGTGGTCTGATTTACCAAAGTTCAAGGCAAAAATGTCTAAATTGGAGGTGTTAAATAAACTAGTGTAACTCAAACGTATCAAAGATGGGGATCTGGGGGCAAAGCTCTCAGAAGCTGAGCGATTTTTTGGAAAAACAAGCTATTTTAACGAAATTGGATCACATTCCGTACGTCTTCAAAGCCATTTGAAAGAACTAGATTTAAACATTTAAAAGCCAATTCAAAAAATTAAATATTTTAATCCTCCTTTTTACTTACAATTTAAGTTCAAAACACGTGAAAAATCTTGCACTTTAGGGTTAAATTTTGTACGTGATTTGGCCTACGTTGGGGAGTAAGGAACATTGCCTCCTGCAGTATTTTAGCAGTAAATAATAAAACTAATCCCTTCGACGATATTCCTTAAAGATTTTTGTCTTATAATGATGAAAATAACCGGTTGTAGAAGTACATATACAGCCAGGGGCCCAGGCCCCCTCAATTCAGATTCAATCATGTGTTCAATGAGATTTCCCATTACTAATTTTTTAAAAGTATATTGTCGTGTAAAACTGGCAAGGTGGGGGTGAATTGCTATTGAAAAATGTTACAATACAGTTGATGGTTACGCTTACTAGCCAATGTATTGACTGGGCCGGATTTACGTTGCGTGGGGCTCCTAGAACTTAGTAGATTTTCGTAAAATCTTCTGCCAAATATAGGTGAAGACCAGAGAAAAAAAACATTTGAGCGCTGAGCCTTTAGCATTGTACTGTATCGTAAATCCAACTTGATTTTTGCATTACGGTCATAAAAAAGTTAGATGAGGGCATGAGATAGCAATTTTGAGGACATAAACCCTTATTTCACCAGGATTACTCATATAAATTGGTTGGCAAAAATTGAATTGAGGGGTCCCTGGCCTCCTGGTCGTCAATATTATTGTTCACTACTGTTGTACGAGTGAACGTTGTACGCGAAAAATGCTAAAAGTTATCGAAACTGAAGAAACAATAGGCTTTTTGTCACATGTTTATTATGGATAGCATTTTAATTGAGGAGGGCCCGGGCCCCCTGCCCTGCCCCCCCCCCTGCTACGCCTATGCTAGCAACGCTGTAGCTGAGAATACCATACAACTGATGGATGTTGAATCTTGAACGTGATTTGTACTTTAATCATTAGCTTAGTGAACCAATTAAAACATTCCTAAAACGCAGCATAGTTTGCTTCCAATAGATACCTACTAATACTAAAATGCTAAGGGCCATTCTACCGGCAACTGAACCTGCTCCAGCTTGAGCATAGTCAACCAGTCCAGAGAACAGTTAGTAAGAATAGTGGCTAGTAATATGCCGAATGCTGCACATAAACTTATGCAATTTAGGTGCAGACAAGATGTCCAAATAGTTGCATCCTAATTAATTAAGCACTCTAGCTTCTGATCTCACTATTTCATATGTGTACTACAAAATATTCTGCCATCTGCCATGATTAATTAAACCAGTTTAGAGCTAGGCCTATTTGAATTGCCTCGTTTATCCCAATTGTGCTTCATACAAGCTTCTTTTTTGACAAAAAGACAAACTAAAACGGTGTTTTTTGCTATTGCAGCTCAAATTAAACCGCTTTTTTAAGGTAGGCCAGTGGGCCTACTGCAATTTCTATTCTGTCCCAAACCTCAAATTAAAATCTATTACGAGGTCTAATACGGCCTCGACTCTAAATCTCTCCGTTTGACTCCATACCAGTTTGTAACATCGCACCAGGCATGAGTTTGCAAAAATTTTTCACAGACTAAGAAAAGCGATGTTCGATGAGGAAGGTGATAGGATTCTGCTTTAGATAGCGAGTTTAATTCAAACTAAATTCATTGGTGGCATTATATGAGCAATATAGCCTGTTGCATCAAAGCTAGACCAGCTTTGGTGATGGTTTTAGCCTGTAAATGATTTAAAATTTGAAGCCAAAAACCAGTCTTTCTTCTTGGAAGGTCGTTAGCTATTGCAAAATGAGGACGTATTATACTTGCATTATTTATTTTAGGTTATTTAGAATTAAATAGTAACTCTTTCTGTAAAACTAACAAACTCTGCATTTAATCAAATTTTTGGGAATTATATCATGATATTCAGTCGATCTGTGATTTAATTGATTTCTGATTTTATGGACATTGATTTGAGCTGCAAAAATTTTTCTCGTAAATAGCAAAAATTTGGTTTTAAGATACAACAAACGTGCAAAACGCATGTCATACAACATAGGACATTAACTTTAATACCTTCATTAATCCGCTATTATTACAAATTGATTAATGCGCTGTATGCTTTCATTAATGCGCTGTTTTTGCTACGCAACATTAATAAAGTGATTTTAACCAAAACGTGTTATGTGCCTATAGGTAAACTTCGTGTCCTTTTGAATAACGGACAGATGCGTTTCAGCATCAATCCGCTATATAAAGGTTTGATTGTTCTCCACTTCGTTAAAACATAAAGCCAGCTTTTGAAAACTATTAGAAACAGCTGGATAAAGTTTGTGGTGATGCTACCTGATTGGTTCCTAAAGTTGGAGAAGCAGAGGAACTCCGCCTAGACCCTACACTCGAACCACATTCCTAGATCTTAATTAGAGGTTAAACAAATAGAGGAACCAAAAATAGCTCCTAGTATAGACTCGGAAGCAAGGCGGTTAAAAGCGAGATGACTAAGATTCTGTAGAGGATGGCTACTGCCCAGAGTCCACAGTTTTGGCAAGAATAGAATTTTTGCTTCTAATCTTGCATAGGTGTGACGAGAATAAGAGGTTAATTGTGACCACGGCAGCGAAGGCGAAAAAGTTCACTGTATATGGGGTGAGACAGGATTATTTCTTTGGAAAGAATCGATGAACTTGATAATTAAGATTTGAGTTGGAAGTGTGACATGTGCTGGCTTTGTCACGCTGCTGTACCCGCAACCCTCAAGTAAAGCGGGCAATGAAGAGAAAGATAATTTGTTTACTGCAAGTTAGTAAACGTACAGTAGGGTGGCCCTTGTTTTCAAAAGTCTAAAAAGTTGTGCTCTTCTCCGCCTTCAAAACGCATACATTTACTGAAAAACTCACCATGTAAAATTTTAGACTGTTTGATTATTATTGTTTAAAGGTGGTACAAGCATGCTCAAATATTCTCATCCTAGATCATATAACCAATAGGCTTACGACTGGTGGAAGGGCATTTTTTTAATTCTAATGCAAATTTACAGTAATGCATCAATATAGCGGTGAGTGGCCATGCTTATTCCCCAGCATCCCTTTTTTGTTATAGCAGAGTTGCGTAATTCGCATGTTTTTGCTATTATATCAGCACTCAGTAGCTCTTAAAGTAAGGGTTGCAGAAGATCAAAAGATGGATCGTACCAAGATGATTTAAATTTGTTAAAACAAACTTTTTCGTTTCATAATTCAAATTCTTTTAATTTCGTCATACTCTAATATAATTGCATCAAACTCGTTTCATGGTTTTCAAACGCGGTAGGTTTAGATGTCAAAAATCTCAGTTTAGAATCATGCTTTAAGAAGTTTAATAGCCACTGCTTGATACTTGCAACAATGCACCGCTCTTAAAATAAAAAATGAAAAAACGAAGATATACTGTACTACTTTCGGTTGCATATTTTTGTATTTGCACTTTATCTTATTTTTATGCTTTAAAAGTATATGAATGTTTAAAAAACAGTTGAGTCTTATCTCTCAACAGGAAGTAGCTTTAAAGGAACTGTGTGTTTTTGAAATATAAGTCTATCATTGAAGCTTGTTATACTGGTTCTGAAGAAGTTGAAGCACCTCGTCGGGATCTCGCTTCACTAAAATTCCTTCCTCAACTTTTTAGCAAAGTAATTTTCTTTGTCACATCTCAAAAGATGTCTTAACATCTGTGATCATTGTCTGAATAGCTAGTTACTCGTAACTTTTTTGGATGATGCTGTTTTTTTAGTACCAAAGCAGCACTTGGTTGCCAAGCTTCAAAATAAAGATAATAAACAAGATTCCATGAAAAGGCCGATACATCCACGTGAGAAATTTCCAATAACGGATAAACATTTTTAGATTTCGTGTCGCTAAAGACAAAGAAATTTTTTGAAAACCTTCGATTTGATTCCAAGTTTTTGTATGAAGGATCCTAGATTCAGCTAAAAAATAGAAAGCTTTCGAACTACGAAAATGATTGCCAAAAACTTAAGAGTTACTGCATTGACAATGCTTTGCGCGGCGTTGCTCTTTTGCAATCATATAATAATCTCTTAACCAACAAAAATGAAGAATAGCTAGAGTTTCTTCTGCACGTAGTACTGATCATTGAAGTGCATATCCAGATGCTAGAAAAATAACTCTAACCCAGCAAAACGAAAAATGAAAATTTGAGTATTGCATTCTTCCTAATTGCTGCAGATTTTGTCTCGCAAGCTGCTCATGAAAGCAAATTGAAATTATTGTAGCATGAACCTAAATGTAAAATTATTGTGTATTCAGTACTCATTGCTTATTTTAAATGTTTATACAAACTATCAAAGGCAGTTGATTGTATATAAGCATATAATAGCAAATTGTTGAAAATTTTGCAGCTTTTGCAAAAAATTACCCCTCTGTATTACCCTTAAACAATAATCAAAATGCATTAAACTTCACCTGGAGTGTTTTTTTGGTGAAAAGGATCCAATTTGTAAGTGGAGAGCTAAAAAAACAGAGCTTTTATTTTTACCCTTAAGTAAGGGCCTCTCTGTCGTACAGTTTTGCGCTAGCGTAAACCAGCGCAGACATTGTTATTTTTGTTAGTATACGAAGATGAATTTTGATTATTTGAGATGTACGCTGGTGGCTAAAATATATTTAGGGCCGTATAAACCAACGTGGATTAACTGAATTGAATTGAAGTTTTTAATTGATTTTTGATTTTTCCACTAGTATACATATCTACAATGCGAGAAAAAATATTGCAACTACTATTAGATTTTAAAACTACTGCAAGATCCGTTGGTGTTAACCAGCAAGGGATGGCTACGAGTAGACCTTTATGTATCGTTGCAGTTCGGCTGTACGTGTACAGTACCTAGGAATGTAAAGTGTAGTGTTGAAATCATTTGATGCTGTTGTAATAGCGAATAGGTGAGAGATTAAGGGAGAAAAATTGTTTCGAAAATGATTAAAAATGGTTTGTGCGACTTCAAGTTTAATATAGATCGGGGAGCTTTAGTGTTTTGTGAGCTGAATAAAAGGGATTAATTTATTGGTCTCCATAGACCCTCAGCGAAAAACCTAACCACTTTGTTTGAAGAACGTTGGGATTTTTTAGGTAAGTTGGATAGTGAATCTCAAGACGTTATGTCTAATGTAAAGGTTGGGTGAGTAGAAGCATAATTATACTTACAAAGAGCGGAAGTCGGGAAAAAATAATTTAGTTTTGATATAATGCCAATGGACCTTCAAAATCATTGTTCAGTGGCTCTAATGTGTGCTTGGAAGTTTAACTGCAGGATAGATATTTAACAAGGTTGCAAACTTGGAATAAGCTTGTAGTTACCGAGTGAATATAATTCAATAGTTGACCTTGTGTAATTGTCTGCGGTATCCGGTTATCGGCACATATCGCTCATTGCTATGGGTGATACTGCGTAGTGAACGGATATTGCCAGAAAAAAGAAATTTGATTAATGTATATGTTCTCGCTTTGCTTTGTTCACTCGCTGTATATGTGCTGCTGCTTTGCTGTACGTCATTATTATTATTATTAATTATCATTTTACTTGTGCATAGTCAGTGGCGTCGCTAGGGGGGGGGGGGGGGGGCAGGGGGGCAGCCCGCCCCGGGTGTCACCATTTTGGGGTGACACCATTTTATAATGCGTTTGTGATGAAGACTTTTTGTTTCAATTTATTGAGTCTCAATCCACATACGCAGCGAAAACCCACAGAGTTTTCGGCGAAGACCTATTTTTTTGGTCTTCACTTACTTTTGAATCAAAAACTCACTAAATTTTTGGCAAAAACCTTTTTTGTTTGGTCTTCACTAGCCTCACTAACAGAGGGGTGACGTTATGAAGGGTGCGTCACACATACAGGGTGACACCACGCACTCCCGCCCCTGGTGTCACTATCCTTAGCAACGCCTCTGTGCATAATAAAGGATTACGTTTTGAGGTTTATTGCGTACGGACTCACATCAATGGTGCCCAGTGTGAGGAGCGCCCGAAGGGGCGCTCACTGTGACGCAAAGAATCTTTCAAAAAAACGACCCTGAAAGGCATAGAAAGAGAAGACAAAGAGGACTACTCACAAAGCAAAAAAAAAAGATGACAGAAAATCTCACAGACTTCATTACAGAAAAAGAAAAATTGACGTGCGAACTGATAGATACTGTATTGCTTTTTGGACACGTGGCTGAACTTTTAAAACTGACTTTCAATACGGTTTAAAACAATGTATCCGTCCGTGCCTCACCGGATGTAAAATAGCCCCTTCGGTCAACACACGTACAATTGCACAACTTTTTTTGGCTTTGATTTTCGTTTTTTTTGTTTTTTTTTGTCCAGCTGTAATAGTGAAGCATTTGAGTCATTAGTTGTACAATTGTACTGATAACAACATCACTTGACAGCAGTTCTGGTTTCAAGCGTGCAGCGCTAAAACGTTAGTCAACTGTCGCACAAGATGGCTGCCAACATGCTTGCCGCAAGTGAAAGTAAACAAAATAAGTTTAAAAATACTTCAAAACAAAACAAGTAATCAACAATTACGCTTGCATTTGAAATTAGTTATTCTTTGAAATTATGTAAGGAATATTTATGTTTCGATTTTTGTTATAGACTACCCTACAGAATTTTTTGGTCAAAATCATGTACAGTTGTACGTTTCGTGTCTCAAAGTAGCTTAAGCAGCAAAGCCTAATGTAGGTAAAATAGCTTTATTTTTGGCAAACTGCAAGTTTTCAGCCACTTGCGCTCCAAATCATTACACAAACATATCAAACAAGGATTTCAAGTTATAGTGTCGCTGATTGGATATTAAATTGGAATTTCATTGGAAATAACTTAGGTTTGGAAAAAAACAAGGAAATAACACAAATAACAAACAACAAATCTAATACATGATTGGTAATTTAATTTCTATTCGACTCTACCGTACATAAAAAGAGAAAGTCAAAAGAAGTTTCTATCAAAGAAACTTGGTAGGCCGAGCCAACCCCAAATGGCAGCACTGAATACATATGGTGTGTACGTTTTGACCAGTTGAGTTACAACCGTACAATCGTAAAACCCAGTCAACCGCAAGTCATACAATTGTACGCCCCCCCCCCCCCTTAATTTGCATATTCATAAAAGAAAATTAAAAATGAAATGTTTTTTTAGTTTAGTGGCTTATAAGAACCTGGAGGACGAAAAATACAATTTCCGCATGAAAAACTACTCTATCGTGTATGAAGGAGACAGTAAAGCCGCCAAGTTATGGCGAATCGTAAAAGGCGATTGAAAATAGCTTTCATTTTGCTGAATTTTGGCATTTTGCTGTGCAACCAAGCAAAAAAATAAGCCTAAACTCAATACAAAATTAGCAAGTTATGTGGGAATCACTATCACGCAACGCATACCAATGTAAACAGCAAAAGAAGCCTGTTAACTTACGTTCACTTACTAAGCAAGCATAAGTCATTTTTTCCTAAGCTTAAGTTGACGGCAATTACTTCTTTTCATAATACGGTTAATTGGTCTTTTTCCGTATAATCTTTAGTTGGCTGTGACTAAATAAAACTACGTACAGTATTAGCAAATTGTGAAGCGAAAATAAGAACTGGGTACTAATAATCGTATTGATGGAGTTTTTATTCAGTGTTGCAAAGTCATTTTCATTATAGCTTTGCAGCTACCTAAAACACAAGCACACTGTAAAAAAAATTTACAAAAAGATTTTGGCAGCACTCTTTCAAGCAAGTATTCTGTAAAACTCATTTACAGTTTATACTGTAACATAGGTTTACTGTCAAATTTGTAATTGTAAATTACTAACATAATTTGTATTCTTACTTTAGTTTTGTACTAAGTAATAACAATCTTTTTTTGCATTTTAAAGGTCAACTTTGTAAAATGAAAAGTTATTTGAAATTCGCAAATACACAGTGTTTTGTTAATTACCAGAATACTTTGTATTTCTACTGCAGTTCTGTTTTAAATAAGAACTTTTTTTTTGCAATTTTACGCACAACCTGGTAAAGAGACACATTTACAGTTATTTGTAACTACGTAATATTTTGTAAATATCTCAATTATTTTGTTAAAATTGCGTAACGTTTACTGTATTTTCTTAAAACACAAAATTGTTATTTTACAGCGCAATCGGCTAATATTACAGTCATAAAGTTCCTGAATTCATCGAAAGACAAAATTTGTGCCGTACTTTTAACAGTGTTTTCAGCTAAATTACAAAAGCGTAGGTTTCTGCATTTCAGCGAAACACGTAAAATTGTTTAGCAGTGCTGGCTGCTAAATTTCGTCTCGCGTGATTGTTTACTATATTGAATGGTATCTAAATACAGTCATCAGTTTGTTTCACTGTAGGTATACTTTTGGCAATCAATCAAATGCTTCTTTGAACGAAATTTTATTTAACAAAAATGTCCATTTCAATGTATACATTGGCATGGCGGTTCAGCAGAAAGTTTACGCTTGCACTGCCTTTGGGTTTTTAAGGCAGTCTCCATACGTGACTACCAGAGGTGGAATCCTCGAGGACACATTTTGAAGTCGTTGGCCTTGGCCTCGAAGGTCAAGTCCTTGGCCTCGATACCTCAAGTCCTCAAAAATTGCCCTGTCCTTGGCTCGAGGACAGCACTATTTTTTGTACCATTGAAATCTTGTCGAAAAACGCCAGAAACCTTGCGGAAAATTTGCAAAGACCTTTTTTGTTTTCCGCAATTGGAAATCGTCTGAAAAATTTTTTATTGTTATTACTGATGGGCAGCGGTGCAACCGAATCTGCTACCGTTAGGTAAAATCCACCAACACTTTGCGTAGGCCTCATTTGGGCCCATTGCAACAGTAGCTGCTATGTTATTGTTGTTTTGTTTGGTTACTAGTCAAACTCAGAAAGCCTTCCTGCTTTCTTTAAGTACGTGGCCAGTTTGTTAATGTTACATTTTGTCACCACATAGTGAACCGCGGTTTTGGTGATTCCAAAATATTTATCAAAAATATCTTAGTAAAGCTTGTAATTACCAACATGATGATTTGGTGTTTCATTCTCTAGGCTACATTTTGGACAAAAAGAAGACTCATCACGACCTGTAGTTTTCTTGTGTCGCTGTTGATTGCAGTGCTAGTTAAAATTTGCTTTACGCTATTTAATTGAGGCCTCTTAGGGTTGAGGAGACGTTTTGTTAGTTAAGAAGACGTCCAACCTACAGACTCCTTCAACCTCAAGCAGTCCTTGTGTTCATTCCACATAGATTTCCATTTATCTGTGGATCAGTCCTTAACCGTGCTAACACTGTAATAAAAGGTTCAGGACCATGTATGTTTGATTTGGATCCCGATTTGGCTACATAGTCTGCCACTTCGTTACCATGTACGCCTGCATGTCCAGGAATCCAGGCAATACTGACGTGGTTTTGTTTACCTTACTGACTTAGGTTTCTAATGCAGTTGAACGCTGTACTTGATGTTACAGCGCACTTAGGGGGTGCTTTGATAGCTGCTTGACTATCAACCAGCACAACAATACTTTGATTGTGCATTTTTTTCCAAAAGCAGGTTCTTCACCACTTCTGAAATAGCTAAGACTTCTGCCTGGACACACAGCGCTGTAAATTCCAAGGTGGAAAAATACTTATTTTGAGGAGTTTTTTGGGTATTCGGCATGAAAACCCGCACCTACTCTTCCATCTAGTTTCGAGCCAACAGTGTAAGCCTTGACAGTATTCTGATCCAAAACGCTTTCAAATCTGCTAGCATTTTTTTTTATCCACAATTTGACATTCAAAATTTCTCTGAAATACCTTTGTTTTCTTTATTCGGTCAGCAGGCATTTGCAGCTGAGGTAAGAATCTTCTTGCCTCATTGCAAACATCAACATGGGTTTTCGTTTTCACAAAGGGACCAATTGGGTTGACATGTCAGAGTCCTTGTAACAACGTAACAGTGATTCTGTATGACCCTCGCACTGCCTCAGCCAATAACAAATTCCTCTATGGGAGTTACGTTGAGCAATATTTCCAGAGTTCCTGTAGGGGTGCCAGGAAAAGCTGATGAAATCATCAGGCAAGCAAGTCTCTTCACCTTTGTGAATTTTCTCACGGGATACTTTTTTTTAGACCGCCAACCCAGGACACACATGCATACGACATGTTTGGACGTATCATAGCTGTGTATATCCATTTCATCATAGACGGTTTTATTCCCCACGTTTTACCCACAATTTGTCTACATTTGCTGTAAGTGCTTTGCGGGTAATTCGGTTAATATGTGGTTTCCAAGTTAGCTTGCTGTCCAGAGTAACACCTAACACTGCTAACAGCCTTGCTTCCTTGGAAAGTTTTGAACCATTCTTAGACAAGGAACCCAAATCTGGATTACGTTTGTGAGTGAACAGTACAATTTCGGTTTTCTTGCTGCTAATCTGTTCCTCTTGTTCCGAAGCCCAGATTTTTGCCATACCTCTGATTCAAAGCATATCAGCTCCAGTGACCAACATTACTAGATCATCGGCATAGGCTTGAACATAAAAGCCCCAGCTACGTAACTCTAGCACTAGCAAAAGTTTTTTTGAAAACCTTTTTTTTTGGAGATCGCCTGAAAAAAATTTTTATTTTGGACAACACTTGCGTCTGTGTCCTTGGCCTCGAGCATTCCTGTCCTTGGCATCGAGTGGGTCTGTCCTCGGAAGGGCTGTCCTTGGCCTTGGATTTTTTTTGTGTTCTTGGCCTCACACCTTGTGTCCTCGACTCCACCTCTGGTGACCACGTATAAGTCGACATGAGAACTCAAATTACAATTTAGCGTAACTTATTTAATATCCAATATACGCCAAACAGCGAGAGTTATCAAAGCGTAAACTTGCTACGTACAGTAATTGGGCAAATGTTGTTCATGACTGATTAAAAGCAATGATTCAACTGACCTACTACATTGCACATAGCATTGTTAAAATTTTGGATGTGATAGAAAAAAACTAATACCACTGTTTTCCATATTTGAACACAAAATGCACTTACAAGTCTTGCAATGTACATTTATATAGGTGAGTTTTGAACATTGGCCAAAATATATTTCAAGTTTTGCATATAGACTTAGCACTGGATAACAGGCAATAAGTATTTAAACATTTTCATAGTCTTCAACTTTTCTTAGCAATGTGAGTACTTTCGATCTTGGTTTTGTATTAGGTTTGATTGCAGCAAAACTTCTGCAAAGAACAACACGGTAAGCAACCTTAGGTGGGCAAGTTAATGCAAAACGTTAGCTTCGTTAACCACTAGTCCGTCAACAAACTTCACTCTTCCGTTAACGTTAATCCGTTATTTTCAGCTTTTATTAACGGAAGTTAATAAAGTCCGTTAATTCGTTAACATTTTGTGTGTAATTTACATTTCTTTTTATTCACTCGCTTGTAGAACACGTATTGACGCTGTTGAGCGAATTGTAAGGAAATATTTATTGCTATGGTGGTCTTTTTTGTGTTTTGAAAGTTACATTTTACGGTCTAAGCTAATTTCAAGATAAAAATAAGATCAAATGAACTAACGAAGCTGCAATCGGAAAATCTTCGGAAATTGTGAACAGCAATAATTAAACTTATGAGGCTGCAGGTTATTATTTGCCACAAAAAAAGCTCCTTTGTTCGCTCTCTTCTATAAAACTCGTGCTAATACGCAACAAGTGTTACTAGTGCAAACTGGTTTGTACCGGTACGATAAATAAATGGTGCAAGATATTAACGATAAAAACCTTAACGGAAGTTAACAGAACTTAACGGAAGTTAATTTAGTCCGTTAACATGAAAAAACTTTTAAACGGATTAACGAGTTAATGAAAAAGTTAGCTTCGTTATTAACGGATTAACGATTAACGGACTTGTGCCCACCTATGTAAACAACGTTAGTTAAACAATTCAACTAGTAATTACAAAGTGAAGTGAATCAATGATTAAAGGCGGTAAATCATCCAGCCAATTCCGGTGGTTTACAATAGCTAAAATTGAACAATAATTTTTGATATTTTTTGTTTTGATTTTGGGGCTGCGGTTGCAAAGATATTCAACAAATACAAAAAAATATCCCTCGAAAAAAAGTTTTTGAAAACTCTGAGTTTTGTTCTTCCCGCCAAAACCACAGTAGACCTAATAGTTTAGAGAACTGTGATTTTCGCGGGAAGAACAAAACTCAGAGTTTCCAAAAACTTTTTTTCGGGGATATCTTTTTGTATTTGTTGAATATCTTTGCAACCGCAACCCCAAAATCAGAACAAAAAATATCAAAAATCAAAGTTCAATTTTAGCTATTGTAAACCACCGGAATAGGCTGGATGATTCACCGCCTTTAAACACAAATATCGTTGCTATATCTACCTTCCCAAATGTCATTACAATAAAAATTTATAAGTAGAGAAAAAAATGTTAACTATCTGAACACAAAAAAATTGCTTACGCCTGCCTAATTAGATATTATTGATTAAATCTGTACAGTGTACATACGAAAACTTATACCGGTATCACATAGATTTGTCATGTTCACAGAAGGCACTTCACAATTAATATCATAGTGCTTTGCAATTATGCGTGGTCACACAAAAAATCATTATTATAATCAAAAATTTTAAATCACAACAGCGCTGCGGTGGTAAAAAAGGTCCTCTTTAAGGAGATGAGTCCTTATTCAAATAAAATCTTCTTAAACGCTGTTACGTAGAAAGTGCATTAAGTATATAGGCTATCTCTCTTGTGACGCGTCAGTAATAATTTTCTTGAGCACATTGATTACAGCATATTCTTGCGTATAAGCGGACTCAAGAAACAGCCCTAAAACCTTTACTTTATGAACACTTCTGAAGTGATACTGGACGCCTGCCGTCACTGCAGAAGTACTGGCTCTTTTTATTTTCAACCACAATTCTAAATTCCCCAGTAATTCATGTATATATTTGTGTTTTTCATTCAATTTTGTTATGGTGCTACTAAACCACCTTTGTTATTCATGATAATAATGCATAAATAAATTCATTTGAGTGCGCTTAGAGTTATGAGCGCATAAGCCGACTCCTTAGTTTGGTAACTTTTTTTTGGGTTTTAAATTCGGCTTATACGCGAGGATATACGGTATCAACATAATTCAAAAAAGAAATTGCCACTCGCAAGGTAGTTAAATCAGTTTAAATAACTATTACATTCAAAAATCGTGAAAACAGTGGAGTACAGTATAAGCATAAGCACTAACTTACCAGAATATTGACAACCCTAGCCGGGTACTCAATATCAAAGATGTATAATACTGCAATAAGTAGAGCTATCACCAGTTCAGCATCTTTAACAGTGCAAACAAGGTTGTTGTCTACCATGATTTGGAAGATTTTAGCAGAAAAAGTTTGAATTTCCTAGAAAAAACACAGAAAAGTGATCAAAAGGAGCATTTATAATTGAATGCTCTGAAAGTTATGCATAATTACGACCAATAACAATCATGCAGCGCAGTTTATGAGAAAAAAGCCAGCACTTTTATGATGCCGTGAGCTCGCAACCCATCTTAAATAGTTGGTTTAACTGTCAGTGGTGCTTTGATAGCATTTTTACATCTTACAATATTGCCAAGTTAGTTTAGATTACGAGTCTTACGTAAGATATTTCTCAGAGCAAAATCATTTCGTTACAAATTAAATTGATATAAACACCCTGGATTGTAATGTACTTTCTGGAGCAGGAGTTCTTATCCTTTTTTCTTCGATTCCCCACCGTTTAGTTTGCCAACTCTCCATTTCCGACCACCATAAGTGTAGCTTGTAGTGGGTCAAAGATATCGTAGAGTGGAAGATTAGAAGCTGTGGTCTGGTTCGGCATGCAACCAGGAATTAGCTAAATGGAGAGAAAAATGTCTAAATTTGGGACGTGTTGAGTAAACTAGTGTAACTCAAACATATCACAGACGGGGGTCTTGGGGCAGGGCTCCAGCTGCTGGGGGCTGTGTAGGTCTGAGGGGTGAAGCCCCCCAACCGCTGGGCGATTTTTTAAAACAAAACTATTTTAATGTCATTGAATCACATTTCCCACGTGCTTAGAGCCATTTGTAAGAACTACATTTTTACCATTTGAAAGCAATTGAAAAAATTAAATTGTTCAACTCTCCTTCTACTTGCAATTTAATCCAAAATACGAGTTTGAAATTTTGCATTTTGGTGTTAAAATTTGCGATTTGGCCCAGGTAGGGGAAAGTAAGGTACCGTACATTGCCTCCAGCAATATTTTAGCAGTGAATAATAATCTACTCAAAGATTTGCCTTTAAGATTTTCGTTTTGTCATGAAAATAACCAGTAGTAAGAGTACATGTACGACTACAGGGCCCAGGCCCCCTCAATTCAAATGCAATAATTTGTTCAACGAGCACTTACCCTAGCTATTTTTTAAAAGTATTTGGTCGCGAAAAGCTGAAGAGGTGGAGGTGAATTGTAGTTGAAAAATGATACAATACATGATTACGTCTTCAATAACCATGTTATTGCTCGGACCGATTGACATTACGCAGAACCTTTGGCAGTTTTGGGATTTTCGCAAAATTTTCCTGTCAAATATAGGTGAAGACCAAAAAAAGTCAGACTAACTGAGCGCGGAGCCCCTGGAACTGTGCCATATGGTAAATCCAGCCATGGTTATTGCATTACGTTCATAAAAAGGCTAGATAGGGCCTGAGGTAGCAACTTTTAGGATAAAAATTCTTGATTTCTTCCAGGTTATACAGTACATTAAAATTGGTTGACAAAATTCGCACTAAAGGGACCCGTGCCTCCTAGTTGTCAATATTATTGTTAATTACTGCTGTACGCGAAAAAAGGGGGCCCCTTTTCCCCTGGCTAAGCATATGCCCACCACAGCATTGGTCTTTGACAAATTATAAAACAGTGTTGTCACTTTACCCAAACATGACTTACAATACCTCATATATTGGTTGTTTTTAATAATAAAACTGTCTTTAAATGGTTGTGATTTGTCAAGTAAGTCAACATGTGATGTGATAAATTTTGCAGCGGTGACAGAGTGTTCTTTTGTCCGACCGGTCATTTCTCACTCGGCAACTCCACCATTCTTCACCAGGGAAGAATTCTCCACGGGTTAAAAATCACTGTTCTAGAAGTACTGATATCCTTTTAACCTATTCATTGTTACTGTTCAAGCAGATTCTTCTAATTTATTTATTTTTTCAATAGAGTTATAGAAGCAATAATGCTTTTTTAACAACTGGCAGTTTTAGGGTGCTTTTGCTGAAAATTTCTAAAGGAAAACACATGGCTTTGATCTTGCCATTGTGGATGGCTTATAGGTATCAGTTTTTCTATATTTTTGAAATTGTAGTTCATATTTTTGAAGGAAGTGGCTAGTGCTCTGTTACGTAACGCCTATATAGAGAATAAGAGAGTAAATAGTGAGTGCTCTATCACTCTTTAATATTTTTTAAATTATCGTTAGAGCTTGGGTTAGATTTTGAGTTTGGGGTAGGTTTAGAGTTAGGGTAAGGGCTAGGATAGCGATTTTCCCATTCTTATGTAACGAAATCAGCAGCCTCTGCCTTTTTTTAACCTGTAAAATCATCGCTTCTTCTTTAGCTTTAAAATTGTTGCAGCTAGTTGAACAATAAACACTCTATAGTTAAATAAGTTATGCTTTGATGGCAATACCAGTATGCCGTTCAAAGATTGACAAGCATTTACACCTGAAGTGAGCATGCTCATATCAACACAATGAAGTAACTGCTAAATTAGATATGGCGCAGGCTGTCAAGTCGTTGAATTAAAAAAAAATGAATAAAAAAATAGATGGGAGTTTGCCAGCAAACCCAGTGAACGACCGACGCATAGCTAATGCTGTTACGCTTAAAAGTACGTTTCGTCTACCGTAAAATCAGCAATTATTAAAAAATATCTGATAATGGAACCTCCAAAAAAGTAGAAATCATAAACATAGTCAAAAAATATCAACGTCATCGTTTCTGATTTTAAAAATAATCCGCCAGGTTAAGCCAGCGTTTCCCAAAGCATGGGTCGCGACCCAAATGTTGGTCGCCAAAGCTTTATGAATGGGATGCTGACACAAATAGAGCCCTCAGTACTTTGATTATCTTTAAATCATAGTAAAGCAAACGAATATCCAATATTGTATGAAGAAGCCTTAAAAATTATAATCTCTTTTCCTAGTTCATGTTTACGTGGAATGAGATTTTCTGCTCTGACATTTATGAAAGAGAAATATTAAAACAGTCTGGGTGAAGATCATTCAATACGTTTAGCGTTGAGTGATGTTGAGTCACGATTTTAAAAATTGTTGCAGGTGCGTAGCCAGGAATTTGCAATGGGGGGGCTGTTTTGGAGGCTGGAAACAACATCAAACGATCTTGACCCAGATTTTCATTGGTCTTCATCAGATTGAGTCGATTTTTAAGCCAAATTCAAGTGATTTCCGAAAAAAAAAAAAGTTCTTCACCGAAATTAAGACTGTTTTTCTGTCTGAATTCCGTCAGCAACATTGTAGGTTGAACAAACAGAAAAATCTTAATAGCGTAGTGAAAATCTTATCAAATTATAAGCTAAACCAACATCTTAGGTGATTAACAACAATTTGTCAGTTAAAGCTTCCACCATCAGTATTATAAATACATATGTCCTAGGTCAAGCGTAAATTCAAAATGCGCACAAAGCTATCGTGTAATGTCTAGTACATACTACGTAGATATTTTCCCGGGGGAATATAATACGAGACTTCCACCAGTTTCATTTCATCATCATTCTCCCTTGCATACTTTGAAGGTTTCCGATATTTCTGTAAAACTCAATCGTATGCAATGCAGTCAAACTAATTTTGTCTCTTGAAAAAAATAAATGTGGATTTTAAATCGTTTGTGGTTTGGATAAAACCGATCTCCGACAAAGTATTTGAACACAGCTCAGTTCATTTACGACAATTTCAAACCCTGGCGCCTTTAATCATTACGCCAGCTCAGCATATGAACGCAACTGACTAAAATTAATTGGTAAATATAGCTTTCAAAAAGTGATTTTTGGGAAGGTTCATTTGGAGGTTGGTACCATTGTCTTTCAAATATCTATTGACATCCAAAAAAAACTAGCGCCCTATCTCAAGCTGTTAAAAATAATTGATTTCACGGGGTCCATTTGGGAAGTTTCCGGAGGGGAGAACTCAAAACTATGTCAAACATTTTGTCTCTAAAATATCTTTTGATCTAAAAAATAAACTGGAGCTTTAGCTTAAGTTCAACAAAATTGATTTTTGTGGGGTTTACGTGAGGATTTCCGGGATTCTGGTACCCCCATATTATGTATAGAAAACTGGAGTTTCAGCTTAAGCCGTTCAACGCAATGACGTCAGGGAGTTTTGGGGGGAGGGTACTTCCAAACTATGTCAGTTTTTTGTCGCTTAAATACCTACTAATATCAAAAAAAACGAAGCCTTAAATTAAATCGTACAGAATTTGATTTTTATGGGGTTCATTTGGGGATTTTCGGGGGGTGGCACTTTCAAAGTATGTCCAAGTGTTTGTCTTTTCAGTATTTCATAATATGAAATAAAAACTAGAACTCTAACAGAAGCCGTTGAAAATATTGATCTTTAAGGGGTCCGTTTGGGGGTACCCCCAAACTCTGTCAAAATATTTGCCTCTGAAATATCTACTGATACCAAAAACACAGGTATCGTAAAATTGGTGGTGCAAATATTTGATTTTTGGGAGTACACCTTGGGGAGGTCCCCGGGGGGGTGGCACCCTCAAACTATGTCGAATTATTTCTATGTTGTATGTGTTGATATCTAAAAATAAAACTGGTGCCCTAGTTTGAGCCAAACATAAAATTAATATTTGGAGGGTCCATTTTGGGGGGGTCCCAGGGGAGGTATTCCCAAATGATGTAGAAACATTCGTGTCTTAGATATGTGGTGAAATTAAAAAACTAGTTCCCTAGCTTGAGCCAATCACAAAATTGATTTTCGGGGGTCTGTTTGGGGGGTCCCCAGGGAGGCGGCACCCCCAAACTACGTCAAAATATTTGTCTCCAAAATATCTGCTGCTGATATCAAAAAACACTGGCACCGTAAATGAAGTCGTTCAAAGAATTGGTTTTGGGGGGGAACCCCGAGGGGGGCAATTCCCCCAAACCACATCAAAATACTTGTATCTTAAATATCTACTGACAACAAAAAACACTGGCATCCTAGCTTGAATCATTCAAAAAATTGTGTTTTGGGTGGTCCATTTGGAAGGGGGCCTCAGCGAGGTGGTACCCCCAAACTGTGTCAAAACATTTGCCTCTAAATATCTATTGATATGAAAATACACAGGCACCGTAAATTAGGCCGTTCAAGAAATTGGCTTTTGCGGGGTTTATTTGAGGGGGTCCCCAAAAGGGGGGTTGGCACCCCCAAACTATTTCAAAATGTTTGTCTGTTAAGTATGTGTTGATATAAAAAAAACTGGCATCTTAGTTTGAGCCAATCAAAAAATTAGTTTTCTTGGGGTCCATTTTGGGAGGATCCTCGGGGATAATACCCCCAAACAATGTCAAAATATTCGTCTCTTAGAAATATGCTGATATCAAAAAAAGCTAGTGCCCAAGCCTGAGCCAGTTAAAAATTGATTTTTGGGGGTCCCCGAGGGGGGTGTTACCCCCAAACAACGTCAAAGTATTTGTCTTTTAAAATCTCCTGATATCAAAAAACACTGGCACCTTAAATTAAGTCGTTCAAAAAATTGATGTTTGGGGGGTCCATTTTGGCTCCCCAAGGAGGGGCGGTACCCCTGAACCTCGTCAAAATATTTTCCTTTCAAATATCGACTGATATCAAAAAACACTGGCACCCTATGTTAAGCAGTTTAAAAAATTGATGTTTGGGGTGGCCACTCGGGGGGTCCCCGGGAGGGTGGTACCCCCAAACTACGTCAAGGTGTTTGTCTCTTTATTGTCTCTTGATATCAAAGTTGTAGCACGCTAGCTTAAGCCGTCAAAAAAACTGATATTTGTTTGGGTTTATTTGGGGGTTTTGGGGGGTTGGTCCCCCCAAGTTATGTCAAAATAGTTTTGTCCTAAAAAGTTCTTCTGACACCCAAAAAAAGTAGTGCGCTTGCTTATGGTGTTAAAAAAGTGTTTTTTAAGACGTCTTCACAGAGACTGAAACCTGATACCCTCTGATCATACCTAGTGTCGAACAGAAAATATTGAAAGCAATTTTGACGTAATCGAAAAAAAATTAATATGCTAGATTCGATATAATCTTGGTTTGATAAAAGCGATGGCCAAGTAGGTAATTGAACTCACGTCTTTGGTTTAAGCACTGGCGCCTTAAACCATTCGGCCACAGCAGCACGCGCGCGTAGGTGACTACCTCCAAAGTACGTCAAAATATTCTTGTCTTTAGAATTTCTAGTGGTAGTAAAAAAAACTAGCGCGCTAGCTTTAGGTCTTAAAAAGCTGATTTTTGGGACGTCTTCACAAAGAATGAAACCTGATACCTTCTTATCATATCTAATGTCAAACAAAAAGTTTTATACAAGATTTTGTCGTAATCGAAAAAAAAATCATGCGCTAGATTCAATATAATCTTAGTTTGATAAAAGTGATTGCCATGTAGAGAATTGAACCAAAGTCTAAGGATTTCAGCACTGGCGCCTTAAACCATTCGAACACGGTATCACGCGCGAGTACGTGACTAACATCATTTGATTTACTTCGCTGTCACAAGTTTGGGGTGCATATGCCCCAAACCACGTTGGCACAAGGACACAAAAAAACTCCGAGGCCAAGGCCAAGGTCAGGAATGCTCGAGGCCAAGGCCAAGGACCAAGGACACAAATGCAAGTGTTTTCCTAAAAAAAAAGATCTTAAAAAATTTTTTTCCGTCGATCTCCAAAAAAAAAACGGTCTAGAAAAACATTTTTCAGCCGATGTACAAAATTTTAACCATTCAAAAAATAGTGCTGTCCTCGAGCCGAGGATAGAGCAATTTTCGAGGATTTGAGGATTTGAGGCTTCGAGGCCAAGGCCAAGGACTTGAAAATGTGTTCTCGAGGACTCCACCTCTGCATGGCAGTAAGCCTAGGCTATAAGGTGCCATGACTATTTCCTGCTTATCAATACGTCATTGATTGTGTTCGGGGAAACAACCCGAAATTTTTAGTCAAAAATATTAGCTCTGATTTCTGCCAATTTCAATCTTGTTTTGTATCATTATTGTACTGTCTGCTTTTTTGAATTTTACGAAACAGACAGCATAAATGTCAAATTGGCGCCGTTTTTACCCTCGTTCGATTCAATTTTAAATCGGATTTTTCAGCGCAAAAATGGCGCCAATTACAAAGTAAGAATCAAAAAGGCGGCTGAGCTCATAAAAAGCAAAATTTCATGCTATAACCATTGAATACGCTGGCTTAGCTGCGTTCTATTGCTTTTTCTTGGCCATTTTGCAACTGATGAGTGCAAAGTTTCAGACTTACCGAAATCATAAACGGCAAGACACCAAAACCAAACACCATAAACGGCAACTCGGCAAGGCACCGAAACCATATTTGTGTGCAGAATTGTTGAGCAACAAACGCATATTTGTCTCCTGAAATTTTTTGGTGCTAATCCCCCTGAGAACTCCCACCATATAGGACCCTCAAAAATAAATTTTTAGGTAGAGAGCTGATTGTTTTTGATATCAGTTGATATTTTTGAGACTAATATTTTGAAATAGTGTGGAGATCCTATCCACCCCAAAAGCTTCCCGAAATTAGAGTCCTAAAAAACAATTCTTTAAACCGCTTAACCTCGAGAGGTAATTTTATTGACATTGGTACATATCTACAAGAGTCAAATATTTTGACATGCAAGAGCTTGGGGGTACCCCAAATTAGATCCCCTAAAAATCTATTTTTTGAACGGCTTAAGCTTGAGAGCGAATTGTTTTTGTTATCAGTGATAATTTAAGAGATAAATATTTTGGCATATAGTTTGGAGGTTCTATCCCTTCAGGAATCCCCAAAATCAATTTTTGAATGGCTTATAGTAGAGAGCTAATTTGGCTTATATCAGTAGCTTTTCAAGAGTTATACTGTATATCTTTTTTATATTGAAAAAATAAAATAAAAATAAACAAAAACAGCAAAGCATAAAAACTAATATTAACTTAGCGTTAAGGCAAAAAAAATGTTCTAATAGAATACATAATCTTTAGTAGTTTTAATTCAAAACAATAATCATTATGTTTTTTTACAAACGCAATTTAGTAAAAATACTAAGATGTTAATTTTTTTTGACAAATTATTTTTGTATATTTTTGAATCAAATAAATTCTCGCAAATTAACAAACACATTTTTTGTACTGATACAAAAAATTTTTTAAATGACAAATCTAAAACTGTAATCAAAATAAACACCAAATTATTTGAAAAATTCCACAAACTTTTTTTGTAAATTTACAAAAATTTTTTACAGTGCACGTATCAGGCTTGAATTAAGCCTGAAATTTTGCAATTTTAAGCTCAAACCAGTCCTGAAAAGCCCGTTTCTATGCACACTTTTGTTGTGATGATTATGTCTACCTTGGGGGTTTTCAACAATTACATAATATTTGTTTCAATCATAATTCTGTTCTAAATAGTAAAGACCACAACGATTTTAAACCTCTTTAACAAAAACGTAAAGTATAAAAACTTAAACTAAGATTTGTCGACTTCAAAGCATCGAAAAAAAGTGAAATCGATTTTGCATTCAAGATGGCATGCATCCTCAGCTGAAAAGGCAGCCAAACAGTTCCAAATAACATTAAAAACAAAAACTTATTCAAAACATTACTTTTATTTTAGGTCATTAAACTTTGAAGCTTCACAGAGCGTGGAGGTTTGGCACTGTTTGTTTTTCTTGCTGAACATCATTGAAGCAGTGAATAGCAGTTTTTATAGTCTCTGGCTTGACCAGACCGGAAAAAATGTTGAGTGCAACGTTAATGCTTCACTGACATTGATATAGAGATGGAAACCGGTCAGGTCGACCGGCACCGGTCGGGTCGAGATTCTTCGACCGGCTGGTCAAACCGGTTGAAACACTGATCAAATTCTACTTTCTTTCAACTAAAAGACATTTAAGCACCAACCGAAATATATATATATATATATTTGTTATAAATAAAACTTTTTACAAAAAAACAGTATTAACAAACCACTTCGTTTGAAAACACTTGTTAAACTGCTTAAAGCTGTGAATAATACAGTATACTGTGACGATTAGACATGCCGATCCAGGGGAATATTTAGGGAGGAATTGTGCCATGTTCCCCCCCCCCCCCTTTTGGCCACAGCACAAAGCAAAAAAGTTCAAAATATACGTTAAAATCGTGTAATCAGATCATAATAAAGCATGCATGTGGAAAAGGCGTGCGCTACTCGGCATTTTAGCATCAGTTTAAACAACGCGAGAGTAGAAGTGGCGGAGATTTTAGATTTTTTAGTACATGCTAAAATCTTGCCGGTTTGAAGAGCCTTTTTCAACTTAAATTTTCCACACTCTACTGTGGGCAAGAAAGATATAGCTTTAATTTTTTTATATCTGACCAGGCATAGCTTTTTCTAAAGTGGTATTTTTACAAACTGCTGGGCACATTATATTTCGAATATTTTCTAGCTATAATGTCATAACAGTTTAAAGTTTGCTGCTTGGCAAAGTGCAAATAATCTGTCACTAATAGCAAAAAAATTTAACTTCTTTTGTTGGCCTTACGCATAATATCATCAGAAAAAACGTCTAATAATTTAGCTTGCGCCCTCCAGTTCTTTTTATGCTTATTTTGTGCACGTTTTTCGCTCTTCATAACAGGTCTTTCAAACTGAAATTTAAGCTAAAAAAGTCTTAAAATTGAGTTATTTTTGCAAAACACGCAAAAATTTGTTTGCGTTTTTTTTGTGAGACCTCCGTCCGTAGTCACAAATTGCAACACCTCACCCATCCCCCCCTTTTGAAAATTTTTCGTTAGATGCATTGAACAGTGAACAAAAACCTTCCGTAAAAAAAGCGGTCGACCGGGCCGGTCAGTAACCGGTTGACCAGCAGGTCAACCGGCGTAGATTTTGAAATTTACTGGTCGGGTCGAGAAAATCTTGACCGGTACCATTTCTGCATTGATAAGCTGCGGAACGTACAGAAACGTGGCATCTTTCAAGAATGTGCCAAACAAGGCTGCAAAATTATTCTTTAAGCTCACATTATGTTATTATTAAACACATGGTAAAATTCAAAATTACACAAACATCCTACCGTAGCCGTGGAACGGTGATACAAAACACTTTTTGGTATCATTGGGACTTTGCGTGCGCGCTTGAAGCCATTTATGTTTTTACTCGACCGTTTTGATGAATAAGAAGTCAAACTTAATTGATTTGCTTATAACTAAAAAACAATTAAACCTAAAAAGTTGCAACATGACAATAAATTAAAGCGTTTTGTGTGCCAAATTTGGGGACAAAACTGAAAAAAAGACAATTATTTTGAGGTCCGAAATTTATTCTTTCGTTTATAACTTAAAACCGGAAGAAAGCTAAAATTTGAACGCAACATGGGTGCCGATGAAGGCTTTACGCTCACCGACTTTTGGGGGACCCGGTTATGTGACTGCAATGTTAGAAGCCGAAAATCGACAACGAAGGACAAAAATTATCAAGTTATTTTTATGAACCTGTGACGATTTGTGAGTGAAGCACTAGAGGAGATTAATTTTTATTCTCCACCTTTTTTTGGAATTTGTCAAAATTATATTTCTCAAGAATGCAGGCTATAAGGCAAACAGATGAAGATCCCAAAAAATATCAACGATTTAGTAAAAAAACAAATTCCTGTTCTAAATCTGTACAGCTTTAGAGTTTTAGTTCTTTTTAATTTTAGTTTATGTCGTAGAGAAGTGCTTTAATTTTGAAACACCCAATACAATGTACAGTATCGAATATGTTGAATTGCGATGCGAAAGAGCGTTCTCAGAAACAAAAAAGCTGTAAAATGCCCGGCAAATCTCTGATTGTGGTAAGTAACACGAATAATTTTGGCTACTGTAATGAAATTTTGCTTAAGAATTGATGGAATTCTGAAAAGACCGCTTTGAGTTATTTCACAATGGAGTGAAAAACTACTAAAAATTGGTAAAAAGTGCTAAGTTTTGGCGTTGTAAACTTTTGTGAGTCCTTTGATTGACGTTACTCTAGTATTTTTGATTACTAGAGAAATTCAAATTTTGTACTCAAATCAACAATAATATTGTTGACCCCTGGCATTTTCGCGTATAACAGTACAAGCGTACAATACTAATCAACAATAATATTGATCCAGGGGGCCCGGACCTTCTCAAGTTAATTTTTCCGATCAATTTAAATGGGCCCCCTACAATAATTTTAAATGGCATCTAATTTAAATGGGCCCCCAACAATGATAGTGATCCAAGGTGCCCAGCCCCCTCAATTTTATATTTTCCAACCAGTTTAAATGGGCCCCCTACAATAATATTTAAATGGTCCCCAATATAAATGGGTCCCCAACAATAATATTGTTCCAGGGGGCCCAGGCCCTCAATTTAATTTTTCCAATCACTTTAAATGGGCCCCCTACAATAATATTTAAATGGCATCTAATTTAAATGGACCCCCACAATAACATTGTTTCAGGGGGCCCGGGCCCCCTCAATTTCATGTTTGCCAACCAATTTAAATGAGCCCCCTATAATATTATTTAAATGGCCCCCAATTTAAATAGGCTTCCAACAATGATTTCGTTCCAGGGGGGCGCGGGCTCCCTTCCATTTTATGTTTGCCAACCAATTTAAACGTATAACCCTACTGAAATTAAGGGGGTTTATCCTAAAAGTTGCAAACTATAAGGCCCTCATCTAATCTTTTTGTAAACGTAATGCAATAACCAGGGACAGGCTTAACATATGGCACAGTACCTGGGGCCCTGCGCTCAGATAAGAGTTTTTTTTGGTCTTCACCTGTATTTGGTAGGAAAAGACTGCGAAAATCCTAAGTTGCCAGGGGCCAAACTCAATGTAAATCGGGCCCGGGCAATAACTTGGTTTGAAGGCGTAGCTATCTACTGTACATTTTTCATTAGCAAGTCATCTCCATCTCGTCAGTTTTTATGCAACAAAATACTTCTGAAAAAGAAAAGCTATTGTAAGGGGAATGCTCATTGAACAGATTTTTTAATTGAGAGGGCCTGGGCCCCTTGGTCGGAGCCTATATGTGCTCCTATAACTGGTTGTTTTTATGACAAAACAATAATTTCTAAGGAAAATATTTGACTGGATTGTTATTTACTGTTAAAATATTGCAGGAGGCAATGTACTTTACTTCCCCTTACCTGAGCCAAATCACTTTCAAAATTTAACCCAAAAATGCAAAGTTTTAAACGTATTTGGGACTTAAATTGCAAGCAAAAGGAGGACTGAACAACTTAATTTTTTCAATGGGCTTTCAAATGTTAAAAATCTAGTTCTTTCAAATGGCACTGAATACGCGCGAAATGTGATCCAGTGGTATTAAAACAGCTTTTTTTTTCCAAAAAATTACGGAAAATCGCCCAGCAGCTTGGGCTTCGCCCCCAGACCCCCATAGCCACCGGCAGCTTGGGGATCGCTCCCAGACCCCCGTCTGTGATACGTTTAAATTACAGTAAACTTGTTTACTCAAACACGTCTCCCAATTTAGACATTTTAGCATTTTGATTATTTGTTTAAGCCCTCTCCCTTGAAGGAGTAACTAGTTGAGTGGCAATACCAGGCCACGGCTTCTGATCTTCCATTCAACGATATCTTTGCCCCCACAAAAAATTCCTTGTTCGAAGTTTCTCATGACGTCATTGCAAGTGATTTGTGGTTTGGGCCCCCCCAATCAAAAATCCCGGCTAGCCTATGCTATCAACGACCACATTTTTCAAATTCATTCAAAGTAATCGGGTCACTGTGTTAAAGTTTAATAAAGTCCAGGAAAAGTTGATTACTGCCGCGAAGTCCCAGGATATCGCTTGCGATGTCATGTTCTAGTTTTAATGGCAAAGTATACTGTGCAAATCTGAAGAAACTCTATATAATATCACACCAATTTTTAAAGGTTTAAAAGGTAAATCAAATGATAATGTAGTATTATTCATTCATTCATTTTTTTATTCTTGATCACCACGATAATAGCTAATGGATACTAACACAATAATAACACGTAGAGTCATGATTAGGAACTAGCCACACAATTAGTAACGCTCAATAAACCACCATTACCAACGTCTTAAAAAAGACTGCGATATAAAAATTTTGCGCTTTATTTTATTTCAATATAACTCGAGGTTGAAACGGTTACCTAATACCTAATTACTATACATGTAAAGACAGCATTAAGATGTTGTTAAATGAAGTAGGATGGTTAGACGTTTCGTTGAACTATTAAAGTTTTGCCTATTTCACTTTAGAAATATATTGCACTTTGTTTTCATTCACGTTTTGTCTTTGGGCATTGATAAAAGAAGCCAAACCGCAAAGAGAAATTTCGGTATACGCAGCCTGTATATAACAATATTATTCAAAACTAAAATAATCCACTGAAAGTGATAGTTCTTGATAAAACAAAAAACGCGAAATAGAGAAGTTGCTTTTTACAAAAAAAAGCTTTATCACTATGTTCTACTTCGCTGTGTTAAAAAAAAATTTCAAGTGCAAGTATTAAAAACCACCATTTACACGGTTCAGCTAAGACACTGAAAAAGCTACACACAAAAATATTGCTAATTAAGAGCGCTAGAAAGAACAAAACTTTGAAGAATATTTTGGTCAGCAATGTGACCGAGAGACGTCGTTTTTACGACGACCCTGATTATATAATTTGGGTTCAATTCACTTCCTGGTCACGTTGTTGCGTCTTTATTTAATGCACTTTACGATAATTATCTTTGCTTGGTGGCTTAAATCAGTTTTCGCGAATAAGGAAATAGTGAAAAGTTTTGGGGCATTTCTTGATTATTTTCATATAGTTCTCATTTCTTCAATACAACCGATCTCGATCAGTATCTCTTTAAAACAGTTTCAACTAAGTTAAAGGTGGACTAAAGGCAAAATCAATGGGGGTATCTAAAGTTAGGCGAATCGCATAAGACTAGATCAGCGTTGACTCCATTTTTTTTGACCCATCCGTTGCAGAGATATTTTACTTCAAACACGACGTCGGTGACTCTACTGTAATGTTTCAAATTTTAATGATTTTTATTGGCAACCCTGTCGTTAATAAGCATTAGCGTCTTAGCGACGCCATCCCAGTCCTAACCTGAAGCAATGATTAGGCTACTGCACTGACTCGTTTCGCTGCGCACTAATCAGTTTGATCTTATCAGCACAACAGAGCCGAGCTAGAAAAAAGAGTAGACTGTTCGGCAGCCAAGCGATTTCGGTAAAAATCAAGCTGGCAGGTACATTTCAGTATAAATCCTAGCCTAGTCTAGTAATAAGGTTTTTAGTAATAGGCTACACAGTACAAACTCTTCCCTGATGATTAGACTGCCAATACTTCAGTAGGCCTATTGTATTTGCTGACTGTATTTTGTGACCGCAAAATGAACTTTTCCATCCAAGCTGAAAACAATGGCCTACTAGCCTACTGTAATAACTCTACTAACCTTACTTTCGCTTGTTCTTAGACGTTTGTAACCTAGGCTATTGTACAGTCTACTCTTTTTTCTAGCTCTGATCTATTCTGCTGACGAGATCAAACTGATTAGTGTGCAGCCAAACAACTCAATGCAGTAGCCTAATCGTTGCTTTAGAATAGAACATGGAAGGCGTTGCTAAGACGCTAATGCTTATCAACGACAGGGTTGCCACTTGCCAGTAAAAATTATTAAAATTTGAAACATTACAGTAGAGTCACCGACGTCGTGTTTGAAGTAGAATATCTCTGCAATGGATGGGTTAGAAAGAATGGAGTCAACGCTGATCTAGTCTTATGCGATTCGCCTAACTTTAGATACCCCCATTGATTTTGCCTTTAGTCCACGTTTAAGGGACGGCAAATAATCATACTAAAAGCATTCAAAATTATCATTCGTGACATGTTAATTAATTTAATTACAACTAGTATGTGAGAATAAATGAAAATTTCTTACAACTCTCCAGGGCAGTGACTTTATCTTTTCCGTGTCGGCATTTTTTTGAAGTCACCTAACCGTACATGCATTTTCTCATTCAGTATTAACTACGTTACAGGTGGGACTGCGTGAAGTTGGTTATAATTTATGGTGCAGTCTCATTTACGAAAATGATTGACAAATCGACAAAAATAAAACTTTGAACATTTGCATACTTTTCACCCTATTGGCTACCATCAGCAGAAAAGCCTCAGCTAGCCTAAAAGATCCACCAGAACGGCGATTATGTACAACAAATAATGCCGTAAAGAAGAAATCCTGTGGGAGGAGAACTTTTTCGTATTGCTTGTTTTAAGTAACTGCCGTTCTAGTGGCTCTTCGTTAGGCTTCCGCGTTGGTAGCCAATTAGTCCGAAAGCAAGCAAACGACTAAACATCTAAACTCTGGTCCGCAAAAATCGAAAGCATCACATTAAATTAAAATTTTGTGCAAGCAAAATCTATCAATAAGCCACCACCATAAACTTTAAATTCGCAATGGTAGTCTTGAAGAATATTAATGCTTTGTTTCGCTGATTAATTTTTGCTTACAGCAAAAGTTTTAATTTTATCTCACTTTGGAGTAGATCATACTATTTATTGCAAGGTAGCGTTTTACATTCTGTAATTATACCAAAGTGATATTGTTTTTGTTTTATATTTTGCGAGCAACACAACAAAACTAAAAAAATTGCAACAAAAATAACGTACAAGTGTTCGAACTCATAAAATGAGAGTTGGCGATTATCTTGCTCGGATCCAATACATTATTTTCCAATATAAAGGATCACTTTCCCGAAGTGTCGAAACACTTCGTTCCTTAGTTTTGACCCACAAACTTGCTGTTCCCTACACCAATGTGGAATTGGTCAATGATGAAAAGCCGAGACTAGACGTGGATGAAATGTGCGAGAAAATAGTTAAGAATAACGGTGGAGGAGTTTGTCGTGAACTAAACGGGCTTTACGGTAGGCTTTTTGAGCAGTTGGAGTTTGATGTGACGAAGTATAATGCGAAGTTCTTTGTTGAATTGAAAAAATCAGTTTTCATTCTGAGGAAGCAATTGTTTGCTGTGACTAAGCACATTATTGTACACACTACTGCAAAAGAAAGTTAATGCTGTAGAAGTTCTGTTGTAAAATAGATATACCTTTTGTTGCAAACATGGCTATTGATCCTCCTTTGCACAAGATCAATGATGTTACAAAGGAGAAGTGAAAACACAATTAAATTGTTGTATTTGCAACGAAAGGGTGCGTACCAAAGGTGGAGTCCTTGAGGACGTCCTTGGTCTCAGAACACTTTTTGAATTCCTTGGCCTCAGAACACTTGTTGAAGTCCTTGGCCTTTGTCTTGGCTTCGAAGATTCAGTCCAAGGCCTTGGCTTCGAAGCCTTCAAGTTCTCGAAAATGTCTTGTCCTCGGCTCAAGGACAGATTTTTTTTCGATTGACTAAAAAGAAAAATAGCTAAACAAAAAAACATCATAATATCAATTCGTTTCTTTTCCTCATTTGAAAAATAATGCAATGTGATAGCCAACTAAGTCAAGTCATACTGAAACTTATTTTAAATGGCATAGTGTGAAAGCTCTAATTGGAGAATGCGAAGCAAACCATTGTAGAAAACTGTTGTTTTTGCTTTTGCTAACACTTCCGGTGCTGGCGGTACTAACTGCACAGCACTAAAGCCATCCAGAGCCATAATAAGGAATCTAATGGTTCGGACGCAAACAGTTTCGAGTTGCTAATGCTAAAAAATGACCGAGCCTATTTAGCGTGGGATTTCAGAAGAAACTATTCATTTTCTTCTTGTTTCTTCAATGCACGCTTTTCCATGAGGGATACAGGGGCAGCAGCTCGAGATTAAGCCGCCGCATTTCAGATCTTCCATCACATAGGCGTAGCTAGAATTTTTGATTGGGGGGGGGTCCAAACCACAAATGACATTGGTGAAGACCAAGAAAAAAAGTTTTCAAAGTCCGATTTAGGAGTTTTGATTGGGGGGGGGGAAATTTAGTTGTAGACCAATTTAGGATTAGGGGGGACCACAACTTACATAGTAAAGACCAAAACAAAAAATAACGAAAACATGTCTCCACAAACTGAAGAGTTGAATTTATCCCGAAAAAGAGGTGAAGACAAAAAAAAACGTTTTCACGGTCTGAATAGCTGAATTTATTCCGAAAAGGTGAAGACCAAAAAAAAGGTCTTCACGGTCTGGTGTCAAGGTGACCACAAATCAAGAAAAAGAAACCGAAGAAAGAATAGTCGTTTAAGTCACAAGTTTATGATTGCTAGCATTGCGATCGGGGAGGCACGGGCACCTTGTGCACCCCCATGGCTACGTCTATGTTCCACCACATCCATCATTTTGCTTGGGTGGAGTTCCAAGCGAGTCCATTCAATGAGATCCTCAATGTAATTAGTCCGTCTAGTTCTAGATCGTCCGATTCATAGGCATAGCCAGGCCGGGGGCCCAGGGGGCCCGGACCCCCCAATTAAAATACCACCGATGATAAAAAATTATGACAACATAGCCTAGCGGTGTTTAGCTGCAGTTTTTCTTTCAGTAATTAAGCACTTAACAGTAATTAACAATAAAATTAATGACGACGAAGGAGCCCCAGAGCCACTATCTAACAACCAGGGGGCTTGGGCCCCCCTAACTTACCAACAGGGGGCCCCGGGGCCCCTAACTTACAACCTGACAAACCAGAGGGCCCCGGGGCCCCTAACTGACAACCAGGGAGCCCCAAGGCCTATAACTAACAACCAAGAGGCCCCAGGGCTCTCAACCGACAACCAGGGAGTCCAGGGGCCCTTAACTGACCAACAGGGGGTTCCAGGGCTCATAACTGACAACCAGGGGCCCGCAGGACCCCTAGGGGGCCTTGGGCCCCTAACTAACAACCACGGTGGCCCGGGGCCTTAACCGACTACCACGGTGCCTGGGGCTCCTAACTGACCAACAGGGGGCCCCGAGGCTCCTAACTAAGAACCAGGGGGCTCTGGGGTTCTTAACTAAGAACCTGGAGGCCCCGAGCCCATAAGCGACAACCAGAGGGCCCCGGGGCTCCTAATTGACAACCAGGGGGCCCCGGGGCCCCTAACTGACAACCAGGAGGCCCCAGAGCCACTAGCCGACAACCATGGGGCCCTTCGCCCTAACTAACAACCAGGGGCCCAGGGCCCTTAACCGACGACCAGGGAGTCTTGGGGCCCCCAACTGACGACCAAAGATCCCGCGCAGGGGCCCCTTAATTCAAATTTTTAACAATTTATATGCAAAACCTGTGAGAATTCTAATAGTTTTGTCCTAAAAGTTGCAAGCCCAGGTCCTTGTTTAACGTTATTATGAACTTAGTGCTATAACACAGGCGATAATGCAAACCCCCCAATTGAAATATTACCAATGATAAATATAATGAGAGCATAGCCAGTATGTTGTCCTTGTCTGGAATTGCAGTTTCTTCGATTTAGGATTTACGCGTGTAAAAGTGAGTGTTAATAATGACGACCACGTGTCCACGTCATAATAATGTCATGCAATTTCTGGAGGTTTCAAAAAACTGTCAAGTGACTTGACTCGAGTCCTCTAGGATTAGAAAAATAGTTATTTTAATTTCGCTTAAAATGTTTTTTTTTCATGAAAGAACTTAAGGGCACGATCTTATCTCAAAATCATAGGCGTAGCCAGGGGAGGGAGGGGGAGGGCGGGCCACCTTAATTGAAATGCCACCAATGACAAAAATTTACCAAAAAACCTTGTTTCTTCATTTTCAGTTTCTTTTAGCATCTTTGCGTACAACAGTACGTGTACAACAGTAATCAACAATAAATAATATTGACGACCAGGGGGCCCGGCGCACCCCCTTCATTCAATTTTTCCCACCAATTTAAACGTGTAACCAGGGTGAAATCAAGAGTTGTTGTCCTGAAAGTTGCTACTTCAGGCCCTCATCTAAACTTTTTATAAACGTAATACAATAACCAGCGCCGTATTTGCCATATGGCACAGTGCCAGGGACCCGCGCTCAGATAGAAGGATTTTTTTGGTCTTCACTTATATTTGGCAGGAAGACGTTGCAAAAATTTCCTGAGTGTCAGTGGCTCCGCAAAATGTAAATCAGGTCTGGGAATAACATGTTTAGCAAGCGTAACCATCTATTGTACCATTTTTCAATAACGATTCACCTTCACCTTGCCAGTTTTTGCGCACCAAATACTTTTGAAAAAATAGCTAGGGAAAATGCTCATTGAACAAAATACTGAATTTTAGTTCAGGATGCCAGGGCCCCCTGGCCGTACGTCTACCCCTATAACTGGTTAACTTCATGACAAAACGTTAATCTCGAATGAAAATCTTTGAGAGGATTATTATTTACTGCTAAAATATTGCAGGAGGCAATGTGCCTTACTTCCCCTACATGAACCAAATCAGTTACAATTATAATTGTGCACCATAATGCAAGATTTTAAACATGTTTTGGGCTTTAATTGCACGTAAGAGGAGAATTGAACAATTAAATTTTTTCAACTGGCTTTCAAATGTTAAAAATCTAGTTCTTTCAAATGGCTGTGAACACGTGCGAAATGTGATCCAATGGGATTAAAATAGCTTTTTTCCAAAAATTTACAAAAATCGCCTGGCGGCTGGGGGCATCGCCCCCAAACCCCCATAGCCGCCGACAGCTGGGCGGTCCGCCCCCAGACCCCCGTTTGTGATACGTTTGAGTGCACTATGTTACTCAACACGTTTCCTGAGGTAGACATTTGCATTTGCACTTTCTACCTATTAGTTTTCGCCCACTTTCTTTACCAAAATCCTGGTAAAGTGCCAAGCTACGGCTTCAGATCTTCCATTCTACAATATCTTCGAACAACAAAAAGTTCCTTTCTTGAAAATTTTTGATGACGTCATATTAAGTGATTTGTGGTTTGGCCCCCCCCCCCTAATCAAAAATCCTGGCTACGCCTATGATCCAATTGGTCTTTTTCCATTTTCTTTGGCAAGTAAAGCTTGTTTGGGAAGTCTTTTCCGAGGCATTCTGTGTATATGGCAAACTATCTAAGCTAAGATCAGTGGCGTAGGAAGTGGGGGGGCCGGGGGGCACTGGCCCTTCCCGCTTGGTTTTAAGGTGTCAATCGCGAGGCAAAATTTCGGGCGATTTCATATTTTTGGGGCAATTTTGCGTCAAAATTTTGGGCCATTTCGCCCCCTAAAATGTATAGCATGCCCCCCAAATCCCCCTTCCCTTCCTTTTTTTTTTTGGAAACCGACAGAAAAGTAGAAAATATATAGAACAATTTGTGTCGTGATGACCTTTTTTTTTCTTTTTTTTGTTATTTGTTTTTTTTTGTTTTTTTTTTTTTGGAGAACACCTTTATTTGGACAGAAAAACCGTCTCAATTTTAGTGAAGATCTTTTTTTTTTGGTGATTACCTTAATTGGGACATAAAAACCGATTGATTTTTTGGGTCAAATTCAATTCATCAAGTCATTTTTCGGACAAAAGTTTGGTGCCCCCTCCAAATCATTTTGAGCTTCTACGCTCATGGCTAAGATCTTTCAATTCGGAGAAGCAACGGCTCGATGTTCAGAGATTTTCGAATCTCAGAGCTACGCATTTTGTTAAATAGTTCAGTCCTTCGATTCTTCGTGATAAACTGATAATGAAATGCAATACAGTTTTATCAAGGATGGCATATTGATAAATTGCATGACCATGTTGCAAATTGCATGACCATGTTCTAAACATGTTGCAAAGGCAGCAATAACTTAACTTCAATAGTCTAATATTTCCTTTTACCGACTATCTTTTCTGGTAACATGAAAACGAAAAACAGCCTCTGCTTTCTGCGGACGCTTAGCTGAAATGTGGGTCAACACTGCAAAGTCTCAGCTCGCAAACTCTAAAAATTTGCATACAACTTCAACGAATACAAAAATTTAAAAGATTAATCAAGAATTTTTTAGCGTCATTAAATAACAAGCAAACAGTTCTTACGATACAACCGGACTAGACAAGTTTCAACGTCTGCAAGTTTGTTGATAATTTGCTGATGCTTTTTTTGAACTAAGAGACGGATCGGGATAATGAGCCTTAGCGCTGGGCGTAAAATCTAACAAATGGCAAAACAAGGGTTCGAAACTTTGCTAGGATAAAAAGAAACAGAACGGCGCTACACATACATTTTGTGAAGATTCTATCAACTTTCAATCGCTTAGAAAACCTCTCGACGAGCTTCAAGAAAATTAGAGAAGTGTTGGCTTCCAATTTAATTCTCGTTCGATACCGCGACGATGGTTACAACTTCATATTCGGAAAAAAGCACAGCATCTAGCAGCGTCCTGACCCACTCACTAACGTCATAATTGACGAGCGTGAGGTTTCATCTGACAAGGATATTACAATTATGGCTCGAGATGTGTTTGGATACAAAATCAAAAGCAAAGTAAACATCGTCAAAAACCATGCACTTCAAGAAATTTGTGAACCAGTTCCTAATCAAGCAGCGACTAAATGAGATTTGAAAATTCAAAATAAATCTGTTGAGAAAATTGCTGATAGCAGACACTGAGTATAGTATCATGAGAAAGATATTATTATTATTATTGATAGCTGTGGTGTTTTATTGCAATGTTATAATTGTACATGTCTCTAATGGTAAGCTCTTTTGGTCTCTACGTTTTGCTTTGAGATTGAAAATTAAAAAAGGTCATCTAGCTTGTATTTTTATGCAAGTAATATGCATTGGAACATGCTTTAGTAACAGCAGTAAATTTTGTACAGCTAATCAGAACTAATTGATACCTTTAAATTTACCATAAATAGTGTAATGAATCCTTTCGTGAAGTTGCACTAATTGAGTGAGTTTGTAGACTCTGTTTCGATTCTTGTTTGGTTCAGACTTAAGACTTATAAAACTGATATTCAATGATGTCCTGCTTGACGTTCGAGCATTAAAAGAGACAGTGTGAATCAAGGGCGTATTTAGGGGGGGCCATTGGGCCACGGCCCCCCATTTGGGTTGCCAAGATTGCAAAATTGCATAGAAAAGTGAGCAAAATGCAGTGGATAGGGTATCTTCCCCTCGAGCAAATAATAAAGCTTAGGTTCAATTCGCAGTCAGGGCAAACCAAAGATTTAAAAAATTGTTGTTTCCAGATTAACTGTTAGACGTTCAGCAATGAAAAAAAAACAGTGTGAAGCCTTCGCAGTGTGTTGTAGACCAGAGGTGGCAACGGATCCGGAGCGGACCCGGATATCCGTGTTTTTTTTTCGGATCCGGAACGGATCCGCATCTAGTTTTATTAAAAGATGCGAAACTGGACCGGATCCGGATCTGAATTTGGCCTTGCCCCTCCGAACCATTAGGAGGCAAAATCAGCACTTTTGGTCTTCACCTGAATTTTGGCAAAAAAATCGCCCAAGTTTAATTCAATTTTGGGTGAAGACTGTTTTTTTTGGTTATTATCTGAATTTTGGCAGAAAAAAACGCCCCAATTTTGGATGAAGATGTTTTTTATTTGGTCTACTTTTGGTTTTCGTTGTTATGAACAAAGTGTAGCGGTTTACTGGCGGATCCGGATCTTAAAATTTAAAAGGTGGCGGATCCTGATCTCTTCTTATAAGATCCGGATCGGTTCCGGATCTTTAAATTTGTGAATCCGGCCACCTCTGTTGTAGACTGGTGAGCAGGAGGCAGCTTGATTCAAAGAACAAAATGTCCTGTACCTTCTCCTGACCATGTGAATTTGGTAAACAAAGATATTCAACAATTACTCTTTTTTAAATTCATGCTATAAAGGTAGAAAACAAAATGCCAAAAGTGGACGAACCCAAGAGACTATGCGAACTAATCAGAGGCGGCGTCAGTGAGGAAAAGAATTTAAAAGAGACGAGAGCGTCTGCTATGGAAACGGTAGATTTTGGTTTGATACCCATTGGGGTTAAACCTAAAACTATCAAAATTGGTATTCACAGTTTTCCTGCTTGACGTTCACCCATAAAATGGAACATGGTGAAGCATTTACCGTGTTTTTGACAGGTGACTATAGATGGCACTGGCCAGTTGGTCGAGCGATGATGCGTTCGTCTCTGGAGCGGGATTTCTGTAGTTTAAATCTCGGGCAGGTCAAATCGGACACAGTGTTGTCTACGGCTTGCCTCCGCTGCGACATTTCTTCGAAAGGCGCTAAGTTGCTCCGGCGTAATGACGCGAAGTTGAACCGCGCCAACTCGTTACACGTTTCGGCGTAATACAGCGAGTATAATGAAAGATTTGATTTGACCATAGATAGCAGTTGGACTCGAAGACCACAAAGGCCGCTTTGATGTCTCCTGCACATAGCAACCTGATGAATAGAAAATGATTACAATTAATGTCCCTAATAAACAAATTTGAACTCCCAAAGCTTACCTTTGATGGCAAAAACAATTTTTTTTTTTTTTTTGTTTAATGCTTTGTAGTCTATTACCCATAAACTCTGGTTAGGAGGTATCAAAAAAGTAAATTGATGTTAACAACAATGATAATAAGTAGATTGCTTAGTACAAGTGTTCGAGCACATAAAATGAGAGTTGGCGATTATCTTGCTCGGATCAGATATCGAGGATCGTTAACACCAAGTGTCGAAACACTTCGCTCCTTAGTTTGGGCCCACAAACTTGCTGTCCCTTACACCAACGTGGAGTTTGTTAATGGCGAAAAGCTGAGACTAGACGTGGATGAAATGTATGAGAAAATAGTTAAGAATAAAGGTGGAGGAGTTTGTCTTGAACTGAACGGGCTTTTTGGTTGGCTTCTTGAAAAGCTGGAGTTTGATGTGACGCAGTATAATGCGAAGTTCTTTGTTGAATCGGAAAATCAGTTTTCATTGTGGGGAAGTCATTGTTTTCCTTGTGTAAGTACTTTCCATAAAAAGTAATTACAATATCAAGACAATACAATCTAGTTAATTTTATTTTCTTAACTTGAGACATCGGTAGAATTGCCCATCTTTACCTGATAAAATCTTCGGATGACTGCAAATTAGTGCAGTTGCGCTTTATTCCTTTTAACCAGCGTGCCTGAAACAATGAAAGCGTCCTTTTATAATGGTCCCTGATCACATATGATATTGTTGCAACCACCACTAAGGACTTGATGCTGCGCAGAGGTTCAAGGCCAATGACGCAAAAAAAAATTCGACACCAAGGTCAAGGACTGATGTTTCCAGAGCAGACACTCACGAAGCCAACAACAGGAATGGTTGAGATTAAGGCTAAGAACCAGCAAGGAAATTTTTTGAACACGATTTTTGTAAATTATGGTTTGGAGAATTTTTATTATTTTTAAACGTGAGCGTGCTTAAAATTGAATGAGGTTAAGTATTTTGTAGATAACTCAAAAATAGTAGTTTTTGGTATTACTTAATGCCATTTTGAAATTTGATACTCGTAAGTAACTATTGATGGATTGCACGTGACGACATTGCGCTTCTAGCCAAATTGCTGGACGTAAAAATTGCGAATCGGCCCCATGTAAATGCATGCAAAAACACTGATAGCAAAGATACAGGGCGTATTTTCAGGCTCAAAATCAGTTGATTTTTCGCAACATCAAAGTTAAAAGCTGAAAAATGTTTTAATTACTGAGAATGCAGTCAAGAGAATCCTGAAATATAGATCCACGATTCTCAACCTATGGGTCGCGACCCAAAGTCGTGTCGCCTAAAAATTCTTTTCAGTCGCTTGTTTTTTTATTGAATACATCTAAAAAGGGTGAAATTTGCAGAAAGCAATAATACAAAATAACTGACCGAACCCGCAGAAATTTGTGCATTCCCGTTCCGCGGCTTTGGTCAGTTGTTTTTATTATTTGGTCTTCACTTCAGGACCCGTGGTATACAAACTTTTGTAATACCCGAGCCTGATCGAACCCGCGGAAATTTGTGGTTCGCAGAAGTGAAGACCTTTTTTTTGTTCTTCACCTCAGATTCCGCGAATTGTTTTGAGAAAAATTTTAGCTGTCTATGGTTCGCAAAATTTCACACGTTTGATTTTTCCTATAAGTTTGGGTCGCTTTGAAAAAAGGTTGAGAACCACCGATGTAGATGGTGGTAGCTAGCTTCGGTTAACAAATTTAAGGTTTACTGTTGGCGGCGCTGAAATAGTCCAAGAGCAGTTGCATCTCCAGAAGTGGAGTCCTCGAGGATGTCTTTGGCCTCGAGGACACATTTTCAAGTCCATGGTCTTGGCCTTGGCCTCGAACCTAACAAGTCCTCAAAAATTCCTTTTCTCGGCTCGAAGACAGCATTATTTTGTGATTGGTTGAAAAGAAAAAAACAAAAGACAACACGTATCTGATAGTAGGCTATGTCAATAGGCTACGTTGTTTCTTTTCCTTATTTGAAACATAATACAATGTGATAGCCAAATAAGCCAAGTCATACAAAAACTTATCTTAAATGGCATTGTGTGAAAACTCTAATCGGAAAATAAGGATGCAAAACGCATTGTGGAAAATTTTTGTTTGTATTTCTGCTAATACTTCCGGTGCAGGCAGTTCAAACTGTAAAGCACTACAGTAAAGCCATTCAGAGCCCTAACAAGGAACCCGAGAGTAAGTACAAACCATATTGAGTTGCTAATGCTAAAACATGACCTTGCCCATTATGCGCATGAATTTAGAACAGGGGTCGGCAACCTGATGCCCGCGGGCCAAATCCGGCCCGCCGACACATTTTATTCGGCCCGCGGCCTGTTTTCGAAGTAGTGTATTTATCCGGCCCGCGATCTCTTTACGTACTCATGACAATTGGAGTAGCAAACAGACGTTTAGCGATCACTATTTAATTAAGCTGAAACCACGCTTCTAAACAATTGCTTGACGCATTAGATTTGACTGGAAGCATTTCCGTGTTTTATTCTGCTGAAGACCGGCGGAAAAAGAAAAATAATTTCAGTTACGCATCAAGCACTTAGCAGTTCGCACCTTGACCTATGAAAACACGGAGAGCGAGTGTTTTTCCAGAAATTGCAGTTACATGTTTTTAATCAGTTGCGTTGCTAATGGGGGGGGGGGGGCGAACCGCCCTGGGTGTCACCATTTTGGGGTGACACCATTTTAAGAGAACAATCGAACAGAAAATAAAACAAGAATATGTTTAACGTCATTGGAAATGTTTAGCTCAGTGGAATGGACTACAAATAGTTAAAACTAAAAATAACTTTTAAAACGCTTATTAAGGATGGGGCGCTAATTTGTCAAAAACATAAATTGCAAATCAGTTTAAAACTTGAAAAAATTGCTAAAACTAAGCAATCAAATTTGATCACTTGTTGAAACACGGTGAAAATACGTTTCATAAAAAAGAGCTCAGGAACAGTGGGCGAGTGGCTATTCAGTATTACTTACTTAGCAATCACTTCGGCTCAAGTATCGCTTCATTCGCCTTTCCCTTTATCGATTGTTCTCTCTATTAAGTATAGACAAAATGGTTTACTCCTTGTGAGTTTGATTGAACTATAAGACTTTATGGTTTTGGTACCACGTTGTAAATAAGAGAACTGAAATTTTACCATTAGCCACCTTCCGGATAGCCATAGCCAATTTTTGCAACCTGTTTAATCATGCTTTTCCACGGCTGATATTTATGCCACATTTCAAAAGCATTAATTTTTGTTAAAATAGGCCTAAAATTAGGCTATTTTTGCGAAAAAAATACGAATTTTTTTAGCGCTGGGGGCTCTGCCCCAAGATCCTCGAAATAATTCTCCCCATTGCAGATTGCTGGATACGAGCCTGTATCTAATCATGTTTTTGCACTTTTAATTTTTATGCCGCCAGAGTTCTCCCTGATGCCAGTTTTAAGACCATTAATTTTTATCAAAATAAGCCTAAAAGTAGGTTATTTTTTACAGAACAAAAAAATTTTCGAGTGCTAGGAGGTCTGCCTTCGGACCCCGAACACAGCCCTCCCCCCACTGCAGATTTCTGGTTATGCACCTGATACTAGACGTGTGCTGCTCATACTTCCGAGTTTTGGAATCTTAAAAAGAGAAGTTATTGAGCTAGCCAAATAACTACTTCTATCTACAGCATTGAAGTAGTACCACTATTTTTCAAATATAACCTTTTGCCGCCTACTATACATTATGAAGGGTAACACCACGAAAATCCGCCCCGGGTCAGAGATGGAACCGGTCAGGATTTTCTCGACCCGACCTTTAAATTTCAAAATCATCGCCGGTTTCTGACCGGCCCGGTCGACCGGTTTTTTTACCGAAGGTTTTTGTTCATTGTTCAATGTATCAAATGAAAAATTTTCAAAGGGGGACATGAGTGAGGTGTTAAAATTTGTGACTTTGGACGAGGGTCTCAGAAAAAAACGCAAAACAGTTTTGTTTTTTTTTGCAAAAATGACTCAATTTTACGACTTTTTTTATTTAAGTTTCGGTTTGAAAGACCTGTTTTGAGCAGTGCAAAACGTGCACAAAATAAGCATAAAAACCATTGGAGGGCACAAGCTAAATTATTAGACGTTCTTTCTAATGATATTATGCGAAGGCCAAAAAATAAAGTTACAATTTTTTAGCTATTTGTGACAGATAATTTGCACTTCGCAGAGCAGCAAACACTAAACTTTTTTTCGGCAGTGCTGCTTTTGCAGTTACAAAAAGATAAATGAGAAAAAAGCAACAGCAGAAGATACGTAACAGTAAAAACATACGAATATCACAATACTTGTACTATTATACCCAAAAACATTAAAATGATGGAGCAATAACATTATATAATATTGAAAATTATGTCACTAACAGCGTGAAAAAAGGAATACTAAAAAATTATGTCATTAGCAGCGTGAAAAAATTAATAATATTCATAACAACTAGGCTGCTTCACTAACAGTTGGAGAAAGTATGAAAGGATGTATTGCAAACATTATATACTGGAAAAGCTTTTTAGCTCCACAGAGATTTATATACGGACGGAACAATTAATATAAATCTCTGTGGAGCTAAAAACCTTTTCCAGTATATAATGTTTTGCAATACATCCTTTTCATTCTTTCTCCAACTGTTAGTGAAGCAGCCTAGCTGTTATGAATATTATTAGTTTTTTTCACGCTGTTAGTGACACAATTTTTTAGTATTCCTTTTTTCACGCTGTTAGTGACATAATTTTTCAATATTCCTTTTTTCACTCTGTTAGTGACATAATTTTCAATATTATATAATGCTGTTGCTCTATTATTTTAATGTTTTTTGGTATAACAGTACAAGTATTGTGATGTTCGTATGTTTTTACTGTTACATATCTTCTGCTGTTGTTTTTTTCTCGTTTATCTTTTTGTAACTGCAAAGGCAGCATTGCAAGTCGTTCTGAAGAAGCTTCCCGGTTTGGGAGGCGAAACGTCAAATCAATAAATAAACTCATCGGTATTACGAAGTGGTAGAAAACATTCGAAATATGATGTGCCCCAGCAGTTTGTAGAAATGCTGCTACTTCAGAACAAGCCATGGCTAGGTAGATATAAAAAAAATAAGAGCTATGTCTTTCCTGCCCAGGGTAGAGTGTGGTAAGTTTAAGTTGAAAAAAGCTTTTCAAAGCGGCAAGATTTTAGCATGTACTAAAAAATCTGTAATCAGCGCCACTTCTACTCTTAAGCTGCAGAGTTGGAGTCGAGGACACAAGGCTCGAGGCCAAGGCCAAGGACAGACCCTCTCGATGCCAAAACCAAGGACACAGATACAAATGTTCTCAAAAAAAAATGGTCTTCAAAAATTTTTTTCAGGCGATCTCTACTTGAGGAAACCAAAATAAGGTCTTTGCAGATTTTCCGCAAGGTTTCTGGCGTTTTCCAACGAAATTTCAACGGTTCAAAAATAGTGCTGTCCTCGAGCCGAGGACAAGGCAATTTTCGAGGACTTGAGGCTTCGAGGCCAAGGACTTCAAAATGTGTCCTCGAGGACGTCCTTGAGGCCAAGGACGTCCTTGAGGACTCCACCTCTGTTAAGCTGATTAAAAGGATGCTAAAATGCCAGGCAGCGTAAGCCTCATCCACATGCATGCTTTATTAGAATCTTATTACGCGATTTCAACGTATATTTTCCACTGTTTTGCTTTGTGCCGTGGCCCAAAGTGGGGGAGCTTGGCACAATGCTCTCACCCTATATACGTCCCTGAATGTGCATGTCTTAATGGTCACAGCTTGAAACCATTCAACAAGTGTTTTCAAAAGGTGTGGTTTGTTAATAGTGATTTTTTTATAAAAAGTTTTATTTATGATAAAATATATGAGTATATTTTGGTTGGTGCTTTGATGTTTTTTAGTTCCAAAATAGGAGAATTTGACCGGTTTTTCAACCGGTTTGACCGGCCGGTTGAAGAATCTCGAACCGACCGGTTTCCACCTCTGCCCCGGATGTCACCATTCTTAGCGACGCCACTGTTTTTAATGTCGTATTTGTTTGCCACTGAGCATTTTGCTTTAACAATAACTGAATTTTTGTTTTGTTTTTAGTTAATAGCTAGAAAACAGTTTTGAGTATTTTTTTGTCCAGGTTTAGTGGAAACCTTATTTATGGCCCGCGGCCAATTACTGAGCTCGATTTTGGCCCGGCAGCATCAAAAGGTTGCCGACCCCTGATTTAGAACAAAGTATGTGTGTGATAATGAAATGTAATCCAGTACTATCAGGGAAAGCATATTGATATATTACAGTAATTTTGTAAGTATATCTCGATATAACTGACGAAACGTATCTTGAGAACGCCAACTTGTTCTAAAAATACATGAGCGCAAAAAATTTCTTTTGGGATAAGGAAGAATAATTCTAATCAGTGGCAACCGGTCGGGGGGCAAAACCACGTCCATTGAACAAGTTGTGCGATGGAAATCGCCGTTACGAATCCTAAATAACAAACTATTGGATCACTATAAACGCGGCATGAAGGATTATTAAGAAATTATTGTAAGTGTGAAAATAAACACAACAATAAGTGTTCGAATGCCAAGAGTACTTAGTACATTTTTTTACAAGCTTCTACAAGAAATTGGGCGTTTTTTTCGGTTTCGACAATTGCTGACCTCTTGAAGGGGGTACGGACCAAATGTCACCAATGCTTTCCTCCTTAATACGACCCTGCTAGAATGCCTAGGTTTGCTTGTAATTAAATACCTTATGTTAAATATAACAAAGTGTCGTTTGGCGGCCGAAACCTTTGCGCTCATTCTTTGGCAGGCATTATAGATGTGAGAAACACAAAATGCACTGAAATGTAAAGAAAAGATTTGCTCAAAATTAGAGTTGGGAAATTGTGAGAAAACAAAAGTTTTTCTAACTTAGCATTAACCGTTTTTTTTTTTCAAATTGCTTTGAAAATCTAAATGTGTAATTGTCTTTAAAGTCACTAAACGTGCGATTTTTTTCCAAAAAAAATCAATAAAGTTGTTTAACGGGAGCATGGAGAAAATGCCCTCGCCCCAAAACCCCCGTATTTTTTTGATGCCAAAAACTTTTGAGCTTACAAATATACCCTTTACGGTACGGTATCTCAATTCATTTTAAAAACATAAATTTACAGTATTTTGCAATATTTTTAGACAATAATTTTTGAAAAATTCCGTGAAAACAATGGTTTAACCAAGCAATATGGGTTGCGTTTAGGAAACTACTAAAAACGTGGCGATCCGTATATCAGTGGACGTTTGCATTGGGGCCTTAACTGATGAAATTATGGCCTCAAAATTGTTCATTTCTACGTTTATGATTTAGCTATATTCAGCATTTAAACTGTGAAGTATTGCATTGGGGGACGTTTAAGCAGCCTGACCAGATGCATTTGCAATGCCGTAGCAACTTGATGTGAATTTTGCCCCGAAATCAGAAGAAAAACAAAACAATCGCCTTCGGTTGCGATTTTTTTACAGTCAAGTTCAAACGAAAACAAAAAAAAAAAAACAAGGTATTCAGTGTACAGTTTGTGCGATTTTTTTCCGCCCGATTGAAATGAAGGCCAAAACAAAATGGTTTTATTGGACGATTTCATTGTTTGTGGTTTTATTGTGCGACATGTCTTTTATTTTGCAATATATGTTTTTCGTGCGATATTTGACCGCCACAGTCGAATAAAGACCAAACAAATTAGAAAAAAAGGTCTTTTCCGCTTATCTTGTGTAATGGAGAGACGCTGAATTTTTCGTAGATGGAGTCTAAATCTCAATGGGAGGACGCATCCCTACTTCAATTTAAGTACTACCTACATTTCCATTCACGGGTTACGAGTATTGCCTTGTTTCATTACTACGATACCGCTACGGTGCAAAATCAACATCTACTGCTAACGCGTAAAACTTCAAAATGGCATTCGTTAATATTTAAAAAACTACTATTTTCGAATTATCACCAAAAACTTAACGAAATGCAATATCTTGCACTTTTGCACTTAAAAATTATTGAAAATTTACGGACCATAATTGAGAAAAATTGAGTCCTCGGTCCTTGGCTTTGGCCTCGATCATTCCTGTCCTTGGCCTCGAGAGGTCCTGTCCTCGAAAAGTTGGTCATTGGCCTTGGCCTTGGATTTTTTTTGAGTCCTAGGCCTTGGCCTCGAACGTTGTGTTTTCGACTCCACCTCTGTGCATGTCCTTTATCCGTGAAAAAATTAGCGCATTTTTTAACTTTTGCAATTTCATAAGTCTGTTTCGCAGAATCTATGGTGATTTTTTACATTATTTTCCTGTTGTCATTAGCGGCTTACTGCCATGGTTGCTAGAACTTAAAACGCATAAGCAGTCGTTTTCATTGAATTATTTCGTAGAGATGTCATTTAAATTTTAAACTAATGATTTAACTAAAAACTTTAAGCTAATGATTTAACTAAAAATTAATGATTTAAGTGTGATGTTGATCGAGTCTTAATTTCATCTATTTTGACTTGAAGTAGTGGTGTTACATATTATTCATAAGCAGAGCCTAAATTAAACATTAATCTGCCACGTGATGGTATTGCAGTGGCGTAGAGTTGTTTGTTTTTTTGGATATAGCCTACTTTGCGATGTGAATCAAAGCTGAAAACCGGGCAAAGTGGACAATAGCAGGCACAATGAACGATAAGATTCCACAAGAGGCATAACTTTCCACACCTATGTTGAGGCTTTGGGTTACGTAATCTGCTTAAATTGCTCCTGGTAACTTTCAACTAAGGCTAGGCTATCTAGAACTGTTTTAACTTTGCAATCAAATTCTTTAACTATGTCCACTGAAGGAATTAAACATTGATTCACAGTTACGTTCATTGCTTTGTAATAGCATTTTGACGTCCAATCGTTTTGGCGGAAAAAAGCTCTGACGTAGCTTCAATCCATCAACAATGAGAAGAGTTTGCTGAGCCGTAACCTTGAGAAATTTTGCTATTTTACATGAGATTTACTGTTTTTAATCAAATTAAATAAAACTGCCGTGCATTTAGTACCGAAGATATTCCGTAAAAGTATGGCAAAATTTATCTGTTTCATTGAAATTGATCGAGCTTTCTTGCCCGGTATTTGTGAGCTCACGTCTTTGGCATTAGCAAAAGCGGGCTTCTGAGGATGAGGCAAAATCCCCATACAGCCGATAAACAATTTTAGTAATTTTTTAGATTGAAAATAGCAACTTTTGAGACCCCTAAAGATTCTTTATAGTCGCGTATCAAATGCCAATGAATGAGCGCAGGTGTTCTGGGCATAAAAAGACACTTTGTTAAGTTAACATAAGGTACTCGTATTTCACTACCAAATGTGACTTGAGAACTACGATAGGGCCGTTTTATTGCTAAAAATTTGCTTCTAAGACTTTCTGCACTGTTTATTTGTACTGGTATTAGTTATACAGACATAGAGTTTTTGCCTTAAATATCTAATTAAAATGCAATATGGTGAAAATATTAACAAAATCAATCATTCACAGGCCAGAAAAATTTCAAAATTTAAAAGCAATAAACTAAAACCTCTTGCAGCCTATAGACACCAAAGCACTGACCTATACAACATTAATCAAAATATTATGTTTGGTTATTTTTTAATACGATCTTTAATGCATTTGCTTTTCATTTAACTTTCTGCACTTTGCTAAGTATTCTTTGCTTCACTTTGTTCTGGGTAAACGCGTTTTAATTAACAAAACATTTACACAGATCAAATTTATTGATGACACGACGGGGAAAATTGACAAATATTTGGTGGATCCAGGTTTTCAAATGTTTGGGCCCATGAAATTCGAACTGATGACTCCGCATGTAGAGAAGCACGGAATTTACCGCATCCGGCCAGCTCCAGATGAAAATGGCAACTACGTCTTAGAAATCCACAAAAAGACAATGTACGATAACAATGGTAAGTATTCTTGCAACAACAATAACAATTCGATATTATTCTTAAGGGGGTAAAGCATCCACCCAATTCCGGTAGTTTGTAACAGTGTCGTAAGTCGGTCCGGGCTTTTCGGGTCGGGTTCGGGCCTAAAGTTGACAAAAATTTTGGGCTTTATTTGGGCCTGAGACGTGCTTTTTGTCTTAGGTGCACCAAAAAATAATCAAAATAACTTGGCAAAATTGCTAAATTTTTCAGACTTAAGTTAACTTTCGGGTTTTTTTTTTGAGGGGGGGCATGATTTGCTTTTCAAACTAATTTTCGGGCGGAGTTCGGGCGTATATTTGCGGGTTCGGGCCTGAACTAGTCGGCCCGGTTACAATTCTGGTTTGCAATAGCTAAATTCGAAACATGGTTTTTGAATTTTTTTCCCATTTTGGGACTGCGGTTGCTAAGATATTCAACAAATACAAAGTGAAATCCCCCCAAAACTTTTTGGAAATTATGAGTTTGTTCTTTCGGTCTGAATTTCCAAAAAGAAGGGGGAGGTTTACTAAAATTGAATAGGTCACGTGATGTTACTGAAAGTGTAAATATTATTCAGTTTCTTTTTTCCCTAAAAGTTCAGAATGAGAGAACAGACTCAAGGTTTCCAAAAACTTTTTAGGGGTTATCTCTTCAAATTTGTTGAAATTCTTTGCAAAGGCAGCCCCAAAATGAGAACAAAAAATTGCAAAAACTATATATCAATTTTAGCTATTGTAACCTTACCGGAATTGACTGGAGGATTCACCACGTTTAAACTTGCAATATTCGATTACGAAGTGAAAAAGGAAAAGAATCAAAACAACCAAACAAAAATGAAGTATCTAAGAAGCGTTTCCGTTAACTCAAATATTATTATTTCATTATTTTTATTCAAATAAAGTGCCTTCTGTTTAATACTTCCATTAACCATTCTTAGCTATTGAAAGGTGCAAAACATTTTGAAGCTTACAGCAACAGATTTCTTGAAGGCAATCAAACAAAAAACTAGTCTAATTATTTTTATTCTTTTATAGGCAAATTGTTGAAACAAGGACCGGCTCCTGCTGGTCTAGCGGATAGTCATTGTAACAATGAATGTAGACAAGAGAAGACATGTCATTGGAAACCAACTCATATATTTTGCGAAGATCCAATAAATTTTCAGTCGCTTCGAGAGGTGGTTGACAATCACCAAAACAGCAGAGGAGTGGTGGCTTCCAATTTAATTCTCGTTCGATACCGCGACGATGGTTACAACTTCATATTCGGAAAAAAGTACAGCATCAGGCAGTGCCCTAACCCACTCACTGACGTCATAATTGACGAGCGTGAGGTTTCATCTGACAAGGATATTACAATTATGGCTCGAGACGTGTTTGGCTACAAAATCAAAAACGAAGTAAACATCGTCAAAAACAATGCGCTTCAAGAAATCTGCAAACAAGCTACAGATCAGGCAATGGGGGGCTAACTGCTGCCTCAATGGAAACAGACTAAATCTGTTTTTAGAGACTTATTGTCCAACTGCTCTTGATATATTCAAGAAAATTTTTGAATGCAGACGCAGCAGCATATCTCGGCCAAAAAAAATTATGAATTCTGTAATGTTGCGTTGCTGGTTTTACCGTTCACGATTTTGGCATTTTCTGCGCAGTTAATACGCAAGCGCATTTCCCGATAATTGAATGTTCGTAGGTATTAGCAAAAATATCTGAGCATAAAAACAAATTTTTGGTAGACCATAAAATGAAACTCAAACCACCTTGTCAAAACGATTTTACGCGCCCAAATTTTTTAGTAAACCTCTGTTCAACAAAAGCAGCTTGAAACGTTTGATTTTGAGCTAAATATTTGTTGTTGTTTTTTCCAAAAGAAAAAGACGAACAAAAAATTAAACCCAAGACACGATGTTAGTAGGCTAGTGTTATTACATAAGCAACAATTTGCTCTTATCGAATTTGCATCGCTGTAGAAAATCGAACTCTGAACGTATGCTGATAAAGTTCGATAACTGATTCGCCATCCAGAAGGAGCAGTCTTCATGCAATTATTTGCAACGATTTGTACAGTTACATTGCTTGAGTGGTTTGCAAGCTTGCCTCCAGAGCAGAAAATTTGGAGATTTCAAAATTGCTAGCATATTTGAGAGCATATTTGTAATGATTTCATATTTGGAGATTTCAAAATTAAAAGCTAGTATAATTGGTAAAACTTTCAAACTTGCTTGGCTACAAAAAAGAAGGTTTGGTTTCAAACTTTGCAACGCCTGTTTCCCAATAGTTACACTACTTAACAGGGATTCCGAAACCCAATAATTTGACTGCATCCCCTCCAATAATTTGACTATGGTCTACATCTGCATCCTCCCCAATAATTTGACCCTGGTCTGCATCTGAATCACTTGAAGTCGGACAGCAACAGTTGAATTCGGAGAAAAAAACTCTTCCAAGTTTGGTGAAGACCTTTTATTTATTTTTTTGGTCTTCGCTGATTTTGCTTACCTGAAAAAAATCGTGGGCTAGATTCATCCCCCCAATGTTAAAAATAAGGCAAAATTGTGGTAAAATTGCAAATCATCCCCCCAATCCTCAACAAAGATCGGCACCCCCTGCTACTGAACACGTTTTGAACAAGCAAGGAGGATACCCACTGTACAGCTGCGTGATCTTTCGTTTTGGAATTCAAACTGTGCGGTGATGAAAATACAAATAATGAAACCAAAAAAACGCAAATTCGTTACTTTCTAAACTCGTAGTGGCTTAATTAACCAAATAACTTTTACGAAAAATTGATTGAAATAAACGAAGACTAAAGGCAAAATCAATGGGAATATTTGAAATTATGCGAATTGTATTGGAGTAGATTGGCGGACACTCCATCATTTTCGACCCTGCCGTTCCAGCAATGTTCTACTTCTGCACAACGTAGGGCCTCTAATTGAACCTAACGTTATAAATTTTTTATAACGTTATAAATTTTTTATTTTTATCCCTAGGCTTCCGAGCTGGTAGCCTTTAGGCCAGAAGCACGCAAAACGATTAAAATATTAAAACTCTGGCCTGCAAACGTCAAAAAACATCTTAATTGACTTATTAGTGCAATCATACAACAAGCAAGTTGCTGGGTTTAAATAGCCAAAATTAAGCATGCGAGGAGGCGTCTTCTCTAGCTCAAGTGGTAGAGCAGTGGACCGGTAACCCAAAGGCTGCAGGTTCTATTCCTGCGGGAAGTCAATTTTTCGCATTGCTTGCTTTTAAGTAGTCGCCGTTCTGGTGGCTCTTCCCTAGGCTTCCGAGCTGGTAGCCTTTAGGCCAGAAGCACGCAAAACGATTAAAGTTATAAATTTTATTGGCAACCCTAACATTGATAACCTTAGCGTCGTTAGCGACGCCATCCTAGTTCTAATCTAACCCAACGCCGCTGTTAGGCTATTGCATTAAGTTGTTTCTCTGTGTACTAATCAGTTTCATCTTGTCAGCCCAACAAATCCGAGCTAGCAAAAATAGTAGAGTGTACGGTAGCCAAGGGATCTTAGTAAAAAATCAAGCTGTCACATATGTTTCAGTGTCTAAATCATAGCCTAGCAATAAACATTTTATTAAGTTACTAGGCTACAAGTCTGAAGTACGACCTAGGTATTCTACAGTAGAGGTACATCCCTGCCGGTAATATTTTCATTTTTGAGAATAGGCCAACTAGGTTGGGTTGTTTGTGGAGTGCCCACTAAAACATCAATCCGGCCCAGTGGTGCACCCAGAATTTTCAAAGAGGGGAGGAGAAAATTTTTCAAAAAAGGAATACTTTCGCTGCCGAGTTTTTGGCCTTTTTTACTGAAAATAGGGGTTTCCACGCTATTTTCAGACAAAAATTAGCTAGCTTCGTTCTCGTTTGCTAATATATTGTCAAATAAACCGATCTAATGGCTTTTTTGGCGTCGCATTCGCCCCGCTTTCAAAAATTTTGGATACGTTTGTTTAAAAATGGTGACTTTAATTGACATCTTCGTCCAAAATTTTACAATATTTTTTTTCGGTTTTACTTAGGCATCTTTTGGTTTTACTTAGGCGTTTTGTGCTGCCTCGTGGCGGAGTGTATTTAAGGAAGAAATAATTATTATAATAGCAATTTTTGGTCTAAAAAGCCCTTTTCTCTACTAAATATCGTAAGTGACATTACTATGGGACTGGATGTAGGGGGATTTAGCTCTCCTAGACCTTACCCCTGCAAGCCCTGCCGCGCTTACCGTATACGCGTGTATATGCGACTTTAATAATTTTGCATTCACAAAATAATACAAAATCATTTACTTTGCTTTAACCTTTCTACACTATGAGCTGTTAATTAAGAGCTGTAGCCTTCATTCATTTCTAAAATTGTTGTTGACTTTTTTTTGGTCTTAGATTGTTCTTGACCCAACATTTCGCTATGTTTATGATTGTTTAGCAATTGATTTTCTGTACAGTATATCCTGTGAAGTTGTCTAGAAACGCTATTCTGAGTCATAATAGTACCCTTTTTAAAATGAGTTTAATACGCATTTATAAAGACTTTTAACCCCGGAAATAACCTGAAATGGAATTACGAAGCTTTGGCCCTTCAAATAAAAGTAAAATCCAACAAAAAACGCCGCCCACTAACCTACAGTGGTTGTTTGAAGTTGCGTGTATGTAATAATTTTACCATTGATTTAAATTGGGCGAATTTTTTTGCGATCTGCAGTACGAACCAGACAATGGGCATTGTGACGCGCCGCTAAACCGGTCTTATATTAACGTACCAGTGCCTGAGCAGGCCTATTGTATTTGCTTGAAGTGTATTATGACCTTAGAATAAACTTTTCCTACTAACTTGAATTACAAACAATGGCTAATACATACAAACAATTACAAAACTTTACTACAGTATGTACTCTTACTTTCGCCCGTTCTTAGACGTTTATTACCTAGGCTACCGTACAGTCTACTCTTTTTTCCCACTCGGATCTGTTCTGCTGACAACATCTAACTGACTAGTCGGCAGCGAAACGACTCATTTCAGTAGCCTACCTGCTGCGTTGCTTTAGGTTACTACTGGGATGGCGTCGCTAACAATGCTAAGGTTATCAACGTTAGGATTGCCAATAAAATTCATAACATTAGACGCCCCGCCGTCGTGTTTGACGCAGAATATCTCTGGAACAGCTGGGTCAAGAAGGATGGAGTCAACGCCAATCTAATCTTCTGCGATTGGCCTAACTTTAGATAACCCCATTGATTTTGCCTTAGTCCTCGTTTAAGTCGTTGTGCACGTTTCAAAGGTTGAGTCATGGGCGTTTGTAACTGCTTTAAACAATCTGAACGCAAATAGTTATTAGGAATGTGTATTTAATAATTATGTCACTGTAAAATATTTTGCAAAAACTTTTCTTGCTTGAAATTCTACAATTTTCCACGAACAATGATTCTGAAAAGTTTTTTAAGTTGTTTCACGTGCTTTAACCAGGCCCGGCGCCACGGGGGAGCATTCCGGGGCCGTGCCCCCCGAAAGACTGCTTGTTCCCACCAAACGAAAATTGGGCCCTCCCAACCGAGGACTGTTCCCCGAGGAAATTAACAGGCTCAGGGCTACTGGAGTGCAAATTTGGTGTTTCCCGCTAGTATTTTCGTAATTTTTGTGGACTCATTCCGGGACGAAGACCTTTTTCTTTTTTTGGTCTTCATTTAAGAATTCGGAAAAATCGCAAAAATTTTGAGACGATAACCAGAATTTGTGGAAATTTTTGTCCTGAAGACATTTCTTTTTTTGGTCTTCACCTTTTTTGTTTGATCCACACTCGAATAAATTTCTCGTGTCCCCGTGCACCTCTCGAATTCACATGAATAAATGTGCCCCCAAAAATTTATTTCTGCCCCCCCAGTCACGCTATCCTGGCGCCGGCCCTGACTTTAACCAAAAATAGTATACGAAAAACAAATCTAAAATGTTAACGTAGGTCCAGTATTACGAAAAAAATATCTTAACCTGCAACTGCAACGAAAATTTGGTCGCAATACTATAGCACAAAAATTGAAAAAGCTTTTATTTTGCGAATCCCATCTGGGGATATCAAATTGAAAGAATAATATTTTTTTCCACAGACAAAAATTCCTTTTTATAGTATTTATGTCAACGTAACTTAAAACCTGGTTGCAAAATTTTCATAAGTTGCTTTTTGCATCACTTCGTTGCTACATAGAGTAGCAACAATTCGTTTTATCTTAATTTGACGAAAACTATAGGAGTTTTGTTTCTATAAAATTTAGTGATCACACTTAAAAACTTGCAGTATTAAACCACATATAGTTTAGTCAAAAAACGCGTTTCCGGGCCCCGGAAGAATTTTTTTATATAAATAGCGATGTTCAGTATAGTGTGAAGTTTCCGGAAAGGGTTGTCCCCACCCCACTTTTCCTGCCCATTTACGTCATAATGACGTCATTTCCGCAAAAGCTGGCTAAATTTTAAGCGGTTTTGACTTTTACTTTATTCAATCTCACTTTCCCTATGGTTGGACCTGAATTTCCAAACTTGGGTCACTCAACAAGTTGGACATGGGCAATCTTCAAATGCATTTATGACGTAATAAGATTATGAAGTCACAATGCAGGAACAAAATTGTTACCAAAATTGTAAAAAATTACCATTTTGAGTGGTTGTCAACTTTTATAACTTTTATAAGCACAGAGCTGGACAGCGCTGTTTCGAGCTTTTAGCTCTCATCGGCAGCCCTCAGCTATCAGCTACCAGTGGAAGTTGACAAGGCTTCCCAGGAGTCGACCATGAAGGACATCAAGATAGTGCAGTTTTTATAACTTTTGTTATATCAGATGTAGAGCCTTGATATTACTCTCGAAAAAAATTCACGCATATTAAAAGATACTGTATGAAGTTGGTTTACTTTGATGAACATTTTTATACAATAAATTACACTGAAAATATGACACCCATTTTGCAATATTTATCAAATTTTAGCGTTTTGCTCGTCATCCAAGACTGAGTTGATTTCTAAAATAATGTTTGTTTCCATAATTCACTTTTTTTTCAGATTATAAAATCTTTGATGTATTATGAAGATAAAATAGTTTTGACGTCATATTGATGACATCATATGTAAGTAAATAGTCACAAAAACTGTCCTAAGTTTGTGCTGGTGTTATAGATAAAATGATATCAAGTCTTTCACGAACCACACAAATGAGAGCAAAAAAGTGTTGACGTAATCATTTATAACGTCTTATTTTTTAAAATTTGCAATTATTGCTGTAATTGATATAGGAAATTTTTTTACACAAATTCAAACAATGTACTATACAATTTATTTGTTTTTATCGAATTTTTATTGTTGCAAGTGATGATGTCGCATTTAAATAAACATTTTACAAGTTTTTAAGTGATGAACAGCCAAACCTCAATAATTTGATAATTTTGTCTCAGGGACAAGTAATTTGACCATCAGCCCGTTGAGTAATCAGCATCCTCCTTTTCCTCAATGCAATCATCGAAATCATCTAATTCAACGAACACTTCCTGCTCGGATTCTTGTTCTACCCTATGTATCAGAGGTGGAGTCCTCCAGGACGGATCTGCTTGGCCTTGCCCTCGAAGCCTACAAGTCCTCGGAAATATCCTTTCCTCGGCTCGAGGACAGCAGTATTTTTTGATTGGTAAAAAGGAAAATAACCAAACAAAAGACAACATAATCTTCTGGTCTGTCAATTCGTTTCCTTTCTTTATTTAAAAAATAATGCAAGTGATAGCCAATTATGCCAAGTCATAATGAAACTTATTTTAAATGGATTGTGTTAAAGCTATCATCGGAAATGAGGGGGCGAAAAAACTTGTAGAAGATTGTTTTTGTTTTTGCAAATATTTTCGGTGCAGTCGATACAAACCACAACGCACTAAAGCCATGCAGAGCCATAACAGAATCCGGAGGTAATTTTGAGAAGCTAATGCTAAAACATGACCGAGCTTATTCTGCGTGTGAATTTAGAATAAAGTATGAGTGTGATAATGAAATGTGTGGTAATAAAGTATTATCAGGTATTGCATATTGATATTATACTACAGTAAAGATGTTAGTACCTGTATAATCTTGAGAACGACAACTTGTCCTGATAATACACGAGCACGTAGAATTGGTTTTGAGATAAAAACAAATTTAATCACTGGCAAGTCAGCGGTTGGGGCAAACCACATCCACTGAACAATTTATTCGTATGTTGGAGATCGCCGCTAAGAATCCCAAATAACAAACTTGTGGTTCACAATAGTGTTGCGGGAAGAATTATTAAGAAATTAAGTGTAGTAATTGTTCGAATGCCTGGAATTCCTGGAAAGATGCGCGCTATACTTAACAAATTATTTTATACTTATAAGTTGAAGAGGGGAAGCTCCCGTGAAAAATTTGGGCATTTTAAAAAAAATTCATGGTGTATTATTTTTCCATTTCGTCAATTGTGGACCCTTTGAAGGGGGGCCCGGAGCAAATGTCTCCAATGCTTTTCTTCCTAATACGATTCTGCTGGGATCCTCAGGTTATTTTTTGAAATTAAATGCCTTAGGTTGAATTCAACAAAGTGTCTTTTGACGGCCTAAACGTTCGCGACCATTTATTGATAGGCATTGAATGTGAGAAAGACATCACATGCAATGAAATGCAAGAAAACATTGGCTTAAAATTAGAGTTGGGAAATTGTGGAACAACTAAAGTTTTTCTACCTTAGTATTTACAATATTTTCTTTCCAAGATTGCTTTGAAAATCTAAGTACGTCATTTTCTTTAACGTCACAAAAATTGCTATTTTTTCCGGAAAAAAATCAGTAACGTTATTCAACATGGGGCACGAGGACTTTGCTCTCGCCCCAGAGCCCCCTTTTTTTAATGTCAAGACCTTGAGCTCACAAATATATCCGGTACTGTACCTCAATTTATGTTAAAACATAAATTTACAGCATTTCCTATTCTGCTTTTCAAATAAAAATGTTTAAAAACTTCCGAGAAAAAAAATCGTTTGACCAAACAATATGGCTTGCGCTTAGGAAGCTACTAAAAAAGTTGGGATCCATAATCAGTGGACTTTTGCACGGGGGCTCTTACTGATGAAATTAAGGCATCAATATTAACTATTGCAAAAACTTTTGTTTGTAATTTTATTTACTTGATTATACCGCAAAATTAACCAAAATAACAACTAAATTTACACGCTTTTGCTGTTTTTTTATTTTTTATTTTTAACTTATGTTTTATATGCATATCGGTATTCAATGTTCGTTGTTTTTCTGCATGTAGCTTTAACGTTCAGATTATGAATGAAAACGTAATAGTACAATCTTGCATTGATGGTGGAGGCGCAATTACCCGATTCTTTTTTTCAGAATGGGGGGGGCAGAATATTGCGGATTTTACAAAGGCGGCAATTCCTACTTCCTCATTAGTCATTACTTATGCTGAACCGCAGCAGATCGAGAGTAAAATATGAATAGCCAAAGATGGCTCTTTGCAGAGACGAGTTAGAGGCATGGAAGTAGCGAATGAAGATGGTGAACATCTATGTTTCAGAGGCAAGTCGAAATTAAGATGGTGAACATCGTGGGTCAGATGAGCACAGGCACTGCAGAAGGAAGACTGGACTCTGCCTATTATTTTAAAGAAAGAAAAAAGTAACAGCCTGTGTCCATTTTAGCAGTGATGGAGAGGACACAACAAATAGAGTAAGAAAGAAAGGTCCCTTCGCCTTAAGGGGTTGAGGTCCGGTAAGTTGGAGCTTGTAGGTCACGTGTCGTCTCCAACCCCGATAAAGTGAAAGGGAAAAGCAGTGATCGTTGGGGACGAGGCAAGGAGGGGGTATCAACGACAGGAGTGGGTTCGAAAGTATCAGTTATTCATTAAAGACAATAAATTGATTGGAAGCATAAGTTGAAATATCGTTTGTGAGGTGGCTAATTACTGTTTTAGCTACAGACCGAGCGGTTTTAGCCTATATTGGATGTATTATGGCTTATAAATGCTATAACAGCGTGAGGTAAGAATGGTTTCTGATGTGTTAAAATATTACAAGTCACTCTTAATTTAATATTGTAGTCCTTATACTGTATAAGGCAATCAAGTTTAGCAACAAGTTTGAGGTTTCCTTTCTCAGATGCTGGCATATAGGCGTCAGCCGAAAATTTTTTAGGGGGGCATTAAGAATAGAGTCAGTATTAACTACTAAAAATGGAAGAATTTTTGAAATTTAGGAGGTTTAAAAGAGTATATGTGAAAATCCAGAGGGGGCCATGAAAATCCACTCTGCCCCCCCTTGCCGACGCTCATGGATGCGGGATCTGCATGATGGTTAAATGCACTAATTAAGGCAGTAGTTTTTTAGTCTCATTGCATTTATAGCTTCTCAGTGAATAGTTTTAAACGTTATGCTCTATACAACTATTATATAATAGTGCCTGTTTGATATCTGCTTATCTTTATAAAAACTGCATTTTTTCCAGCTTATAAAGGGTGGTAGGCATTGTGATAGTATTTTTATTTGTTCATTGTCCTTTGCCAGACAGAGTTTTCAGTGCTGGGCACCGCAAGCTTTTTTTTAAGTCTGCAGTTCGCAAATCCGCAACCGAATTTCAATTTTCTTAATCTGCAACCGCAAGTCCGCAATTGCACGTTTAAAAGCTTAGTCCGCAACCGTAAGTCCGCAACCACGTTTCGGGATTCTTGAATCCGCAACCGCAAGTCCGCAACTTCGTAATTCTTGAAGTCCGCTACCGCAAGTCCGCAACTTCGTAATACTTGAAGTCCGCACCGCAAGTCCGCAACTTTTTACGAATCGAGAGAAGAGTTTTGCTATCAACCATGTCCCGAAGTGCTCTGCTCAGAGTTGATTAGCAAGCATCAATCAAAAGTTGTGGCTTGTGCCCACGCGATAAAAGGAATTACTCACAATCGTTGATTGTAGTGAATGTACCACAGCATGACTTGTCATTGAGTTGCTTTTTCGCATGGCAAACTTGAGAATTGCCCAGCCCCTCTTACTTTCAGGTCCAGCTCAAAACAGATTTAAACGCTAATATTTTTGGTTAAAGTTTTTAAGTGGTTTGGCTAAGGTAGGTTGTAGCCCCCAGCCCTCCTGGTTGCGCTGCTGCTTATATAGTAGGTGCCCAAACTGCATGGAAGCTTAAAGCACAACCCACCGACGACCTCTTAAAAATGCTACGATGAAACTAGTGATTCGAAGATTAAAAGCCATTGGATTACATTGAGAAGCCATCAAATATCAAAGCACGATCTTTATTTCCGCTTACGAGATATTCTAATAAAAAAATTTTTTTTCAAGGCAGGAAAAGGCCAATGCAGTAGAAAGCAAAATAACATTCATATCATTAATCGTATTACTAAATTTTTAGTTCCTAGTTTCTGTAAATACTGTAGGAACGAGATAGCCACGCGCTACCAGCAGTGCCGTCGTCAGAGCAAACCAAATGAGGGGGCCTTACCCGAAAATTAGGGGGCACTATAAAATAGACTGAACTTTTGTACATAACAACTGATAATTTAACGCTAGAATTTTTCATCCATCTTTGAAAAACGGGATATTGAAGCCGGGCAACATTTATTTAGCTCGTTTTGTATGCGGCCCATATAATCACTTGAAAAATTTGTCTACAGGAGTGAATGCGACCAGAAGCGCAACCAGGGTTTTGCTTAGAGAGAGGGGGCTTGAACCAAAAGTAAATGTTTTTTGCACCAAAATCGTCCAATTTAGGTCTGGTGCTAAACGAACTGTTGCAACTCAAGTGTGTCACAGAGGGTGCAGAACCCCCAGCTGCTGGGTGATTCTTGCGATTTTGCGGCAAAAATAGCAATTTTAACGCCATTTAAATCACATTTCGCACGTTTTAAAACCCTATCAAAAATTACAGTAAATTGCTAAAATTCAGAAGCCATTGAAAGATTTAAATTGTCCAGCCTCTTGAGCCCCAATATACTTTAGGTCAAGTCCAAAACACGTTTAAACGCTTATTCTTTTTTTGGTTATATTTTCTAAATGACATGGCTAAAGGGGGCTGATGACTCCTTACCCCTGGTTGCGCCACTGACTGCGACCTAAAATAAATCTTAACCGTGCTGTAAAAATAAAAAAAACAGCTGGTCTTTAAAAAAATGTTTTCGCTTATTGTTTTCAGGTCATAATCACTGACGAAATACGGGTAACGCTTTTGTAGACATGCATCCCTATTCCGCGGCACATCCGTAAAGGCGTGTTGATAAGACGGATTATAGGGTCATGTTTATGTACAGCAGTTGGTGGCCAACAATTTTGCAAACAATCGAGAAAACTTCAAACAAGAATTATGTTAGAAAATTATTATTCCTTTTTTCATTATTGTCTGTTGTCTTGTCGTTACGTGATGCTCCAAAAAAGCATTCTGAGGAAACCGTAATGGGGGGCACAAGCAGTCGTTGGGGGGGTATGGCGCCCCTTGTCCCACAGTAGCGACGGCCCTGGCTACCAGTACAAAAAGTCATAAATCAGTGGCAAATTTTGTAAACTCACAGCAAAAAACAACAAAGCCATACTTTGAACCAGGGCTTCAAATTCGAACTTAAACTCGAAAAAAGTCGGTTGTTTTGCCGAACTCGAAAAAACAACGCGTCAACAAAAAGAAAGCGAATAAGTCTAAAACCAGAATTAGTATTTTTATCAGCTGAACTCAACAAAATTGATATTTTTGCCAAACTTGAAACCGAAAAAATTAAATTGATTGTTTATGTTTGACTGGGTAAAAAACAAATATTTTACGAAAATAGAAAGGAATTTCAATACTTGTAGAAAACTTGCGGGAATTGCGGACTAAAATTAAAATTAGTCCGCAACCGCAAGTCCTCAATTTAAACTCCCCAAGTCCGCGTGTCCGCAACTTTTTTCGTTAGTCCGCAATTGCGGATTTGCGGACTAACTTGTGGACTTGCCCAGCTCTGAGAGTTTTTCCCAAAATCTTATTTATTTTGCCTACATCTGTAGGCAAAATAAAAAAATAAATTTCTAAATTTCTAATCATAATCAAGATTGTGAATTATGAAGCAAGCCAAAGAATAAAGATAATGATCAAATTCTTCTGTGAAGTTTAAGATAGACTGTTACTTCTTTGAATTGCATCAATTCAAGAAATTAAACATGGAATCGACTTCTGAAATGTTTCTGCAAAGTTTAAGAGTGGTTATATGTTATCCAAGAAAACAATTATTTTATCCAGAGGTGGAGTCGAGGACACAAGGCTCGAGGCCAAGGCCAAGGACACAAAAAAAATCCGAGGCCAAGGACAGCCTTTCCGAGGACAGACACTCTCGAGGCCAAGCACAGGAATGCTCGAGGCCAAGGACCAAGGACACAAGCGCAAGTGCTCTCCAAAAAAAAAAAAAAAAAAAAAGGTCTTCACAAAAGTTTTTCAAGCGATCTCCACAAAAAAACGTTTTCCATAAAATTTTTCAAGCGCTTCACAAAATTTTAACAATTCAAAAAATAGTGCTGTCCTCGAGCCGAGGACAGGCCAATTTTCGAGGACTTAAGGCCTCGAGGCCAAGGCCAAGGACTTGACCTTCGAGGAGGCCAAGGCCAAGGACTTCAAAATGTGTCCTCGAGGACTCCACCTCTGATTTTATCAGCAGTTTACAATTTCTAGTCATCATAGCCTACAATTTCTAATCATAATCAAGACATTTCAACTTTGATCCAATTTGTTTGCGTGCGTTAGAAAATGGTGGTATGCAAGTGTTTTAACGATTTTATAGGTGTTAGATCTGAAGTCAAAATAATTAAAAGCTATGTATTGTGAATTTGTCATGTTTTTACTATGATCATGAGTATGCCTGGTGGCTTTTATCCAAAATGTGAATAGATAATACTTGATAGTAATTTTTAATTGCTTTTAAGTTTAAACACTAAACTGCTTGCAACATTAATTATTACTTGTCGTTATGTAGAATTAATTAGTGATGAAGTAAGAAAATGAAAGTTGAATAAATGCTGATGCATCAATGTGCAAGACTAGAATTTCTCGGAAAAAAAGTCAACTAGCCTTTCACATATAGGAATGAGTTGCAAGGCTAATGTGAATGGATCCAGAATAATCGCATAGATAAGTAGCTACTGGTACAGAAAGAGAGTTGAAAGCTTACAAAATGTTTTTGAGTAACATTCAACCTAACGTCAAGCAGCTAAACTATCGATAAGTACTCCAAAAGCAAACTCGGTAAATAACCGAATCTCAGAGCGCTTTGTTAACGAATAAATAGGCTACCTAACCGACGTAATCTCAGAGCGTTTTGTTAACGAATAAATATGCTACCTAACCGACGTAATCTCAGAGCGTTTCGTTGACAAATGAATACCGATAACTAACCGAACAAAATCTTCAAGAATTCTGTTTGCGAATGAATGCGAAATAATCGAACATTCTTTCAGAACTCGTTCTGTCATAGACTGACTTTCTAATAGGGTTTGTCATCTCTTGCTAAATTCTATCTTGACTCACGATGAAAGAGTTAAAATCATGCAAAAATTGCTTAATTTTTTGCTGAAGCATAACACATGTAAAAAAACATATTTCAGCAATTAACGCAGCAATCCATTGCACAATGAGCAAAACTTCTTCTGTATAATTGATGGTGAATCCAGCTCTAATTAGAATTGATTTTACTATTAGTGGTATCATAAGATGACAGTACACTGCTAACATCTGCTCAAGGTTATACCGTACAACGACGATACTGCCACAACGGCTTTTCCTGAAAAAAAAAAAAAAATCACAATGAAAAACAATTATGGTGGCCTGTGCTATGTATACCGGTAGCCTGAGTGATAGAGCCAGTGATTTAGGAAACTAGTTATTTTAAAAAAAAGTATTGCGATACATAGGCGTAGCCAGGATTTTTGATTGGGGGGGGGCCCAAACCACAAATCACACGCAATGACGTCATCAGAAATTTTCGAAAAAGTAATTTTTTGTGGGGCAAAGATATCGTAGAATGGAAGATCTGAAGCCGTAGCCTGATGGCACTTTGCCATGATTTTGGTAAAGGGAGAGGGCGAAAACTAATTGTTGAAAAGTGTAAAAGTCTAACTTGGAAGACGTGTTGAGTAAGCTAGTATACTCAAACGTATCAGAGACAGGGCCTGGGGGCGGAGCCCCCAGCCGCCGATGGCTATGGGGGTCTGGGGGCAAAGCCCCCAGCCGCTGGGCGATTTTTGTAAGTTTTTGGAAAAAAAAAACTATTTAAATCCCATTGGATCACATTTCGCACGAGTTCAGAGCCATTTCAAAGAACTAGATTTTTAACATTTCGAAGCCAATCGAAAAAATTTAGCTGTTCAATCCTCTTTTTGCAATTAAATCCCAAAACACGCTTAGAATCTTGCATTATGGTGTAAAATTTTAATTGTAAGTGATTTGGTCTATAGGGGGAAGTAACGAACATTGCCTCCTGCAATACTTTAGCAGTAAATAATTAAGTTTATAATAACGTTAAACGAGGGCCTGGGGTGGCAACTTTTGGGTCAAAACTCTTAGATTTCTCACAGGTTTTGCATATAAAGTGTTAAAAATTTGAATTAAGGGGCCCCTGGCACGGGAACCTTGGTCGTCAGTCAGGGGCCCTTGGGCTCCCTGGTTGCCAGTTAGAGGCCCCGTAGCCCCTTGCTTGTCGGTTAGGAGCCCAGGTCCCTTGGTTGTTAATTAGGGGCCCTGGGGCTCCCTGGTCGTGAGTTAGGAGCCCCGGGGCCCCCTGGTCGTCAGTTAGGGACTCCAGGACCCCTTGGTTGTTGGTTAGGGGCCCTGGGGCCCCCTGGTCGTCAATTAGGAGGGCCCAGGGGCCCCTCGTTGTCGGTTAGGGGGTTCCTGGCCCCCTGGTTGTTGGTTAGGGGCCCTTGGTTGTTAGTTAGGGCCCCGGGGCCCCCTGGTTGTGAGTTAGGGGCCCCGGGGCCCCCTGCTCGTCAGTTTGGCACTCCGGGGCCCCCTGGTTGTGGGTTAGGGGTCCCCTGGTTGTTAGTTAGGGCCATGGGGCTCCCTGGTTGTGAGTTAGGAGCCCTGGGGCCCCCTGGTTGTCGGTTAGGGGCCTGGGCCCCCCTGGTTGTCAGTTAAGGGGCCCCCTGGTTGTTGGTTAGGGTCCCTTGGTTGTTAGTTAGGGGCCCTGGGGCCCCTGGTTGTCAGTTATGGGCCCCCTGATTTTCAGTTAGGGGTCCCGGACCCCCTGGTTGTCGGTTAAGGATTCCAGGGCCCCTTAGTTGTTAGTAAGGGCCCCCTGGTTGTTAGTTGGGGGCCCCGGGACTCACTTGTTGTCATTAATATTATTGTTAATTACTGTTATGTGCGTAATTACTGAAAAAAAACTGCAACTAAACATTGCCAGGCTATGTTGTCATAACTTTTTGTCGTTAGTGGTATTTTGATTGGGGGGGGGCCGGGCCCCCTGGGCCCCCCCCTGGCTACGCCTATGTTGCGATATTAGCCTACTAAAGCTTTGTTTTGGCCTTTCCACCTAAAATTTGCACTAGTCTATTCCTGCAGTCGGTGTTTTATTGCGAAGACGTAAAAAGTGAAAAGCAATTATCAAAGTCTTTCTTGCTCAAGGTGTTTACTAGTTTAACAGCAGTTCTGAAACGCTCTCACAATATCCATCACACATCATATCTGACATTTGACCTATGTTGTTGACTTAGACTACAGGAATGCATAGCACAGGCCACCATAATTGTTTTTCATTGTGATTTTTTTTTTTTTTTTTTTCAGGAAAAGCCGTTGTGGCAGTATCGTCGTTGTACGGTATAACCTTGAGCAGATGTTAGCAGTGTACTGTCATCTTATGATACCACTAATAGTAAAATCAATTCTAATTAGAGCTGGATTCACCATCAATTATACAGAAGTTTTGCTCATTGTGCAATGGATTGCTGCGTTAATTGCTGAAATATGTTTTTTTACATGTACTATGCTTCAGCAAAAAATTAAGCAATTTTTGCATGATTTTAGCTCTTTCATCGTGAGTCAAGATAGAATTTAGCAAGAGATGACAAACCCTATCAGAAAGTCAGTCTATGACAGTACGAGTCCCGAGATAGTTCGACTATTTCGCATTCATTCGCCAACAGAATTCTTAAAGATTTTGTTCGGTTACGTATCGGTATTCACTTGTAAACAAAACGCTCTGAGATTACGTCGGTTAGGTAGCCTATTTATTCGTTAACAAAACGCTCTGAGATTTCATTCGGTTTTTACCGCATTTGCTTGTGGAGTACTTATCGATAGCTTAGCTGCTTGATTGAATGTTACTCAAAAACATTCTGTAAGCTTTTAACTCTCTTTCTGTACAGTAGCTACGTATCTATGCGATTATTCTGGATCCATTCGCATTAGCTTTGCAACTCATTCCTATATGTGAAAGGCTAGTTGACTTTTTTTCCAAGAAATTCTAGTCTTGCACATTGATGCATCAGCATTTATTCAATTTTCATTTCTTATTTCATCACTAATTAATTCTACATAACGACAAGTAATAATTAATGTTGCAAGCAGTTTAATTTTTAAACTTAACCAATTGAAAACTACAACTAAGTACTGTATATTCACATTTTGGATAAAAGCCACCAGGCATACTCATGATCATAGCAAAAAACATGACGAATTCACAATACATAGCTTTTAATTATTTTGACTTCAGATCTAACACCTATCAAGTCGTGGCTAAAACACTTGCATACCACTATTTTCTAACATGCGGAAACAAATTGGATCAAAGTTGAAATGTCTTGATTATGATTAGAAATTGTAGGCTATGATGACTAGAAATTGTAAACTGTTGATAAAATACTGTTTTCTTGGATAACATATTACCACTCTTAAACTTTGCAGAAACATTTCAGAAGTCGATTCCATGTTTAATTTCTTGAATTGATGCAATTCAAAGAAGTAACAGTCTATCCTAAACTTCAGAGAAGAATTTGATAATTGTCTTTATCCTTGGCTTGTTCATAATTCACAATCATCTGTAGGCAAAATAAATAAGATTTTGGGAAAAGCTCAGTCTGGCAAAGGACAATGAACAAATAAAAATACTATCACAATGCCTATTACCCTATATAAGCTGGAAAAAATACGGTTTTTATAAAGATAAGCAGATATCAAACAGGCACTATTATATAATAGTTGTATAGGGTATAACATATAAAACTATTCACTGAGAAACCATAAATGCAATGAGACTAAAAAACTACTGCCTTAATTAGTGCATTTAACCATCATGCAGATCCAGCATCTGAGAAAGGAAACCTTAAACTTGTCGCTAAAACTTGATTGTCTTATACAAGGACTACAATATTAAATTAAAAGTGACTTGTCATATTTTAACACATCAGAAACCAATCTTACCTCACACTATTGTAGCACTTATAAGCCATAGCACATCCTAAATAGGCTAAAACCGCTCGGTCTGCAGCTACAGCAGTGATTAGCCACCTCATAAACGATATTTCAACTTATGCTTCCAATCAATTTGTTGTCTTTGATAAATAACTGATACCGGTGTTAAAATAATGGCTAGAAACCGCAAAATTTAGCATTTGAGGCCAAAGGAATCCATCTTTAGGCTAAAAATCCTAATACGTTCAAGGAAACGAGCTTTCCTTGATATCACAGACATTACGAACTTTCTCCAATTTCACTTCGTTTGTTGCCTACGCCCCCATCTATTTTTTTTTTTTGGCTAATTTGCTTCGGTACCTGTTCTAGGCTATGCCGATATCCATTTACTTCCATTGCTTTCCAAGCGCAAGCAGGAAGAAATTGCGTATTTCGTTCATGCATGACGTAATACAGCCTTGTGCAGGGTGTCGAACCGTTTCAAATAACGGTTCGGGTTCAGGTTTAGCTCCGGCTCAAAATATTTTAGCGGTTCAGGTTTAGTTCGGGTTCACTTGAGCACATTTTCGAGGTTCAGGTTTGGTTCAGGTTTACTCACGAAAAATATTACTGGTTCAGGTTCGGTTCGGGTTCATTGACTTAAAATTTAAGTGTCGTTACTCGTTTTGTCCAGAAAAAAAAAGGAGAAATTGTTGATCCTGTTGAAGTTCACCACTGCTCTTATTGTGCGTGTACCAGCGTCAGCGGCATCCGGATATGGAAAAAATATATTCTTACTTTTGTTAGGGGTTCAGGTTCGGTTCAGGTTCACTTGAGCACAATTTTGAGGGTTCAGGTTTGGTTCGGGTTCGCTGAAGTAAAATTTTGCTGGTTCAGGTTTGGTTCGGGTTCACCAAAATGAAACGGTTCATTCGGGTTTACGGTTCGGGTTCAGGTTCGGTTCGACACCCTGGCCTTGTGTTCTCTCTGGGTTTATGTAGTTCTCTGTGGTTAAGCGTTCATGCAGGCAAAAATGTGTCCAAAATTTCTCGCATCTCCTATCTTTTATAATGGAAAATGGCTGACAAGTGTTACAAAAAATTCAATTTCTCGAAACATACTTAACCTTTTTTCAAAATTCAAATTGATTATAAAAGTTAACGATGTGTTCTATGGAATTATCAAAATTTTGAACGAAAAAAACTAAGTTTTGCACAAAATTTTTGACTTTTAAAATGGCGAAAGTGCAAATTTTTGCGATATTCTATGTTTATTGTTTAGCATGCAAAAAATTTTGGAAATAATATAATACTCGCATAAAACAAAAAATACTTGATGTTTTTTCAAAATTTAAAGGTGGACTAAAGGCAAAATCAATGGGGGTATCTAAAGTTAGGCGAATCGCATAAGACTAGATTAGCGTTGACTCCATTCTTTTTGACCCATCCGTTGCAGAGATATTTTACTTCAAACACGACGTCGGTGACTCTACTGTAATGTTTCAAATTTTAATGATTTTTATTGGCAACCCTGTCGTTAATAAGCATTAGCGTCTTAGCGACGCCATCCCAGTCCTAACCTGAAGCAATGATTAGGCTACTGCACTGACTCGTTTCGTTACGCACTAATCAGTTTGATCTTATCAGCACAACAGAGCCGAGCTAGAAAAAAGAGTAGACTGTTCGGCAGCCAAGCGATTTCGGTAAAAATCAAGCTGGCAGATACATTTCAGTATAAATCCTAGCCTAGTCTAGTAATAAGGTTTTTAGTAATAGGCTACACAGTACAAACTCTTACCTGATGATAAGACTGCCAATACTTGAGTAGGCCTATTGTATTCGCTGACTGAATTTTGTGACCGCAAAATGAACTTTTCCATCCAAGCTGAAAACAATGGCCTACTAGCCTACTCTAATAACTCTACTAACCTTACTTTCGCTTGTTCTTAGACGTTTGTAACCTAGGCTATTGTACAGTCTACTCTTTTTTCTAGCTCTGATCTATTCTGCTGACGAGATCAAACTGATTAGTGCGCAGCCAAACAACTCAATGCAGTAGCCTAATCGTTGCTTTAGAATAGAACATGGAAGGCGTTGCTAAGACGCTAATGCTTATCAACGACAGGGTTGCCACTTGCCAGTAAAAATTATTAAAATTTGAAACATTACAGTAGAGTCACCGACGTCGTGTTTGAAGTAAAATATCTCTACAATGGATGGGTTAGAAAGAATGGAGTCAACGCTGATCTAGTCTTATGCGATTCGCCTAACTTTAGATACCCCCATTGATTTTGCCTTTAGTCCACGTTTAAACTGATTTCCAAAATTAACGATGTTTTCTGTTTAAACATCCCAGTTTCATCGGAAATTTTAATAAATTAGCTTAAAATTTGGATAGCGAAAACGGCAAAAATTGCTTATAACTCAGGACATTTTTTTACTGTTGTGCATTTAATATGCCAATGAATGCAAAAAGGTTGGATGTAGCTTTAAAAAGAGTATTAAAAATTGCTTCCACCAAAGCCGCACACTCGATTTTACCGATCAGAGGTTGCGTGGAAAGCGCCTGCTTCTGAAATGGTTGACTCAGGTTAGATTTCCGGTCGGGTCAAACCAAAGAGTATAAACAATTTCTTTGCTTGATCTTAAGTGATAAAAAAGGACAGTGTGAAGCATCCAACGCAATTAAATTATGCAAAAATATCTTTGCGCGGCTGAGCACCACCTAATTGAATTACGGATAAGTGGAGAGAGCCCCATCTGGCTAATCGGCCCAGTTGGTTTCTAACATCTCTGGCCTGGTCCCACCTTTTTGGCTTTTATCATTCAAAAACTAATTTAACCGCAATGTTAACCATAATTAACCTGACAATCTGACATCAAATCAGTCCAATCCTTTTCTGTGATAAAATTTTTTAATGCTTTAATTAGAGGTAAAGTAAACAAAATAAACTAAAAACGGGCCCACATAACTGTACAAAAATTAGAGTTAATTTATTGCCACCGCTGGGACATTTCTTCGAAAGACTAAAGTAAAAGAGTAAGGTAAACAGTAATATAAAAGTAAAGAACAAAGTAGCAGAATTGTTCCAAAGGTAAGCCTAACTATAAAAAAAAATTAACAGTAAGGGCCGGTCTACACTGTGCGTACAAAATTTCAAAAGTTTTTACGCTCGTACGTCGAGGGTGTCTACGCTATACAAAACGGCGCTTACGAGCGTAACAGCTTAACAGCGTATTCTGTGGGTGGCCATAATATTATATGCTGAATTGGATGACGGAAACCACAGATTTTTTACAATTCTTTGTTGTTTCGGTTAAATTTGGGTCAGATTATATATCACGAGAAGCAGTATTGTCTTTTGATAATTTAAACGTGATTTTTTTCTACCTTTCTCACAAAAAACATAACGTACGGCCAATCAGTGATCGAGTGTCTGTTACTGAAAAGCTAGATCTGGGTTCGATTCCTTGCTTAGCGTTCAGCAATAAAAAGGGACACCGTGAAGACTCCACAGTGTGTGGTAGACAAAACGTGGCAGCTTAACTCGAAGACCAAAAGCTTTTTTTCTGTCTCCTGGCCAAAGCAACTTGGTGAATACAACAAATTACAGAAACTAACTTATTGGCCACTGATGCAAGCCCGGCGTCAGGATAAGCGTGACTAGGGGGGCAGAAATAAATTTTGGGGGAACACGAGAAGTTTATTTACATGAATTTAAGAGCGTGGAGCAAACGAAAAAGGTGAAGACATAAAAAAAAAGGTCTTCAGTTCAAAAATTTTCACAAACTCTGGTTTTCATCATCAAATTTTGCGACTTTTTACGAATCCTAAAGTGAAGACCAAAAAAAAGGTCTTCATCCCCAAACTTTCATGAAATCCGGTGGGAGTCCACAAAAACTACGAAAAAACAGTTCTTGCTCGCAAATTCTAAGGCGATAAGCACGAATTTGGGTGTTTTAGGCCACGATTTGCACTCCAGTAGCCCCGAGCCTGTTAATCTCTTAGGAGCACAGTCCTCGCTTGGGGCACACAAGCAATCATTTGGGGGGGCCCGGCCCCGGAATGCCCCCTCGTGGCGCCGGGCCGGCACTGATGGGCACTAGTGGCTGGTTTCAAAGGTCCGGTTCTTCCTCCTTTGAATTCCTTTTAGCGGAGAGTAACTCGGTGGAAAGATCTGATCACAATGTTTCAACTGTTTTTCAGTTCTACTGAAACATTCCGTTTACAGAGGTGGAGTCCTCGAGGACACATTTTGAAGTCCTTGGCCTCGAAGCTTCAAGTCCTCGAAAATTGCCCTGTCCTCGGCTCGAGAACAGCAGTATTTTTGGAATCCTTAAAATTTTGTAGATCGTTTTTTGTAGGAAAACTATTTTTTTGGAGATTTTTTGATTTTGTTTTTTTGAGAACACTTGAAAAAAAATTTTGAAGACGTTACTATTATTTTTTTTTGAGAACACTTTGCCCCTGTGTCCTTGCCCTAGAAAGGGTCTGTCCTCGAAAAGGCTGTCTTTGGCCTCGGATATTTTTTTGTGTTCTTGGCCTCGAGCGTTGTGCCCTCAACTCCACCTCTGTCCCATGTCCGTTTAAGCCAAATGTTGAGCGTCTTTCGCCCCTCTCCCATATCAGCTTTTAATACAAACTTTATCCAGTCCACCCCTGGAAACACTATAGACGGTGCATGATGCGTAGCATGCAGGTGTACGTTATCCTCTCGAATTGTCGAACGGTTTGAGTTTGTGAACACATTAAACTACAATCTTTTCCGCATTTAATCCCTTCTGCAAAAACAACAAACATTTTATCATTATTGTATTGAGTACTCTCCCCAAGCGGTTTGAGTTAATTCCTTGTAATCAATCAGATTGAATTGCATTATTGCATTATAACCCGTGATTTCATAGCCAAAATTTTTGTTGACATGCTTATTGCAGTATTCATCTTCACAAACGCTTCTACTGAACGCTTTTTTTTATTACCTCTATGGTAGTTTTGTATCATAGTAACGCACAAGAATTTGATAATAAAAGTTTGGGATTGAATCCCTCACCCGCTAAACCTAAACTTATTCGAAGAACTGCTTACCCTAGCATTAGCCGAAGATTTAGAAAAATCTCACAGATGTCCAGCTACTTGCACTTTCATAAAACATAAAACGAAAATAGGGCGAACTATGGTAGCTAAAAAGTTTCAATTACCCTATACTAGGGTGTTGCAGCCGCCCAATAAAATTGAAAACTTTGTCGTGGCAACTTCTATCTTAGCTCAAGTTAGAGGCTTCGCACAAAAACCCTTGTGGTCAAGTTTCGTTAAAATTTGTCAATGTTTAGGGGTCGTACAATGACATCAAAATTTTGGCAATTTCAAAAAAAATATGCTTTTTTTATTTTGAATGTTTTTTGACTATAAGTCGAACTTACGATCCCTTTTGATCACCTGTACTGTTTTTGGGAGTTGTTCTTTAGTACATACCCAACAAAATAACTTCTTAAATCAAAGTTATCATAAGTTGCATTTTAGACCTACTGCCACAAGCATAATTAATACCAACTTATAGCATATTTTTCTAATTTACTAATTAATTTTACATATGGCCCTGATTTTAATCTGACAAGTGCTCATTATTGTTATTTACCCAATGTCAGTCTTTTTTTTTTAGACAGCTTTGTTAATAAAAAACCATCTTATTAATAAGCTGTTATAATTTCCGTTTATTTTCCTTAACAGCCAAAATTTTTCCCATATTCGCGATAGGCCCTACTGGTTTTTTTAATCAGACATCGAGCTATGCAAAAATGTTTTTTCTTCATTTTTCAATCATTTTAAGACGTTGGTTTGATGACCAAGATTTCATTGTTGCGTTTAATTTTTTTCAATGTTTGAGAAATCTTGAAAATATGGCAAAGTGCTTTTTGCAAGCTTTGTCGATCTCTAAAAAGCATAATATAATTGCCTTTTTATCTTTGGAGGGTTCTGAAGAGAATGGCGTTGATGGTCAGTTGTTACATGCCATTAAGGCATTCTACGGTGCCGACTGGAGTTTCGTGGTTGAGTCAATAGCAGGCAATCGATGCTTTCCATATAAGCATGAACTCCGGCAAGAATGCAATTTGTTTCCTCTCTTCTTCATTGTTTACATGAATTGGATCGACAAATGCAACCAAGCTGATGAGTTTGCCACCATAGGAAATTGAAAAATCAGTTGCCTGCTTTGTGCTGATGATTTCATTCTGCTTCTACAGAATCTGGCCTTCAGCGCACATTAAATAGGTTTGCAGCTGCATATGACACTGCAGGAATAAAAATAAGCTCTGTCAAAACTGATGTACGGTACTTTATGTTTCAAGAAACGCTAATGAGTGCTCTTTGCAACTTAATGGAGCGACATAGAAACAAGTATACAAGTTCAAGTATCTTGGGGTTGCACTTACGAGTGACGGAAGGCAAACAAAGAACTAGGTATCCCAATTAGCAAGGCAACTGCAATAATGAAAGCTAACACTAATTAGTAGTTATGAGACGATTCAGTAGTTGTGAGACGAAAATTGTCAAAAATGAAGCAAAGCTCTCAATTTTCGAAACAGTCTTTGTCCCTTCTTACCTACTCTATCTCTGTATGGTCATGAAATTCGGTAATAATTAAAAGGGTGCGACTGCAAGTGCAAACGTCCAAAATGAGGTTTCTCCAGAAAATCAAAGGAGTTACATCATTGGCAAGGTGCACTTTTTTTAAGGTTCGAAAATCTCTAAAGCCGCTACTTCTTCAAATTAAAAAATCTCAGCTAAGATGGATTGTCCATGTAGGCAGAATGCATCAAAAAAACTTCCTAACAAGCTTTACTTGCCAAAGAAAATGGGGAAAAAACAGTTGGACGACCCATAACTACTGTAGATGAATCAGTATTACCTAAAGGATCTTGGGTGGAATGTTTGGAACTTTACCCAAGCAAAATGATGGGGGTGATGAAAAACCGTGAAGAGTTGTAGCTTAAACTCAAGCTACTGCCCCTACAACACTCGAAGAAAATAGGGCAATTAGGAGAGAGAGAATTTTCTTTGAAGTTTTCAATGGTTTTGTTTGCTTTTCTACTGCTTGTTCTGCTAAAGTTACATATGTACAAGTTTTTCATTTCATCTACCAGCTTCTTTACTACCTCAATGATTTTTAATTGACGAATTGTAGGAATTCCAGCTTCGTGGTGGGAAAACATGTGCTTTTGATAGTGCTGTCATCAGATCTAGAGATAGTTCCTGGCTGCCACCTGCGAGAATTTACAGATCTAGTAATGGTATATTGTTAGTAGATTTACTAGTATTCATGTTTTATAAAGCTTATTTTCAATAGATTGCTCCGTATGTTACATAGCAAAACATAACTAATATGGTTTTAGTAAGCTGCTGCTGTATCTACAGTTAAGACAGTTGTTCAATAGATTTCAATAACTAGGCCTAAAGCATAGTCTGCATCGTCATTTTTTAATAAAGTAACAATAAAGGCTATGTTTCACTCTATTCTACACAGCCAGCCAAAATAGATATTGTAGGTCTAACTTAAATAGAGTTTCTGTTGCAGTTTCCCCCCACACAAACGTGATCAATGTTGACCACTATTAATTCTGAAAAAAAAAAAACTAAAAACATTCATGTAAACAGTTCTAAAAGTTTTAATGAAGTTTTTTTGAATATATAAGATCAAAAGTGAATGTTCAATTTTGCAATGACTCATTAGTAACAACAATTTCACATAGCACCATCTAACGGCAAAAAATAAAACGAATACCAAATCCTGGGTAAAAAAGGTCTCTGTGCGACCCCTAAACCTCAATTTTTTTTTCTCAAACTTTGTATTCTTGATTTTTTTTTTTGCAACCTTTTATTTTGAAGATGGTAGAAAAAAATCGGAAGAGGTCGGGCAACTGCAACACCCTACTCTATACTGCAGTAATATCATTACCACTGAAACTGCAGAAAATTGATTGTGCGATTAGAGCATTCAATAAGTTTACTGTACTCCGAGGAGGAACTTTTGAATTTTCTCAATATGACAGATATTGCAAATTTTGTAATACGACTGTATTCAATGTTTTCAAAAACTCAATAAACTAAATTAGTTGCAAGCAAAGGTACAAAATTTTAAGCGCAAAGCAGTTAATATTTCAGAAAGTAACACATCGGGCATCTCTTGCAATTGTAATGTTTCGAAGGGAGTGAGGAACCCCTTATCTGGTTATCGCTTCACGTAGATATCAGCGCAGATTAGACAAGCACATATTATTATTGATAGTATTGATGTATAAACAAGTGTAAAGCGAAAGCTACCTCAGAGATTTAATCAAAACTTGTAGGAAAGTTCATCTCCAGAGTTTTTGCTTGAAGCAAAAGCTGTTTCATAGGTTTAATCAAAACTTGTAGGAAAAAATAACCAGAGGATTAAAAAGGATGCCAATGTCCAATCAGTCTCAGAAAGCAGATATTTTATTATACATCACCAACATTTTGATTATAAAACTTAAAATGAGTAATGCCTGGATCTTGGAAAAGTCAAGCAGCAACTCTATGAAGCATTTATAATCACCAATGTCTAGATTGATTTCATGGTGGGAAAAAAAATGTCACAAGTTCAGCCAACAGCACTAAACCCAAGCCATGAGCAATTTTCATTACGGTGTGTTGAGCATGAGGCATGTTGAAGAAATACAGAACAAACAATAATGAAATTTGATGGCTTTACTTCTACTTTTTACTCTTATCACTAAAGGAGAAAATGTCATATTATCAGTCCACAGCGCTTAACCCAAATCATGATCAATTTCCAGTAGGTTGTGATGACCATGAAGCATGTTGTAGAAATACACAACAAACAGTAATGGAACTTGATGGCTTCTGGTTTTCAATCATGCAGTTCCAACAATTTTCCAATTATCTTCTACTCGTTGGAGAACCTAGAGTAAAACAAATAATAATTACTCCTACCAAAAAAAGTTCAAAATTCTGCAAAGTGACCAAAACCGTCATGAGCAGTAGGCATATCAAAAAAACGGATCAATTATACATAAAACAGTTGCACTCAGAGAAGAGTCCAAAATTTTTAGAGGCAACCAGTTGACACAAGACAATTGACTTGGCCAACTTTAATCTTAGTCTGAACCAGACCCAAAAGATGTTTGAAGCAAAACCCTAATCATATCGCTGCGGTGTCAAATTTTCTTGCATCAAACCGGTCACATTAAATCTTAAAAAAGCGCCAATACTACATTACAGAACAAAGCTATCAAATCAAGTAAGCAAAATTAAAGCAAAAAAAACAACTTTTTTTAAACTAAACAAAGAATACTTTATTTTATCAAAATTAATTCTAGCAAAGACATCACTACAGCATTTTTTAAACCATAAGGCGCAGCAAGCTGGAACATACAACTGTTAATTGGCGTGCTGTCGTAGTATTGATAAATGGCTTCTATAATTGAAGCACGTTTTAGCAAAAGTTGATAAGGCCCATGTCGCCGTTTTGAGAAAATCGCGTTTAAAGTTTTAAACTTTCATTTGGCTCCATTGTCAAGTGCAACAAAATAAGTTATTTATTACCAAAAAATAATTGAAAATAAACATAAGTTTTTACTCAACTAAACATTTTTAGTAAATAACTTGAAAAATCCAAAAAACTCATTTTTTGAAAAATGTCACTTATCAACTTCTGCCAAAACACACTTCAATTATTATTTTCTAACTTAAAGTGCACCAAATGGCTTCTATAGCTTTTGTTTTTAGGCACAATGTGCACCAAACTATAAGATGCACTACATTACATTAAATTTATTAAACTCTAGGAAACTTTTTAAAAATCTATATTGTTTAACTCTGAATGAAATTATGGAATCAAATCAAGTCTTTCATTATACATGCTGTAATACATCGAAGCGCATAAAGTTGGCAGGGCCCACCACAGCGTCACTGCACCCGAGCCACATAGCTGCCTTGAAAGCAATGTCGCAGCGATACAAAGCCGCTGGCAATGCTGTGTTTGATTTGACCAGGTTGATTTAAATCTCAGACCTCTACTCCAGAGACGAATGCATTACCACTGGATCAACTGGTCGTAAGAAAGCATTATAACCAGAAGTACAGATTAAATGCATCAAAGTATAAAGAACAAGCTGGGTTTCTTAAAAAATTTAAGTATCATTGGTGCACCTTATGATTTGAAAAATATGACAGTTTAAAACTTAGTTGCACCTAAGAAAAACAAGCAATGCTACTCATATGTTACAAGAAACTTAAAATTGTGTTGTTAAGTTGCAGTGATGTGAATACTGTATTGTCACACAATCACATTAGAAAAAACTTTAAAAGTGACAAATTTTCTTTGGTCCACTGCTAATTTTAAATGATTATTTTAACTAAAAGCAAATGATTGAGATAAAACTTCCAAGTCTGTTTTTTTATTTTCATTATGAAAACGCTTGAAGTTTTTTTTTTTTAATAATAGCTCAAATAGCTGGTAAAGATAGTCAATCTAGAAATACACACAACTAACCTTGAAAACCTGACAATGCCACTGTTAGATTGGTTATGATTCTTGAAATCTTTGAGCATTAAATATTAACATTGTTTCATAAATTTATCAATGTCTCTTTGAGTCCAAACCAAACTACCATATCATTGATAAATTTGTTAAATTCCAAATACTTACAGTTACTATATTTTGTTTATTACAATCACTACTTGCTAATAGAGTCTTAATTTACAATTCTGAAAAGCAATTGCAGAATAGAAAAACTTTTGATTTCACTGTCTTATTGACATGACACTAAGCCAAACCTATTAGCTTGGCAGTGTCTGCAATTCCACTCAACTCTTTGTAAAAGTCTAAAACCTGATAATTACTGAATAATAAGTGAGCACATCTTGAAATAGAATAATTTTACATGCCTATATAGCTGTAACTGCACAGCCCATCATATCAGTAGGCTAGTACCAGGGTACACCTAGATTATAGCATTTTAATACTGCTTTTATTACTGTAGCTGTAGGCTAACTGATAGTGTAGGCTCTAATACTTTTGAGTTTCATTGATATAAAAAATCAGAGCCTAGATTTTATCGGCGGACTAATTTTTTAACTTTGCATATTTTCTGACAGTAGCTTAGGCTATTAAGTTGCTTGCTTACCAGTATCTCTTACCGGTATAATGCAGCATCACTGCACCTGCAAAGTGCACCAGTAGGTTAAACCTTTTGAACTAAACTAGCCTACTGCAGCTATCAGGCTAAGATTACTAGTTTACTTTAACAACGTGGTATATTACACCCTAGGTACGAGTAACACCAAGACGTAGACCTACCCGCACCATACTGGTAGGCCTATTGGTACTGGTTTTGGCCTAAGCTAGTCCCCCTGGTCAGGACTGTGATCTGCATTGCCACACCACACATCAGTTTTAATTTTTAAATTTCTTTACTTGGAATAGGCTAACCAAATGTTACGTAACAACAAACAATTTATAATTCACTTTTGGGCCTTTATACTGCTAGGCCTCTTTTTTGCAAGTTTTTCCTCAAAGAGCCGCAAATTGACCATTTTCATGTTGAACTAGGCTATTTCAAACCAATACGCATACTTTCACTTTTGAAAATCAACTTTTTTGTAACAAAACTTATGAACCCAATTTTAGCCAACCCCGAGACCTGGCAAACCAGTTTTTGAAATTTCACGCAAATCGTGAGCTTACGAGCGTAAGGGTGCGTTTAGACTGGACGCGAAGCAACGCGAAGCGACGCAAAGCAACCAAAATTTGACGTCATCGATAGCTCGCGAAAGGTTGCGACCGCTCGCAACCTTCGCGAGCAGTTGCGCAACAGCGCTTGCTTGCAGGCTGTAGTAAGATAACCAAATAATTCTCTGATTTGATTTTTACGATCGCAGTTTGCTAGAAAATAATATAAATAGTTCATTTGTATGGTTTAGCGCCTATTTATCAGTCCAAAGAGTTGGTTGTTGGCAAAGTTAGATTCGCGATAGCCCTAGGCTAGCCAAGTTAATTTGGATCTAGACAGCTAAGGCTGTAAATCCTAGAGTGATTTTTCATAGCTATGCTGGATCTCAGAGCTTCATTATAATGAATGCAGCAAAGCAGTAGGCCTAGCCCCACGACATCTAGCTTTTAAATCAAAATTTTTTATTCTGTGCAGCATAGCAGAAGACCAGTCCAGTAGTTCTTTTGGCTGAGCAGTTTTTGCTTTTTTGTCTTAAGAGTAAACTTAAACTAACATGATGTTTTTTTTTCAGAATATAAAATAACCCACCAACAGGCTAGTTTTGAATGTGTTGATAGTGTTTTTACTCATTGTTTGTTAGCTTGTTGTTTTAAAAGTAACCACAATTGAACAATTCCTTGAATACTGGAAAACTCGCAAAAGTTGTTTCACTGCCTTTTTGACCAAGCCAACTTGGTGAAAAGAACTGTATTTAGAATTGGTTTCAAGCTACACTGCTACATACAAGAGCTAGATCGATACAAAAAATCGAAAAATTCCTATGAACTTTTGGATTGGCCTAATTAGTAGTCCCTTCTTTGAATAGCTACAAACATGGAATTTTTTCTTCTGAATGTCCTCTTAAAAGTCTTCTTGTTTCTGAAGGTTTGTGACCGTGATCAAGTTGAACTGGAAGCATTGGTTTTGGACTACCCCAAGTATTATAATTATGAATATTGTAGTCTGGTAGTGATTTTTCACTCCAGTCCTAATTGATGAAAATAGAAGTGTCAAGTGTGTTAAATATTCATTTACTGTGTCTTTGTGTAATATCTGAATTTAGTTGTTTGTGAATTTCAAAACATTTTTACTGTCTCTTAAAATTTTTACTGCTTTACATGGTGAATAAAGTGACAAAGTAAACAATTTTAAGTCTGAAGTTCAATCATTGCAATTGCAGTCAGTGTATTTAGATGAACTAGAAAGCCAATATATATCTAACCAGTAGAAAGTGAGTTCTGTTTTTTTGCTGAGGTTACTATTATTGGTAGAGAAGTACCCGCCAAGCAAGTTTATTAATATTGTTCCATTCTCTAAACTAAACAAAAAACTTGATACAGCATTTATAAAAATAATTGGACTGGGGATGGAAGCGTCAGTTACATAAAAATGTGAGAACTAACAACACTTTTATTCAGATGCTTGAGTAACAATTTTCACATGAAAAAATCTAAATGTTTTTTTTTTGATCAGGGGCATAACCAAAAACATGCTTAGAGGGGGCTTGACCTTACTGCTATAAATTTGTCTGTATCTTACAAACGGTGGTTTAAAGCGAAGCTCTTTGAGGTAAACACAACCGTCGCAACGTAGCCTACTGGTACCGCAAGAAAATGCAAACTAATAAAATGCTCTCGATAGCATTTAACTTCGCACTAAACATCGATAAGCGCTCCGCTAGCGAATAAAACACCCAACTTAGTTTTAGAGGCTGACTTTTCCTCAAAGCAACTGCTGGTATTACTGTGCTAAATTCTTGTCCTTCGATGATAGTGTCAAATCATGCAAAAACTGCAATGTTTTTTTGCTTTCTCTAGCAAATCAACACAGCAATCCATTGCACAAAAAGCAAAAAATCCACTACATAACTGATGACAAATCCAGCTTTCAGTTTCACTCATAGAGTTAACATTGGGAGTCTTCATAAACAGCACAAAATAACAAATACAAACAACTGTTTAAGCTTACTACAGGTATCATAACATGCTTGCCTGAAAAAGAAAAATCACATCAAAAAAACAACATAGTTAATGATTTAAATGAACCTGTAGACTAGCCTATTGGTTTACACTCTACAAGATACCGGTAGATCTACCACTACCATAATGAGACATGGATGGTGGAAGCGTTTAAGGATTTGTTAACTGAGTAAACACCTAAAGAGAACTTTTGACATCTGCTTTCAGCTTTTTGCGTTTCTGCATTAAAACCCAGAACTGTCATCGTCAAAACAGATTAGGGCAAGTTTTCAGTGGAAGGATCTAAACAAATCATTGATAGCTAGTAAATAGGCCAAGTACTACTACGTTTTTGAAGAAATGACTAGTCTTTTCATTTCCAAATTCGATCTACTGTAGGCTATCGTTTTTTACTTAAACTTTAAAAATTTTTTTCTCAAGATTGTTTTGTTACCTGAGCTATTACTCTAGACTCTTCTTCACGGTTATTGCGTGATAACATAATATAAACTCAATCATCGTTTTACCGGTAATTCCAGCGCGCTATGACGAAACAGAACCGGTGATTACTATAATAGCGCTTCAATAATAAACTACACCAAGCTTTCTGCTCATTGAATACATTTTAAAAGTAAGTTATTAAAATTAGCCTATGAAGCGACCAGTCGCGAAGATTAGCAACCACTCGCGAAGACTCGCGAAGGTTGGCAACCTTCGCGAGTGACATAATCGACCACTCGCGAAGGTCGCCAACCTTCGCTTCGCGTCCAGTCTAAACGCAACTTAAAGGTGCGTTTAGACTGGACGCGAAGCAACGCGAAGCGAAGGTTGGCGACCTTCGCCAACCTTCGCGAGTGGTCGATCACGTCACTCGCGAAGGTTGCCAACCTTCGCGAGTGGTTGCTAATCTTCGCGACTGGTCGCTTCATAGGCTAATTTTAACAACTTACTGTTAAAATGTATTCAATGAGCAGAAAGCTTTGTGTACTTTATTATTGAAGCGCTATTATAGTAATCACTGGTTCTGTTTCGTCATAGCGCGCTGGAATTACCGGTAAAACGAAGATTGCGTTTATATTATGTTATCACGCAATAACCGTGAAGAAGAGTCTAGACTAATAGCTCAGGTAACAAAACAATCTTGAGAAAAAAATTTGTGAAGTTTAAGTAAAAAACGATAGCCTACAGTAGATCGAATTTGGAAATGAAAAGACTAGTCATTTCTTCAAAAACGTAGTAGTACTCAGCGTATTTACTAGCTATCAATGATTTGTTTAGATCCTTCCACTGAAAACTTGCCCTAATCTGTTTTGACGATGACAGTTCTAGGTTTTAATGCAGAAACGCAAGAAGCTGGAAGCAGATGTCAAAAGTTCTCTTTAGGTGTTTACTCAGTTAACCAATCCTTAAACGCTTTCACCATCCATGTCTCATTATGGTAGTGGTAGATCTACCGGTATCTTGCAGAGTGTAAACCAATAGGCTAGTCTACAGGTACATTTAAATCATTAACTATGTTATTTTTTGATGTGATTTTTCTTTTTCAGGCAAGCATGTTACGATACCTGTAGTAAGCTTAAACAGTTGTTTGTTGTGTTATTTAGTGCTGTTTATAAAGACTCCCAATGTTAATGCTATGAGTGAAACTGAAAGCTGGATTTGTCATCAGTTATGCAGTGGACTTTTTGCTTATTGTGCAATGGATTGCTGTGTTGATTTGCTAGAGAAAGCAAAAAAACATTGCAGTTTTTGCATGATTTGACACTATCATCGAAGGACAAGAATTTAGCACAGTAATACCAGCAGTTGCTTTGAGGAAAAGTCAGCCTCTAAAACTAAGTTGGGTGTTTTATTCGCTAGCGGAGCGCTTATCGATGTTTAGTGCGAAGTTAAATGCTATCGAGAGCATTTTATTAGTTTGCATTTTCTTGCGGTACCAGTAGGCTACGTTGCGACGGTTGCGTTTACCTCAAAGGGCTTCGCTCTAAACCACCGTTTGTAAGATACAGACAAATTTATAGCAGTAAGGTCAAGCCCCCTCTTAGCAAGTTTTTGGTTATGCCACTGATAAAAAAAAAACATTTAGATTTTTTCATGTGAAAATTGTTACTCAAGCATCTGAATAAAAGTGTTGTTAGTTCTCACATTTTCATGTAACTGACGCTTCCTTCCCCAGTCCAATTATTTTTATAAATGCTGTATCAAGTTTTTGTTTAGTAGTGACTAATGAGAATGGAACAATATTAATGAACTTGCTTGGTGGGTACTTCTCTACCAATAATAGTCACCTCAGCAAAAAAACAGAACTCACTTTCTACTGGTTAGATATATATTGGCTTTCTAGTTCATCTAAATACACTGACTGTAATTGCAATGATTGAACTTCAAACTTAAAATTGTTTACTTTGTCACTTTATTCACCATGTAAAGCAGTAAAAATTTTAAGAGACAGTAAAAATGTTTTGAAATTCACAAACAACTAAATTCAGATATTACACAAAGACACAGTAAATGAATATTTAACACACTTGACACTTCTATTTTCATCAATTAGGACTGGAGTGAAAAATCACTACCAGACTACAACATTCACAATTATAATACTTGGGGTAGTCCAAAACCATTTCTTCCAGTTCAACTTGATCACGGTCACAAACTTTCAGAAACATGAAGACTTTAAAGAGGACACTCAGAAGAAAAAATTCCATGTTTGTAGCAGCTATTGAAAGAAGTGACTACTAATTAGGCCAATCCAAAAGTTCATAGGAATTTTTCGATTTTTTGTATCGATCTAGCTCTTGTATGTAGCAGTGTAGCTTGAAACCAATTCTAAATACAGTTCTTTTCACCAAGTTGGCTTGGTCAAGAAGGCAGCAAAACAACTTTTGCGAGTTTTCCAGTATTCAAGGAATTGTTCAATTGTGGTTACTTTTAAAACAACAAGCTAACAAACAATGGGTAAAAACACTATCAACACACTCAAAACTAGCCTGTTGGTGGGTTATTTTATATTCTGAAAAAAACAACAACACCATGTGTTAGTTTAAGTTTACTCTTAAGACAAAAAAGCAAAAACTGCTCAGTCAAAAGAACCACAGGACTGATACAATAGCTTCTGCTATGCTGCACAGAATAAAAAGTTTTGTTCTAAAAGCTAGATGTCGTGGATCTAGGCCTACTGCTTTGGTGTATTCATTATAATGAAGCTCTGAGATCCAGCATAGCTATGAAAAATCACTCTAGGATTTACAGCCTTAGCTGTATAGATCCAAATTAACTTGGCTAGCCTAGGGCTATCGCGAATCTAACTTTGCCAACAACCAACTCTTTGGACTGATAAATAGGCGCTAAACCATACAAATGAACTATTTATATTATTTTCTAGCAAACTGCGATCGTAAAAATCCAATCAGTGAATTAGTTGGTTATCTTACTACAGCCTGCAAGCAAGCGCTGTTGCGCAACTGCTCGCGAAGGTTGCGAGCGGTCGCAACCTTTCGCGAGCTGTCGATGACGTCAAATTTTGGTTGCTTGGCGTCGCTTCGCGTCCAGTCTAAACGCTACTTAACGGCGAAAAAAATTTGCTTTTACCAAATTTTTTTCGCGGGCAATTTTATTCTTGTAAGGTGCTACGCCCGTAAGGTGGTACGACTGGGCTTACGAAATTTTCCTTTAAAATAAACTAAGGTTACGCTCGAAAGCTGACGATTTTACGCACAGTGTAGACCGGCCCTAAATTGTGCGAACTAATAGTAACAAACAAAAATCTCAATGATTTGATTGTCTTTGTCTTCCACATACAATTTAAACAAATTTAAAGCTAACAAAAAACTTAGGAAATACCCCATAAACATGGGGTCGTGTAAAACACGTGTCAAAGTGGGAGAATTGTCGGGTAACTCGTGTCCGTGCTTCAAACACCAATTTTACACGTATTTTACACCAGTTGCATGTAAAGTTGTTCAATTGTTTTTTTAGTGCATTTTTCGAACAATTTTGTTTTCCCATTTCTTTTTACTAAACTTTTAAGCGAAATTTCTGAAAAAAATTTTTTACCGTTAAATTCAAGTTACACGTGTATTTTGCGTGTTTTTTACGTTTCAATTGACACCAGTTTCACGAACTTTTGCGGACAGAAAAACGTTGTTTTAACATTGAACTTATGCAATTTTACTCTTAGGTTGGCCCTTAGAATCTATAAAAAAAATTTTAAACACAAAAGCAATAAATGAAACTCGGGTTTTTCTCGTGTTTTTTACGTTTCAATTGACACCAGTTTCACGAACTTTTTTAGACAGAAAAACGTTGTTCCAACATTGAACTTATGCAATTTTACAGTTAGGTTGGCGCTTGGAATCTATAAAAACATTTTCGAACAAATAAGCAATAAATGAAACTCGGGTTTTTCTCGTGTTTTTTACGTTTCAATTGACACCAGTTTCACGAACTTTTTTAGACAGAAAAACGTTGTTCCAACATTGAACTTATGCAATTTTACAGTTAGGTTGGCGCTTGGAATCTATAAAAACATTTTCGAACAAATAAGCAATAAATGAAACTCGGGTTTTTCTCGTGTTTTTTACGTTTCAATTGACACCAGTTTCACGAACTTTTTTAGACAGAAAAACGTTGTTCCAACATTGAACTTATGCAATTTTACAGTTAGGTTGGCGCTTGGAATCTATAAAAACATTTTCGAACAAATAGCAATAAATGAAACTCGGGTTTTTCTCGTGTTTTTTACGTTTCAATTGACACCAGTTTCACGAACTTTTTTAGACAGAAAAACGTTGTTCCAACATTGAACTTATGCAATTTTACAGTTAGGTTGGCGCTTGGAATCTATAAAAACATTTTCGAACAAATAAGCAATAAATGAAACTCGGGTTTTTCTCGTGTTTTTTACGTTTCAATTGACACCAGTTTCACGAACTTTTGCGGACAGAAAAACGTTGTTCCAACATTGAACTTATGCAATTTTACAGTTAGGTTGGCGCTTGGAATCTATAAAAACATTTTCGAACAAATAGCAATAAATGAAACTCGGGTTTTTCTCGTGTTTTTTACGTTTCAATTGACACCAGTTTCACGAACTTTTTTAGACAGAAAAACGTTGTTCCAACATTGAACTTATGCAATTTTACA